>JAWRVZ010000006.1:6156666-7438333 GCA_037043235.1 Rhodeus uyekii | reverse complement strand
TAATTAAATCACTGCACGAATATAAATCGATGCATTTGTTTGACTCACACAGCCTCTGTCACGCACTCTCGTCCACTGTGTGTGTGTACGCGCCTGTCTGTGACAAAAGCTAACTAGCTGGCTTGTTTATCATGTCTCAGTCAAAACTGTACACCCAAAAATACAGGAAGTGGGAATCAAACCCTGAATTCCAAGGCTGGTTAAAGCCGTTTATTGGTGATAATACGTGGGCATACTTGTTATACAGACAGAACGCAAGAAAATATGCAATCTAGTACAGCCACACAACGCGCACGCACACACACGCGCGCATGGCACGCACACACATAAACACATCCCTGTTTCTGACACGGTCTGCTCAGCGCCGCTGCGGATTTAAGAACGGATTGAAGGTTATTAAAATAATTTGTTGAGAAAGCACATTAGACGGGCAGAACACAAGAAAGTATGCAATCTAGTACAGCGTGATGACCTCACGAAAATGTTATGATTGTTTATGCTGTGAGCGAAATTGTGTTTGGAATGTTGGAGAATATAATTAAAGGTTTGTATGGAGAATCTAAGGTGTTTTTTATTGTATACTGGTAAATCTCTGCTGTTAGTTGGTGCACATATGCCTTTTGTTGTTAGCAAACATATACAGTGTATGTACATTTTTATAGCATGCCGATTGCTTAATCTAATACATAGATATATTAGGTATAGGTTATCTCGTTAAACGGTTATCTCAACGCTTTTTTGCAACCCCCGAAGCCGTCGACATAACCGAACTCCACTGTATTTAATTTTGTTCAATTCAGAGATAACATGAATATGAATGATCAAATCAATTGATGCAGACTTGGATGAGTATAAGAGACTTATTTGAAAAGCTAACCCTCAACATAGTTTTGATTTAACTGATGTGTGTTTTGGGGTGTTGTTGCAGCTTGGCTGGTGGGCCAAGTGTGGATGATGGTGACGGAAAGAAAGACGTTCTCAACATTTTCTCAGTAGCATCTGGACATTTATATGAGCGCTTCCTGAGGTAGGATCACTACTTTTATGAACGTAATGATATCAGTATTGTCTTTAGCTCATCTTGGTTCTCCTGCTTCCCCTTTTTCCCCTTATAGAATAATGATGCTGTCTGTCCTTCAACACACAGCAACCCCTGTCAAGTTCTGGTTCCTCAAAAACTACCTCTCCCCCTCATTCAAGGTAAGATTGCAACCATTCCCAGCATGCTTGCCATTCACTGATTGACTGGCTGATGCATTTTGTACACAAAAAAATAGCAAGAGCTGGCTGGAATGTCCATTTGATTGGCTGAATACTAGGTTATTTTTGAGATCCAGGGTACATAGGTTTTTATATTTTATTTTTATTACAAATAAACGTTTCTGAGGAAAACCTAGTTGTTGGTTTTGACCAACTTTACGGGAAGTTTATGGGAACTTTTGTAAGATATAAAAGTTGTTTTTAGTGCTGCTTTGATCTTAGTGATGTCAGAGTTCAGATTTATTTATACATTTTGTGTTATTAATACATTTATTATAAGTATTATTATTAAATGAAATATTACTAATAATTATTATTACTAATAATAATTATTTTACTTTTAAAATTTGCAATACAGATATTTCATTTTAAAGTACATGCTCCAATATGAATCATTAAATTTAATGGGAAGTTCTAATCTTAACGAAAGAAAATATTAGAAAAATAATGATAGATAAATGCATACTTCCTCTATAGTCTATCATTTCATATTTTCTTGTGTACAGGACACAATCTCTCACATGGCAAAGGCATATGGTTTCCAGTATGAGCTGGTCCAGTATAAGTGGCCCCGCTGGCTTCACCAGCAGACAGAAAAGCAGCGCATCATCTGGGGTTATAAGATCCTCTTTCTGGATGTGCTTTTTCCCCTGGCCGTGGACAAGATCATCTTTGTTGATGCTGATCAGGTGAGACTTACACATAGGAAAAATAACAGTGCTAATCTGCTGCATATCTGATTTAGTAGTAAAATAGTGATATGTTTATGTATGAGGAAATGTATCAGTTTTCAACATGTGAATCTGTTTTAACAACACGTATTACAGGCTTTTTTTTTACATAACACCAGCCAAAAGAATTGATAGGTCAACACTTCATCCTCTTAGCGCAAATATTGATATCTTCTAATTGCAAAACAAAACCCTGTGAATGCTTTGTTTAGATTGTCAGGGCAGATTTGAAGGAGCTGAGAGATCTGGATTTAGAGGGTGCACCCTATGGCTACACACCATTCTGCGACAGCCGAAAAGAAATGGAAGGCTATCGTTTTTGGAAGACTGGCTACTGGGCTTCCCATCTTGGACACCGGAGATACCATATCAGGTTAGACTGAGACAAATCACATTAGTGTACATTGAAAATATAGAATACCACTTTTGTCTTAGAATTCTGTAACATTAAAAAATGTAGTATTGAAAGAATATCTGATATTCTGACATGTAATATTCAGTAAATGTGGCCCTTATCATGCAGTGCATTATATGTGGTGGACTTAAAGAAATTCAGAAAGATCGCAGCTGGAGACCGACTCAGAGGACAGTACCAAGCCTTGAGCCAAGATCCCAACAGTCTGTCCAATCTGGACCAGGTATTAGCTTGACAATTCACTCAAGACATATGTTCACCACTAGGGAAAATATTTCATGTGATTTGAATGTTTCTCTTTGGGGTTTGATGCTAACAGGACCTTCCCAACAACATGATCCATCAAGTAGCCATCAAGTCCTTACCTCAGGAGTGGCTGTGGTGTGAGACCTGGTGCGATGACAGTTCCAAAGCTACAGCCAAGACCATAGATCTGGTTAGAATCTATCTATCTTTTATCTTTCAGCATGGTAGACTCTTTTGGAAGGTGGGGGGAATAAATGTAAAAAAAAAACTGTCAACTGTTGTCATGAACATGGAAGTAAATCCAGGAAACTTTAGCATGGTATTTAAAAGAATACCAAAATAGGATTGGTTTATACAGTGATCCCTCGTTTATCGCTGTTAATGTGGACCGGAACCCCCCGCGATCGATAGATGAAAATCCAAGACATTGGATCAGGCAATCAGCTCATGGGATGCATCCACTCGAACCAATCATGTGCCTTGTCTGAATGCCGTGGGTGTGTACAAAGCCTCTGAGAGAGTTTCTCTCTTTGTATGGCATCCTGGGAAACCGTTTCTCTCGCATCACGATGAAGCTATGCTGCTTTCCGCAATATGGCGGTATTTTTTTTAATTTTTAATTAATGTTTTTGAAAAATCCGTGATGCACTGAGGCTGCGAAATTGAACCGCGAAGTGGCAAGGGATTACTGTATACTGGCAATGTGCTGTCATATTGCCAACATTTTAGGGATGTTTTGTGGGTAAAAAAACTCCACAAAAAAAACCCTCTTATATACATATAACAATTCTTCTTAAAATGTAAAATCCGATCTCTTTTGTTAATGTATTAGCAAACGTGTACTAAGTACAGTAGTTTTAGTCATTGTTAATGTGAATGCAGCTTTTGATTTATCATTTACTATTACATATTTTAAGATTAATAAATGCTGTAGAACTATTGTACATTGTTAGTTCATGTTAATGAATACAATTAATGTAGTTTAAACACAAAGAGACCTTATTTTAAAGTGTACCAATTTTACCAATATACATTTCAAAGTTTAGATATTTTATATCTTCCAGCGTAACCCCATGTTTTATTTGCCACTGATTATAATTTTAGCAATAATAATCAAATCACTTGAAAAATAGCCTTGAAGACAAAATGCGAGATGATATCAGGTTGAAATGCTTGAAGTCTGATCATACCCAGATTTCTTCATTCCCACATTGGCTAACGCACATACACAGAGCGACAAAAATAGTAGTCTCATTTACACCCTCTTCCTCCCTGCCGGCTGCTCCTGGGAGGTGGAGAGGGAAACGTCTCATTAGAGAAGGCAGTGAGGGAAATGTGTGTGAGAGCTGCAGCTCACAGCATAGGCTGGACTCACTCTCTCAGCTTTAGACGAGTGCTGACCTCTGCATTCCATTCGGTGCTCTCACCTCATTAATGTATACCAAGTTTAGTTGTGAAAGTCTTTTACTTCAGTGGTGTATGGGTTTATTTTTACTATAGGTGTAATTTGTAGGTTGGAGCAGTGAGACATGTCCCGCCACTTTTTGCCAGGGTCGATATTGTCCTCCCCACTTTTTGAATCATCTCTCGGTAGGAATGCACCTAATACAAATGAAACCTCTCCAGTTGACTGGCAAAGTATTCATTTAGTTTGTTAAATGAGAGGTGATCTGGTGCTAGAATGTGTTTTTTGAAATCATGCTGAAGGGAGCAAGTTCAACAATTGTTTTATTTTATTCTTCTTTTCTTTTTCTTGCCAGCTATTGGATCTCTCCCAACTTTTAGCCTCATGTTTCATAAACTTACACTTACTTGATACAATTAATATGGTGTGATATCTTTCCAAATTTAGTGTTTGGTAAGATTTTTGTTTATTTTTAAAATAAGTCTCTTATGCTCAACAAGACTGCATTTACTTGATCAAAAATACAACAGAAACTATTATACTATTAACTATTCTAATATATTTTAAAATGTAATTTATTCCTATGATGGCAAAACTCCAATCTTCAGTGTCGTATGATCCTTCAGTAGTTGATGTAACTTTATGTGCCTTTGGCACAACGAAAGTGGCGTTTTATGTTATAAAAATGTGCTTTATGACTCACAAGTCATGAAAGTGTTGATATCAAGCTATATTATAGATGAACGGCATTGGCAGTTTTCACTTGAAGTGCTCAAGAAATTAAATAAGGCCACTCAAGGCACGGTTGGAAGAGGTGGATGGAAGCGTTTTACCACCACAATTGACTGTTTTCTTTGGCTTGATTTATTGCAGTGCAATAACCCAAAGACCAAAGAGCCCAAGCTGAGTGCAGCCGTGAGGATTGTTCCAGAATGGTCAGAGTATGACAATGAGATAAAGCAGTTTCTGAAACAGATGAAAGAGCAGGAGAAAATTACACAGGGTAGACCAACACCACAGCACCCAGGTAAGACTGTCATCATAATCAATCACAAGGAAAAAGATTTTAAAGTTCATTAATATCATTTGTGTTCAAACAGGCACTCGACGTGATGAACTTTAGCACTTGATGTTTGCACCAAAACTTCCTGGGAATCTTGACCTCAACCACACAGATGTTTTCCACAACAGGAACACTGAGGAAATAGACAAGTCATTTTTTCTGCATATAATTTTGAAAGATAGTTCAGTTTGAATTCTGACCTCAAGATGGAAACTGCATACATGACCGTTTTATATCAATTGTTGACAGTCTACGAACTTGCAATGGCACTGGTGTATAGCTGTAGTATTTATAAGAACATGCCAATATTGTGTACATTCCTCCAGAGAAGACTGTAAATGTAAATGCCATTTTTGTACAATATCTCAGTAAATATTCTGTCACCATGTTTTATCAGTCAGTGTTTGCAAATGAAGGGCACCTGAGATTTCAAATGGTTGCTGTATAACAAAGATCTCAATAATGAATTTACTTTCAAATTGCCTTGATATTTTGAAATACTGAATACAAAGTAGAACCCTCAAAGATGTTTATTTCCCCCTAAAAAATGTATAATTGTGGAGATCAATTAACTGTATTCAATGCTTTCAAAGTGTGTCAACTGTGCAGATCCCAGTCCCCCAAATGATCTCTGTATCCCATGTATTGAGGCGGATCTTTTACATTCCGTGTTTCTGTACAATATGCCTTGATGTTCAAGGATGTGGACTTTCTCAGGAATAAAGTGATATTTATATTCTGAGAAGCACAAGTCTTTTATGGCATTATAAACGTTTGAAACAGTCAAAAGGAACCTTAATTTAAATAAGCATTTAAATCTTTTTATTTAATTATTTACAGCATTATTTGTTTCATAGAAAAATAGTGTCATTTTCTATGTACATATCCTCAGGAATGAAACGCACAACACACATAGATGACATTGCTTGGCGATCAACCTTGCGCTCTGGATTGTAAGATCCCTGAAAGTAGAGGAGCTGCATCGAAGAACAACAGTTAGCAAGCAGGATCATTTAACAGCCAGTTTCAAGGTGCTTGTCATGTCAGAACTGTGCCTACGGCCGGTTCCTATTGGCTGACTCCAGCACATATTCAAGCCCAAGGTCCTTTTAGTCAAGCCTTAGTTGAAACCAAATTTGAAATTAAATGGTCCAGAACCGAAAGGATTGAACCCCTGGAAGTTCTCCCAGCCACCATGGAAGTGGTGATGTCCCCCCCCACCCTGCTGACTCTCTGGATCCATGGGATCCTCACCCTGGTCAAACTTACTCCTCATCTCTGTAGAGAAACAGAAGAACATGACTATATTACCACAGCAACAACAGGGTAAAGTACACCACATGTTGCAGTAAAACTAACCTGGGTTAGTAAGAACCTCTTTGGCTTGAGCGATGTCTATGAACTTCTTCTCTGCCTTTTTCTTTTCTTCTGCATCCTGGAAGTTGTCTGGATGCCACTGCTGTGCCAACTTTCTATATGCTTTCAGAATCTCTTTCTTCTGGGCGGTTCTGCAACCACAGCAGTTTAATAAGGGTTTACCTACTTCAAAATGAGCATCAAGCATCTGCATTGATAATACATGCAACAACTTGCTATCATCTAACCTCTTCACACCCAGGATCTTGTAGTAATCTCTCTTCTTGGACTGTTTGAGGAGCCGCTGTGCTCTCTCCAGGCCCTCCTTGATCTGTCGGTCATTCTCACTGTGCTCCTTAGCACTCTCAAAGTCCTTAATGCCTGACAAAAGAACAATTCCGTCACCACACCTGATCATTTTGAGAAAACAGCATTAAAAGAAAACAATATATTTATTCTTTAAAGCAGAAGAAGTAAAACAATAAAAGCTGAGCATGAACACGGCAACCTTAAAAAAAATAAATGAGCTTTTCAAAAGCCTTTACTGTGGCATTATATCTTTTGGACAGAGCCGGCGCCAGAACACATAAATCGGAAGGGCATTTATATTTCTGGAGGATGGGGGTGTTAATGTTGGTTCAACTTTGCATTTATAGTCGAAAGCAATCGACCCAGGCCTGGTCTTGGACAACATTTGAATTTTGATTGGCATATGCAAGGACAATTCTTCAGATCTTACTAAAATTATAGTCACAGACAATATTGCTAATAACATGAATAAATTACATGTATTTTTTTCAATTATCTATTCTATTAATAATATTGTAACTGCATGCCCAATGTGTTAACGAATGATTAAGTTATTAATTAAATGTCATTACAATTGTTCAACTCTTTTAAAGAGTGTTTAAGGTCTGGTGAATCCAGAGCTACCTTCTTCATATTGGTCATCCTGGATGTAGGCTTCTGCTCGGTCTTTCAAAGCATTCACATTAGTTGAGTCTGCATTCAGAACTTCACTGCACACTGCAATGGCTCTAGCAGTTTGTTGGTCCTGTGGAATAAGACCAAAACATATTCACCTTACTCCATCAATTACACAGATGCAGTGTATGCTTTAGCAGACGGCGACACCTTGTGGCCGTGGAGCTCAGTCTCACCTTTGACAAACAGTGGCACATGCGCTCTTTGGCATTCAGTAGGAACTGAGGAACATTTGGTTCAGTCTTCATAACAGACTCATATTTATTAATTGCATCACTGTACCTGTGGATTAAAAAAAAAAAAATAGTTGTCAATCAATGCATGTGCATTTCCTTTCCCAAATTAAAGTTAACTATTCTTTGACCAAAGAAAAAAAAAACAATTCAGCCAGGACTAATTAAATATATGAAAAAGTGACAGTAAAGACCATTTCTACTTCAAATAACTGCTCAAAGAAATATGAAAAACAATAAAGGTATCCACAAATATTACGCAGAATAACCTTTTTTAACATTGATAATAGTAAAAATAAACTTCTCAAGCATCAAATCAGCATATTAGAATGATTTCTGAAGGATCAAGTGACACTGAAGACTGGAGTAACAATGCAGAAGTCTCAGCTTTGACATCTAATTTTACTAATATTTCCCCATAATATTTTTCTACTACATTTTTTAATCAAAGAAATGTAGCCTTGGAAAGCATAAGTGGCATCTTTCAAAAACATAAATATTACAGATCCACACTTTGGTAGTGTTCATATCTGTTATTAGCATTACAATTGATCTTACAGTTTTATATATATATATATATATATATATTAGTACATACTTCTGCTGCTGGATCAGTTCTTCAGCAGCCTGTATCTGTTTGTTGAGCTTCTTAACTTGCTTGTAGTGGCTGAAGCACTGCTTATGATCCGGGTCCAGTTTTAGACACTCCCTCACCTCACTGCGCGCGCGCACACACACACACACACACACAAACTTAAAAATCTGGAACCAAAAGTTCATTATAAACTCAAAATAAACAGGATGTCACTCACTTTGGACATAGTGTGGCAGGTACATGTACATTTGTCTTTATATATTGCAATTCGTTCCAAATGCTATTATTGAAACAACGAAGGTAGTATACAGTACTTTCCAAATTCCCAGACTTAATTCATTAGCAATAATCACATGTTGACTTACTTGAGGGACATCTCATGGTCTCCCAGGTTGTAATAGATTGTGCTGAGCTTGTAGAAAGCCTGAGTGTTGTCACTTTTGAGTTTTGAAGTGGCCTTGAGGTCACTGATGGCTTTACCCATTTCACCCAACTGAATAAAACACTCTGCCCGCATCTCTCTGGAGTCCGCATCCCAAACACACGTCTGAGAAGATAAAAGCAAAGGTAATCCATTGTTTATGCATTTTAAAAATGAATACTTGATGTGGATAATTAATGATATTTGTTCTGTTTTCAGTTTGTGTAAAGCAAACTAACATGATATTTCTTAACAAAGAGTGCTATTGAGCACAAACAATCCGTTTCTGCATGAGGACAAAACCTACAGGAACCTCTAAGGTCAACACAATCTTTTGGGAGGGACATTATCCAGGTCACTGCTGTTTTACTTTCATTAATATACTATTAGAACGTTTAATGAGATTTTATATGTATATATTTTTTTGTTTCTACTATATTTTAATTTGAGTAATTTTGTCACACACATACACAGACATATGTATGTGTAAAACACATATACACACACACACACACACTAGCTAAAACAAGATGAAAGTTCATGTTTTTTTACATTTCAGCTAACGTTTATTTTGTTTCAAGTGGGTTTTTTTAATGGTTTCAGTTTAAGTTACAGATAATAACTAGATCCAGGTTAACTCACATCAATGATGATATCGAGGTGTGATGTGGCTGAGCTGTAGTCTTTGCGGTTGAAATCGTTCTGTGCCTGGGCCACCAGTCTCTGAATTTCATCAGATTTCTTCAGCTGGCTCTGCGCCTCCTGCTCTTCCCTGCTACTTGGGTTTGATTTGAGCTGAATGAAAGAAGAAAAGAAAAAACGTCACCCTTAAGAGAATGAACAGGTAGTAAGCATCAGAACAACACAACAGTTCAAGTGTGCACAGTGCAGGTTAAATGAAGCCCTTGAGGACTGGAAGTAAACCCCACTGACTGACCCAACTAGGAATCCTCAGGAGAAGGATGAGGGCACTTCAGGGAGACTTTATTAAATATTGTGTTTCCTCATAGGTGATATAATATATATAGATTTACATTTATTCATTTAGCAGATGCTTTTATACAAAGCAACTTACAACTGAGGAGTAATATGTGAGAACTTTGTCAAGTAATTTGCAAAGATGAACAAAGATTAAAGAGACAGTTTTACCACATTTCTAAATATTAAACCATATGCTGCCTGCAGCAAAATACAGAAAGCAGTTCATATTCGGGTGAAATGTCAAAACCTATTGCTTTACTTGTATAATGAAGTCATTTTAAATATAGATCCTAAAGCACTACCCTTCGTCACGAGTTAAAGACGGTCGATAATGTCGAGGTGCATCTCTCATCCTAAACTAATGTCACTCACCACGGTTTTGAAATCATTTTCTGCTTCGTCAAGTTTGCCATGTTTCAGCAGTAAATTTCCTCTCTGAAGTCTAGCCTGTGAATTAAGAAAAAAAACACTGGTTAATTTCTGGGTAACAGGTTTTGGTGAATCGTTAAAAATATTCTACCGGTACATATTTTTAAAGTGTGAAATGATTCAGAAAACCCACCGATGTGAAATCCGGTTTAAGTTCAATGACTTTGCTGAGGTCTGGTAGTGCAGATTTAGACTTTCCCATTGCTAGATACACGGTTGCTCTCCTATAGTATGCCATGTAATTTTTGGGGTCACCATCTGAAAATTAATTCAAATAAATAGATAAATAAAAAGAGATATACAAATATAATTAGACGCACTGCTTTCATAAAATATTTAATTTAGGTCAATTAACTAGTGTTCTTTTGTGATGTAAAAAGACCCAGTACTCACCGACAGCAGCATGGAAGTGAGATAGAGCATCAGCCAGCTGTCCAGCGGCCAGAAGCTTCTTCCCCATCTCCAGATGATTCTCAACACCACCATCCTTCCCACCATTAACTCCTGCAATACAAGTGAAAAGAAAATGTGTTTCAAATCTAGAATGAACCACATAGTATAACAAGATATACATGCAATATGTCATGTATTCAGCAGTAGACAGTGGAGTAAACTAGTACAGTGCACGTTAAAGTAAAGTTAGTATGGCATACTAGTATGTACACTAGAATTGAGCAGGTTCCACTTGAGTAAGGTACATTAGAGTCAAGTAGACTAGATTAGTAAACATTTTCGTTAAGTGCAACAGTGTCAACTTCATTTATGCCCTGTTTCAGCAACAGAAATGAAGATTTTAGAGCAGTGAAATAGAAAACGCAGTTGGAAAAAATACTATAGACAGAGTAACAGCACAATAACTATCATTAAGGTTTAAGAGAGGTAACTGGATCCTCCGCTGGGTATCTGGACTAATCTGACAGTTCTCCATATGAGTAACGTGGACATGTAAACAGCTGGGATTACTAATCTCTCGTTGACTTTGTTTCGAGTTTATTTTTAAGAACTAAACTAAATCACGTTCTCTAAACAACTGCCATGAAGACAAACGTACAGTTCACTACAAACCTAGTTTAAAAACATTTCTTATAGTTAACCAGCACTGATCACTTACCTTCGTATCGAAGATCGATCAAAACTAGTACAAAAGGAACGTATTTTAGTAATTTGTGCGCCACTGGGCTTAAGGCAACCATGTTTCCTTCTTCTTTTCTCCGTCAAATCACTGATATAATGTTTAAAGTTCCTAAATACAAGCTGGACAGTCGCATTGCTGTCAGGCCAGCAGACATCATGCCCACCGGTCGTGGGTCCCTCTGATTGGCTGATATTTCTCTTAACCCCGCCCATCGCGTTCTGTTCAACAGAGACCAGCCACGGCATCATTTTTTAAATTCTGTTTGCGCATGCGCGAGCGACAGTGAGTGTGCAGATAGGTTGAGGGAGGAATTTAGAAATTTAAAAAAATCCAAGACGTCCCATTCAGGAAGTGTCTCATTAATTGTCCCATTTGATCATTTTAGAAACAACCTAGTGGGACGATTTACTAAAAGATAGTGATCAGATCGTTTTCCCGAGTTCAAAGTTTGAACATTTTTCAGTCAAATGAACACATTTTTATTCAAGTCATCTTTAATCGGAATTAAATTACAATGGTCAAATTACCCTAATAAGTCTACATATGTCAACTTTCAACATAATCAAATTTAGGAAATGATGATATTCCTAACTCCTGCTAAAGATGAATTGTGAATTATGCCTATAATTTTATTTCAGTTATTTTATACCGTTCAACAAGTTGTGTCAGTACAAGGCCAAGTATTTTGTGCAAAGACAATTTAAGACATTATCAAATATTGTGTGAGATTTCTCTTTGTCACAAAACAATTTTTTTTCAAAGATATTTCAAATATTAGAAGCATAAAGATCTCAACTCAACTCAACCTTTATTTATAAAGCACTTTCAACAACACAATGTAGAAACCAAAGTGCAGAACAGAAAGAATAAAAACAAATAAAAGAAACATAGAACCAAGAAAACATATACTGCACACTGTACTACAGAACATCAAACGGCAGATTGTAAAATGTGCAAATGCTATTGAAAAGAGATGAGTTTTCAGTGCATTCTGAAATACTAAGGAGAAGATTTAACAGACAGAGGAAGGTCATTTCAAAACCTTGGACAGGAAAGGGCCGATCACATTATCATTTTAGGCAAGTTTGGGGAACCATCAGATGTAATTGGTAAAGTATTTCATTTGATTCCTCTTACAAATCATTCTTGTGTTGACATCAACACAATGGGATTCTCATTTACATTTATGCATTTGGCAGACACTTTTACATTGCATTCAAGGAAATCAGTTCTTGCTTTCCCTGGAAATCAAACCCATGACTTTGGCGTTGTAAACACCAATGCTCTACTGGTTGAGCTACAGGAAAGCTCAGGAGTTTCAGAAATCGATTGATTGTAGGTCTGTTTTTCATAACGTATTGCTTTTGAAAAGATAACTTTTGGTTTCTCAATCTATCTGGTACAGATCTCACCATTCGGTCAAATTCTCCTATTTTGTTTATTTCACTATCTGGTTCGTGCCTCTGCTTTTGCAGGGATAAAAGTGTTATAAAAAAAAAAAGATAAAAATTTCATGGTTTTCCCTCCAAAAAAAAAATATTCAAAGTGAAGGCTTTTGAAAAACAATAGCGTTATTTTCCCTGTGTAAACTACATAAACATGGAATTGTGGAGAAGGTGACGTCATGTGAATTATGAGTTCAGTCTATGGGCGAATGATATTTCTTTACCAAGTGACATCGCCAATTAGTTTAGCATGCATAACAGTTTTTAATCGGTTTCATGGATCTGCATAAACAGAAAAACAGCTAAATTTTTACTGCATCATCGTTGTGTAAACGTACCCTGAAAGCATCAAAATGACAATTTTTGCTGATTCGCTGAACAGATTCAGGACAGGAATTTGGCGCAATATACAGGGAGTTCTCAAAATTGTCTGAGGGTAAAGTGACCTTAGAATAGAAAAATAAAGTTCAGACTTTACGAAAAGCATTACCAAAACAAAAAATAAATGGCATTATATAGTGGACCTGTGAAATCAAATGAAATCACTTTGTCAATTAACCATATACACAAGTGCAACAGTAAGTGAAAATATTAAAAGGAGTAAACACCTTTCATAGAGCTCTGTATGTGACCTTCTGACCTGCTGTTGCTGTATATGACTATTGCACCTATACTGATATCATACTTAACACACAGCCACATTACCCTACTAATGTTCTGCATTATAATGTGCAACATGTAGAGTAGATAGTACGTTAAGATTTACTTGTGAATGTCAGAATATAAATAAATGCAACCACCCTGGTAGCAAAATTACAACTCCTTTTTTAGACAACACAGTAGACTAAACTATTAGTCTGCAAATGTATTTAAGCAGAGATAAAATTACACTTTGGGGTGCGCTGTGTACTGCACAATCTTTTAAAACATGCAAGTGTACTGTAATCCTAATCAGTTTATTCACAAAACATTGCAGTCCATGCCAGGACACCCTTAAGGTGCCTTCCCAAGCTCACACTCCCCAAATACATGGAATAAATGACAAAAAATACACACATAAAATCCCAGATCAAAAGGCCCTATCACGGATTGTAGAATGAGGGAGAAATTATACCTCACAATCAGTATTGATTGTTGACAAACAAAATTTCTCTCAAGTTCACGTTGTCATCGTCTCTGTAGGCAGAGCAATTAGTCCTGTAATCAGCCATGAATCAGCCTGTAAATTAATTCACAGTTTTATTATATTGTTTCGATTGCATATCACACATTCTTTCCCGCATCCACTTGTGTTTACCCTGCTGTGTGACCATATTAAAGTGATGGATTTTAATTTACCCTCTTGTCCAGAGTGTGTATACCCTGAAATTCATACATTAACCCATTGTTCTTATTTCACATAATAAAGAATAAATCATTTGGTTCAATAAAGCTACCAAGTGCTACTTTAGAATATGGGAAAGTAAAGAAATATTGTTCCATAGCTAAGAGGGATGGTATGTGAAATTTATTTAAATAAATAGGTTCTCTCTTGAACATCTCATCTTCATTCCACTACCAGATGCTTTCCTCTCAGAGGAAGAATGCTATTATTCTCTGAGGAGACCGAGATATTTAGTTCAAGTTTCAAAATAGTGCAGAAGTGGCGAGTGGGTTTGTTAATATCTGTGGATCACAAGAAGATATCTGTGGAGAAGCTTCCTGAAGATTATTGCTTTTCAAGAGTGATATTATACTCAAGGTATGTTGAGCAAAAACACTCAGAATGGAAAGTCTTTTAAACTTACTGTATGTTAAAATCTCTCAGTTAATGAGCATTTTAATGTTATGAACACAAATGTGACTGAAATAAAAGTTAGTTTTTTTTATATTCTAAATTCTAGAGTTAGCTGTTAACATGAACTAACAATTTTCTACATTTTATTAATTATAGTTAGTTAAATTTAAATTTTAGCTAATATATGATTAAAATCAAAAGTTGTCTCTGTCAACTAATATGAACATACATTTTTTATTAATTCACTTTAACGAAGGTTAACAAACGTTGTAATGATGTATTGTTCATGTTAACTAATGCATTAATAAAAAGTTTGAAAAGTTTTACCAATACATTTTGGTTTCAGGTTATTCTCTGACATAATCACTGTGCATTTTTTGGTTCTTTATTTAGATTTGTTTATAAAATATGATAGCCATGAACAGCTTATGAGTAAATGAATCTAGAGTCTGAGGTAAAACTATAATGATGTGAAATGCCTCTAAACCGTCTTGATCATTTTGTTAGCCAGCGTTGTATTACTGACTTTGTTGTAGATTTTTACAACTGTGAATGCATAAATCATACTATAAATCATATGTAAAATATAAATTTGGATAAAAGAAAAAATGTGAGAAAGTGCTTTGAGAGACTATATGAAATGTATGCTGATAATAAACGGAGAAGATGGTTTTCTAGTGTGACATTGCATTTATAAAACAATGCAATAAACAAGAAGTTCATTCCACTACAGCTTCTCAAGTGCCCCTTTGCTTATACCCATTTACTTCCAAGGAATAATCTAAGCCTGGAAAGAAACCAGATAAATGTTTTTGTGGTGTGCTATCAGCAATTTGGACCTCAACATCACAAAGACTTTACAAATGTTTATGAACTTTTAAAAGCATGCTTTAGCACTGGTACCTTACTTGATAAGTTAGTTTGTAACTTGATTGCAAGGCCTTTCCCCAACCCTCCCCATTACATGGCTTGGGACACACACACATTCACATCTATAGTCAATTTGGCATGCCCAAGCCACCTTACCTGTGTGTCTTTGGACCGTGCGCGGGGAACCGGAGCACCCAGAGCAAAATGTAAAATCTATAAGATTAAATTGTAAGCATTGTATGGTGATGATGTTTGGAAGGTTCTCTGTATTTTATTCTTTCTGGTGTCCAGCAATGGCATTTCTGAAAATCAAGGACACCTTCATATCAGCTGTATGTAATCATATCAGATGTATACAAGTTAACATATGAAACATCTAAAATGATGTAGACAATCACCAGAAAACCAGAGGACAAGCCAATGTCAGCTGTATTAATGTTGCATGCCTTTCTGAAGTTCTTTTCTTTCCTTTTTTGGGGGGGAGCAGACGCTTTTATCCAAAGCGACTTACATTGCATTCAAGATACAGATTCTGTATCAAGAGTTGCTATATCCAGTCATGTTAGCATTTTGAGATAACAAACAAAATGTCGATCACATAAACAGATACACTTATTTTTTTGCGAAAATTGTAAATCTTACAATTGAAAAATCTTATTCAGAGAAAATTCAGAATTAATGAAGTATAAAAGGAGCAAACACACAATGGATAAATAAATATTACTGTTCTATCTGTTCAGAAAATAATTTCAACAAACCAAGCACTAACAATATAAGCATATCTAGCAAGTGAAGGAAATGATACTGCTATTAATACTGATTTGCATGGTTTAATGACATGATGTACTTTTATTGTTTTACTGAATGATGGTATGCATGCTGCATCACGTGGTTAATCACAAGGGGTGAAAGATGTTTATGCTAATAAATCAATAGTCTTCAAACTTTGGAATGACAGAAGACTCCTGCCGTGTGTGATTATTGAATCAGTGCTATCAATAAGGAGATGTTTTTCTGTATGTGAGGCGCCTCAGAGCGTCGAAAAGAGCTTATGTGTACAGGAAAACAGGAGCCGAGATGAGTGGAGGGTTTCAATTGGACCACCAGATCTCCTCAACCTTTGTCCAGAAGAGACTGCCGACTTGTTTGATTATATTGTATAAATATGAGGGTCCTAGGGAGAGGCGAGCAGTTGCAGAGTATCTGAGCATAAGACTTGCAGTAATATTGTGTAATCAGGGATAGCTGTGACGCAGAGCTCTGTATGCTTTATTCATCTGACTTAATTGATAATTAAGGAGTTAAATGAAAAGCCGTCTCTGCTCTCTTTATTAAAAGAACACACAGACTTGAGGGATTAATGAAAAGTCCAACACAAGCAATGCACTGCTGTATATTTTATACATTGAAGGAATAAATGTATCAATATCTAGCTTAGCATACATTACAAATTACTGATGACGTTTAGGACGAAGGGATTTAAGGGTTTAATGAATGAATGATTGAATGAATGAACAGTTGTAGAAAACACAAACTGCAGATACTATGGGGTGGAATGTGTGGGGGTCTTGGTGTTGAATAGATTGGGGCAATTGAGTTTACTACAAAGAATGTATCGGGGGATTTAACATAACATATGGGCATTTGGTTTGTGTGTCTTGAGCGCCCTAGGGTGCCTTGCTGTATGTTAATTTATGTGTGCAGGAACAAAACAGGAATCAGGATTGGAGGAGATCTCTATTGGAGCAACACCTATCAGCGACCATCTTTCAAGAAAGGACAACCCACTTGTGTGTTAAAATGTATAAATATATGGGTCAGGGAAAGGCGAGGTTGTCGCAGAGCACCTGGACATGAGAATCGCATAGTTTTGTGTAATTAGGGAAAGCTGTGGACCCAGAGCGCTGTATACTTTATTCATATGATTTACTTGATGATTAAATAATTAAAGGTAAAGCCGTCTCTGCTCCCCTCATTAAAAGAACACGCGGACTTGAGGAATTGATACAAAAGTCCAACAACATATATGTTTTAGTAGTTTTAATAGTTACTTCACTGTAATTGATATGTCATCCAAAACCATGTTTTTTATATTTATGTATGCTACTTTTGAAATGCTGCATTAATTGTTTATTATTCATAATTATTTACTGTTCAACTGCTTGAAAATGACATTTTATAAGCACATATCATGTGGAAGATGATTTTATTTAGATAGCATTCCAAAAATATTCAAACGTATTAATTTATTTAAGCATTAAAAGTTTATTTTCATACATACAAAAAATATTACAGTAACTAACAAAGACTTTGTTTTCCTTAAATCCAGAAACACTATTCTAGCAGGAACAGATGACGAATTATTTCCGGGTTGGCACACACATTGACGTCACGGCTGCACAGCGTGATTTCCGCCGCTTATAAAGAGTCGAAAGTTTCATTCCATCACACATGCAACGGTGCTAGTTAGTTATTCTGTGTCCCGTCAACAAAATATATTACAATGTCGGCGTGTGTTTTGAGAGTGTTTCTCCAGCGAGCGGCTGTTGCACGTAAAGCGGCGCAACAGACATTCAGTCGAACGAGAGTGTTTCCTCAATGCGTGACCCAGAGAGATACACATTGTAGAGGAATAAACACATTCACCAGTTCCCTAAGGTAAGAAACTTGCTTGATACAAGTATTGAGTCATGAGGACTCAGCTTTGTTATGTTATGTTCAGAGAACACGGTGTCCCGAAAAGTGTGGCTTGCATAAAGTGTGTGAACGTCATTAGGTAACATCAAAACGAGTTGCATTTATTTTTAAAGAAAGTCTTCTAAGCTCATCTGATAAGCAAAACATGCCACCAATCGCAGTTTGATGTGGTTCAGATGATAAAGCAATAAATGTCATGTTGAAAATGCACATCTGCCTATGTAATGTTCATATGGACATGTTGATGTGCTGAACTGCACTAATGGTTGCTCTGTCAGGACAGCTGATTACAGATAATCACGGACATAACCTTGAGATCAGTTGGGGAAAAGTCATTGAAAACATGCTTCTGATAAGCATGAAAGCATGCATTAACCTTGAGTAATCTGTTTGCATTGACTTTTGATCTTATATTTTATTGTCTCTTGATAAGTATTTTAATTGCATCTTAGGTGTCCAGATATGTCTTTGGGTTAACTTTTTTTGGGGTATTGTCCAGTTATGCAATAGGTTTTTTTGGGTCAAGGCTTTTGGGTTACTAATGAGCATACGTGTTTCTGTGTATACTTACCTTCACTTTTGTTATCTATCCTTATCTGTTTTCTTTTATCCTTGGATATGTAGACCGTTGTTGTGGTCGTTTTTTTTTTTTTTTTTTTTTTTTTTTAACAGTCACTTACAATAAGGTTTAATTTGATAATGTATGTACTAACCATAAACAATACAGTTGATACTGTATTTGCATTTGTTACCGTTATCTGATGTTCATGTTATTTCACAGTGCATTAACTAATGTTATAAAATTGTTACTTCAGGTTCTTGATTCTGATTGGTCAATAGCTGTCTGATTCATCCAATGATTTTTGTGTATCTCTTAGCAACATAAGCATATGTATTGTGTGTGAGAGAGAGTTTGTTACCTGCGCTTAGATACTATTCTGACCTGAAGGATAATGCTGTGTGTAACACTATTCAAACTGAACCAAAAATTCTTCCCACTGTATGTACCTCAATTTTCTCATAGCGTACCCGCTGCGCACTGCTGCCCCAGCCCTGGTGCTTCATTGTTGAGGTAGACATTTGATTGAAATGGTAATTAGGGGTGTAATGGTACACGAATTTGTCCCGAGAACTTTCGGGTTTCGATGTATACAGCGTTGTAACCTAACCACTAAAACCAAAAATGTTACTGTGATTGAGATGGATATAAAAAATAAAAATCTTTCTGGCCCTCTACTTGTCTGTGTAACTCTGGTTTCTCTCTCGTTTCATAAAATCACACGTTTTTCATCACAAATGAAAAGGACATTGTAACCTGCATGTCTGACATGTGATGTGTTAAGAAGCATCAAGGTAAATATTACAGAACATTTTAATTGCGTGACTATAATTAATTGTGTGTGGCATTCTTAATGCAAAAATAAACTGTAGAGAATGTAAACGTGTGTGTGTGCTTGTTTATATGATTTATAATGATGTCTTTTATATAGTAATTTCCTTTGTATGAAGAGTTTTGTGTTATTTCAAAACGTTGTACTGTACTAGACAATCAAAATAAAACAAATTCACAGCCAAAATATTTTTTTTTTGCCTGCTAAAGACCACTACATCTAAATCTCTTTTATCCTTTTTGTTTAAGCCTCCGTGCATAAATCTTCTTTTCCCAGGAGGATTTTATCAGGGCTTGGGTGAATTCGTGCTCCGTGTGGCTTTGTATTGAACCATAAATGACTATTCTTTATTCCATTCCATTTATTAGCTTAGAAACTGTTGCTAAAGTTCCCTGTATATGTAGAACTGCAGTATGAAACGAAAATATGAATGAAATGTAACTGCAACAATGGTTTTTGGTTTTAATATTTGTTCATTTGACAGAATAACCAAAACAATCTTAAGTAGGTTGTCCAAAGCAGTTTTTATTGGAAAGTGTGCGTTTTTCAGGGATCTACATTTCAAGGGAAATCCTTGGCTTGCTCTGTTTAGCTACAACAAAAAATGTGCCCAATTTGTCAGCACAAAGTGCTTAATGATGCAACAAATCTTTGTTGTAGGTTTGATTATCTGGTTCGTCTTTCCACTTTAAGACGTATAAATGTCTCTGTGCAGGGCTGAAGAGAAGGTGACAGTCCACTTCCTAAATCGTGACGGAAAAAGGATTTCGGTTAAAGCATCAACAGGAGATTCACTACTCGACGTCGTTGTCAACCATGATCTAGATATTGATGGATTTGGTAAGTTATTAAAGAGTATTGTGTATATAATGAGAAAACTTAAGTTATTTGTTAAGACAAACATGCATATCTTTATAAAACTTTTGTAGCTTCAATAGAGGCCCCGAAAGCTTTCTTCATTCGCGTTCTGAAGATGAACAAAAGTCTTGACAGAATTTGTATTTTTGGCTGATCTATCCCTTAAAATAATATGTTTGGTTGTAATGAATCAAGTCAATTTAATGTTGCTACATTACATTCTCCCTGAAAAAATATTTTCATAGTGCATGAGTTATTACTGCAGATGGACTGAAAAATAGTAAAGGTGGATATATGTGAGTGCCAAAGAAAAGTAAATGTCAGAGTTGCGTTGGCTTTGTGTATGTAGTCCAAAGGTAAATGCGTTCAAAATCTACTCCTTCAGTTTGGGTAAAGTATTTTAATGCTTGTCACCTGATGAATTTAAGCAGACTGTGAGTCTTACTAGCTTGTAGGCTAATATATTTGTGTTTGTTTTGGGTTTTTGCACTAGGTGCATGCGAGGGAACTTTGGCCTGCTCTACATGCCACCTTATTTTTGAGGAGGCTGTTTATAAGAAGCTTGGAGCAGTTTCTGATGAGGAAATGGACATGCTGGATTTGGCTTATGGGCTTACAGACACGTGAGTGAACACCAGGCATTTCTGGTTTATTCTGTGGAACTTGAACAATAGGAGATTGTTAAAAATGATAGCTTTCTATTGGGAAAATACTGAAACTTAAAAGTTGTTTAATTGTTCTACATTTTACGGAGAATTAAACCATAATAATGAGCCTTTAAAGGGGTCGTGAGTTGCATTATTTTTTTTCCTGAGGTGCACTTATTTACATGTATTCATTTAGCAGACGCTCAAAGATGTCAAGACTATCTTTTTTTTTTCTACCCTTAATTTGAACCCTCCGTTTTAAGGGGCGTGTCTGATGTGAAACTGCCCACTGCTGTGATTGGCTAACATCTTTACATATGAAATAGCTGAGTACAGTGGTACCCCGAGATATGAGTTTAATTCATTCCAGAGCCGAGCTCTTAAGTCAATCAGCTCGTATCTCAAACAAATTTCTCCCATTTAAAATAACTGAGTTCGATTTAATCCTTTCCGGACCTATAAAAAAAAAAACCAAACCATTGTAAATTATGAATAAATATGTTTTTAAATAACAAACATGTATAATTAACAAATACATAACAAAATATGAAATTAAGAAATAAGAGTTATTTAGCATAATAGTCTTACTTTGGAGACAGACGAGTGCGGCTAACGAAGGTGAACGGCGAGGAGGAGGGAGGGTGCTTTCACGTCCGCACTCGCAGCTTCGCCATGCCTCACCACTGAATGGATGCTAGTTCTCTTCTTAAAATGATCAAACCAGCCATGGCTTGCCTTAAACGCTTCTTCTGATGCCTCTTTAGAAGTTGATGCTGCTTTCTTCACGAATATTACTATATTTGTCCTTAACCCTCTAAATATTCTCTCTGACCCCCCCAGCATGAGTTTTTTTAGGCGTTCGTTATTTTAGAATGTTTACCTTATTGTTCCCATGGCGACGCGTCATGCTTGTTACGTTGACACACCGCAGCCTCAAAAGCACTGAATGACATGTGCATCGCATTTATTTAGTGTATGTCTTATTTATTCAAAATATTCACCAGCTTGTTGGCTGTTATCAACTACCTGATATTTCGATTCTCAAATATGTGGAAGTGTGTTTTGTTGTTTAAACATGGCGCCGCCATGTTTGTTTGCGCTGCAGTTCGGAGAATCTGATCGGTCTGATTTATAACGCAAATTCAGTCGTGTGATCTTATGTGCAAAAGAATTGTGGTTCCTTTTGCTGGTGTAGCACTCTTGATGGCATCCTTCTGCTTCAGGCGAGAGATGCTTTCTGATGATGCTCGACCCTGCGCGCCAACTAGCGGGATGCTCCGGAAACGTGGCTCATATCTCGGATTTGGGCTCGTATCTTGAACGAAAATATGGCCCGAGCTCCGGCTCGTATCTCCAAAAATTCGTATGTTAAGCTGCTCGTATCTTGAGGTACCACTGTATTGTGTATATACAGGCTCTCATCATTGCTACTCGATTTCTGCACTCTCAATCATAACGGACAGTGCAAAGTAAATTTGATGTAAATTTAAAAAACTTGTCGATTTACAACGGGACTTTTGGTGAGGGTCCAGAACGGAGTTGCTGATAATCTCGCTCTGTTTGAGTGACAATTCCTGTGATTGTAAAGGGAGAGTTATTTGATTGCTTTCTGTATATAATTTAATCACTGATTAAATCCTGGATTATTTTCATCCAGCTAAAAGAAACCGTTAAATTGACTGTTCAGTCACTGGTTTGATTTACTGAAACATAAACGGCAAGAAACACATTTTTAGATGAAGAACATCTGAACGTACATGAATCATTGCATGTCAGAAATCACTGATTTTGTTTAGTTGTGCACATCAAAAAATCTCTAACAAGGCAATAGTGACCCAGTAAAACCTACTGTGGGATCCATGTAGAAGTAACTCATAATTCTAATAATTTTACATTCTCATAAGTGTTGCGCCATTCTTGTCGGAAGGCACAGTGTTTGTTGTTGTTTTTTCAGTCTTTCTGCTAAAGGAATTTTATCAATCTAAGATGGGCACATTCCACAGCCAGTCATTCTGTGGGCTTGGTTTCAATAGAAGTTGTCTTTGGACTAACTAGGATGTCTTAAATTCTCAAACTAACAAGAGGCCAAACTATAATGCAATATGTAATGCAGCATGATATGCTGTATGTCAAAAGATCAAGGAAATTTTGATCTCAATAAATGAAGCCTTTTAAGCACAATCCTTAAGCTTGTAGCAGCAACACATCGGCAAAAGTAACAATTATAATTGTGTGTGTAAAAACAAAAACGAGACAAACCGTTTTTGGAGTTTGTCTTCTGTGAAGTTGTTTAACTATAATGACTTGTCATCTCCACAGACTTTAGATAAATAAAGATGGTGCCACTCATATTACTGTGAATGGGAGAAATGCACGTTGCACTAAGTCTCACCTTCTAAACCGAGCCAATCCCCAATTGGTAAAGTCCTCGCATCACTGCAGCTGCTCTTAGAAGCTCTGATAGAAACACTCAGTGTTCTGAGACACACGCTTGGGACTGCACATGTGCATTGGCTGCTCCAACGTGAAAAATGCAGGGGTTTGGTTTTTTCTTCATGAAATGAGCGTTTAAAAACAGCATTTGAGACAGGTGTTTACGCTTCATTGCTAATTTGAGGTTTCCACATTCAGAGAAGTAGGAGCAGTACTTGCAGAGTGAAATTAGTCCTGAGAGGTGTTTTAAAGATGGTTGCTGAGTGAAATGCATTGCCTTAAAGGGACTTTGGTATAGTGGATGCACCTATAGGGAAATGTATATTAAGTTAAGCGTCTCACAATAAGTACAGTACTAATTTAGCTTCCACACATGGATATGGAGCTAATAATAGTGCATTTTATCTGTTAATATTCGAGTGAGCAGCTAACGTAGACTAGAACTTGTTTCAAGTGATAAGCCATGCCTTTAAATGAGTTTAGGTTTCCTTCCTGCCATAACATGGACCAGCTGTGGGAACGATCTGATCTCATGAATAGGCATTCATTTATTTTTCTACAACCAACTGACAAATTAATATTCGGTCAACCACGTCTCATTGACTAATGTTTGGTCAATGATTTGGTGAGCTATTTAAGGGCAAACCTAGTAAAAACACAAGGTCGCTATCATTTCTCTATTTGTTTGCGCATCCTGACCAACCAGTAATGTAACTGAGTTACATCCCACCCCCCCATGGAGTTATTTGGGGCCTGTGTTGTTGTTTTGTGTTCAACTCATATCCACTTAGTTTCAACACAATTGCTGCAAAAATTAGACCTCTCTTTAAAATGAGCTCATGCATTGAAATGCCCTCATTTTCTCCATGCTCATTCATGATGGCTACATTTGAATATTCATAGGGAATCCTCACATCAGTTTCTGTTTTTGCATGTATATCTTTCAGATCTCGTCTTGGCTGCCAGGTGTGTTTGAGGAAGGAACTGGATGGGATGATCCTGCGTGTGCCAGACGTGATATCTGATGCTCGAGTTGACAGTGAAAAAGAGTCGTCCACAGCCCCACCCAAAGTATAATCTATTAAATAAATCCCAGCGTATATATCTCAAACTGTAAAATGGAGATCTCTTTAATAGCAGGTATTTTAATATGTACTAAACCTACAGTTTAAATGATAACATTTATCGTTTAATGTAATTTACATTGCTGCCGTAAGTAGTTTTTATAATTTTGGTGATTTGCAATCTTTTAATTATGCAGATTCTGCTATTCTTTGTGACAATGAGAGCTGGGAGCATCTTGTTGGTATATATTCTGAGTGTAGATATCATTGTAACTGATTTGTTGCAATAAATAAGATGTTTAACTTTTTAAGTTGTCTTTTTTTTTCTTGTATTTGAAAGCCACATCATCAAGCGAGTACATGGGTTTTATTATATGTTTGGAATTATTTAGCTGGTTTAAGAATATTGAACACTTGCATTGAAAAATACACTAATTCGCATTCAAATGGGATTACTAGTTTTAATAGGATTTACAGTTCAAAGAAATACAAAAATGAAAAGTACTTTAGGTCTATATGAAATGGCATTCTTTATAAAGCAAAAAAATATTGTATTTACAATCTATTTTTATTAGTCAAACACAGTTTTTTTTTTTTTTTTTACAAGGCATTACAATCCTCACAAAAATCAGTTTGTGAAGTCATCCTGGATCTTAGAAATGAAAAGGCATTGATCTTTAAAGATCAGCGTTGTTGAGGTTTAGGATCAACAAGCAAAATGATTTGTGTATCCCTATAATATTCATGGCCTGTGCAGAATTCATTGCAGGTTCTGCAAATAGCTTTGTTTCCATGACTTCAATTCTAATGTTAAAAGTTTTAAATGTGCTGTTATGAGCTGTTGCATTGAAATTTCGTTCTGTGTGCACAGAATGACAAAATCCTGTCTGTCTATGCTATCCTGAAAAAGATTTTTGTGAGTATGTGTTCTGCTTTTAAATCCTTTAAAGGTTTCACTTTCATAAGGAAAATGTAAAAAAAAAAAATCATATTGTTCATGAATATTACTAAAATATGCTTATGAATATTTACCAAAAAAGGCCAAATGTTTTGGGGATTTTAATAAGATAACATTTTAATTTACTCTGAATTTAAATAACTGAAATGAGAAAAATGGCTAAAATATCCCTAAAAAAAGAAAATAGTACCAGTAAGTCTGTAATATGGAGCATGTGATTTTTATTCTAAGAAACTACAGGTTATTATTTATTAGTATCCCAGGGTTTAGGTGTTGTTTTTAAACTGTTTCACACAACCCACTGGCTGCTACTGCAACAGCTGAGCCTGCGGCCTCTCCCAATAGCCTGGTTCTCTGTCAGCCCTTCTCCAAGAGGTGAACCATCCATAAAGTAGTCCCCAACTAATTTCCCAGAAGAGGGGTGCAAATCAAGTGCTTTAAACCTCAACTCCTGTCCAGAGAGTTTTCCAGATTTCAAACCTGTTCTCTGTCCCCTGACTTTGTGCGCTGACAACTTGCTGCTCTGTCCATAAAACACACTCTGTGGTAGCTTGACCTCCTCGTCTGTATTAGTTTGACAGGTGAAACTTAAGGTCTGAGAAGCAGGAGACACTTGGTGGTCTCCTAAAGGGCTGTGCGTTGGGCTCCCGGGCCCCCTATAGAAAAGGCCTTTTACTTTATGTAGCTGCCCTGTGGATTTCACAGATGTTTGGGTTGGAGACTGTGAGAATGCTTTTCTTTTTAGCTGTTGTAAGGCCTGTTGATAAGGAGGACTTTTGGTCACTTTAGGCTGTGACCCTTCAATATCAGCAATGCTCCTCTGATGTGCTGGACATGGTTTCTCATTCGACAAGGTTATTGAGTGTTGGTAATCAGATCGTTCCCTGGCTGGAGAGTTCTGAGGAGAAAAGGGATTGTCCATTGAACTCACAGATGAGACTGTTGGCGAAGTTATCGGGGATGATACATTGGAGGTCGGTGAATTTTGTTTTTCTCTCATGAAATTCAGTTGTTGAAAGCTGTGGTCCAAAAACAAGTTATCATTGACCTTTTCAGGTCTCTCAACCTCTTGATATTTTCCATTTTCTGAGGTCCCTTTCTGCTCCTGAGAAGTAAAAGCAATGGTAGGCAAGGAATGTCTGTGTAGTTTAAGAGATCGGGGTTGACGCACAGCTGGTTTAAAATGACTGATTTGTGCCAGTGGGTTGGAAGACAGCAGGCTGTTTTCTGGACATCCGAGGTCACAATCACTCAGTGACATGAGTGAGTCCATACTACGACTGTCTTTAAGAGGACGGGTCTTAAAAATGTCCTCTCTGTCAATATTTACCTCATTCTTTAGACTCTCATATCCTGAGTCTGACATCAGATGCAGGGACCCAACTAGAGACGGAAAGAGAAGAGAAATGTGAAAATGTGTCGTTATACTTTATGATATTTTGTATTGATATGACCCTTATTCAGGTCATTTTAGGGTAAAGACAGTGTTTTTAATGTTAACGAAAACTAGATATTAAACTATATTAACTAGATATTTGTTAACTAATATTAAACTGTTAACTAGATATCTATCTATATATATTAGATGGATAAACATCAAAATTAAAAAGAAATGTTATCTTGGCAGCTGACTGATGTAAATTAAGTTGAAGTACAAAAATAACTAAATCTAAAACTATATTAAAAATAAAGCTAAAACAATAAAGATGTCAAAAGTACATACAAATTCAAATAAAAATAAAAATTTAACAAGAAAATTTAAAAAAGCTAATGAAGTAATACTAAAATAACACTGTGTAAAGAATATGCTGTAAACACCAGATTGTATTTGGTATTTGGTATTGGATCCAGAATTTGTAACCATGATGAAGAACATCTAAACAAATGCAATATATTTTTAATAAAACTTTTTTTTTTAATGTCATTTAATTTTTTTTAAACGAGGTTTACGTCTTTTTTCCGGGGTAATTTATTCGTATTATCCAATACTTTTGACTATTTTAGCTAAAGCACTTTTCTCGGCTGACAAAATATTATACAGTGTGGTTTTGTATAATGTGTATGTGATTGTGAAGTATGATTGTATTTATAGTAACCTGATCCGAGATCGCTTCTATTATCTTCAGTCAAATCCTTTAAGAGGGTTATAATTTCATCCCCAAACAACGCACAGCAGTTGTCAATCAAGACACGCACAAGGTCACACACCTGTGAACAGAATAAATTCTATATTACATTAACATTTCCTTTCCAATGTCATTTTCCTGTACTTTGAAAGGTAATAGTGATGGGATCCACCTGTACTCAACAGATTGGTAATAATAAAGCATGTGCGAGCTCACCTTTTTGGCACCTTTCTCCTGAGATTGTAGATTGCTATTCCACAGACAGCTATGTGCTATACACACAGCCAGATTAAAAGAGTTCATCTGATTGTGCTCAGCATTGAGCTGTATATGGTGCAGCATTGCTATGATGTTTCTCAGCAGTAGGACGTTCTCTTTAGGTAACAGCTGAAGAAGCCTGTGAATGTGGACAGAATCAAGATATCTAAAAAAACAAAAACACAGGAAATTGGCTACTAAACCTTAATCTTCTTAAGGTGTGCAGTAATATCATAGCCATGATCCATCATTATCAAGGTTTTAATCCTTATTAACTGAGTACACTAGCATAACAAAAGTAATCTGTTACTAGAACATAACCTCTGAACTTCCTGAAGCATGTTCCTCTCTGTCGTGTGACCTTCTCTTTCTCCATCTTGCTCCACTGCTTGAAGCCATTGCTCATAGAGATCCTCACACAACAGGCTGCCAGGTATATTGCGTAAAAAATCCTACCAATCAGATATGAGAACACAGAGTTGTTGTCATCAATCAATGTGTATTCATGAGTTCCACTACTGTTCAAAGGTCAGTAGGGTTTTTAAAAAATATATAATTTAAAGGACACATTAAATTCATCAGACGTAAGTAACAAAATATTTTTATTTCAATAAAATAACTAACTTCAAAATAAATAACTTATTTCAAAATGATTATAAATTTGAAAAGTGTCCATACATGCATGCATTCACATTTTCCCATTATTTACCTTAAACACTGCAGCAGTAACAAGTACAGATTCTCCTCTCAGTGCTTCTCCGCAATGACCAGAATCCAGTTTTTTCCTCAATTCTCGGCAGGCCTTCGCTCCAGCAGAGCGCCGGAATATACCACGCGTCACGGCCCCCTCTCTGCACAAACACTTCAGCATGTCCTTTAAAAAAGAGCAGGAGGTTTTATTACTATTATGTTTTAATACTGTTTTTCTGTGTGTATATAAGTATTGTAATTGTATGATGTTTTAACATTCTTACTTGTAGATTTGTCATATGCAAATGAGAACTTTTCGACATTATTTAATAATGATGATATACAGTTAACAATATTAATGTTTGCTATAATACTGCTTAGGTCAATCATTCTCAATGTTATGAAGTTTGAGAATTGGTACAGGATGTTTCAGATCTGACGTTTTTCAGTACATGCAGTACCTACCACAATGGATGATGGCAGGGTATTGTCAATTATCACATCACTGAGCGGCCGACCAAACAGATGACCAGAACCCAGAGTAATGGTGTGACCAGGAGATTCTGATTGGACAACCTGTTCAAAGCTGGAACCTCGTTTAAAAGCCCAGCTAATAAGAGACATCCTCCTCCTGCTGCTTTTCTGCTCTGCTAGAGAAAAGTATGCAAGAAAAGAAGCAGTTATGTTTCAAGACATTGTGTATTTGTGTTTGTGTTAGTTTTGGGGGTCAAGGAATTGATGAGATTTGAGTGTCAGAAGACATGCGATGGAAGACAAGCTGATGGGGGGGGGGGGGGGAACATGTCTCTGTCCTCAAAACGCGAAAGTAACGCGGGTGCGGCGGCGCGATCTGCCTGTCCTCCGAACGCGGAAGTAACGCGCTTGCGGCGCGATCTGCCTGTCCTCCGAACGCGGAAGTATCTGTCGACGGGCGGGCGGCGGCGTCAAAAGAGCCATATGCAGCCATCAAAAGAGCCATATATGGCTCGCGAGCCATAGGTTCCCGACCCCTGCTCTATTGGGTTGAAATCTGGCGACTGTGGGGGCCATTTTAGTACAGTGATTTTAGTACTCATTTTTGTTCTATCAGCTTGAATCAGTCGGCCCATTCTCCTCTGAGTTCTAGCATCAACAGAGCTACAGAGTTTTTCCCTTTTCACACCATTCTTTGTAAACCCTAGAAATGAAAATCCCACTAACTGAGCAGATTGTGAAATACTCAGATCGGCCCGTCTGGCACCAACAACCATGCCACGCTCAAAATTACTTCAATCATCTTTCTTTCCCATTCTGACATTCAGTTTGGAGTTTAGGAGATTGTCTTGACCAGCATCACACCCCTAAATGCATTGAAGCAACTGCCATGTGATTGGTTGATTAGATAATTGCATTAATGAGAAATTGAACAGGTGTTCCTTATAATCCTTTAGGTGAGAATATACAGTATATGGTTTTTAGTAGGTAACATACAGTTATTTCATGCATACAAAAATATTGTACTATATGCAGCACACTACAAAAACAGAACATGTATGGTAGCCATCACTCGCCTGTGAGGGTGCTGCAGGTTTGACTTGGCTTTAGGAAGAACTGGCAGTGAGCGTCAATAGGCAAAAGTGCCATCTGGTTGTAGGACAATGTCACTGCATCTTGCTGCAGCAGCCGAATGTGGCTCATCCTAATGCTGTAAGGAAATTCGTGACCTGGTGGAACAAAAGCCCCTTACAAACAAGCACTGTGCAGGCAAAGTGTCACATAGTAATACTACAATACTGTAATCGAGTTAAAATGTTGGATTGCTTTGATAATGTGAGAATTACGGATAAACTCTTACCAATTAAAGGGTATGGAGTATCTTTTTTTGAACATACCCACAGCTTATAATCCTTTATTCCACCCTGTGTACAAATACAAAAGCAATCTATAAGTTAAATAAAAAACATTAATAATAATTGTACATGTGGTGTGGTCAGCATTAACTTACCGAAAGACCAAACTGTTGCAGTGCTGTACAAATGACATCAGAAGTACTGTCTGTGTTGCTGATAAAAAGAGTCTTTGCCTAGAGAGACAAAATCAAATTCTCATTCATTTATACACTCACTTAAAGTATTATTAGGAACACCATACTAATACTGTGTTTGACCCCCTTTCGCCTTCAGAACTGCCTTAATTCTACGTGGCATTTATTCAACAAGGTGCTGAAAGCATTCTTTAGAAATGTTGGCCCATATTGATAGGATTGCATCTTGCAGTTGATGGAGATTTGTGGGATGCACATCCAAGGCAGGACGCTCCCGTTCCACCACATCCCAAAGATGCTCTATTGGGTTGAGATCTGGTGACTGTGGGGGCCATTTTAGTACAGTGAACTCATTTTCATGTTCAAGAAACAAATTTGAAATGACTCGAGCTTTGTGACATGATGCATTATCCTGCTGGAAATAGCCATCAGAGGATGGGTACATGGTGGTCATGAAGGAATGGACATGGTCAGAAACAATGTTCAGGTAGGCCATGGCATTTAAACGATGTCCAATTGGCACTAAGGGGCCTAGAGTGTTCCAAGAAAACATCCCCCACACCATTACACCACCACCACCAGCCTGCACAGTGGTAACAAGGCATGATGGATCCATGTTCTCATTCTGTTTACTTCAAATTCTGACTCAACCATCTGAACGTCTCAACAGAAATTTAGACTCATCAGACCAGGCAACATTTTTCCAGTCTTTAACTTTGGTGAGCTTCTTTCCCATTCTGACATTCAGTTTGGAGTTTGTCAGGATATTGTCTTGACCAGCATCACACCCCTAAATGCACTGAAGCAACTGCCATGTGATTGGTTGATTAGATAATTGCATTAATGAGAAATTGAACAGGTGTTCCTAATAATCCTTTGGGTGAGTGTACATTAGAACTACAAAACACCATTATAAGAGAACGAGACAATGAGTTCTTACATAGGCACAACTCCCAACATCTTTTGTAAATATCTTGAGTGGAATCATCTTCGGATCGTCACATTTTTTTTCTTCTTTTATACAGCTACAAAAAAGGAGGTGAGAAATTTACATTTTGTGTTTGTTTCTTTTTTATTTCATAATTAATTATACAAGCAAGTAAAGTAAATAAAATAACTGACCTTTCAATGAGAGACAACCACCTGTCTTTTTCTTCTGAAGTGCTGTAGACACACATACAAAAACATAATCTTAACTTGTGAAATCAATGGGTCCATTTATATGGCAATATATACTGTAACTCTCTCTCTGTGTGTGTGTGTACCTAAAAGTAGCCACACAGTTGTTAGTTGGCCATCCCATGACAAAGCTCCTCTCTGAAACAGTATTGGCCTCACACACCTCATCCACGCAGCTGGCTGTCCACATCTCACTCACACGAACACACGCCTTTTGCTTCACCTGCATTACTGACCTGAAACAAACATGAAAAATTATTCCAAGTCCAGATTATCAGAACTTTACCATCCACATTAATTTTATAGCTCTTTATACCATTCAAATTTTTCAAAGAAAGGGTCTTTATTTTTTTCAAAGAAATTATTACCTTTATCCAGCAAATACATTAAACTAAAGGCATCATACAATGTATAATTTCCATTTCAAATAGGACTGTTATTTTGAACTTGTGAACCCTGAAAAATATGCATCATGGTTTCCACACACACAAAAAATGTAAGCATTGTTTTCAATGTTGATAATAAGATGTTTATTATGCTCAAAATAAGCATTACAATGATTTCTGAAAAATCATGTAACACTGAAGAGAGTAGTAATGGGATGCTGAGAATTCAGCATTGCCATCACAGGAATAAACTACATTTTAAAACAGATTAAAACAGAACACATTTATTTCCCAATATTACTTTGTCTATTGTATTGTAGTCTAGTAATTGCAACCTTGGTGACTTATTATCATATTGACCCCAAATGTTTTGAAAAGTAGTGCATTTCAACAAATAAATTATTTCTCTTTAATATTTCCTCTTCCATACTTGGCCTTGGTGATGACGAGAATGTCTGTGAAGAGGATGAGGAATCTCTCCTGGGTCTGAAGGCCTGTCTGCAGTAGTACATTGCCTTGGGAAATGAGCTTCCGTGTTGGGTTGAGCAGAGACTGGATCAGGGCGTAAGTGTCATGGCTAACCTGAGATGCACAATCCCTGAAACACACATGAGAGAAAAAGACAAGATGTACTGACAACATCAGAAATTACACAGAAAACAAACAATTTCTCATGGCCAGGCATCTTCCCTTAAATTTTTGCAAAAGAAAACACGTCCATTTTATTGATCCATATGTAATTAATTAAACCGCTCAATGAGACTGAAAAAGACTTTAAAATAATCTATGGCGATGCAGTCTGATATTTATGTTTACTGAAATCACATGCAATATTTAATATACGCATTTTTAGTTTTCAAAGATTGTGATGTGGTATTGTGAAAAAAAAGTTTCATACCTGGAGACAGGTTTCGACTTTGTAAGGGCTTTGCTGAGAATAATAGAGGGAGCCGACTGTCTGCGCTGAGAGAAGGACTTCTAAAGAAAGGATAAGAGCAATGTAATACAAAAAAAGAAAAAGAGGGATAACCAGCATCGCATAAAACATTTGCAATCACAGCCATGCTGATCCATTTAACAGCCCAATCGTAAAAAAAAAAGTTTTGTCTGTCAATGTTGTTATATTTATAAAATATTTTGATAAACAATATGATAATATTGAGTAACTAAAACCAAATATGGCCATTTGTTTATTTGTTCAGTTTTGTAGTGTTAGAATGAATCTTGATCAGTCTATACTTCCTTTTTTCAGTTGATTTCTAAATTAAATAATTACTTTTTATTGTTTTATTATTATGCTTACGGTTATATACCGGTATACATTGAGAGAGGAGGTAACGACAGAAGAGACTTGAATTTGAGACACAGCTGAACCGATAACTGTATGTATACTACAAGCACTACAGGGCTATGCTTCTGATATTATTACTATTATTACAATGGTTGCCAAGGGACTATGGATGAAAATCAGCCAATCTGGCTAAATCTGGAATACATTTTTCTCCTTGTATTGTTAATGTGTTTTGTCCCTGACTAAAACCAATAAACAACCATTTTAAATTATTTTTAGCTGTTTTATTAAGCAAATGGCCAACTTAATTCTTCAAAATATTTTGCTATAAACACTTGCTTACAGTTCATTGCTTTACTTACGTCGGAATGCTGGTATTCCCCACAACTTTTGATTCGGCTTCTTTTCTGCCATCCTGGCTCATGCTGTGGTCCCATAGTCAAAATCCAAGTAAAAAGACTGTGGAGGAGATTCAGAGAACCGATCAGATCATTGCTTTCATATCATCACCTGCCTCTGGGTAATCCTCACTTAATGCTCTCCTTTCAGTGAGGAAGAAATCCAAAATCCAAGGGTATGTTCAGCTATCCCGTTCTCCTCGCCCTTCTCTTCCCGTTATCCTCACAAGTTCTCCTAACGCTTTGATTTATCAGGAGCAACGTATTTGTCTTTCCTCTCTGAAAGATGGAAGATTATGTCTGTCTCTGAGCAGCAGGGGGAGGATTTAGGAGGAGGGATCTTGAAACATACTGAGATATGGGTCTGTCTGTACGACATATGGCTGTACTTTTGACAGAGAGACATGTTTATACTTTGTTGAACAACTTTCAGCAGTTATAGCTGTTTGTCTTTGGGAAATTTGACATTTTGACAAATATTTTCAGAAGACTGTAATGAATATTTCTCTATAATAATACCTAAGCCAGTTTATCCTCATACCCTGCCCCCTCCTTATTTGGATGAGTAAATGGTCAGACAAACCTAAGCCTCTTTTCTCACCAGATAGCCAGTTTGATTGACGGTTGCTCAAACTGTAATCATCTTGTCCTCACTGTACTCCATCAGACTGTCCATTATGTATTTTGATTTTTGTCTGATTTTGTCAAGCTACAGTCCATACGGCTGCATTTAGAAAGTCTGAATTTTGCACAGAAAATAAAAAAACAAATAATGTCTGTGCCAACATCAAAACTGAGAAAAGATATATTGTTGAATTGATATACATTTTTCAAAATTCATAATCTAAGATAAGTTGCACTAGACACAAAATTGGAATTACTGCATTTTGACTGAAGGTAGAAACAGCTAAATTAGAATGTTTTCATTTGTCAGATTACTGAACAATATAGAGTTAACAACCTATTCTCTAGTATCATTGTTAGTGAAAATCATTAACATTTATCAAAACATTCTTCTGAAATCAGTAAATATACTTGTAAAATATTTCAAGAATTCCTATAATCTATTAAAGTAAATGTGTAAGAAAGAACAAAGAAAAGAGGGAGTTGTCAGGAATTGTGCACAAAGATAAAGAAGAGATGAAGAAAGAATGTGGAGAGAATTTCACGTGTCTATCTAAAAGGGTAGTCCAGGATATAAGTTGTCCCTACTGTGACAGTTTGTATGCAACCAATATCGGTTTGAGTGTGTATGTAACTAAGTTGAAATGTAAGTCATGTGGACAGAGGATGTAACACATTGTTATCATCAAAAGTCCTCAATTCACAAGACAAGAGCATAAATATCCGCTAATAGCTAATATAATATGTATAAAACATGCACAGTGTAAATGTATAAGCCTATGAATTGTAATCACTGGGCATCAGGACCAGCCCGGATTTACTGAGGAGAGTTACTGACCTATATTTCAGTCAAACAATATCTAATTTTACTCCTAAAACCTCTTTAATACATTCAGAACAGACAGACAGACAGGCACACACACAGACACATATTTACTCATCTAACTAAATGGTGCATCACTTCTATTGTTTTCACACAGCTATTTATGAATAGGCTTACCTCAACCTAATCCTAACCCATACCCTATCTGAAAGCTATGTGTATTTTTACAATAAAAAAATAATAAACCCTGTAATTACTTTATTATTTTACAGATGACTTCCCTGAAAATAGTTTTTGTCAGATTTAGCTCACTTTTGGGCACAAAGTTGACACAGAAAACCCTAATTACTATGAGAAGTACATATATCCTAAAGATTCAGAGACTGGAGAACATAACTTTGAACTTTAATTTATTTAAGGTATATTATTTATTATATTATAAATAATTTATAATAATGGTTGCTGAAATTGAAATTTAGATTAATCTAAAAGATAAAATTAAAATTAAATAGTGTCTAGTAAAATGATAGAATAACAATAGCCAACTCCTTTTAATTTTACAGCTAATGATACATTCACATTTTAACAGGTGACCTAATATGTCGCACTCTATTAAAAAGGAGCTTCTGATTGGATTGCAATATGAAAGTAACGAAAGCCCTGATTGGATATCCTAGCGATGACAGATTCTGATTGGACGATTGATGAGCTCATCAGTAAATGATCAGTGGCATGCATCACACATTCGTTTTGAGGAACATGTCGGAGACGGCGGTTACCTGTAATATCTGTGGCTCAGCCTACACATTACCCGGTAACAAACAACAAAACTTAAATGTTATGATAGTTGGGAAGTTTGTTTTACGTTTTTTTAAAGTATAGATAATCCTACACGCGCACGTTTGAAAAAAAAACGTGACTGAACGGAGATTCCAGAAAAGCTTTATAATAAACATTTTGTTATGGATCATCTCATACATTTGATTTATGATTATAAAACCTAATGTAAATTCATGTGCTGCATTATGTTTGTTTTTTCTTCAGAAGATGAAGCTGTGGGCAATCTCCCGCACGTGCTATTATGCGGTCATATTTTTTGCATCGCGTGCCTGCGCGCGCTCGAGTCCCAGCAAAACGTCATCACGTGTCCGGAATGTCAGGTGATTTACATAGACGAGAAAATAATCCAGGGGAAACTAGCTTGTCAGTGAATAACGACTTCTGTCCCAAAGTTGTGTTACACTTGCTCGTTAACAGTAGTGATGTGTAACATATTTCTTGTTCACCTGCGAACACCGTTAGCTTTCCTACTGTTAACAAGATGCTCCTGTGTTTCCGCTCAGACATCTTTAAGAGAAATCATTGTCACCTCCTGGCGTAATAATAACTAAGTGTAATTGATGCAGGAGTGACCATACGATACATGGTGGTGTTGTGCTTCAAAAGCCATATAAATAATACTTTTATTCTGTGGCTTCCATAGACTGTCACTTTCTGCCACCACAAAACGCTTTCCTGTAGCGCATTTGTTGCTTGCAATGCAAGTTCAATTCCCAAGGAAAGCAAGCACTGATTAGACTGTCAACGTGTTCCTTGAATGCAATGAAAGGCGCTTTGGATAAAAGCGTCTGCCAAAATGCATAAATATAAATGTAAAACACGCCATAACTGTTTATAAGCACCCAAATGGTCAATACACATCAATGCACTCAGTATTGATATGGACAGATAGTCTCAGTATAAATCTGAAATTACATATTATAATCAAACAGTGACATTTAACATGTTGAAAGAATTACAATGGCAATGTCATTGTACATCTATATCAGATGGTCTAATGGAGGCCTTATTTGATGACAATGTACATAACCATATATCCCTTATCATCAAAGAAGAAACATAAAAGAGTAGACTTACAGCTGTTAAATGTGTGTTTGTGTATGTTATATGTGTTTGTTTTTATATATATATATATATAAAAATTGTTTTCAATTGCACTTTGTCAGTCCAGGCAATGTGATGTGTACATTTCGATCAGAAGCTTTAAAAATAAGTTTCCGAAAAATGATTCAAGTAGTTAAGAACAAAGATGGAAGTGGCTAGCGACATTACAAATAAATTCAAAAGAAAAAATGAATTAAAGAGCTTGTTTTTAAGGCAGACCGAGGTCTACCAGTAGTAGAAGAAAGACTAGAGAATTTGATGTTTAATGTAAATGTTAAAAAAGCTGTAATAAACCGGAGTAAGCCTAAATGTGTACCAATTATGACACAAGTAGGAAATACAAAAGCCTCAACATGTAGCATGTTAGTAAAATGCTTTCTCTTTTCTTATTTAAGTATTTTAAGGAAAATACTAAAGTTAGACTCTGTGGGGCCTGTAGTGATGTCATGTGCTTGTTGGTCTTTAGGTGTTGGGGGATTTTATTTTTAGAGAGACATAAGAACCTAAAAGTGATACTTCAGTCACATGAACTATTGTAATTGTAAATTTTATTGTAAATAATAAATTCACAAAATTGTACAGTTTGCAGCAGCAATACGTTTATTAAATGCTATGGAATGGGATTGGAAAGGATGTTGTTAGTTATGAGTGTTTTTGTTGTTTTGATCTAGATGGACACCCTAATTGGTGAGGAAGGAGTTGATGGTTTAGAGGTGGACAGCAGAATCATTGGCCTCATCTATACTGCACGGATGAACACAAAGAAAGAGTATTTAGCAAACTGAGCATTAGTGCTGGATTCTTAAAGTCCAATATTTATACTTGTGTATATATATTTAAATCTATATTTTAATGATACATTGGTCCAAAAAGTTGCGATTGTAAAATAAATGCTATTGTCAGCAGGCACTCCGCAGACCGCAAAGTGAAATCGCAAAGGTTTAAAGATCCACCCTCACAAGCAGTCGTCCACACGCAGGAGAATACTGAAGGGGTATGGACACTTTCCACTTAGAACTTATGTATATAGTCTCATAATATTATTAAGATAAGGTTTACGTGTTATTTTCAGCTCAAGGTTAGAGCTCAGTAATGTGTGTGTGTGTGTGTGTGTGTTTGCGTAGAGGCCAGATGTAGTTAAAGTTCTGGATGAAGCTCTCATAAAAGCAACGGAAAACCTGAATCAACTTGATGCGCTTTACCAGGTAAAATGAGAAACATTACAAAAAAAAATACAGTATTTTCTTATACAGTAATCCCTCAACACCTTGCGGTTCAAGTTTCGCGGCCTCGGTGCATTACGGATTTTTCAAAAATATTAATAGAAAAATTAAAATTAAAAAATACCGCCATATTAGCAGCCTTGTTGCTGAAAGTAGCGTTGCTTCATCATGATGCGAGAGAAACGGTTACCCAGGATGCCAGACAAAGAGAGAAACTCTCTCAGAGGCTTTGTGCACACCCACGGGTTCTCAGACAAGACAGGTGATTGGTTCCCGGCGCGAGATCGACCAATGAGAGCACGAGTGGAGTGATGTTGACGATCCAGCGCTGATATCTGACAATGAGGCGCTCCTCATTATACCAGTGCAGTAACACCATCATCATCGAACCGCACAGGTCTGTCATCGTCGTCATTACTGGAGTCTCAAGATACTACTGTCATTGATGAGTGTAGAGCACCATAATACGTATCGTATGAGAGAGAGAGAGAGTAAATGTATAATGTTAAGGTTTTATAATTAAATGGATGGTACCTACACACACATATACAGAATTTCCTAGGGGGGGGCCAATCCTACTTCGCGGATTTTCACCTATCGCGAGGGGTTCCGGTGCACATTAACCGTGGTAAACGAGGGATCACTGTAGAGGCTTAATTTGTAGGAATATTTATGTCTGAGCATGAGTTGCCTGTGCAAGAGATTTTGAGACATAATTTTTGATTAAAGATTTTTTTTTTTTATGTGCAGAGCTAAATTTTAAACTTTTTTTAACACTGTATATGTGACATTGTTGATTTGTGAAGCTTATATTTTGTGTATTTAAGACTCTTGCCAATGGTATTCATGCTCAGCTGACGAAAGAGAGAACCCGAATTATCAGAGAAATTGATGAGGCCTTAGAAAAAGCAAAAAGCATTCTGCTGAAAAGGTATGTGGACAGACACATACTAAGATGAAAACATTCTGTGGTGTTTTATAGATCACAGACTTGGCAAGTAATGCTTCTTATTATTAATTTGTAGACGGACTATGTTGTTGTCAAAATTGAAATCTGTGGATCTTCTCTTCTCGGACGGTCGAAATGAGTGTAAAAGGATAGAAGGGAGGATAAAGGAGCTGCGCACAGCTATCCAGAAAGCTCGACACGTTCGTCAGGTTCCTTCTCTGGAGACCTATTGCAACCTAGAGAAGGTAACGCTGTAATAGTCACTGTAGAGAGTTATGCTAAATGAACTCAGTGACTGAATTTAAGTTTAGTTTTCATTTTCAGAAGGAAATGAGGACAGTTATTTGTTACGATTTGGAAACCCTGAATTTTGTGAAAGTCCCAACTTACCGTGTAATTGTATTATAATTATTACAACCTAGTGTACTTGTTATTAAATGTTTTGCAAGAGCATATAAATGTTAAATAATGTAGTGATGTATGCATTTTAACGTTATCAATAACATACCTGCTAAAAAATTATTTTTCCCTCAAACATTTTCATCAGCTGTATTTCAGATACTGCATATGTATATATCATATATTTTTTTACCATGCTGCTTTCTAATTTTGGAAAAAATTGTTTTAAGATTTTGGAGACTCTGCAAATTCCAGTGAATGTTGAGTCATATAATATGAGCTGTTTGTCATTGCGTTCAGGACTCAGGTAGGTGAATGCAATTAAGCTTCAGAATGCAATTAATATTGTCACAAAAATAAATGCACACAGCTCTGCTGTTTTACTTGCCTACAAAAAGATAGGAAAAAATTTACATTCAAAGTTTTTTTTTTTTTATAGCTGCAATCTTCAGATAGACTGTCTTACTGAAAGTATTAAAATCACAGATGAAGATGACGATTGGTAAGTGTTTATAGAATGTGCTTTATTGAAAGTGTGTTAAACCTATTGATGTGATATTTGTCATTTTATTATCATGTCAGTATCAAAGAAGTTGCTGTGGAGTCTTTCCAGAAGAGCTTTCTTGTGAAGAGCACTATGGATGTCCAGGATAGCTCCAGTCAGTCTGTTCAGAGACATGCAGAACCCATTCCCAAAAAACAAAGCTCATGCAGCCCAAGATACATGGAAGATACAGAATCAGAAGATACTAATGCTTGTAAAGAGATGGTGGAAACCGGTGTGTTTGGAGGGCTCGTTAAAAATATTGATAATGATTTGAATTGTTTTGTTTGATTGAGCCATTTTTTTAATGTTTTGGCTTGTGTGTTTTAGTACACAGTTACCCAGTTGCTGAACCAAGATGCAATGAAGGGAACAGAGCGTTTCGAAAACATCGCAGGCCGCATTTTGAAAAGCCCTCAACTCCACAGCCTAAAAGTGTGTGCCACATTTGTTGATTTAATCAGAAGAATTAACAAACAAGACAACGCCCCTTTTCCTTGTGTTATTGAAGTGCATTTTGTGCCCATGTGTGTTTTGTTTTTCTTTTGTAGTGGTACACTATGTACTGGCAACGCACATTGTGAATCCTGGACATTTCTACGTACGTTATATGCTGGAATACAAGACAGGCCTAAAGTTGACTAAAAAGATCAACGAATTCTGCTCAGGAGAGCGTAGCCACTTCACATTAGATGATGAAATTAAGACCGGTATGTGTTAATGTTATCCCTTAATGTTAACAATGTGTATTTAAAAAGCCATTGATTACACGGTGCTTTACTTTTATAAGAACATGTCTGTTACAAAAGTTGGGTTCACTAATATTTCATTGTTTTCAGAAGGTTTTATGTTAAAATGCATTCTCTGATTGTTCATTAGTTTCTGTCAGTGTGCCATTCATGGGTTTATTTCCTCCAAACATTAAGCCTCCCAGATACCATCAAAATTTTGAGGGGAAAAGACATTCAGCATTGTTAAAGTGGAAATCAAATTTTGCCTCATTCATACCTTAAAAAATTAACGGGGTCATTAACACGGTAAATTGAACGAGGCATTGTGATTGCTAGACGCAACAATGGATGCTTCAGTACCATACAGCATCAGCATGCACCTGTCCAGAAAGACAAATGTTCACATTGTGTCAGTGTAGGACACTAAATCTGTTTGAGGCTACCATGTCAAAAAAAGTGTTATTAGTTTACTCATGACACGTGGCAACATGGCTAAAAGTTTTCCTAAGATGTTGGAACTTTTGCTGAATGGAGCATGTTGCATTTAGCTGTTGAAACATGCCTTGACAAGCACCTGTAAGAGCTGTGTTTGTGAAATTTGAGTTGGAGAGATGTATGAAAGGGATGCAGAATTGTTTGAAAATTATGCTTTATTCTGCTAGGTGCCACTAGTTTTTAGGGTTGCCAAACCGTTCCGTAAAACACGGAATCGTCCAATATTTAAGCCATCGAAGTTTACCGTATGAAAGCCATACAGAATGTAGTTTGCCCCTCATACACAAAAGACTAGACCATACGAATAACAAACTCTAAATTGACAATCATTCCTTTTAGGACAAATTATTGTTTGTTTTGTGAACACTGAAGACGTTCACTGAAGGCTTTAAGCCAAACCAAGTCCTCTTCTGGCTGGTCACTCACTTTACAGGCAAATGGCAAATCCGCGGGGTTGTAAAAGGTAGTAAATGAAATTAAGGGCATTAAAAAGTAATAAACGTCATCTGACGAGGGATTACATTTGAGCCCAATTTTTTTTTTCACATACATTTTCAATTGAAGTGCAGGCCTTTCTTCTAAAATTCATGTGGATTTATGTATATGTTGAGATTAGGACCTGAGCGATATCACGTGAGGTGATGTTTGTTTGCGCGTGTGCTGCCAAACATGTAGGCAGCTCTTCCATACAGTGATTAAAACTGTTCTGCAAGATTTGCAGCCAGTAGTTGGCAACAGCCGCAAGGCTTATTGTCACGTCTGCAAGAAGGCAATTAATATAACCTGGGTGGGGGGTGAATGGCGTCAAATCGCATATGGAATCAAATAGCCACCAATTTAGGATGGACAGGTAGCACAGAGAGCAGCTTCCCATATCAATATTCTGCGCCACGGCTGCATCAACGATCTCAATCTCCACTGCTCTACCGACGCAAACTTGGGATGTGCGTTTCGACTAATTTGTTAATCGTTTAAACAAAAAAAAATGAACCGACAAAAAAAGTAAGAAAACCTCAGAAGACATTTATTTAAATGCGTAAATGATACATTTAAAATATTGAATCTATGAATCAAGTTACAAATATTTCCCTTTTCCTATAAATAACCATGATTGTCCCTTATTTTCTATTCCTGAAGTTGGCAATCCTTCTTGGGATATATATACACACTTAATTTTTAACCTGCAGTTCATATAGCTTCTGAATAACAATGCAGCAGCTTGATTTATATCTATCCTAGCTGTTACTTTGTGCATTTTTAGCACATTAGAAATGCTGTATTGACCAATCTGCTTCCAGTACCTGAACTACCTGTTCTACGCTCCATTATGAAATGAACTTTCTTAACGTATGTTTGCTAATGGAATGAAAGTTTGTATTGATGACCAATGTCAACAACATACAGCTTCCTAGAAAATAAAAACAAATGCATGCAAGTTAATCTACAGATGTTTGTGTGTTCACAGGCTCTCTGCTCTTTGTCTGTTGGAAGGATGATGTGTGGTGTAGAGTAACAGTGACTGAGCTCTTTCAAAAAGAGTGTTTCCAGAGTGTGACCAAATGCCTTGCTTCAGAAGTCTCCCGTCTGTGTGTTCACTTTCAGGACTATGGCTTCTCCAAGGGCTTCTCATTTCCAAGGTAATAATTAAATAGTGTTTGTTAGGGATGTGAGAGACTAGTCGACTACACTGTATAATTGCAACTAACCGACACTGAAAACAGTAGTCAAATACACGAGAGAAATAAATTTACTCGATTTTATAATTCAAATGACGTATTAATCTTACATTTGAACCCTTTTGACTCGTGCAATCACACTGGTGTGATTAGAACGTTACGTACATCACGTGATCAACTGCTAAATTCAATCTGTTTTCTCACGTTGACTGGTGCAGAGCTTACGACAGACACGCTCAAAACTATTCAGTGTTTTCAACCACGTAAGGTTTATTTTAGTTTTTTCTTATGGGAAAAAAGCATTTGAGATAAGAGCACCTTCAGTTACGAGCTCGGTCTTGGAACGTATTCTGCTCGTATTTCAAGGTATTATTGTGTGTAACTCATTGTCTCGGTTATCACCATGGAAACCAACACATGCGCATCTCTATATAAAGCTGTAGTTTTGAGACTCCAGAAGGAAAGCTCCCCGTAATGGAGAACTTATTTCTAGCAGCATTCATTATTATTGAACTTGATGCATAGAATAAATATTTTTAAATATATCATTAATGTATTCTAACAAATTAGTCAAAGTGCACATCCCTAGTATTGTATGTATACTGTGAAAAGAAAAGGGGAAAAAAGTTGTCCTCTTTATTTGTTAGTTGTGTGCATCATTTCCGGATCTGGACCTGAACATTGCTGTGTCTTCAAATTGTGAATCTGCTCATGGCATTAGACTTGACTGAAAATTATCCTTTTCCAAATAATTTATTTTTCCTCTTTTTCTTTTTTTGGTCAGTGATGGAGATTTAAACTCGTTGAATGAGTGTCTGCGGCGACCTGATGCAGCTACTCTGCTGGATGTAAACTGCTGGGCTCCTCTGGCTATCAAATGTTCCCTTAAAGATATTGTTCCTTCAGACATGGTAAGAGCTGTGGAGATGGATTTACTCTAACTACATAAACAGTTATTAGTGCTGTAATTGAGTTTACCAAAATGCATGTTGAAACCGGTTTTCTCACATTTCAACAATAGAATGTTCTGTATTTATACGAAGGAAATATTCTGGCATATGGCTGAAATTTGGTGGTGCAAAAATAAACTTTTGTGTCAGATCCATTTCTATTTTATGGATTCTATATTAAGAAAATATTAAGTTTTTAATAACAAAGTGATGTTTTTATATCTGTCAGGTGAAAGGGTGGACTTCAGAGGCAAGTGATGAGATGAGAAGACTGCTGGGCTCTGAGGCTGTGGAGATGCAGGTGTTCGGTGAGGATGGAGACGTGCTGTTAGTGGATCTGAAGAAATCTGCAATTGTGTCTTTGCGAGAGCATCTGGTGTACATGGAACTGGCAAGGTATATAATAGTCATATCTGGGGCTGTTAATTTCATCCTTTCAGCACACTAGTGGTGGGAATCTTTAGGTACCTCATGATGTGATTCTGGATATACACTAGGGATGTGCGAGTGTAGTTGACTAGTCGACTACATGGTACAGCTGAGATTAGCTGACACAACAATAGTCGACTACACAAGAAAAAAGAAATACACTCAAGATTTTATAGTTCAGTGTGTCATGTGATCAACTGCTAAATTCAAACTGTTTTCGGGCATTGACTGGTACAGAGCTCACAACAGGCGCACTCAGAGCTTGTCGTACATTACAACTATTCAGTGTTTTCAGTCATGTAAGGTTTATTTTAGTTTTCAGAAATTTAAATGTTCATAAGTACTGGCAAAACGATACATTTATAGTTAGAAAAATACACACTGACATTGCAGTCCTTTTAATTATAAATTGACGAGGTGTTTTATTTATATCAGATACACATTGCATCGATAACTATAAAGTTCACTCTTATTATTTTCCCACTTCACCGGAGACTTGTTGTCATGGCCAAAATTGTTGGTACTCCTGAAATTTCTTCAGAAAATCAAGTGTTGCTCACAGAAAAGTATTCCATTAACATGTTTTATACGCATGTTTATTCCCTTTGTGTGTTGGAACTAAAAATAAAAAGTAAGTTTGACAGTTTCACACAAAACTCCAAAAATGGGCTGGACAAAGTTATTGGCACCCTTTCAAATTTGTGGATAAATACGATTTTCAAGCATGTAACGCTCCTTTAAACTCACCTGGGGCAAGTAAGAATATAAAAATCACACCTGAAAGCAAATGAAAAGGAAAGAAGTTGACTTAGTCTTTGCATTGTGTGTCTGTGTGTGCCACACTAAGCATCGACAACAGAAAGAGGAGAAGAGAACTGTCTGAGGACTTGAGAACTAAAATTGTGGAAAAAATCTCAAGGTTACAAGCCTGTCTCCAGAGTTCTAGATGTTCATTGTTGACAGTGCTCAACATTATCAAGGAGTTTGCAACCCATGGCACTGTAGCCAATTTCCCTGGATGTGGACGAAAGGGAAAAACTGAAGAAAGGTTGTAACGCAGTCTGGATGGTGGAAGTCCGGAAGCAGACCCAAACAAGGTCTAAAGAAATTCAAGCTGTTCTGCAGGCTCGGGGTGCATCAGTGTCACTTTTTTTTTTTTTTGTTCCAGTACACACAAAGCGAATAAACATGCGTATAGCAAAACGTGTGTTAATGTAATACTTTTCTGTGAGCAAGTACTAGAAAAAAGTAACAAATTCAGGGGTGCCAACAATTTTGACCATGTCGGGAGAAGTGACTGAATTTACGTGTTGTAAATCCGACAGGTCGTGCATCAGGATCATTATAACTGTTTTTAATCGACAAAACCCATTCACTTCCGCATATTTGAGAATCTGAATATCAGATAGTTGTCAACAAGCCATAGACGGAGCCAACAAGTTGGTGAATATTTTGAATAAATAAGAAAATAATTAAATGCGATGCATGTCATATAGCTCTTTTCAAGCATGACACGGCACTATGGAAATAAGGCAAAATGTTCTAAAATAACGGTTGCCTAAAAAAATTATTTTAAAATTACGTTCATAAGGTTAAAAAACATTTAAAAAAAACAATGCTGATATGAAACTTTTTTTTTTCTTTTTTTTTTACACAGATTCTACGCTCCTTTAGTAGTTCCTGGCAGAACACCCCTGCTTTTCTACCCTCCAGTTTACCCTAAAGTCGATGTTGAGTTCAACGCTATGGTTGCTCATGTAAACTCGCCATCAGACTTCTATGTACAACAAGTGGGTATAAAAACACATATAATGCAGTCATAATGAAAATCATTTACTCAACCTTGGTGAATGCAGGTTGAAAATATGGAGTACGTGCTGTTGCATTCGAAGCTTCAAGACTGTTACAGTCATCCCAAGGCAAACAGTGATTTCCGGATCCATTGCCCTTCCCTCTCACAGGCCTGCATTGCTAGCTATGATGGAGAATGGTGCAGGGTTCAGGTCACAGGTGTGTGTGTGTGTGTATACATAAAGAACATCAAACTTATAAACATGCAGATAAAGACAGTGTTGCTTTGATACAACGTTTGACGTTTAAGCCCTCTGTTTATTGCTCAGGTTTCCCTGGTGGTCAGATGGTCGAGGTTCGGTATGTGGACTTTGGCTACAGAAAGACTCTCTCCGTGAAAGATCTGAGAAAGATAAAGGATGAGTTCTTTTCTTTGCCAGAAATGGTAATATTTTGGCAGGTTTAAAGGGGGTTCAAATATGAATGAAACTTGATTTACTACCACAAGCTTCTATAGTTCCTATATCGATATCCAAATATCAAATAGAATAGTCTTAAATGATAATTACAGTAGAACCCCGACTTACGAAATGCTCTACGTACGAAAAGTTCAATGTATGATAAAATATTTCAGGGTTTTTTTTTTTCGCTCGAGTAACGACAAAATGATCGAGATGCGAAAAACAAAATCTCCGCCGAGGCGACGACTCCGCGCGTCACTGACCCGGAAACTCGCACCAATCGTCCCACTCTCCCATTGGCTGTCTCCCGGCCAGTTTGGACTGAAGATTTCCAGCCTGTTACGAATCTTTAGCTGTCTAGGGTAGGACATAACATTTAGTTTAAAAATATTGCTTTGGAGTGAGCAGTAGAAAAGACCAGGTCACAAATTTGCAGTTCAATTAGTTTATTTCCATAAAGCCGAAGCCACTAAATGCGTGTACTATTTACAGTGTGTAAAGTAATTAAAGAAAAGAGAAATAACAAGCAACTAATGGGGATCAATGAATGAAGGTGGCGCCAAATCAAAGAAAGGAATAAAACAAAACAGTTGGTAAACTAAATTCCCAAAACCCTCTAATCTCGCTAACCAAAACAAAATGTGAAAATTAAACCCGAAGTCTTCAGCGCGTCCGGCGCCCAGACTAAACTATACTGACTAATAACCAAAAAATACAAAAGTGGCACTCACCGCTTACCTGGTGTTTCTAACATTTGTTAGCTACGGGCGATATGTCGCACGACATGCTTTCCTGTTCCTTGTCCCCAAAAAGGATTAAGTGAACACAGTCTCAAAAACAACCCTTGCCTTAAGGCTGTTACAAACGATTACAGATGTAGAAACACAGATAATATACAAAGTATATTCAAAGTATAAACCAAAGTTAACAACAAACTCAAAACTAAACACAGCACAACACACACTCTGAGCTTGAGCTGCTAGCTGCTAATCATGGTGAGGTGGGAACTTTTATATCAGCAGGGCAGCACTTGATTGGCTGCCCGGATGACATCACTGATGAAGATTGGCAGTTGTGTCCTCCAATCAGCAAAGACCTAATAGGAATGATAGGTGGAGAACAAAAGTAGCTTCAAAAAGAAACATACACAGCACGTAACACAGCCCAACTACAGCTTAAAACCCGTCGGAAACCCGCGCAATCTGGCAACACTGGTACGGAGACACTTGATTCCGTTACACGAACACTACAAAACATAACTTACCCTGTCTTTTTTTTTCTTTACTTTTCTATTTTCTATTATTTATTTATTTTTTGTATTCTTTACTTTTGATCACCTTTTTTTTTTCTTTTTTTTTTCTGGATACTTTCACTTTGCGCAGACCTTTTAACGAAATGTCTATCGAGGGACATCTGCTTCTCCTTTATCCACAACAACAGAAGCCTCTCCATCTCATTTATATTCGAACATAACTTCAATATAACCATCGCCCTTGGAAGGATTTACATTCTTGATAACATCCTTCTGCTTTAGGATGGTACACATCATGGATGTACTTCGATCATAAGTGCCTGCTAGATAGATATTTTTCCACAATTTCATGCTTCATTCCATGGTCATCATGCCTTGCTTCTCACTACACATCCTTACTACTCATGTTCTTAAAATCATCGCTATTATGAAGAATAATGCACAAAATAGAGAGAAAATCAGCTACTCGCGGGCAACACGTGAAGTGAACGAGCGTCGGCATCAGCGTCAGTACGCGTGCTTTTATCTCGAATATTTACTCGTATCTAGTAGCAAAAATCTGCCGGAAGGTTTGCTCATATCTTGGAATACTCGTATGTAGAGACGCTCGTATCTCGAGGGATTACTGTATCTGCTTTTCCTCGAGTTTTCCACACCAACACTCGACTCTGACAACACACTGCATATTTCTACATCTTTGGAACTAAACTTCCAAGTTTTAGTTTGTTTTCCTTCAATTTTTAGTTAGCATAAAAATAAAATTCAATATTTAAAATTAAACAGCCTTCCATTATTATGTAGAAGTTGTGTAAGTGAAAATTACCTCACAAACACCACATAGGTTCATTCTTACTAGACTTGGTAGCAAATCCTAGGTCTTTCAAGCAAACACTGAATCATTGAGATGAGATCTCTGATAAATAACAAACTAAAGGAAGCCTGTCTGTCCCTCTATTTTCAGGCCTTGTGGTGCAGTCTGAATGATGTGGTCAGTTTGCAGGAAACCTGGAGTGATGAAGCCTGTGATATGTTTAAGAAACTTGTGGAGCATAAACTTATTACTGTTATTTGCAAAAGTAAGTTTACGCATGCATGCATAAACACTAGGGGTGTAATGGTTCAAATTACTCACGGTTAGGTTTTTATCATTGTTTTTGGTTCACTGTTTCTGTTTGGTTAGTGTTCGGGGGTGAAGGACCAGTCAAAAATAAATAATAATAAATAGAAAATAACAAATAAATGCAGTAGAACAAAAAAATGAACTGCTTTTCCGTACTCTTGAGTAGTTTAAAGGGTACAGAAATTGAATTGAATCATCATGTAAAACATTGCATTTGATCTTCACTGTATAAATTAAAGTGTGATTTCATGGCCTTTTGTTGTTTGACTAACATTTAAAAACCACAGCAGCCGAATGTTCCTTGCCTAATGTCCTCTGTTTTTAAACCTAATTCATGGATCCAGTACAGTGATTCTGAACACATTCATGGTCTTTCTCGACTATCCAATTAAGTCACAACCTGTTTTATAGGACACTCACCAAGACAGGCATGTTGACTCTTCTACTTGTTTTTTTTTTTGTTTTTTTTTAATTTAATGAGTTGTTTGTTTTAGTGCAAGACTTGAACTCAATTTTTGTGCACTTCCTGAGACAGGGCTTTCTGTTTGACTTCTGATGAGTTCTGTTTTGCATCGTATAATCTTCAATGTTTAAATTAGCATTTTTTTTTCTTTTCTTTTTTTACGGAGAAGTGTTACACCTTTAATAAACACAGACATCTTAGATGTGTCACTGCTTTTAAGCAAGTTTAATTTAGTTTTGAATTTCTGTATGTTGTACAGTGGAGTTCAGTTATTTTGACGGCCTTGAGGGTTGCAAAAAAGCATCGTGAAAACCCATATAATGTATATTACCAATTTTCCCACATATAACCCGCAGAAGCAGATAATCCACACACTCGTATAGCCTACGGGTTTTGGGTTTTGTGAAAAAAAAAAAAAAAAAAAAAATTGTTAGCATAACCCGCACCCATAGATTGAACTTTTTTTGTGTAAGATCACATTTCGAATTTCAGATGTTGCTCACATGACGTCAATTATCCATAACTGTTCAAGCTCGGTACACAGTGCTTGTGTGCGAAATTCACACAATAAGAAAACTACCACAAGTCAGAATCAGAAGAAAAAGAAAAAAGCAGTCTCTCCCGCTGCGCTCCCTTTAAGAAGCGTGTTGTGTTGATCACCGGATGAGAAGAGCCCGCCCTCATGGCAGCACAGCCAATCACGTCTTCTTGTATGATTGACAGGTCAGACAGCCTATCAGCGCAGCTGTCAGAGTGATATTGCAAGCGCCAAAGACAACAACCCTCGCAAGAACGAAAAATGAACATGTACTGATGTACATGATGTGAGTTATTACATGAGAATGTACATGCTTGGGTTTGCAACAGTGTTGCCGCGATTTGTTTGAAGTGATCAGCATTCATCTACAAAAATTTACATACGTGCAAAGCAAACTCAGCCCGTGCGCAGTGAACTAGGTACGCAAATTAGTCACAAAATAACCATGTGAAGTGGTGAATTTGTTAATTTTTTTTTGTGCTCGAGATATTAGATTTCGGCAACACAACAGAATCGACATAACCCAAAAGAAAATGCTAAGACAAATGGGGAGTTTGGCAGTTCCACTTCAAAAGTGTCGACATAATAGGGTTGGAGAGTTAACCGTGAGTCGAGATAAGTGAACTCCACTGTATATACGTTTTCCATAAAATTGAGAATGTGATTATACTGTACGTTTTTGCATGTCATTTATTCAGAGTCCAACACTGTACCTGTGCCGGTGTGTCTGTATGAGATCTGCGATGATTTTCTTGGAACCAGTATTGAGGATATACTAGTCATAAATGGGCTTGCTGTTTCCAATAAACAGTAAGTTATAAAAAAACAACAACCAAAGAACACCTGGACTATCCTTTTTTCCCTTTGCTCACTCATTCAAACTAAGCTGTAAATTTGATTCTTTTCCATGTTTATTTCCTCCTGCTTTATCAGGACCCAGGTTAAAGACAGCCAGCCCTTAGAGACAACCGTTTGGGACCCTCCGTTTGAAGAGGGTGTTCTCTCTGTTGAGCTGACTCCCCCTCCTGCTTCTGAAGAGCTGAATCCAAGCCTGATTCTGCCCACCTGTCTCAAAGACATCAGAGTTCGTGTGACGCACGTTATCTCCCCTGGAAACATCTTTGTGCAGATGCTGCAGTTTGACTGCCAGCTGAAGAGGTGCTTGATTTCCTTACTTCATATTCTACCATTATCATTAGCATCATTTGAAGTTGTAATGCTCTCATTTTGCTTGCCATTTTTGCAGAATCCACGACACTCTAAAAAGTCTCTTCTCTAAGTCGGAGCCACAGGAGATGCACTGGGAAGCGGAGATGTTCTGTGCTTCTAATAACACTGGGGTTTGGGAAAGAGGAAAAGTGTGCAGTGTGTCCACTAGTGGTGTTGTAGAGGTATTCATGCACACACTTAATGATAAAATGGAAAGAGTGGGGATCTGCTGTTTAATTGGACTGGTGTGTGTGTGTTTATAGGTTTTGCGTTGTGACTTTGGTAATAAAGTAAGTCTCCATGTGGATAATCTCAGACCTCTCCCTCTGGATCTGATTGGATCTTTCTTACTGGAATGTAATCTCAGTGGTGTAAGGTAAATGTGTTTTTTTTCTTTCACAGTTATGTTTATATATTTGCAGTCGTAAGTTTACTTGCATTTTTGCAGAAACTATTTATAATAGTGTAAATTGTATCTATTTTGTCTTCAAGGGAAATCGTATTTAGCTTTTGAAGGACAGTACTAAATGGAAAAATTATATCTTTTAAACTGAAGAAAAAATGAACACCTTAGGCTCTTGATGCATTTTGTTGTGTTCTTGGGCATTAGTGAATGTTTGCACCTTTTGTAATGGTTGTATTTGAGTCCCTCAATTGTCTTTAGTGAGTAAAGATGGATCTCAAAACCATACATTCCCTGTTTGAGGATTTAAATGTGTAGAGGTTTCTGGAAAACCAAAGAATGTGCAGGACCTGGAGGATTTTTCAGAAGAGTGGGCAGTTAACTGCACAGAAAAGACAAGGGACTCTTATCACAAAACAATTTTTTTTCATGGATCATTTTGGCATACGTTACTTGGACATTTTTAAAGTTCAGCTATTATTTGTCTTGTGTATGGTTCATTTTAATTTATTATTTTGTCTTTTTGACTTGAGCAAACTAATAAAAAAAAAGATCACTCATTTACTCCCCTTAATTTGGTAAAAGGCAGATTTTGCAAGCTTGTAAACAATGTAAACTTTATTTACCATTTTACAACTGCTTCAACCAAGACTTATCCAGTTTTTTTTTGACTTGGTATTTCATAATGTGAAAGCCTTAATTCTATCATATACATTTTTGTCCTTCCCCTACATGTTTCTCTTGCTCTCTAACTCTCAGGCCAGCTGGTGGTCGCTCCACATGGACAGCCACAGCGTGTGACTTTATCTCTCTCAACTTAACTGGTGCCATGGCTGTAATGAACATAGAGGTTAGAATGAATGCAAAGAAATGCTAAAACTTCAAGCATAGAAGTTAACTGTTTTATAAACAGTTCCCATCCGTCTCTGATTCTGTGTATTTCCCCTCTCAGGAGCCAACCGCCAGGCCAGTGCTTGTGTCTCTGTTCTGTTCGAATCGAGCTGGTCAAAATGTCAATTTTGCTGATTTCCTTATCAGTGAAGGACTTGCACTAAAGGAGCGAAAGTATGAAAAACGTGTGTCTGCAAGGTACGGTAATAATTTAGATGAGCATTAATATCAAGCATATATATATATATATTTATGCTTATATATATAAGCATGTGTTGACGTAAACTGTGTTCCTAGGACTGCTTCCACATCTGAAGCAGTCTTTTCAGAGGAGCGTGTCTTGAGCAAGGAGGTTCCTGAGGCACAGAGAATCATGAGCCCATCTCAGACTCCACCTACACCCAGTCCTCGCATTAATCCACCGCCTGAGAGAGTACAGACACGCTCTTACCCCCCTCCAGAGCTGCCTCCCTGCGGACACACGCTCATGAGCATCTCGGCCATCTCTGAACGAGGTGTCATTTATGCAATGACAAACCAAGCAGGTGTGTGCAGTTTTTATTTGTAACTGAAACGGTTTATAACTTTACAGCATCTCTGTCAGCCTTTAAGATTCTTTAATGACTTCTGTTATGATTGCAGGGTTACTGCTGCTTCTTTCATAGGCAAAAAGATTAGGCAAAGTTACTGAATACTGAAAAGCCACAGGGCCGTGCCTAAAACGGTCGCAGTTGCGACCAAAAATGTACATATATTTTATAATTTGCTAGTCATTTCCTAGTGATTAATTTTGATGTGATTGCCACTAGGTGCAATATAAACTTACATGTTATGATTTCAAATGTGCATGGAATGGTTTCATTCTCTGAATTTGAGTGCCAAAATACGTATGAGGAAAGCGAAGGTCAGCTTCATGCAACAGAAAAATATATAACTTAAAATGACAAAGCACTACAACATGTTCGACAGATGAGGACTGTTTGAAAAGTAACATTTTTAATGTTACTTTTAATATGCCATGACAGATCACTAGTGCCTCAATTCAAGCAGTACATTAACCAATCATCTCTTCTTTACTACTAGTTACATTGTCTCATGTGAATCCTTAATTTGTTGCAAATAGGGAAAGACATCAATTAATTTGTGAACCATGTCACATACCATCACGTTTACATCAGAAGAGCCATTCAATGTCCATGAACTTGTTAGTCAGCTAGTTAGTCAAGAAAAAAACTTGAGGGAAGTGTTATGCTAATTGAATGCACTACATATTATATTTTAACTTGTCTACATGATGAGAGAATAGGAGCTAAAAATAATATCCAACATTGGCTATAGAATTGCATACGTTGAGCTGCCTTTCACCAAATTTACCTCTCAGATATTACTAATGAATAAAAACAGACTGGATCTGTGCAAGAAATATGACAATGTTTATAGGATGCATTGAGGAGAAGGCCAAGAGATGCTGACAATTAACATTTTCTTTGGAAAAGATGACCACAGTCAAGTTATTTAAAATGAGAAAGAAATTTTTTTTTTCTCATGTCCTCTTACAAAGTTTTTTTCTTTTGTTTAGTTTGTGAGTTTGATCGCTTGCGGGAGCAGCTACAACAGCACATTAAAACTCTGCCGAGACCGAAGAACTACAACTGGAAAGAAGTTTTAGGCTGTGCTGTCATGGGAACGGACATGTTCTGGTACAGAGGTCAGGTGCTGGAGGTCATTGGAGGACACGTGAAGGTCAGTATACTTGGGTTGCATTGCTTCCGTGTAGAAATTAATGTATTAAAAAATTCCAAATAAACAGATTCAGATTGGTTTGACACCTTGGAATGTATTGTTTTTTTCACTAGTTTGTGATGTGATTGTTACAGGTCCGATATGTGGACCAGGGACTTGTGGAGAGCATCCCGGTTTGTCATGTGTACCCCATGGTTCTCTGTGAGGATGTGCCGCAGCTCTGTATTCCTTGTCAGATAAATGGAGTCTTACCGGTGTGTGTGTGTGTGGGTGTGGTGATTTGTATTTGATCACTTGGACCATAAACTGGGAAATTATCATCTTTTTTACTCCTGAACATTTTTGAGCTAAATATTTACACCTGAAATTTGAAATGTAGTATTTCAATAATTTAAAAAAATTTACAGTTAATGGTCACATGACAGGCAGGTAAACAAATTTCACACTAATAAGAAAAAAAGTAAGTTGGTCATGGCGGCCGTCCCCAAAGGTTAGTGAAAATGCTTCAAATGCAAAATATAAGAATCCTTTAAATGGGATGTAATTTGTGTATTGTACAAATATTTGTTTTTAATTATGTTATGAAATATGATCCAGACATTTCTTTGAGATTCTTTTGTTCATTAATGTGAAATTCAAAGCAATGAATTTTAATTTTATTTTTAAGTGGTCTGGTTTTCAGCAAATCATCAGGTTTTAATCGTTACAGATTGGAAAGGGATGGCAGTGGGATGCTGTGGTGTTTATGAAGGAGTTGCTACTTGGGCGTTCAGTCCATGTCTACATTATGGTAAAGTAAATTTATATTTTTATGTACATCGACACCACTGCATGAATCAGCAGAACAGTATTATTCGCTAAAGGATCAAATAATCGTGTTGACTAGCAGTCAGCTCTCTCCCAGTAAACCTGTTGTTTTGCAGGAACACCCCGAGGATCCACATGACTGTATTATGGTAGAGATCATGGTGGATGGCATGGCACTTAGCAAGATAATGGTGCACCACCAATATGCCACGTTTGACCCTGCCATCAGCAGCCAGGAGGTCTGATCAGCGGAGATTAGCGGGAAGGGGTTTGTTTTGCTTGTGTGAGGTGTGGATATTGACTGTGTTTATGTGCAGGATTATGTGGATAAACCTCCTGCCTTTGATTTGGATGACTGGGACATAAACACAGAGGTAGAAGTTTCCATTGACGTACAATCAATTCCTCAATTTCTGGTTAAATTAATTTCATAGCAATCACTGTTTGCTTACTAAAATTAGTGAGCAGCATGTTGTTTTTTTCAGGGATTGGAGGAGCCTCAGCCTGTTTTAGGTGTCTATAAAGAACTCCAGATTCCTAAAGAAATACAAAAATTATCCGTCAAGGTCAAGCATATCCGTACCCCTAATGAGGTATGTGTGCTGATGGGTCCGTGTTCAAACCTTCTGTGCCTCGGTCATCAGACTTTCATGAAGAAAAAAAAGCACACTGTGATTTTTGTATTAGAAGAACCAGTCATATTAAGGACTGCACGATTAATTGTTAAAAGATCACAATCTTGATTCAAAAACCCATGCGATCTTATTCCTAAATGACGACGATACTCCTGTCTATTAAACCTTTTTGACAGTCACATCGGAATATTAAAATTTATGTTTGTGCTGCCATTGACCTAGAGCAGGGGTGTCAAACTCAATTGCACAGGGGGCCAAAATCCCAAAAAACTTTTGGTCACGGGCCGAACAGGATAAACATTTATTGAAAACACTAAAACTAAACTTTTAAAACTTACCTTTTTTTAAATTAGATGTGAATAAAAACAGACAGAAATATTATTCTGCAATAAATCAACTTATACCTTAAATAACTTAAAAATATAAAAATATTTTAAAAATACTTTAAAAAAATTAAAATATATCCTGTCTAAATTATACAAGTTAGAAATAAAGTAAAAAAGTAAGTAAAAGTTAAAAGAACAAACATTCAAATTTCTTTACTCTTATGTCATTTTATATAAAACTTAAAAAGATTTATATATAAAAGATTTTGCTCTCCATAAAAAATATATCCTGTCAAAATTATACAAATTCAAAATATGGACATGCTGCATAACAAAACCTGGAAATCTAAATACAATTTTTGCTTTTCAGCAATAACAAATCAAATCATTCAGTTGAATTTGCTCTTATGTCATTTGTCTTATAGTGCCGTCTTATTAAATTATTTAATTACTAACACATTAGCTCCGCAAATGAGACACACGGGTATACCGGCAGTATGTCAGTAAACATATACCGTATTTTCCCGCATATAACCCATGGGTTATAGTAGATTTTACAAACTATATCACAATTTTTTTTTACACGTAATAATATTTCAATATATTTGTTACGTCCCTAAGGACGTAATGTTTGGTTTTTTTGCGCTATATTTTCTTTCTGGCGCTTGTACTATCACTCTGACAGCTGGCGCTGATATGCTGTCTGACCTGTCAATCATGCAAGAAAACGTTCTGCCATGAGGGCGGGCTCTTCTTATCCGATGATCAACACCTGAATTTCGCGCACAAGCACTGTGTACCGAGCCTGAACAGTTATGGATAATTGACAATAACAATCGCGCGGTACTAGCGCGAGTGCGAAGCATCATTAGCCACTTCCTGTTTAATACAGGAAGTGTTCGGCGAGTCAGCTGGAGCGCGGGACATCTCGCGGGCCATTAATAAAATGCTCTCGCGGGCCGGACATAATTACACGCCGGGCCGGATGTGGCCTGCGGGCCTTGAGTTTGACACCTATGACCTAGAGAGTGTTGTCATGTGTGAGTAAGAAATTAAAATACTGTATAGTTGAAAAGACTGTTACAAATATTCAAATTAACACAGAAGTAGTGGGATAAAAGTTTATAGTTCGGATGTCTGTGGTAGGTATCAAAACGGAGTAAATCAACAATTAATTGCGTGTCTCTAAGGAAGTTTTGCAGGCAAAAATGTTGCCGCACTTTCCGATCAAGCGGCTTTCTGTTGGTCAACATGGCGAATCTGTGACCAACGTGAACCTGTTGTGAAATTGGCATGGGAAAATCTTTAACCCTCATATAAAATTCCAGATTGCATGAATTCTTTTTGAAATCACTGGATTTTGCACATGAAAGTTTGCAGTACAGCTGTAAATATGATCTCACCTTTATCATCACTTACTGTGCATTGCTTTCATTGAATCTTGCGTGTGCTTTCAGGTGTTCCTGTGTGTGTTGGATAAGACTCAGACTGTGAGCGAACTGGAGCAGGGAGAAAGTTTGGAGGAAGTTCTCGAGCGTGTGAACGAGAATGTGGAAAACCTAAGCTTGCTGACAGACTTCCCCATTGGTGCTTTTGCTTTTCAACTGGTTCTGGTTTATTTCAGTTAGACGTGCTGGTATATGGTAATACGATATATCACGATAATGAATATATACATGATATATTTTTCATTGTGTTTTTGTGTGCAGCGTGTCCCTGTCTGGCCGAGTACAGTGATGGTAAATATTATCGTGCAACGCTACTGGGCTTTTCTGATCTCACTCCCTCTGTCAAGCTCCTTGTGAGACATGTGGATTTTGGCTCGGATGACGTTTTACCAGTACACAAGTAAGGCTGTAGATTATACAACTATTGGCATAACAATATTTAATAATTCCAGAAGTTTAAACTTTTTAATTTATTTATTTTACTATTGAAATGACATGACTTTTCTAGGTGTTCATGATTTCAGTGATTTTTTTTTTTTTAAGATGAAGAATTTATACAATTTTAGAGCTTTACATTATAAAAATCCCCATAGCTCTTGTAGTTCTAGAAATTACGCTTTAAATTCATTAAGTTTTGTTTTTCGCTCTTATATTTAAAGAACTTATATTTAACTTTAACTTATATTCTTATATTCGTATATTTTAGTACAGTTTAGAGTTGTTGTGTCATGTCAGCCTGTTCATCAAAAAACGCATGCGTGTTGTCGTCACTGCAGATTGCGGCAGCTCCCCGAATCCCTCCATCATTTCCCCAGTGCTGCTGTTTGCGTCAAGTTGGCAGGCTTCAAACCAGCGACCGTGTGCTTTGAGACGGAGCGGATACCTTATCAGCCCGAGTGGAGTATAAAAGCCATGCTGGAGATGATCGACCTGTTGAACGGAGAGCTCACTGCAGTGGTCACTGTACGCCTCATTCATTTCAGAAATGTGCCCCCTTTTGCACCTGATATAACATGCATTTTTGGTCATTTCATCATGATCTGATTGATCTTGACCACATTTGAATGTTGGGTTTGATCACATTCAATGGTGTAAATTAACTTGTGACATTTCATGCTAATCAGAGAAAGTGTAAAGGGGACCAAATTGTCATAACATTTCAGGCCCTGTTTACACCTTGTATTAAGATGCATTTTGGGATCGGCTCACAAGTGGACAGGGGTGACAACAATTTACACGTGTTGTTTCAATCTGTCTCTTTTGTCCACTTTCAACCACTTCTTTCTTGATTAATTCAAGGGCAGGGTCTATATGTGGGAAAATGTATGGGGTTTTTCTGATATTTTGATTTAATGGACAAATTAAACTTGCTCAACTTGCGTGAAAGTAGATGATGGAAAAACATTCAGAGAGCCAATGCTGCAAGACCGCTGTGAGTGCTTGTGTGAAATCCGAGAACATGGTACTTGAGGATATGTTTTTCATCTTCAAACAAAACTCTTCGGTCTTCAGACAGAAGTTTTTAAATCTTTTCAGGCTACCGTGCTTCCCGTAATGTTAACTCATTAAGCCAGCAGGCGGAAAGGCAGTCTTTTGTGGCTGCTTGAATGCGTTCGACTGCGTGAGCGTCTACACTATGAAAGCAGTACTGTCAAAAGCATTTTCAACTGCTACTTCTGGAAGTGGACAAGCTCAAGACATTTCAGACCCTTTTTATATCTGTATTTCGCATAGTCCACTTGTGATCTAAAACTCATCTTGATACTAGGTGTAAACGACGTAAATGTTTTTTTCTTTTCAAAGCAGTTGCATGAAAATCTATGTGTGAATCTTTCCAAATGTGTCATTTCAGAAAACTGAACCACAGCTGACTGTGTTGCTGTATAATGCAGAAGGAACACTCGTCCACACGCGTCTGGTGGAGAAAGGCCTTGCTGATTATGAATAACTCTTAGAAAGGTAAGTGTGAGAGTAAAAAGCCAAAGGGAAAAAAATAAACATTTGTCTAAACGTGTTTTATTTTCAGTTTCTGCAGGTTTGGCAGAGATCATCAGCTTTCATAGAACCTTTTGAAACCGCAAAACTTATGTTGGTGTAGTCATTTAATTTGTATGTTAAATGATTTGGGGTTTTCTGCTACTTTATTTGTGCAGTTCTGTTATGTGCAGGCCAGTTTTATGTTTGTGCAGTTATGCCTGATTTTGTTAAATATTTTTATTGAAGTTTAAGGCTACTTCAAGGTAGCAGAGAATTTTAGTTGTTTATCTATGTTCAGCATAGCTGAAATAAAACTATTTTTTAAGTTGTTTTTTTTTGTCTCACTGGTGTTTGTACTAAATCATAATTAGCAATTTTGCAAATTATAATCCTTGCACATTTATGGCTAAATTGACCAGTTGATGCACATTCACCTTCAGACCACTACCTGAAGTATCCCTGAAGAACCTTTTTCCTTTTCTTAAATCACTGTCCCGTAAAGGTACTCGGTAACATTTTACTTCAAAATAACCTGATTTAAATAAGTACATCAAATGCAGTTTTTGTCTTTCCCTGATTCGCTATGGTAAACCTATTATGAGTTTTTGGTTTTGTTTCATTGTAGTACTTTGGGTTTAAGTGTTTTCATATCTGTAAATAGAGAGAAGTTTCTCTGGCTACTTTTATGTATTTACGGTGTGAGAGTGGCGTAGATTAGTTGTCCCGAGGGAGAAGGGTTGACATGGAGCATGTGGAATTACTCATTTAAAAAAAACAAAATGTAGAAGAGAGGAGTGAGCTGACAAAAAGAGAACATGGCAGGTTTTGTACTAAAACGAGTCCACACTGGCTTGGCTTTTTGGAAATGGCAGAAATAGGGATTTTACATTTTGTAAAAGCGATGTGGTGTGGAGTTTATTACTCAACAGATGAGTACGTTTTTTTATTTAAATGATACATTGCTGTAATGCAGCTCTATGTAGTCCGCTTGAGATTCTTTACATCTAAACCAGGTATATGTCTTAAACTTAGTAATGACTGTTTTATGAACCATCATGCAGAACCAAAACATTGGTCTTCTGTGAATTTAATGTTTTTTATTTTTTATTATTATTGCTTGTGGGCCAAAAGTTACATGGTGTACCTTGAACATATTGTGATCCAAGTATATCCATATTCAGTTCAACTTATTTCTTTGTCCTCTGTCATAGAATTGGTAATTAATCATAGTGATCTAATTCTAAAACGCAGCTGTGGCCAAAAGTATTGCCAGTGACATTTTGTTTTGCAAAGTTTGCTGCTTCAAGTTGAGCCACCTTTTATAGAGCGCTTCATACAATATACTTCAATTATTGTGTTGATTCCCATTGTTTCTAGATTGTGCAGTGTGAGCAGATGCTTTTTAAATGATGGCGAAAAAAAATGTATTTGACATTATAAAAAGTTTTTTTTTTTTGGATTATATGAGCAGACTTTTTGTTCAAAAAAAATATTAAAGAACTTTCAATCATCAAGTTCTTATTAGTAAGGATTCCTTCCAAAGAAAAGCAGGCAGCCATCATTGCGTTGCATCAAAAAGGCCTCGCTTGCAAGGAAGTTGCTGCAGTACACCAGAAACGGCTATTTCCAAGATCAAGAACTTACAGGAGAGCTGTTCAATTGCAGCAACTGCATCCCAGGAGTGTCCAGCAGGTGCTAGGACCGTCTCCTAAGAAGAAAGCCACAAAATCATGTACCACCAGTGCAGAATTTAATAATTATTGGCAGGAATGCGAGTACATCAGCAGAGACTTTTGAACAACAGCCTGGTGTCAAGAAGGGCAAAAAAGAAGCCCCTTCTCTCCAGAAAAAAAACAAACAAGGACACATTGAAGTTATCCAGGAAATACATGGATTAGCGGCAGAAGATTTTTACTGCAGAAGCCTTCCCATACATCTGTTTGGGACATCTGGAAAATTGATTGTCCAGAGAAGAAAAGGTGAAAGCTACCATGTGTCTTGTCATGCCAACAGTGAAGCGTACGGAGACCATCAATGTGTGGCATTGCTCTTCATCCAAGGTATTGGGCTCTCTCACAATTCTGACCAAAAACACTGCCATGAGTAAAGAATAGCACCATGACACAAGACAAGTGTGATATGAAGTGGCTCAGAAATCATTACATTGAAATTTTGGATCCGTGAACAGCCAACTCTCTGAATCTTAATCTCATAGTCAACAGGCAAGCTTGAAGTTCACAAATAGTGGCCAACTCCAAGCAGTAATGAGGCAAAAACAGGTAGCCATCAGTCAGGATTTGCCCCACAAGGCCACAATAAATGGGAAAAGGGTCAGCACTGTAAATATTGACTATGTAATGCATATAGTAAATGTTTTTGCCAATAAATTCCTTTAAAACTTGTGAAATTATCAGTTAAACTGAAGCAGCAAACTTTGCAGAACACCAAATTTGTCACTTCTATTACTTTTAGCCATCACTACTGACCAGTTCTACCGAGACACATATTGACTAGACGATTTTGGAACAAAAAACGATAAATTATTTAATGGGATCAAGCCTATTTTATTTCTCTAAAAAGTTTTATCGTATTTAAAACTACACCTTTCACACAAAAATCTGTTTGAACTCAACATACAAAGATTTATTTTTTACAAAAATAAATAGACACATTTACAAAATACACATTCCTTCACTTAAACTCATTCAAGGCCATTGTTTTCCTTCCATAACAGTATTTTGGACCAATCATGCTTTAGTGTCCATAATGACATGACCCTGTGCATCTTTCAACCGCACACGTCCTGTAGGGTATTGTGTCTCCTGCCGTCCATCTGAGTAAACAGTTTTAACCGTACCATCCGGATATTCCCGTCTTTTAAAATCCGTAGTGTGTATCTCCCGCTGGCCTGTGTTAAACTGGATCACTTTACTACCATCCCTGAAAGAAAGGAGAATAAAAATGCTCTGACTTCAATATTTATTATAACACACTGAGGTGGAAGGCCATGAGTTGTACTCACAGATTCATCTGTATTATTGTTCCATCTGTCAGTACGCTTTCCTCTCTTCCATCAGGATAAAGAGTCTTAACCGTCTGATCAGGGAAAGTGATTTCCTTACGACCATCTGGGAAGTGTTTCTCTAAAATAGTCATGGGGGAAAGATTAAGACTTCAAACTTTGTCTGAACATAATACTGGACCTCTGAAAGAAATTCAGGTCCACCTGTTTGATTGTTAGGAAACTGGAGTACTTCCATCCCATCAGGGTAGGTGATGTGTGTTGTCTGAGCTTCTGCGTAGTAATAAATCTGAAAGAGAATGACATTACCAATTAAAACGTTTTGCTGTCTTTAAATTCACTTAGTTTTAATTATGAATTATTGATCAGTTACATGGTGTAAACTTCACAACATGAGATGAAAACAACACTCTTCAGAGTCTGTGCCTCACCACTCTTTGATCAGGCATTGTGTGTTTTACATCCCCGTTGAAAAACATGACTTTGACAGTCTGACCGTCGGCAGAGAGCTCTTTCCTTGTGCCATTAGGAAAAACAACAAGTCGGCCTCCATCAGGAAGAACCTTCTCAATCTGAAACATCAATGACTGTTTGAATTAGACCGCAAAAACTGGGCATTTTTATAACTTTAGTAATATCCAAAACACCAATGAGTACTCTAAATTGGTTTTGTTTTGTCTGAAAAAGCATTCCTGTCAATGTCAGTATTTGAGCTTTTAATAGCAGCTACACAATACACATTACCTTGTCTGACTGTGTGATCTCTTCCTGTTCCTCCTCTGACTGTCCCATGACAGCTGAGTTAATCAGTGGAGCATCATGGTTCTTCTGAGTCATAACCAGTCCATCTGAACACTGAGTTCCCACTGGACCATGCTCCCTTTTGAAGCTGATACCCTCTTTCAATTGTTCAGGGAAAAAAGCTGTGGCAAAATGTGATTGATTATTTTGAGCCATGCTACATCACACTATTATAACACACGGGTTGGGAATTGAATCCTTAAGATCATGAATCAGGTCCTTGTTACAAATGAGAAGTTTAGATTAAATTTTATTGGAATTTAGACCATTCGAGCTCAAGCAGACTCAATGTTTTATGTGTTGCACACACGTCGCCGCCTCTCATACTGATTAACGCAAAATACTTAAGTTCTCTTCTGCATCTTTTTGCACTTGAACATGCAATTGCGCACAAAAAACATGTCAAAATATTCTCGTAAACAGTCAGTTTTTTTCTCAAGTGAAAACGCACATGTAACAGTAAATTGGATCTGTGCAGCTCTTAAAGACAGCAGCATAACACTCCTGAATGCCGTATGATAACGTTAATCAAACAATAAAAGAGAAAATTCACTCGCTGTTCCTGACTGAATAACTTTTATATTTTCTAAGTGCAGTATTTTACATTTGATCAGTTTCTGTACCTGAACATCTTAAAACATTGTTTATTTCAATCGTGTCTTTGTTCAGTTGTACTTATTTGTGGGACTGCTAATTTGTTTATTTGTCTTTAGTAATGCTTGAAATAGCTGTTTTTATGGTATTTTTAAACCGTAGGAACACATTCCTGGTGTAAGTGTTCTTTAGCCTGTTGATTTTTGCTCATGGTGTTCAGCTACAATGACAATTTGCAATAAGACTATATTTTATACCGGTAATAAAATTAGAACTCGATAAGCAGAATCGGAATAGTTAAAATTCAAATGATACCTAACCCTTAATCACACACACAAAAAAACATTATAAATATGCATTAGTGATGCTAATAAATAATACCTACCGGAGTCTGTGAGAGGAGACTGTGTCTCTGGACTTTCCTTTCTGCTGCTGTTGCTTTTTGAAGTCAGGGAGGGAATCTAGACACAAAAACTAGTAAGAGTCTGAAAACCTACACAAATTAACATGATTATCGGTATATTTGAGGTATTTAAATAAGCAACCCTTTGGGAATTAATATCCAGTTAATTCAGTGTTATGAATGTAAGAGAAAAGCATCTATGAAGTGAACAGACCTGCCTCTCCACACTTACCTTAGAATCTGTACAATTGGATCCAGTACTCGTTCTATTGCTAGATGCAGAGAACCTTCCTTTTTCCTTCTCTTTCTCAGCACTCTTCCACACACTGAGACGCAGTTTCTCCAGTGTCCGCACTTGGTCTCTGAGGGACGCGTTCTCTGCACTCAGAGCATCTACCTGCTGCCGGAGACGGCTCTGCGTGTTGCTCCAACGAGCCTCTCGTTTGCGCAGATCCTCCTGCATCACGTTTAACTGCTGCTTTAGAGCCTGATACAGACATAAACCATCAAATAAAAACATATAACAATGAATTATAATGAAGAAATTAAACTTTTTAAATAGACAATCATAAAACCGGACCTGGATCTCATCTCGTTCTTGTTTGTCAGGTCTTGCTCTCACAGTTGCAGCATGCTTTTCAAAAAGCTTTTTTTCACGCTGCAGTTTCTTATTTTCCTCCCTTTTAAACTCCTCCCATGTTGCAATTTCCTCCATCCTCTTCTTTTCAAATTCAGCTCGGTCTTTCCTGTATTGGAAAGTTATTATTAAAGTTTTAAGTTCATTTTTGGCATGACAAATAACTGTACATTCAAATTACCAAGGCATTTGCAATTTAGCTGTGAACAATATTAAACTAACATATATCAAAATACACAAAGAATAAAAAAATTAAAAAAGGTAAAAGGCAATACTTGAGATTATCTCTTGTTTCCTGGTTCTCCTGCTTTAGTTTGGCCAGTGCTGCATTCTCAGATTTGAACCTTTCAATCTCTGTTTCCAGCTCCACCAAACGCTCACGAAGAAGTCTCGATTGAGCTAAAAGAAATAGTTTCAGGATTTAATAGGATCATGCAAGGACTTTAATATGTAACCACTGGATTAAATATATGTGCTTTTTCCTCCTGAAATGTAATCATGCATGTACACTGCAGTTTAATAGTTTAGGGCAGTGCTTCTCAATTATTTTCTGTCGCGCCCCCCCTAGGAAGAAGTAAACATTTCGCGCGCCCCCCCTGCCCCTATTTTGGAACTTTCGCTTTATTGTTTCCATGGCGACGCGCCATGCTTGTCATGTGACAGACCGCAGTCACAAAAGCTGTTTGATAGATGTTTCACATTTATTTAGTTTTTCTTTTTTATCCAAAATAGTCACCAACTTGTTGGCTCTGTTATCAACTACCTGATATTCAGATTCTCAGATATGTGGAAGTGAATGTTTGTCGCTTAAAAACCTTTATAATGATCAAGTTCTCTGAGCGCGTCTTTTTTGGATCAGTGCCAGATAGCGTGTGAAAACACGTGTGAATTTAGCGATTGATCACGTAACACATGAACACCGGTGTGATCGTACACATCAACGGGTGAAGGGTTTGTTATCTGAACTTCATATCTGCTGCTCTTGTTCAGTGCAAGAAAACCTACTCTCTGACAAAAAAAAGCATGTTCCCCACGGTCACGCGCGCCCCCCCTGGCATCGCTCCGCGCACCCCCAGGGGGGCGCGCCCCACTATTTGAGAACCACTGGTTTAGGGTAAGGTGTTTTCTTAAAATAATATTTATTCAGAAAGGATACATGAAATTGATCAAACTTTTTTTCCAACATTGATAAGAAAAGGAAAAAAAGCTCCAAATCAATATTAGAAAAAATTCTGGAGGATCATGTGACACTAAAGACAAATATATCCCTAGCAAATATATTGTGTTTTAAGTTTTACACGGCAATGATTATGATCATCACTTCATTACAATGCAGGTTTGAAGATCTGGAACGTGATGAATAGGTTGTTTGCGATGATAATGATCTCAAATATTTAAAAAATTCAGTAAGCAAATAAGCACATTCATGCAGATCATCAAAAGCATTACCTGCTCCTTCTTCACTGGGCATATTCTGTGGTTCCTGTGCAGGTACTGCAGGAGAAGGTTTAGCCTTTAACACTGGAAACAGCTTTGATATCAACTGGCATGTTGGTGGGGCTTCTTTCTGATCTGCAGCTGCATGTGGACTACCATTTACTGGTTTTACCCCTTTAGAGAAGGCAACTTTCCTTTTCAATGCCCTCTCTGATACGGTTTCCTCTGCAGGACAGCAGGATTCATCCTCAGGTTCATTCCAGGTATCATCATCATCAAACTCTAACTGGGCCCTTGATTCTACAAGAGTAGAGTCTTCATTGTTACTTGAATTTCTTTCATCCCCCTCTGGACTGCTGGCTCCGTCCCGGTCTTGATAGGTGCGTTTATCATAAGGCAGAGTGGTGGGCCCTTGAAAACAGTGGCTTATGGGTGGATTGGACATGCTGGGAAGGGGTTGCAACTCTGAGTTACTGCACAGTGATTTGTCGTCCAACTTTTCATCGGTTTCCTCTTCAGAGAACCCTTTAAGCCCCTTACCAACGACATCTCTCTGTATCACAGAGTGTGTAGGAGGCACTGGTACACTATGAGCTAAAGTGGGACCAGGAGCTACTGTGGGCCCTTGTGCAGACTGATGGGTTGATTTGATGGGTGTGGAGGAGAGACGTCTCCGGTCTTTCTGAAGGAGGGTGCTGATGAAGGATGAGTTGCTGGAAAACGATATTTCATCTGCTGCTCTTTCAAGTAACTCAAACTCTCCGAGTTCTGCACATTCACGCTGGTGATCTTGTTCCCAGCACTGCCTCCGCTCTGTAAACCACACCTCAAATGAGTTTTCTGCAACACAAGCTTTATCCTCCACATGATTACATGCTTGTTCCTTATTGCCATTTGTTGTGGTGACACTGTTGATCTTCTGCTTGGATAAGGGATCCGGTTTACGCTGGAACTGAGTTGAGATGGAGCCCGTATTCTGACCCTGGTGTGCAGCAAGAATATGAGATTGAACGGTCATCTTGGTGACTGCTGCTGTGGTTTTATTTTGACGAAAGTTCTCTTTGTTGAGCACAGCAGTCTTGCGTTGGATCACATGATGTGTTGATTTTGAGCCTTCGGTTTTGTTTATTATAGACTTCCTCTTGGACTTCATGTCTGGGCCTTGGGAAAGTTTGGGATTTGGGCATAAGGGGGGCTTGACGTTAGGTGGACTGTTTCTGTGTGATGCCACAACGACTTTTCCCATGGTAAACCTTGCCAGACCTTCTCCTCGTTTAAGAAAGGGTTTCTTTACTTTCACACTTTCAGCGGGTGCATTCTGCAGTGTATTTGAAAAAATATGAGATATAAAGATACATGAGGCCAATCCACATTAATTATATAAGAAAAAAATGCTACAAATAGACTTTTTACTTCACAGATGAAACTTATATACACTTCATAGTTATATCTTATCAAAATCTGTTTGGTCACATCTACTAAAAAACTGCTTATAAAAAAAATATAGGAGAAAAACTCACAAATCTTTGCTTTATACCTCACAAACACCACTTGACAAGTTTTGACTATTATATTCTCAATGTGAACATTAATTTGTTTGTCCGCTTAGCCTTTTGTACACTCATGCTCTGTAACTGACCTTGCCAATCAGTCTCTGGTCTTCCATCTTGAGCTGCTCTTCAAGCATTTCCTCAAATGTTCTCAAACCTGATTTGATGGGTCTAAAACAAATACACACTTAACACTTTAATCAGACTGACACAATACATTTGTCCATTGTAATTGGACAGTTACAATGTCTTACAGTTTACCTATCCTGTGGCTCTGAGTTACACTCTTTTCGATACTGAGTTTGATTTTCAATTATTGACTGAAGTGATTCATCATAATCAGGATCACTGTCATCATGTCCAGTGTTCAACTCTACCACACTTTGTTCCTGGTTCAACGCACTGGTCTCTAGAACAGCACAAAGAGAAAGTTGGTCAAACCTCAACTCATCTTGATGGCTATCGGACATATAAAATGAAGTTTAGACCAAATAGTGTTATGTATATTATGGGGGTGAGGGCTCAGTTTTGTTTTTCAACCAAGGTTACATGCTCTTAGAATATAGGTGAATGACACATGCATCATAAATCATGTACCTGCAGTATTCTGTGGTTTTCCCAGAAGTCTTTGTGGTTCATGTTGTAATCTAAGCAGTTGTTCCTGCTGATGGGCTTTTAGTTGCTCCTGCATCCGATGTTGCATTTGCTTCAACTGAATAAATATACAAGCCATTACATTTAGTTACAAAACTACACCTGAAACATTGTTGCTTAAAATGCTGTGACTACGCAATACATTTTAACTAAGAAATCTAAATGATTAAAATCTTAAATTAATACTATTTCACATATAATTGTGAAAAAAGTAAAATACCATTAAGCAATTCTAACAGAACATCCCTCTATCTTGAGATGTATGAGATGAAATCAAGATTAGTTCAAATACTGAAGAAGAAAAGAAGCATTAAAGCAAGACCTTTTTATATCGATTTTGAATGTGGACCTTAACTCACCTGTTCAAGCTTAGCTATTAATGGGAGATCCCGTGTGCTTCTTAAAACATCTTGGATATTTTGCATCTCACTGTTTAAAGATGCATCAAACAACTCGGTTTCCCCAAGAGTCTTGCCACTTCCACCTGGACTGAACACATCCACGTTTGCACAGCTGCTGCTTCGGGAGATAGGCAGCGGGGCAAACTGACAGCTAAAGGAGTCATCTGGATCCCGAACCACCAAACTGCCGCTGCTCCGGACTGACCCGGAAGCAGCTTCTCCAGGGGACCCGTCTAAAATCACGCCAGCACGGGAGCTGTCCGGTATCCACTGGGAGAGAAAGTGAAACTGCCCTTGCTGGAGTCCAGTTGGAGATGACATCATGATGATGTTGGCCTGACTCAAACCCTAAAAAGGTAGGTTCACAAATTGACGTTTAAACTGTCAGTCATGTTAACTCCACAGTGCAGTTATTCAGACAGAGAGAAGCAAGTAGAGTACTTTAATTATAAATGTAATGGGGTAAGCTGCGCCAGATTTTGCTTAAGTTGTGGTCTAGATAAAGACAAATATGAAATGCAGTTTGCTAATGCATAGTCCCATTTCCCAGGTCCCGAGTTATTTTGATGCACACATTTTATTAACCAGCCTGTAAAAGGTGTAATGTATAGAATAACTAAACATTTTCAAAGAGTATTCATAACAGCCATATTATTTCCTGCATTTGAATGCAAAGTTAATCGCTATTATTTGAGTAGCTTAAACAGTTGAGTGTGTTTGATTCCCATGGAAAGCATGAACTGTTTACAATGGCAATTTAAGCCGCTTTGGATAAGAGTGTCTGACAAATGCATAAAAACATTTAAAAAAAAAAATGTAAATGGCTCACTTACAGTTTTAGGAAAAATACTTAATTTAGTAACTAATGGCTAGTCTTTTTCCAAGAAGCTTAGATAATGTTTTATTTATTTAGCATATATTAGACAGATTTTACTTGCCACTTGGAAAAAAAAAAATTTCAAGCATGAAAAGCTTCCCTTTCCTCATGTCCATCTATGTATACAAGACAATTATAGAAAGTGCCTGAAAAACTGTGCACACATCTTACCCTATTAAATATTAATGCAGTACAGTCATATTTCACAGTCCTACTGACTCGTGCCAGAACCATCGAAGGTAACTACTGGGCAATTTTTAGATTAAAATCCCTAGCATCTCACTTCTGTAACAAAATAAGCTCTCCATTTCACATAAAAATAAACAAGCCAAACCATGTCTGTCTACCAGAGCCTCTGACATAGGCATTAACTGACATAATGGAAACTACTAAAATAAACCGCCAGTGACGAGAAAAAATATCACAGTATTTAAGACAAAACGGGATTGTAAGCATTTTCTTATATAATTCCCGTTTTCGATACAGTATAATGTTTAAAAAGCTGTGAATGAATATGTCATACCTTGGTTTGCGTTGCCAAGGCGGGTATTTAAAGATTTGAGCAGTTGACGCCTGAACTTTGGTAAGTTTCGAACGATACCGCCATAACAAAGCGCAGCCCGCGAGAATGACGAATGAAAACGAAAACTGCGGTGCATGATGGGAACTGTAGTCAGAAACTTCAGAAACGCTCCTCCTCTCCGTCGTGTTTATGGATGACTACAACGGAAGCTTGTCTGTCACATATAATAATAATAATAATAATAATAATAATAATAATAAGAAGAAGAAGTGGTAAAATAATAAGGTAATTGCGACAGTTTCAATTAAGCTATCCCAAAATTCTACCTTTTGTTATTGTAAGTACCTCACTCAGTACCTCGCAGTTCACAAAATATGTGAGCATCTCTTTGTTCCATTCCTCTGTATATGAAATTCAAGTCAATCCCAGTGAATTAGATTCTTTCTTACAACCTTATTATCTTCCACCCCAGGTGCATTGTGATGTGCTGTAATGGCAGAAACAGTGCTCGCGATGGCGCCAAAGTCCTCAGTGGAGCAGCGTGTCATGCCGTTCTGTGTGCGCATGCGTGTGAGGTCTCCACTGTTTATAGTCATAGCCTGTCTGACTGTGTAGGTGTCATTGGAGAGCCCCTCCCCCGTCTCTCTCTGTGATGCTGATGCTGAATTGCCCATCATTGAAGGGCAGAGGGTGATATTCTTCTCATAACGTCCTTTCTATCCGTCCTCTTTCCCTCTGGAGTGAAGGATGGCGTTGATCTGGATGCAGACAGAGAAGGCAGTCGTGCAAGAGCTACTGCGCAGATTGAGCAATGCCTCTCACAGCATTGGTAAGAAAAACTGTAATTGAGTATGTTTGTCACTCATCTTCCATTTATTAAAGAGCTACTTGGTTCTGTTTAAATGCCTCTACACATAGAGCACAGGCATTTAAATAAAAAATAAAAAATGGCATTATTGATTGCTTTAGTAATGTTTTTCAGTGGTAAGGATTATTTACCTTTTGAATATTACAACAGCATAATGTTTTATGTGGTAAATATTTTTGGACACTTCATGGCCAAAGTATCAGCCAAATCATAGCCGAGTTGATATTTGGAACAACAACACTCATGCTTGCTTGTGTGATATGGTTTAATACAAATATTTACCTTGACATGTGAAATAATAGTTTATTTAAAAAAAAAAACTTTCAAACAGAATAGTTATTGAACTTCAGACAAAATACAAATGGTAACCTTAAAAAAAAACTTGAAAACATATTTGATACATCAGGCTTTTATGGCCCATATAGTGAGAATATGGAGCTCACAGAAAAGGAGGAAAACCTAAACTGAGAAAATGTATGCAATTTGGTGCTTTTGTTCTTATTTATAAAGCCAAAAAGTAAGATGAAATTCTGATTGCTTGAAAAGTAATCAATGATATATTTTATCAGGCCTTATTAAGGCCTTCAGAACTGCCTTAATTCTACGTGGTAATGATTCAACAAGGTGCTGAAAGCATTCTTTAGAAATGTTGGCCCATATTGATAGGAGAGCATCTTGTAGTTGATGGAGATTTGTGGGATTCCATATTCCCAAATATGCTCTATTGGATTGAGATCTGGTGACTGTGGGGGCCATTTTAGTACAGTGAACTCATTGTCATGTTCAAGAAACCAATTTGAAATGACTCGAGCTTTGTGACATGATGGAAATAGCATCAGAGGATGGGATACACGGTGGTCATAAAGAGATGGACATGGTCAGAAACAATGTTCAGGTAGGCCGTGGCATTTAAACGATGCCTAAAGTCTAAAGTATTCCAAGAAAACATCCCCCACACCATTACACCACCACCACCAGCCTGCACAGTGGTAACAAGGCATGATGGATCCATGTTCTCATTCTGTTTATGCCAAATTCTGACTCTACCATCTGAAAGTCTCAACAGAAATCAAGACTCAGACCAGGCAACATTTTTCCATTGTGCAAATTGTAGCCTCTTGTTCCTATTTGTAGTGGAGATGAGTGGTACCCGGTGGGGTTTTCCGCTGTTGTAGCCCATCCGCCTCAAGATTGTCCGTGTTGTGGCTTCACAAATGCTTTGCTGCATACCTTGGTTGTAACAAGTGGTTATTTCAGTCAAAGTTGCTCTTCTTCCTGCTTTGCTACTGTTCGGACGCTCTTGCTTACAGCTCTGCGCTTTGCTCTATTGCTTTTATATTTTATCTCCTAATTTTAACTTCAGCAAATCAGCACTGTGCTCAAACGACAAATATTGGCACCAACAAAGTTTCTAACTGGAAGAATTGCAACAAAAAAGGGGAATTTTTCTCAAACCAGCCTCCCATTGACGGCAGCCATCAGCTTACATTCCGGAGAAGGGAAAACACAGCTGCCTACACTCAAAAGATTAGAAATAATATGCCTCCTCTGGTTGAAGAATCTACCTGCTGCACAAACTGCCACAGACTTCTACAAAGGATTGCAGTTCTTGAAACAAAGCTACTTGTGGGACTACCAAACCAGACGGAACACACAACAGAGCTTCATCATGGACGTCCTCAGCACACAGCCGGTGAGTCCCATGAATCTAATGCTCCTAAACAGGCCATACTGAGTGCCGAAATTGATCAACATACTAATCGATGGCACAAACAGGGAGCGAGACCCAAAGGCACTCGAGACATCAGATTGTCACGAGTATCGCATTTTGTAGCGTCCTCCACCCCAAACACTAGCTCCCTACCACCGCCAATACATCTGGAGAACAGATTTGAAGTGTTAATGAATGTGAGTGAGGAATCTCCAGACATGATAAATGTGGTTGAGGAATCCCCAAACATGATCGGACACAGATCAAATCAGCTAGCAGCTAACACCGATGCTAACTGCCGCTCAAGGTGGAGCAGACAGCGACACTCAGCTCTTAGAGCAGCCGAGCCCAGGACTCTGATAGTGGGTGACTCTATTATCAGAAATATTAGCAGCAGGGATACAACTACATGCTGCCTTCCACAAGCAACAGTTTCTGATGTAAACAGGGAACTTAAGAGCATTCTGATGAAATATAAAACTGCAAACCGACTAATCATCCATGTGGGAAAGAATGATATTCGGAAGGAGCAGTCAGAACTCCTTAAAAGGGATTTCAATGAACTTTTTGAAATGCTCAGAAGTCTAAAAGTTCAGTCGTTCATCAGTGGACCACTCCCAGCAAGAGGAACAAATAGATTTACACGTTTGCTTGGGCTTAATACATGGCTGCAAAAAACCTGCAACTTAAAGGGACTGAATTTCATCGACAACTTCAATCTGTTCTGGAGTCAGAGACAGTTGTTCACACATGATGGCCTGCACCCAAACAAACTGGGCTCAAGAGTGCTAAAGGACAATATCTACTTCTCCCTCCATCATCCTTCAGCAGTGTGTGCAAATCCACCTAATCTGAATGGCACAAACACACCTGGACAGAGTACAGCTGACCACAGGACTTCATTTCAGCACCTGAATGGACATGCGGCTGACACATCCCACAAGGACAGCGATAACACCACGCAGCCACAAAAACCACTGTTCACGGACACAATCCTGACTGAGCCCTGCCCAGAGAGCTCACCGATAGACAGTGACGTGTTAGAACTGCTCCAAGTTTCAACAGCCAAGGACGACTTTCGGGAAAACAGCCAGGGCCAGGACAACATATTACAGCCACCAGTAACACCAGAGCAACAGCCTCTCTCACCGGATACGCTATCCCTCTCCCCAGCATCCCCCCTGCTGTGTTTCTCTGAGAAAATGGAGGAACTGGTGTATGCTGGAACCAAACTCGCCCACTCTTTTGCTGCGAGCCCCCAGACATCAACAAAAAAGCGGCGAGCTCCACAACCACCAAAGCCTGTGGGCCCAACTCAACCTCCCATTCCTCCTGCGAGAGCTCTTCGGTCGCTACCACAACGCCAGGGCCCTCACCATCCTCCATCTGTTCTAGGTGAACCAAAAACAACTGATAAAAGCTCTCAGTGATGTGTGCCGGGTCCCTGCTATGATAACAGTGACTTTGTCAAATGTTTACAGAACAAGCGGGAACCCAGTGTGCCTGTTGCTTTCGCTATTTCAGTTTTATTACGTGATAGACAGCCAAAGGTCTTCTTAAACCGTTTGGCAAACCCACTTAATCTGTTGCATATTGCACGCCAAACTAAGATTACTGTAGAGACAGAAAGTAAGACTGTTAAGTTAGCACTTTTAAACATCCGTTCACTTAAAAATAAATCACTTCTAGTCAATGATTTAATAACCACAAACAATCTAGATTTTATGCTTCTAAATGAAACATGGCTTGAAGACAGTTGCAGTTCAACAATCCTGAATGAAACAGCCCCTCCCAACTTTACTTTTATGAGTGTCTGCAGAGCTGTTAGGAGAGGTGGAGGTGAAGCCGCTCTATTTAAAGATGTCTATCAATGCAAGCAAGTGTCACTTGGTGATTACTTGTCTTTTGAATATTTGGGTATTGTATTAAAAGGTGCTCCTCGCATTCTACTTTTAGTCATTTACAGGCCTCCAAAATACTCTCCAGCCTTTGTGGAGGACTTTACAGAACTGCTATCAGCAACTTCCTCAGAGTTTGACTGTTTTGCCATTACTGGGGACTTTAACATCCACATAGAAAATGCAGAATCCAAAATGGCAAAAGAATTTCTATCAGTTTTGAATACTTTTGATCTGACTCAGCATGTACATAGACCCACACACAATCGAGGACATACACTAGATTTAATTATCAGTAAGGGTCTAAACATCTCATCCATTGTCATTAAGGATGTAGCTCTATCAGATCATTTCTGTATTTTCTTTGATATATTGATCTCTCCGACTGTTGAAGCTAGATCTATCTCGGTCAAAAAGCGATGCTTAAATGAGAATACTAGTGCTCTGTTTATGAAGGCTATATCTTTAACACCAAGCATATCTGCAGACTCTGTTGATTTTCTTCTTGATTCTTTTAACTCAAAAGTTCAGAATGTTATTGATAACATTGCTCCTGTGAAAGTCAGGAAGAAGAGTGGCAGACAAAAATCACCCTGGAGAAATTCAACAGTAGTGCAAAATATGAAAAGACAATGCAGAAAAGCTGAGCGCATGTGGCGAAAGACAAATCTTGAAATCCACTATAACATCTATAAAGATAACCTTCATGCTTTCAATGTGGAACTAGGCAAAGCTAGACAGACCTTCTTCTCAAATATTATAAACAGAAACTTAAACAACACCCGCACTCTTTTTGCTACTGTAGAGAGACTAACAAATCCCCCAAGTCAGATTCCCAGTGAAATGCTCTCAGACAGCAAATGCTGTGAGTTTGCTTCCTTCTTCTCTGAGAAAATAAATAATATCAGAAAGGCGATCAGCACATCCTTGAGCTGCACTGGGGTAAAACAGATCAGACCACAACCTCAGAAAGTAGCTATTATGTCTGTTTTCGAAGCAATTGATGGTAAAATTTTGGAAGAAACAGTACAGCACCTTAAAACATCAACCTGCGCCCTTGACATACTTCCCACATCTTTTTTCAAAAGCGTGTTTAACTGTTTAGAACCAGATATCCTAGAAGTGGTAAATGCCTCACTTCTTTCTGGGACTTTTCCAAATTCCCTAAAAACTGCAGTTGTTAAGCCCCTTCTGAAAAAGAGCAATCTGGACAACATCATATTGAGCAATTACAGACCAATCTCAAATCTTCCTTTCATAGGCAAGATCATTGAAAAAGTTGTTTTCAATCAGCTGAACAAGTTCTTAAGCTTGAATGGATACTTTGACAACTTTCAGTCTGGTTTCCGACCACATCACAGCACAGAGACAGCACTCATAAAGATAATAAATGATATTCGTCTTAACACAGATTCAGGTAAATTATCAGTGCTGGTTTTACTCGACCTCAGTGCTGCATTTGACACTGTAGATCACAACATTCTCTTTGACAGGCTGGAAAACTGGGTTGGGCTTTCTGAGATGGTTCTTAAATGGTTCAGGTCATACTTAGAAGGGAGAGGTTATTATGTGAGTATCGGTGACCATAAGTCTGAGTGGACATCCATGACATGCGGAGTCCCTCAAGGTTCAATACTTGCACCCCTCCTGTTCAACTTATATATGCTGCCACTGAGCCAAATAATGAGAAAGAACCAAATTGCATATCACAGCTATGCAGATGACACCCAGATTTACCTCGCGTTATCACCTAATGATTACAGCCCCATTGACTCCCTGTTTCAATGCATTGATGAAATTAAAAACTGGATGTGCCTAAACTTCCTTCAGTTAAACAAAGACAAAACTGAAGTCATTGCATTTGGAAACAAAGATGAAGTTCTCAAAGTGAACGCATACCTTCACTCTAGGGGTCAAACAACTAAAAATCAGGTCAGGAATCTTGGTGTGATTTTGGAGTCAGACCTGAGTTTCAGTAGCCATGTAAAAACAATAACTAAATCAGCATATTATCATCTCAAAAATATTGCAAGAATTAGATGCTTTGTCTCCAATCAAGACTTAGAGAAACTTGTTCATGCTTTCATCACCAGCAGGGTGGATTATTGTAATGGGCTCCTCACCGGCCTTCCCAAAAAGACCATAAGACAGCTGCAGCTCGTACAGAACGCTGCTGCGAGGATTCTGAGCAGAACCAGAAAATATGAACACATCACACCAGTCCTTAGGTCCTTGCACTGGCTTCCAGTTACATTTAGAATTAATTTTAAAGTACTGTTACTTGTTTATAAATCACTCAATGGCCTAGGACCTCAATACATGGCAGATATGCTCATAGAATATAAACCTAACAGATCACTAAGATCATCAGGATCAAGTCACCTAGTAATACCCAGGGTTCACTCAAAGCAAGGAGAGTCTGCTTTTAGCTGTTACGCCAGCCGCAGCTGGAACCAGCTTCCAGAAGAGATCAGGTGTGCTCCAACAGTAGCCACATTCAAATCAAGACTCAAAACACATCTTTTTACCTATGCATTTGCAGATTGAGCACTGTGCTATGTCCGAACTGTTTGCATTTTATTTTATCTTTTTATTCTTTTAATCATTTTTAATGTTTTATTTTTATCATTCTTCTTTATGTAAAGCACTTTGAATTACCATTGTGTATGAAATGTGCTATACAAATAAACTTGCCTTGCCTTGCCTTGCCTTGCCTTGCCTTCTATCAACTTGAATCAGTCGGCCCGTTCTCCTCTGACCTCTAGCATCAGCAAAGCATTTTCGCCCACAGGACTGCCGCATACTGGATGTTTTTCCCTTTTCACACAATTCTTTGTAAACCCTAGAAATGGTTGTGCGTGAAAATCCCACTAACTGAGCAGATTGTGAAATATTCAGATCGGCCCGTCTGGTAGTGATGTGCTTCTCGGTTCGAATCCCTGAAGCGTGTGCCGAGTAATCTAGATGAGTGGTTCATGAACCGCGGGTCGATGCGCGTGTTGCTGACGTAAGTGCTGACGTTTGAAGCCCCGCGTAGCGGGTGTACCACGTGACTGCTTCAGGAAAGGATTCGCTAGGTTTGAGTGCAGCTCGAAATAAAAGCGGCAGTGAAACACTATGTATTGTCCCTCGCTTTTTGTGTTTTTGGGTCCCTTTATTGCGCTGTTTTTGGCATTCGATTCAAGCTTCTTTTTTGCGATGGAACCAGCAAGAAAGAGGAGATTTTCCCCTGCTTGGGAGCACTTTGAGTTGTTCTCACCTAAGAATGTAAGGCACCTGCAATTACTATGTAATAGATTCCATTAATGAATAAAATAAAATGTGACAACTTTTCTGAATACTTGTAGCTGAAGCATCTGATGTGTTCCAAGGAGCTAAGTTATAATAATAACAACACCTCAACTATGCTAAGGCCCTTTAGAGTCTTGCATGGCAACGAGGAAACCAACCAGGTTGAACCTGGCTCAGGGAGCCCATTTATATTCATAGCCCCACACTACACTGAATAGTTGTTTTTTTAACTCTTACATATGTAATTCAATTTCGCTGAGAAGGTTGACTTGGTTGAGCACTTTGTCACATTTCAATACTTTTCAATTCAATAAATTATATTTTTTAGACTTTGAAAGCCATAGTGGAAAAAATTGTTTTTAAATAAAAATGAATAAACTCTTTATTTTACCTCCTTATTTAACATTTTCACTTGTTGCATAAGCAAAAACAAAAAAAAGTAACACAAAACAATTCATGTTAAAACTCTTCAAATAATATTTTTGTATTCAGAGCATGATTCACATCACACCATTTTATTGCAAGCACCAAGCATGTTATACATTTTTCTGCCCACATGATGGGGTAATCGAGCAAATGAATCATCTTGAAGCCCCTATGTGTGTGTGAAGCATTTCCCTGCAGGGCTTCACTGCTTCATGGGGCTTCATTTTGCCATCACTACCGTCTGGCACCAACAACCATGCCACGCTCAAAATTGCTTAAATCACCTTTCTTTCCCATTCTGACATTCAGTTTGGAGCTCAGGAGATTGTCTTGACCAGGACCACATGCCTAAATGCATTTGAAGCAACTGCCATGTGATTGGTTGATTAGATAATTGCATTAATGAGAAATTGAACAGGTGTTCTTAATAATCCTTTGGGTGAGTGTACAAACTTTAATTTACTATTTACTATACAGATTTTTAGGCAAAGTTTTAATCATGTTAATTGTTTAGGCCTTAGAAGTTAATGTATCAAATATGATACAATAGCGATTCAGAACATTTTTAGAAGCCCAAGGCTGAAAGAGAATTCCACAAACCGTCCTGTGAGATTCATGTTGGGGGGTGGCTTTACCAAAGTGTATGTGTGTGTTTGGCAAAGTTACTACTGAGTACAAAAACAGATACCATAAAACATACTTTTCCACAGCAGTAGCTCCACTTGCTGCAGTAGTTAGTACACAAGCTTTAGGTATAAGCATGCATGTCTTTTAACTAATAGCTGTTCTGAAATTGAGTTTAGTAGCTGATGCTTTAACAATTGCAGTCTGAGTTTGAGTTTAGTGTCATGTAGTGTCGTAAAGCATAACAGGCGGCAATAAAGGGGAAAGTTATGCTGAGGAAATCTAAGAAAAGGCGTCCCAAACAAGGCACTGATTATGGACAGCTTCCTCTGGTCCCACTGGCACAGAGTGAGTAAAGGCATGCTCAAGACTGCATGTATTTGATCAAAAACATAGTAAAACAATTAAAATAACTCTTATATTTTTTATATAACAAAAATAATATTTTTTCTTAAAAATATATATATATTAATCTGACTGAAACTAAACTTTTGTTAGTGCAAGGTTAAAAAAGTCACATTTTCTAATTTCATGCCGTTTTATTTACTATTATTCGCATAATAAAAATGTTGTCGAAAATCTTATGATCATATTCTCCAGTATTTTGAGTTATCCAAAGAGGATCTTGAAGAACATCGGACTATCTGTACATGATCAGTGTCGCAATTTTTTTATTTAATTAGTAAACTATAAAAATATAGTCCCAAATCTTTGATTTTTTTTCTTTTCTTTTTTCTTTTATATTTTCCATAATCCTACAACTTTATCTATTTACAGGTTTAAATTAAGATTTTGAATCCTGTATTTCAAAATAGTCAATAGGCTACACAGTATGTGCAAATGATAATCGTAATATTGTGTATTAAAACATTACAGTGATGGCTCTAATAGTTAAACTATTTTTAAACTTTCAACTATGAAATGGAATATCCTGTTTGTGAATTTAGAACTATGAAATGGAATAATCTGTTTGTGTGTGTGTGTGTGTGTGTGTGTGTGTGTGTGTGTGTGTGTGTGTGTGTTTGCTTGAACTTTAGTTTGACTCTAGAGTCTAGGCTGCATTTCCCAAAAGCATTGTGAGCTAAGTTGATCATAGAGACCACTGTTGGAAATAGGAAAAACAGCCCTGGACTGGAGCTGAATATTTTTGCCCACAGAGACTTCCAAGGAAATGTGTGTATTTGCATGTATGTATCTGAAAGAGAGAGGTTTACCAGACTATAAAGACACTTATATCGTCATTTAAATGTTATCTGTTGATTTGAATGGCTAATGAATGACTCGGTTTGAGTTCAGCCTTTATTCTTCCCTCCTCAGCAAGATCAGATGGCACTCACATTCTTCTTATACTGGGGAGAAACCAACCAGACACACACACAGGGTCTCATTCATCGACCATTGTGATGGGGGAAGGGGCTCCTTGGGGGGGGGGGGGGGGGGGGGGCAGAGTCTTTTTGGGGTGATTGTGCCGACACAAACAGACATAGAGTGAGTGTAAACAAAGGAAGTACAGTGCTTTACAGTCAGTGATCCATCACTGTTATCAGTTATAAAATGTTGCCGGTGAAGGGAGCCTGTGTATATGCGTCAGGTGTCAGGGGACCAGTTAATTCCAGGAAGTCTGGAAATGAAAGAGAGAGAGGGAGAGAGAGAGGGGAGGAGGGAAGGGAGAGAGAAACAGGAAGTCATTAACTGGTGCACCTGTCTCAGGTAGCTCATTCTGAGATCACTGCTTATGTTTACAAGACGACCGAGGATTTAGTGAGACATTAGACATCAAGAGGAAGAGAGAAAGAAAGGGATGGATGTACAGAACATAGGGAAATCTGTGTGCATTCCTCTAGCAGAGGTTGAGAAATACTACCACTTTTCCAGATGTTGCCACTGGCTCCTAAGTAAGTGAGGACTAAGCATTTTATTTTTTCTTATTTTAAATTGTACAATTATTTTAAAATAGTTCATTCAATTATTTGATTTGTTAATTTGTTATTTACTCCATTTGCACTATTGTTATTTTACTCTACTATACTTATATCTGAATATTTTTTGTCAAATTTGGCAATGCTGTTTTTGAAGGAACAATACAAATGAACTATTGTTATAATTGTTTAGAACTGAGATCAGAAGAGATATAACAGACGAGCGCTATCTTTAAAACTCAATGATTTTCTTTCCAGTGTGTGTGTGAAACTCCTAAGGGGGTAAATCTGACTCCAATGGGACAACACACTCTTATTTTAGAAGAACAAAAGATGGCAATTGATATATTCACTCTCTTTTCAGGCTTCAAATCTTTCAATTTTAAGTACGGCTTATAATATCCAATTGGCGTCTAGACTTTCTTTTTTTTTTTTGCATTTCTTAATCCTGCAATTTAAAAAAAATTGAAGCCATAATATAGTATATAAGGTGTGGGCAAGCAGATAATTAGTTGTATGTACTTTGTGGCACTATGTCCAGAGGTGGTTTTGGTTGAAACCGATAGGAAATCACCTACTCTTTTCTTTCCAAGCATGTCTGATGTGCCATTGAACAGTGCATGGGAATTGCTTTAGGCGATATTCACTTGCCTCAGACGGTAATATACACCAGCCAAAGACACAATACATTCAGGACAGCCAAGAATATATTAGTAGGTGTGCAGACTCTGTCAAGTCTTTCCTGTGGTTAACTTCTTCACCTGTGGTTTATTTAATCTTATCAAGTAACAACAGTAAAATAAGTGCTTTTTATTTTTGATATTTGATATTGTGAATGCAAGGTTCTGTAGAAGATTTGCAGAAGACTGCTTTAAACTTAATTTAAAGGGTGATACTGCAGAATCACTGTCTTGTCCTGGTTACTGGGATTATTAGAGCGCTCGTGTTATAATGAACGATGCTGTGAGCGTTGACTGTAGATGTGATGTTAGTGTGTCTCTGCGTGTTTGTTACAGATGAGATCATGCAGAAGGAGTCCAGTCCTCTCTTCGCTGCTGACATCATCACTGAGCTCAAGAGACAGTTTGCATTCCTGTCAGGTAAATATTCTTTATATTTTTATTTCTTTCTTGATCCATGAAAGTGAAATATTAACCAGGGATCTACTGTAAGGACCCACAGGGAAATAGAAAAACAAATAAGATCTCAATTGTGTCTCATAGAAAGCAGATGGAGACTTTGGCTTGTGTTTTAATTCTTGAATATATTTTCTTAAAAAAAAAAAAGAAAAGTAGTCATATTGATATACTTCTCCCTTAGAGATTCAAATCAGATCTCTACAATGTCTCCAAGGTTGCCAATATACTAAAATCTGGAGTCAGAGATTTCAATACAAACTGAGACTGAAGTTATGCCATCCACATTTGTATTTTAGGTGGAATATTACTCCTACAACATATTCCTTGTATATTGCAATAGAAACACTTTCCTTTATATCAGTGAGGGTAATCAATCAATTTTTACTTAAAATATATTGAAGTATAAAATAGGTCTTAATAAGAGCACAAAAAAATATGTATTTGAATACGTAACGCCAAAAATGTTTGTACGTCACATGTACGTATGTGAAGATTTGTTAGTCAAAATTCACTTCACAATTTCCTGCTTCTGTCTGTAATGAATGGTTGGATAATTTCTTTGAACGGAATGTGTTTCTCTGTAAAGCATGTAAAAAAACTATAAGAAAATTATATGAAGTTGTTTAGAAACACTTGTACATATACTGCTGCTTTAAGGATTTAATCTGAATATGTGTTGTTTTTGATGACAGGTTGTTACCGTTAAACTGGACTGAGTAAACATGCTTGCACAATCTCTGTCCTGTTGTCATGGAGACAGGGAGAAGAAGGCATGACTTGCCAAATTTATATTTTTGTCACATTGGGATCTTCACCCAGTCTCTCTCTCTCTCTCTCTCTCTCTCTCTCTCTCTCTCTCTCTCTCTCTCTCTCTTGCTCGATCTCTCTCTTTCTCTTTCTCTTTCCATTCCATCACCACTGTTTTCTCTCTGTCTTACCACCGATGTTTCCCCTTGAATTTCTTTCCTGATTTGAAGGAACAAATAGATAGGAAGAATAGTTAAGTAAAAAAAAAGTGACATTTTTGAATCTTGCTTTATACATCGGGATAATCATAGTTTCTATCCCGAGGGAATACTGACAACACTTTATTTTATCTCTTTATTTTATCTTGTTTATGATTATATTTATTAATGAGACTTGGTGACAAGAGGATAATTCACTATATTACTTTTCAATCACTTTTCTAAGCTGTAAAATGAGCAAAACAAACCTAGAAACCAGGATATCAAGGAGACCTAACGATATACACTGTGACTAACAATATGACAAGTTAGTCAATTTCAGTGTACACTACTGTTCAAAAGTTTAGGGTCCTTAAGATTTTTATTTTATTTTATTTTATTTTTGTAAGAAATTAATACTTTTCAGCAAGAATTCATTAAATTGGAAATATGCAGCAAATCAGCATATATGAATGACTTCTGCAAGATCATTTGACACTGAATAATATAATAATATAAGGTTAAGGTTCAAGGAAAGTATCCTTTTCTATTCTTGCTTCGCTTGTACATTTTAGTTTTATGGATAATTGTCTTTTCAATGGTGTAGCTGGGATCAAATTTGGGACCAAAATTCTTCACGCTAGCTGCCGAACAGATGATAAGAACACTAACAAGCCAATCTGGTATTATATCACAGTTCAGCTGTCATAGATCCCTCAAACAACTGCTGTTCAATAGCAGAATACTGAGGCATAGCATACAGGTGGTGTGAGAAGCCTTTCATTGGCTAGCCGTGTGCTAATTTAAGATCTCTGATGCATGCCAACACAAAGGACAGCATGGTTTCTGATTTGTATTGCCCCCTGCTGTTTGAACAGATTATAGGAGCAGGATGTTCCTCTTTTGATTCTTCATATCTCTGTCTATTTTAGGGGGGAGAGGACAGGATGGAAGCCCTATCATTATCTTCCCAGAATTCCCTTCGTTTTGTGAAATTGGAGACCAGGAGTTTCGTAATGTTCTTACCTACCTGACAAGTATTCCCAGGTAAATTTATACATTAACACACGTTTTAATGTCACAGATGCTGACAGCAGTAACACATGTGCATGTGTCTTCATCAGTCTGAGTGCAGCAGGTGTGGGCTTTATCATAGTGATTGATAGGCGTCGAGATCGATGGACATGTTTAAAGGCAACATTATTGCGCATCTCAGTAAGTCTATATCTCTCCTATATAAACACACATATATATTACCTTATATATATAAAAGTATAAATGTAATATTTTCGCAGGTACTTAACACACATTTGGATATTTTGTTTTATTGCCTATAATATAATACAATATAATATATTTTAAAATATGTCTTTAATATATTTAATTTGTATAACATAATTCTGTGTGCTTTCTAATGTGTTTGTGTGTAGGGCTGGTTTCCTGCTAATCTTGGCCTTGTTTTGGTGCTGAGACCCAGTGCTATCGTGCAGCGAACGTTTTCTGATGTGTTCTTCAAACTACACAGAGATGACTTTAAAGTACCGGTAATTAACCCGAATGTGTGTTGTTATGTTTATACAGGCCACATCTGTTTGTGCATCTTGTTGTTGTAAGTAATGAAGCATGTGTGTATTCGCACAGGTCATCATGCTAAGCTCAGTGGCTGATCTGCACTCTTATATTGAGCGGAGTCAACTGACACAAGAACTGGGCGGCTGTCAATACTACTGCCACAAGACCTGGATTTCTCATCGCACCGTAAGAGCAAATATGCATCTTAATGTTGCACTTTGTATTTTTAGACATACTAGCTCTTAGTAGTGTGGATTCAGCATCATGTGAAATCAAACTGTTTTCAGTTAATGTATAATTCGCAGTAAGCCATGATTAATTTATTTCATGAGTGACTGTGCCTAATATTCAGGAGGATAAAATTAAATCATATTAATGCACGGCTTTTCATGTGATTGCAACATTGCGGCCTCCGTGAGAAAACTTTCTTCATGTACTGTAAAGTTGCACTCACATTAATGTAATTACAACAAGATGTCGCAAGCAATGTTGTCTATTGGCAATATTGTAGAAACGAAGCACAGCTCACACAGATGTCATTTTCAGAGCAAGCAGGTTTCTATTGGTCAACACGTTGAATTCACATGGCCAACTTACAGCTATTACGAAATCTGCATTGGGAAAAAGTGGAATCCTATTAAAATAACCAGATTTCGTACACGTAAATTTGCTGAATGATCTGAATGAAAAACATCTTTTATTGGGCGATTGATTAAACTTATTATTGAAACCTATTGTAAAAATGTCAAAATGTGAAATTATGATTTCTTTGTGCCGGTAGGATCTTGAAAGCTTTGCTGCAATAGTGAAGAGGATGGCTCAGAGACTGCAAGTGTTCGGCAGAGAGCTGGCAGAAACAGAGCTGCCTAACAACCTCCTAAAAGCTGGCAATCTGCTCAGTGCACACACCAGCAGAAAAGACAGTTTGAAAGTATAAAAATAGAAGCATTCAATATGTGCCACCTCACACATTAATTTGCTTTGTACAGAATTATTCATTGTTTCATTGCCTTCTCTTTAGGAGGAGATGGCAGGAGCTCTCAGCCAAGGACGGAAACTCTTGGAGAGCATCAGGGAACCGATCCGCAAAGATCCGGACTGCAGCCTAAACCCTGATCAACTTGAGAATCTTGCTACTGTGCACAGGTAAATCTGTGACTCTTTCTCAGTAGAAATACTAGTAGAAGTCGTTATTTTGCATCTATATATACTCAATCTCAATGTATTATTTGAATTGTTCTTGTTTGACACATTCAGGAAACTTAGATGAGCATTATCATATTGGCAGAGGGATTCACATAATTCAAATGGCACTTTTATCTCACCCTTACCACATACTTTAGGACATTGCACAGCGAGAATGCAGTGTTATTTTACAATTATTTATGCAATAATTTACCATAATACTAATACTTAAAAAAAATTCTGTCTTTTTTATTCATTTTACTTTTATATAGATTTAATAAATTATTTTAGTACTTTTTTCATAAAATATGTCTTTCTTCAAATATTTATATTATAATTATTTAATTTCAGTTTTATTTCAAATACAGACAACAATTTTGAATAGTTTAGTAGCAATAACAACACTTTCATATTTCATCTAATATTTGTCTTGTTTAATGTATTCACTGTCAGATTTCTTTATGACAATCCTCTCGTATATCCCTCTGTTTCTCTCATTCCCTGTCAACTTGCTAGGCTATTATCGCAGTTGAATGAGAGCTCTACAGCATTTGATGAGTTCTGGATTCAGCATCAAAATAAACTGGAGCTATGTTTGAAACTTTGCCAGTTTCAGCACAGCTTTCAACAGGTCTTGCTTTTGAAAGACACTCAATTTGTACAGCTTATTCTCATCACAACAATAGATTAGTGTTTACTAATCATTTTTTTACTCCGTTTTGATTTGCTATGGCTTGTAGTTTCGAACAGAGCTGGAGCAGGCAACAGAAACGCTGAATACTTTCTCAGATGTTGGAATAAGCCTCGCCCAAACAGAACACCTCCTTCAAGAACTGACCAATCACGAAAAGAAAGTCTGTGTGAGTTTCTGCCAACTGAATAATCTTATTGTGTTATCATGCATCCACACACATAAACTGTATGTATGGATGTGTCAGTCTAATTGATCTGAAAGCTTCCAATAAGCATTGTGATGAATAACTCCTTTTTCTGCAGGAAGTGCTGGACAGAGTAAGCTCTCTGGTTGCCGAGGGCCAAGGATTGATTGACAGCTCTCAGAGTGTTGATGACAGTGTTGCAGTAAAATGCAGTGAGCTACAGAAAGCGAGAGAGAATCTCATCCAAGAGCTAAAAGACAAGAGGACTATGCTGACACAGGCTATGGAGCTACATAAAAGACTAGACATGGTGACTAGAGATACACAAACATGCACATATTTTATTTAAATATATATTTATATAAATCTTTCAGTTACCAGGCCAGCTTTTAAGAGAGAACTAGTTTAATTTCCCAGCTGGGGAGACCTGGAGGGATGTTACATAAAGTCCTCACCTTCACACAGCTACATGCAAATTCTCTACACACACGCACAGTACCACACTTTCATACTGTATGCAAATCTGTTTCCACAACGTTCTGTTCTGTATTTTTTCTCTTTCAGATGTGTAAATGGTGTGATGATGGGATTTACATGCTGGCATCCCAGCCTCTCGACAAGTGCCAATCACAAGAGGGGGCGGAGTCAGCACTGTTAGAGCTGGAGTTTTACCTGGAGACAGCCAATGAGAAACAGCAGTGGGAGATCAGCACAGTTTGGCTGGAGTATGAGAGCATACTGAACAATGAGCTCAGGGTGAGGCAATATGAATTCATAACAAGACCTGCAATTCACTTATAATTTAGATTTGATTCAATTAAATATTTAGTCAACAGCATAAAATGAAATGGAAAAAAGATTGTTTGCCAATTAAATAAAGATGTTTAAAATAAAGATGTCTTTAAAATCTTTTACAAATAATGCAGAATTAAGTGTTGGGCAGAACCATATGTGACAGAGTTGCAGGAACCTGACAACAATGGTCACAGATAGGATGAATGCCAGAATAAATTTGAGAGAGTTTGACCTTATTCCAATGAGTATGAAGTATTTTGCATTGGATTCATCTATGCTTGGCACACACAGATGAGGAATGCACCCTGTATAAAATACTCTCCCATAGTTTGTCTGAGATGTCCTATAATAACTCTTCCTCCCACTTTATGTTTTTAACGGATGTCAGTGAGCTTCTATGTAGGGAACATATTTTGTCATAAAAAATTTAATCATCCCTTTCCCAATAGATGTTGTTTTGAGGAATAAATCTATGGGAGTGGGAGTGAGGAGACTAGGAAATTGAGGATGCATATTAGAGATAAATCTGCGAACTTGCAAGTATCGGGAAAAAGAATTTGGGCAGTGAAAACTTATCCAAGAGCTGTTGAAAGAATGCAAAAACATCATCTATATATAAATCTTTAAATATTGATTTGCAAAGTTAGCAAAGTTTGATGCTTTAGGGGCAGCCTTAGAAAAATGTTTGCAATCCATAATACCAATTGTTGTATTTGTGGTAAAAAATAAAAAAGTCTGTATATATATATATATATATATATATATATGATATAATGTTTTGTAGTGTGTTATATTATATTGCATACTCTTTAATGATACAGGAGCAGGTGAAACGTGTATTTGAGAAGAAAGCCTCACTACAGGAGATGTTTGAGAGGAGGAGGATTAGCCTGAAAAAACTAGCAGCCAAGCAAACACGTCCTGTCCAGCCTGTGGCCCCTCGACCAGAGTCACTTTTATCTCCTGGTATCTGTCTGTCTATCCATCTATCAATCTACCCATCTATCTATAACTTTAAGTATAGGCAATTGGTTTATTTCTCTCTTTCAGCTCACAGGGATCATGAGAACATCTGTATTAGTGAGAACTCAGACATCAGGGTGTCCTGTAAACAAGTATGTATAATTAATCTATAATACCATTAGTGTATTTCTTCCCTTTTCAATCATTTTAAATAACTCTCTTTGTATTAGCAAATGCTATAAACCTCTCTTTCATGTAGTGAACTCTATGTAAGTTACTCAAAAATGCTCCTCTCTATGTAGGAAAGCTTTGATCAGGTTGACAGGAGCAGTCGCAATGCTTCTGTATCTGAGGAGGAGGAAACCCTGGCTGTGCTGCGTAGGTCAGTGCAGGGTCAAAGGGGAAAGGGGGAAACACATGTGGCCTTCTAGACCATCAACACCCTTCTACAGTGTAGTAATGAACTGTTCTTCATTGTGCATGTGTTGTGTGTTTGCTCACAGGCATGTAATGAATGAGTTACTGGAAACAGAGAGAGCATATGTGGAAGAGCTTTTGTGTGTTTTGCAGGTGAGTGAATCGGTCAGTTCTTTCGTAAATAAAAATCTTCACATTAATCTTCACATTAAGTAACTACTTCATTTTATTATGTGGGAGAACATATTTTTGAAATATTGTTAAGGTGGCCTTACATGGCTTTTGCCCTCTTGGATCTGGGAGGTAGATTATTGTTGTGACTGGTCTATACCAAATTCTTTATTTTAAAAGGGCTATAAAAAATCCTGTTTGCCGTGATATGACCCCTTTAAATGTGTCGTGTGTGCTGTAGGGATATGCTGCTGAGATGGACAACCCCTCCATGGCTCCTCTCATCCCTGCAGCCCTGCAGAACAAAAAGGATGTGCTGTTTGGAAACATGCAGGAGATTTATAATTTCCACAAAAGGTGAGCGCCATCTAGTGGGGTGGATAACATTAAAATGTAAACAAAAAATTACCTTATTTTAATAGTTAGTAGCATCATTAGGTAGAATTTAAATTCTGATTCATTTTAGTGAATTGTTTGTTTGCAGATATCACTGATTCAATCACAGATCATGTGATTTACAATTCATTTTAAATTCCTTTCTTTCAGAATATTCCTCAAAGAGCTGGAGACTTACACTGACTGTCCTGAGCTTGTGGGCCGCTGCTTTTTAGACTGGGTACGTTTTATAGAACTAGCAAGAAAACAAAGGTTTTTTTAAAAGTTTGAAGTAAAAGCAAACTTTTAGGAGCTTATTTTTTATTGTTTAGATGAAGGAGCTGCAGATCTATGAGAAATACTGTCACAACAAACCTCGTTCTGAGAGCCTCTGGAGGCAGTGCTCAGACTGCGCCTTCTTCCAAGTATGCACACATACTAATTTAAAACGGCATATTGTATGCATATACTACAAATACCATGTTCTGTTTGCTTGAAAAAAAGAAAGAAATTCATTGTGTAAAATACTAGGTTCCACAAACCAATGTGCAACACTTGGCCTTCCATATTTAGGGTGAAAAATAATCTGGAAGTAATATGATTTTTAACATCTTTATTATTTGATTGCACTACCAAAGTATTTTTGTCCAAAATTGAAATTGAAATTGAATTGAATTGATTAAAATTCAAAATTAAGTTTAAATGTTTGTAACATTTATCTGTGAGTACTGAAGACTTGTTTTTTTTTAAATAGTGTAACATGCAGTACATTATGTGTACTCTTGTATTCTTTTCCAAACACACACACAAACACTCTAACCACAATCTGATCACCACTCTCTGCGAAAGAAGGTTCTTTGAACAACTTTACCACATTGTGTTTGTGCATCAGGAGTGTCAGAGGAAACTAGAGCACAAGCTGGGGCTGGACTCATACTTACTAAAGCCTGTGCAGAGGATCACAAAATACCAGCTCCTGCTGAAGGTACTAGATTATATGTGCTTGAATATGGAGATGTAATAACTCAAGGGTTTGTTTTACACATCTAAATATGATATAAAGGGTAAGAAACGCATCTCGAAGTTTAAAAAATTTGCTATATTCTAAATTCATGTTGTTGGTCTTATTCTGAACAGTTCCTCCTTGCATAACATTTGTTTTGACATTGTAATCTTCGATAAAAATGTCTGATCTTCCAGTGCAAAAATCAGACTTCTCTCTGGTGACGTATGCTGGATTTCACCAATCATTTAGTCTGTTTAAACCTTGCTCTTTTCTTACAATCACATTCATTCTTATGATCACATTCAGATTTGCCTCCATTCAATCAGTCAACAACCAATGGAACGGACCAAGTTCCTGTCTTACATTTTTCATCTGTTTAACTTGGGTAGATGTCACAATGAGCCCTTTTCACATTTCCAGGATTTTCAGAAGCGAAAGTCGCCATAGTTGGGTAAACTTCTATAGTAAACGTAAGGTGACAGCATACATCATTTTTGCTTTTCCATTTTCTCCAATAGCAAAAAAAAAAAAATCTGTGATATTTTCATGACTTTCTGAAAGAGGGAAAAATATAGAGAGATTGATTACACTCGTCAGAAGAGAGAAATATGTGAAATTGGCCATCACTCCCTCAGATTTGAAACACTCACGCAGCAGCGTTAATTAGTTTTTTGCCATTTACTGCCAAGGTAAAACAACACAAAGTGTAGCATTATAAATTTATATAGCTTTTTTTTCAATGTTGTTAACTGTGGAAATGCGTCATCAAAGTCTGTGAAAAGAGCTCAGAAGAAAATATCTGTCAATATTTCCATAATGTAATAAAAAACAGAATTTTCTTTTAAATGTGTTTTAGGAGATGATTAAGTACAGTAAAGGCTGTGAGGGCTCAGTGGAGCTGCAGGCAGCTCTTTCCTCCATACTAGGGATCCTGAAGGCTGTAAATGACTCAATGCATCTCATTGCCATCACAGGATATGAGGTAAAAGGCATGCACACACTTTACGGTACTCTCGTCCTGTCCATTAATATTCATTAATGTTTTCTGTCATTCCTTTGTTCCACATCTGCAAGCAATATTTATTGATTCCATGCAGGGTAACCTTGGAGACTTGGGTCGCCTGCTGATGCAGGGGTCGTTCAGTGTGTGGGCGGAGCATAAGAGAGGTCATGTGAAAGTGATAGAGTTGGCCAGGTTTAAGCCCATGCAAAGACATCTTTTCCTCCACGAGAAAGCTCTGCTCTTCTGCAAGAGACGAGAGGAGAGCGGAGAGGGATATGAGAAAGCCCCCTCATATAGCTTCAAACAGGAGCTCAGTGTGAGTATAATAACACTTAGCTAAAGATTTTATAAAAATGATGGTGAGCTCTTTTATGATGGTGAGCTCATATTGGTAAGTCTCATCTCTTCTGTGTTGTTCAGTTAACTTTCTCCCATGCTGAGGAACATTTTGTAACTACCAGAGTTGCATCTTTAAAAGGCCAATTTCCAGATCTGACATTTTTCTAAAAAAGCAAATGCCATGTTTCAGATATATGTTTAATGGGTCATTAGCATTTCATCTCCCAAATGTAAAATATTAAAATGTATTTATTTATACATTTTTAAAATGAAAGAAGCATTTTTATAACATGCACAATCTCAAATATTTAAACATTTTGGTGAAATGCCCTGCAGAAAAACCTTTTCTGTGGAGTCTAAAATATTAATTTTGTAGTATTTTTATACTTCAATAGTCTATTCTCCTAATGTCTCTTTTATATCTTCATCAGATGGCTGCTATTGGAATAACAGAGCATGCTAAAGGGGACAGCAAGAAGTTTGAGATCTGGTCCAGGTCAAGGGATGAGGTCTACACAGTACAGGTGAGCATAAGAGTGTGTGTCTTGAGTTCATATTTCTAATAAAACAATTATGTTACATGTGTTACGTCTCTGGCTTATATGTGGCTTTGTGATGTGTCATCCTATAGGCCGTGTCTGAGGAGGTTAAGACCATCTGGGTGACAGAAATCCGGAAACTACTAACAGGACAGTTAGAGGCCTGCAGAGGTATTGGTCTGGTTTTATGTTTGTTTGTTTGGAAAGAAATATGTGATGCATTCAACGATTGCGATTTAACACAAAGATGCATTAAATGCTTGCTCTTGTTATGTAGAGGCAAGTCAACAGAAGGCACCTGAACCGTTGACCTCAGATACTAGCTCAGCTAACAGGTACGATTACACGCAATCACATTTACACATTTACATTGGATTTCAGTTTATAACATGAAATTCATCACATCTTAAGACTGGTGAAAAATGAACGTAGGAGCCTCAGGAATGGAGGAGTGGAAAAACAGAAGACAGAAGAGGAAAGAGGCAAAGAACTTGAGAACATTCTAGAACCTGGAATGACACAGAGAGCGAAAGGTGAGTGAAAAAAATCCATCTCTGCTACATGCTACATTGATACACATCATGTGATTAGGGACTTTTCATTTTTGATTGAACTTCCCCTTTAACTTCTTTCTGTATCTTTTGGTGGTTGACAGGGTCTTCATTCAGCTTTGAGACTAAACCAAAACGGCAGGATATCCGAAGTGACCCTACACCTCTAGGTGACCTATTTCAGCAGACTGAAAATCAAACGTTAAGTTCACATGTTCTTGATATCGGCTCTTCAAGAGATTTAAAATAAAAATAGAACATGGCTGATGCTAAAAATAGCTAATTCATTACCACCAAGGCACCAAGCTCTCTAAAGAGTAAAGCAGAAAATAGACTGATTCTCAAAGGAATATCTCAATCAAAATTCTGTCAGGTGTACTTCAGGCAATGTGCCTTACTAAAAAGATGCAGAGATGAAGTCTGATTGGTTATTTTCCTCCCAGAAACAGGGCCACACCCTAACTTGGGCGGAGTCAGGTGGCTCAGTACATCAAGCCTGTTTCAGAATCGTAGGAGAGGTACAGATACTGAGTGCACATGTATGTGCACACTCACGCACGCCACTGAGGTCTTACTAGGGTAGCATGTGCTTGTAGGTTATGTGTGTGTCTCATCTGATGCTTTCTGAGTGGTTCTGACCACGTCTTTGTCTTTGCAAGATTGTTTCGGGTGAAGCTCTATCGACAGCAATCGGTTACACTAATAAATTATGTTGACTAATCCCTCAGTTTGTAAAAACAAACAAAAACGTGTTTATGGTAATAGATTTACCATGGAAGTTAATGGAGCAAGACATTAAAGAGGGTTTCAATTCAAAGTAGAAATGTGCAGCTCATAGTTTTGTCAAAGCGCTTTTATGAATTCTTCTGTACAAAAATCTGTGGGCATATTGTCCTTTTTTATGCTGTTGATAGACATTAACTGGTATTGAACTCAGAACATAACACAGACACCCACCCACGCATGCTCTTTGTGTAATTTCTGAAATGGTCACTGGTTTGTCCCCTGTCTATCCCATCACGACAGGCTTCAGTGGTACTTTCTCTGTCATCTCCACATGGTCCTCATCTATGTCTTCACTTGCAATATAAAATCTGGTTCCCATCCTTTTAACCGTAATTTTTGTTTGTTTGTTTGTTTGTTTGTCTCAGGTTGGACTAAAGGTTCTCTTTCGCTAGATGCCTCTGTGGAGAATGATGGATACTTTAGTGCAGAGGAGCAGATGACCTCTGACCCTGAGGAGGAGAAGGAAGATAAACTGGTGAAAGATCATGTTTTGGTTTTACTGTCAGTTAGACTTAAAAGCAAAAGGCTGTCATGTTTTAAGCATGTCCTCATTTTTATTTCAGTGTGAAGATGAGCTGCGGTCTATGAGGGCAGAGGAAGAAATCCAGATTTCTGAAGAGACTGAGGATGCTGAGGAATGAGAGTTGAGTGTGATTGTGTCCGTAATGCCATCAATGTACAGCATATTCACTATGTGTCATGCATAACTGTGGAAAAGAGGAAAATGAGACAAATAAAAAAGTTTTGCATCCTCTTAAAAATAAAGGTTCAAGTTAGAACCATGTGAATACTACTTGAATAGCTGTACATTAGTATTCACATTCATTTAAATGTACATGTGACAAAAAAAGCTTTTAAGGAGAATACATAGCTTATTTTAAATGGTCAATGGAGAAAAATGCTTTTTAGAACCATACATCTACCAGCAGGGGTCATGCTAACCAGCCAAAAACCAAAAGGTTAGTGCCAACAAGGGGTTGCCAGCCTCTACTTTTACATGTTCATTAATTATAAGAAACTATGTAAGAATATATAAGAAACCATCTTTAGACCGTTATGTAAAAATCTATAGTGTAACATCAAGAACCTCTTGACTCTCCAAAGAACTATATTATACCGTGGAAAATGACACTGGTTCTCATAATTCAGATATTTTGTGTTCTTTGCAAAGACCTATTGAAGAAGCTTTATTTTTAGGAGTGTAATCTTAGTGCACCTTAATGCACCAAAACAATGCATTTCACAAGGACATCTGAGCCAGCTCTTTACACACTGTCTTATAGAATGCTGTGATACGTGTTTCATATCCCTTCAAACTTAGTAGTAATTTGTGCCACAGTAATTGTGTCTATACTGGGATATGGCATGTCTATTGTCAAGTCCTGTGATCTCCAATGTGAATGCATGTGACAGTTGTTATATCATTGTGTGCTGGAAACTAGGACCTATGTGTAAAACAAGCATATCATATATGCAGATATTGTTTCTCAAAGTGACTGTGATCACCCTCTGTCATTTGTATGTAAAATATGTTTACAAATCAATATTGTTTTATATATGTATGTAAAAAATAAAACCATAGTTGACTAATGACTTGTGCCTATGTTGATTAGGCATTAAATGTATTAGGATGCTAATTCTTTTTAACATTCTATAATAATGTTTTATAACCTTTATTTATTTATATATATATATATATATATATATATATATATATATATATATATATATATACTTAACATCAATTGTATATATTACATTTCTAACTTTTTGATTATTTATAGTAATAGTATTTGATATTATGATAATATTTGATCTAAAATAATATTCTTAAAGATAATGAAAATGGGATTAGGATTCAGGTACTTTGATTGGATTTACTCTAAGCAAAGACTAGACATAAAGGGAGTTGGGCTAAATAATGGCTGTTACATGGTACCTGTTACTTTTCACAGCGTTAGTCGAGATTGACCAATCACTAGCCCTTGCGATTGCAGGATAAGGATTTATGTATTTATTTGATCTAGATTGGTATTTTATCGGATTTGTTAGAATAAAATACAGTATTTTAATTTGTAATACAACAAAACGTTTCGCGATTAGAATAAGGCTCAAAGGAGAACTCAGCTGAGAATCCAACCAACAACAACAACAACAAAACAAATGCTTTCCAATAGACAGAATAGAATAGGTTTGAAAGTAATTTCAAGTTTGGAAATATGATTGACGGAATGTGGAGATTTCTGTCACTTCGAGGAGTTAACAAGAGTGGTTCGTGGCATGTCGAAGACGACAGAGACGTGACCCGCCTACCAAGCGATAAAAGGAAACCGAAACTTAATACAACTGTAAGAAACAGTCCAATAGGAAAACACGAGTCGCCTTTGAATGTAAAGCTGCCCCACAGAGCTCAAAATGGGATCGGATCAAAATGGCAAAATTATTTGCCAATTGTGCCAGACATCAGATGAAACCGAAACCACAGGACCTCTCTCGTCCAAAGAGCACATCTCCGCACACCAGAACTGCTTGGTGAGTGAGTCCCGTGTGCTTTTAATATCGCGAGCATGACAGAAATGAATTGTCAGGCTGTTTGTTGATTATTTAAGGGGTTTCCAAAAGGCTACTCAGTGAAGGTGTGTGTGTCTGTCTCTCTCTCGCTCTTTCTTGTGTGTGTGTGTGTGTGTGTGTGTGTGTGTGTGTGTGTGTGTGTGTGTGTGTGTGTGTGTGTGTGTGTGTGTGTGTGTGTGTGTGTGTGTGTGTGTGTGTGTGTGTGTGTGTGTGTGTGTTTTAATATTTCTTTCCTCAGTTGTTTGCATCAGGGATTTACTGCAAGAGCTCGCCGACATATGACGACCTGTTTGGCTTCGCGGTACAGGATGTAAGAGATGAGCTGAGGAGAGGGAAAAAACTAGTGCGTATAATTGCATGATCAAGTGCACAACCACAAACATCTAAAATTTCATAATTCATCTTCATAGGACATTCTCATAACTTTGTATAAAACTTGACATAACACGGTGTCTATTCACAATGCATTTAGGCTGTACAAGATATTAAAAGTAAATCATTTAAATGTTTTTGTCAGGGGCATTTTATGTGTTTTATTCCCAAAAAATTAAACATGACTAGAAGCTGTAAAGTACTTGTAATTTATATTGTTAGGCATTAACATAATAATTGAGTATAATATTTAATATTTTGACCATAATATTCTGGTGTTGTTTCTCTGTTGATGCTTAGTTTCTGTGCTGTTATTTTCAGGTTTGCCACCTCTGTGGGGGAAAGGGAGCAACAGCAGGATGTGATGTAAAGCGTTGTAAGCGCTCGTACCATTATCCCTGTGCCATAAAGGACAGAGCCAGATGCTTTGAAGAAAGTTCTGAAGGCAGTTATGGGTAAAATGAACAAATCTGTTGTTTTAGATGAATTTGTATGATGAAAATGTAGTTAAAATAGCTTAACCAATGTTTACTTTTAGATTGTACTGTAATTTACATGCTCAAGAATCCAAAGGAACAAGTAAGTGTTTAAATTTCTATGAAATTATTTTTTTGCCGTTTTTATTTCTATTTGATATAAATCTGTAAGCAACTTTATATATAATATATTACATATTTCATATTTTCTGCGATGGTGTTTGTGTGTTAGGTTTAGTAAGGTCCTCAACGTCTAGTTCTGTTGGCTCTAAGAGACGAAAATTGGCAGACAGTCATGGACAAAAGCCTGACATGGTCAGCACACACACACACACACACACACACACACACTCTCTCTCTCTCTCTCTCCCTCTCCTACAGCCCATATTTCCTCTTCATAAACACACAAATTGTCTTTTACTTAACAACATTATGTTTCATCTTAAAACTTCACTGCACAATACTGATATAAACACGGGTGCACATAACCGGTACGCATGCGCAAAAAAATCAGAAATGCGTTGGCCCACTTGAGTCACTAAGCGCCTTTGCGTACTTAACCGATCTTCTCATCTCATCGTACACAACCTTACAGTAAGAGATGTCCAAAAAGCAACAGACATTAAGCAGTTTTTTTGGCGTTTCACCACCTTCAAAGAAACGCCAACTGGAGCCTGAGCCGAAAAGTTAACGATGAGCGCACTGAAGTGCATATCATTCACGTGAAGGGGGCACGCGGATCATGCAGAGCATCGCTCACGCCAGGGGTCGGAAACATATGGCTCTTTTGACGCCGCCCCCCGTCGACAGATCGATTGCTCCGCCACTTCCGCGTTCGCGAAGGACAGGTAGATCGCTCCGCAGAGGACAGTGGAGGCGACAGTGAGAAAGACTGTACTTATTAAGACAATGCTACATATGTGAGTACCAAACACAATCTCCTGGTACTCACCTGAGTAACTCACTGAAAAAGTTATGTGCACCCCTGGATATAAAGACATATCAATATCAGTTATGGCACATTCATTTGGGTTAAAATGTGAAAGTCTAGATGTGATTTTCTTCTCTTTCTTCATTTAACAACAGAATGAAACTGATTCATCTTCAAGGTAAGTGTGCAGTTTGTGGTTTCCTCATCCTTCCCTCGCACTTTGTAACAAATCCTTCCATCGCAGGTCAAATCAAAGCCCAAAAATTATATATATTTAATTTCACTTTGATTAAAAAAATATTTAAATTTTTGTTTTTCATTTACCTTTAAGTTACTATATTTGTATTAATAAATAATAATTTAAACACATTCTTCACTTTCTTAAACTTAAATTCAAAATAACTCTTAATGGTTCAGCTCAAACCTTTGAGTGATCTGCATTGGTTGTCTGTCTTGTGAAAAAAATAATATAACATGAAATTTCATTACTCTTACCACTAGATGGCCTTACAGTCCTATATAGAGCAAATTTGCCATCAATAGGTTCTATTTTGAATGTAACCACTTCATATCTGTGGGCAGTATGCAATGAAACAACAAAAAAGCATTATATGACCTCTCATTCATTTTAATGGGAATTACTAGGTCTGTGTCAGGTGTATATATATATATTTTTTTTTTTTATTTTTTTTTTTTTTGACAAATTTAAAAATAAATCCTTGCATTCCATTCATTCTTATGACAGGGAAGGATCTGAGGGATTTGTTACTTTTAACTTGTATACTCCTTGATTCCAGTCAAAAAGAAATATTTTTTTGTGTGTGTGATCCCAGTTTCCAATGTGACAAATATCATTAAGTTAACACAAATCATTAAAAAAAAGGTAAAAATTCATTTTGGGTAAAAATGAGCAAGGGAAGGATGAACGTATATTATTAATCCTAATAATCATCATCAGTCATATTAATAATCACAGCGTGAGTACTACAGATGATCTTGTGTTTACCTTCATTCAGATCGTCAGAAGCGAGTGTGTCCAAAAAAAAGATTCCTAAGTCACCAGTTCTCCTAAATGCTGGTATTTGTTTCTAGAATATATTATGGTTTTATATTACTCAGTAAATTAAATGGTACAGTACGTAATTCCATTCAGGGTAGTCATTTACATGTAAAACTTTAATAACGTTGGACTATTATTATGTGCGTTTATCCTAGATAATGACATTGATCCCGTGTTTGCTCCAGTAGAGTCAGATGAAGGAGAGTTTACACCTCCAGAACTGTACAATGTGAGTTTTCACTGTTTAATCTGTGTGCATCATGTGAATATCTTACACATCATCTTGTAAACGTTTAATTCTCACTGCAAATTGACAACCGTTTGTTTCCAGCAAAGAAATGGTTATTTGACTGTTTCAGTGTCTTTTAACATTATAGTAGTTGTTAGTAATGTTGTAGTAAATGCTCTGTTCTCTTTTAATAGCAGTCAACTCCTGAACCTGAAAGTAAAGGGTATGTTGACCACTATTCACTCATTAACCTACAGAAAAGATGAATGAGGTGAGAGAATCATCCATTGTCCTGATTTAATTCTTGTTTCTCTGTCTATTTGTAGGCCACGTAAAGAACTCGATCCATCTGCCACAGGTACAAATGAACACTATATTCAAGTAAAGGATCATTTTTAATGTCTTACTGTAAAGCAGTGCTTCTCAATTATTTTCTGTCGCGCCCCCCCTAGTAAGAGGTAAACATTTTGCGCGCCCCCCCTCCCCCCATTTTGGAACGGTCGCCTTATGGTTTCCATGGCAACGCGTCATGCTTGTCACGTGACATACCGCAGACACAAAAAGCGCTGTATAATAGATTAATAGCCTACATTTATTTAGTTTTTCTTTTTTATTCAAAATAGTCACCAACTTGTTGGCTCAACTTGTTGAAACCTAAAAGAAACCTTATGTGGTTGAAAACACTGAATTGTTGTGATAAATGACAAGCTCCGAGTGCGTCTTTTTTGGATCAGTGCCAGATAACGCGTGAAAACACGTGTGAATTTAGTGGTTGATCAGGTGACACATATGAACACCGGTGTGATCGTACACGTCAAATGATGAGGGGATGGTTATCTGAACTTCATATCTGCTGCTCTTGTTCAGTGCAAGAAAACCTACTCCCTGGCAAAAAAAAAGCATGTACTCCAGGAACACGTGCGCCCCCCCTGGCATCACTCCTCGCCCCCCCAGGGGGCGCGCCCCACTATTTGAGAACCACTGCTGTAAAGAAACATAATCTCCCTTTTTTCAGGAGCTGATTGTGATGATACTGATGTTACAGTGTCTCATCCGTACAGTTGATTTTCTAGAATGAGATGCTTTTATGTGTTTGTTAGGTTCATTAAATGGGGGCTTAATTTCTTATCAGAAGGCTTGTGGATCAGCAGACAGTCCAGGAAATTTGCATGGCATGGTAAGCGCGCACACACACACACACACACACACACACACACACAAACATACACACACTTACTTGTTCATGTGGTTTATGATGACTCTACATAAAACTCCTATATCCTACATTATACTCCTAGCTCAGCCAGGACAATTTGAGGACCTTCTTGCTGTGAGGTGTCAGAGTTACCAACTGAGCCACCATGCCGCCCCATTACATTAACCCTTCACACACAAAAAACACATTTATGTTTATAAGGCATTTGGTTGATGAGAGCAGAGGAAGCATTTACACATTTTAATACCTATGTCATTATACGCATTTGTGTCCTCATAAACCACATTTGCAAGAGCACACACGTTGGATTTTTGTTTTTCATAGACATGATTGTTAAACTGTAATAACTGTATATTATATCCCCTACCCCTAAACCTACCCATCACAGAAAACTTTCTGCATTTTTACTTCACCCAGTTTGATTTTAAAAGCTGTTTTCCTCGTTTATACCATAAGTGTCCCCACAATGACAAGGATTTCGGATATTGCCATCATTGTGGGGACATTTTGTCTCCATAGTTTTGAGTTTACCTGAACCACACACACACACGCGCATACTTAAGCTTTCCTTCTCCTTAACACACCTATTGATGTTTTTTTCAGTGCAGTCATCATCAAGAAAACTAAATAAAATTGTTTTATCTATACTAATATCACTAAATACTAAATAAAATATCTCAATAAAATAATAATAAATGTGTCAATTTATGAGATGAGGAGCTGCAGAGTTGTACTTGCAGCAATTCAGCAAATTAATTGCATAACTCCATTAAACAGATGCTGATTAACATAAATGTATATCTTTTTCTGATTTTCTGTCTTATATATCTTTTATTATTTAATAACAGAGGGCATCTGATTCACCAATACAGTAAGTAGTGTAAACGTTTAACCACAGAATATTGTCCAGTTAGTTATAACAGACTTGTTGTGACTTATTGCGTTTGGTTTCTTTTAGCTCACCAGACGTGGAAACGCCTATAAGGAAAAAAAGAAAATTCTGTGTATACTCAGGTATTTAATGTTTTATTTTTTTCTCTCTGTGTTTTTCAAAATGAGAATATGATTTAAAGATATTTATTGGCCTGCATAAAGTAAGTCATTAAAATTTAGAATAATATATGTCTCTATTCAGATGATGAGGTTCCCACTGGCACTGACCCTGTAGCTCCTCGAGTGTTAGATCTTGACGAGTCTGTGCTTCCAAAACAGCCCAATGTGAGTCTCGCACCTTAAAATCTCAGTGTGTGATATGTGTCAACATCCACCAAAGTTTCATTTTAAACTTCACTGAAACTGCTAGTCCAAATGTAAAGATTCGAAGAGACCGTTCATCCAAAGATGAAAATTCTGTCATCATTTACAAGAGAAGAAAGTAAGTCATATAGGTTCAGAAAGACATGAGGGTAAATAAATATTAGAATTTTCATGTTTGGTTGAAATATCCCTTTAAGATATTATTTACATCACACCACAATGAGTGCATGTGAATTTTACAATCATTTGTCAGTTTCAGTATCAGTAACGCATTAGCAATAACGTTTTTCTCTGTTCATTTTAATAGCAGTCCAGCCCTGTGACTGAAAACATAAGGTATGTTTTGTGTTTTAGTATTTACTAGCGGCAACATGCTTCTCATACCTGTAGCCAGTTTGTATTTGTAAGGTTACCACAGTTTACCCATGGTATATTACCAAAAACTTTCTAGATTAAAGTAATGTAGGGGAAACCTCTCTGACCATTTCACTTTGTCTGCAGGCCCTGTGAAAAACTCAACCTATCAACCACAGGTACATCTGCTTATATTTGTGAAAATGAAAAATTCAGGAAGGAATGTTTATCATTCCTTATTGTAAAGAAATATCTAATTATTTTCAGGAGCAGACGATGATGACACTGACATTGACGCTGTGAGTCCATCTGCAAGAAAGTCACATATGTGTGCATGCTACACACAAATCAGTCAAATGCATGTCAAGAAAGATTCAACGCATTAGGAAAATACATAAATGAAACCAATTTCCCTCATACCTTTTAGGAAAACTTTTCCATAGCCATGGAGTGTAACAAACCGTCAGGCCAACTCTGAACATTGAGGACAAAGTAATAAATTGACCAGGGCTTTCAGGCAAAATTGCCACTAAAATGAACACAAATTAAATATTTTTAACATCTGTCCCAACAAACATTTTTTTTCCTGTGAAATGAAACGCTCATAACGTGACTATAAACAACTTTAAACATGCAGTTTAATACCATACAAACAATGTTGATGTTATTTAGAGGTTTGGGGTTAGTAAGATTGTTTTAAAGACTCTTATTCTCACCAAGGCTGAGTAAAAACTATACTATTATTAAATAATAATAATAAAAATATATATGTGTGTGTGTATGTATATATATATATATATATGTATATTTATACATGTATAAATTATTTTTATTAACTGTTATTGTTACTATTACCTGAAATTTTATTTTAATCCTTTATATTTCCAGCATCGTTACTCCAGTCTTTAGTGTCACATGATCCATCAGAAATCATTGTGAAAATGCTGATTTGGTGCTGAAGAAACAAATGTTGAAAACAGTTGTGATGCTTAATATCTTTGTGAAACCCATGATACATTATTTCATGATTTTAGAGATTTCAAAAGAACAGCATTTATTTAAAGTAGAAATATTTTATAACACTATAAATGTCTTTACTGTCACTTTTGATCAATTTAATGAATCCGTGCAGAATCAGATTATTCATTTAAAAAAGGAGCATCGATGTGATTGCTTATAGTGCTCTCTCTCTCTCTCTCTCTCTCTCTCTCTATCTATCAGGAGGACTCTCAGGAAGACTCTCAGAGTTTGTTACCATCAGAAACATATCATATCACTGTTCCATGTAACGTTCTTGTGGACTCGGGACTCTCAGCAGAATCGGGTGCGTTCATCTCTCTTCTGTTGTCTTGCTTCTGTCATTTCATCGAGGCATGAATTGGTGTGGCAATAGATTCTCTGTGTTTCAGAGTACAATCTAGAAGTTCATTCACCTGTCAGTGCTGCTTCAGAGGTTGTTTGCACCTCACCTGGGTTTGTCGCTGCCCCTGAACATGAGGAAACTCCCTCCACAAGCAGAACCTCCCTGGCACCCAGAGCTCCAACCACTGACACAGTCTCACCAGGTAGTGCCGACTCTATGCCAGACTGGCACCGTGACAGCAAAGGTCCCTCAGGTCAACCAGAATCACCTCAGCATTCAAGGCCCACTGTAGATGTTCCAGGGATGTTAATATCCGCAGCACAAACAATCCCAGCATTTGACGAGCAGCTACGAGAACCTACTCCTCCTGCTAGGGTGTGTACATCACCAGATCGGGCTGCTGGATCAGATCCTTGTGATGTAAATAGCACAGGAAACTCCCAGTCCAATTCCACCGTATTCTGGACTGCATGCAATCACTCTGGGTGGACCAAAGAAATCTTCTCAAAGCTTGTGTCTCAGCTGAGCAGCCTGGGAGAAAGAGTACAATCACAGGAAGCCAGCCTCCAGGGTGAGAGGAGCCTTGATTCAGACAGGTTTTGTGTAATATTCCCGGTTCAATACAAGCTAAACTCAATCGACAGCATTTGTGGAATACTGTCACAAGCATGATGTTTCACTTGTCCCTCCTTTTAAATTAATGTAAAACATTCATTTCAGTTGTTTAGCCATAAGCTTTTGCTGTGATCTCATGTGTGACAGGTTGTACTGCCCTCACGTCAGTAAAAGAAAAGATGTTGTAGAAGAGAGGGAGTAGAAGTTATTTTGATTAAAGATTACGATGGGTCATACATTTTAAAAATATGTATTTGCATGATAAATTACTTATAATAAATATTGCATTATTTAAAAAATATATTAAATAAAAATTGTCAATTTTGATTTCATGGTAACAGAATTTTGATTTCATGGTAAACAGAAAAAAAGCTGATAAAACTTTACAGCACAATAATACACACATTTTTACAGAATAATTAATGTAAGTGTTGTTATAAAATTATAAGCTCCACATTTTTGCTTTAACACCTTCCAAAAATATTTTTTTTCTTAAGCATATTTGGGTTTTTTTTTAAGAAAATGAGGGACAATAAAAATGTTGTGCATGTTGTTACATTATGCCACATATGCTGTCAACTGAGCTTGAATTTAAAATACCCCTGTATGTTTTTAACTCTTTATAAAACTGATCAAATTAGTTTTTCTAATGGCTATTGAATGCTTCACAGATTATGACGTTGCTCTCAAACTACTGGAGGCTTCTGGACAGCTACCTTCCATTATTACTCAGCTGGAACAAGGTACAGCATTTCATTCATAACCACTTAAACTTAAAGCGTTACAGTATTGAAAGTGTGTAACATAATTTTTTTAACATATTTATCTCAATGAATACATTCTGGTCAAATCCCTTTTTTTATTGTGGATTGTGGCTTGACATTATTAAGGAGAATTATGGTGGGAACATCATTGTTTCATGAGAATGAATTTGTGCTTCCAGATTTGGAAAGGCAGGAACAGGATTTGCAGAGGAAAAAAGCAGCACTGAGGGATGCCAGAGCTGTACTGGGTGTTAAATGTACGAATCTACTCTAAAGTTAAATGAATTGGTTTTATTATTCAGTTAACTTTTTTTTCTTTGTGCCTGATATAATGACCATGTATTACAATAACCTGGTTCAAAGCACTCTGATGCCACTGTTTACACTGTTTAGTTTATTTTTAAATGATTTACATTGAAAAAATCTCATGAAATAAAATAATCTAAAATGGGCTAATTTGACACCGATCACCGATCATTTGAACCGATCATCTTTTCTGATTTAGTAGTTACAATATGGAATAAACATGAATGATAGATATGGTATGGTAAAACTTACCAAAATCCATATCATGCCACATATCATCGCTAAATCAGTTTCAACGGTACAAAGATGTCAATAAAACATCCTGTAATCAATGGCATGTAACGTCATTTCCCTCAGAAAAAGACATTCAATGTCCAAAAGCTTGTTAGTCAACTAGAAAAAGGAACTCGGAGAGAAGCATATTGCTAAATATGTGTACTATATTGCATACTCATTTGATTTTTACTCAACTTTCAATATTTCACATATGTTTGGATAAATCTGTCTTATGACAGCTGTCATTTAAATGTTTATATATATATATATATATATATATTAAGAATTTCTATATGTGTATATATATATATTTAAAGAGTAGAAATAATTGTCATTAAAAACATATTATAATCCTAATATTACCAAAACCTTTAAATACAATTAATTTGAACATTTAGTGCTATTATAATGTTCCCGAGTGGGCATCCTTAAAGTGTACAGTTGAGTTGAGTTTTTATTTTATTTGCCTTGTACTGTAGCTCACCTAATAGGCCTCAAATTAATTCATATTGAATTGAAATTAATTTGTGAAATTTAACTCAATGCCCCAGTGTCAATGCATGTTTTTTATTTTCTTATTATTACAATTTTTTATCTTTTCGCATTGATTTGTTGTGAGTGCATCAGAATGCTTTGTTACCATGGGGAACGATGACCCCAGACACCCCTACAACAATTTAATTCACGAGTTCACACTTACAAATGATTCAGGAGCAATAAATGGTAAGCGTATTTGGCGTGCTGTCTGAGGAGAGGGCTCCGAGCTCGGTATTTAGCCCGAACCTGGAGCACTCCCCCCGTATCCTGACTTTGATAGGAACAATTAAGTGTGAGGAGTTGGGGTGGTGGAGGGAAGCCGAAAAAAGTCAAAGAGCTGTAGGTGAGTCAAACATGTCTATGTATACATGCTTCCTCTCCTGCTGATAGGATGAGGTGTAATTGCTGATGACGTGTTGATAGTGTTAATCATTTGAACGTGCTCCTCCCGAACTTTGTTAATAAAACATCATTTTGTGAACATGTCACCTTTTTTTACCTCTTGTGAGTTTGTAGGTCTGTAAATAAGCAAAGCATGTGCAGACGGAAAATAAACGTTCTTCACAGTTCCTTCTGTTCGTAATTTGCATCGCATTTTAAAACGGATTTTAATACTTTTAAATAGGAGTTTGAGAGTATTTGTCTGTTGATGTTTCTATTTTGTCTGGAGAGTGTGTTGACTGGGGAAATCAGACTTCACCTGCGTCTGCTCATCTGTAAACAGTTCAGAGCAGGATGACTGAACAGCCAATCAGCTCACAGCAACAAACTGACTAACCCTCTAATGATGCCTCACGTCAACCACAAATGTGCCTTAAGGGCCAGTCAAACGATTTATTAGGGAGGCTTTATAAAAGGAAAAACACTCCATTCACTAATATCCATATAGACAGTAGGTGGCAGAAGGCACATCTCAGAGGCCCATGAAACATGCACAATTTGATCATTTAAGACTGACAGCTACTTTTTCAGATCAAAATTGCAGTTTTAGTTTTGAATGTATGATTCTATATAGATTACTTATAAAATGTAATGTGTTAGTTCTTCATGACGGTTATTATAAAATACTGCTTTTACCTCTAGATCTAATCATTTCAATCTAATCATAAGCAGTGCTCACTTGAAAATAGAAGGATGTACGATCTTAAAAAGAAGAATTTTATTCCAAAATGTTCACTGAAGCCTCTCCTGTCTATCATTACTAATGTCTAGGCCAGCTGAGAAATCAAGACAATAGGAACAATAAGAGTGTCTTCTCTGGGGGGTTTACAAAGAGTTACTCACACATCCCTGTTGGGTGCAATTTTACTGGCTGATGCGGCATCAGAGTAAAACGCATTAAAATTAAAGACTACTTAAAAGAAAAATGTATACACACACACACACACAACTATGGTTTGTTACAACTAACCCACAGTATTCCTCCAATTAACTAAACAGAACACTATTTGTTGAGACTTGCTTTTATAATATTAATTTTATTTGGTCATATAGGTGACTCCTCATTTCACACACCGACACAGAATATTTACGTTTATTAAATACAGCACTTGTGGAATGTACCATAAGACACAGTGTACAGAGAGAATTCAAGCTTTGTTGGGGACTTCTTACATTTCAGAAAAGCACATTACCTTTATGTAACTATACTATTGTTTTGTTCACATTAATCTTGTGAACAAAATGAATGATTAAGAGTGGTTTAGTGTTACAAGTAGATAACAATATACTCTGGTAAAATAAAATTTCTGATGTAACCAGCAAAATTTGGTTAATATTTGTCATTAATGATGCTGTGAATATCTGGGTTCCAGCAAAATATAACTAGAGAAATACATCTGAGGCAAAAATAAATGTTTTGGTGAGTTTCCAGTCTAATACATTTGCAGGCTTTTGGTAAGATGTATGCTAAGGCATCAAAACTGACCATGTTAAACAGATTCATGCATGACTTAAACATTTTAGAGCTTATTTTAACATTCTGGAGCCTGTCCAGCCAAAGTCACTTATTTAAATGTGATGTGCAAGAGGTCACAGAGGTAAAGTCATAAAAGAAAATACTGAAAATTGCCATTTCTAGCAATTTATCGATATTAAGATGAAACGCATGCCTAGTTCAGATGAAAGGCAAATGACAGTAACAGAGTTGTCAAAACTCAATCGAACTGTTTCTGATAATATAACTTTAACAAGAGAGGTTTGGTTTGATTCTCAACACATAACTAGTGCAAATACAATTGGTTCATTCAAGAGAGCTGATATGTATTGATAGAGAAAGTCAACAATAAATTAACAATAACTTCTACATAAATCAAATCAAGTAAACATTCAAACTAAGAACAAAGAGCTGATCAGCTGCAAATCAATGTGCATTGTCATTAAATAAAAGGATAAGTTCAGTTTATCAATATCACCCAGTACAGAAAGTAGATAGTGTCTCAGTGCTTATGTAAAGTGTTGTCTGTGGTTGTAGATTCTCTCTCTCATTTGTGCGTGTACAAACACACACACACACACACTCGCGAGTGAGAGTGTGTGTGCGTACACACAGAAATAAAGCCTTGTTTGTCTTCCAAATGGTCAAGAGCAGCAGCAGTAACAGCAAAGGCAGAAGCAACATTGAAAAAGAACATAAGCACGTACTGCCACACACACACGGTGTCTAGACTATGTGTGTCTGCACACGTAACAGACGATTCAAAAGATCTGCTGTTCAAACAGAATCTTTTCAAAGCCTTCAGGTGGTGTATGGTAGAAATCACTGAACTGGCAGTCTATGATGGCACTGTCGTCCACTGAGAGAGAACAGATCACAAAAATCAATATGATGTTGGCTCATCATATGAATGGCAAAAACATTTCAGAACAGTTCGTCTCTGCAAACAGCAGATAATAAATCATGAAAATTTTATTTTTCTGTTCTACTGAAAGATACAGAAAATTAAGAGCACATTAAATTTTATTTTAACAAATTCTTGCTTTATATATTCTATTTATTATTTACATATATATGTTTTACCTTAAAGGGATAGTTAACCCCAAAAATTAATAATTGTAATAATTTATTCATCCCCATGTCGTTCCAAACATGTATGAATTTATTTCTCATGCAGAACAGACAATGTTTCTAAGAACATTGGGAGTAATGTAGGGAGTACACAACATTGGAGCTCATTTTCGTTTCTGCTCCACTGAAGAAAGTCACACAGGTTAGGAAAGAGATGATGGCGAGTAAAAGATAACAGAAATTTCATTTTTAATTTGTAAAACAGAAAGAACAAAAACACAGATAGAAAAATGCAAATCGCAACACACTGTAGGGAACGAGTGTCCTGCTTCTGAATTAAAAGAGACCACAAAATTGTTGGAAAAGGCTTTACTTTTTGCTTTGGAATGTTATTTCTAGAATGACTGGCGCTAAAATAGATAAATAAACGAAATAAATTTGATCAATGTCAGATTTTATTAAAGAGTTGAAATGTAATTATATAAAATACACTGCTACTATAGCAATATTATATTGTATGTAATGCATTTAAACTCTTCAGTATTGTATTATATATAGTATTATATAATATCACTGAAAAGTAATCCTGGCATTAGTGGCTGTTACTAAGATGGGTGGCGGTTGGTTGGTGTTTTAACCATGTGGCAATGTTAAAATACTATAAAAGAGCAATTAAAGAAAATATATACTGTATAAGGTTTTTAAAATTAGCTTTAGATAAAAAATCTCTAAAATTTGTGTACATAATCTGATACCAGCAAATGTTCAAAATAAAGATTCTTTTTCCCAAAATAGGGTGAAAGTTTCTTGTTTGTACCCTGATTCCATTTATTTTACCATTTGTTGATAACGTAAGATACTATAGTAGTTTTAAAATCTGAGGGTGTAAATAAATCGACTTGATCCAATAATGACCAAGAAACCCCTAGACCTAAAAATATGTGCAGATATAGCAAAATATTATGATGTCTTGTCTCTGCCATTGATAAAGAAACAATACACAACTCACCATAAACTATGGGGAATACAGTCCCTCGAATACCTGAGGCTGGGCAGTGCATGCTCTTTCCATTCAAGTACAGGTTCAGTTCCACATGATCATAGGTCAGGCCCTAAAAACAGACACACAGACACTTACGATCACAAGCAATATGTCTTCTACTGTATATACTAGTTGTATTCCACAATTTAGTTATTTAGGGTAAAAAGTAAAAACGCACCACTATATCCCCCTCCTGAGGCAGGCTGTTGGCAGGTAAACGGTTCTTCTCCTCGTTGTTGTGGTATATGGAGCCATCATGTCGAAGTACCAAACTGTGACTGTCTTGACCCAGTGGAACCTGGTTCAAATTCACCTTCTGAGTGGCAACACCGATCCCCCAAACACCTGCATCCCAAACACAAACAAAAGTTCATTGGACACGGATATCGTAAGCTACACATACTCATCTAAAGACCAGTAATACTGAGATTTGGGAGGCAAAATTGTACTAAAGTTAATATCTCAATGAAAAACCATTCAAAAGGTCCAAAAAACAGGTTCTTTTAATATAGTTTTCTTTATGCCAAATATATTTATCTTTTTAATCTGGGGCTAAATATTTTACACAATATGTGGCATTATATAAATCAACTTTTACTTTAAGAGGAAATCTTGCTCCCTTATAATAATTATTATTATTTTTTTAACAAAATCCACTTCATATCAGCTACAAACTCAACAACATTTCTCTTTGAAACCACAAACTGCATCAGTATGACAGCAACAAGTTACTACAGTGTTGGCACAATAATTAGCAAAATATCAAAAAACATTGCTTCAGATAATCAGGTAACACGATTCCATTGTGACCAAAAAGCACTGACCCGTGGACTGGATCTTGAACTCAAAATAGCTCTTGTTCTGGTGTAGAGGGGCGTTGGCGAGGCAGGCTCCAGTTCCACAGATCCGCCTCCCACTTTTCACTATGACCACATCCGTCCCTGGGAAAAAAAGGGCCAAGCAAACTCTCATGATCACACTGCAACAGCACAAGGTATGTATTTCAAAACCATATCTGCAAGAAAAACGAGTCTGAACGGAAACTCACTTTCTGGATTCACTCAGTTAAATCAAAAACAGACACTGGGTCTGCCAGCTGTGCTCTAGCAACTAGCATCTGATCCACAGTAATTAGGACTACTTGACATGACTGATTGGATATTATTCCGGACGAATATATATTGTTTATTTAAAAACTGTCCTTATTAGTTATTTTGTGTTCTAGCCGTTGTTTTTAAGACGTAGCACCATCTGCTAGCTTGACGTATCTCTTCGGCTTAAATTTAATTTGGTGTGTTTTTGCGGCCCCACTGAGCAGTGGAAGTGCCTCTTACCCATGTGATGCGTGTCTAGCTGTACGGTGGGCATATCTTTGAGGGGAGCGTGACCCGGTCCGCCATCCCCGCAGCAGCCCAAACAACACGTAAAAACTGCAGCCATTCTAGCGCTGAGATCACCGGAAGTGCAGTTACACACGTCAAACTGCAGAGCGCACAAGCTTTTAGGAGAAAATGGATCTCATGGAAAAATCATTCTCGACGGCTTGGTGATTTTCTCGTAAACCACCTCAAGGGGGCGCTTACCGGCTCAGAGAACCGGGTCCTTCTTTGGGCCACACTCAAAACACGTTTTCAAACATTTTACGTTAATAAAATAGTTTGGTTAAATTATATCAGATTTTCTGAATTTAAATCCACAAAAGCCATATATATTTATATTTACATGTATTCATTTAGCAGACGCTTTTATCTAAAGCGACTTACAATTTGAGGAATACAGAAAGCGATTCATCCTGAAGATGCAAAAGTACATAAGAGTGCTTACAGTACAAAGTTTAAAACATTACTCACACTAGCAGTACAAGCCTAGAGAATAGAGGAAAGATTTCTCCTTGCCAACAACTACTGCGATGCAAACAAAAACAAAAACTTACGTGCTTTCAAGCTCCAATGACGATCGCTTCTCCAGAAAATCACACTGAGAAACTTTAATAGTCATTGAATTGAAAATACACAGCAAGGAGGCAAACTGGTGGAGGATAAAGATCAAAATAATATTTCTCTAGTTTTAAATGCCACATTCTGCCTGACAGTTAGATAATTATTCGTTTGTGCATTATTTTTTATGATAAGTACATTTCACAATCAAGGCAATGTGCTTAAAGTTCAAAACCGAAACAGGCTTTGTTAACTGACCTGAAAAGCTTTGAGAACACGCCATATTATAATATTGAACTAGATAGGGATCTATTATTTGCTTCTTTTTTTTTAAGTGTATCCGCCTTCCCTTGTGAATTTTGGTTTGTTCTATTATCGAATTAATATACAATAATAAAAAATAAGAAATTAAGTCTTGCGTTTATCCTATTTCTATGACAAACCTGCGGTTCGCTGAGACTCTCGCCCTCTCGTGGCCAATTACGTCACTGCACGCGCTTTCATCCCTGATTCGACCAATGAGCGCGGCGCCTCGGAACCCGTTCTCTTCCTGATGGCATGGAAACAGTGGAAGAAAAATCGAGGTCAAAATATTTTGACACGTGACTCGGTAGCGATTGGTTATCGATGCGTCAAGACCCTGACACATGGCACGGGCATATGCGACCAAAGTGGCGTGATGAAGAATCATCCTAGTGGCAAAAAAATACCTTGCGTGCATTTTGGATGTGTGTGTGTGTGCCTGTAAACCATGACTAGTTGTAAATGAAAACCATGTAGTTATAGTTGTTCACTGAATAGATGAGTTGTGTGTAGATGATGGGTAACGCAAGTATTGACGTAATCTGTAGAGAAACGCTGCTCTAGGAGAGAGTGAGTGCTCCCCCGCAACAACATCATCCAAGAATGAAGGGATCCTCTGCATTTATTTCTCACCGCAACAAAACGTTCATTCGACCGCCTGAGTCTGCAAACACTCTGCGTTACAAGGATGTTAACCTGCATGTGGCATTGAAATGTTTGGCTTCAGATTCACTGTTCAATAGCTGTCTGTGCGCATTAGTTTGAACCGCCTGCCCATACCGACTTGACCTGAACTAGTTAAAATTTCCCAATTGGAAAGGGCGAAGTCTGCACAGCAACAAGAGCCTCGATTGCGTTGCGCACTGCCTAAGCTATAGTGCGTTTCTGGTCCAATTGCTGGTGCTTTCTGCCTGAAAAATCTGCCACAGCCGTGGTAATACCTTGACAACCGGACCCGAGCATACCGAGAAACATTTTGACAACTCAGCGGCGGGGATTTTTATTTATTTTCTCTCCCCTAATCAATACCCTGAAGTTTGTCGGACAGGGCGTCGGATATTCCTGCACGAAAGTTCTCACGCGGGCAATTAAAATGAAGTACTGGTGCACTCAGGAGTCTTCATCATCAGGCAATCTGAACTACTGTATTTGGTTAACCTGCTGTTCTTCTTCACAGAATCGCTTGATATGCACTGTAAAATATTGACTGATCGATGCAGATCGTATCGATTCTTACTGCAAAATTAAATAGCTTGCAGGAAAAGCCTCTACGCGGATGCATTTTTCTGATTCTAAGTCAGTTCGGTGCCATTATTTATTCACTGCGTAATGAGTCGACATTCTCGCAATATAAAAACATTTTTCGATGCAAAAAATGATTATGTGTGTATGTCTTTGCGCGTAATGTAGATGGTGATTAAAAAAAAGAAAGATCTCGGTGTAAGATGCACGAGAAAGAAGCTTGCAAAGATGCTGCGAGTTGTATTGATGTTTCATGTCCCCGACACGCTTTCATACTCATGTCTCTTTCCACTTTAGGATACGATGGAGCTCTTGGAGGAAGACCTCACATGCCCAATATGCTGCTGTCTTTTCGAGGACCCGCGCGTTCTGCCGTGCTCTCACAGCTTCTGCAAGAAGTGTCTCGAGGGCATCCTGGACGGTAACCGGAGCCCTGCATGGAGACCCCCGTTCAAATGCCCGACCTGTCGAAAGGAAACCGTGCACAACGGCATCGCGAGCTTGCAAGTCAATTACTCATTACGTGGCATCGTGGAGAAGTACAACAGGATTCGAGTGATGCCGAGGATGTCTCTCTGCCGAGTTCACAGCGGACAACCGCTCAATATCTTCTGCGCCACGGATCTGAAGCTCATCTGTGGTTTTTGCGCAACGACGGGTGATCATAAAGGACACAAGTTTTGCGCGCTGGAAGAGGCGTACGAACGCGAGAAGCTCGCTTTTGAGGACTTGTTTCGCGTCGTGGAGGGATGGAGGGGCGCGGAGGTGCATTCGTGCCTGGAGTCGTTAGAGGGAGCCAAGAAGAAAGCGCTGGAGAGGGTGTCGCGGGACGCGGACCGAGTCTCGGAGTACTTTGACAAACTTCTGCGCACGCTGGAGCACAGACGGAGCGAGATTCTTTCGGACTTGGAGACTCTGAAGCTCGCGGTCATGCAGACCTTTGACCCCGAGATCAACCAGCTGCGCTCGGCGCTCGAGGAGCAGCGGCGCGCGCTCAACATCGCCGAGTCCTTCCGTTCGCTCTCCGACCCGCTCACTTTCCTCCAGCAGATGCAAGACTTCAGAGAAAAGCTGCGCGTCATTCGGGGAACGCCACTGCCATCGCGGACTGACGTGGACGTGGGTTTGCTTGGCTTGCAGAGCTTCGATGTGAAGGAATGGGATCGGGTGCGTCTTGGAGAGGTGGACAAGCTGTGCGCCCCCTACGAGAGCAGCGCGTACCTGTCTTCGCTGCCCCCTGCAGCCGCTCCGCGCTTCTCCAGGGTGATGTGGAGAGTTGTCCTGGTTGTCTGTGCGTGTCTCCCCGCGTTGAACTTTCTCCCTTCGGACTGTCTCGCTTTGAGTTTTCAGGATAAGGTGGTCGCACTCAGTGGCTTTTCTCTGCCGGGTCCTGGAGAGATTGTGCGCTGGCTCGGGTTCTGCTGGAAAGAAGCGGCTGAGATCTGCACACTAATAACCGAGCTGTGTCGGAACTGTATCTTGGACCTGATAAACACAACGTCAGATTTCATCAGCTGATTTTATAACTCCATAACTTAGGTACTTTTTTATGTACTACAATGTGCAAACCTAGAATATCCCGTAGATATTAGTTCGTGTCTCTTTGTACTATTTGTAACAAAAAGTTAGCATTTCTGTGCTATTAAATTGCGCTGGTTTTGTCTCATGGTTTTAAATGGAATAACAAGTGTGGATGGATCGTGGTTTACTAATAAGACAATATTCCCAAATCTTAAAAAAGCCCTACTCACTTAATTTATATAGCTAGAGCTGAATAGTTTATTTCCACAAGTTCGTCTCGAATACAAGCAGATAGTTTGACTGAATAAATTAAAGTTTTGGAAGTTAACTAAAGATGAGGAGCACTTATTCCGATTGTGCATTTATATATTCTATCTTCTCTATGGGAGTTATCTGGAGTGGAGAATCAAGGTTAAACATTACATAACGTCAGACATTGTCCATTTTACAGTATTTACTTAGAATGAACTGGCATCCTGCTGTGTTTCTTGAATTCATAATTTTGGGACAGTATTTGGCATTATGAGAACCATTTGAAATGATTACTGCCGAAACAAGTTTCCCGGAAAATCTTTTATGCACTATTTCATATAGACCAGAGCTCACCAATGAATCTGCAGAGTTTACATTTTTCCCCAAGATGGGCTTGAGACGTGCGAGATTTAATACAAAGTCAGGGCTGTTTAAGAAAAAAGAAAAAACTGAAGGTATCCCCGTTTCTCCCACTGTTTTAACAGGAATCCTGAGAGATTCTCGGACGACTCTGTTCAGCTATGACGTCACCGCTGAAGCCCTGCGCACGTCACCGAACATATATTTAGCCGACTGTTGCCAGGCGAATTGGGGATGAAAAGAGAAATTACCTACTTTAACCTACTTTACCAAATAAAACTTTACATAACTAAGAGTAAATTGAACAACAACGAATTTCTTAATAAATATAATTTTTCTGAAGCCATGCCCAATGCATTGCCGACAAATAGGAAGCCCTTTGAAATGGCGCCATGTGTTATGTAATTCAAATTCTTCGATTTTCTTTCTTTTATTTTTCATTTTTACAAATGTAACATTGTGTCTTAATAAATGACACCATCTTCACTCTATCGCATACCATACCCTACCCATCTTGCAACAGCTTGTTACTTTAAGGGGGGGAAAAAGGCAGTGTTCAACACAAATGCCATTTGTTTTTGCTTCAAGCTTTTTTTTCTTTTGTATTTAATGTTTCCAATTATTCTGTTGTCTTTATAATTCGTTTGGTCAATACTCGTCTCTTGAAGAAACTGACTCTGCACTGAAAAAGTGATATACTTTGCATGCTGCTGTTTTCGATTTTCTTTTGTAAAATTGAAAATTGTTATAGGTACTGTATGCAAATAAATGTCCCGTCATACATGTATATACTATTTCGTTCTACCATTATGCTTATTTCTCTTTAAATTGTCAATTGAATCACATGGCATACGTCGGCAATGATTAGAAGCCTAAAAAAAGCCTTTAGTGTCTGTGTCCAATAACAAAATGCGAAATGCAATATGTTTTGTTACTTTCTTGCAAAAAACAAACATTGGCACATTATATATGTCTATGCTTAAAAATAACTGAAATACATCAGATAAAATTAGAAATAATTTATTCAGTTTAAATTTTAATTATAAGCCGCATGTAACGCAGCGCTTCATGAAATAAAGCAACCTTACATGATGATAAATGATATAGCAACAGGGAATATCAGCAAATAAATTAGTTTGTTATATGGCATATGCCTCAAAACTCCAGGGAAAACTGTCATGGTTGTCGGGAAAACAAAATAAAATATATAGGCCTGAATAAAAATATTTGTATTAAAATACAGTAGCCTATATATAAATCTAAAATGATTGAAGACACATTTTAATCTTCAATCTCATTACTTTGTCTGTAGAATTAAAGCGTGAATATCAGCAGCTGTAGCTATGCACAGAAAATTACAATTTATCTGGATCAATTTGCCCCGACATAAACGCACTCACACACTTGAAAAATAGACGGACTTTTTTCCCCCATGGCACTTCCGTCCGAACACACGCTGACCAGTGACGGCAATCAGTTCGTGTCATGCAAAACCAATCACACTCAAAATTAAGCAAAAAACAGGTGTAGGATATTCTGTGGCGGACTGTTAAATAAAAGATCCAAGTTAAATATACTTTCTTACGGCCATATAAGAGAACATCTTATAAGATTTCCCCTCCATGCATAAAACATAAGGAAAAAAAATAAAATAAGTGAAAGCATATAGGAAATCTGATTCAAAAACGTAGGCTATTTAATAAAATATGTCGCTTGCACATACGCCCTTGATTTGTATAAAAAATAAATAAATAATTATATCGTTTTAGGCTACGTCCTATGAGCAAACTTTTCCCTTAAATTAAGATGTGTATGTTTTTCCATCGCTACATAATAGATTAAAATCAAGTCAATGAAACTGTGCACTGTTCCTATTATCACAGCCGTGCTGAACATCTTTAGCTCACATCTAAAAGCATCATATGACTAAAACGAAGTCAGAAGATTAAATCGACATGTGTCAGAAGTGCTCGTGTTACGAGTTAAGAGCAACAACGGTTTAAGTGCTGGCCAATTAAACAAAAATAAAAAAACGTAATTTCTTTATTGCCAAGGATACAAGATGAGATCAAACCAACGCATTCAGACATGAAAAACCAGGCGCGTTTCTGCGTATAAATAGATCCATCATAAAACTCCCCAAAGTTATCCTAAATACATTTTACCCCGGCAAAATAAATAAATAATAATTTCTCAAAATACAAGAATATACCAAGAACAATATCAAATCGTCACTGCATGTGCCCGATGATTCAGCCTGCTCATAATTGGGGATTTTTGACTCCATTTTATATAATGGCGGAAATTATTTCGGTGGTATTTGAGACCTGAGATGCCGTCTTTTCATTCCGATATATTAGTCTGACAGACTTTTATGCAATATTTGACAAAAATCACACATTTTATAGCTTACAGGCAGTCACTGAATGTTACATAATCAACGACCTATACTGTAAACACGAAATGACACGTCATTTACAATTATCGGGAATACTGAAAAATGACTGGCCCATAACAGAATTTCGTAGGGCGATAAGCTTTTTTAATATTAACGTTACATAAGAATGACAAGCTACGCATGCGTAAACTCACCAGCACGAAACTGGAGATATTTCCCTCTATGCTAATATCTCATCTATAGCAACTACCGGAATAATCCGCACAAATGGCCAAAAAAATGTGCTTATTGGTCATTATCCAGAAAGAGAGAGTAAAAAGACTACTTGTCAATTTTGTTGTCTGTGTAGTCACCAGAAGTGAAGAATACTTTAAAAGAGGCACGAACTTCTGTTTAAACACCAGAAAAATTAAAAGCCATTTCTACAACACAGAAACCCAGCAAAGCAGAAAAACAACCACAAAGGTCTCATTTGACTACAGTTCCCTGTGAAAGAAAAGAGTTAAACATAAAAGCTGAACAGATACCTCAGGTCCGAGGGTTTTTTAAACCTTATGTTTTCAGTTTTATTATTTATTTGCATTAGAACAAAAAAAAGACACGGCACGGAAAATAATAGTGAATATTTAATGAAGAAAAACATGATTGAAACAAAAACAAAAAGGCATACAAGGGTACAACTATATTTTTACATAAAGGATAACAACTAAACAATAAATAGAAATTTTGACATGAACATTATAAAGTGATTGTTAATTGAAAAACTGCTTTACTCACTTCCCAAACAAAACTAAACTCTGCATCTATCTTTACCTTTGACCCATCAGTTCGCTCCGGTGAGGCCGAGTGTCCTCCTGACTCGTCTATGTTGGATTGATGAGTCAGTCCATGAAGGTATTTCAGTACCTGTGAGTCAGCCACAACCTGCACCGGTTAGGCCCTGGTAGCTGTGATAAAAAGATGATGTGCATATGCTGCTTGGTGACTTCTTGCTTCAGCAGCACGGGCAATATTGGAAGCATTGGCCAAGGAGTAACTCCAATATTTACATGCTGCTAAAGCAAGACAACACACGCGTTCACACACATCTCTCTCTCTCTCTCTCTGCTGCTGCGTAGGTCCCAGGAATTGATGCTGCAGCACATCATGGCCTGCATCTCTGTATTACCACAAACCATTCTGTGCTGCTACACCATCACCTAGAGAAGGTCCCTCTCCCTCTCTCAATCATGCACTCACACCCTCGGCAACATGACCAAGCACTGCCAGAATCAGAGCGAGTGACTCCTCTCCTCCCTCCCTCTCTCTCTTTCTCTCAGCAGGGCTTGAGGCATTCCAGGACTCCATCTGAAACAGAAGACAGGAGGACGCTTTAGTGAGAACATACACACAGCAGCCGGACGTAATGCTGTCAGTTTGCAGTAAAATATTTCAGTGTCTCCTACTGTGGTTGCCTGCTATCCATTTACATACAATAAAAAGTTGCATTGCTACATTTGTCTGCAGGACCAAGTGTGTACTTTTTATTTAATATATGCCTGTCATGTACATTTATACTTTACAGAAAAAAAAAAACACAATAGCATACGTAAAGTTTAATTTATAATTTTTGCAGATTAATACATACTGAAAGAATTGTTTTGCGCTTCAGTAAAATAGCACCTATAAATAAATAATAAAGTTATGGGATGATTACGGGTATTTAAAAGAATCATCATTCCCAGTGGGTCCTGCATTTTTACATTTTATTATATTTTGGTTGGCACAAGAGATGACTGAAAATATCAAACTGTTGTATTTTACAGCACATCCTCCACTGTGATGTTCTTCAGGCTGGGCTCTATGGAGATGATTGCAGACACACCTCTCAACTTTCCTGCATTATACTAAAACCTATCCTCTGGCTACTACGACAAAAAATAAAAATTACATTAAAGGAAACAAACAACTAGTAATATTGTCCTCTAGACTAGACTAGATTTAACTTTCAAGATAGTGATTCAGCACTGCCAACATCCTGCCTCATAGTCATCTTGAACAGCGGGAACCGACCTGCCACCAGCTTCCCAAAGTGCCGTCCCACAACAGAATACATCTCTTATGCTTATGCAAAACAAGATATCTCTACTTTCTCAATCACTGTGCTCTGTGCCTTCAAAAAAATTCGAATGTTTATATTTTACCAAGTCACAGCTGACGTGAGACATCATTTGAATTAATTTTAATTCAGAAATACTGATAGTAATACGAGATATATTTATTAAACCAAAAATAGAAATTGCAAACAGAACCTCCTCTAACACACAAGCTGTCTAAAGGCTTAGAGTTTAGTAAAACTAAAATATAATTGTGTGTTAAATTTTACTTTAATAAGTAACTGGACAATTGTAGCACAATAATTCAGGTAGATTTTCAAGCCTGCGATGTATTAGGCACAGCATAGATGAATGAACTGAAGCAGCAGAAGGGTGAGATATGCAGTGAGGATATTAAATAACACCATTTTACTGCCAACTACACCAATTGTAAAGAACCGATCAATTTTTTTTAAATCTAACAGTTTGCATCTTTATAAATATATTGAAATATATTACTCATAACAAGAATATTAGCTGAAGCATGTTTATTGTGAGCATTGAGGTGTAACACCAACACCACTGTTCCGACCTGACTAACATAACCATATTTTTTTATCGTCACACACAAAAATCTACTGTAGCAAATTTTGAAAACAAACAAGAGTAGAAGAATTTGGAAAAATTAGCCAGCTAGTTTTTTTTTTCTGGCTGCACCAAAACCTAATTCCTTGTTGTGATCTCCCAAGACTGACAGGAAGACAACTAGACCCTTTCTCACACTACACAGCCAATGCTATAGAAGCCCATAAGAGCCTAAGACCGGCACTTGATATTTAAAACAAACTGAGTTGGCATCTGAATCTCCACTACTGACATTACTAATGAATTAACACTTTCACAGAAACTAAAGCCAAACCACCACTGCCTGGAAAAAAGGAGTAAATTCAATACCAAGACAAACGCAAGTAATATTAAATAATAAAATCAGTTTTACACTTTGCTTATGCAAACAAGCACTGTGTAGATCTAAAGCGGCCACCTCAATGCTTGAAGTGGATTTTTTAGCCTTAATACTATAATGGCTTGCCAGATGTCAAATGCTGAAAGTGTCACTTACTGGGTACATGACATCTAAACTGCAGTAAAAATTTGTTTTCGCCTTTCTCTTAAAACAATTAACACAACACATAAATTAAACCGCAGATAAATGTTTTAACCTTGAATTGTTGTCCGGTTTCTAACATCAAAAACAGGCAAATTCTGGAAAAAAGAAAGAAAAGAAAGCCATAAAAATACAAACATTACATTAGCAGCTGCAATGCAATCTGATGTAACAGCATCAAAACTTAAAAATTCTTAAAAAAAATTTTTTTAATAAAATGAATACACCTATAGTTACTGTTAAAGTGTCTGGGTGTATATGAGAAAGTTGCTGTCAACTATGTGAGTGGATGTGTGTGTCTTCTCTAAGATCACGGCAGTGTGTGAAGTGTAAAATATTGTGTATATTTTTCTAGTCAGTTAAACCTCAAATGCACCTTTAAAAAGACAACAAATAATATTATGATCATAACTATTGTTGGCCTATGAATTATAAGACAGAAACTGTTTTTGGAAATTTACATCTAATACCTTACATAAGTTTCAGAAAAGTCTCGAAAAGCTGCTTTAAATTCACAAGATATTTTAGAAAATTAAAAACAAATTATGCATGTGTCTCAGATGTGAATCAGATACAAGAGTAGTGCAAAAATAGAGACTGATGAGAAAACATTTTTCCCACTCCTTTCACCAACTCCCCCCAACACTCTGACACACACACACACACACACACACAGCAAGCCTTATGCTAAGATATTATAAATGAGTGTGTTCACAGAAAGTATCTGACCACATGAATTTTTATCATTGAGAAAAAAAAGAAGAAAAAAGACTCAGTCACACAAAAGTTATCAAACAACTATCAGATCTGAAAAGGAGAAATAGGAAAAACAAACATTTTGAACGAGTAACAGAGCAGGTCAAACAAAATACAGCCTGGTTAGACAACTCAAACTCCATAAATCAAACCATTTCAAATATGGTTATTTTTTAAGCCTTAAACAATAAATGTTGTCATCAAAAGAATATTAAAAGTTCTTTCAGCTCGATAATGTGTGTAGTTGGTCTAGCCTCCATTTTGGTGTTTAATCTTGTGCACTAGCAACATCGTAATCCCACAAGATAAGTGCGCATTATGTGCACCATATTACACTATAATTTTAAATCGTGCAGTAATTATAGAATTTGATTATAATACAAACAGTGCATCAGCACATAACTCTTTGATAACCAAGAGTGTTCATGCATGTGTGTGTGTGTGCGAGGAGGGCCGTCTGAGCCCCTGAATAAGCCTGTTTGAGTGAGAGGGGGTGTGAATGAATGTATAACATTTAACCTCTCTCTGCTTGTATTTTACTGAGCTCACATGACCTTGGGGTCAAAGGGTATCACCTTCCACTCCTCCATCAACATCAGCATGTGACACGCTCACACACTCCGAGAGACTGCCTTATGCAGGAAACCCTCCCATGCAATTATTTTGTCAGTTAAATGATCAAAAGAAAATGTAGCAAAACAACATTTTAGAAGCATAATGTAAGACGACTGAAATGGGAAACTTTGTAAAAAAAAAATAAAAATTTACCATTTAATTTATTTTTATTTCTTTGATTACTTAATTACTTCTCCTGAGTGTAAATAATCCACACACTATATTCAGTCCCTGTAAAGTAGCTACACTTCTGCAGTAATGAGAGCATTGTGTGTGTGTGTGTGTGTGTGTGTGTGTTTGTCTCTAATGCATTTTCAGTAATCTAAAAAAACAGTGTAAATATTTAGTCAGAGAAAGAATGACAGCAGGCAAGCCTGCACACCTGTATGGCACCTCTGCACCTGAGTACAAATAGGAGCACACACAGCAACACACACCTGTGCCCTGACTACATCATCTCACTGTTACACACATGCATTGATCAAAGAAAGTTCTGCAACATTGCAAGCAGCCTGGATTCACTACTTGCATCCAACCCAAACTATCATTAGTTAAAGGGATGTCAATATCAGAGCGGTAAGACTCAGAATAAGGGCTGGTTTGCTTATACATAAAATAAATAAAAAAATCTCACTAGATCTACACACACACACACGCACAAAACGTTCCCTATAATCATTAAAAGAGCGTGGGTGATGTCAAAGAGACGTTCTGCGTGCCTGTGACCACACATTTGCTGCTGCATTTCACAATGGGTCAAAACAAGTACAACACTAGGGTTTCTATTTATTAAAATAAAATAAAAGCTATAAAAATGTCTTGTCATGTCACCACTATTGCACTGTTATTACAGTCATATTGGCAAACTGGGAAAATCCTGGCATGGTGTATGATAAAATTAACATGCTGTATCTCATAAAATTAGCCGCACAATTAACTGATAAATAAGCCTCATATTAAAATGGAGTGTGTGTACTGTAGCCTCTGGTCAAGAGATCTGAAGTGTACAAAGTTTTTTTTTTTAACTAGTTGTTTAATTCTGTGCACTGCACAATTTAACTTTTTTAATGTGGTGACTTTAGTCTTCAAGACTCTCAGTACAGCTGACAGAAGAAAAATTCAGCTTCCACCAAAATCTAGCCCTGGACACACTAGTGATAATAGTGTCGTAATGTCTTAATATGAAACCAATCTAAAGTGTTTCATTAAGTTTTCATTAACTACCCACACCAAAATCATGTCATACACATCATCATATTACTTTTTTTTATTTTTATAAATAAAACTGCAAACAGGAACACAAGTGAATAAGCACACAAGTGTAAAAAAAAAAAAAAAAAAAAAAACTTGTAGAGAATTGCTAGATTTTTTTTTTATCTAAATGAACAAAAATAGATCTCTTAATATATTCTGGTGTAGATGATAAATGCCTATAAACTTGAAGTGTACAGTGTAACCTGTCTAAAATAACCTGTAAATTAACTGGTTGCACCATATGCCAGTAGATCATGGGTATTCTGTCAGTTATGGAGTGCATTCATTTTAACTCTGAGGGATTAAGTTTTAAGTGTTTCCAATAATGAACTTCTTTGAAAATATAGATAATACAAAGTAACTGATTGGTTGAAAAATTATTTATTATTATTTTATAACTACAGTTATGACTAAAATGTTTCTGTACCCTGTACAAAACCAAGAAAAAAGTATTGCAGTATCAGCACTGTTACTGTAATTGTTGGGCATTTGAGTGGGTGCATGATGTGTCGGTTGTCCCAGGATCGACTCATTTGAGAAAAAAGAACCAGGGAAAAAAAATAAAAAATACACACTTAGGAACTGATGTGAAAAGACTCTGAGAAACAATGTTTTCTATTGGACTATACTGAGTTGACTACATTAAAGCAAAAACAATAGTAATCTAAAACAAAAAACCCTGACCAAAATGGGTACCGTCACCATGTTGCAGGAAGAGGCAGACTGAGAATCTTGACTCTTACACTGACCCCTACTACGATTTTTTTGGCCAACTGATGTGCAATTCTAATGTGCAATAATTAATTACGGTGGCACCTCAAATGCTAATTCTAACATTTAGACTACTATTTTGTGACTAATCATTGTATGCTGCAATGGGTCTTTTTTAAATATATATTAAGGTTTGTCATAGGAGAAATCTTGGTGTATGGTGTAATTTGTGTCACTTACTTTTGTGAATGACCATTAAATAACTCACTCCAAAATAACTTAAACCTCATAATTTAGGCAAAAACAGACATAATTTAGGCCTGTGTGCCACAGAATAAAAAAGATTCTTACCATATTTGCAATATTTTATATTAGGCCACATGTATCTAGGAGTGAACCAAGTATCATATTAACAAGTGAACAATCAGAACTATTACCAAAATTAAGCACAAATCGTGTGACTACAAAACAAGCTACACAACTAGCACCTAAAACTAAGATTAGGTGGACAACTTGTATCAAAAAGATTAAAACTGGATTTTCTGAACTCACTTGGCCTGCTTGGGCCCAAAGTGACCCTGGGTCTCTACTGGGTTAACCTTTCATGACATCACATGACATGGACAGGCCTTTACATCAATCAACAAAATTAGGAGGTCAAAGCATCACGGTAATGACTTCATGACCTTTCTGCATGTGACCTCTACATTAAGACGGAGCAAAACTACCCGAAGTGCTACTTTCCTTGAGGTACAGAAGATTAGCTATGGAAGCGAGAAAAACGACACCGAAACTACTTAAAGAAATGAAAAAAAGAAAAACACGGGGTTATTATAAGAGCTGAGACAAAAAAGGCCGGCAAATCCAGCGCCTGCCGACCCGAGATCCCTCTAAACATGATAAGCTCTCTCTCTCTGCAATAGACGCAAAACTTTATTTTCCACTAACACAATTGATATGACGAATGATCGCATTTTACCCTTACACAACTAGGCCTTAAATTATGTGACAATACAACCTGGTTATGTAATTTCAATTTATAGGCCCGATCGTATAAAAGTATGAATACGTGTCCATAACACTTAGCGTGAAAACAAGGGTTTCAAATTGCAAAGAGACGTGTTTATACGACCGAGAGATGATATTTCTCTAAAAACTGATCACTCACTTGCATCTCGTCATCTTCGTTTCCGTCTCCAACTCATATTTACTTTTGTCAGAGAGTTTGTGCTTTTTACTCTTTAGATGGCAAATGTTTGGCATTTTAATACATTTACCATACACACACGCACACACACACATAGTGTATGTTTTATTTTCGTAGCAGCTAAAATAAAAATACGTTTTATGCAAAATGTTACTTACCGAAAACACATGAACGTTCATTATATTTGTAAATCCACAAAAACAAAAAAAGTTTGCAATTGAAAATTCAGACGCCGCGCTGTTTTTCTATGGCTCATGCAAAAAAAGAAAATTAAAAAAAAAAAGAAAAAAGCAACCAAATTAAAAAGGGCAGTCTGGTCATCGTCGCTTTTTTCCGCTGAAAGAGGAACAAAAAGTGTAGTAAAGAATAGGACGGTGTTGGTCGGTGTATCGCTCGCTGATAGGCTGTCGGGCTCGCCGGCCGTCTCGCTCACATCACCAATCCCGCTCAAACTTAACGTTTAAAAAATGCACAAAACCACCTCGCTCCACCAAACCACCCACACCATTCTATCCGTCGTCGCCTGCGATAATTTTCCAAATTTTTTATCGAATTTTCAAGTCATCCACGTATTTGTTGGATTTTTTTCGCGAAATAGTACAGAATATATGATTTCCACAGCGCGGATCCAATCTGACGCCCCTCTTGGCTGGAGATGCTAGCCGGATTAGCCTGTTTAGCTCACTTCAGACTGCACTTCACTATTTGTTGTCACTACATATCGTCTTTTGTGTCCGCTCCATCCATCCACCGGAAAACAGCCGCCTCGAATTTGTGTTAGATTTCAGTAAAAAAAATCCTCTCTTTGTTCTCTAAAAGCAAAAGGAAAAAAGTATCCCTCGCTCAAATGACTGGAGTCCAGTACGGAGCTTCTCTCGGCAGCTGCTCTTGCTGTAGCTGCTCACTCAAAAAATGGCGCCGAAAGCTCCAGTCTTCATTCAAATTGGCCGGAGCCTCCCCCTGCCCGCATTGGGCATGCCGGGACCTAGAGCACCGCGCAGGATTGGTCGAGACAAAATGCACCCTCAAACCGGCTAGCAACCCAGAACCCAAGCACAATATCCTTACACGGCCAGCAGAGCACGGTTTAACTGTAGCTCTGCCAGTCTGTGTTTGAAAAAGCGATTGTTTCCAGTGCAATCGCGTTCACGCCATTGATAGTTTCAGGCGTACGTACGTGTTTATATACAACACACATAGCTTAGGGGGTTCGGTTGCTTCCAAAAAAATCAGATACCTTTCAACGCTACGTCAAGACTCAATCACCCTGATTTAACGCTAACATGAAGATGAAATTAATCGTATGTTGTATCAGTTTTCTAGTTACTATAGTGAGCGTTTTACCAATGTATCATTTTCCATTAATCGTGATTTTACGAGGAAATACAGCGATACTGTGGTTGAGATATTATGTTGTGTTATGGCCAATTTTGAAGGTCCGTGTTACTAGAAGAAGATGAATGCGTGAAATGAAAGGAACGTTAGTCGTGAGGACGACGCTAACGATCGAGCGCCACCGCAAGTAGCCTGACAACAGCTCCTGCCTGCGCTTTACTACAGCGGGAGCGACTGCGAGCTGCGTCACTCACACCACCAGCAGCGTGAAGGTTGATTGGGAGAAGAAAGAAACTGCGCTCCATCTGTCACGCAAACTCACATGCCACTGTTGACATAAACAAGCATGAAATATCTACCAGTGAGTGTTCCTACATACTTCAACACAACAAAATGTGGATGTGTGGGAAAGTGGAAGGTGTTATAAATGGATGTAGACATGGGAAAGGAACTGACTCTTAGTTTTATTTAAAGATACACTGTAAAAGGCAGGAAGTGTGTCAGCAGTAAAATAAAATGACATAAACTGTTCTATAGCCTACATGGATGACTAGGCCGGACGCTACAGCTCTGACCTGTGCTATATATGTGTACACCTTATGATCCTCTTTTTATAATAAAAACATTTATGGGCCATTTATGGCTATTCCTTTACATGACCCTTGTACATTTAACTCTATCTGAACATATATGCATCTTTAACGTTAGACGTTACATAGTATACTGAACTTGAATGGTCATTATTATTGTTATGATCTATTTACTATCCATGCCATATAAAAAATCCCTTGTTTTAATTGATTTAAAAATATATATATATTTGTGTACACATCTTTAGGCCATCCATGTTAGTTCCACCCTCACCACTTTGAGCTCAGTGTATGAGTTGAAGCATTTCATAAGCTACTATTTTCCTCCCACCATCACAATAGGTGACTATTCATATTCATATGAAAGGTATCACCACCACTCAGAACATTCATGTTCACCAAAAATGTGTCAACACTTAGTCTTCTACTTTCTTTTCATTCATCCACCTCTAGACTAAGTAATGACTTAGTTAAATGACTTAGTAATTTAGGCTATTTAAATAAAATCATATAGCCTAATTTTTCTCCTTCACAAAACTGTCAAAGTAACCAACTTTACATTTATTAACCGTTTTAGATCATTCATTAACCTTCCATTGTAAAGAAGTCAGTTGTTACTATTGCTGAAAGAATATACTGAACTTTGTGATTTGTATATATATATATATATATATATATATGAAATATATATTATCACATTATAATATATATATATAATCAGCAGTGAAACTAATATCAAAGCGCACTGCAAGCAAGTCCAGACAAGCGATTCAATCCTCACGGATGTCCCGCCCCTCAAAAGGCAGTCCTCCGATGATGTAACTCTTTCCAAATATAGCGTGTTGCCGGAGCAACCGTACCACGCCATTGGTGCAGCGCTCTGTCAGTCTTATTACGTCACTAGAAGCTAGTGTTATTATTGTAAACAGGGTGCTTACTTTCCACGGGCTCTCGGGTCCCGAGCCTTCGCTGTGCGCTTCTTTGTTCACTGCACGAGAAGATCAACACGACAAAAGACTACTTACGGTAGTAACATGTAAACACGATGTACACGTTATGGACCACCTGTACTCTTATATGAACAAAACAAAGAAAATTTGAGTAGTTTAATGTGTTTTTTAATGAAACCTGTTAGACACTTTAAAATGACGCGACATATCTCGAAGACAGCCGGTAACTTATGCATAAGCAAATGTTGCCTTACGTTTTGACAAGCAGTGCGTTTTTTAGATTAAATAGAGCGTTGTTCGATTTACAGTAACGTTCTTAATTCATGAAAACGCTAGAATCTAACAACTTTTTAGAACGTCGACATCACGGTGTAGAAGCAACGATCCAGTTGAGTCGAAAACTTTTCAACAATAGTTCGACACCGACAGCTCGAATGTTGCCACTCCTGCGCATAAAGAGCTCGTGTCATTGTTTCGACAAAAACACATTTCAGTTCCCCCTTTTAGTCTTGCTATGCCACTGAAATTCTACCTCACAAAATGCTAAAAAATCTATCAAAAGAGCCTAGTTACGCCCATTCACAACGCGACGACACTGATCAGAAGCTACACAAGTCGATACGAATGGCACTTACCCAAAGCTCTGGGGAAAATTGAGGATGTGTATGAAGACATCACTTGACTTTAAGGGGATGTTCTAATAAGTACCTCCCCAAGCACGCTAAAAGGTTAATTTCAGTTCGCATAACAGTTTCGCCTTATTTACTAGTACCGCTTCACAAGGTATCGAGGAAGTTCTTCTTTTGTTCCAGTATTTATGCTCAGCGTCAAACTTGCGCGTTGAGAGGGCGGAGCGGTAGCTAACTGAGCGAGAGGAAGAGAAAAGACCAAGCGGCAGCGCTCGACCGTAGATACTCAAGACTCAAACCCCACGACCCACACTGGATCAGATTAGGTCACGTGCTGGCTGCAGATCGGGCGACCGAGTCGGGTGTCATAACCGCAAACTATCCTGATCTCGACGACACCAGACCGGTGTTCCACAGCATGGCGCGCGAACGAGCCGCGAGAGATGCCCAAGTGTCTTACTATGATCCGCTCAAGTGCACGTTCACAGATGACTCATCTTATATATCGCTAAGTCTCCTTCCAATGTGAGATATTTGATTGAAGTTATGATAGAGGTAAGGCATTTCCAGCACGAACACATTGGGACTGATAGCAAGGACAACGTCAAAAAGTTGTCATTTTATGCCTAATAAAGAATAAACATGCATTGTTTGATTTCAAAGTGTGAGGTGGCTCTGAATGTTTTTTCTTCTTCTTTGCTGTACACCTGTATAAGCGTATTTGAGGATTCATTTGTGTTTTATGGGAGGGGAGTATAAACAAAGAACTCGGTGTGATTTGAAACAGCTGTTTTCTGCCATTGGCTGTGTGTTCAACTGCATTAGAGCAACTAAAGCCTGTCAAATATCATCTGTTGAGCCCCACTTTCGGTTTGGATGCGTGGCACGAGCGTTCAACAGTAAACAAAACTGCTTCAGCACATGTGTTTTCTCTTTTAACAATTTCATTTTAAACCTAATAGTATAAAAGGTTTAACATGGTTCATATTAAGGAATAACCTGTACGCGTGTGTTTTTTCTACCCCAAATAAGCACCTTTCACCTTTAAGTATTTTGTGTTTTGTGTCAAAAGCATTGAAAACTAAACTTTATGGTTGCACAAAGACATTAACTTCGAAACAGGGTTCAAAGTAGTCCAGCTGCTGTAAACTAACAAGGGATCCGTACAATTAATTCCTGCTAAATGTTGCCTACAATGTGAATATTTCATTTGAATAGTTTTATTTTGGATGGCACGTGGCGTTTAGGAAGTTAATTTGAAAGTGGGGCTATTTATAACAAGGAAAAACACACGGCCTGTTGACACAGCTGAGGTGAGGTTTTCAGCATTTTCCAACCTTTCTCTACTCACTCTCGAACGAGCAAATAGCCTACAGGCGGACGATTATCACGTGGCTGTAAAGTGATTTTAGGATTTAGTAAAATATATAAACGGGTATCCATCAAAAGAGCATGGAATCTAATAAAACAACAATCATCTAAACCATTCAGGCTAATGCATTTAATATTTATGCCGTTCCACCAGTAACAACAGACAGGTATTGCATGATTTTGTGGGGATTGTCGTTCTCTTAGTGATGAATCAAAGATCTCGACCGATTCATAAACTCAATCAATCAATCTGCTGTGATTTCACGACGACTCGAGACGTTAGTAAACATGAACAATTGCGAAAAAAGTTTAAAGCAGTAAAAGAGTCTCTCTGCTAAAGACAACCGAACAACCCTCGGATTTCAACGACAAAAATGAACAAATGAAAATGTAGAACAACGAATTAATTCATTCGACTAATGAATTTAGCCTATTAACCAAAATAAGCTGCCTGTGTGAACGACTAACGAATTTCTTCGTATTCTCACATTTCTTACTATTGTAGTTCAACGTTCTTCACAAACAGTGAGCATGTATAGAAATACATAAATCCATCATCACATCTATATCGTAAAGCTGCTTATTTAAAAACGCGGATTATGTGATTTAAATAGGCAACATTTTGTAAAATGGCACACAGTTTATATGTGCAACAATCAGTTTGCCATTACACAGTACGATTAAGATTCTATTGACAAAATTAATTGTACTTTATGACGAAAGACGTTTTCATCATGCGTGCGATGGACGTTCAGTTCGTATTACAATCGCGAAAGCACAAAGATTTTTCGTTTTTACGACCAATTAGTCAAAATAAATCAGTCATTTGTTAGATCTGATTGATTGCAGTCTGTTTGCCCCTTCAGAAATCTGTAGTGACATTACCTACATATTATTAATGTCAAAACACGATGTTTTCAAGATCGAAACTACGGTTGGTTGTAATTTTATGCAATGTATCTTTGTTGCTCATCCTACAAAAAATATCTATCAATTCAGATCGACCTCAGGTAGCCCAGTTTAAATAATCGACACATTAGAGTAAGACAAGTGACTTTTAGTTGATGAGCGATAAGATTGCACGATATTTGTTGACTGGTTGCATGTGCACTTCGCTCCTGTGTGTGCAAGAATACAACTAAAACCAAATCCTCTGTAAAATGCCAACATTTCCCTTCCAGCTAAGTTAATGTGCAAGGTGTGTTTGCCTAATTTTGCATGTGTGTGGGAGGAGGTAAGGCTCGGATGCAAAATAAGAATCGTTATTCCGACCTGCGCCTCCATCAGCCAGTTTATAAAACAGAGCAACAAGTCAGATGTGTATAATAACGAGCCTGAGCTGAAAATATCACTGTGTGTGTGTGCCTTGAAGTTTTTTCTCTCATCCAGATTTCGTTGTTTGTCTCTTACAACACAAATGAAGTTACTTAATAATGGTGTCGTGTTTATATATCTCTGGAAGAAAGAGAAATTAACAGCGGATGAGAGGGTGCGATCATTATTACTATTAGTATAGTGTTGTTAAAGACATGTCAGTCAGAAGGATGTTTAAATTATAAGAATTCATATGGTATTTAATTTTAAATAGGTTTTTGTTGACACTAAACTTTGTTTAGGAATGAGTGGAACACGACATATAATATCTGACTTCGATGGTTAATTTCTTGTACAGCTGGGATGTCCTGGAGCCCCTGCTCCCCATCCATGTCCTTGCTCAGCAGACCTTGTTGACCTGAATACCACAGGCTTATGGCAGAACAGGGGGGTCCCTGATTCTCAACCAGCAACACATGAATGCACAGGCATAGACTAGTCAATGCATGTCTTGGTTAGTTATTTTAATGAATGACAAATGTGCAAAAAGACACAATTCCCTTGCTCTCACTAAGTGAGAGATGAAGACAGACAGAATCATTATAAATGGTAAACTGAATCACATTCTCACCGAGACCCAATTAATATGTATAGTTGTTCTAAGAACCTAAAAACTAAATGATGAAAAGAAAAGAGAGGTACTGTAGAGCATCTGTCACTTATTCTTTAGTCTCATGGATGGACAGTTAGCAAACACATGGAACACACTTATTTACTGACCTTATGTAAACCATATCTCTGTTCTATTATTTAGCATTTGGACTATTTATTGAACTTAATTTGACATCTTTATTGATTTCCTGAATCTAATTGGTCTATATTAATCTATGCTATTATTTTGGAATGTTTTGATGTATTATTGAAGTATGCAGTGCCATTAAAGCTTTGTACAGTGTGACTGAGAAGACGTGAGAATAAGATAACTTTGAAACAATGTCTAGAACCTTCGTGCAGAAAATAGTGAATCAACAACGGATCCACGGTGCTAAAGGTGAGCACAATCAATTCTTTCTGAGGTGATTGTGCATTTTTAAGATACTGGCGCCATCGTGGGGTGATTTATAGAAACAGCAATTTTGTATATAGGATGGAAAGCCTGTGTTTAGTTTGAGATTTGATGTTTTGTAATAAAATTCGTTGTACTGACTATTGGGCATCAGTTGTTGGGATTGAATTAGACCATGTCCCACCACCTTACCTGCTTTTAAATAATGTAGACCTATAAACAAATTTCCAGAAATGTATCTTTTTATTTGATTTTGTCAAAATCACACATTATACTGTCACTGTAGTGAAGTCCCACTACGTTAAAGATTTTATCTGGTTGAGGCGGCCAAATATGGATCAGTTTCCGGTCAGAGAATCAGGAATGGAGAAGTGATCCTTTTGTTATGAAGCATTTATTTGTAATCCAGATGCAGGTATATAACTGTGAGATTATATGGGTGTGCGTATGCGTGGTCTACATAGGAAATAAAGAGAAATGATTTTACAACATTAGTGTCATTGAACTGTATACACAAATGAGTAATAAACATAGTAAACGAATACACTGTACAAATGTCAGCTATAATAATCATAATAAAGTCGACAGAGATACAGTATCACACTAAATAATACACTGCCATAATCAATAACATAAACAAACACTCGCGCTGTAACGCGCGCCGTATCGGGGCAACACCAACGCGTCTAGTGATGACTCAGCAGATTAGTTCGGCAAATTACGGCCGAATAAACGGTAAAACACGAACGATATAAACATCGGAGATTACTAATGATCTTCACGGCATCTACTCGCAAATATATAACATACATATGTACTTACAGGTAGTGCATGAACGCACGCATGACACGGAACACAGTCAGCAACATAAAGATGAACAGTCATCGACTACCGGTGGGCGTCACTAATACCGGGACCCCAACAACAACAACAAATATTCGTTCCTAGGACAGGCTTTCTGACACAGCCGCCCCCAATTATCTGATAAGATAATTGAAATCTCTAGGAAAGTCTGTCTGAAGTGTCCATATTATCATCCTCAAGGTGAGGAAGTGGAATCAGCCGAACAACTGGACGTGTGTAAGTTTTATCTTTAACCTTGACTCTTGTAATACGAACTCTACCATCCGTTCCAGCCAGGGTCTCCATCACTGTGCCGACAGGCCAGAGTGCCCGTGGAAGTTGGGGATCGACAATGAGCACTACTTGGCCTACTGTCAGTTCTTTGACATCCGTCCTCCACTTATGACGACCTTGCATGCCTGGAAGGTAGTGGCGTATGAAGGAAGTCCAGAAATGGTCAGCAAGCACCTGACTATGTCTCCATCTCCGTCTACCAAGCAAATTGTTAGAATCATACAGAACCTGTGGTAAAGAGGCATCATGGCGACCCATGAGAAGTAAGTTCGGAGTCACTGGATCCAAGTCGGCGACATCCGAGGATACATAGCCAAGTGGCTTGGCGTTCAAGATACTCTCTACTTCCACTAGAAGGGTTTGCAGTACTGGTTCTGGGACTGACTGCTCTCGCAGGATCACACGTAGTGCTGTCTTAACTGATTTCACCTCACGCTCCCATGTGCCTCCGAAGTGAGGGGCAATTGGTGGATTATGACGAAATCGGATCTTCTGTCCAGCTAGCAGCTCCTGAAGCTTTGGTGCCATGGCATTGAAGGTCTGTTGTAGTTCCCGATTACCTCCAACGAAATTAGTGCCATTATCGCAAATTAGTTCCATGGGCTTGCCTCGTCGTGCTATGAATCGACGCAGAGAAAGCAGGAATGCATCAGTGTCCAGGTTCTCTAATAAATCTAGATGCACACAGCGTGTTGTCATACATTTGTAGATAATCCCCCATCTTTTCTCTTGACGGCGACCAAGCTTGACTGCAAATGGACCGAAGCAATCTACACCAGTAGAATGGAAAGGTGGCTTATACAAGTTTAACCGGCAGGGTGGTAGATCGGCCAATCGTGGGGTCTGAGGCTTGGCACGCCACCGCTGACAGTCTCGGCATGTGCGTTGCTGTTTACGAATTGCTTCTCTGCCTCGAAGCACCCAATACTGGCGCCGAAGTTCCGCTAGAACTCTTTCTGAGCCAGGGTGAAGAAGTCGTTGATCGGTATCTTTAATTAGCAGAAGGGTGATATGATGTCTTGGATCTAACACAATGGGGTGCACAGATTCCAGGTCAAGGTCACAAGCACGACGTAACCGCCCACCCACACGGATAAGTCCAGTGGTCCCATCATACTCTGGGGCGAGAGAGATCAAACGACTATCAGCTGGGACTGACTGTCCAGCCTTTAAAGCCTTGACTTCAAGCGGGAAGGAGTCACTTTGCGCCTGCACCAGGAGGAGTCTCTCTGCTTCAATGTATTCAGAAGCCGTTGCGGGAGAGTCAGTATTTATTTCAGCCGCCCCATGCAGGGATCTAACAGTGGATTGGACAAGTTCTTGCCATGTGGAGAACTGGCTGTGATCAGGTATGGAACTATTAAGCATGGAAACAGTTCCGATGAAGGCAGCTTTCTTTAATTCGCTGAGGTCTGGCTCTTTATCAGTCTTGAGAGTAGATGGCCACTGGTCGATTGGCTGGCTTAGGAATGCTGGTCCGGAGCTCCACTGATGAGGGCCTGCCAGCTCAGTTAGTGAAAGACCTCGTGTGATGTGGTCAGCAGAGTTGCGAGCCGACTCAACATACCTCCATTCAGCCATATCGGTGAGGGTCTGTATTTCTGCTACACGTGTTCCTACAAACACCTTGTAGCGACAGGACTCTGATGTCAGCCAGTATAATACAGTGGTAGAGTCAGTCCAGAAAGTAACCTTGTGAATAGGAATAGTCAACTCTGTTTGGATCACCTTGGCCAACTGGGCCCCAGTCAGGGCTGCACTCAGCTCCAAGCGAGGCATGGACAGACATTTCCTCGGTGCTACTCTTGACCTGGCCAGCACAAAGGTGACAGTAACCTGTCCTTGACTATCTGTGGTACGCAAGTAGGCCACTGAACCATAAGCTCTTTCTGAGGCATCACTAAAGACATGAATCTCTCGCATGACTGAAGTGTTGTCATTAAAGGCTGAGGTGTATGTTCGAGGGAACTGCAACTGAAGGAGAGTAGGTAGTTCTCTCACCCAGGTAAGCCACTGTTCTCTCAAATGCAGAGGTTCAATGGGGTCATCCCAACCGAGGTTATGCTTCCAGAGGTCTTGGATAAGTACCTTGGCCCTGGTAGTGAATGGGACGATGAACCCCAAAGGGTCATACTGACTTGCCAGCGTCCTATACATGTTCCTCATGGTAGGCTCAGCAGGCTCTGTAGAGCGCAAATTATAACCCAGGGTGTCATTGATGCAATTCCATCGCAGCCCAAGAGTGGGTTCTTGGAGGTCTTTGCTTAGTTGTGTCAACCAACGTTCACTACTAGCAGACTTTGCATCGGTAGGAAGGTGCTGGATCACAGATGGTACATTGCTTGCCCATTGTCTTATTTCAAAGCCTCCATCGGAGAGAGTTCGGCGCAGTCCATCAACTATTTCTTTGGCTTCATTTACGGTTGGTGTACTGTGAAGGCAATTATCAACATAGAATGAATTTTCCAGTATGTTGACTAGATCAGGCATGTCTTTGTGTCCTTGGGCGTGGCGTTGGAGGGCATAGATGGCACAGCATGGGCTGCATGTAGTGCCAAACGGGAGTACCTGCCACTCATATACATCAGGTTCCACCTCCCTGCGCATGTCCCTCCAAAGGAACCGCAGCACTGACTTGTCGGCTGGCAGTAGGCGTGTTGTCACAGGAGGGATTCCTGTTTGCAGTATCGCATATGGCCTTGTAGGTGGGAATAGTGTTGTTCTGGTAGGGTGCTGTGGCATAGATGGCGTACTTGTACTGATTGGATGTGCAGCAGTAGACATGACTGTGGCTCCTGAGTGAGATTGGGGAACCACATTCGATACCACAGTACGATCTGGTGCAATTATGGGGTTTGCCAGAGGTACATTAAAGACAGGTGATGAGACTGTTTGTGGTAAAGGCTGGATACCTGCAGGCGGTCTAAGTGATGACTGAGACACCCAAGAACCATCAGGAATGATCTGTTCGGCTGGATGAATCTGCATAGTGGAGGTAATAACTGGTGACTGAGTAGAGGGGTGCGGGAGAGAGTCTGATGGACGAGGTGGACTCATATGTTCAAGCTGAGGTTGTGGCGAAAGGCTGTCAGGTGAGCCTGGAGGCACAGGAGTTGTTGAACCAGAGTCTTTAATAAGCATGCAGGACACAAGCTTCGCTACCTCGAGTTCAGTCTCTGCTTGTTGCAGCTTACGCTGTCTTTCAAGATGCTTGGATAAAGCCTCCTTTGCTGTAAGCGCTTCCTCTTGCATACGCTGGGCTTCTTTAGCTTGAGCCTGTAGCCGCTGGTATTCCACGTCGGCCAGTGAGTCCTCCTCGACCTGCTGCCGAAGACTGTCTAACTGCCTCTGTTTAATCTTCTCCTCCAAAATAGCAGTCTGGACACTAGAGAGTTCTGTTGGAAGATAAACACCAGTGGAGGTAATAGAGCGCCTACTTGACCTGGAGTGAGAGCTTGCGCCGCTGTGAGACGTTTTCCTCGAGCTGCTTCTTGGGCGACTGGTACAGTGGGAAGAAGCTTTAGGAGGGGGGTCCTTAGCGGGTCGGTAGCCAACCTCATAATCATCAAGGTGAGAGGGCAAATTAGTCCTGCGGCGGGGTCTATCCATTGTCTCTGTTGTGTCACTTTCTGCTGGATCCATATTGGTTTGATCTTGCTCTCAATCCGGCTCGAAGGACCATAAATGTAGTGAAGTCCCACTACGTTAAAGATTTTATCTGGTTGAGGCGGCCAAATATGGATCAGATTCCGGTCAGAGAATCAGGAATGGAGAAGTGATCCTTTTGTTATGAAGCATTTATTTGTAATCCAGATGCAGGTATATAACTGTGAGATTATATGGGTGTGCGTATGCGTGGTCTACATAGGAAATAAAGAGAAATGATTTTACAACATTAGTGTCATTGAACTGTATACACAAATGAGTAATAAACATAGTAAACGAATACACTGTACAAATGTCAGCTATAATAATCATAATAAAGTCGACAGAGATACAGTATCACACTAAATAATACACTGCCATAATCAATAACATAAACAAACACTCGCGCTGTAACGCGCGCCGTATCGGGGCAACACCAACGCGTCTAGTGATGACTCAGCAGATTAGTTCGGCAAATTACGGCCGAATAAACGGTAAAACACGAACGATATAAACATCGGAGATTACTAATGATCTTCACGGCATCTACTCGCAAATATATAACATACATATGTACTTACAGGTAGTGCATGAACGCACGCATGACACGGAACACAGTCAGCAACATAAAGATGAACAGTCATGGCTTTCTGACAGTCACTCATTAGTTTATTCATTGAGATGAATGCTAATTTCCTCAATATTTATGATACATCATAATTTGTAGTAGTTTTCACAGAAAAGCCAGAAGACTGTACCCAAAGTTAAACAGATTAATCTATTTTTTAACACATAGATTATTTTCGTCTTTGTTCCAGGATATACGGTAAACTATAATGATGCATTCAAGACTATAGATTACATAGATCGTACATTAGTAGTTGTGCGACAGCCAGATGTGTTCACATTTAAATAAATAGCAAAAACTTTTGATGTTTAAAACTGTGCTACTATGTCTTTAAGAAATTCTGGAAGACTGTACCATTTTGAGAGAGGGGTGTCCGTATAGACACGCGATTTACAATGAGGAGTTGTTCTGTCTTCACAATTGTTAAACATTTTGAATATTTATTTATTTACCTACTTTTGAGAAATTTATTATGTTGCACAGGAAGATTATTATGTTATAGCGGTGAAACATAAATATGTTTTGTTTCACACACCTTTTTGTACTGTACACAAATATTTGCCGCCATTTTTCTTCTGAGTTATGCACACACCAGAAAACCGGTTGTTACTGTTTAACGTTTGAACTCAATCCTCGAAATGACTACTAGAAAGAAACGTTCAGCGCACACTGACAACAGCAGCTGGGTTGTCATTGCTCCAGGTACATTGATTACATGCACAATTTACACCGTGTCCCACGCTACACATGTACTTTCATAAAAGTTGTATGTACTGGCTGGCTTTATTATAATAGAACATGTTTAAGTGTGCATTATTAATGTAAACGTTAGTGTGAGTATAGCCTTTTAGCCCACCTAAATCTGCATGCAGTTCTGTTATGCAGCTGATAAATCCAAATGTAATTTGGTTTTGTGGCATGTGATGACCCTTCACTTTCAGATTCAGCACTGGACACAGGCAGAACCGAAGACAGTGATCCATCCTTCATCAAACTAAAGAACCCTGCTACAGGTGGCTTTTAGTGTTACAATAGCAACTACAACTTACAGTTTAGTGTATATATATATGTATATATGCATTTGTAAGCTGACTTACATTGCATTCAAGGGAAACAGATTGACATTCTAATCAGCTCTTGCTTTCCCTGCGAATCAAACCCATAACTTTGGCACTGCAAACTTTTATTAATAATTTTTAGCCATCATGCCTATTAGCTAAATAAACTGCAACTAACTAATAGCATGTCATTGTGAATGCAGGAACTTCTTCGCTGTACCTGTTTGGCAGTGGTGATATCATTGTTTATGAAGTTAAAGCCTTTTCGGAAGACTTTCGTTCTTGGTTTATTGGCCGGACAATGCAAAGAGGTAAGCTCACAAAAAGTGAGCTATCCATTCAATGTGTGATTGTATTAATGATCTAGTAATCTGAGACATTTAAGTGATCTAAAAGCTCTTGTGTGTCTCTCCTCAGATGGTAGACTGCTGTATGTGACTCCTATTGATCCTTTATTTCTGCTGTTGCCATACATCAGCAGTGCTGCCACTGAGGTAAACGATTAGTTGATATGCAAACATGACAAAGCCAATCTGTTGTTCACTTGAGCTTCACGAGTAATGCCAGTACTCGTCTCGTAGGGAAAGTTCCAACCGGTGAAGCAGATGGTGATGGATGAGGATTACCCTGGATGCACAAGACTTCTGCAGTGCAAACAGGGACTGGACTCTCTTCATCATGTGGCTGATGAAAAAGGTGTGTGAGTCTATAGCCACGTATATAGTGCCAAATAATCGACACATTCAGTATGATGTTGAAATGTTGTGCCTAATATATAATTTAATCCTGTTTTTAGAGGTTGGGGTTCTGAAGTTTCACAGATATAATCATGAGAAGACCTTGGAGTGGCTTAAGAAAAAGGTTCAAGCAATTTTGAACTTTTATGAAATAAGAACCTATTTCAATTAGGGCTGTCACGATTCCTCGATTAAATCTGAGTGCTCAATTTTAAAAGATTCTTGATCGCAATTTACCCGTGTCAAGTAACCGATAAAATGGAGGAATTGACGCATTCCACAGATGAGAATCCATGAACGTTTTCTAAGGCTGCAAGATGTGCTGTGCTGTAATTATTTAGAAATGTATAAACCTCTGCCAACACAGGAGAATACATCAATTTGTTTTTAAATAAAACTAACTGTCCATCGCATTAGTTTCAGAATAAAATTTTAAGTGTCCATGTTTTGTTGTGCACATATTCTTGTTCAAAGAAATGCTACAGCCACTGTCTTAAAGAAGTGGCCAACTATTAAAGACTAAGTTAAGTTTGTCATTTGGCCAATATTTCACAGGTATTTGTTTGCTATTATTGCCTCATTGTTAATATATGTGTATTTTATGTAATTAAAAGGTCTTTAATTCAGTAAATCATCAAAATAATAAACAGATGACTTGATTACCAAAATAATTGTTAGTGACAGCCCTAATTTCAGTAATAAGCATTTTGACCCTAACCTTAACTATTTGAAAATAGTTGTGAAAAATTCTTTCAGGTTCAGCAGACAGTAAGCACTCTCAAAAAGAGCAACATCTCTGTGGGTGGAGGAGTGAAGTCCAGCACATTTGTCAGAGTCAAACAGGAAGATGCTACTGAAGGTTAAAAAAAGGATGAATAAATAGAGACAGATCATGCAGATTATGCATTGTTTGCTAATGCAACTGTATTTGTCATCCTTTAGAGGACTATGTCCGTTACGCACATGGTCTCATATCAGAGTACATCAGTGAAGACCTGAGCAAAGATCTCCTCAAGCATTTGCAGTATGTACTTGCACTCATCGCTCGCCTCACCTTACAAACTTGTCCTCACAAACAAGACATTGCCAGACTGTCGTTCACATTTTGACCTTGTTGTCTATATAGTCACATTTAGTCTCTCATGTTACAAGGTTGCCAGAGTTATCCAGCCCTAAAGAGACAGAGCCACCTTCTAAGGTAATTTTTCTTCTTAAAATGCCAAATATTTTCATGGTACCTCAGCTCATGCTTGAATTTTAATCTTTAAATTATGTCTGCTGCTCTGCTCTCGCTTTATGCAATGTTGATCATATCTGCTTGCAGTTGTGTAAAATTCAGTGTTACGACTGCTAGGGGAAAGACTTGAGTCTCAGTACCAGAGAGATGTCAAATAATAATAAGTTATTATTATTTGACATCTCTATGGTATTGAGACTCGCCCTTTTTCTGTAACGGCTGACCCCTAGCACTCGTAACAGAAATAGGACAAGACTTTTGCCATTGCTTCAATAAGCATCATAAATGCCTTGATTCTGAATGCAATTAGAGGAACGGGTGTAGCAGTTCACTTTGATTCCTAAAAGTCTTATGGTGGCCTGGGTTTTCTGACTGCTGTCTTGCATTTAATAGAAACGGAAACTATCAGATAAACCAGTAGAGGCCGGAGAAGACTACACCAAGTTCAACAGTGCCGATTTTGTACGAAAAGTGAGTTGGAATCACAAATCCCATGGCGATGAGATTAATGATGTAAACATTGAAAGAATACCGGTACTGCATGACGCAATACTGCAGAACTATCTTTTTTTTCCTCTGTCTGTGCCTAAAGAAAATCATTCAGCAGTTCATGCTTCAAATATCATTTGTTGTAAATTAATGCTTGCTGATTGTTTTTAGCTACTCTACTGCAGTTTTGATAATTGTAATATTTAAAATATGGTCTGTTATCTTAGCCACCGAAAAAGATGACTGCAGCTCAGAAGAGTCTTGCCAAAGCAGACAAAACTGGTATGAAGAGCGTGGCATCGTTCTTCAGTCCCAAAGTCAAACAAGAAAAGAACTAAGTGTTTGTGTGTGTCAATTCTTTATTAATAAAATTATTAGGAAATTTTTTTTTTGTTCTTTAATTTGCTGCTAACCATATGCTGTGATATGTAATACGATTTACAATATAATACTGTTCAAATGTTTGTGTTTAGTAAGATTTAAGTCTTTTAGAAAAATACAGTAAAATGTTAAAAAAAATTGTTACAATTTAAAATTGTTACAGCTGTTTTCTATTTCAATATATTTTAGAAAGTCATTTATTCCTGTGATGGCAAAGATGGTAAAGATGACAACATTTTTAGTAGCCATTACTCCAGTCTTCAGTGTCACATGATCCTTCTAATATGCTGATTTGGTGTTCAAGAAAATATTTTTGTGGTTTTACAGTATTTTTTAATGAATAGAGAGTTACTATATTTCTGAATATAACATTAAATAATGAAAAAAAAAATCGTACAAACCCCAGACACTTAAACAGTAGTAGATGTAATATAATACAACACAATCTTCCTTGGCCTATGATGTAGGATAGGATAACTTCAGTTGTATGTAGTTAACTTCCTTCAACTTTTGTTGATAAAGACTCATTGCACCTGGTTTGGTTGTTATTGTGGGCTTACTTTTTCTAGTCTGAAAGGGTAATACCCAGTTCCTACTTCCCTTTTTTTCAAAAAATGAAACCAGCCCCATTTATCTCTGGATTCTAAGACATCTAGTTCTTCTTTATAGGTTTTTAATACAACCCCCCCCCACACACACACAGTCTACACGGAAAGTATTCCAACCCCCTTAAATAATTCACTCCTTATTATATTGCAGCCATTTGCTAAAATAATTTAAGTACATTGAAATAAAAACACAGAATTGTTGACATTTTTTCAGATTTATTAAAAAAGAAAAACTGAAATATCTTATGGTCCTAAGTATTCAGACCCTTTGCTCAGTATTAACTAGAAGCACCCTTTTGCTCTAATACAGCCATAAGTCTTTTTGGGAAAGATGCAACAAATTTTTCACACATGGATTTGGGGATCCTCTCCCATTCCTCCTTGCAGATCCTCTCCAGTTCTGCCAGGCTGGATGGTAAGCGTTGGTGGACAGCCATTTTAGGTCTCTCCAGAGATGGTCAATTGAGTTTAAGTCAGGGCTCATGGCTGGGCCACTCAAGAACAGTCACAGAGTTGTTGAGAAGCCACTCCTTCGTTATTTTAGCTGTGTGCTTAGGGTCATTGTCATTACCTCTCTCACCAAGGCTCTTCTCCAGCCAGCTCTAGGAAGAGTTCTGGTCATGCCAAACGTCTTCCATTTAAGGATTATGGAGGCCACTGTGCTCGTATGAAGCTTAAGTGCAGCAGAATTCTTTTTGTAACCTTGGCCAGATCTGTGCCTTGCCACAATTCTGTCTCTGAGCTCTTCAGGCAGATCCTTTGACCTCATTATTCTCATTTGCTCTGACATGCACTGTGAGCTGTAAGGTCTTATATAGATAGGTGTGTGGCTTTCCTAATCAAGTCCAATTAGTATAAGCAAACACAGCTCGACTCAAATGAAGGGGTAGAACCATCTCAAAGATGATCAGAAGAAACGGACAGCACCTGAGTTAATGTTTTTAGCAAATGGCTGCAATGTAACAAAGAGTGAAAAATGTAATGGGGTCTGAATACTTTCTGTACCCACTGTAGTTGCAGATAATCACTAATCATAAGAATTCATAAAAAAAGAATGTACAAATCTACCAATGAAGGCACAAGTTTAAGCAATATCATATAAATATAGACTACAGTAAGCTATCCCGAAAGCTTTACTGTATTAGATCAGATTTAACAAATGTGGAAAATGCAGGTGTTTTGCGTTTGGCTAATAAAGTCTTCTCACCTATCATAACTAGGCAGTAAATAGCTGGCCCCTTGGCCTTTATGTGTTTTGGATCATTCACCTCTGATTATCTGACTGGTTCATCAGATAGGTGATCCTCAGATCTTAGTTATTGTGATAAGGAAATTCCAGTTGGTCTGTCTGGAATCAGTGCGCAGGATGATTGTTCCATGTCAGGCAGAATGGTTATGCTCTGCTGATTACCTTAAGTGTTTGCTATTGAGAGCTACTGAAAAAGAGATTGTAATCTGCTGTGGATAATTTATGAAGCTTGGACAGTGAGTAAGGACTGACATGTCACAGAGCTCACATCCTCTATTAGGTCCAACTTCTTGATCACACAACAGTGAATATATAGTTGTCCTCTGGGCACAAACAGTGGAATAACAGTGTGGATTAAGCAGCTAGTCTTTCTTCTTGAGCTTGGGTTTGAAGCGCAGAGTCTGAAAGGCACTCTCTACCACTTTTGGCAGGTGGATAGGGTTTCGTTGCAAACATCTCCTGCTGCCTGTGCTTCCCTTGTCTCCCTTCCGCTGGGCTGCTTGCCCATGACTGATATCTGAATTCTTGGGCTGTGTCTCCGTCATGGAGATTCGACGAGGGTCCCGAAGCACCCAGTTAGAGTGAAGGTCATGCTCACTGGTACTGGTTGCCACTAGAACACATAAAAATTGGAGGATGGAGAAAATAAGACATGAAACAACAAAAAAACTGATGGCTAAACCATCAAGGGAAAAACAAAACTTTCATACTGTACAGTATACTTTTTATTAAAGTCAATAAAATACATCATCCCATAACTCCATCTTCCATGCTGCCTTTAGAGTACTTTGGAGAATGTTATGTAATAAGATCCACACTCACCTACGAAGTCCACGTCTGCGTGCCCATTGTCCACATGTGGTTTTCGACTGGGTTCTGGGTCACAGCTTGCAATGACTGCGTCAAAGAACTGGAGAGTGTCTTCCTCATTTGGGATTGGTGGAGCAGAAGGTTCAGGCCGTGAAATCTTTGAAATACAACATTTATATTATGATTGTACGTTGCAATGCTAAACAATCTTAACAAACAGTAATTTCCTTAGCATATAGGTTTGTGTTACTCTCAAAACGCATACAAGATAAAAGGATCAAACTAAAATGACTACTTCCTTGAAATGAAAAGCCGGTTCACACAATCCCACATTTCAAACAGAATTATCAAGGATTGTCCTATAAAATTAAAGAACCTACAGGAGTCAAACAAAGTTTAGGAAACTGTATAGAGGGAGTGAAAAAGAGGGAACAACCCTTCAGTTCATACTGTATTTAAGTATTCTGAATTTTAACACTACTCATGGCTAGATTATAGATATTGTCGAATAATGTGCAAAAAGGATTTGTAAACTTTTTAAATTAAATAATCTTCCTATTTTGAACCCAGATGTTAAGAAATGAAGCTACATGTGTGCCCTATACTGATTTCAGACAAATTGGCACAACTTGTCTTACTTTGCCCTGCAATAAAGTTCGCGACCTCTTCCGTAAATCTTACACATATTCAACATTTTGCATCTCACCTGCGCAGCTCTGCTTTGGGGTGGCCGGGGTGCGGGCTTCTTCTTGCGGGACACGGTCTCTTTACGTTCGCTGTTGTTGAGGTCATTGATGCTCTTGGTGTACTCACGCCTGAGCGCGACCAGTTCTTGTAAGTACTCTAAGCAGTTCTGGTTCTGGGAATAGAGCCACACTCTGTCCTCTCGACTCTGGTAGTAATACAGGGCCGTGCTGGACTGGACACTCACGGCGCTCGCGCTCCGCTTCAGCGTGGAGTCCTGCCGCGCGCGACTGCTCTCCCCGACCACGAGCATCGACGTGCTCCGGACCAGCTTCACGGTGCATGCGCTGTGATAATCCTCATTGGACCTGAACCTGTCCCGTGAGCGAGGGCCAATATGGTTCGGACGGAAAACTGCGTTGATTTTCTTAAACATCACAGTCGTTGTCGGGGTGCTGTAGTTTAGTGGTTAAATATACGGTCTGGCGGCTAAAATGATGTTGTTTCAAACCATACGAGGGTTCAATCAACATTGTGCCCTTGATCAAGACACTGTATAGACTAGTCGCGGAAAAACATTAAAATAAGTTAGCCTACTTTGGTTCTATCTAATTCTTTTATAACAGACAGCCAGCCTGTTCTGTTTTTCCATATCCCTCTCCACTTACTTTACTTTAGATCTTGCTTATGAAGTTCAGATCACAGGTGTAGTTTTGTTGGTTGATCTTGTCCATGGTGCTGAACTGCTGTTTTGGGCCAAACGCGTTGAGGCTATTACAGGCGTTGATGACCATTTCTTATCCATATGAAAGAAGTCATGGTAGGTTTCTAACGCAGCCAAGGCAACAGTGCGCGTGTAACTCCACACCGACAAATGAATAATTAACCACCCGTGGACATATTGGGCTACACGCATGTGCTGGCCATCACAGTTAGCCCTATGACGCATATGCTGCATAAAACTAGCAGCATTTTATTATGCATAAATTATTTATTCACAGTGTATTCGTGTTCACTTCATTCGGGATGTTGCGAGTGGACTGTTGCTATCATAATTTTAATCGCCTTGGAAAAAAGAGCAGCTAAAGTACAGTTGGTCATTAGGGGCCAAGCACCGAAAGTGCCATTCTTATTATTAGGAGGCACCTATTGTATTTGTTCCTGTTGTTCCCGTCCGCCATGCAAGTCTATGGCAGCCCATAGAACCATTTGCGGGAAAACTACACAATTCGGCACACAGATAGAGTGTGCAATACATAGTGCTCACTATATAGTTTCCACTACATAGTGTTCACTTCATATTGCTCACTACATAGTGAGGATTCTTTGCTGTTGTTTTAGTATCATTCATATACTATTATATAATTTTATATTTTGGATTGTTTTTTGTTTTTTATATTATTTCATCCAAAATCTATCTATCTATATATTCATAATGTTCACTTAATAGTGTCCTTGGTTTTTGTTTTTTATATTATTTCATGTGACATTTATCTCTATCTCTAACTTATCTATCTAATCATAATGTTCACTTCATGGTGTTCACTTTATACATTTCACTAAATAGTGTCATTCACATACTATTATTTTGTATATTTTTTTGGATTGGTATTAATTTTTTATATTATTTCATGCAACATTTACCTCTAACTATCTACCAACATAATATGCACTAAATAGTGTACACTTCTTACTGGGCACTTAAATAGTGTTCACTACATAGTGAGGATTCTTTGCTGTTGTTTTAGTATCATTCATATACTATTATACATTTTGGATTGTTTTTTTTATATAATTTCATGCAAAATTTATCTCTATCTATCCATCTGTATCAATCTATAGCTAATAACTTTTGATTACATTACTCTATTTTAAGACAAATTATCTTAATATGTTCCTTTGGTCATGCCGAGAACATAGATATCAAGTCATAGTCGGCCTAACTTCCTGTCCGCCACTTTGTTTTTTCGAAATCTATTTTTTTTATCTCTTCTCAACCCATTTGTCCGATTTTCACCAAAATGGAATCATACTGGAATGAAATTCAAACTGTGCTGACAAATGTGGATTTCGTGTCGATAGACAAAATCGCTTTCGTATAACGCAGCAGCAAATTTGACGTAGTGATGCCAAAATGACTTTAATGCTCTATGTCAGCAAAGCTTTGACCAATTGACACCAATCTTTGCATGCGTCATTGTTACCTCACTCTGAACACACCACATGAATTTGGTTAAACCACCACCTATTGGTCGAAAGTAATAAACCGTTAATTCTAATTATTAGTGACTGTAATGATGATTTTTCAGCCATTGAGGCTAGTCATATTAAAATGTCTTTAGATGCTGGCAGCCATGTTGGCATGACTATTTTGGCATGACTATTCTATTTACTGCTAAATATCCTATAATTCTAAACTTATTTAACATTGACTATATGTAACTGAATATACAGTATATCTGTAACGCGGACTCAGGCAGGTTAAGATCCATTTGCAGTTTAATGATAAAAACAGAGAGTGGTACAAAACAGGCTGAGGTCGAAATACCAGGCAAACAGCAATATCCAAGGCAGGGCAGAGAGAATGGTCAAAAACAGGCAGAAGGTCAGGGTATGCAGCAAACGGTCAGAATCCGGAGAACAGGCGAATAACAAACAGGAGGCAGGCGGAACAGGATCGTGAACGAGGAACAAGGCAGTCGATACACAGGCAAGGTAAACAGGTGAAGATAACGCTCAGAATTGTGGCCGGGGCAAACAAAACTTCGCACGGATCTGCTGGGTAGCCAGGGTTAAATAGTCTGTGGGAATATGTAACAGGTGTGGTGTAATCAGTCCAGGAAAGTGAGTGTATGGGAATTGTAGTCCAAGTGAATTAGAACTCCGGAGAGTGCGACCTCCGGTGGTCGCTGGTGGGAACCTCATTGGCATTTGTGACAGAGCCCCCCCCCTGCGAGCGGCTCCTGACGCGAGAGCACATCCGACGTCGGGGTCTTCCTCGTGGTCGAGGGGCCGGTTTTTCCGGGTGAGTGCTATGGAAATCATTGATGAGATTGGGGTCCAGGATGTCATCAGTGTTGACCCAGGATCTTTCCTCCGGGCCGTACCCCTCCCAGTCCACCAGATACTGGATCTGGCGCCCCCGACGTCTGGAGTCTAGCAAACCTCGCACTTGAAATGCCTCCTCGCCTTCCACGATTAAGGGTGGGGGGCCTGGGTCACTGCCTTCTGGTTCCACCCTCGGACCACCGGCCGGTTTCAGTAGGGATACATGGAATGTAGGAGAGATGCGGTAAGTGGCAGGAAGTTCAAGACGATAAGACACTGGATTAACTTGTTTAGAAATCTTGAATGGACCCACATACCTGGGACTGAGTTTCTTGCATGGTAGCCGTAGGCGTAGATCCCTAGTTGACAGCCAAACCCATTGTCCCGGTGTGTAGTTCGGTTGAGGACGTCGGTGACGGTCTGCTTGGGCTTTGGTCCTGTTCACTGCTCGTTGGAGATGGACGTGTGCTTGATTCCATACCGCGTCGCTTCGTTTAAACCAGTCATTGATGGCTGGCACCTCGGACGGTTCACCTGACCATGGAAACAGCGGTGGTTGGAATCCCAGAACACACTGAAAGGGTGTGAGGTTGGTGGCAGGTTTGCGGATGGAGTTCTGAGCATACTCGGCCCAGGGGAGGAATCGACTCCAGTCATTTTGGTTCTGTTGGCAGTATATACGGAGGAATTTGGTGATTTCTTGATTCAGACGTTCGGTTTGTCCATTGGATTGGGGGTGATATCCTGAGGTGAGGCTTATATTGACATTGAGCAATCGGAAGAAGGCGGTCCACACCCTGGATGTGAATTGGGGGCCTCGGTCTGAGACAATATCCTCGGGTAGTCCGTAGTAGCGAAATACATAATGGAGCAAGTGCTCGGCTGTTTCCAGAGCTGAGGGAAGCTTAGGCAAAGATATTAGACGGCAAGCTTTGGAAAATCGATCAATGATAGTGATGATGGTGGTGTTACCTTGAGAGACTGGCAGGTCGGTGATGAAATCGATGGCTATGTGGGACCATGGTCGCTGTGGGATGGGCAGTGGTTGCAATAGTCCTGCGGGTAGTTGTCGGGGTGTCTTAGCGGCTGCACATGTCTGACAAGCATTTACAAAGTTAGTGGTGTCTACCTGTACTGTGTCCCACCAGAATCGGTTTCGGATCAGACGTATTGTAGCTGCAATCCCTGGGTGACCCGAGCTGGTGGACGAGTGTACCCAACGCATTACCTTTTCCCTGAGTTGCGGAGGCACAAAAGTCCGATCTACCGGACATTCTGCCGGGGGTGGGTCTTGTGCATGTGTTCGGGTGACCTCAGTCATGATATCCCACTGAACTGGTGCCAGAATGAGTGAGGTTGGGATGATGGGGTCTGGGTGGGGGTTCAGATGGGTGAAATCGTGCTGTCGTGAGAGTGCGTCTGCCTTGGTGTTCTTTGAGCCTGGGATGTATGTGATGGAGAAGTCGAACCGAGTAAAGAATAATGCCCATCTAGCCTGCCGTGGGTTGAGTCTTTTGGCTGATCGTAGGTATTCCAAGTTGCGGTGATCGGTCAATACTAGGAATGGATGTCTCGCCCCCTCTAGCCAGTGTCGCCATTCTTCGAATGCTGCTTTCATTGCTAATAGTTCTCGATTGCCCACATCATAATTCTGTTCGGCGGGTGACAGTTTTCTAGAGTGATAGGCACAAGGAAAGAGTTTGGGTGGCGTACCGTGCCGTTGTGACAGAATAGCTCCGATTCCAGTGTTGGATGCATCAACTTCTACTATGAAGGGTATGCTGGGGTCAGGATGATGCAAGATGGGGGCAGATGTGAACCTCTTCTTCAATTCTTCGAACGCCTGGATAGAGTCAGAACCCCATTGGAGTTTGGGGGTACCTCGTTTGGTCATGGCTGTAAGCGGGGCGGCAACGGAGCTGAAATTTCGGATGAATCGTCGGTAGAAGTTAGAGAAACCAAGAAATCTCTGTAGCTCCTTTATGGTAGTGGGTTGAGGCCAGTTCAGGACAGCTTGCACTTTCTTTTCATCCATAGCGACTCCTTCCGGACTTATGATGTACCCAAGGAAGGATATTGATGACTGATGGAACTCACACTTCTCAGCTTTGGCGTAGAGTTGATGTTTGATGAGACGTTGTAGAACTGTGCGTACCTGCTGGATGTGTTCCTCCATAGAATCTGAGTAGATCAGAATGTCGTCGATATATACGACTAGGCCCTGGTTCAGCATATCTCGGAATATGTCATTGATGAACGATTGGAACACTGAAGGGCTATTGGAGAGTCCGAAGGGCATCACTAGATATTCGTAATGACCATTGTTGGTGGAGAAAGCCGTCTTCCATTCGTCTCCTTCTCGGATACGGATCAGGTTGTATGCGGAGCGAAGATCTAACTTGGTGAAGACCTTGGCGGTCCTTAGCTGTTCCAATGCAGCAGGGACCAGTGGAAGGGGGTACCTGAATTTCACCGTTATCTCATTAAGCCCACGATAGTCAATACAGGGCCGAAGACCCCCATCCTTTTTCCCCACAAAGAAGAAACCTGCAGCTGCAGGAGAGGTAGAGGGTCGAATTAACCCCTTCTCCAGTTCCTCTTTGATGTATGCCTTCATGGCTTTATCCTCAGGTTCAGACAGTGGGAAGATGCGGCCTCTGGGAGGTGATGTACCGGGTTGTAAGTCGATGGCACAGTCGTTGGCTCGGTGCGGTGGTGGTGTGTAGTACACGACCAGTCCCCAGAGGTCGTCCATCTAGCGCTGCCACTGCCAAGGGAGATTTGCACGGGATTAGTGGGATGCGGTATTGACGCACCAATTCCTCATCAATAAAATTTCCTGCGGCCCCAGAGTCTATCAGTGCTTTAGATTGGATGGTTTGTGCTTGATGGATAATGGTAACTGGTAGATCGAAGCACTTATTGCGAAAAGAAGCAGAAATGAGTAAACTCACCCTATAAGATCGTCGTGACAGGCGTGTGGGACACTCGTTCCTCAGGTGACCGGCCTGGCCACAATAGAGGCAGAGGTGATTCCTGAATCGGCGTTCTCTCTCTTCCGGAGTAAGGTGAGTTTGTCCCACTTGCATGGGTTCTACGTTGTCACTGTGAGACGGAAGTTGAACGGCGGAGGTCACTTGGTGGGCTCTTCGTGAGCGGATCAGACTGTCGATGCGAATAGCCAGCTCTATGAATTGGTCTAGATCTTTGTCTTCGTCTCGGCATGCCAGCTCAGACTGCAACTCGGGATTCAGACCTTGGCGGAACAGTACTTTTAATGTGTCTTCTACCCAAGTTGTTTGTGCAGCGAGTGTACGGAACGTCAGAGCGAATTCCATGGCGGTGCTGTTGCCTTGCCGCAGCGTTAGCAGCTGTTCCCCAGCGCTTCTACCGACTGCTGTATGATCAAAAACAGTTCTCATACGTTGGATAAAGTTATCATATGAGGTTAGATCTGACATTTGATTATACCACACAGCCGTTGCCCAGTCCAGAGCCTTCCCAGTGAGTAATGAGCAAATAAGTGAGATCTTGCTCTGGTCAGTAGCGTAACGGGTAGGTTGTTGGGCCAGGAACAGTGAGCATTGCATGAGAAAGCCTTTGCATTTGGTTGAAGTACCATCAAACTTTTCCGGGAATGCCAGATGGGGATTACTATGCGTGGATTCAGCATTCATCGGCATGACAACCGGGTTCGAGGAACTCTCTGATGCGTTAGACGCTGCAATGGGTTGCTGAAGGCAACGCACTGCCTTTATCAGTTCCTCTGTCATGGAAGTCAATGTTACCAGCTGCTGTTGATGACTCACCAGCTGGTTTGCCTGGGCTGATAGCTCATTGGACAAGTGTTGAACTACCGCTGGATCTGTAGGTGGCGAAGTTTTCTGTAACGCGGACTCAGGCAGGTTAAGATCCATTTGCAGTTTAATGATAAAAACAGAGAGTGGTACAAAACAGGCTGAGGTCGAAATACCAGGCAAACAGCAATATCCAAGGCAGGGCAGAGAGAATGGTCAAAAACAGGCAGAAGGTCAGGGTATGCAGCAAACGGTCAGAATCCGGAGAACAGGCGAATAACAAACAGGAGGCAGGCGGAACAGGATCGTGAACGAGGAACAAGGCAGTCGATACACAGGCAAGGTAAACAGGTGAAAATAACGCTCAGAATTGTGGCCGGGGCAAACAAAACTTCGCACGGATCTGCTGGGTAGCCAGGGTTAAATAGTCTGTGGGAATATGTAACGTATTTGACCCACATCCGGAAAGTAGGGGTATTAAAGCAAACTTAAAAAAAAAAAAATTGGAAACATAAAACATATCACACAACTGTTTCCTGAGAATCTGCAAATAGACAAAAGAAAAATATTAAGCAATACCATTTTTTTTGTGCAAATTGACCGTGGCTGAGATGTATCAAAAGTCTCAGATAAACGATCAAAACATAATAATAAAAAAAAAAAAAGAATTTTCTGGGTCTCAGAAAGATCCATGTGTTCATACTCAACTAATGAGACACTTGAGCTAGAGCATCTACGACAGAATGGCTAAAGTTTCTTGATGGGGTATTGGGTGGACTCGCTGTGTGGTCACTATAGAGGGACTTTATTTTATTTTTTCCGAGGTTCTTATATATACACAGTATAAATAAACACACATTATATAAGTATAAATAAATAAATATAGATAAATAGATAGTGTCATGGGTTATAAAGTCATCATTCAGCTGTTTATTTTTAACCCTCACTGACTCTTAATTGAATGGGCTGTTTAAAAATAGAAAAGTTAAGACCTTGGCATAAAGTATGGTTTAGACTGCACTTTATTCTCGTCAAGAACCACCCACTAAGGACTGGGAAAGACATTTAAAGCTACCACTTTGTATGCTTTTTACATGCTGTTTTTGGGAGGGTTATTTGAAAGCACCATAGTAAATCAGTATAGAAAACACTATTCATACAATGCCACGCATGGCACTCTCCCCAGGTCACTATACTTTATAATGGCAGAAAAAATGAAGTTGTCAGTCCAAAAGTAATACATACTGACTAATTCACAGACATTACTAAAAAAAAAAGTTAAATATACAGTTCTTTATGGGGATATTGATCTAGTTAAGTGCATTCTGTGAGAGAAAGCCTAAAACAGTAAAAACAGTAAAGAAATGTGTTAAGTTTGTGCTTGTTCACTTGTTTGTTGGTTCATCAGGTGATCTTTCTTTTGACCACAGATAGGCAGACGATCACATGAATAATGAATGTAAATGATGCAGCATTTTGTCACCAAACCTTTCGCAGATTAACTAGTGCTACATAGACTACAAGGCGTTTTCAATCTACACTTCTACAAGTGGTTTCAATTACACTGGAATTGAATTGTATATGGTTTCAATGAGGAAATGAAGATTCACTGTTACATAAGAATACTAACAGCTGCAGGTGCAAACGTTGTTAGAAGAAATGCAGTTTTTTTCCACTCTAATGAAACTCCAACATATAACAGATGTTTATATGTTGGAGTTTTATAAAAACTCCAACATATAAGTCTGAGAAAGTTTAAGAACGAGAGAGAGAGAAAAAACCCCAAAACAGATTACAATTGCCAATAAATACCCATTACATGACTCTTATTAGCGCAGACAGTTCTTTAATTCACCAGAAATTAATTAATAACTGAGACATTTGAAGCTGAAGATTTTATGTTTTATATATTTAACAAATTTATATACTTACCCATGACCCCCTAAGGAAAATCTGTGTGTTTTTGGGGGGCAGCAAAGAGAGTGGGGCGCGTCTGAAGTGCTGTGGAAATACTCTTAACATGGTCATGACTACACACAAAAATTCAAACTATTGCAATGTAAATGACAAGCTGGTATCATGACAAGAGGCATGTATAAATGCACAAAGATGTGGTTCCAAATTTACACCGCACTTTCACTTCCTCCCTCACTGGAGCATAAAACTGAAGAACTATAGCACAACTTTCACTTACAATGAAATAAAACCGTATACAGCAGAGCTTAAAAACTGCAGAGATTAAGACAGAACCACATAGAACCACCTCAGCTCTATATCCAGAGATTCTCCAGTAAAAAGGTAAACTTTTAGGAACTTTCTAGGGTAATCTGGGATATTGGGTAATGGCACAACTACATTCTAGCTGGATCGTCATGATGAAGTCTCATTTATTGATCTCAAGGACTGGGTATTACTCTGACAATCAGTAAATTGTGAAAGATGACGATGATGCACAAATGTCTGAAACTTTTGTTTGAAAACAAAGTTTGAAATTTGGGGTCTCAATCTATGGCCCATTTAATATTTCATATTAACTGGCCCATTTAATATTTCATATTAACCCTCAAGTGTCAATAGTTTTCATTAAATATATTTATGTTTATGTAGTTAATTACATTTATTTATGTTTTCAGCATCATTACTCCAGACTTCAGTGTTACATGATTCTTCAGGAATCATTCTAAAATGCTGATTTGGTTCTTGTAAACTGTTACAATGTTGCTGATTATGTTAACTGATTATGTTCCCCATGAAACTTCAATAAATTGAAAGCTCAAAAGAACAGGATTTAACTAAACAGTTTTTTTTAATTAACAATGTATAAGGTCTTTACTGTCACTTAATGTACCCTTGATAAATAAAATTATTAATTTCTTTCTTTGTTCACTGATCCCAAAAATGTAAACTCTAGATCATGAGTTTGAGACTCATTTTCTAAATGGTTTAGTGTGAACTGATGTCCACTTTTACCTTCTGTGAATGTGTACTGTAGATGCTGTGTGAAGGTAAGCTGTGGAGTTTGGCGTTTGAAGCTGAACCCGAGTGTGTAAATCCTCCTACATGTGGCACAGTCACAGCACCATCATCGTCTCCGCTGACTTATTCCCTCTCAGCACAAACCCCAGTCCAATCACCTCTGGAGACAAATGCTATTACAACCAGGACAAAGGCCCATCAGAGTGATACTCAACTTCCGTCTACCGCCCCCGCGGCAGGTGTGGACATCCCCAGGCAGGTGGACACCTTAGAAGCAGAAGCCTTTTTAGTTCCTTCAAGCTGCCACAGCATCTGTCAGCATTACAATGATTTATACATTGCTGGTGGCCAAGTGCTGCCACTCAGCCCCAGTGCAGGAGACGTACAGGGTAATCACATTCAGGACCCCCAGCCTGGGCCCTTTCTTCTGTCTGGAGATGTCCCCTCACCCTCCCTCCTGCCTCCTCTTGTGCACGAGTACAGGAGCTCAAGACGCTGGAGAGAAGAAAGCGGGCGTGAGCGTCCGTCTCTTCTGCAGTTCGGCCAGCCCCTCTCGAACTCACAGCTCAACGGCTACCTGGAACAGAAGCTTCTGGAGCTGTACAGGCAATACCTGACCGAGGGACCTGCAGCGACAAGGCCGGTCATGGCCTCTGAGCTACTGCAGACCAGTCTGGACCAAATGACCCTCCAGCTGAGCCGTGAACAGAACATGGAGACGGCACGGGCCAAAGACATGCTGCTAAGCTGCCTGCTGAAAGTCACCAGCAGTCATCAGTCCAGTGAGATCAGCACCCCTCTACTGCAGATCTCCACCGAGACAAAGTGAGCTTGACACAAGGCACAAGTGGGAAAAGATGGAAATACGAGAAGAGTAAAGAAACGTCAGTAATACCAAGGAGATCTTCCTCTGTAATGTGTAACAAGATATATGTGGAAGCACGTAAATCAGTGATTATGTAAATTAGAATGTTATCGTAATGCTGGAAAATGCAACGGTGTAAAATAAATACAATTTTGAATTAGAATACTGTTGATTATTCGAGGTGTCCACAGTCACTGAAAGTCTGGATGAATCAAAATGCAAATTTTTCTGCGGAATATAAAACGTTAAAGCTCTAAATTGTTGAAATCACCAAGAAATTACTTTCTCTGAGTCAGTGTTATTTTAATTTCATATATTACTACAGTATTTATTAATACTTTGAATCAGATTTCATTTTTTTAATGTTCATTTTAAGTTTCGGTCATTTTGTTATGAATTTCTGTCAGTTTTATTAGTTTCATGTTTCTATTATATATGTTTTTTTACTGAAACAAAAAAACTCAAAAAAAGATTTTTAGAAAAATACTCTCTCAAGTAAATATAATGCAAGCTTAGGCTTACATCAAAATTTATGCTTCAAAAACCACACAAAGTGAACATGACTGTCTATAATCCATAAGACCCCAGTTGATGAATCAATTAACTGTAGGCACTGTGTATGTTTGAAGAACAAAAACATCTCATGGGTAATAGAACAGCTGGTGTGTGGTGAACGTTCTGGCGCAATATGGCTGCCGTCGCATCATCCAGGTGGATGCTGCACATTGGTGGGGGTTGAGGAGATCCCTCCCCTTCCTTGTAAAGCACTTTGAGTGTATGAAAAAGCACTATATAAATGTAATTAATTATTATTAGAATATACTGAGAAACTCTCTACTGCCACCTACTATAAAAATTTGGTTTTGAAAAAATGTATTTACATTTATATTTCCATGCCTTGACACCATCAGAGCATTTTGAGCAACTGCACCTAGTTACACAAAATACCACCATTTATACTCCTGCCTATAAAAGGTCAGATAACTATTAAATACATAAGTGCCTTTTAATAATCTTAGCATCAAGAGGTCACTGAGCATTTATTTTATTTCTTTATAGTTGACAAACCTCAACAGCACAGTAAACGATTACTACTTTTTTATTTATTTAAATAAAGTTCATGTTAAGATTAATAAAACTTCTAAGATCTAAAGCAAGTCTTTTTTACTGAGAAATTTACTGGTAAGATGAGCAGAGGAGAAATATTACAGCCAACACCGAAAAATGGAAATAATCTTTCAGCAAATGTCTGTGTAAAAGAGTGTATGTGTGTGCCAGTAAGAGCGTCAGAGAATGAAAGCTTTCCACTTTCCCAGTCCAGATGAATTCTGATCCTCTGAAGTTTCTCTTTCACCGGAATGAGAGTAGGTGCTTGTGGTGGTACGTGTGCTTTATATTCACCACAGAAATGCCCCACCAGCCAGATTCCACTCCTTGAGAATATGTTATTCCTCCTCTGAGCAGATTCATTCATCACTCCGAGGAACCAGCCTGTACTGTCTCCGACCTCAACATCCCAGCAGTGAGACCCGGAGTCAAAGCCCTCTGAGCCAAGAACACATGCAAACATGTCAAATCTCTCAGGATTATAAGGAAGTGTCTGTTCCTCATCGCTGTATCTCACACTGGTCAGATCATCAGACAGGATGAGATTACAGTGAGCAGTGTTCGGGTCAAAGGTCACAGGAGCTGCAGCAAGAGACAGACACACAAACAAGAATCAAGACAAAGACTCTTATGATGGAGCTGAAGTCCACGTCATGCTCTGTACTCACAGTATTCAACAGTTTTCTGCATCTTCTGTAATACAGTAAACTTCAGGTTGCTCAGGTGTTTCGGCACATTGATCAGCACTCCGGAAATGTTTTCAGGATCCGGTGATCTGCACTGGAAAACTCTGGAAAAACATTTAAGAGTCAGTGATGCTGTGGATTTGACTTCAGAACAGCAGAGAACAGGAGAAATGCAAACCTTTTCATATTGGCCTCATAGTTCTGTAATAACAGAAATAAAGATTAAATCACTTAACATTTTTTAAAAGGGCATTTTTGCCTTTTTGTATTTGTCTCCATTATATTGAATTCACTGTAAGTAAATAAATATGCTTCATACTTGTAGGAATAAAGCATCCTCAGCTTTCATCTCCTCCTCTATAGCTGTGATTGTGTCAGAAAGAGATGATATCTCTGTGCTCATCTTCTCAATCTTCTTCCTCATCATCTGACTCTTTTGCTCTTCTTCCTCTTTCAGTGCTTTTTTCCTGACTGCCTCTTCATTACATAAACTTTGGTGAAGTTTCACAAACTCATCTTTGATCCATTTCTCTGTGTATTGAGCCTGAAACTGAAACCGTTGACATTTCAAACAAATTAAAAGGTCTATTTTCTAACATAAACATATATACAGTACATACATTTTACAAAGCAGGGTGCATCACAACTTTATACTATAGTAAATACCTACCTTAATATGTTCTGCAGTCTGAAGTGAAGTCCTTTGAAACTCGTGAAATATTCTCAGCTTTGCCTGCAGTGGTTTTAATGCAGTTTTGAGTTTTTCCTGGAAGAAATCAGCAGAACAGATTAATATGAAAATGTTTGTTTTCAGCTCCTGTATATCTAAGAAATTAAACTTACAGTTGGGTCAAATAACCTGATCAAAACAGATTGTTTTATATCATAGGGTAATTGCCATCACATGGTCCTTTGACATCCTCGATACAGATTTTCTTAAGGGTATTTATTGTAATTATATCTGTCCCAGTTCAGTTTGTTCCAAACATGAGTCATCTAAAAAACAAAAAAATATAACATACATAAAACAATACTAAAATTATTTTAGAGGAAAAACGGTTTTGCAATACATTCCCACTATGTTTTGTAAGAGTATTTGCAGAAAGTTTTTTTCTTAACATTTCTGCCATTTAGCTATTAAAGGGGTACGTCACACAAAAATTAAAATTATTCCATAATTTACTCACCCTTAAAATTATTCCATAATTTACTCACCCTCAAGCCATTGTAAGGCCTATCCAATTGGCCCAATGACGGTTTCCGATAAGAGGGTGAAGGATTACTGCACGTTCGGTATTTTCAGTGTGGCAAAGTAGTTTAATTCCAATTAAACTTTTATCTGACTCCATTTTATCATGACCTCAAATTTAAGTTGGATGGCTATTGGTAATTTCTATGACAATCTGGTAGACACTTGATTATTTTATTTAACTCTCTACTCTTATTACTCTTGTTCATTCGGGTACCAAAGCTGCTCAGGGTCTCATGCCGGACACTCTTTTACACGGATCCACAATCGCAAATTCGCCAGTCTTGGTCACTGGACAGAGGTAATTGACTTATACTGTCTTGAGTGCCGCTGATATGCTTGCTCGCTCTAAAAGTACTTTATTTAGTGCCCACAGATCTGTATGCACTTGAATTAAAGTAACACTGATCAGAGGTCATGACTGACCTATATTACTTTCTCTGATAGCAGCTTTGATTTAATCATGGCTCACCCTATTTATGTTGGTCAATCAATATTTTGTGATCCTAAATGTTGTCTTTAGAGACCAAGTACACTTGAACCAGTGCCAAGTGGTAGCCAGGACTCTAAAATCTCAGTTGGTGTGCCCATGATCCACTTATTCCATTACTAACCTGATGCAACTTTGCCTTAACAATGGATGCAACGTAATCTACTGTAGTTAATAATTTCAGAGTAAGTCAAAATACAATCAAATGTAAAAATTTATTATTAGTCAGGTAAATATATCATGTCAATTACATTAACAATTCAAACGTAGTGAATACAAAACATTGAATGCTCAGAAATGATGCATACCTGACCTTAGAAAAATACATAAACCGAGGGTCTGAAAGACGCTCTACATCACGGCCTGATCTGACTACAGATCGCTCTGAGACTCTTGAAACATTTCTTTAAATACTCAGACCTGGACAGAAACCTCTTTCAAATAGAAGCACGAGCTAACAATGGGAATTTGATAGTTTACACCCTATTAATTAGCATTAAAACTTTATTACCTTTTGGTTTACTTCTGTGGGAATGAGGGAATGTTTCTGTGGGAATGTTTATGGAATTCCATTTGTGCCAATAAAACAGAACGAAATATTAGTGAAAACGAACAAAAATACACTCTGCGAACGGAAAAAAAAAAACAACTAACCTCACACCCAACAAATTAACACCATCTTCAAATAAACTGCATTCTTTGTTGACAGTTCCAAACAGTTGGATTCCAAATGTCACTAGCCAATGAGAGCGAACCGTTGTTAAGCCCCGCCCACACGGTAGGTTTGAGTCAGAAAGACGAACGTAAATTTGAGAATCGCAAACGAAAACTTTGAAAGCGTACACGAAAACTCTGGCAGTGCATTCATAAAACACAGTCAGCGAAACCGCATTTTAGGGAACTGTCAACAAAGAATGCAGTTTATTTGATGATGATGTTGAAGATGATGTTATTTTTTTTGGTGTGAGGTTAGTTTTTTTCGTTCGCGGAGTGTATTTTTGTTCGTTTTCACTAATATTTCGTTCTGTTTTATTGGCACAAATGAAATTCCATAACTGTTGCACCAGTCGCACTGAGACATTTCAAATGATACCAAACATGTATAGTGTTGTATGATAATTGTTCATATTACACCATATAGATTTTTGAGTGAATTTCAGGTCATCTCAACATCTGGAGAGGAGAGAATATTTATATTTATGCATTTGGCAGACGTTTTTTATACAAAGCGACTGAAGATACACAATAACATTCTAAAGAGAAGAGGGTGTAAACAGACTCACAAAAACAATTCGTGAATCTGACAGTCAAAAAATAAAAATAATTGTGTTGACAAGCTAACAGGTCGCTTTTATATGGCGTCAGAAGAAGAAAAAAATAGCCCCTGTAAATTCAAAATAGTCTTATTTAAAACAGATAGTATTTCTGACTAAAATACAATTGGTCGTAGTGTTTCCAGAGATGAGATAAGGAACTGCCAGACCTTTGCAGCTGTAGTGTCAGTGGGCAGTATTGAGGTGGATGCAGTGTTGTTTTCTTCATCGCGTGTTGCGGTGTCCATCACTTCTCGTCGTCTCTTCACTTCCAGTGAAGGCGTTGACTCCGCACATCGTTTCTCTCTCATCTTATTCCACGTATCCTTAATAAGCCATTTTATCCTCTCTGCGTCCTTGGATACGCGATCGTACCTCAATAAGAGAGTTCTGCATATGCCACAGATGGCTTGAGTTGTGTCCTGGAGTTTGCCAACAAATTCCTCCAGTACCACTGTATAATCCGCTTTGTTTTCAGACTTGTGTCCATGATACAGTCGGTGCTTATTGCATTTAGATGGATAGAAGTCTCTACCACAAAGCAAACAACCATTTTCCACTTTCTTCGGTTTGGTCTGTACAACGTTTAGCGGAGATTCTTGAGCCATTATTTTCATCGCTTTTAGAATTACCCGCCCTAAAAACGATCTGTAGTTTTAAAAGCGAACCGTGATTGGTCGCTTTACATGTCGGTCACATAATTTCTTCCGGTCGAAGTGAGCTGTTCCCCGTCAGAATATGGACAGTGCAAATGCGACGGATTTTTGTCCCTGAGGGCAGATATTTCATATTGCATTTACTAATCAGTAGAGCGTTGGTGCTTACAACACCAAGGTCATTGGTTTGATCCCGGGGAAAGCAAGACCTGATTAAATGTGTTCATTGAATGCAATGTAAGTCGTCTGCCAAATGCATAAATGGAAGAATGAGAAAACTGTACAAGCTTTTAAATTTTACTTACTTGTTAAGCTAGACAAGATAGATATTAAGGTAACTGTCATGTAATGGTGAACTACATTCATGTGTACACATGATTATCTCAGCAACAAGAATATTGAAATTAATGCTTTTTGTATTTATTGCAGACCAATCTCACAATTGACTGAAAAAGTTTTAAAGCAGGTCAAAATAATGGAAAACAGATTTTCACTTTTTTTTTTTTTACTGGTAAGATGAGCAGAGAACTAATAAACATTTAGTCACAGTTCACACAATTTTAATAAATGAGATCTACCAAAGTTCCAGTGTCTCCCCTGCTACATTGCTCTCACTTTACTTAGTCATAGAAAAAGCAGGAAGAACAGTTTGGCAGTGTGCTATACCGAACACAGCCATTTGTTTTTACACAAACCTAAACAAACAATGGTAAATACCCATATTCCCCCCACAGTGATAACTAGACACCATCCGATTTCATGAGGTCACTGGTGTTTACTGTCTGAAATATTAATCGTAATAGTAATACCTACTATTTAAAACATTGTAGGCATGCGATTTAGTAGTATTTTATTTTTATGTAACTAGTTTTTTTTTTTGAAGACAGCAGAATAGATCACCAGCCTAATTCACTTCTTACACTCCGCCTGCATACATTTGGCTTTGTGCACAAGAATGTTGCAAGAAATTATTAACAGTTTAGCGTGAATTGCTTTTCGTCAATTGAAACTCTGATAACATGTATTCTGTAACAAGATTTGAACGGCGCAACCTCCCCTCCTTCTCTTGTATTTCACGGTGGTTGTTTTAACATGTGCTATATCGCCGTCTACTGTACACCAAATTAATTACACATGTCCTCAAGGCCAAGTGCTTGTATCTGCATGTTTTTATGAAAGCCGTTTTAGCTTAAATTGTTCCCAGAGTTACTTGTCGTAACTTTTTTTAATATACAAGAAATCAATTATAGAGCCGTACAATTCAATTCTTACTAGTAACAATTATGATAATGGAGCTGAATTATGATTCAAAGTGATTTAAAGAGGAAATAATCAAAATAATTATATACATGACAACTTGGATTTCTTTTGCTATTGAAAGTTAATATTTAACAACTACATTAATTCACATTTTTACTTCATCTGGTTTCTTCTAAGAAAACCTGCTGCATGATAAAGTTTATTTGTTATTTGATGCTACAACATGTATTATTAATCTTTTTTTTCCCTTCATCTGCAAGTGTCTCTAAGGATAGAAGGAATGAATGGACATTCTGGAGCAACTTGGCATTTCTGACAGGGATAACAAATCCACATATGAACGGCTTGCCACTTGGTGGCAATGCATACAATGTAAAAAGTATTAGTTTTAGTTTAGTTTTTAGTTTTACTTATTTATTTGGAAAAGTTTACCTGAAAAAGTATAAAGTATTCTCCACTGATTAAACATAATTAATGAAAACTTTACATTTCTTGTTGTCTGGACAATTTGTAAAAAAAAAAAGAAAAGAAAAAAAGATAAATTATTTTTTAATTGTCCTCTCTACACACACACAAAAAAAGTTAAAATAACTAAATCCTCCCCAAACATTTTTACACTGATGCACTAGAATCCACTGTGTAGGTTAGCCTTGTCCCAAATGGCACACTTCATATGCACTTTCGGTCTTATGGATTTACTATGGCTGCTGCCAGCATGGGTCCACAATATTTGTCATGGGCCCTGAAAGAAAGAGTGTCAAAGGGTTTGGAATGACGTGAGGGTGAGTAAATGATAACAGGATTGTCATTGTGAACTATACATATAGGTAACCCTGTGGCTTCCAAACAAAGCTCAGCCATTTTGGTTATTTCCTGGCCCTTTCCCAAACGTCACCCTAAATACTCGACAAAAGATCATTGTAAATTTTAATTTAGACATTTTCTTTAAAGCTGCTTTGAAATGATATGGTGTGAAAAGCGCTATACAAATGAATGTGGATAGAATTGTGTTATTTTTGAAGGATTTAGAAATCTATCGTAACAGAAATCGGGTTTTGAGTAAAAACTAAATAAGAAAAACCTAAAGCTAAAACAAGAAACGTGTAAAAAAAAGTGTGTTTTTTCCTCTTTACTGATAATTATGATGTGTATTCAAGTTCTCATTATTGGTTTGAAAGGCCTTGTCTGAAAGTTTGAAGTAGTTTTAAAAGCTTAGGTTTGAAAGTTTTAGGATCAGGAAGCTTTAAAAGTGTGCTGCACAACTCTGTGTTTATGCAATAATAATAAAAATAATAATACAAAAGTTATAACCCCTGACTTGGAAGGACATCACTTATATTCCTGTACCAAAAACTCCATGTGCAAAATTCTTAAATGCTGTTTGACCCATTGATGGTACATCAGTACTCCTCAAATGAATAGATCATCCTTATGTAAAGAATTTTCATCTCAAAAAAGGTGAATTTATGGACATCATGCAGTTTGCTTATCGAGTCAACATATGCTGGATAAAGTCCAGTAGCATTTGAACAAAACTAATACTCTTCTGACTTTTAATACAGTCATGCCCCAAAGTACCTACCGCGTCATGTAAATGTCAACAGCAGGTTGGTCCTTTGCATCAAAGTGCTGCTTCAGCAAATCCGTATGAACAGCACCTCATCCGACTGCCGTTCCTCAGGGATATATGCTACTGTATCTCCTGTTACATCATGTTAATAGCAGTGAAGTGAAATGTAACAACAGTGACCTGCTCCTTTCAAGTAAGCTGATGATACAGCTTTGGTCACTTGCCAGAAGGATGTAAATAGTCTATTTCCAATATGTTGACAGCCGTGTCTACTGGTTTGACACATTATTATCACCGAGACGAAGGAGCCATGATTAGATAGTTACTGGCAGCTTGAGGATGTGAAGCAGGTCACCATGTTCTATAATAAACAGTAAACTTTCTGGGCAACACTGACTACATCTACAAGAAGCCAAAGCAACAAATACCATTTAATGTTGAACGATTCCTAAGGATGAAAAATGCATATAAATTATGGTAAAACTTACAATGAGGTTACATTTGTTAACAATTAATTAGATATCAGAAACTGCTAATGTTTATTTATATATACCAATACATTTTTATATATTTCAAGTTGTATAAGTTAAAATTATTTAATATATTACAAACTTAAATGTATTAACAGTGATCAACAGAATGTTTAGAAATTAACCCAGAAAACAAATTCTGTAAGCGTTGCTTATTTTTAGTTCATGATACCCGATACATTAATTAATGAATTGAACATGCATAATGTTATATGATACAGTAATTATATGTTATATGATACATAATGTCATACAGTAATACTGTAGTGTTACCATTGCCAGTAATCAACTTATTCCATTTAATTTTGTTATTTTAAGAACCGGTTTTACCATACTTATGTCAATACTGTATGTCAGCTTATGTTTAATGAGTATGTTTAATACTTTAGGTCTATTTATATTAAATATTTAAAAATGGTATCTAGCTAGCTTTCAGTCAGTTTCAAAGACTATACTGTACTTTCCATTCTATAACAACAAAATAAAATATATTCCGATATGTCCCAATCTGTTTGCAGTAATAAAAAAAGTACATTTATTAGATATCATTTTTCTCTTTTATTTAAAGAGGTGTATTCATATGCATATGATATAAAATACGTATATGTTTTTTTTTTGCCTATTCAACTGGATTATCCAGTATTTAGCATGTAGTTCAAAAGCATAATTGTGATATTCAGCTTTAGCAACTCACCTAGAACCCACAATCTTGATTTTGGTACTCAAATGGACTCATATACAGACCATACACTGAGGCCTGGTCTCCAACCATACACACATACGCACACATGCACACACGCACACATATACACAGACACACACAAAATTTCACCGACCAGCTTATAGTGGTTTGTGACTTTACTGTACACAGTGAGAAACAATATAAAAAGAAAAATGATTGTGCCTCTAGAGAGATCACACATCTCTCTGTGATAGCTGTTGTTCATAATACAGTAAATATTCAAATCAGGATACACAACTAGTCTCTATGCATACTCAAGAGGTGAACATTCATACATAATTCTAATTATGTTTATAAACAAGTTTTTTGTGCAACTGACTTGAAAAAAAAAATTTCTAAGGAAAAAACAGGAGAAAAGAAATGACAGGAATAGGTTTGGAGTTTTTCTTTTTTTTCTTTTTCTTTTTCTTTTTTTTTAACAGTTAGACCTCTGTCAAACAGTTGATTCTGATTCTAGCTTTGTGTTTTTCCCCCTTAGAGTCATCAGTACATGCTGCCATAAGGGAAATCTCCTAGATCAGTAAAACCTCTAGACAAGATACAACAAACACATGTTGACTTTGGGCATTTATTAAATCATATGGTATGTATTCAAGCTGAGATTATTTGATACTAGAGTGCGAGTATACAGGCCTGTGTCCCTCTGTGAAACATGCCAGCATGTATCTGAGTAACACAGCAGCTAGAGGAGAAAAAGACAAGCATTTAACCAGTGAGTTAGACGTCAGATTGAGAGTTAAACTGATTAGAAATGTGAAAAAAGTGAAAAGGTCTGTCTGCGCATCAAAAGTCCTAGAACATGAACAAATAAAAAAATACAAACAAAAATGCAGCTGATTATTGTTTCAGAAGTTAACATAAAACATTTACTTTCCTTCAGAGATGAGAACAATGTAGCAAACTGTATAAAATACCCAAATTCACAAATAAGAGAGTCTTCATTCCCATTGTCCCAATGACCCTGTGGTATTAGAGAGAAACAGCACTCTTCAGATATAAAAATAGATTTCTCGTCTTTTAAAATCCCCTTAATATTTGAGAAATGATGCTGTTCCTCTTGTTAAAAGAACACAGCACCACTCTTTGATCACCTCTGTCGACCCCTTTAGGCTTTCATATATTTTGCATAATTTGTAATATATTTCCTTCTTGAAAATTTTGCAATTAAAACGATAAATACATACCTTACATTGGACAACAGAAAGAGGGACGGAACAAAACGCAATAGCTTACGAGCAGAACGACAGTAGCTAAAATCAAACAAGGATCATTTCAGTTCATTTTAAAAGAAGGTAGGAAAAAGCCAACAAAATCCCAATCAAATGTCCATGTCAAACCTAAAAAAGAAGAAAAGGGGACAAAACAAAAGCATCAAGCATTTACGAGTAAAAATAGATGGCGTGATCAAACCGAACATGGAGACAGGAAGACAGCGTTGCTACAAATATAACGCTAACATCTACACGAGACCCTGTATACCTCCGTGTGGTGTGACTTTATACGCTCAGTTCACGCCTACAGATATAGCACTACGTCGTCCCTCGTTGCAGGAGCAATGCCCAAAAGAAGACTCACACCCTCAGACCCACTTAGCGTGGACGGAACGATCATTTTTCTCACAGGAAACCACTAACCTCATTGCGTCCTGAGCTGTATGCCAGCTTATTCAGTCCCCCATGTGTCAAGTGGCCCATACAGAGTATGTTTGCCTTCCTCTGTCTTTACCAGATGACGCTGGAGATGCTCGTCTCTCTGGGCAGCAGCGGGAGCATGGCGTTGTTGCCATGGTGCTCGTCCAGGCTGTGTTGGCGCAGGTTCTTGTTGTTGACGGGCCGCTGGCCATTCAGGAGGGTGAGGGGCAGGTTGCAGTAGGTGTGCTGAGGTGGCAGCGTGCCTCCGGCCGTGAAGGGCAGCTCGTAGTCGTAGCTGCGGTAGTGCGAGTGTTTCTGCCGTGCCAGCGAGTGCGAGCGGTATGAGCTGCGCAGGGATGGGCGCAGCTCGGGGTGAGCCGGCGCCAAGGCGGCAGATGTGGCCGTGGCCATGGAGATAGCTGAGACGGTCTGCAGGTCGGCGAAGGGGCCAGGTTCCCCGGAGTCCAGCGCGTGATTGGTGAGGGTTTGCTGGGGGCGGCGGTACGGCATGGTGTAGCGGAGCTGCTTCCAGAAGCGTGAGCCAGGCTTGTTGCTTTGCGGGCCGTTCCAGTGCACCACGCTCAGGCATTTAATGGACTGTTTTAACTCCTCCACCTCCTGGTAGTTAATGACTCCTCGCAGATCGGCACACTCAATTAAGATCACTTTAATGTCCCCTGAAACCAAAGAGTTGCGCAGACGGGACTCCAGCTCAAATATACTCCACCCGCGACGCAGCACGTAGCTCGGGGTCAGCACGATGATCAGGCGTTTACTCATGTCTACGCATCGGGACACATCCTCTATGTAAGCTAAATGACAGACAAAGAAAGAAACTGTAATACCAAAATAATAGATCGTTTGAGGGCTGAAAATAATGCACATTTAAAGACAAACACACACTTAAGACACAACAACCACAGTCATTCATGAACAACAATCTGTGTGTACCCGTGTTTTTGCATTCAAACAAAGCTGTACCTCTAAGAAGATGTGTGTCATCCTGGTAATGTTGACTGCTCATACCTGGACATAAACATTCAGCTTTCAGACACAGCACACATACAGGGCAAAAACACCTGACATATGACGAAAACAAACACAGTGTCACATAAGTGGGCTCTGCAATAACAATAATAAAAAACTGTATATATCATTATTATTATTGCACTAGCCCACAATTGGAATACTACTAATCGTTTAAACTACTGTTTGCTTCTACTAAACAGGTTATGCAGACTAAAAGTTATTAAGCTATTTCTATTCAGCATAAGGCTTTCTGATCATATTAATGCTGATGAGGAAGTTTAATTAGATTTAATTATAAATTATTAAATGACTTTGCAGTATTAGAAAGCAAGGTAAATCCAGTGCTGCTAGCATGATCATGAGATGAAAATGTCACACTTCATTATGAATGATCGAGGAGTTTTCATTAGTTCTGTACAAATGCTGTTTGTCAAATCTGTCTATACAACTATTTTTGTGATTGTTGTGGGTATGTGAAAATGCTCCTAAAGCTTTTTATTTCTGTGAACATCTGGTTTGTGCTGATGAAAATGTTTTAAACATTAAAGACGACATTTACAAACACACTAACAAAGACATACATGCATTCACACAAAACACACATTCTGCACATACTGCTGGTAGGAATGAGATCTCGGTCAGGGATGAAGAGTTTGTATCCATAATGTTTCTCCAGGACATCAGGGAGAATCTCCAGAGCAAAGCGCTCCTCCTCCTGTAATTCCTGACCCCACTGATCCAGCTCCACCTTACTGTAGGAGAGGTACGCATCATACTCTTTATTTTCTGAGGAGAAACAAATCAAAGAAATAAAATGGGAGGGTTTAACAAAATTATTCGGAAATGCTTCTGATGAAAAATGCAGTTACAAATATGTAATTGCTGTAGTGTTGTGCTCAATAACTCCTGTAGGTGGAGTGTGTTTGTGGCTTTACCTCCATCTGTATCCTCCCCACCAAAGTGATGCCTGTAGCATAGCAGCAGCTCAATCCGGTAGCACTTATACACAGATAATAACAATGCCAACAGCAGAAGAATCGCACCCAGGCCACCCGCCAACTCAACGGTGTACATCAGCTCCACTAAGACACATAAAATGGAAAGAGAGAGAAAATAAAGTTCTCTAAGCTGACAATTCTTCCTGGAATACATTAACATAGGCTTACCATGCATTCAAACTCTTTAGCCTGTAAAGTACTGTGCCGGTAACATGAGTGCTGGGATAAGCTGGTATTTCCATATACTAAAAATAAATTTCATGGTATTGCCATCATATACCAGAATACTTTTTGTTTTTAAATGCTGTAGTTGTAAAGAGTGCAACAGTGCTCATACATTATTTTTTCCCATAGGTATATTTTTTTAAGTCTTTGTTTAAGTCTACATATTTGAAGCAAAAAAGTTTTTTCCCCTCCTTTGATGAAGTAGTGAAGCATTGTGAATGAAAATTTAATTGAAGTGAAATATACAAAATATTTGAACAGAGACTTGATTTAAAGATGTCTACTATGTAAAGAAACAATTCAAACATGCATATTACACATAGAAATATTTCAGTAGTTTGAGAGCATAGGGAATATTTCAGTAGTTTGAGAGCATAGGAGTAGTTTGAGAGCATAGGGAACCTGGCTTTACATTCACAGTGCTTCATGGGAGTGGGTAAGTGTTTTTGGCACAATTTGTTTGTCAAGATTCTCTGATTGGTGGAGATTCTCTGCAGAATCTTGGGTGAGTTCAAAAGGACTTTTCCCACTAGGAATTCCGCCGTTGAACATGCTTATTTAAAGTCTCTCTGTGGTGAAAATCAAGCTTTTAATGTTGTTTATATTTTTATGCTATGTTTTTTTATAAAGACAAACCATGTGCATATTCATAAGTCAGCACCATTGCTGAGTATTTTCTCCTAAAAACTGCACTGCACCAAAGACAGTCTCAAAAACACAAGTGTTCCTGTCATCACAAAATACCTAATAACCAATCACTTCACAATGGGTACGGGCTTTCTCTGAAGCCAGGTTATCCTGGAATTTCTTTCTGTTGATAGGAAAAAATCGGGCACATTTAGCAAAATAGCGGGTGAATTATGCATATGATGTATATTACAATGTTACAATGAACCACCTTTGTCCAATGAAGTTCTAAGTCGTTCAAAGTGTTTCTAAGGATATACATTTTTAGAAGTCAGTTGAGATGGCGAACAGGAACTTGGTTTGTGTAACATTAGCAACAATTACAATCAAGCTATTTTAAAGCATGAGTATTTTTTTTTACAGGAAAAAAACATTTCAATATAAGTTTTAAGGGATACAATTAATGACTACAGGGGGAACTTTAAATGCTGGCTGATGGCTTCAACAAAACCATATATCATTGATTAGCAAACTCAAAGCTCACAGTAAGTCTGTCTTTATAAATTATGTTAAAAATAATTTCCCCTATGGTAAAAATGAATATAAGTTTTACATAAAGTACCCAACTGTTGCACTCTATTACAGAAATCAAGTCTAGAATACTATTTTAGTTGGAAGGTTCAACTCTGGTCAGTTTTTAATTCAAGACTTAAGTAATTTTGAGCAGTAGTGTCCCTGATTCCTAGCATAGTATTCTAGGTTTGATGGCATCAAGCTAGATGGCACGATTTCCTTTGTCAATTAGCTTCATTAGCAAATCTACCAGCCACATCAGCACCAAACCAGCCTGGACCAGCATGGAAATTCATGCTGCGTTAAGGACATACACAAGGGGTGAGAAACGCGAAATGACTTCAGAATGATTAAGTGCTAATGATGTTCATATTGTTCAAAGCTCCTCTGCGCTACAGCTAATGGAGGTAAACACGCAAGATATACTCGGATGCTTCAGAGAGGCTGAAAGATTGTGAAGGCATGTGTGTTTGTGTGCTCAGCAATGAGCTGAAGGAGAGAGAGGGGTGCATATGAGAGATTTGGTTTGTGTGTGCGAGGCTTTGAGATTATCTGCAGAAATATGTGTGCATGGCTAAGACGAGTTGAAAGAGAGAGAGTGTGCGTTTATTCATTTGTGTGTGTGTGTGAGAACAGTTGAATGGGTTTTGAGTTGGGCTGAGAGGGAGAGAATATGTGTGAATTGCTGAAGCTGTCTCCTCCTCTGAACTGCCATTAAAAGAGAAGATAGGATGCCTTCAAAGCAGCTCTCTCAAAAAGAGAGTGAATTTTAGATGTTGATGCATTTCCCTAAAGGAGAGAAAGAAAGAGATAGACAGAGAAGAGGAGGGAGACACAGGAACATGCTGTGCTGTTTATGTACAGAAATCCTACGGCACATTAAAGGGATAGTTTACCCAAAATGAAAACCCTGTCATCATTTACTCAACCTCATGTTGTTCCAAACATGTATGACTTTCTTGCTTCTATGGGACAAAAAAGGCGCAGCTTTCAAGTGTCCAAACTGTGTTTTTTTTTCAATGCAACAAAAATATATACACCAAAGTATAGTCACAGTAGATGATTTTATTTTTTAGAACAAATACGTATTCATTTTCAATGTTATGTTATTATTGTTCAATATTAATTCATTAATCTTTTTCTAACAAGTTGTGGAATGGAACAATAAGCAGACGGGGTCGACCCTGCCATAATTGTTCGGTATAGAGATTTCATGAGCTCGCTCAAATTTAACCAGACCCGATTTGGTTTCCAAACAAAGGAACATCGGCAGACATGACTGAAGAAAAAAGATTGGGTTGGTTACCTCTGGATTTTTTCAGGCAGACCAACGATATGCAGATTTTTCCTCCGACATCATTTTTCTAAATCATCCAGGTGTTTGGTTAATGAAGAAACCCAGTGAGTAAGGGTTTGCCTGTCACTTGCTCGAGTTGTCGCGAATAGATTTGAAAGTTGTGTGAGCTTGTCATCAATCACCTTTGTGATTTTCTCAGTTATTTATTGTATTGGTCTGCATAATGCTGGGTCAAGTTGTTTGCTACCGTCCCACTGCACAAAATCTTGTTTTTTCCCTACAAAGATAAATTAACTAGCCCAGAACTAAATTCAATTATTTTCCTTGTTTTGAGAAAATTTAACTTGAATACATTTTTTTTAATAACTTGAATTTTATGTACTTTCCATTTATTTAAAAGCAACCACAATTTAAAAAAGTGAAAAAACATGCTTGATTTTTCTCTTTTTGCATTGGTTTCAAGACATTTGTACTGCTTGAATCTATTTCCAAAATCTAAATTTGCTCAGCTTTTTTCTTGTTTTAAGAATTTTTTTCTGAAGTTTTACTGTCTTGTTTTAAGATGTCTTATCAAGTAGAATTTTCTCACCCCATTGGCAGATAACTTTGCTTACTTTGAGTTTTACTTTCTTAATTTATGTTTTATTATCTTATTTTACTATCAACTGAATGTTTTCTGTAAAAAAATAGGATATGCTGAATAATAATTTGTTGCTTTGCCTGTGTCACAGTCTTGTCGCGTGTCACATCCGGGTTCCTCTGTGTCTTCCAGATCCTTCCCCCTCCTGTCTTGTTAGGCAATTGCCCTGTTAACTATATCAGCTGGTTCACATTTCCTCACGTACTTAAACCCTCATGTTCTCCCTGGTCTTTGTTGGTAATTGTCAGTGTTTAGATGGATGTTCGAGTGTGTGGATCTATTCCCCCGTGTTCTCCTGGAAGTAAGAGTTTTGCAGTGCCCTTTTTGTTATTCGTTGGTTAATAAAGTATTTCTGTTTGAATCTCTGTGTCTCCGCGTCTGCTCCGCATCGCACACCAGCATCAGTGCGTAACAGCCTGGTTTTGATGTGTAGGATGCCTCCTGCCATTTACAGGCCGTTAATAAAGTGATGCTATTCTGCTGAAAGCTTTAGGCTACAACGTGTATGAGAGGTGCAAGTGATAAAAATGCACTCCAGTGCTGGAAAGTTAAAAATCATTTCATCCAGAAATCGTCTCGGGTTACGTATGTAACCCTGGTTCCCTGAGGGGAACGAGACGCTGTGTCGAAGCACTAGGGGAAATAGCCTTGCGTGAGTCACGTGAAGATCTATGCAACCAATGAGAAACGAACGCGTGTGAATGCGTCACTGCCGGCCGCAGCCGGTGACGTCATGAGGCAGAGCATAAAGCGCGTCTGAAACCGGGGCGCGTCAGCCATGAATGCCTGAAGCGGGCCCGGAGGCGCCAGGAGCTGAGGCCAAGACACAGCGTCTCGTTCCCCTCAGGGAACCAGGGTTACATACGTAACCCGAGACGTTCCCTTTCTGGGAACTCGAGCTGTGTCGAAGCACTAGGGGAACGCTATGCCAACGCCACCTCAGCGACGTCAGCATCCGGGTGTGTCCCAGCTCACTGAGAGAGCACCCTGGTTCCCGGGGCGGCATCGAGGTCTAGCTGGTAGAACCTCATGAATGTGTGCGGTGAGGACCAGCCGGCCGCAGCACAAACATCAGACAAGGCGACTCCGGAGAGGAGAGCCTTGGATGCTGCCATGCTCCTAGTGGAGTGGGCTCAGACCCTCAAAGGAGAAGCATGTCCGGCCGACTCGTAAGCTAGACAGATAGCCTCGACTATCCACCTGCTTGGTGTTTGCTTAGAAGCTGGAGCCCCCTTAGGGGTCCTAAAGCCAACGCAAACGAACAGTTGGTCCAACCTACGCCAAGTGGCAGTCTTGGAACGTAAGCGTCCAGTGCTCGCACTGGACAGACCTTGTTCTTGCTCCTGCTCATGATCATCAAATGGGGGAGGGCAGAAGGCCTGCAGCATGATAGACCGAGCCACCTCAGTGGGAACCTTGGGGATATAGCCTGGCCTCGGGTGGAGAAATGCCTTTCCCATCCTGGGCGCAAACTGAAGACATGAAGGGGCCACTAAGAGGGCCTGAAGATCCCCGACCCTCTTGAGCGAGGCGATTGCCAGCAAAAGAAGGGTCTAAAGAGAGAAGTACTTAATAGAGATTCCTCTAAAGGTTCAAGGGGCGGCTGGGACAGGCCTAGGAGTACCACGGACAAGTCCCAAGCCGGCACCCTGGTCTGTGCCGCAGGTCTCAGCCTTAGTGTACCACGGAGGAAACGAGTGACTAGGGGGTCCCTGCCCAAGGGTACCCCACCCAGAGGTACGTGGCAAGCCGCTATAGCAGCCACGTAGACCTTCAAGGTGGAGGGGGACAGCCCTGCCACAAATCTTTCTTGCAGGAACTCCAATACTTTGCCAACTTGACAGGTTACTGGGTTCACCTGCCTTTCACTACACCAAGAAGTGAAGAGCTTCCACTTCAGGGCGTAGAGTTTCCTCGTGGAGGGAGCTCTGGACTGAAGGATGGTCTCAACAACCTCGGCTGAGAGACCGGCCTCTATGAGCTGGGCCCCCTCAGGGGCCAGACCCACAGTTTCCCAGAACTCCCGGGAGCAGAGTGATGGGAGGAAAAAGCGTACAGGCGTAGCCTCGGCCACGCCTGTACCATAACAACCCGCCCCAGAGGCCCTGGATGTTAAACGAAAGCCACAGAGGGCAGAGAAATTCTTACGGAGGCAAACAGGAGACCTGTGCCTGCCGTATCTGTCCCAAATCTGCTCCAAACAAGGGGACCAAGGGTTCCAGCCCTCGGGGAGAACCCCTGGTTTTCAGCCACCACTGCAGGGATCTCGCACACAGTCGGCCCCATGGAATAATCGCTGGAGCCGCTGCATGGACCCTAACACCTCAGAGTGTCTCACGTGAGTGGCTGCCCCTCGATACTCTTGACGGCTGAACGAAGGCTTGAATGCGCTCGGGGAAGAGCCGAGCCAACATAGCCACTGAGTCCCAAAGACTCCCAAGAAAGTGGTTCTCTACGTGGGAGAACTAACACTCTTCTTGGTGTTCAGCGTAAGAGTGTCACTCGTCGCTTAACAGCTCAACGAACGGCCTGGATGCTCTCGGGGAGGAACCGAGCAGACATGGCCACTGAGTCCCAAATGACTCCCAAGAAAGTGGTTCTCTGAGTGGGAGAAAGTACACTCTTCTTGGTGTTCCGCCGTAAGCATCGACGAGAACCAGGAGTTCTTCCGCATGCTCAGGGTGCGTGGGCATCGCCCCGTGACCTTGATTGCGAAGCGGGTACCCCTCAGGGAGAACCCCTGGTCTTAGTCTTAACCCCAGCTCCTCTGTGTGCGGGCACAACACCTCGATGTTGTGCTGCCCTTGCAAGTACAGAGGAGCTTAGAGCAGCCGGACCAAACACGGAAGCACTGATACTGGTACGCCTTCCCCCCTGAAGGCGAACCACAGGAACTTCCTGTTGTGGAAGGATGGGAATGAGGGATTTATATGTCTCTGATGTCGATCGTGCCGGACCCGTTATAGGACCTAATCTGTACTACGATCCGCCTGAGCGTTGCATCTCTTCGCATCAATTTAAGAGACAAAAATCCAGAATGAGCCGCAACCTTCCATCCTCCCTTCGGAACTATGAAGTAACAGCTGAAAAGCCCGGACTTGCTGTTCACAAGGGGTCCATACCCGATGGCCCCTTTCGCCAGCAGAGTGTCTACTTCTTGTTCCATGACCAGAGCCTGCTGAGGGCCTACAGCAGACTGTAGGACCCCCGAGAACCGGGGTGGTGAGACCCCGAACTGAATGGTGTACCCTAAGGTGACCGTGCGCAGGACCCACTGAGAGATACCGGGTAGCCGTGACCACGCATCCCGGAACTCTACTAGGGGAACCAGCCTCCCGGGGCTGGCCTCTGGTGCTGATAGCATGTCCACCACTGGGCCGGGATTTCCGGATTCCCGGGTGGAGTGCTCTAGGACCCTCCTCGGAGGGGGTGGTTTTCCCATGGCGGGCTGACTGGTCAGCTGCTCCAGGGATACACCACCTTGTTGCGGCTTGGCGTCAGGGCCGCTTGCTCTTAGCCTTCTTAGCGCTCAGGACAACCCTCAGATCGCCCCTCTTGCCAGAGGCTTGAACCTGTCGACCCGACACCCCGGGATTAACCGGAGGAAGACGGGTGGCGACACTTCGTTTTTGAGCGGCCCTGTGTGAAGAGCTTTGAGACCTCCCTTGACTGGCGGTCTCACGTGGAGGGCGGCGGGGAATAACTTTACTGAACGACACCTGCTGTCGTGCAGCCTCCTGAAACTTGTCGACAACGCTTTTTACGGCGTCGCCGAGCAAGCCCGAAGGGGACAGAGGAGCGTCCAGCAAAACAAATTTGTCCTATCTTTCATAGCTGACAAATTAAGCCAAAAAGGTGTCTCTCCGTAGCCACCAGAGCTGCCATGGAGCGGCCGACAGAGTAGGCCATCTCCCTAGTGGCCCGAAGAGACAGATCCACGGTCCGGCGCAGCTCTGCCACTGCCTCCGGACCGATACCGCCGCCCTCGTTGAGGTCCCCAAGCAACTCCGCCTGATATGCCTGCAGCAGTGTCGTGCCGTGCAGACACGCTGTGGCATGACTCGATGCGGAGTATGCTTTCCCCACCAAAGACGATGTGACGCGCATCGGCTTGGAGGGGAGCGCCAGAACTTTAATGGAGGACGCAGACTGAGGGACGAGGTAACTCGCCCTCATCCACTTTCTTCAACCCTCTATATCAATGATCTTGAGCCCCACTAGATTATTATACATCGTAATATTACGTGTATAAATTTTCTCGGAGGCTGGCCTTCCCCAAGATCTAGATACCTCGGCATGTAAATCAAGTATGAAAGGCATTGCTCGGCGCGGGGAAATGACGCGAGTCAGAAGATAACGCTCGTCTAACATACTTAGGACGAGCCCTTCTGGTCTCTGCTGGCCAATCAAGCCCCAGACGAGAGACCGCTCGCGCCACAACCTCAACAAGCTCCTCAAACGCCGGCGAGGAGAGTGGCGAATCCTCCTCGACCGGGTCAACACTAGCTAAATCGATCTCACTCTCTGAACTTGATAGAGCTAGTGTTGGAGTCACAGCACGGGCATCTCACTCAGAGTGCTCGTGACTGGGACCCGCTTGATCTCGTGAAGGCTGAGGTAAGGACGGACCCACCCCAGCAGCCTCAGCGAGATCCATTTGTGATCCCCAGGACCGAGAGCGCCACAAAGCCTCGGCTACTGCAGGTCCCGAATCGCGGGGAACACTAGCCTAGGCGGCCTCGTTACAGACCGCCAGGCGGGAGCGGAGATCATGCAATGAAAAAGTTCATCCCACCGGGGCTCCGAACCCCGATCTACCGCATGATAGGCAAACACACTATCCACTGTACCACAGTGAGCATGCAGATAGAACCTCTCGCAGTCGTTACAACCGGCACTCTCAAGTGCCGACCGTGCATGCTCCACTCCCAAACAGATTACACACATAACATGTGTATCCCTGCCCGTTATGAAACGTGGGCAAGGATAAACACACGGTGTGAACCTCTGTTCATTCGCCACATTTTCACACTCATTCTGATGATTTTTAGCTATCTCAACTCAAAATCACTCTCACACAGACACAGCACGCTGAAGGCATTCAGAGCTGACGCGCCCCGGTTTCAGACGCGCTTTATGCTCTGCCTCATGACGTCACCGGCTGCGGCCGGCAGTGACGCATTCACACGCGTTCGTTTCTCATTGGTTGCATAGATCTTCACGTGACTCACGCAAGGCTATTTCCCCTAGTGCTTCGACACAGCTCGAGTTCCCAGAAAGGGAACTGTATTTAACTTCAGAATGATCTCAAAGTTAAAAGACGTGCTAAAGTCTGATTTTGTGGTGGCTTTGGTTTTAAAATAAATGATTACAATCTTAATTTGAGTGAAAAAGGATTTTGAAAGTCTGACAGTAATCAGTGTTGAACTACTTACTGTAAGGTTAATCCTGCCTGGTTTAAATGTTTGAAAATGATTAATAGTTGAAAACATTCGTTAGAAATTTAGAAAAGTAATCAAAAAGTAAATGTAATAAGTTATATTACTTTAATCAAGTATTTAAAATAGTTACACTAATTACATTTTAAATAATCAGATTTACACATGAACCTTCCCAACACTGCCAAAGCAGCATTTTACAATGATTTCTGACAATTTCTGTGACACTGAAGATTGTAGTAGTTTACTTTTACTTCACTGTCTGCAAAAAAAAGAGATGAGCCTTAACATTCTTTAAAACATCTCTTGAAAGTCATAAGAGTGTGTAAATGACAGAATTTTCATTATGAGTGAACTAGTCCTTTAAATGAGAAGCAGCTGGTTTGTTGGTTGAGTTCATATGTGTTACAGCTGAATGTGTTACCTCGTTTCCCAATCTGTACATTGGCTTGTCGTCTCCCATTGCCGTTTTCCGCATAACAGGAATAATTACCCAGATCTACCTCCTCCAGTGAGTCTATGGTCAGAGTAATGGACACTTCCTGTTCACCCAGGTGTTCTCTGATGGTCCTGGTGGAGATAACGAAACAATGAGCCATTGTTCAACATGGGCTGTGGAATCAAAGTTTTTTAATTAGCCCCTTTTGACAGAGGATTCTGAGGATAAATTTTAGACTGAGCAGCTTGTAGAGATTAGAAATTTTGGGAGGAAGGGCTTTGAGTTTGGTCGGCACTCAACAAATGGGTCTCTCATTTAATTATAACAAAACATTCGCTCTCTTGTTTGTCCTGGCTGAATCATTTGAAACTGAAATTTCATTTAAAAAACGCTGACATCGCTGCTCCTTAACTGCATGTAAATGCAAATGCATTCGGTGCATGGTGCGTGATACATTTTGCTGTGTTATTAGGATGTATTCAGAGCTGCTCTGATCCAGCTCTCTTTCAGACAGGGGAATTAATAATAGTGTGTCATCACAGCGACCACCCCTGCTAGATATAAATAGGCTCATATACAAGCTTGTGATATCAGTAATTGAAAATGTACTGTCGACATCTCAGTGAACATTTAAAGTGCGCTTTATGGTGCACCATCTATCGAATTGAATAAGAGATTTCACAGTGGAAGCTAGTTTTAAAAGCAACTATTTCTCCTTTAATAAACAGTGTGGAGGAACAGTAATAGTAACGCATTTGAACTCTGATATATACCATAATACTGAATGATAACTGTATTCTTTTACCATGGTATTATGCCAAAATGCCATTTTTGTTAGTAAATAGCCTGAATATAATGATCCTCCAGCTAAACCATCACTAACTATAAAGATAAATGTAAAAAAAAATCAATTGATTAATAAATAAATAACAGTCTAAGCTTTTTATATATACCTAATGTGTAATACACTTTCAGTTGTCCTGTTTGAGCATGCTTTTCAGTAAGACATCCTAAATTTAGCATATTTTAGACTATTAGGCCATACTCTTGCTTCCATTTAGTTACTTCTTACTTGATTTCACTCTCTCGAATGCGACTCTGGTCCATGTCCTCAATGAACTTCTCTCCTTTCATCCAGTAAACAAGTGGACTAATGTCCCCACTGTACCCGAAGAAGGCTCGACATGTCAGGTTCAGCATGCTTCCTGCAGGGGGAAGGAAGGTTCGTGATTACACATTTATAATAGACTTCCTTCTGTTTTGATTCAATAGTTCATCTGCCCAGGGATTGTTGCCTTATGTAAGAAAATGTAGGGCCCATGCTGTGTTTGTGAAGCCAGAGACAATTTACCTGCACTGGCCACTAGGGGTTCTCCATGTAATCAATGGCAGCTGACAAGCTCACAATGGCATATTGTAGGTTAATGAGACTCACCAGTGAGCCCGAAAAGTTTTTCCTTGACAACACACTAGTATACTATTTCCTCTTGAGAGTATATACAATGCACTTTATTTGAGCTAAAACTAACCTTACTTTGAATTTCATTTCTTTAAGCTTTCTTTGAAACACTCTGAAAATGTGAAAATCATTAATCAGGTCATCATTTACTTACAATTATTATGCTGTTCCAAACCTACACTTCTTTCCTTTGCAAAACAAAAGAAGCATGGTATAAAGAATGTTGACAATCAGTTTTGGTTCCAATTAAACTTCCATTGTATGTTTTGTCCATATAATTGAAGACAATGAGAACCAAACTGTTTGGTTTTTAAGAATATCTTCTTTTATGTTCACAGAAGAAAGTAAATGAGTAAATGATGACAGAATTTCCATTTTTGGGTCATCTGTCTTTTAAATGATTAAAATCCATTAGATTTATTCTACTAAAACAAGGACCTTCAACATGAAACTTACGAGTGTGCCAATTATTGATCACACCTAATTTTGTGAGAAAAAAATATTAGGGGGAGAAAAAAAATCAGCATTACATTAAAAATTAAAAGGCAAAACTACAAGCTTCGAAAACAGAGAGTTTATTTTACTTTATGAACATGCTTATTTTCAGTGGTTTGAAATGCTGTTTCTTTCTTTCTTTAGTTGCGGTTGAGGTGGTATTTCCGCCTTAAGGTTGCGATGTTTGTCAGTTGTTTGACGTTAATTAGGCATGTCTTTAGACTACCAACGAATAAAGCCCAGCACCAGGGAAAAACTTGCTCCGGGCCCCCAAACAACCCATAAATAGCATCTGTTTCTCACCAGGATGTGAATTACATGTGGAGCATCTGATCAAAGAGATACTGAGCCCATGAGTGTAAAAGAGCACCATACACGCATATTGTGAATGACATCGAATCAGAAATTTAACTGATACTGGGTTTGATGTTTTGTTGACATATATAGTAATAAAAATAAGATACATTTCTGAAATGCTAATGTTCAGACATTCACATTTTGACACCTTTAAATCAATTACATTAACATTTAATCATATAGCAGAAGCTTTTATCCAAAGTGACTTTCAGATAAGTGAAAACCCAAGCTATTTATCATACAGGAACATTAGCCTGGCTCACAAATTTCAACCATAAACAAAAGCTAGAGCAGAAGAGCAACTTCAAAAGAGCAGAGAAAAGAGATCTGAATCTGAATCTGAATTTGATAATGATGTCAGTGGAGCAAGACCAAGAGGGATGATACATGTTGGTTGATGACCAGATACATTGGTGTGTTCTTAAACTGTGGTAGGCTTAACTGAGCTAGTTTGAAGGCTGGCCAAAACAGCACTGCAGGACTTCAGTCTCAAACTGACCAGATCCTGGATCACCATCTACAATCACAAATAAACAAACTAACAAACATTTAGAACATCTTAGCAACTGCATACCCGAGCTAAATTAAAATACGGGTATTGTACTAACCGGAGTTTGTTTTTAATGACTCAAATCAGTCATTCAGTATATCTTTTATAACTAATGTTTTTTTTCCATAGTGGATGCTAAAAAATCTGACAGACATCTAGTGAAACTTTCTGAATCATCTATCTTTTTGGTCTCTCTAGTCTTCTGGCTTTACATCCTTCTTTCAATCCTTAATGCTGTTTCAAGGCTTAATGCTCTGTAACCTTGAAAATTCAAGTATTTTTAATGTACTTTCAGGAAAAAACTTATTTACGCACATTCCTTTTATAGATATTACAGTGCTGGAAAGGCATTGCAGATATTACTTTGAAATTCATGAAATGCAATATTTTTTCCCATAACTTCAGCCCAAACTTATGTGTAGACAGTTATCTACACTATTGTTCAAAGTAATGGGGTTGAAAAAATACAGTAAAAACAGCAATGTTGTGAAATATGATTGGAGTAATAAATAACAGTTTTTAATTTAAATGTATTCTAAAATATAATGATGGCAAAGTTGAATGTCCAGCAGCCTTCAGTATCACATGATCCTTCAGACATTTTTCTAAAATGCAGTTTCTTGCTGCTCAAGACACATTTCATACTATTATCAGTGTTAAAAACAGCTGTGCTGCTTAACATTCTTGTGGAAACTGTGATACATATATTTTCAGGACATTGCATCTATTTACATACAAAATTCTGATTGGTCTAATCATGAGTTGTGTGCTTATTCTCGTGCTCAGCCGTATATGTGCTGTCTGCAAATAACAGTTCTCAACACATTACTATGTGTAACCCAAAGCTTAACTAATACTTTAACACTATTCATTTGCTGACTTGCATGCTCTGGCATTTCCTGGCATTAGAAAATGCAAATCTATTTGTGCTCTCCTCTGTTATCACCACAATCTCGTCTGCCTCCTAATCAGGGGATAACACACTCAGATATGGAATAATTTAGCAATTTCAATACATAATTTAGGAAGCAACTAGAAAAAGCTGGTGTTTAATAAGGTCTGCCACCAGAGAGAGCTCTAAGCTCTATACAGGGCCATTGTGCGGTTTTGAGTGTTTTTTTGAATATATTTGAATGAAAGGCAAGTGTACTGAGGTGTTAGCTTGCGGTGTTTCGCTCCATTTACCAACACAGCCGAAACACTGACCAAGCATTCCTTTGCAAGCGCGCGCACACACACACACACACACAAACATGCAGGTCTAAAGACATCACACAGTCATGAATGAACCAATAGAAACCTACGTCAACATTATGACCTTCACTGAGAATTCACTTCACTTAAAGAATGAATCTCACAGCAGCGCTACTTTAGCAGACTGAATGCACAGATTTCTTTGTATCCATCTTTTTCTCCCCTCCTCCAATTCTTCAGCTGATTTGTTCCTCAGCAGTGCAACCCAACGGGGACATGTAAGACTTTAATTATCTGTATAGAATAGGGCTTTGTGAACAGGTACTCCTCCGCAGATCCTTTCATACTCCCTGTCCTCCCCTCTTCCTTTCTTTCTGATGTCATAATAGAGACCCTGCCTCAGCACCTCTCTCACCGATGTTACAGTGTGTGAGTCTGACACTGAAAGAGTGTGCAAATGAGAGAGAAAAGACAATTAGTGCAGTTTAATCCGTTTTTTAGAGCTGAGAGCACATATGAATTGTAAAGGGAGATTCGTGAACAAAGAGAACGTTTTCTATTATAAAACACAGACTCTCGCACATATTCGATTTAAGCAACAACTATTCTAGAGGTTTTAAAAGGGTCCAAAAGCACACATACTGACACATATGTGTCCCTTCCCCCTCACACAGGCGGCATTTCTCCAGAGGATCTGTTTCAATCTCCAAACTAAATCTAAATCCAGATATATCAACACGTCAGCAGGCCCTTACGTATTCAACCCACTGCTTCTATTCTTCTCTCTCAGCATTCTCTCTCTCTCTCCCTCTCTCTCCGTACAGCCTTCTTCCGCTGACAGCGGGATCAAACTCCGTCAGACCCCTGGGAGATCATGTGTGGAAATCGCTCGAGTCACATGATTTCCTGTTGGTACGTGACTATAGCACAAGGCTGATTAACTGTGGTAGGCAGTTTTGGAGATTAAATCACATTAGGATAGACTGAGCAGTCAATAGGACAGTCAATTCAATACATTCAAAAGTGAGAACCAATTCAGTTTGCCTTTAAACATGGTTCAAGGTTTGGCTGGTTAGCAAAAGTAGTCAATTTTCTGACAGAAAATTGCAAGCAACATAAAAAAATTATATATATTACACAACTATATACCGTTTGAGGTGGTTAATATTTTTTATGTTTTGGAAAGAAGTCTCTTATGCTCAGCAAGGCTGTATTGAAAAAAGATAAATAATACAGTAAAACAGTAATATTGTGAAATATTATTACAATTATTGAAATAACTGTTTTCTATTTTAATATATTTTAAAATGTGATTTATTCATTTGATGGCAAAGCCACTACCACAGTCTTCAGTGTTACATGATGTTTTGGGTCACATTTCTAAAAGGTATCTTTTCATATATGCATTTAATAGGACTCACATTCTCTTCACTTTCCATCAGCTTCTAAGAGTCATGGATGAGGAGTCTGTGCTCAAATCCGCAAAGGAAAGATAATAAACTCCGGATATCTGACAAACTGCCAGGATGGACACAAATGAGGTGTTTTTGGGCTGCAAATCTGATTTGATCTGATTATTTTTCGAGTTCAGGCTGGAAAAGGAAATAAAAATGGCAGTTTATTCAAGTAACTCCCAACAGTTTGTAGATGATTGACTGTGAAACGCTCTGTGTTTGACACGTGCAAGTGTGTGTGTGAGTGTGTTTGTGTTTAATACTCCTCTTCTCTGAATGCAGGTGAGTATGAGTCTGTTAACAGACTGACAGGTGGTTTATGTATGGTTTAAGCTACGCCTGAAACTAAACCTCAGCAGAAGGGAGGCCGGGTGTTGTGGAATGTCAGATGAAAGGATTTCTTCTTATTAAAGTGAAGGACAGAAAGGACAGAGATCAAACAGTTTAGAGAGACGCAGAGGATATAGTGTCAAGGGTTAAGAATCAAAGAGTGGTGCAGAGATAGATTCAAGTATAAAGTGAAATGACGTTGTATATGTTGTCTCTAAGCAAGAACAGGTGATTGGTTATAAAAGCCTCAAACACCCATGCCTTTTCTTCTCAGCTACATGAAAGACTTTAGACTATCTTTATAAATCTGTGTCCATTTTGCTGTTGTTCTGGCCAGGAACAGCCCACTTAGAAAGAAAGATGTTGTCTGGATGACATACATGACCAACCAGCATTTATTTTAACCTGAATGATTCTGAAATTGGAAATTGCCCCAAAACATTAAATGAAATGTGCAGAAATCAATGCTGTGTGTGAACCTCACAAACTTTGGCAAATGTAACTATTAGTTATTACTTTAAAACCACATATACAGTAATACCTTGATATACGAGTGTCCCGACATACGAGATACGAGATACGAGCGAGCTTTAAGCAATTTTTGCTTTGAGATACAAGTAAATATTTGAGATAGGTAGTCCAGCACTCGGAGCAGCTCAAACCGCCTCATTTATGGGGTAATTGCTGGGGTAAATGATCTCCACTAGAGGGCCACCTTGGTTTTACAGCGGTGGTTACCAGAGGCAATGAGTGATTCAGGTGTATTAAGCTGAGAGCAGCACCAGTTATGTGTTCAATAATAAGAAATATGAGGTTTTGAGGCACACATTATTGTGCGTGTAGCCTATTCAATACACTACACGGGAAGAAACACTACACTGCATTATCAACACTATGTTTGCATTATCTACGTTATCCCTCCCTCCTTCTCCTCCGCACATGCTGCCATCAGCCACTACTGTATCATCTGTTTTGAAGGTAAGAACTTATATTTAAAACCACATTTTATTTTATATCACATTAATCCTTTTACACTATAACTTTATGTGTGTGTGTATGTCTATGTAGCAATTAGAGCTATCCCCTTCTGACAGTTCTTTCTATAGCACTCCTAGGCCAATTGGACATGGTGGAGGCTTAGCCATGATCTTTAGGAACACATTCAAATCTAGACTTCTGCTTGTAGATGACTTTTCCGGATTTGAGGCACAGCTCCTAAAAAAATTATCTAAATGGTCCCCTACTCTGTGTATTGGTGTACTGGTGTCTTAAAGCCAGTATAACATTTATTCATGAGTTTTCTGAGTTTCTGTTCAATCAAGTGTCTTAGGGGACTTCAACAACACGGTCTGCTGCCCATCTAAACCTATGTTTAAAAGCTTTATGAGCCTTATGGACTCACTCAAATTTGTACAGTCAGCCTCTAGCCCTACACATAATTTAGACCATACACCGGATCTTGTTTTGACTTGTGGTTTCTCTGTCCTTATCTCTTAAGTATTTGATGCTAGCATTTCTGATCATTGCCCTATGGTGTTTGAGCCTGTTATTTTATATAATCAGCCCATCCTTTCTCACCCTGTGGACCCTGTTCTACAACTGCTCTTGAATTTTCTGAGTCTTATTCCAAGTTCCTCTCAAATTAGAATGTGTCTTTGTCATTCTGTATGGATACTGAACAACTGGTTGAAATTTTCAACTCTGCTTATTGTACTGCTCTGAATACAGTTGCTACACTTATGCGTGAGAAACGCATGGTCTGATCTGGTCCTCAGACCTGGTTAAATGCATCTACTCACACTCTCAGACAAGAGTGCAGAAGGGCAGAGAGCAGGTAGAAAAAGGAGCCACCTACCAAATGTTGAACGCCTGCAAAAAATGCTAACATGCCCAAAAGTTCTCTTCAAAACCACAAATTCGGTTGTTAATCCTGTTGTTTGTTCAGTTCCTGTGCACATAATTTTCTGATTGTTTTGGTAAAGAAAATACAGGATATTAGATCACACCTCTCTCCTCTTGACATAGAAACCTCTCAATTTATCATTTCATCTAGTTGCTTGCATCTAAAAACTTTCAACCAGTGTCTTTATCTCAATGACTCAAAATAATTTCTCAGATGAAACTCACATTTTGTCAATCAGATGTATTGCCTGGTTGTCTGTTTAAAGAGGTTTTAGACAAAAACAGCCCCTTTAGTTATAATGAACAGCTCTTTAACAAACAGAGTATTTCCAGAAGGTACAGCCCCTATTGAAAGGACCTCATCTTGACCCCACTATGCATAACAACTACCAGCCTACCATCTCTAAACTCCTATTCATTTAAAAGGTTTTGGAAAACCTTTTTCAGTCAGACTTTAGAGCACTGCATAGCATGGAGACAGCTTTGCTGAAGGTTACATATGACATTCTGCTGTCCATTGATTCTGAGTCTTCTGCTATCCTAATACGCTTAGATTTAAGTGCCACATTTGATACTATTGATCATGATAGTATACTCTTGAAACGACTTGAGTGTGTTATTAGAGTCCAGGGCATGGCTTTACAGTGGTTTTCCTCATACTTAAAGAGGAGGACCTTCTCTGTAAATATCGGGTCATTCACTTCAACTTCTGTGGTTATCCATTGTGGTGTTCCACAGGGTTCCATTCTTGGCCCTTTCTTGTGTTCTCTCTACATACTCCCTTTAGCCTAAATTTTCTAGCAACATAACATAAACTATCATTGTTACGCTGACAACCTCCACCTATATCTTCAAATCAAACCAGAAAATGACATTTCATTAGATCTATTTTCATTCCTCAATAAAGTCAAGACCTGGTTGACAAAAAACTTACTGAAACCGAATGAAAATAAAACCAAAGTGCATCTACTGGGTCCTGCAGCTAACTAACATCTCCATTATAACGGAGTTCTTCAAGTAACAACCTACAAAATCACCCAGAAAAACTTGCAGTTTATTTTGATCCCCTTCTTCAATTTGACGAGGATGTAAATGCAGTTGTATAGAGTAGCTTTTGTAAACTCGGATCTGTAGCAAAAGGGAAACACTTTCTTTCTAGTAAAGACCCAGAAATTGTGATTCATGCACTTGACAGGGTTCTGTCACTTCTGTCTGGTTTATTTTTGGTTTTATGACAGAGCTCTGACACCACCGTATTACCTTGTCTTTGTGTGAGCACAAAGCTTCATGTGTGCTTGAGTCGTGCACTCTTGTTCACTTGACCTGTCTTGTGTGCAGGGCGTGGTATACAGATCCTGACACTCCAGTCTAGTTCGGTTTCGGTTTTGTGTCAGAATTCTGACATTTATGCTCCATGTGTCTGTCTTTGTAAATATAAAAGGTCTGCAAAGTTTTAAATATCAAAGTGCATGACAATTAAAGTTGTCTCCTAAAAGAAAGAATCAATTCTTAACTACCGAAACAATTTGTCAGCAATTCCAGTCTCTATGTAGGTTTGTAACAAATTTGCATAATTTGTACCTGTGGGAGAAATCATGGGAACGTCCCAGATTATTTTACATTTGCATCTCCCTTTCATTTAAAAAAACTGTTTTAATGTACTTTATATAGTTGTCATTCTCACCTTTTATTGATAAATTTATTTATTTATTTATTTATTTTTCATAATTGTTGAGCTCTGTGGTGACTAGTTTGGAATGCATTAGTCAGTGGTCTAGGACTACTCAGGCTGTGGAACACAGCTAGTCTGTGGGATGCAAACAACAAATTGAGTGTGGGCAATGGAATGCAGCTTAGATATCCCCCTGCCTAATTCCGGTGAAAATCTGATCTTTCTAGAGACTTCTAGAGTTAGAACCACATATGCGCTAAAAATACCACAGAGAACAAAAATCAATGGGAAGTCCCAGAATACTTTATATTTGCATCAACCTTATTATTATACACTGTTTAAATGTAATTTAAAAATAAATAATATTTTTCTTGCCTAATAGCAGCCTTTGGTCTTCATTAGCTGATCGCAAACAATATCAATTTCAGTGTACCTCCAAGCATTGTAGTTGTAGCTCAGAATCAACCTGCTATTATGTTGTGTTGTTGACATGTCGAGAAGATGTATCCCCTTTTTTCATTCACTTCCAAAAGTAATTTTTTACCTTAAACCTTGCTTCCCTTTCGAAGAAGCTGTGGGAACGCTTAGTGTGACTACACTGTGAAGCATCCATGAAATTGAACCAACGGTGTGATTGTACATCAGAGACAGGATGAAGTTATGAAACAGGAAGCTATAAAAGCATACCAAATTCCGGAATCGGCAGCTTATGTGTCTTCAGTAAGCGCCATATGTGAAACAAGAGTTTGTTTGTTGCTGGTGTGTTTGTTGAAAGATCCCAAACTAGTTTAAAAAGAACAGGGAATCCAACAAATAACAATCAACTATTTCAGTGTTACTGATCAATTATGTGTTACTCCCTGACCCTTACTTCATTATGAGCAGGGATACACACAATCTCTGAGTTGGTTGCTTGGAAACGGAGCATGCACTGTCAGCGCTTGAGGAGTAGAGAAGGTGCTTGCAAGACACCTTGCTCCACAATCTTCATCTTCCCTTAAGGCCTGGACACTTCTCACCAAGCCAGTTAGAGTAACATCAGCCTTGGTAGGCAAAGTATACTCTGCCTCGAGTCAGGCTGCAGCGTGGACCATGAACCATGGAATGAAGGGAATTGGTGGGGGAATTGGCCCAGATGCTGTGCCAGGGAACAGACTTATCTCTCCGGGCCACCAGGGTCACGGAAAGGAATTCCTGTTGAAACCTAACCTCTATAATAGAAAGAGATAAAATCATTCTTTTGGACGCCCTGCTATCGCCTCCTGGCCTCTTCGGTGATGCAGTACATACTTTCAGGAGGCAACCAAACAAGCAGCAGAATTACAGAAACTGCTCCCCCGCCACTCCCAGGTCTCAGAGGTCCTGCAGCCTCATAGTTTCTCACACCGTTCCACTCAAAAACAGAACGTTTCTACCTGAACACCCCCTCTAGAGGTAGGACAGATCTGTGGATCGTTCTCATCTCCTGGAAGGCTGCTGGCAAAAGGGGGCATTGAGGGCAGTCCCCTCCAACAGGAAGGAATGTACACTTCACTAAACGGTGCCCACTTCCCCTCAGTGCCCTCAGGGGATTGTTTTACCAACCCTGCCACCTTTAGTGCATCAGGGTGCAGCGGTCCCTGGCGACTCTTCACAGTTGCCTCCTGGATTCCTGGTATAGATAGGAAACTCGCCCCCTCCGAGGAGGGTCCTAGAGCAGTCACTTCTGGTGTGAATGTAAAAAAAAAACAGAGGTCAGCCTCAAGAGGCTGGTTCCCTTAGTAGAATTTCTGGAAGCGTTGATACATCTGTAGAATATTATTGGGTCCTGTACACCATCGAAAGGGGTCACACTATTCAATGTGGGTCTCACCTGCCCAAATTCGACGGGGTCCTTACCACAGTGGTGGGCCCCAAGCAGGCTCTGGTAATGGAGCAAGAATTAAAATCTCTGCTGTGGAAAGGGAGCATCGAGTATGCACCTCTCCCAGACAGGTAGATCGGGTTCTATATCCGGTACTTCACTGTTCCAAAGAAGCATTCTGGGTTGGAGGGTTGGCATTCTGGAAGGCCACCAAGGCATGCAAGGTAGGCCACCTAGGCTTGTGGTCCTCAGGGTTCGGGTCCAACCATTACTGAGGCACAGTGGTGATCTTCATCCTGGGGATTGCAAATGGGCCTAGAGACGGGCCTGACCTTTTCTCTGCCCTCACCTGGCGGGTCTATATCCTCTTTCGGGATCTAGAAGCACATGCTGCGGTTACTTCCGCCCCGGCAGAGGCACTGGTGCTGCAGCTATAGAGTTCAGAGGAGCTGAATGTTGTTAGCATGGAGGATGGAGATGACGACTCGAGAGACTTCATTCTCCAGCAAGAACAGTCAATTCAGGTGTTCCTTGTCCGTACGCTGCTTCAGGGATCCAGGGGGTTTCTTCAAAAAATACCAGAGACCAGAAAGAAAACTTCCTTATATCCATTAACAACACCACAGAAGTTGCTGAGGTTTGCCTTCGGGTGCAAGGCATTCCGTCTAGCTTTCTCACCCTACATCTTTAAGGGTCGATGTTTGGTTGATCTTATCTTAGTCATAGCAGTCTGGCATCAAAATGTCGTTCCTGCTCACATGAAGGAACTAGTGTTAAGCCTGAACGCAAAGAAGAGTGTACTTTCTCCTCTACTGAGGACCACCTTTCAGCAGTAAAAGTATAAAGCAAGGGCAGTCACTAACTGCAGAGCAGCTCCAGAGACTACTGGGCCTCATGACAGCAGCTTCTCTACAGTTCTCTGGCAGGCCTCTACAGTGGTGGCTCAAAACCATCTCGCACAATCAAGGTCATGAGGCAATGGTTACAAGCCATGGTTATGTGGGAAAAGACTCTGGTTTCTATCCCAAGGGCCCATGTTGGTAGCTCTTTGTTGTCGCTAGAAGCTATTGACAGATGCTTCCCTCATAGGTAGGTCCAGAGTCTCCCAAACCTAAGGGGCAATAATGTTCCTGTAATAATGTCTGCGTTTGCGCCTACTTTAAAAGCTGGCACACCAGCTCTTCTTGTGGTCCCAAGGAAAAATGCTCTCAGGGCAGCCTATATCCCTAGGACCAAAAACATAGGAGCAGACATCCTGTTGAGGCAGGGGCCGAGGACAGGGAATGGAGACTCTATTCTCCAGCCTTGTACTTGTACTATAACTATGTGTAATGTTTGAAACGTTGTATCGTAAGCACTCTTATGTACTTTTGCATCTTCAGGATGAATCGCTTTCTGTATTCCTCAAATTTTTAAGTCGCTTTGGGTAAAAACGTCTGCTAAATGAATAAATGAAAATGTAAATAAATCTAAAGGGGAATTGATAGCCATCCCTGCCCAGAACTGTGGAAACTGTGAGCTTGGCCCAACTCATAAGCCCGAGGTTGTTGAGACCATCCTCCACTCCAGAGTGCCTTCCACGAGGAAATGTAATACAGTATGTAATAAGGCTGGGATTTGACCCTAGTGCTCCAAGGCCTATCCCAGGCCCTTCCTTTGAGCCAATTTAGAAGGTTCCAGTTAAAAAATGTTGAAATCTAAAAAATATTACTAAAGGCTTTCTGTCCTCCCCCTTTCCAAGACCATGATCAGGAACAAAGAATCTGCTGTGTCCAGTGCAAGCAACAAAGAATGAGCTAGTTGAGGGCATCTCTGTTGCTTATGAGTAGGCCGGATTGCCTATTTGTATTTATTGTTTCATTGCATTTAGCATATCAATATCAATTGATATTGAATGTGAATTGTAACACTGGCTGTCTCTAATCCCCATCCACTTTTATTTCATGGTTTTATTTCATGCAGCTCAAATATTAAGCAAAATCCCTCTAAATGAAAGTCAAAGGGGTTTGGAATGACATGAAGGTGAGATAATGATCACAGAATTTTGGATGAACTTTCCTTTTAAAGGACATGCCAAAAATTGCCAGTGCATGAAAGGTCATGGTGGCTCTAAGAGGGTCATCCGCATGATTAGAAACCCTGGCCTTGTGGACCAAAAATGTGGGACAAAGGACTCTGGATTGGAGTGAACACTTCAGAATTGAGATAACGCGACTTCTCTGTCAAGTCATTCCTCTTTTGTGCTCTCTCTTTCTTTTTCAAATTAAGCTGAAAATGTATGTGCTCAAAAATGTGAAGCGGATAACTAAGCTACTGCTCATTGGCTGTTACGATCCCACATTTGCCTTTTGCACATTACATACAAATGTTTATTAAACAAAGATTAGATTTAAATTAACAAGAAATGGCATAAAAATTATCATTTAATTCATCATTTAATCCACAGCTGTGGCAAGAGAGCTGAAAATGGGCTTGTAAAGCACAAATGTCTGGTTCCAGGCTATTTATCCCAATATCCTCACAGCAGAAACATAGCTTTTGCACACATCCACTGCTTTTGTACTGTTCCTTTAAGAATATCAGTGTCCAATCTTACCCAATAATAAATTTAGATGTTTATTTAGAGAAATGCCCTCATCTCCTGATGGTTGCTTAGCAACAACTGTATTATTTTGGGCAAGGGTGATTAATATTAAGAAGAGTTCTCTGAATACCTCTGCACAAATCCTCCCCACTTCTGTGCTACCGTACGTCTGTGGTTCTGTGTGTATGTTTTGTGCCATCTGTGAGGAAGCAAAGCAAAGGCACAGAGCGAATACATTTAAATTAAGTTAGATTCTGTTTAGTTAACCCTCATGTTCATTTGAGACTTTTTTGACATAAAAATCCCAATGATTCACATAAAGAAGGCTCAATGACAAATAAAGCTTTAAAAAAAAGGTTGAAAATATTTTTTTTTGTCTGGTGGTATAACCAAATATTAGTAAATAATATAAATTCGATATAATTGTTTTGTAAAATATTAGCAAAGAAACCCTTAGAGTGTCTACAGTGCACAACATTATTATTTTGGGGTTGTGATTTTTATTCATATTAATCTATAATTATTGCAGTTTAGTGACCAGGTATTTAGTATTTTTAGCAACCATTTTACTTTTAAAGACTATCTTTAAAGACTTTTAAAAAATCATAGAATTATACCAGTAAATCCATTCAATACAATAACTATTATTACTACATACAACATTACCCATATCCCACCTCAATGACACCCAACAATTTTTTTTTAAATAAAAATAAAATAGTTAAAGTGCAACAATATTACTTTACTGGATGTGACAGCGGGATCCAAAATTGGAACACAACCTTTATGTATCTTTCAGGTCCTTCACACTCCCATCTGTGTCTAATCACTCCATTAAGTCTTGTTAGCTGTCTCTAATCCTGTACTTGTCCTTAAATACCTTCCTGTGCTCCTTTGTGTTGGTCAGTTGTGAACGTTTCTGCGTTTTGTCATGTTCCGTGTTCCCGTCGAGTGTGGATGGTTTTCTTTCCGAGGTTTGCACGGTTAAGTGCCGTTTATGTTGTATATTTAAAGTATGTTGGTTTTCGGCTTTTGAATAAAGTGTGATTCGTTTGGGACTTGTATTTCCGAGTCAGTTTCCGCATCGCACTCGCACCCCATGGATGACACACAAATTAAACCATAAAACATTTTAGAATATTTAAAAGAAAATTGATTAATAATATGCAATCTTAGCTAACATTTATTATTTATTTAGTTTAATATAATGTTTTTTTTATTTCATACACAGACATTCTTTGCAGTTGCCCCACTTGCCTTTTGCAACTAATTGTACATTGAACAGGCTTCTACTTAGATGTCTGTATTAGCTTTTGCCAGTGCTGATACATTTTAAATACACTAAAGACATGTATGATAAAATAGCATTTTCCTAATTTTATATTGGTTGTACCACTCAACATCAAAAGTGTACCAACTAACCACACTTAAAAGTAGCTATGTTTATCAGTTTTTGAGAAAAATTTACAAAATCTTTGGCATTCTGCCACAATGATCAGTTGGGGTGCCCTGGATAACGCATAATCATGTTTACTATTATTACCTTGTAATTTCATATAGAAAAAGACAGATTTTTGCAGTTGTGCCACCCTGACATTCAGTCCTACGCAAAAGTTTTTCAATGATCTCAATAGCTTTAAAACTACTGATATTTATACAATTTGTTTATATGAAAGGTTTCAAACATAAAATTAAGTCATAGTGTTGTATTTTGAATTTCTTCTTTTTAAAACAATTTCCATGAATTCACTTGTGCGGAAGGTTGCACCACCTGACATTTTGGGGTTTTAAGATAAAACAAGTAATAAAACATGCATTATCTGAATGTACTGAACATGGATTCAAAACTAAAGGTTTTATAGAATAAGTCATGAATTTATCAAATTATTTTAAAAGGAAGTAATGAACTTGGACACAAAAATACATAATTGATCCATAAACATTAATAATAGTAGTAGTTAAATTAACAATTAAATTAGTTAATCTACCCGAATCACAACCGAGTAGGAAAACTTTTTTCTGTTTTGCCAAAATGTTTCCTGAAATCTACCTAGTAACTTCACAGCAGTTGTGTGTCACTTTGACCATTTAAAAACTATTTTTGAAAAAATAAAATAAACGACTGACATGATTGCCAGTCAAAAAAAATTTTTTTTCCTTTGCATGTGAAAATTCATTGCATTTATTATTGGTTTGTATCTGGGTGCTGTGAGTCTCCAAACAAAAGTAATGAAGCAATTTTTCATAAAGGATGGTTGATGCATGTTATCAAGCTGAAATTTTGTTTATAATCAGAACTCATAAGATTAGAACAAGCAATGGAGTTTCACCCAGATGCTTCAATGTTTATTGGTTCATGTTTCGCGCCCTTGGGGGCTCTAAGACCGTAAACAGAACACGAGGGTTAAGATGAACTCTCATCAGTCCAATTTGATGTATAAAATACAGATAGATAGTCAAGTCCTTCCTCCATTTGGCTGGCAACTGCATAGAGACAGAGGAAGAAATGTCACAGTTTCTTTCGGTCTTGTTTTTCCTCTTTCTTTGTTTCTCTGCAATATTTGAGTTTGTGCTTGTGTGTGTATGTGCACACATAGGTATGTGTGAGTACCCTGTTGTCATTAATAATGGTTTGGATGTGATGGTTTCACACACAGAACACTATCCGTCTCTCTCTATCCTTCACTCATCATCCCATCATCTCACATCATCATCTGTTCTGCGTCTATGGCAGGGAGCATGAAAAATGATTTCAATAGCTCATCTCTCATAATAAGCATGTTTATAACAAAGTAATGGCCATATACATCATACATATCACATAGTATTACACAGTGGTATCAACAAATGCTAGAAATAACTAGTATTAGACCAGCAATATCCTCTTACCTGCAATATACTTATAAAACTCTGTGTGTGTGTGTGTGTGTGTGTGTGTGTGTCTGTCTGTATTTGTGCGTGTCCAATAAGATTTCTGCAGGAAGTGCTCAGCAAGTAGTGATTCCCTCCTGAAACGTTCTAAAAGCATTAAATATTCTTCCACCAGCTCAGAATTCTGTCTCCATCTCAGAACCTCCTCGCTCACTCTTTAATGCTCTTCTTTACTTCAAAATCGCTCTCTCTCTCTCTCATTTCCATCTGTCACAAAATTTCTTTCATTAATGTCACCTGCAACCTACATCTGTACGCCACACATTTGAGATTTTGTGCATGTATTTACTAGTTTATTTAAAGGGGTCATAAATTGAGAAATCATATTTTCCTTAAATTTTGCTTTTGATATTTAACTGGTGATTGTACTAAAAAAACATCCTACAAGTTTCAGAACTCAAAACTTTTGAGCTTCAGAACTCAGCTTTTATTGAAAACAAGCTCTGAAAATGACAAATTTTGTCACATTATGATGTAATAGTGAGATGAAGATCAACACTACATCATCACATCTTTAGCTCTGCGCACTGGCGCCTTAGTGAGATGAGAAGGAGAAGAGAGATACTGGATCACTGGACTAAAAATAACATTACCTTCCAAAGGATCCTAACGGAAGAAACATGCCTATACATTTTCAACAATGCAAATGTCTCAGAGCACTTCCTGTTTACTGTTTCATCCCCTTCATATTTCATATATTAACTTGCATAGGGATTTTGTATTGAACATAACTCTGCATCACAATATTGTACACTCAAGGGGGAGGGCTCTTTTTACTGGCAACCAATAAAAACCAATGAGTGTCTCATGGTCACTATGAAGCCCTAGCAACCAAAAGCAAAGTGAGATATCTTCAGTTCTGAATGTAGTAGAGGCGTTGTGGTTGGTTTATATTTTTCATATTGACATGCAGCCTTTGTAATTAAATCACTGGCAGCCGCCACGCCACTCCCTAGCAACCAAACAGAGCACCCTAGCTACCAAAATGCAAAGCGAGATATCTTCAGTTCTGAATGTCGTAGAGACCTTGTGGTTGGTTTATATCATTATTAAACCATGCTACCAACATGGTAAATTAAAGTTTCTGGTCCGACGTTCTCAAGCCAACTTCTGAAGTTTGTGTTGATGAACTTTATCCTCTAGTTATTATTTGTCTGGTATAATTCACTTTTGTAAATCGCAATTTCGACAGACTTTTACTGTAAGATATGGATATAGTAATGCCAGAACATAAGTTACCATTTTAATTCTAATGCCTAATCTTTGACCAGTGATTTCTACAGTCAGACATTCTTTGTCACAAAAACATTTATTGCCGTTTATACATCAGTAGATTTCTGCTCAAAACTCCCATTATAATAACACTACACAACAAATATCTTATTTACATTGTGTTTTGTATTATTAGTTATGATGAAAGCATTCGGGAGAATGCAAAAATCGAGTTGCATTGACAAGACCACAGCATTCATGGGCTTAACAGACAGTATGTCATGGGATACAATGCTCAACTTTCAAAAACGCAACCTTTGCCTTGCCATGGAAGTAGATCTAAATATAATGCAATAACCAACACTTTAACGATTGGTTAAGTTCGACAGCTGTAATGTATTTTTTTTTTGTGTGAGAGTACTTATATGTAGTACTTATGTCATATGCAAGATGTTAGCCAATCACAGCAGAGGGCGTTTACACTGAAGTCTAACAGCACGGTTAATGTTGCCTTAATTTAGTTTGGTTCATTTGTTAAATTAAAAGATACTTTATTAAAAACTCTTAATTCTTTAAAATATTTTGCACTATAAAGATTTCATTCAGTCTGTTAAAGGTGAAATCAGTAATTTCCTACATTATAAAGGTTTTATACATACATTTAAAACAAAACAAAATGTATACATACTTGTTAGCAGTAATTTAAAATATAAGTCGCTTTATGAGGCAGACAGTATTGAGATTACATGATCAGCGTAAAAATATTTGTGTTATCTCAATTATTGTATACTGTAATACTATTGTATTATTTATTTTCTTATAGAATAAATTAATCATGGCTGACTGAAAACTACTCTACATCGAGTACTGAAAACTTTTGCGTGGTGTTACATCCCCACCACTAGGTGTCATTACAAGTCCAAGACGACATAACAAAATGATTTAATATTAATTCTATTATAATATGAATATTAATTTAGAACAATTGTAACTTTATTTTAAGAATCTAAAAGTTCCCCTGATGCAGCAAAGGGTATTAATGATAGAGATGAAACTGAACAGCTTTAACAAAAACATTCACAATCATAACCACAACAGGACAAAGTTTGACTCCAATGGTTTCTATTATACTTGCTTGCTAAGCTGCACACAATGCACATACATCTAAGCCTCAAAATTACTCATCATGAGTGTGTCTCAAGACGACGAGTGGTGCCCTGCTCTCTTTCTGCTCAGTCTAAAGGCAGTACATGGTCAGCACTGCCACAATATGTTCCAATCTGCTCCTGTTTCCAACATGCCTGGATCCAGAGCCTCCGCCAAACAAACAGACGCGGCTCCATCCACCACACACACACGCACATACACACACACACGCACACACACACAGTTCAGTTCAGTTCAATGCACATGCTTACAGACTAGAGCACATGCGTGAACAAGCACATCTTTGTCCGTTACATATATTAAAATGGACGGTGTGCGTGTGTTAACATGCACAAGGAGCTCGGATCAACACACACACACACATACAGTGAAATCCAAAAGAAGGCCCAGTGAATGTTTCGGCACCATATGGAGCGGCTATTGTTGGGAGACAACAGCAGATAATTAGCATAGAGGATTTGCATTTATGAGAACGACTTCCATTCAGAGCATAAACAACACAGCATCATAATGCTGACTATAGCAGCTATCTGTCTAGCAAGGGAACTCCTTTCTCAGGCGTCAACACACATACATACACACACACACACACACGCAAATACTGCTACTGCTGAGTTAGTGCATAGCATGAGTTTAAACATTCTCGATGAGCCTCCTTTAGTAACAGTTTGACATCTTTTCAAAACCAGAAACAGATCATACATTTGTTGCAACTGTTTTGTTTGTGTTTTTGTGAGTAAATCCATTACAATGTCTTTCGCTTTACTTACACAATTGCTTGCACAAACACAATACAAATATAAAAACCACAGCAGCTGTGTTTGGAACGGAATACTACCGTACTGCCTACTCTGTAGTGTATAAAAAAAGGGTATATACAGAAGGACACTACATTAAGAGGAAAATTCATGGATTGGAAATGAATTGTGCCCACTATCTGAATGCCCTTTCTGCTACTGCTTTAGCACCTGATTCAGGATCAGATTTGCACAGGATTAAATCAAGTGTTAAGTTGTGAAGGGTGCAGCAGTGTACTACAATTAAGGGTTATTTTGCTGGGACTGTAGAGCAACTGGCTTGAAAAGTGCACCAAACACCTGGATATATGCTCGGTTATTACATTTACTGCCCGTTTTCTGGCAGTTTCCATTGTCAACACTATTTCATGCTAACTTTAAGTGCATCAAAGTATGCTGATTTTGTAAAAATGGTACATTAAACCATTCATTGTATCTACCATTTAAATGTTTGGGTTCAGTGCCCTTTTTGTGTTAACAAAATGAATATTTTCATCTAGCAAGAATGCTCAAAAGTGATAGACAATAAATGTAACAAAAGATTTCTAATTAAAATAATTACTGTTCTTTTAAACTTTACATTCATCAAAAAATCCTGGAAAAACTGTTACACTGTTTCCATAAAACTATTATCAACACAAATAATTTTAACATTTAATAATAATTAATGTTAATAACAATAATGCTAAAATGATATAATGATGCTAAAAATTACATTTTTAAATATATTTTAAATATATTAAAACAGACAATTGTTATTTAAAATTGTATTTGCAATATCAGTGTTTTTACTGTATTTTTGAGAAAATAAATGTAGCCATGGTTAGCATAAGAGACTTAATATTTAACTTTAACCCCAAACCTTTGAATGGTAGAATACACGGATATAGTGTATAGCACATGGAAGAAATACCATGTGTCACTGGTGCCCCTTCAAGATTTCCTGGTTCTTTTGAGAAGTGATTGATATGACAAGCAGCTGCAGCGTTTCAATCAGAATCTGCTAAAATGGCGCAACTGTTTGGATTTGCCTGAATGTTTAAGTCCAGTCGGCATCTCGGTAACAACTATTTATTTCTGTTCATTTTTAATCCAGGTTTGTGCAAACATTTTGGCAGACACATCAAAAAATGAGTCAACCAGACACATCGTGAAAAACCATGATTAATATCACTTCTAGTTCTTTTGTCACCCTGGAAATAGAAGGTCAAGTCAAATGCAATGCATCATGGGACACAATATTCCACACAATGTGCTCTGATTATACTGCATATTTTTACCAATGTCGTAGGTCATTCAAATAATCCATGCATTCAGAAGATTTGCATACTGTGCACAGCGTACACATCACATACTATACTCTTTCAAAAAAAGCACATGCAATTGTGAACAAACACCCCCCACACAGACAAACCCAAACGGAAGCTGTTCTTACCAAGCTGCACATCCATGGTGAGAAGCTTGTTTTCAGAGGGAAACAGAATCCTGGGGGGCTCTTCAGTCAGAGGAGCTGAAACAGACACAGAGCGTTATTTTTACTAAGTGACATCAAGCACCTCTGATGAAGCACACACTCTCTCCCTCTCTCTGCCCACACGTTCGTGATTGGATGAGTAAACTCCAGCATCTCGCCATCAACATCTCAGCGAGAATTGTCTTGGTCTCCCCGGTGCTTTCGTTTCTGTTCTTCTTGACTTTTTTCCCCCTATCCATCAAACCTCCCCATATTCCTCTCTCTCTCTCTCTCTCTCTCTCTCTCTCTTTCCCCCCAGATCGTCCTCTCCCCATGTGGGCACGATGCTCCAAATTCCGGCTCATTTCCTTCGAGTCAGAGGTGTGTATGTGTCTTTCTCTCTGGTGATTATGCTGACTGTGTTTATTCAGTTGGCTTTTCTCAAGCAGAGGATTGCTGAAGGTAATACTACACGCACCATGTCACTGTGGCTGCATACGTGTGCGTTTGCTTTTGGCTTTATGTAACTCGAGGATGTATATTTGCGTGTGTTTGTCGTGGCTCTAGATTGGTTCTGGGCTGTGAGTGTGTGTGTGCGTGACGTGGGGGGTGCACTTAATAGACAGCGAGCTGGTGGAAGTTTAAGCCGCGCGATCGCTCATCCAAAATCCAATTTTCACTCGGCGGAGGAAAGCGCACTGGCCCCTCCCGACGGATTATTCCGGGTGACTGACGGATAGCAAACAGCAAATTAATGAATTATGCTTCCAGAATATACTCATCTCACTGTTGACCCATGCAGCACATTTCCCTGTTAAAGTTATGAGGGAAATGGACACATTAGTATGGTATGCAAGACGATATGACTTAAATCTTAAATCACAGTATGGGAAACGGTGTACATTATAATTGAGTTTTATGCTGAAAAAAAACCCAAACATAAACTGGCATCTGGTAATGCTATTTTGGATTATCTAATATATTAACACTCATAATTGTTGTAAAGGTACAAAAGATGTCATTTTAAAAATATGAAAGCTAATTAGCAAAAATTAATTAATGCAACCCTTTATTGTTTGACCCAGCTACTGTGTTGTTGAGTAAAATAAATCAGAAATAAAAGTATTTTTAAAATCCAGTGGCCAAAACAAATGCATTTATTTATGTAAAGAAAGAGATGTGGCTTTCGAACCGCAAATAAATTTCCACACAACCTTGGTGTTTGTCAAAAAATAGTCAGTAATTCAGCTGAGAAGTTGAAGTGTAAGCCATTAATTTTGGATTGTTTCTTCTTCACAAACCCAACAAATGATTTCAGAAGAGTTGTAATACAGCTCACGAGTCTTATTGACCACTTTTATGGTACTTAATTTAAGCTTGTGACCTTCGGTCCTCATTCATTGTAACTGCATGAAAAATACAGCCAACACAGCCTTCAGAATAATCCTTTTGTGAGTTTTTCATATGACTCTGAAACATCATGGGGGAGAGCAAATGATGAAAACTAATTTTTAATTTTAGGGTGAACTATTACTTAAAAAATTATTTTTGAGAATATTAGGTTTTTAATGAGCCTGTCAAGACTGTAACTATCATAAGATGCTTGCAGCTTGAGGACATGCAGAGATTGAGATGACAAGAGAAAAGAGAGAAAGCAAGAAAGAGAGAGAGGATGAGTCACCATACAAATTGCTTGCTGTCTGGTAGAACAATTACATAGCTAATCTAACCAATGAGCAATGTAGTGTCACCACGCCTCGAACCCACAACCATGACAAATACGCTCAATATGAAGATGCTATCGTCTCTATGTCTAAAAGTAAATAGACAGAGAGGAGAATTAACTAAGATTGAATTGTGGCCACTGACAGCACCATTTATTTGCGAACATTGTCTGCGTTGTTTGAGCACCCATTTCACTAACACTCACAAAATTGGTGCTGGATTTAAATACAAAGATGGTCTTTGCTCTAAAAAGCATCAAAATAGTTGGACCAGATTGTGATAGGGAGTGAAAAAGTAGCTATTTTCTGCATTGAAATACTGGATGCAAAAAAGGCACAACCGTTTAGTGAATGTGTCCCTGAGAGAGAAAAGAACACAGAGGGAGATGAAAAGAGAGAGAGAGAGAGAGAGAGAGAGGGGTGAAATGTGGGTTGGCTTAAAAGCAAGGGATGAGAGATGTGATGGAAGAATAGCGTGATGCAGAAGAGGAGAGAAATAAAAACACTCAGGCCAGCACGGTGGGGAGACTGGTTACTCTCAGTAGGGGGGAAGCTACAACCAAGAAGAAAAAAAACTACAAGAATCAGACCGCTTTTAAATTCCTCCATGATCTGTTTGTGTGTTATCGTCCTCTCTCACACTCACACTCACACACATCCGTAGAGTAGTTTCTGTGTGTGAGATGGGTTCACGGAGTTTGAGACTGATATATTGACAGACTGCGAGTAGGAGAGGTGTGATAGCGCAGGCTCCCTTTGAGGTTCACAACTCTTTTTCTCCAACACACACACACACACACACACACACACACACACACACACACACACACACACACACACACACACACACACACACACACACACACACACACACGCACGCACACACACGTACGTAAGCACACTCAAACTCTCCCACAAATGGTCGCATACACAAATATGGCCCCAAAAAATAATTTGAGACGCTTAAAAATGTATAAATGTATATGCTTTAGATGCAACTTTCTAAGTTGGAAGTCTGAATTCGAGTGCTGTTCTATTGCACTTTTTCAGGCACATTCTGGACACTCTAATTTTCCGGACTAAATGGGACAGACCATCACTAGAGGCACCTGTGTAAAATTGATAGGAACTTGCTCCACTAAAATGATCTTGGAATCAGTTGATTGAAAGTATTAAGATGCAATACCTCATGCAATAACATTCATAAATCGTTGTGTCATAGTGTGGCTTAAGCACCTAAATAATTTTGGTGGTCACTGTACACACTCACACACTTTTTTACATAACCTGAATAAGGAGGAAATATTAATATTACAATACTAAAATTGTATACAAAAGTTAAACTGATTAAACATGACAGTAATACATTTATAAAAGTTACAAAAGATTTATATTTCATATAAATACTATTCTTTTGAACTTTCTATCCCTCAAAGAATCCTGAAAAGTGTATAATAGTTTACACAAAAATCTTTAAAAAAGGAGTTTAAGCACAGTAGTAAAGGGGTGATAATTTGGGCTTGTTTTGGAGCCACAGGATGTGGGCATTGTGCGGTCTTTGAGTCAATCATGAACTCCTCTGCATACCAAAGTATTTTAGGGTCAAATGTGAGGCCATCTGTCTGACAGCTAAAGCTTGGGCAAAATTGGGTCATGCAACACGACAATGATCCCAAGCACACCATCAAATCTACAACAGAATGGCTAAAAAGTAATAGAATCAAAGTATTGCACTGGCCCAGTCAAAGTCCAGACCTCAACCCGATTTAAATGCTATGGCGAGACTTTTAGAGCATAAATAGCTGCCCGTAATGCTCAAAGAACTTGGATGCAATGTTGATAAGAAGAGCAGGTCAAAATTCCTCCAGAACAATGCGAGAGACTGATAAAGTCATACAGAAAATGATTACTACAAGATATTGCTCCTAAAAGTGTCTACACGCAACTGAATGTATTTAGTGTAACGGATGTACTTAGTTTGTCACCCAATGCTTCTCTATTTTGGCTTTATTTTGTTTAATAATGACACAGTGTAATATGTCATGTGTTGTTGTTCATCTGAAGTTGTATTTGCCTCATTTTAAGACCTGCTAATAACCAGATTATTTTTTTAATAATGCACTGATGCTACATCAATCCTGTCTCAGTTGTTATGGGTCCCCCTGGACCCGCAGTCCCCTGGAAACATTCCCACCTTTCACCCAATTAGCTCACGTCCCTGCACACACACGGCAGTAACACACATTCCACCTTTTTTATATTCTACTCCAGCAGTACTTCCCCTCAGAGCTTCTTTTTATCTCACAGTTTATTTCTCAAGGACATCTGAACAGGAATAATGCATAGCATGAAAATCTCTGTCATCACTGAAAATAGAGTCAGATATTCTCTATGTTCTACAAAAGTGAATCGTATCCAACGCAGTGTGCTGCAGTGATCGCAATGAATACATTCTCGTGTCCTCCCAAGCATCAAATCTGCCCTAGTTTCGCCAGCAAACCGTGCTCTGGCTAATGCTAGGACACTTTTGCAGGCAAAAGTTCACACAAGGTTTATCTTGTAGTTTAAGCTGCAGCTAAATAAGGCTGTTAGGTGTGGGTTACATCTGTGTATAAGGTTCTCAGACCATTTAAGGTGCGTGTTTTTGATTAGCTGTTCTCTTGTTTTGGGTTTAAATGTAATGGAAAAATTGTGTTTCAGCAGTCAGAGAGGCAAGTGAATTATTTACCCTGCACTGCACAAAGAGTTATGCAGAATGAACTATGACACAGAGAGATTTATTTTTTTAAACTCTGAGTCCTACATCAGAATCAAAGGCGGCAAAATTTGAAAAATGCCACGAAGTAACTATTTTGCTATATTGGGTGAAATAATATGTATTGTACAGCAGTGCTGCGTAAATCTGCACGATTGAGTCAAACTGGAGGAAATGGACAAACTAATTACAAAGGGAATTACTCACCCTCTCAGATGATCCCTATCTATCAGGTTCAAATCAAAATAGACTTGAAATGACTTAAAATAATGATCTATGAATGAGACGGTTGTTGTGACTTATCTCTTACCACTTTAAAGTTGCACCGTGTCTGTGATCGTCATTGACTGATGATCCAAAAAGAAGATGACCATTAATAATAATAGCCAAAAAAGATTTTACATGCACATTTATGCATTTAGCAGAAGGTTTTATTCAAAATGACTTGCATTGTATTCAAGTTACACATTGACATTCTAATCAGTTCTTGCTTTCCTTGCGAATCGAACCCATGACCTTGGTGTTGCAAGTGCCATGCTCTACGGTTGGAGCGGCAGGAAACGTCTCAGGTTACGTATGTAACCATAGTTCCCTGAGAGGGAACGAGACGCTGCGTCATCGCTATGGGAACGCCCCCGCGTCATCAACTCTTGAAGCACAATAGAAAACACCTGTGAGAATGACGCGGATGACGTCATGAGCCAGGAAACAAAAGGCACGCCGAAACCGGCACCGACAGCTTGCGAACGTCTGAAACAAGCGCGGCATGCGGGAGAGCTAGGGCTAAAGCTGATGACGCAGCGTCTCGTTCCCTCTCAGGGAACTATGGTTACATACGTAACCTGAGACGTTCCCTTTCAAGGGAACTCGAGCTGCGTCATCGCTATGGGAACGCTATACCAACGCCACCCTAGCGGAAAGCATGCCCCAAGTGCTCTAGTGGAGATGTTCTGGTACCCTCGGGAAAACCAGTCTCTCACGGCAAGATAGCCTCAGCTAGAACTTGCCCCACTGAGTGATCTGCACGGCTCGTCGGGCCTCAGCCCCCGGAGAGCCATACCCAATGCTCGCACTGGGCTGCAGACCTCCTGACCCATGACGAGAGGGAAAAACCCCCGCAGAAGGAGGAACCGCAAAGCGGCCCTTGCGCTCTCCTAGCCTCAGCCAGGGAGAGTAACCTTAAATCCTGCGGGAGACCCCCTCAGTGAGGAGACCGGACTCACGACCTTAGTTGTGAACCGGAACTCCGCGGCTGCGGTAGCGGCTCTCGGCCCAGTAGCGAACCTGGGGAGTGCCTACCACAAATTGACCCCAGGACACCCAAGGTGGTGGCCCTAAGAGAGGGCCACCGACAGACTGCGCATCGCAGCGCCAGCCGAGGAGCAGCCACCCAACCACCAGACCGCCTAAAACCCGAAGGTAACAAGGCGTAGGCGAGGTGAACCCGAAATACATATGGGGACTCAAGCACTGTTGTGCTGCCCGGCCCAGAACCGTAAGTAGTGAGAGTTAAACCTGACCTGAGGCACTTCTCAAAAATGGTCTGGTTTGAGGCACTTGCCTAGGGGTCACCTAATCGCCAAGGAGGTCCAACACGCACCGAGCTACAACGACCGTCAGGCCTAGGCCAGAGCACGGCCGGAGCTACTACTATGCATCGGGAAGTGGCTCCTAGTAGAAGACCAACCACAACCCAGTGACGCGTAGAACCTTCCTCAGAAGGTAGGTACGCCCAGCACCAGGGGAATAACGAGGCGCCCGGGGCCTCCCGGGTTAACGCTGACACCACCCTGGAGACGCTAGGGAGATGGTCCCCCAAAGGGGACCCTCCAGAAAATGCGCCAAACCCGCTGGCTAGCAGGACCATATATATATAAAGGGAGAAGAGCTTGAAGAGGGGCAGATGACCGCCCAAGCTCGACTGCTGATGCCACGGGCCAAAGGCTTCGACCGTGGCAGGACAGCGTACTCCCAGGAACCTACTACGCGGCACAACGGTGGCTCCCCCCCTTAGGGAAGCTGGGAGCTCACACCATGCATAGGTCTTAAACTTGGAGGGAGGCATGGCAACAACAGGGGAAAAACAGAATTGGTAACATAAACCCCCCGAAGATGCCTAGGGCAGTGGTCCCAGGGGGATCCAGAGCGGCCTAATCATGCGTCATGCCTTGCCGACTCACATTCAGGGAGGAGGGCTTGAAAAAGGGGCGGTTGACCGCCCAAGCTCAACTGCTGATGCCACGGGGCCAAAGGCTTCGGCCGTGGCAGGACAGCGTACTCCCAGGAACTAACTACGCGGCACAACGGTGGCTCCCCCCTCAGGGAAACTGGGAGTTCACACCATGCGTAGGAGTTAACCATGAAACTCTGTGGCTGCAGTCGCTGCCCCCGGCCCAGCAAAGCGAGCCTGGGAAGTGTAACAAACACCCCCAGGAGCCCCAAGGTGATGGCCCTCCGGGGAGGGACCACCGCACCTCAAGTGTGTCGCCATTGAAAGCCGTGGAGCCGCGACTACAGCCGCAAGACCGCCAAGACCCGAAGGTAACAAGGCGTAGGCAAGGTGAACCGAAACCCAACGGGGACTTAAGCACTACAGTGCTGCCCGGTACCAGATCCGTACGTTCTAGAGTCGCAACCCTGTTCCAAAGGGACTCCTGAAACGGTCTGGTCTAAGGCACCTGCCTAAGGGGTCCATCACGCATCAAGCTACAACAACCGCGAAGCCTAGGCCAGAGCACGGCTGGAGCTACTACTACGCACCGGGAAGTGGCTCCCGAGGAGACAGACCACAACCCAGTGACGCGTAGAACCTTCCTCAGAAGGCGAGTATACCCAGCAATGGGGAAAAAAGGCGCGACCCGACCCTGGAGACGCCTAGGGAGATGGTTCCCCGGAGGGATCCAAAGCACCCCAAAAATGCGTCAAAACATGCTGGCCACCAGGACCGCATACAGGGAGCAGAGCTTGAAGAAGGGCGACTGACCGCCCAAGCTCGGTTGCTGATGCCACGGGGCCAAAGGCTTCAGCCGTGGCAGGACAGCTTTTTTTTTTTTTTTTTTTTTTTTTTTTTTTTTTTTTTTTTTTTACACGGAAGAAACGGTGTCCCCCCCCCCGCAGGGGAACTGGAGAACACACAGCGTGCATAAGCCCTACACCGAAAAAGGAGGTAGCCATAGGGGAAAATCAAAGCGCCCGCAGGCGACTGAATGAGACGGCTAAATGCCCAGGCTCACACTGTTAATGCCACGGGGCCGAAGGCTTCGGCCATGGTAAACAGCGAACTCCCAACCTCACTATGCGCCACTAAACGGTGGTTCCCCCTCAGGGGAGCTGGAAGTCATACCGTCTTTATTCCTCTTTCGCGAGCCTGAACAGTCTCCTCGAAGACTGTCAGACAGGATTGGCAACCTACCCAGGCAATGCCCTCGAGCACGTACCACGTAAGATTAGCCCTGCCCCGCACCTTCCAGTGAGCGAGAACAACACCTCGATGCCGAACTGCTAACTGCCATGACTGAGCCACCATAGATGAGGCTCAGAACATGGATATCTGCAGGCGCAGTGCCCAAGCATTAGAGAAGGTGCAGTAGGTAAGTTTGTCCATATCCGCGCCGGTCTCCGGCCACAAAAATCTCTCATCGAAAGAGAGGAAATGGCCGCAAATGAGGGAGTATATAAAAAGTGCCCAGGAAGCTCATTATTCGTTTGATTATTATTTTTTTTCCCCTCTTCTTTTTTTTTTTTTTTTTTCAAGATTGCGGTGGCTCTCCCCTCAAGGGAGCCAAAACTCTATAGACCTTTCACTGAAAGGGCGGTATGGCAACCATCGCCCGGGACCTCCCGGGTGACAACGATTGCAACAGAACCTGCTCCACCTGTGACACCACGGGCCAAAGAAGGCTACAGCCATGGCGAAGGAGCATATTTTCACCCAGTTTATACGCAAAACGTCACATACTTTTGCTGTCAGTTCCTTTCTAGGAAACAGATGGTGTTGAGGCGCACGGAATTGGTATCATTGCCAGCACTAATCAATCTCTAAAAGACGCCTAGGGAGGTGGCCCCCCCGAGGGCCTACACACCCAAATGAAAGCGTCACCACGACACTGTCTGTTCCTCAGAACCGATAAGGCTTTTACTCTCTTTTCCTTTTTGGAAGGTAGTGCGGAAAACAGAACCAACCGTGCTGACCACACACACCCCTCTACCACACTGCGTGGGCAGGCTGAGAGAAGTCTGGCACTTTTGTGAATACAATGCCCAACTCCTCAGAGCTGGGTCGTAGTTATTCAAGTCGGAAGAAACCGCACAGGGCGTGCTTCCGAAATCTGAGAAGTCCCCGCGATAGCCACTGAGCCTCAGCTGCAGCAGGACCAAACCGCGAGTCTGAACAATCTCCTCGAAGACTGTCAGACAGGAATGGCAACCTACACAGTCGACGCCCTCGAGCGCAGACCATGTAAGATTAGCCCTCCCCCGCACCTTCCAGTGAGCGAGAACGACATCTCGATGCCGAACTGCCATGACTGAGCCATGATGAGGTTCAGAATATGGATATCTTGGAGGCGCAGTGCCCAAGATTAGTGAAGGTGCAGTTAGTAAATTTGCCATATCTGCGCACTTTTCTCAACCACACGTGACATCCCTTTTCTTTTAAACTAGACTCGGGGCACGCGAACAGCAAGTCCATACACATCTTCGTTTGCTCTCTCAGTCAGACGCTAACACAAAATACAGCTCCTCAGAGCTGAAAAAGTGCATCAGACTGGGTTTCGAACCCGGGTCTATTGCGTGATAGGCAAACGCAGTATCCACTGTACCACAGTAGACACACACTGCCTGAGATGCGAATTTGTTATAACAAAGCTTCTCGGAGATGGACCGTGAACCCAGCGTCAGCAATCTTCGCTGAGCCTCAGCAGCAGCGAGATCGAAACTGAGCTCACAATATCCGCAGCCAGCGCCCTCGAGCGATACGACTACAGTAGAGAGTTCTCATCCCCCGAGTCTACGGAGCTCATCCTCGGACGAGCTCCAGAAGCCCGGGGGAAGGGGGAGACACATGTGATCCCCATGACCGGGACCGCCGCAACGCCTCAGCGGCAGCGGGACCCATGCCACGAGGACCACGCGCTCTAGCAGCCTCCCCGAAGGCTGCTAGGCGAGAGCAGAGAGTCAGCGGTGGAAACCGCTCACAATCCGCGCAGGCAACGCCCTTGAGCGCTGCCAGTGCATGCTCTACCCCCATGCATGACACTCGTAAAGTGTGCATATCCCCGCCAGAAATAAATTGAGAGCAGGGAAATACGCAGCGTAAAAACTTTCTGCCATACTGAAAACTCTTGCCGAGACATCCTACACAGAGCTTCCTAGTGCTTGTTGAAGACGAAAAAGCTGTCGGTGCCGGTTTCGGCGTGCCTTTTGTTTCCTGGCTCATGACGTCATCCGCGTCATTCTCACAGGTGTTTTCTATTGTGCTTCAAGAGTTGATGACGCGGGGGCGTTCCCATAGCGATGACGCAGCTCGAGTTCCCTTGAAAGGGAACAACATTTAGTAGTCACAAAATAAAATGAAAAAAATTATACTTTTTCCGGTATTATTGTAGCTATTATTGTTGAAGCCGTTGAGGTATTCGTGCTGATATGTTGTGTTTGGTTTTCGGCAAACGTGATGCTGTGCATTATGGCCAAACATCTCCACTTTTGCGTAAAAGCACCTTTAGAACAAAGGACATTGTTCTAAAAGTCTTGAGGTTTCTTCAGATGCAACTTTGTTAACCAAAGCTGTGCTGCCATGTTCTTTTAAGAGAGAAAATGTTTTCTCCTAACAATCCTTCCAAACAAGCCATACTTGTTTAGTCTTTTTCTAATTGTACTGTCATGTGCTTTCACATTTAACATGTTAACTGAGGCCTATAGCGTGTGAGGGGTTTTTCTTGGGCTTTTTGCAATTTCTCTGAGCATTGCACGGTCCGACCTTGGGGTGAATTTACTGGGACGTCCATTCCTGGAAAGATTGGCAATTATCTTGAATGTTTTCCACTTGTGAATTCTTCCTTACTGTAGAATAATGGACTTCAGATTGTTTGTAAATGGCACTTTATCACTTCTTAGATTGATGGGCTTCACTAAGATCATTGCTGATGTCTTTCCTCCTTGGCATTGTGTTAACACACAGCTGAATACTCTACAACAGCAAACTACCAAATTTTCTGCTTTTACAGAGTTAATGACATTTGCTGATGATCAATTAATCAAAGGCATTTGATAAGCAGTGGTAGAGTGCTAGAAACTCTCTTAATTACTGTGGAAGCAGTAAGGGTTTACTTAGTTTGCACACATGGCTTCTCCATTTTGTGCTTTTTTTGTTAAATAAACAAATGAGTGTAATACGTCTTGTGGTGTTGTTCATCTGAGGTTGTATTTGCCTAATCATAAAGCCTGCCAAGGACCAGATTATTTTTTTTTATTATGTCCTGATGTGTAAATCCATAGAATTCAATAGAGTGTCCTTTATTGTTCACATGACTGTATGTATGTTTATGTGTGCGTGTGTGTGTGTGTGTACAATCATACATACAAACACTGCACAAATGTTGAAAACGTAGTCCCCTTATACCTAAATAAGAAATAAATATGTAATAAATATATCCCGTATATTAATGTTATAAAATATTTAATGTTCAACCTAAATTAAAAATATTCAATTTTGTGATTTATTATTATAAATATAATATAAACCAATGTAGAATTTTACATACACATATGTCACAAGAATGAAGAGACAACCCAGTGCCCTCTATTTACATGAAAATGTTAGTGTAAAATATTTTGTAATATATATTAATATTCTTCTTGTTATAAACATTGATGTAAAATCCAGATTTTTTTTAATTAATGTTGCCTCCTGCCCCACTTAAATAAAAAATATTACATTTTGTAATTTATTTTAATAATATGAATATAATATAAATTAATGTAGAATCCCATAATTAATTATGTTTTACATACAAATATTTTAAATAATGAGTTTTGTATATTTTGTTTTTATAAAATTTCATCATGATTATTTTAGACGTAAAATCCAGTAATAATGAATTAAATGAATCAGAATATTAATACATAAATGAATGTTAAAAATGATTAATACACATGCATTTTAATCTGTGCTCCTGCAACCTAAAATAAAAAATAAAGAAAATTCATATTAGGATAAAATAAAGTGGAATCATACTTAAAATTGCTAGCTACGGCCATGCGTGTAAATAATAAAATAAATAATAAAACAAAATAAAAACAATAGCAGTTAATGAAAATTAAACATGCAGAAAAATTAATGTGTGTGTGTTTGTGCGTTATTGGTGTCTAAGAGAGAGTTAAGTTGTCGCACTCTCACTTAGCAACATCCATAATTATTCCTTAATTAAATATGATTACATAACTCTCTACTGATTACGGGCACATGTGCACACACACACACTGACACTTGCACAAAAAACACATACATACACACACACTTATCTTGTCCTGATTAGACTTGACAGATGCAAGGTGTTGAGAGCATGTGTAAAGAACGTGCTATCACAGCCCCAGTGCACTATAGGGGATTTTGAGACAACGGGGGTTACAATCAACATGGAGATCAATGGATAAACAAACAAAACGCACTCTTACCCGTATATCGTTTTGTAACCACTTAATACCCACCCTGCCACTCAGCACTGTTTCCCCAGCAGTCTACAGTACCCACAAACCCTTCCGTCATCTATGGGTGACTGGTTCAAATTTGAGCGACTGTCCTCGCCTGACCGTTTCGATAGAGACACAGAGGGAAGGGCACAGGTTGGTACAGGTGGAAGAGGTAAAGAAAGGTTGGCATTGTCCCTGGAACACTCCATCGCAAGTCCCTCCCGGGCAAACACGCTTACACTGCTCCAAACCTGCCGTTGGCATGGACACCACGCAAGTGTCCATGGAAACCACATTGTCTGTACTAAAATAGCAATAGCTACTTTTGGAAACTGTTTTCCAGCAAGAGCTACAACACACAGCTCTGCATCCGGAAGCTGGACGCCTCTTCTAAAATTCCTTAGCAGAATAAAAAAAGTGTAACAAATGAGATATAACTAGGGTATTTCTTTCTCGGGAGAAAAACAATCTGAGAAGCAGGTGACTTATGAAAAAAACTTTAATTTGATCTCGATATTAATCGCATTGCTATCTGGGACAAATAATCTAAATGAGATTTGTGAAAAAAGAAATTACTGTAGTTTCAAGGACCTTCTTGTTCCTTTAAAAGTATGCATTTACTGAGACATGATACCAACTTTATTATGTAAAGACTGCATGTTATATAACCTGTGGTTACTAAGGCATGCTCAAAGCAAAAGCCCAAAGTAAAATTTTATTATAATGAAGAACCAGAATTATGAATAAAACAATTTTATGGTAGTTCTGATAAACTAAAGGGTGCTAGAAAATAAAATGGGATGGAAAGTTAAAGTCTTGAAACTGAGGAAAAAAACCTTTACATAATAAAATATTTATTTCATATATTGTACAGAATATATTTTCCAAGGTAAATATTAGCTTGTTTGAGAGACATCATGCCGCTGGTTTGAGATACATTTCCCCCCCACATGATTTAATAGCTTTATATAATGAATATAATGAAGTGATATAAAAAATTATGATTTGTCTCATTAAGTGTTCCTTATTGCAAAGAAATCCGATGCTTGTATTCATTACTGAGCACCTCAACCATTTCTAATGATTTTATATTTTCTGTTGCCAGTTATCTAATTTTAAAACATATTCATCTGTTTTTCCTTTTTTCTGTCTTTGCAACATTATCTTATTTTCAGCAACTACAGACACAGCCTGATGAATCACTGGGTGAGAGAGAGGGCAGCAGACCGGCCAGGCCAACTTACAGGACATCAGACTCTACAAGAGCCTGATGCTCCTGTGTCCTGTAGATATATAATAGGACACGGTACTGTGTCAACCTATTCAGGGTTAAAAACCAGCCTGAACCATTTCTCTCTCCCATTACTATAATAATCATCTTCTATGACTGATACAGAGTTCACACACAAACAGCTCACACAGGAAGGCATTTTTTTCTCTGTTTGCTTGTGTGTGCGTGTGTGTGGAATGTGCATGATTAACTGTTTAAACACACATTTTTGGCCCTCTGCCTCGAGAGAGGATGTACAATAGCACTGATTCACATCATTGGGTGTGTATTTTTGTAGGTCAGTTTCACGCTTCAAATTTTCAGACATGCACCCGCACAAAAAGGCACAAAAAACCCACCGCTCCAATCGTTGTTGTCGAAAACCATGTCCGCAGTAATAGACTGTCTGTAAGCACTCAAAAACAAGAAAATGATTCTGTGTTCTTCCGTTAACTTCCTCCCTCAGGCGCACAGGCAGCTCCACCAGATAACCCACTGCAGAGATGTACCATCGAGGCAAGTTTCTGTAGCAATTATAGAGACGTACTGCAATAACCAGCTCAAAACAAATTGAGCTATAATGCTTTGATTCTGCTGTAACTGCTATACGACCCCTAACATCAAAACTCTGTCTCCGTGACGAGAGTAAAGTTGAGCTACGGACTAAATTTGACTGTTAATGGTGGTTTTTCCATTGAGAATCGTTTGCTGTCCTGGGCTATAAGTTCCATCCAGGAAATCGTCCCTGAGAGTTTAATGCCATCCTAAAATAGGCTTTAATTGAGCACGGAAAGAGAGGCCCTGAGTGTTTTAATAGGTTTCAGCTGAATGAGGGTTTAGAAAGGAAGAGAGAATAACATCTGACCTCTTTTTACCTGTGTGTGGCAGAAAGGACCAAATCCACAAGGGGCCAATAAAATCAGTTTAATCGTAGACAGAGATGTTTAAACGTAAAAATATAGATGAAAATGACCTTTCCACTGCCGGCTTAGTGTTGTGTCTATATAAATGTCATTCTCTATCTCTGTTATTGTGTGTGTGAAGAGCAGTAATAGAGGTCAAATGTGTGTAGTGGGAAGAGCACACGCTAGTGACACATGTACTCACAGGAACATAGGTCTGGCCTTATGTCATTACTCAATCTCATTCTCCCTCATTGTCTCTCTTAACTATCCTAAAGGCCAAAAGGCCATGAATAATAATAAAAATCGGCTGTTATCATTAACCACTTCATCGCTGCATTTTACCATAAATACCCTGGTTACAGTGTATACAGTATATAAAGCTGCAGTTTGTGCCTTATGCAAAGTCTGCACAAAACAATCTTTACCTCTTTGATCTACATACTGTAATAAATGTTGGTAATTCCTTTTTACAGAAAAAAGACTAAAGATGCTGTAAAGTACAGTAATACAGTAATACCTTGGTTTACGAGTGACATAGTATACGAGCAAATCAGTGTACGAGCATGGAAAGTCAAATCAGTGTACGAGCATGGAAAGTCAAATCGGTGTACGAGCACTGTATCGTTGTGCGAGAAAAATATTCCCTCGCCCACGTCCATTTTTGTGTGGAAAAGTCCTAACGCTCAGCATCTTCGCTCACCTTTTTACTGGAAATATCCTAACGTCAGCCTCTCATAAAACAGTCATGCGGTTCCAACCCCTTTATCACTCCTTAACTCGTTCATTCTCTCAGTGTCGCTCGGTTTGGTTGCATCATTCACCACAGTGCATAATTTTATAAGTGGTTTACAGCGGTTTTACCTCGTGTTGTTAACATTAATTGTGATCGCTATTGTTCACATAGTGAAATATATGCGTACAGTACAGCAGATAGACAATGGCCCTCGAGATGAGTAAGAAAGAAGGCACAAAATTCTCCCTCTAAGCAGTAACACCCCCTTCCCCTTCCTCTCGTCTCCATCACACCAGCAGCGGCGCTACTCAAAGCTGAAGTGCATTACAGTAAATTGTCAAGTATTTTTAGAGTTTAATTGTCAATTATTAATTAGTATTTACATGAGATCTTAATGGTTATAATTTTAACTCTAATTAATAGGATAAAACCAAAAAAATATTTAAAATGGAATGAATCAAGTTATTTTTAGTGCATTCTTGTGGGGAAAATTGTTTTGGTGTACGAGAATTTTGAGTTACGAGCTCGCTCTTGGAACAAATTAAACTCGTAAACCGAGGTATTACTGTATAGTCAAATGTATGTTTTTTTAAGTAAAAAATATGAATTGCCATATAATGGTAAAATAACATATTCAGAAGTTCCTGCGATAAACATATTTTACGTAAATAAATTTGCTAATAATATACATTAGGGTATTTTATGTAACACTTATTTAGTTAATGCTTATTGAATTACTTTTGTGTAATGTGCATATATGTGTAATGTATAATTGTCCATGTTTTATGGACAAGCCACTTACCATGAGCCCTTATTGCTCATGTGTATTTCAAATGTACTACCTGAAGGTTATAAGTAAATTTTATTACACAAAGAAGATTCTGATGTATTAAAATTATACAAATTGGGGTGAGGTACTTAGTGAAGCTTAATAATTAGTCTTTGTGTTTTCATTGTATTGACTATATTTGTTGCATAGTGAATAACTACACTAATCAACAGTAATGAGAAAAAAAACCTTTTGACATTTAGACTGTGCTGTTATTTTCTGTATTCGGTCTGTTTTGCAAAAATTCATCTCATATTTCAATTATAGAAAATGTCTATTAAAAATAAATTAAAAAGAAAAAAATGAAAGAAACAGTTCAAACACTCTCATTCAAAACTGTGTGACTATTTCATCCGTGGCACATAAAAGGATATAAAAGAGGGATGATGAATTTGACTATCAAGCTCAAAAAGCAGTCCATATGACTCATGCTACATTTTAAACCATATGATAGCTTTTGCCCGAAGAACAGACTGCAAAAGCTGTATTCACTGAAAAAATTGTACATTACCGCTATATACACCAAAGTCATTGTTAACAAAAGCATGGCAAAGTGAGTGTGTCTGAAAGCAAAAAAAGGAGCAAAAAGAGAATAATACCACACACTCCAAAAAATGACTGACCCCTCTCAGCAAGACTATCACAGCAAGTGCTCTCGCACACTGAAGAGATGTCACACGGTACTACCTGTCACGCTCAAATAGGTCGTCCTCCGCACCAGAAAGCCTCCGAAAACCAGCTCACAGGTGTAGTTGCCGATGTCATCCTCCCTCACTTCCTGTATGGAGAGCATGTCTGCGGACTGTAGCACACTGCTCCTCCATTGCTGCACGTTACACTCCTGCACACCCGCAGGCAAAGAGAAAGAGAGAAAAACTATGTAGAAACAAAGAGACTGCACCATATTGCATGTGTATACACAAAAACATTTGTATATCGTCATAATGAAAAAACTCAGAGGGGAATTCAATAAGAATAACCGAGCTTGCCGACAGCATACAAATCAAGTAATGGCACGAAAAAATCTGTGCTAAACACAATTTCTTGATCTCGCGGGTCATTGTAGCAACACTGCAAGGCTCTTACAATGCAGAAAATGCAGTAGACTGTACTTTATAACGCTCTTATGCTAATTTAATCATCATTTGATAAATTACTGCTGCCATGATCGATAGAAAAGACACACAAACACTCTTTTAAATAATTTTCTGTTTATAGCTTTCCATGTGAAGTAAAAGCACATTGTTAATTGCCCTAGGCAAATAGCGCTAACTTTAGTGAATAAGACAAAGTATAATAGCCCTAATTTACATAAAAAGGAGGTGTGTTTGCACTGAAAAGAATGACAATAGCTTAATTCATTAATTCTCAGGGGGCAGGTGCCATGATGCTGGATTGCAGGTGTTTTGTGAAAAAGACGCTGGTTTGTGCACTGAAAGGCGCAACTGTTTAGTGAATTCACCTCACAGTGTCTCCCACCGTACCTTGTACCACGTTATCTGCGTTTTTTCTCCAGGCTGAACGTAATCCTGGATATCAGGGCAGGAGATGTCTTTACTCTTGCCCAGTTCTCCTTTCTCAGTGTAGCGCAGTTTCGAGTTATAACATCCTGCCGTGTCATTATCGGCAACCAACAGAGTCATAGACACCTTCATACAAAACGTGGAATTCCTGTAACACATACACACAGAGTATATAAACTGTGCGTTCTGCAATCAGTTCAACACACACTCACCCAGAGACATCAAATTTGTTATCTCACAGATCCTATACACTAAACGAATTATACAAGAATGAAACCTGATTTTATGTGATATTCAACCATGATAAATGTAATTTGACCAGGATGGAACACAATTTGTCATGCGGGGCAACAAAATAATCAGCATTTTACTGTTGGAATATGAGAAGCAAATTAATAGAAAATGTTTTCTCAAAGGTTTTAAAGGGTCATTTCATACATTTTTTTAATTATTTCACATGAGGATCACTTATAATGTCTGTTAATGTTTTTCAGTAGAAAGATTTGTAAGAATTGACTATTAGAATTAAACTAGGGTTGAAAAAAATCGCCCCTTATCAAATAGTACACTCTGACGGCTGTCAAAATTCATGCACTCATTTTCATTTACTCCTTCAAGTGAACTGTATGAGTAGGGAATAGTGATTGAGGGTTTAGAGGACGATTTCGAATTCAGCCTAGATGGGTTTTTTTGCTGAAGACTTCTATCAAAGATGTGGAAGTATGTAGTAGTACAGTTTACTTTCATAGTACAATGAGCATGTATTTAATTAAAATAAACTGATTTACTCATTATGACCCTGCATTTTGTTTGCATTAAATTAAAATTAAAATTACACAGCTCCAAACGCATATTCAGACACACACGTGCCTATACACACACTCTCTGTAACTCAGAAGCATTACATGTCAACACACACTTCTCTATATTGATGTGTGTCTCCATTAAAAGTGCATTAGTGTTTGTTTTGTCCAAGGGCTTTGAGTTTAATAGCTGCTGATAAGATTTGTTGAAATTTGACCTTTTCAGTGTAATGACCTCACACCTCCTACCAGGTTACCGTGGTTACAGAGTGCTTGGGGCGGCAACCTGCAATGCACTTGTCTCTTGTAAAATGCATAAACAAATTTACCACCCAAAATACCTATAATCTCTCTCTCTGCCCTATTAACTGTATAGTAAAGACTATTTTTAAATGCTCACTATTTTCAGACACCCGCATATGTCATCAGAGTCTTGTTTTATCACCCTATAAAACTAAGACTAAGGAGAACAATAAAATATCTGCTCTCTCCTGTCGGTGTTGCTGAAAACTATTGTTTATGGTTTAATCAGCTCAAAGACAGTCTCAGAGGAAAGACAACAACAACTCTATTTCCTGTTGCGAACTGGGTTCTTAATAAACAAAGCTCTATAGCTCTGTTACAAACCTAGCTGCCTATTTACTGCCTACACAGGCAGCCTCCTTCTTAGGCAGCATCCTAACTAGGCTGGAATCTCATAAGTGACAACTAGAGGCAATTAATTGGTTTCCAGGGGATCAATGTTTGGCTAGTTAATTTAGGCTGTTGTTCACTTCTGGTAAATGCTGTAATCTCAACAATATGCTGACGTTTCTTCTCCATTACCCATTCAAAAGTAGCTGTGCATACTGACAAAATAACGCTGATAAACACATAAATCATGAAAATTTCATTACTGATTTGAAAAAGCAATAAGAAGAAATTTAGAAATTCACAATTATAACATATGCTTTATATTTGCATAGGCATAATATGCATTTTAACAATAAGCTAACATATAATATTCTTAAGGAAGATAACTATAATAATAACAATGACTAAAAAAGTTTCAATACTTGTTCTAATGCTGTGAAAATAGGGAAGTCCACAAAACACTTTTGTTTGAATAATTTTCATAGAAGCTCTTGTTTTCCTATGAATTTTTTTCATATTTACATTTACATTTTTATTTAATTTTTTTATTTAAAAAAACTATATAGACGACTATGCATATAGATGACAGTGTTGTAAAAATGATCCACGTTCATATGGTTTCATGTAAACGATTAAAAACGCAGGCCAGTAATTGCCAATGTCACTTAAAGGAACACTACACAGCACAACTTAAGACTGAACACGTATGATTAAATGTGGATGATGTCACAGTTTTCACAAATTCACATTCATTTAATGATAACAGCATAATTTTCAAAATATTGTGTTTTCAGGAGTTGAGTAGATGAAAACAGTGTGGTGTAAACAGCCCCTTAAAGGGGACTTGTTATGCCCCTTTTTACAATATATGATATAAGTCTCTAGTGTCCCCAGAATGTGTCTGTGAAGTTTCAGCTGAAAATACACCACAGAAAATGTATTATAGCTTGTCAAATTTGGCTCTTTTTGGATGAAAAAATATGTTGTTTAAATGCAAACGAGCTGCTTCTCCAACCCCCCTGGGCGGACTTCTGCGGCTCGCCCAGGGCGGTATCTATGCCAATAGGGCAGATTGTCACCAGTCATGGATGGGGCTTCCCCCTGCTCTTACATAAGAGTATGCGGCAATCTGGAACCGCTCATTTGGAGAGACTGTATAAATTATGGGACCATAAAATGAATGAATAAAATATTCAATTTGAAAACCTTTGTTTATATACATTCTATAATTTGTTAATGTAAACCAAAATCATCAACACACTGAGGTGTATGACCCCTATGTGCCAGTATGCACACACAACAACGTCTGGATATGCTCCTGATGTCATGGCAGATGGTGTACAGGAGGATCTCCTTCCAGACCAGATCAGGACATCATTGAGCTCTTGGACAGTGGTGCTACTTGGTGGATTCGGATGCTCCGAAACATAATGTCCCAGATGTTCTCAATTGGATTCAGGTCTGGGGAAGGGCTAGTCAATGCCTTTGTTATCTAAAGACTGCCTAGACACTTTACATTTACATTTATGCATTTGGCAGACAGTTTTATCCAAAGCGACTTACATTACATTTTAATCAGTTCTTGCTTTCCCTGGGAAAGCAAACCACTTTAGCCATGAGGCCAGCATTGTTATGCACCAGGAGGAACACAGGGCCCAATGCCTCTTAAGATTTCAGGGCGGTACCTAACAGCAGTAAGGGGACCACTGGCTAGCACATGGAGGTCTGTCTGACCCTCCAAGAATATTCTTCTTCAGACCATTACTGACCCACCACCAAACCATTCATGCTGGATGACGTTGCACAAAGCATAACTTTCCGCATGGTATCTCCAGACTCTTTCACATCTGTCACATGCGCTTTCATGTCTATCACATGAACCTGCTCTAATCCGTGAAAAGAACAGGGCGCCAATGGCGGATGTACCAATTATTTTCTCTGGAAAATTCAAAATCCAGCTGCACAATGCTGCACTGTGAGCACAGGTCCCACAAGAGGATGTTGGGCCCTCATGCCACCCTCATGAAGTTTCTAACAGTTTGGTCAGAAACACGCACACCTGATGGAAGTCAGGGCTTTGTAGGGCTCTGGTAGTGCTTCTCCTTTTCCTCCTCACACAAAAGAAGCAGATACTGGTTCTGCTGCTGGTTTGTTGACATTCTACATCCCTGTCCATGATCACCTCATGAAACGGCCTGTCTCTTTGTAACTCCTCCATGAAACTGTGCTGGGAGACACACCAAACCTCCTTATGACAGCACATATGGATGTGCCATCCTGGAGGAGCTGAAAATACCTGTGCAACCTGATTGGGTTTGCTACACTGTAAACCCGAATAAGTTGGCTTAACTCAAAAATGTTGAAGTAATTTTCTGATTACCTCAAACTTTTTGAGTTTGAGATAACACCCAAAACACCCATGGTGTTTCGACATAGATTCTCGTCCCCTCTTCAGGAAACACTTTAGTGAGATTGTCTCGTGACGTACAGAGATACTCCTGATAAAAGAGCCTTAGAGGCAGCCACGCTCCAAGTAAAGTGGGCATGGACCACTATAGGGGAAGGTTGTCCGACTGACTCATGGGCAGGTGAGATAGCCTCAACTAACCACTTGCTCAAAATCTGTTAGTTGCTGGAGGTCCCTCTGGGACCCCAAGGCAGCAAAACATATGATCTGGATGCAACAGATCCTTTCCTTGTCATGAAGGGAGGACAGAATGCCCTCAGTATAAAGTGTGAGCCACGTAGGTGGACTTGAAGATCTCCTAAGCTTAGGTGGATGTAAGGAAGAGGAAGGTTTTCAATAGAACTTTAAAGTCAGAAACTTGACGGGGCCTCCTCAAAGGTTCTAAAAGGGGGCTCTGGTATAAGCCCTGGAGCACCAGAGACCAATCCCAGGTCAAAACTTATTGCATACTGCTGACCTCAGTCTCAGTTTTCTATGAAGGAAACATGTAAGTAATGGGTCTTTTAAAATGTAAATATCACCCAGAGGTACGTGGTAAGCACTATGACAGCCACATAAACCTTCAGGGTAGAGGGGGATAACCATGCACTGAATCTGTCCTGCAGGAACTCCTGCCTCTCACTGCACCAGGAAGTGAAGAGTTCCCACTTCAGGGCATACAGTTTCTTTGTGGATGAAGCTCTGGCATGGAGAATGGTCTCAACAACCTCGGCTGAGAGACCGGAGTCTTCAGAGGCCAGGCCCAATGTTTCTACAATTATGGGCAGGGATGGCCTATCATGCCCCCTGCCTGGGACAGGAGGTCTCTCCTCACCGGAATCTCCCAAAGAGGTCCACTAGGTCTGGGATCCACACTCTGCGTGGCCAACGTGAGGCAATCAATGTGAGACGGAACTTGTCCCGACGAACTATCTCCAGAATTTCAGGGAGCAGAGAGATCGGGGGAAGAGCGTACAGACGCAGTCTCGGCCAAGTCTGAACCATGGTGTCCAGTCTGAGAGGAGTGAGGGAGAACCAGAGTGAAGAGTGAGTGGTTCATGAGTGAGTTGTATATCGACGCAAACAGATCCACTTGTGCTTAGCTGAACTTCTCCCAAATCTGTCTCCATTCCCCGGGTCTCAGCTCCTGCCTCGATGGGATGTCTGCTCCCAAATTCCCTGGAATACGAATTGCTCGAAGAGAGAGTAGTTTCCATTGGAACCAGAAGAGGATCTGTCATGCCAACTTGTAAACAGACACGAGCGCAGACCCCCTGATGATTTATGTAGGAGACCACCAATGTGTTGTCTGTCTGGACAACAACGTGATGTCCCTTGAGGTTTTGGAGAAACGCTCAAAGAGCCAAATGGACTTCCAACATCTCTATCAGGTTATGTGGACAGGATTCAGGTTATTATATAGAAGAGATCATATCCACTCCACAGGTCTTGTGCTGAGCGATCCCTCAGGATCACCCCCCAGCCTGTGAGGGAGCCATCTGTCGACAGCATTACATGGTGACAGAGCCCTCCCAGAACGGGCCCTTAGGACTGAAACCAGGTTTTCTTCCACATACCAAATGTGCATATTCATTGCCTCGTGACCTTGATGGTACAAATGGAATTCCCCCTTGAGGAAAAACCCTCTGGCTCTGAGCCACTACTGAAGGGGCCACATGTACAGTAGCTCAACCAGTAGAGCACTTGTGTTTACAATGCCAGGGTCATGGATTCGATTCCCAGCAAGAACTGATTAGGATGTCAATGTGTATCTTGAAAGCAATGCAAGTCGCTTTGGATAAAAGCTTCAGCCAAATGCATAAATGTAAATGCACAGACAACCGAGTGATTAACACTGGAAGCTGTTGCCATGAGGCCCAGCAGTCTCGACTGCTCAGTGAGGAACTGGTCTAGCTTTATGCTGTTGACTGCTGATGGGATGATGTCGAAAATAATGGGGGAAAGCTGGGCTGACAACAACACAGAATCCCACAGAATCCCACATAAACATAAAGCACACTCTTCTTCACATACAGTCTCAGCCACAGCTCCTTCAAGTGAGCAAGAAGGACATCTCAATGCTGAACCGCAAACTGCCATGACTGAGCAAGGATCAACAAATTGTTGATAGGGTTCAGAAAACAGATATCTGAAAGCACATAGATTTTCGTGAATGTGCAGGGTGACAAAGCTAGACCGGATGGAAGAGTAAGAGTTTCCATCCTTCTTTGGAACCATGAAGTACCGTCTGAAAAACCCGGAAACTCTGGCTGAGAGGGGTAAATATTCTATGGCCCCTTTCCCCAGCAGTGAGCTCACTTCTCGTTCCATAACCAGAGCCTGCTCAGAGCCTACCACTGAGGAGAGGAACTTGTTGAATGTTGAATGATGGTGTGCAGGACCCACTGAGACATATCTGGGAGACGTGTCCATGCGACTAGAAACTACTAGGGGAACCAACCTCTTGAGGCTAGCCTCTGGTATTTGTTGAGCATCCAATCCAGGGCCCTGTCCAGCAGGGAGCACCTGGAGTGAGTGCTCTAGAGCCCTCCTCGGAGGGGGGTGAGTTTCCCCAGCGATGCCGGGATTCCTGGAAAACAACTTGGATACTTGCCGGGGATCGCAGCTTCTAACTTCGGGACCAAAGAAGTTTTTGCCGATAAAGATACTGGAGTTGAGGTAGTTACCAAATGCCTCCTCCATATTCAGTGTTAATTTAGCTGTGAATTTTTTGGCACATAGTTTTATTTTTATTGACCTGAACCCTTCAGTGTGAGGAACAAAAGAAGGAGGCCCAACAAACTTTAGCTGTGACTCATAAACTGGAGAATGAAGTAGTGAGTCTTCATCTCCAGCCTCAAAGCCAACAACCTCCAGCTCCTCAGGGGATAACTGGATAACTGCAGAACTGGTGTCTCTACCAGAGTGGAAGTAACCACAGCGCATGCTTCCAGAACCCCTGAAGAGGATATTGGCACTGCCAAGTGGGGGCATAGATAAGGCCAGCCCTGTCACTAACCCCACTAACAGGTCTATTTGAGAACCCCAGGACGAAAATCTGCGGATCATGACCCCGGGAAGCATTTGTTTTAAAAACACAGCGTGGGAGAAGAGCGTATTTGTAAATACAGGCAGCGTTCTCAAACAATGACTGTGCATGCTCAGCTCCCATACAAACAACACAAAGACTATGTGTATCCCTGTTCTTGACTGTAGCGAGGGCAGGGAAAAACACACAATCTAAAATGCTGTTCGCTTGCCATAGTAGTGCCATACTAAAATACATTTTTTTTTGTTATACTGTGATGTTTAAGTGTTTCCTTAATTTAGTTATTTAAGTTAATGTAAAGTTAAATGTATGAATTAGATTATCAAATATTTCAAGTTGAGTAATTAAAATCTGCCTGTTCTGCTAACTTAAACTGAATTTCTTAAGTAAAAAACGTATGTAACTGATTACCTAAATTTTTTGAGTTTTGCTAAATTGCTCAGGCTCACAGTGCATAAAACAAAAGTCAGTTAACTCCAATGTTGTTTGGATTCTTTTGGATTCTTCACAATTTCCTCTTTTGTATTCCAGAAAAAAAGAAGAAAGCCATACAGGTTCGGCATAACTATCCTTTTAAAATGTCTGACAACTCATCTATCATCTTGGTTGATTATTTTCACTGCATTCTGTGATTGTCTTCTTTGCAAAAGATACATTTGATGTTGACTTAGAAATAACCTTTTGAAACAACCTTCACATTGGGAACAGGTGTATCTATCACGTCTCAGTTTACCCAAGTATTTTTTGTTTTCTGTACACACACATATACAATGAGAGTGACATTCTGTGATGCAAAAGTGAATATGATGAGTAGATTATGTGCTTTGACCTCAAGTCGGTTGGAACCTGAGCAAATGAGGACCCTGGAGAGTTGCCTGACTGTTTAATATGTGTGACAGTGGCCTGCGGCGTTATAGGAGAGTGCCGGAGTGTCAATGCTTGATTGATGGATGACAGAACGTTTCACTGTCCTCTGCCGTCGCTCACTTATTTCACTTCCAGTTTAACTGTCCCTGAGAAGATTCAAATACAGACACACAACCCTAACACACACATACGCACACGCACAAGCACAAGCACGCACGCACGCACACACACACACACACACACACACACACTAATAAACACAAGCTAATTTTCACAGCATGACGTTTTTCTTGAAGGCTTTGAGAGACAACCAAAAAACATCAAAGGAGGAAGTTAAGCATGTTCCCCAATCCGGCTAATGTCCGAAAGGCAGAGTGTGTGTGTCCCCCTGTGGATTTGCATATTTAAGCATATGAGTGTTCACACATACACATGTGTGCACGTCTCACTCTCTCACCTCAGAACGCAGGAGTACAGACCGGCATCCTGCAGCTCAGCAGGCCGAAACCAGATGGCGTCTTCCTCTTTGCTCATGCGTACCCCGTCAAACGAGATGGGCTCCTCAAAATCACCATGTCCCAACCCAGAACTGCGGTACCACATCAGACTAAGTCCAATGCTCTGTGCCTGGGTGTAGTTGGCTCTGATATAACCATAAAACAGAGCACACTTTATCCGCACCGGCTCTCCGTGTAACACTCTGTACTTCAGATAGTCCACGGACCAATCAGTGCAGCCGTCCACTGCAGAAAGATAAGAGGACAGAAATAAGCCTCTGCATCTTGTGGAAAATTTCTTTATTAAACACTATATAATGTCACTAGCCATCCAGCAAAACATAAGACATGCAATTTAAGAAAATCATGGCAGAATTGTCTCTATTAAGTACAAAATGTTTTTAAGTTATATTATATTTCATTGAGATAAATTATTTACATTATGAACAGATCAGATCCAGTAGGTTAAAAAAACTTGACAGATAAAGCATTAGATACAAACACGCACATATGCAACTGTGACAAAAGTAAAATCTTTGAGCTATTCAAATGCAGATTTTTTGACAGAAAATCTTATAATCATTGAGATGTTAAGTCAATATGAGTCAGAGTTCATTTTAAAGATTGGTTGCTATAGAGAAGTTAACCCGTGCAAGTAATTATACACTAACTAATTATGTTTCATTGTTGTAATTAACTGCTGCGCTTTATAATGTTTGCATATGCAAGTATGTGTGTGTGTTGGGAGATCGCTGTGCGTGTGTGTGTGTGTGTACACAGGAGATGGCATGAGCTTGTAATAAAAGCAGTTAATTGCTTTTTGAAACTCTGGAGATGAAGAATATAGAGCTATTAAAATCTGATAGGACAGTCAAATAATCTACTGAAGCATTTATATCCAAGATATAAAAAAAATGAAAACCTAAATAGGCCCCACATTTTACATAATGCGATTTTGCAAAGTGCCCCTAACAAGACCCACATTTTATTTATGTTTATTACATCATTTGAGATGGCACTGGTGGCCTTGAACAGCGATGATTGATGCGCCTTTCCTTTCCAAGCTCAAAACCAAATATAACAAGTCCAAATTGTGACAAATGCTGCTACTACAGCGATTCAAAAGCAATACACTTTTATACATTGAGCATATAGGTATTAATATAGGTATTAAATCTTTCAAGGTATATTGATGTCAACATTAATTAATAATTGAACAGTAAAAACATGCAGGAAAATCATTAAACTGTAAAAATGGAACTTACCTTGGCTTAAAGTGCCAATTAATTTGACCAGACTCTTAAAAATAACTTTTATGTATATAAATCGAAAATATATATATTTTTAAATTATTTCTTAGACACAAAATTAAATTAAATATATATATAATCCTATTTTATATTTATACATATAATTATGTAATAATAAAGGATTTATAATTTGGAGAAGTTATATGTCTCTGTCTTGAAAATAATCTCACAATGCAAAATAAATCTGCATTCTCTAAAAAATTAGCCATATTTTCTTGATAAATAACACAGTATCTCTTTTTTATTTCAATGTGGTTAAAATTGTCCAGGATATTTCTTGAGTGTTCATGAGAATCACATAACAAAAGTCAACAAACAGGCTGTTCATAAACACACACACACATTTTCTTTTACTTGAAAGAGCACAAAAATACAAAAGGCGAATTATACAGCCTTAAATCCTCTAAATTATTATTCTTTTCCAGAAAAGAAAAGCTCTTGTCATTGAGCAAAGTCCTCTGTGTTCCTTCTTGACTGCAGTGCCCTTGACCAAATTCACAAATGGCTAAATCCGTCTCTGTAATAACTTCCCAATTGTGTTCAAATTAAGTGAAACCCATTACAGAACATTTCCTCTCGATGCAGAGGACAGAACATCTACTCATTATTTCGCTTTCCATCGATGCTGAAAGGTATGAAAATAAACAGCAATAAACTGTGCGGAAATGCTTATTGACACACTGCTCATGTACAATATGCACCCCTCAAGACGTTTTCCTTCATGCCGAACTTGGGTGCTCGTCACTTATGAAAATGCTTAGGCAATAGATAGCAGTTTGCTGGATCTTTTAAATGAATATGATAGCGAATTAAAATTATTTGATGACATGCGCATTCTACCATAATCAATAACAATATGACAATTACATCACCATTCTCTCCCACTCCACACTTCTTCTTTCTCAATCTCTCACTGTTTTGTCTTACATCTGTCTTGCATCAGTATGCTGTAACTGTACTATCTGATATGACTCTACTAAACCCAGTTAACCTCTTCAGGTGTCATCATACCCTGCTCTCCATTAGTCCCTTTTCTCCAGTTCAGCCTCTCTCCATGGTGCTGAAGTCCAGCTGTTTAATTGCATTTTCATGTTCTACTAACTTTTTATGTTGGGGTCACAGAGACTTGAAATGTGGTTGTGTAAAATAATAATAGCAATTTTGTTTGAAATTATTTAAATTAGTTCATCTGATCATAAAGAGACAGTTCACCCAAAAAAACTTAAGTTGTCATCATTTAAGCACTTTTAAGTTGTTCCAAATCTGAATTAATTTCCTTTGCTGAACACAAAAGAAAACATTTTGGGCATAGTAAGTCCATCAACTGTTTGGTTAATTCAAAATATATTTGGTTGATTCAAAATATATTCTTTTTTGTTTAGCAGAAGAAAGAAATTCATACAGGTTTGAAATGATGAGTAAATGATGACAGAATTTTCATTTTTGGGTGAACAATCAAATTCCCTTTAATCAAATCCCAATAGAAAGATATTACTGAAGCTCTCTGGTTTAACACAAAATACACTTATTAAATTAAAAAATTTTTTTTTTTTTTTTAGAAAAGTGCTTCTAGAAAAGAATGTAATCATTCAATATATTTATATTTTATATACCCCTGACTTCCCAAACGCACACACATATATATACACAGTAATACCTTGAGATACGAGCGTCCCGACATATGAGTACTAAGCAATTTTTTGCTTTGAAATACAAGTAAAGATTTGAGATACGAGCATGCGTAGAGACGCGGACGCTGGGTGTTCGAGCACCCGGGGGAAAGACCGGGTTTTTGTCGACTTCTATAAACATCTCCTGCGAGTCTTCCTGTGGTGTAGTGTTATATAGACTAATAATTATGATCATATGCAACCTTGGTTTTACAGTGGTGGTTACCGGGGGCGACGAGTGATTCAGGAGTATTAAGCTGGGAGCAGCATTAGTTATGTATGTTCAATATCCGATACACTACACAGCAAGAAACACAACACTTCCGTATATATTTTTTTGCGTTGTCTACGTTATTTACATAATCTACGCTATCCCTCCCTCCTCCTCTGCCACTACTGTATCATCTGTCTCGAAGGTAGACCTCCACAATTTAAAACCACATTTTATTTTATATCACAGGAATCCTTATATATTGTAATTTTCTGTGTGTGTGTACGTCTCTATAGCATTGTTATTAGCACTAATAAGGGAGTCTTTTAGAGGACCAGAACGGATCATTTTTCATTCCTCTTTTTTTCCTGTCTTATGGGGGAAATTATTTGACATACGAGCAATTTGAGTTACGAGATTTATGGATTATGCTCGTATCTCAAGGTATTACTGTATTTTTTAAAAGTTATTAATTATTAAATATATATTTATATTTATATATTTAAAGTAATTAAATATATAATGACATAATGTCACAACATTTTTCTGTTTAAAATAAATGCCATTCTTTTGAATTCCTCAAATAATCTAGAAAAATGTATACAGTTTAGGATAAGTATGATCGTTTTGATAATTTTGATCAGAAAATATTTAATTTATAAGGAATGTATCAGTTTTAAACAAAAATATCAGTATGACTTTATAATAAGTACACAGTTATAAAGTACTTACAAATCATTAACAAATTATGAATTTATGATTAATTCATAGTTGATATATTGCAGTATCTACATTGTTAATATATTAATAGGCTGTATTCATATATTGTCACTGTAATTAGCAGAATTATCATTGTTTAATAGTTCTCACTTTAGATTAGGTAACAGAAATGGGAAAATGTCATTAATTAAGTGCTTTACACTAACCTTTATTAAATATTAATTGCATTTTTATTTACAGTGTTAAAATGCATTTATAAATTTAACTGTAAACATTTTAACACTGAAAATAAATGCATAACACAAAACACACACACGTCATATGTTGTTTATGGGAACTCCTTATAGGCGTGAAGGTTTTTATAGAAAGAAAATTGTATATTGTATTATTCAATCCCCTTACACAAACTCTACCCCTAAACCTACCCATCACAGAAAATGACATTTTCCCATTTTCCATTAACTAATCTAACGTGACAAATATTTACGGTTAAGAAGTTGTTAACAAAGCATAAAAAACATTATTAATTCTTTACAAATGCAAATTAAACAATGATAATTTTAATTACATTGACAATGAATGAATAACTCAATATTTATATACAGCCTCTTAATACCGAATCACATGACATTGAAGATTGGAGTAATGGCTGCTGAAAATGTATCTTTTTCAATTTTATTTATTTATTTAGTGGGCTATGAAAACTGGGCATTACATACCAGAAAGGAGCCAGACCAAATACATGCTAAATGTGGCTAATAATATCCATTAGCTTACATGGCATAAGTGAAGTGAGAAGAAAAATGACTTAAGTTTTTCTCTAGAATGATGTGCACTGATGAATTGCTCACAATAAGACCAGGAGCTTGCATAAAAAAATGTAGACATGGTCAGTTTTCATTTTATGTTGCATTAAAGTGCATTTTTAAGCTATTAAAATATTATAGCATATTTTTTATGGCCTCAAGGTCTCTGAGACCCCAAACAGAACATGAGGGTTAAATCATAGGGACTGTGACACATCATGCTAATAACACAGTCAAAGAGAGATGAGGCAATAATATAGTCATATTAAACCTGAATGCACTGACCCAATAAACTATGAGGTATGTACCCATACACCACGGGCCTGTGGCTCTCAAATTCACACATGCAAACACACAGTTAGTTTTGGTCGGCTGAACATTACGCAACGATATCCAGATGTATGAGGGCGAGATAAGTAGAGACAAGCTTCCAAGCTTCTAATATCAGGTGTGCTTTAAACGGCTCCCCACCACTATAAGAAACTCTGACCTTTTTATGAAAGCAAAAGGGGGAAAGAAGGAGAAGGAATGAGAAAGAGAGATGTTTCATCCAGCAAAGATCCCTATATTTCTTTGCCCAAGCGATGCTAACAAGCCAAGCTTCCCTGAGGCACTCTGGGTAACAGATAAAAGAAACGAAATGGAATCAAACTGGAATCAACTGCATTATTTTCTCCCTTCTACCCTTTTCTCTCTCTCTGAACGCTCATATCACTCGCACACCTAAAATCTGGTTCTTTCCCCCAATGCCTCTTTCTCCTACATTCACTTCACAAATGTATCCCATCATGCTTGGTTCCTCTGCATGTACATGCTTTCTCTCCCCTCTCCCTCTGCATTCCCCATTCTCTTTTCATCCTCTCATCTACCCCCACCCCATCTATCTATCTTGTTTTTCACTGCTAAATGAACGATAACGAGGTCGGTTGTCTCTGGGGTGAGGTCCCTTATGTAAGCCTATAAAACATTCACATGTTCTCAATCCTGCGCAACCTACTGCACTAAAATAGTCAGAGAAAAACAGGAGGTTTGAAAAAACGAATGAGAAGTTGATTGAACACTCCCTCTCTTTCTCTCTCTACACTTCCCTTCCTTCCCATTGTGTAAGATAAAACAACCAGCTTGCAAATCATTAAGATTTTGGATGCATTTCATGCAAATTACATCTGAATCCCTCCACGCACACTCACACAATCCTATCTCAGGTCTCTGTAGCAGTGCACTTTCATCTCTCTCAAGCTCCGTGTGACAGGGCTGCGTTCACATTGTAGCTGAATGTGGCCCAAATATGAATTTTCTTCTCACGTGTGACACAGATCTGTTGTTTTGGATGAGTGTACAATTTTTTTTAAATTACTTTTAATTTTGATCTGTATTTTCATATGTTAGAATCATTTACAATACAAATCTGATCTTTTGAAATGTGACCAGTATGTACAGTTACAGTATACGTGTGTCTATATACGTACTCACTGGCCACTTTATTAGGTTCTCCTGTTCAACTGCACATTAACACAAATATCTAATCAGCATGTAGATATGAACAAAACAATTTGCTGAAGTTCAAACTGAGAATCAAAATGAGGAAGAAAGATGATTGAATTGACTTTGAACATGGCCTGGTTGTTTGTGTCAGAAACTGCTGATCTACTGGGATTTTTACCCACAACCATCTCTAGGGAAAGTTACAGAGAATGGTCAGAAAAAGAGAAAATATTCAATGAGTTGCAGTTCTGTGGGTGAAAATGACTGGTTGATGTCAGAAGTCAGAGGAGAATGGCCAGACTGGTTAAAGCTGATGGAAAGGCAACAGTAACTCAAATAAGCACTTGTCACAACTGAATGCATAACACATCGAACCTTGGACTACACCAGCATATCACACCGGCTGCCACTTCTGTCAGCTAAGAACAGTAAAATGAGACTACAATTCACAAAATGTTCTCCTCAAAGTGGACAGTGGGACGTCTTTCGAGACACAAACAGATCCACTTGTGCTGAGCCGAACCTATCCCAAATCTGCTCCATCACCTCAGGTTGGAGCATCCATTCCCTGTGCCCCGACAGAATGTCTGCTCCCAAGTTTTGGGACCCAGGGTTATAAATTGCTTGCAGAGAGAGAAGTTTCCCCCGATACCACAGGAGGACCACAGGAGGATTGTGCAACCTTGTAGAGTGGGCGCGAGCGCAGACTCCCCATATAATTTATGTAGGAGACCACTTATGTGTTGTCTGTCTAGACAACAAGATGATGTCCCCTGAGGTCTGGGAGGAACACTCAAAGTGCTAACCGGACTGCCATCATCTCCAGCAGATTTATGTGCCAGGAGAGATGGTGCCCACTCCACAGACCTTGAGCTGAGTGGTCCCTCAGGATGACCCCGCAGCCCATGAGAGAGGCATCTGTCGACAGCATTATACAGTGACAGAGTGCTCCCAGTATGGACCTTTGGGACAAAAAACAGGGTTTATTCCACATACCTAAGGTGTGTAGGCATCACCTCGTGACCTTGATCGTGCGGAAGGAGTTGCCCATCGGGGAGTGGTTTTGAGCCACCACTGCAGGGGCCTCATTTGAAGAAGCCCGAAAGGATAACATTGTAAGCTGCTGCCATGAGGCCTAACACACTCTGGAAGTGTTTGACAGTGAGTGACTGGCCTAGCTTGATGCTCTTGACTGTAGACAGGATGGTATTGATGTGCACAGGGGAAAGTTGTGCAGACATCAATACCAAGTCCCAAATAACACCTAAGAAGGTGGTCCTCTAAAGAGGATAAAGCACACTCTTCTTCACGTTCAGTCTCAACCTCAATTCCTTCCTATGTGCGAGAATAACATCTCAATGCAGAATCACAAATCGAGAATAGGACGCATCCCTCCATCCTGCTTGGGAACTATAAAGTATCGGCTATAAAACCTGGTTTCTCTGGCTGAGAGAGGTACATATTCTATGGCCTCTTTCCCCAGCAATGATTTGACTTCCTGTTCCATGACCAGAGCCTGCTCAGGGTTCACCACGGTGGGTAGAACCACTTTAAAACGGGGCAGGTGGCACCCGAACTGAATAGAATAAGCTTTTGAAATGGTGCGCAGGACCAATTGAGAGATATCTGGAAAACATGCTCATGCTGCCATGAACTCTACTAAGGCTGGCCTCTGGTGTAGTCTGAACATCCACTCCAGGGCCCTGCCTGACTGCCTTAGGTCCTCGGAGGGGGCGACCTCCCCAGTGCAACCCGACGCACGATCGGTAACTGGGAAATCCCGCACTGGAACTGTGCGTCCTGGCTCCCTCGGGACAGCAGGGAACACACAGTGGCCCTGGTTCATGACGTCAACCTCTTCAACGTGCATTCAAACAGACATAATTTGTATAGTGCTTCACGAGACAACACGCTAAGGTATTTCCAATGTGTTGTCGATGCAGAACAAGCCCCCTTGACAGGGAAGTATAATTTTTCTGCCATTTCTTATTTGAAACAATCTCGTAACTGTACTTTTTAAGTGTAAATTATTTAATTTAATTGGTAACATCCCTATAGTATCTTTTTACTCTAATTGAATCTATTGATTAAATTTAAGAATTTAAAATGAAAGGATAAAGCATGAACAATGCCCTTTATAAAGGTTAAAAAAAAGCCCTCTGGGTAAATATCACACATATGCAGAATTAAATATGTCAAAGCTGATAGAACACTGATAAGTGTATTGCTTCAGAATAAATCACATTTACATCACACACACAAAAACACAGACACAGACACACACACACACACACACACACACACAAAAATCATATTTTCCAGACAAGCACATGACAAGGTTTAACGTCAAGCTCTGGTATGTATACATTACCAATATAATTTAGTCAGAATAATTCTATTGTTTGCAAGAGTGTTAAAAATTGTTTATACAATAAAATGCTCTCTAGATTGAAGTCTCTTTTCCCTAATATCACCAACCATCAACTAGCTGCAGCGAGTAGTAAATCATGGTTTTACTACGCTGTGATATACAACATAAGAGCAGTTGGCTATTTGAAAAAGTATGCCACTTGATTTATTATGCCTCAGCTACCCGTTTCAATAGAAAATATGTCAAAACAAGCAAGAAAACGGTGTTTCTTAAACCATTTCATGGGGTCTTTAATGGCAATATAAGTAAAGGGCTGCTTTGATGCTGTGAAAACATTTTATGGAGGTTGAATCACAGCTCTGGCCTTGAGACAGATATTAGATTTTTAGTCCAGTTCTTCTAAAGAGCCATTAGTAAAAATGAGCCATTTGTAATGAGGAATTTAAACATTAAAACTCTTTGTTTATTAAAATGAAATCGAATATAAAGAGATTAGTGTTCCCTCACTGTGTGCTTACTCTAAGAGGTTTGTATTTGTTTGTGTGTGTCCCCTAAGCAAGGTACAAATGATCACTTGACAGTTTAAGTCGCCAACTGTCTTGAGCAATCCCATGTCTGTGTGCAAACAAATGTGAGTCAATCACCCAAACCTCAATGAGTTTAAAGCTTGTAGCTGCCGCAAAAAGGTTGTCTGGCTTCTTTCTGTGTGAGATGTGTTCAGCTGAAAGACTGAGAGGCTGTATGCTTAGTGATCCGACCACTGGGGAGTGTCACTGGCCAAGATTACTGCTAATCCACCATGATCCAACGCCTCGACACACACACCAACAAATAACCCCTCAATGCATACACACCAACAACAATCACCTCGCTCTGTAGAAGACCCTTGAACACTTACACATTAGCCCCTTTCACACATATGGTCTTTACTGGTAAATTACCATTAAGAGATCATGTGTGAACAGGACTTTTTCAAAAATACAGGTAAATCGGTCCTGGCAATTTACCAGTAAGAGAGACTGTAACATGATCAGTAAATTACCAGTATGATGCTGCGTGTGAACAAAGATGAACAAAATGAAGATAACCAATATGAGCATGTAAAAGGTTTGAACGGCCAGATGTAAGAAGTCATACTGAAGTTCTTATGGAGATGACACGAATACTTCACCGTGTTTACATTCAGCTCCTTAATATTCCATTTAAATATGCGCTAAATTGAGATCTTTGACCATTGTGCTGCATCTTGCAGCTTTTTCAGCATGTTCCGTTTGAGACCCAGCCTGTGACCCTGCCACATCAGCGCTGTGGCACTGTAGTTGTCAACTTTTGTGTGTGTCTTGTGTTATTAAGAGCAGAAATATGTTCTATCTCCTCACCCCTGTCACTCAGAAGTTTTTTTTTTGTGTGTGTGTGTGTCAAATTATTGTTGTCTCATGGGCGAATGAACACAACAGATTTACATTTAAACATTTAAAGATCATTTCCAATGACTGACAAAGATTGGTATCATTTCCAATGACTGGTAAAAAGCCAGAACACAGTTCCTTGTGTGAACAACTTATTTGTGTATTTTTACTGGTCAAGTCATTCTGAAAATGTTAAGGATTATTGAGTTTTTCCACACATAGGGTGTTATGACGCGTAAACAATGCGCTTGCAACTAAAGTGTATGATAACAAAATGCTAAAGAATAAATTACCAGAACAAAATGCATAAATATACAGTGTTTTTAAGTAGCCATAGTAATTAAATATTAAACATGTTAACATCTAATAACACAAGAAAGAGAATATTTACATATAGAAAAAAATCACAGGGTGAAAATGCTGATTTAAACTGTTTTAAAGCTTAAATGATAATTGTTGTAAAGAAAGAACACTTCATGTTTTGACTTTTAAACATTCTAAAACATCCTTCTATATAAAATTGTATTGCAACTGCATTACTTATAAATGTTCCTGTTTTTTGTAGGAACTGAGAGACGAGTCTCTATGAATTTCTGCTTTATCCAACATCTCAGTGATTCTGTCAATAGCACTTAGTTTCTATTGAATCCAAAAGATTCCCCTTTCCTTTAAAAAAAAGAACTGCTGACATTTCCATTAATTAAATCATGATGACGTACAGCATGAACTGTGCAAACATCTAGTCAGTTCAAATTGCAGTTCTAGAGCTGACCTGTGCATGTGCGTTCAAACGTGTGTGTGGATTGCGCATGTATGTCCAATGGTGATTTTAAAGGAAGAGGAGGATTTGGAAATGTGTGGCTTGCAGACTCCTGTGTAATTCAACGCAGTATCGATCATGCTACAGGACTGTCAGGTCAAGGAATTCCGCCTCCACACACAGCACAAATGCAAAAGACACAAACAATGCACATGGGCCTCTAGTGAGATGCGTGCGGTTTTAAATGCTGCCCAGATGCTCTGCGAATAAAGGAAGGATATTAAATAAATAAAAGGGAAAGAGGATGAATAATCCTGTTAAACATCAAACAACTCCCTCTCCTTCTCTCCCCTCTAAGACCTCATGGGAAATATAAGGCACACACACACACACACACTCAAATGAAAGTGCATATAGAACCAAATGACAGTGGCATTCCCTGGTCACAACAATGCATGACTGCATTTACCTGTGAGGAAAGATTAAAGGGGGAAGAGGACAACAAATGTGAAGGGGGAAAAACATGTGGATGTTGCTGTTACTGATAATGCTGACTAGTTTTTAATTGCTTTAGCTTGAATCGCTATTAATATTGCTCATACTTAGGATTAGGGTTCTGTTCTAAATTATTAAAACTCCATTACTATTAAACAAATTATTAAATTTTGGCATGTAACTCATCTTGCACTATCTTAGCTGCATGAATTTTCACAGATTATTAACAAATATTTTTTCTAAGCGACTATGATTAAGAATAAACATATTAATAGAAAATCCAGGTAATACAGGTTTACAATAAAGGAAGGAGCTAAGTTATATCCAGAGACCAGAATATTATAGAGACTTTTTTGACTAGCAAATTACCCATTACTCCCTAGCAACACCATAGTAACCACTCTAAATGCCCTAGCAACTGCAGAATAGGCAAAAGAATGTTCAAAACAGCTTAACAACTGAACCATGATGCCCTGGCATACACTTGCAAGGATGGAAAAATCTAGTTTGTTATAGTACTACATTTGAACTGTTGAGATGATGCATGTAATTCAACACAAATTAATTCAATGCATCAAAAATAAAATCTAGGACTAGATAAAGAGAGATAATCTTTCTTGATAATCATACTTGCAACCTTCTCTCTATGCAATGGTTTCTTAGGTTTGAGGGAATCACTCATCTTCAAGGGAGAGTGTGATGTATGTGTGTGTGTTGGGTGGATGGAGGTGGAGAATTAGTTTAAGTGGGTTTCTGTTGCTTAGATAAGAACCTTGTTAAAATGCTTCACTACAGAGTTTCCATAACTACAGACACATTTTCAAGCAGAGAGGTCATGATTAGCACATCAGATTGGTGTTTTGCAAAAGAATAAAATGGTTACATGTAAGAAAAAGAAAATAGATGTAACAAAATGTATTCTTAAAGGAACATTTCATGTAATAAAAATAATTCTGTCATGTCATTCAAAGATCGAAATGATATAACCCTGGTCACTGTCTGCAAGAAAATAATGGACATTCTGCAGAATTACTTTGTTTGCCACAGAACAAAAATAAATCATACAGGTTGGGAACAACGTTAATTAATTTGAGACTATTATGGGTATATTTTTAGGCTAATTGACTATCAAATAGAGTCAATTAGCCAAACATTTAGGCTTCTGTTTGGATTAAAAGCAAAAAAAATATGATAGGTTCTATTTACGAAGATAAAAAGCAGTATTTTCTTCTCAATACGTGTAAATAGTAGTTAGATGCTATTTATACTTATAAATAATAGCAGATACTATTTGCACCTCAGTGTTGTTGTACATTTAACAAAACGCAATTATAACAGACCCTAGATTAATATATTTATTAGAATTATTAAATGAAGTAATAAAGTCCTCCCTACACCTAACCCCTAACCGGGGTATTATCAAACACATGTTAAACACTTTATTTCCACTTTTCAAATATTTAATAAAAGCATTTCTGATCTGATTTGTGGTGGGGAAAGGTAGTAGAGTGATTTCAGGAAAAAGGTGGATTTCTCGAACTTTGGTCGAATTGCGCCAAAACTTACTATAGCACACTTTACCCCTACACTATTGCTACTATCAACTGTATTTTGTCTGGCCCGACCAGACACCAGTTTGTAGTTAGAGAAAATGTCCTCTGCCAAAAGGTGGGCTGTTTGCACTTAGTGTAAATAGACACTCCCTTCATTTTATTTCTTGTGAGAACTATTCCTTTAATATTTGTATAACAGAAGTTTTTTCAATTGGCCTATCACAGCAGTTAAGAATAAGAACAATCATTAGACTTGATTGAACAAATCTCCTACATCATGGTAACTTGGGATTAATATTTGTTATGGAATTGGTTTTCCTCTGCAGCCGACATCCTTGAATTTACATAATTGCATAATTCAACATCTAAAGAAAAAGAAAGCACAGGTCTAGTTTTAAGCCTCGTTTCCTCATTAATTCGCCCTGAAATTGGCCCTAACTAGGTCTGAATAAATATTCGTCCTCCGAAGATATCCTGTAATCAATTATGAAATATGCTAATCGACTGCTGTTGGCCTTGAGTTGTCATGTTACTGTCACTAATTGTAGGTCACCTCATCCCTGGAGGTCTCCTAACATTCATTCTCAGTCTTTGTCACTCTTACTCTCTCCTCCCGTCTCGCTCGCTCTTTCAACCAGAAGGCAGTCGTCCACTGTGATATTAACGTGAGAAATGCCCGACCACTGGAGTCAATTACAGTAATATTAAATTAACCATTGTATCTCATTTAATTCAAATGTTCTGCTTTAACAAAGAGCCATTTAAGGATATGGAGTATATCTTGTGCTTACTTAAACTGGAACATATTAATAAGACTTGGCAAATTCCTCTGATCAAACGCAACGAAGCAGAAGTACGCCACACGCTGTCATCCTGCTACAGGTGGGCTAGCGCTGAATTCGACAGACTCATACAGGATTCCAGAGGATCTCACGCACAATCAAAATAAACCTGAAATGCGTCTAAAGCCAATTTGGAGTGTTGCAGTAAAACAGCAAGAGCTTCAGAACATGACAGACTTCTGTAAAATGGCTTTTCAGCCATAATTATGATCAATTCACTGGATTCAGAAATAAATACAAGAGTTTGGATGGAAAAACCAAGGGCTCTGAACGCACTGCAAGCCCTGTTTTCCATTAAACGAGAGAATGAGAATTTCAAAGATGAAACGGTTATTTATAATTGAGAGATACTGTATATAATCATGCTTGGAGGAATCTAAAATTCATTTTGACAATCTCGATTGGCTCTTTCCACGCAAAGGCCCATTAACAGCCATTCTTTTCAGAGGAAGCTAGAATTTGATTTCTAATTTCCCATTCCCTGCTTGAATTTGAGCCGGTAATTTCTCTCTCTGATATTGAGGGCAAATGCTAGTCGGTATTTAGTGCAACAGTAAATGGCTGTTTGCTTTAGACACTGAGAGCAACTGCACCCCAGTAAAACTGTCATGTTGACTTTGAGTTACCACTGTTCTTTCAGACACTTTGTGTCTTACTGTGTGTGTGTTTGCATGTGTGTGTTTGTGCTGGCTTGACGCCATGCAAATCCAATCACCCAGACCCATAAAGTGTGCATTTCCATTTCCTACTGCTCTCTGTAGAGGCAGAAAGAGAGAGAGCGAGAGAAAGAGGTGGAACGGGGCTCCTTTGCTTCGCTGTGCTTTATGGTTATAGCTGTTTTGAGTAGGTATATTCATATAAACTCATTATGTACCCCATATTTCTAAGCTGATGTGTTTTGGGCCAAACAAGTGATTTTAATCTCCCACAATGCACTGCTGCTCTTATTTACTGTTCCCATGGAATCTTACCACTCTCTCGGATCAGCGATCCCAAATATCGCTTTGTCCTCCTCTAGTTTGTCTTAGTCAGGCAATACATCAGGCAAAGTGAGGACATTTCCATGACGACGCACCGTGCAACCAAGCGTCTTCCTCCCCGCCCCTTGTTTTGACCTTTCCTCGACCGCGCACTGACCTTTCCGAGTTTCCGCTAACCTCGAGCAGGTCTCTATTGGACAATAGTGCGACTGTTCGTCCCTGATCTTTTCCCATACCTCTCATCTGCTCACCTCAGCCTCTGGCTTGCCATATCAACGGTTCGCTGGGCGAGCAGGTGGCCTGTTAACCAATGGGAGAGAGCGATTTTCTCACAGCAGGGAGAGGAATAATGGAAAAATTCCTTCAGTCGACTAAGATGGAGAAAAGAGGGATTGAAGTCTTTTCTGTCGTTAGAGGCCTTTCATTGGCTCTCATAAAGAGAGGGGGTCCACGGGTCACAGTAACATGACAGCAAGAGAAAAGAGAGAGACCTGAGAGAGAGAACTGAAACAAACATGGGAATAAAGAGAGAAAATCCTGAGGCCAGCGCACAGGCTAATCCATCATTAGCATTTAAAAAAAACAGACATAGATTGAGAGAGAGCGAAGGGAACTATAGTGAGCTTAATGAGACAGGATGAACTGACACTTTCAGCGAGCTTGTGTGTGTTTGTGCATGTCAGACTTGCGTCGGTTTGTTTTATTTGGAATTTCTGTCATTTATAATGTGAAGTTTTAACATTCACTGTATAAACACACAGATTTCCATCATTAGATATTACAAATATCTCCTGCTCACACATACTACATCACCCTTTAACCCTTTACATTTCCCTAATTACAAACTAAACAGAATTTCATTAAGTTTGGAGACAACATGTTCCAATCTTTACACGGTACAATAACTGGTAGACTATTGTTTTTATTAGTGCTTGACACAAATTTCACAATTTTAATTCATAAGCTTGTGAAACAATTCTGATCATGATTCAATAATGATTAATGAATAATGATTAACTTTGCGTGCACAAATACTGTTTCACAATGCCATAAACATCTTCGGTGATTGTCACACGGGTGGGGGTCAGCAGGTTATATAAAGTGACCTAGTGGAAAATGTGATTGGTACAGTCTGGTCCAATTAAGAGGTTGCAGGTCTTCATTGCTTTAATTAAAACCCATAGCTTGCCAATACATCTCTTCGGGTTCATGTGGTACTGCACAGACCAAATGCCGTATGACATCAGAATACTGTGAGTGCAGCTCAAAAGCGAGTCGCTACAACAATTCTTCATGTCAAGACGTTGTGTATGACGCAAAGGAGAGCCGTTGGCACATCATGTTGGATTTTTTATTTGGCGTGAGATTTACTTGGGCAGTGTGAGCGTGAGACAGTGCCTGAAAAGTGTGTCTCACACCATATGCGTGAGAGTTGGCAACCCTGATCATGTCACATAAGTAACTTAATAAATGCGGTTTTATGCTTCATGGAGAGGGTCACCTCATGAGGGGCACCATGCTGAGTTACTCATTAGGGGGCAGTCATGGCCTTATGGTCAGAGAGTCTGACCGATAAATCAAAGTTTGCTGGTTTGATTCTCAGTACTGGCAGGAAATGACTGAGATGTCCTTTAGCAAGTCACCTAACCCCCAATCGCTCTCGGGGGCGCCACAGCAAAAAAAACATGGAAGCCCGCTGTTCTTTGAGTGTGAGCACTAACTTGGGTTTAATGCAGGGGACAAATTCCATGTATGGGTTACCGCAATTGGACTTTGCATGTCATTTAATCTTGGCAGTCTCCATTCTCCATAATGTTAGAGAGATTTGATTGCTAAATAAATGAATCAGGGCCGATGTATTTGAATGTATTTATACATTGGCATCAGTAACTGACAACATTTACATTTTTTGTCACCACTAGACGACCAGTGTAACAAACCAAAGAAGCAAAAAAGTTATGAAAATTACCAAGTATTTTCTTTTGTCAGTGTGTCAGTGAGAAAACAAGGTGGATGCATTGGATGTAGCGTCAGTAGTTGATAGCAAAATTGTCTGTTTACAGTAAAACTAGCTAAATTGCATGTATAACTACACTGTAAAATTTAAATTTAGTTATTTTAACTTATTTTATGTGTAGAAAGAACTACTTTGTCCAGACAACAATAAATATTAAGTTTCTTTGTCCTCAACTAGACAGCAAGTTGAATGAACAAGAATAAATACTGTGTCAACTCAAAAATGTATGTTGAAACTGTAAAAGATTTTGTGCAGGCTTTACTCCAATCATACTTAATTGCTGTGAATAAACACACACACTCAAAAATCTCTTTCACATTTTAATGTCTCTGTAACTCATTTATACATACCATTTACCATATTAACACAGTTGTAACCAGAGTTAAAATTCTGGTGCTCAAGTCTCTTAGGTTTCACAGAAAGGATTTAGATTAAGCCAGGATTAGGCTCTAGTTCAGTTAGGACATTTTAGAAAAATAATTAGTGATGTACATTTTGAGACAAACAGTAGCACTTACACTTTTTAAGATATGTCAATGCAAGTTGCTTTTTGTTAAATCCACCCAAACATGCATTATAATCTGGTACTAGTTTAAACCTTTTCAGTGAAACCAGGGTGAAGTACTTACTTCATGAGTGAAACCATGAGTGAAGTGAAAACAGCGCCTCTGTTTGGAGAGAGAGTTAAACCTCAGTAACACCGTGAGAGAGCAGGAACATCTGTGACATTTCGGACATCCGGGACTTTTTGGACATCCGGTTCGCGCCGAAACGGGTGACGCTTTATTCAAGCACCATTTTCTTTGACCCCCGATGCGGAGCAGAGGAAGACGAAACACAGAAATTAAGTGTATATAACAATATTAATGTGCTTTGTGGGCGAACCTAAACATTGACTCGCAATGCGCATCAGAGGAGGCGGTTTCTTTTGGGAAAACACCAAAGGCAAGTGTTTTAGCTCATTTATCTGTATATCATTTAGATTTGTAGCGATATTTTTATGCTGTGTGTATTTAAACGAGCCTAAACTTTTCTCACAGACGACATTTCCTTTGACTGACAATGCGCAGCAGAGAAGGTGGTTTCTTTTGGGAAAACACGGAAAGTAAGTTTCTTCGTTTTTTACCTCATTTACATTGTTTGTAATGTCCTGTTGGCAAATCAAACTGTTGTAATAGCAGGCATTGGTCAAAATTGAGTCATTTGGGTTTGAAGTATTATACCTTTTAATGTTGTAAGAAAAAAATATGATTTGTTGAGTATTAAATTACAAATATATTGTGAAGTTGAATGAAAAGAGCTTTTGTTAACACTGTTAGGACACATAACAGACATAGGTAAGCCACATTTCCATATTTAAGATTACTGATGGTCATGCTTAACTTTTTGATTATTATTTTCTTTATAATAATTAAGAGTCTGGCCTCTTTCTAGTAGGGCAATGTTACATTTACCTCTGAACAGAAATTCTATGACCAAAAACTCATTAGTCAGCAACTTATTCGTTTGCTCGTATATAAACTATATTGCATATTTATTTTATTTTTTATGTTCTTAAATATTTAATGTATATTTGAATAAATTTGTTTTATGATAGCCATCTTTTAAAAGTCATATCTCTCTCTCATTCTTTTTCAGCCTGTTGATGATGAGAAACCCATCGTTCACAGGGTTAATGTGGACAACTTGATCGTGAGTGAAGACACCACACATGATAGTGCCTTCCAAGATGATATCGTGAATGTGGATGTGGCTGTTGTACGGGAAGGGTAGATTGTGGTTTTGGATCTCCCAAGATGTTCTAAATGCCTTTGCCACACTATTTGGACTCCTTTTACTCTTTGAACAATGACTGTCCCAAAGAGTTACGAGGTTATCCAACAAATTTTTATCAAGGTTAGTGAGGAGAACTGCACAGCAAAGATTCACAGACCAAAAATTTTTTTCGTGGTAACACTGGCACAACCTCACTTAATTGTTTTTCCCAGTTGTTCTTTTCAAGTGCTGTTTATGTTCATTGATAAATTTGCTGAAGCTTAAGAGCTAATTCAAAGCAAATTGCTTTGCATTTGAAAACTGACGCATGCTTAAGACATACAATAGCGATGTTTCAATCCACCCATTTTTGTGCTTTTTTTGGATTTTCTCTATAATAGCTTTTCTTTTCTAAGTGATATTTAGTGCCAGTTTATCAGGAAGTGAGGATTTTGTTATCTTTGGATGGAAACACTACTTTGTTTTATGCAATATACCAATTTCGTGCACAAGTTAAACTCACGACCTAGTCAGGACAGATGCCATATTTATTTTATTTGAAACAAAAAGAGGCTGTGAGGAATATATTATCAGTCTGTTTAATGGGCCGTATTGTTGTTAGTCAATGAAATATGCTTTTAAAAAAAATCACGACCAGGGTTTAGACTAAGCCAGGATTAGGCCTAAGTTCATTTAGGACACTTAAAATGTTTTTATAAACGTGCTTTAGTAAAACATTACTGGTGTGCATCTTGAAACAAAACAATGGCACTGACATATTTTATGATATGTCAGTGCAAGTTGCTTTCAGTCAAAACAGCTAAAATATGCATTTTAGTCTGGAACTAGGCTTAGGCATTGTCTGTGAAACCGAGTAGTAATGTGAAAAAAAAAAACTGGGTTGGTTTGTGAATTTTTGATATCACCTAAGACAGTACAACCCAATAAATAGACTATACCTATGGTCCTCCTCACAGCCGTGGTTTCATTCACGTCCAATTGTCTACTCCAACTGAAGTCCATTTGTAAAGTATTTTTGTTTTATGAGGTCCTGCCCTTCCTTGAAATTACTAAATGTTCTTTTCACAAGCCTATAATGAATAATATAAGCAAAGATCTTGTAAAACTGCACAAATGAATTAGCTTCAAATCAACTTAAATAATTTCTTTAGAGAAGAAGCATCCCTCTTCTTATCTAAGGATGACATTTTTTCCCTCATTTCTCAAATCTCTTTTTATGAATCTGCACTCACACTTCAACATCTTCATAATCCATAATGCAAGACAATTAGAGCTTGATATTTCATAACCAATCAAGAACATGGGTCTGTTGAATTACAGCTGCGAAGTCCTTTAAAATGCATCAAGAGGAATGCATGCTGTGCTGATGAGAAGTACGTTTGTGTCGCTCAAAGTCATGAACACACACACATACTGATGTTTGGGCCATGCCTTGGGCCTCTGCTGAGATGATCAGATTGAAAAGAAAAAGAGTTATTATTTCACCTTCAGCATGGAGAGTGATGTTGATGTGTCTGACATTTAATAGTGTCTTTGAAGCGTTGACTCTGCCACCATACAGTCAGAAGAATCACTGAGCCGAACAGCGCAGAGCACACAAATTTTCCAATAAAACCCTCCTGCTGATTTCAACATACTTCCCAATTGGATTTCAGGAATATTCCATGGTACTTTTGGCCTTGCTCCTTGGAAGCCTGAGTTTTTACTAAAACTGTTATTTGAATTCTGTTTGTTACCCATTGGTAAAGTTGTCTGAATCATCCTGTTGAGGTGGGACTACTTTTCCGGGTGGACGAACTTCTGATTATGCATAAGTGATGAAACTCCTGTGAGTGCAGTTTCTAACAGTTGCTTGGAATGTATTTACTGCATACTGCATACAGTATTATGTACTGTATTCTGCACACTAATCTTTTTAAGCATGTGAAACAGTATGCTGTTTGTGAGTCACTTTGCCCACTGCAATAAAGAGTCAGTATTTTTCACACTGAAAGTTGCGAATTTCAGACAAATGAAAGTTACCAAGATACCCAGCGAAAGTACCCATGGTTAATTTAAATGAAGAATGAAACCTTTGGATGTAACCTACTAAATTATGTAAATATATTGTGATATTCAAATGTTTGTTCGCAGGGCTGCTGTTTGCCTGGTTTCTACAGTCAATGTATTATTGTAAATGCATTTCCCATTCTTTTCTTTTATAAACAGCAAAATGATTAATGGTAATCAACAGCAAGCCGCAGACATCCTCAGAATTCCTAAAATAGTAAAGGCAACGTGCACATTTGAGTACGTCATTGTACAAGACATTACATCCAGCATGCTTTCATCACACAGCAGTCGGTGGCAGTTCTGCACCACTGTAATTCTAGAGTGCCTTCAAAAAACCTTTAAAGTACTGTACCTTCAACACTCCCATGGTCAAAGGTCTCTGTAAGACTGTGCTTTAAGTGATCTCAAATGTGTGCATTTCAAGTGTCTTTTCAAGGCTGCATTGAAGTGCGTTCTCTTAAGATGACTGTGCTCTGAAACACGCTTTTTTAAATTCACCATGAAATCAAAATAGACTATTTACTTTCTTAAAGTTGCACTCAGTAATATTGTGCTCATAAAAAAGAAATGAATAGTACTTGTGAGAGAACATTTTACAGATGTTTCACCTGAGATGCATTTAGGACCTGTAGGGTCTTAGGGATTTCCATCCCATGCTGACTTTAAGTACACATCCCAATTCTCATTTCAAATTTTATGAGTGAATTTTACTAGAAAAAATTATCATTCATCATCATATCACCTCTTAACTGACTTTCTTGCTGCTTGATTTCACTTCTAAGCAGGCATTTGTATAGAGTTGGATTTAATTGGATAACCCAACCAATAACCAAATAACTATTTATGTGCTCTTTTAGCAAACAAGCATTCAGATCTGGCTCTATTCTGATATTAATTTTTTTTTTTCATTTATGCATTTGTCAAACACTTTTATCCAAAGCGACTTACACTGCATTCAAGGAACACATTGATATTCTATTCAGTTCTTGCTTTCCCTGGGAATCAACCCATGACCTTAGTGTTGCAAGTGCCACACTCTACTGTTTGAGCTACAGGAAAGCCTTACAAATAAAATCAACTTCTGTTCTACATTTTGTCCGCATGAATATCCTGTTTCAATCGGAAATATGGACACTTACAGAAATATAATGGGTTGCGAATGCCATTTCATGCTGACTTTAAGCCAAGGTTGTCCTCAAAAGACTCCCGCCAGTTTCCATCAGACTGTATATAATAACTGTTACTTCAGCCAATGCTGAAATGGAGTTCATATTTTTAGATTATTTTCAGTGAACTCATTGAGTTTCGGTAATTGAGTAACTCTTTTCTGTGTTGTCATTATGCTACAGGAGAAAAATGAGGTATCAGAAAATACAAATTTTGGTTGAGGGAACATCAAACTGGAGGTGAACTCATAACACCTTCCTGCACCTAATTATCTGGGGAACATGGTGGTCTTGGCTCACATTTTGTGCTTTTTCCCAGTCAGTCCTACACACACACACATACACACACACATTTTCTCGCTCCCTTAAACACCCACACACCCTCCCTCATACACATTAGAGTATCACCTCTGACAGATGGGCTGGCACTGCTCTCTTCCCAACCTGTTCTCTGTTGCAAATTTTATGTGTGTGTTTACACGTGTTCCCATTTGTGTGTGTGTGTGTGTGTGTAGTTTGGTGATTATGTACTAGCCTACTTGTGCGTAAAGGAAAGCACACACACTAACTGTCTCAGCACACAAGAATGACCTTCACCATCAATGCTGCATTAAATTATGCTTTAATATGTACAGTCACATGGCCCATGAGAGCGGTTTTAGCATAGCAGCTTTCATTACGCCGTGAAATAATATTTGATGTTACACTTTAATGCGAAGAGCAAGCCCTCTGTGAGTAATCAGAGGGAGAGAGAAAGTGAGTGAGAGAGAGAGAGAGAAATTGGACATACCTGAGCCTCTCTTTGACACCACCTTCAGAGTCAGAGACACAGAGACACCACAGAGAAGGAACAGCACTGGGTTGAGAGCTGTCATCTTCCTCTCCACCCTGATGGAGAAACAGAGAGAAACCCCACATGTCATACAGGCAACTTACAACCATCAGCTACCCATGTACAGCCCTGCATTTGCTTTTCCGCCAAGTACAGGATTTAAAGGTGAAGTGTGTAATTTTGTCGATGTTAAAATCCAGTAGGTTGACTTCCTGAAGAGGATAAACACGGTAACGCTGTCAAACATGATATTTCAACTTCTGACTAAACCAATGGTGTGAATTTGAAGCGGGTGGGTTTGAGAAACAGGTTTGTAAATTTTCAAATGACTGTACATTTTTTGGGGTGATAAAACTGCTGGAAAGTATATAGACTTACATTTAAACAATACTGTAGACATATTCTTTTGACCTTGTCTGGTCCACCTAGCACAATGGCAATCACACAGCATTACAAAAAAAACAACAACATAAAAACAATTAGAATACCGTAGCATTTATTATGCTAATTAATTTTAACAGTTTATAAAATGGATAGTTTCGGTCCTATGTAAAATCCTCTATAAATACATGGGTGATATCCTTATATCAGAATTACTGCGCCATGGCATCTGTGTTGTTTGTCAACCATTCTGCTGGTCATTCCTAGAGAACTACATAGCTTGGCAGAATAATTATTTTTATTATGTATTAATAAATTATTACAGTTTTGTTTCTTGCTGTGTGTTTATTATATGAAACATTATCAGGTATAACTGTTTCCTAACAATGGCTCTTATTTTAAAAGCACTGTAAACCAAACCAAATTCTTGGGGTTTACTGCTTTATAACACTACTCAGAAAACCTTAGCAACAACATAGCAACATATCAAAAGAATACTCAGATTAGCAACCACCCACAACCCATTTTGTTTTCAGAAATGTACAAATCTAGTTGTTCAATCTGACCACATAGCATCACTAAGAATACTTCAGTAACATAGCAACCTTTAATCACATGCTTGATTTCAACATACTCAGAACTACTGTCCTCCATCCCACCTATATTGTTTCCTGCAAATGTACAAATATTTATACTGACAGATGACACTACTAATTATTCACTATTTTGTCTATTTGTGAAATTTGTGAAAAATATCTAGAAAATCTAAATATACAGATATTTAGTATAGGGGGTAAAACATACCTCCACGTGCCAGAAATATACAAATCTAGTAGTTCATACTGTCTAGTGTTGTCACAAAACTGGAATTTCTTACTTTGTCGATACCACATATAGGGGAAAATGCCACAACATTTAACATTACATATGTCAGTTTATACACAGCAGCTATATAGGCGTAAATATTTAATTTGTTTAACAATTAACAATTTTTGGTATCTGAGCATTTTAACAATTTAAGTGCCGTATCGGGCCTGATACCGATATACTTAATCGTTATAACATATAATAGTAATATATGTACTATTATTTATAAGACACAAATGTATTACTATTGTAAAACAACTACACCATCGCATGAACATATATCAATAATTTATTACAAATAATTAAACATCAGAATTTCTGAACATATTTAATGAAAATGACAAATGGTTGGCAAAATGGCACAAAAAGGGGGGGGGGGGGGGAGAGAGAGAAAAAGACTACCATAGATTTACAATGTCTTTTTGCTCTCTATTTACAAGTTCCAGTAAAACAACTGTACAGTCTACAAAATTTAATTTCTCTGGAATCCAGACATTTTTGCTCTTTATTTCCCCAATATATATGCATATGTGTGAGACAAAGCTAAGAGAGATATCATCTTTAAGCATTTCTTTCATGGTGAAATCATATTAAAGTATGACTTTTTCATATTTTATCTGATTTATATGCCTTCCCACAAAGCCACTCAAATCACCTGAGTTGTGTGTTCATATATGGAATCTATTTTAATCTCGGTTTGCTGTCTATGACCAACGTCCACACAATTCTCCCATCTGAGAGGTTACAGAAGCCTTCTTTCAGAGGGAATCCGAAACATTTCCATGATGGAATAAGCACACACTTATATCACTCTTCATGAGTATTTCTAAACCTTTGAGCAATGTAGGACATACGTGATTATTAAAAAGAACTCTGGGTGTGCAGTATTTTAAGAGAATTAATTAAACTTGTTAACAATGAGGTCAGAAAAAAAGAGCAATAATGCTTTAGTGTATTCCACTCTCTTCAAAGCGTAAGAACAAATGAGCGATCAGAGAGGCCAACAAAAAATCTGAAAACGATGTGCATGCTTCTGAAGTTTATTGAACCCAAATTTGACTTAAATATTAATTAATAAAGAGGCACGGATTTTGGTGCCTGGTTTCTAAAGGGAAATATATATTACGAGGACAAGGACTGTGAAGATTTTTTCCAATATTTTCTGTAAATTATACATCAAAGCATAAGCGAAGGAGTATATTTTAATTGCTGTAACTTTTTCCCACCATTTAAAACAAGCATTTAGGTTTTTGCAATTAACATAAATTGCCCTATAGTTTGACAAATTCATTTTTCAAAGCACAAGTACTACATGTATATGTCAACCACCCATAATCACCTCTGCTTACAGTTTTATTTGAGGTCTCCCACTGATAAAGCACCTTCACATCATTTCAGGTCTGTAATTTATTTCACAACCCTGTCACATGACTCCCCCCATAATGCACCACTCCTGACACTTTAACGCAGACCTCTAAATTACTCCCTGCAGCTATTTAGTATTCGTGGATTTCCCTTCAAGGCTTGTTATATCTAGCCAAATAACACATATATTCCCTGCTTCCCATCTTTTTTCAAATAATTAATGTAAACTTAATAAGTGTGTGCAAACCCTTCCTCTGCATCCATAATTATCTTACAATAACATTCTACTGATGATGAATTGCTTGCCAAATTCAGACACTGGAAGGCCTAAATCCCATCAGGAACAGTAGCATTTGAGAGGTTAATAGACTTTATTTTGTGTGTGTGTTGGGGGGGAGTGTTTGTGTCCGTGTGTGTGTCTGCGTTAAAAAGGCAAAGGGGCGACAGAAAGAGGGAGAGAGTGCTCTTGTGATCTCTTTAAAGGGCTTATCATCCCTCTCCCACACATAATCTCAGGGTTTTGAAAGAGGAGAGAGAGATTTTTTTTTTAAAGGTAGAATATAAAGATTTCACATTTTCACAGTCACCAGTTAATGTGTATGAGATCACTTGTTACTGCTTTAATTAAAGGGATAGTTCACCCAAAAAGGAAAAATTCTCTTCATCATTTACCGAACATAATTCTGTTCCAAATCCTAATTACTTTCTTTCCTCTGTGAAATAAAGGGTACATTTTATAAGACTTTTTTGGAACAGATCCATTAGACATTCTCTGAAAATCTTGATATCTGCCTTTGGTGTGTTCATAAGAGAACTAGCGATGTCTAAAATGTTAATTAATCGTTCTTTTTAATTAACTGGTTGATCCAATAAAAAAAAAAAAACAATCTCATTGATTTGTTCAAATAATGAATAATATGGACTCAATGAATCAATCACAGCAGTTAATAGCTGAACAATGATTTAAATTTCAGTGCGTTCTTTACACAAAATTATTGTATGATTTTCAATATAGTACATATTGGGCTCATTTATAAGGGATTTTTGTGGCGTTATATCAATTTTAAAGCTTCAATAAAAAGCTATGATTTCATGGAAAAGAGAAACCTGTAAAAAAGAAAGTCATACATGTGAGTAAATGAATAAATTCCTTTAAATCAAGTAAATATTACAACTTTTAGAAAGAAAGAAATATTAAGCATAAAGATCCACCCCCTCACCTAACCCCTAAACATAACTGTCATTGGGGCATGAGATCATCCAAAATAAATAAATAAACTGAGATCAAAGAAAATAATTGAAATTAGCTGCTAATTTGCCATAACAAAAATTGCCATTAAATTGTGTTGATTTTAAAATCTAATTTTCAGACTTTTTCACCCATTTTAGCACAAAAAAGAAAGCAAATAAGAAAAAAAAAGCTAATTATAAATTATATATTCATTATGTATTATATAAAATATTAAATTTATTTGCTATTTTGCCTATAAATTCTCAAGTTCAGTTCATTAGGAAAGTAACAGCATGCACATTGTTCGATTTCAGGCTGCCCCAAATAAAAGATAACCAATCGTGGCGATTTCTGTGATCCTACGTCGAACAGTGAGAGAGTTTCGAAGACGGCCATTGTCATAGTCTAGCGACCAAAGATAGTTTGCAATAATTTTCTGACAATGTCAGAAATTTAGCATGATCATCTCACAATGTGTTTGCTGCTATTACCTTAAACTTAAATGACTTTCCTCAAGCTTAATTGGCAAAATCGGCATGCAAAGTTGGCTTCTTTTTCTTAGCCATGACAGCATCCATATTCGGTTCTTTCGCTTCATCCTTTTTTATCAGCGCACATAAAAACCACAATTGCCAAAGTGTGATTCATTTCGCTCTATTTACCACCAGTGCATGCTGATGACATTTTATTCTTCTATACTGACTAAACGATTGAATAGGTGTCATCATCATACAGGCTACCCAAATTTATTATATCAGTGTCATATAGTGTTATTTGTAATGTAATCTTATAGGATTGCTGAAATCACACAGTCTATAGCAGACATTAGGGTTAAGGCTTTTTAAAAAGTACTTGAAACGCTTGACTCGAAAATAACACTAATCACCTGCAATCATAGAGTCACCTGTTAATCACAGCCACTTAATCATCTTCCAGACTGAACACTTTTAAGATCAAATCAGTCCATGAGCAGTGGGTTTTTTCCAGTCACCATTGGCAATTAAATCACCGTCCAGTTAGAGGCAAAACAGAAGGTCTTCCTCATTTCTCATTGGAGCTAATATCCACATACACATGTACGGTCGCTCACACTCATGCACAGGAGAGGCGTGTGGCGGTGGGCCCGGCTGTGAGTGATTGATGTGGTGATTTTATGATTTAATCCAATTTAAACTCTCCACATCTCCAGGCCTGACAGTCAACACATTTACCATGCGGTAAATATAACAGTGCCCCTGGAGGAAGAGTGCTGCGTTATGAACAGAGATACACACTGTTAAAAAAAACACACACACACACTTACGAGAGAGTAAAATGAATGATTCAAGGACAACCTGAGCTGTAATTCAGACATTAAATATATGACAGGTCATATGAGAGCAAATTGGACGTGTATGTATGTATTTGCATTACTGTAGGTGCGAGCTTGAGTTTGTAAAAGAATGGTAGGATGGGGGTTGGGTGAAGGACAAAGACCACATCGGTCTTTGTGGAGTCCATTATTTATTGTGGCAGTTCCAGCTTTCTCGTGCCAGCCAAATATCAGAGTAGAAGTCGAACACGCTCGAGGGCTTCAAGTGTGTGCGCGTGTGTGTGTGAGTGCAGAAGCAGGAAATGAGAAACAATAAATATAGACTCAAATACAGACTCCTGAAAGATTTTTTTATGACATGAACTTGTTAGTGCACATGCAACCTTGACGACAGGTGCTCTACCCTGACCATCCATCACAATCATGAACAAGTCAGAACACACATGTAACAGTCTGTGCCCTTAACATGAAATTAAATTCAGAATATTGATCAAATGTGTGTGTGTGTGTGTGCACGTATATGGTTAAAGCAGCTTGCAGACTGTTCACACTTCACTGATCGGCCCCAGCTAACAAGGGACCCCCGAGTACTCTTCCATGCTCTGCGCTGCTGATGGTGATTAATTATTGAGTATTACTGCTCTCCTACACCACCTCCAGACACAGCACCACTAATCCCCTCACCAGACACACTCATTCTCAGTCAGGAGTCAAAAAAAGACAAGATAATAGGTGGTCAAAGGGCTAGCAAAGATAATGGATAGCAATGGGAGAGAAGAAAGAAGCTATGCGGAGAAAACTTGAGGTTTTCAATTTAAATTATGACTGACATGACTTTACATGATGAAAGGTTTAGTTGTTTCACACTTTAAATGGCTCACACTTCTACAGACTATTCCATTTGTTTTTAAGCTTGAAAAACATAGCCAATTCAACTGTAAAAGCACTGTGAGATTTGAAGGCCATTACTCATTACTCATGCTGGCTACACAAGAACATAATGATATTTCTAGAACATACTCTCTAAAAACTTTTGAGATTTAATTGGCTTCCATGAGTTTCGGGCCTGGAAATCACCAATCTTCAATTCTTTGCTTTTCTATGACTGGAAAACCTGCCATTGGCACATCACGAATAGATAAATTTGTCAAATTAGCTATATATGCATGGACCAAACCATCTTCCAATGAATGGAAAACTATACGCACACATGTGCTTGAATATATTTGTTTTTCTAGTATTGATGATACTAGAAAAAAAAACACACCACATGAACAAGACAGGGATTAGAAAAAATTAGAGTAGTCTTCATTTGAGAGTAGAAAGTATATTTTTATATTCTGGCTCCGGTGATCCACTGATTTATTTCTGAATGCTAAGTGGTTAGAATGAAATAAAAGAATGGTAATATTCTAGTAGAGTAGGTTGTGCGAATAAGCTTCAACAGTAACAATGATAGGAAATAAATATATATTGAATTTATTTTAAAACGGATGCTGTGAGATAAACATTGTATTTGTGCACTTAATTATGCAGGCCCACTTTTTACAAATCTGATGGGGGAAAAGGTAGGACTTATGTTTCATAGATATAGCATTTTGTTTTTGTTTTAACTCGCTGGATCTAAGACATTAAGACAAATATGATTTTTGTAACTTTTTTTCAACTCCTTTAAAAGTAAAGCATGGGGCCACTGCAATTTGTATGTTAATTATCAGTTTCAATCGATACTTTCTGGTTTACTATTTGTGATAATAATATACAATTGAGAATACTATTGTTGGCTGAACCATTTCAGTCTCCTGCTTCTCAGACTTGTCTGCTGAAAAAGACCCTAGTAATCTCACAAGTATTCCCTCTTGAGTTTCAGAAGAAGCACTCAACAGTCTCAAACAGCACTCCGATCTGCTGAGATATTGGAACAAAACAGAGATTTCAATATGAACTCAAACTTTCTCATCAAATTCTGGCCAAATGATCTGAGCCATGTCATCCATATTAATGCTAAATCTCTGTACTATTAAAGTGTTAACAATTGTCTCACTTGTCTGGTTTTTATTTTCCTTCATCTGAGATGAACTGAAAACTCAATTAACTTTCCAGAGTTCTAAAAAACTGCTTTCGAGCAGATAAATGTTATAATATAGTGATGCTCATAAAGCCTGTTTGAATTTACCTCATGTGAATACAATGAAATTGAAAAGAGAAAAGGAGACACAATAACTTCTGAAAACATTTAGGATGTCATTAACAGGCACAATTTAGGGTATCATCACAAAGGCAGAAAATCCAATAATGTCGAGCAGTACACTTTTAAAAATGATACTATAATGTACAGAGCATTGTCAGTGTCATTACTCACCAAATAGTTCTCCAGTGCCCAAACCAATTAAATTCCTAAAAGCCAATAAAAGGATGCTACATTTTTAACAATTCACAATCTCCAATCAAACCTTAGCATGATAGCGCAACACCAAATCATACTCTAAACCCGTGTTTTGAATAATATACAACATACTGGAATGATTTCAGTTACAGGAGGACATTTTTGAATCTCAGTAGCTAAAAGGATTAAGGTTTAATAAACACTATGTTGAGTTTAATGGGATCATACGCAACATTCTAAAGTTACTGTAATTACAGCCTATCATTAGTAAAAGGCTGTAATTGATTTACTTAACATTTTTTAAACACTGTGGGGTCTGAGACCACATTGGAAATATGGGATTTGTAAAAGAATGAATAATAAATGTAAGATTCTGCACTATTACTAGGTCGTGACTCGCTAATGAGAAAATTTGTCAAACTGACTATATGAATTATTTTGTACAAAAGGTAAAATGCTCTTGCATTTAAGCACAAGATGTTCTTTGTATCTCAAATCATGCCGGAGAATATGATCATCGGGTTTTACACAATCTTGCGGAGTTCATGCCAGCTCAAGTGCTGCTGTCATTACAGCAAAAGGAGGACAAACCAAATACTAAGACATTCTGTATGTCATTAATTTTTCAATTAAAATTTTCCATCAAAATGCTATTCTAATATCATTTGAAATGAAAAGTTTTGCATAAAATTCTCACTAGTGGTCTAAGATGTCAGAACCCCATTGTACAGTGTTTAAATGTGTCTTTTCCCACCCGTTTTCCTCTGGGAAATTAGTGTTCTAGCTTATTCCAAATCTTCGTCCTGACCAATACTTTCAGAATAATTGTCATTGTCATTATGGGACTACGTTTCTAACTGATGACTAGGTTCCTGACTCAGTTACGTTTCACCAATGTAAATGACTGCACTAGCTCATTTACAAGAAGAGGAAGGAAAATTGAAGCAGATTCTCAATTCCATCAAAGGTTGTCAACCCTAGAATCCATTGCATTTGTCATGAGCTTATACTTCAAGGTTAAATGGAGAAAGAGAAGCTTCTCTCAAATTGCAGCCACCATAAGTCATTTAAATAAAATCAAGAAAGTTTGCCATAAAAATCAGGTGTTGAATTTTACTGTTTGTCTGAAAACAATAATGAATAAATGAGCATTCAGCTATTTCATGAGCAAAATTAGTGTTGGCAGTGTTGTAAAAGCTGAATACTCTTGTTGTATTAACACCGATTTACCATCATATAATATGAGACTATATTGGGTGTACGCAAACACACACTGATTAGGATTCACACACTGCAGGTTTCAGTACTATTCGGAGGGAATCAGTGAGGATTCTGACAGTTTGACAGTCCTAAGGGAGAGAGAAAGTGACAGTAATAGAGAGGGAGAGAGCTAGAGAAAAAAAAACAAGGAAAGATTACATGTCAGACTTCATCAGCAACAGGAAAACCAGCAGTAAATGAGTTTGTGTGCATGCATCAATGTGAGTCGGCTAGCATATTCTGCGCACACAAACATACAAATAAATGAACTCATTGTAGTTATTTGTGTGCACGTGTTGCTTGAATGTCCTTCAAATTGAAATTCTCTGCACGAGTTATGAAATTATGGGAAGCGAAAGCTCTGATGCATGAATCACCTCCATAGGTGCATTCCAAGTGTAAAGCATGCCATCAAGGTCAGAAAACCACGATGGACTTCCTCAAAAACCCAACAACCTCATCAACCCAAATCAATGCATTTCTTCTCGTATTACTAATCGATAGCTATTCTTTTGAGACCCAATCAATCAGCCTGGACCACAAGTCATAAACATCACCAGGACGAGAGCCGACAAGAGCCCTCAACCCAAAGGATTTCAACAGAATCCATTACCGACAAGACAATAGAGAGTGAGCTTATTGTTTCAATCATCCAGCAATCCACCTGAGCATCCTCTACTTGCTTCCTCACTCGTTGTACTTGACTTTAATGGACTGAGAGCACAAACTGTTTTATAATGAGGGCTTTCCCACAGCATACTCTCCTCATTATGCACACATGCACACACATACACACAGATAGCGACAGGCTTCTTATTGATAGTGTGCCAAGTAAAGTGGTCCCTAAGAAACCGGAAGGGGGGTCTCAAGGGTGTTTTATTCATTGAGAAAACAATACAACTATATTTCATACAAGAAAACAATCAACCTGTGAACTTCCAACGTTAACCCCATCCAAGATTTGTAGTCATTTAATGTCAACGATTGGCTCTGCAAACATGCTACAATCCGGTTCACATTCAGAACTGCAATATGGGGTTCAATTTAAGTGCGTTCTGCAACGCATGCTTTAAAATACAAATGCATGCTGTTATCGGAATGCCACGGACATGACTTTTACCTTCCCACAGATCAGGGGCATCAGTCAAAGTGTTTTTGTCATTTTAGTGATACGTGAATTGACCTGCTGATGTATAAAGGCAGAGAAGGTTCTGACAGATGTGTTGAAGCTCATTGAAAGGGGGAGCTGTTCTTTCAGCACCACTCACAGTCAAATGGCCACATCACATCAAAGTGGATTTTCACATATTGGTTCTTGTGTAGATTATTCTTCACAGGTTTTATCGACAAGTGACTATCCGACGCTTCTGGCCATTCAGTATATTCCCATGACAGAACATGCCTTGTTTATTAATAGGGCATCCAAACGCCGCTGGTGATGGCATGCTCTATAGCCAGATCTCTTTGGAAACTTAAGTAGGGAAGTGTGTGTGGGTCCATCTTCAAACTCACCCTAGGCTATAAGAGACCCACCATGGGACTAGATGCATTCTTTATAACCACACATACTGACACAATAAACCCGGGCTGTGCCCCATGCCACATTCAAACCTGAGTGACAGTTCCTTTAAGAGGAGTCAATGGCGCTGTCAAAGACAATTTTCGCTAGCATTTCATCTGTGTATTCTATGCACATGTTTGCAGAAATAACCTAAAGTAATCATTAGCATTATGAGATTGGCTTGTTTATACTGATAATACTTCAAATGGAGGAAGTCTACATTTTCGATTGAGAACTTGTCTGGCTGCACGAGGTGAGAGAGGGCAATGTGAGTTTATATATCTGCATCCATGACGAGCCTAATCCACACGCCTTGGGTGTGTTTTCACATGACTCTTGGATTGTAACAGCAACACTAGGCCAGCCAAAAGGGTTTTCATGCTACGCTTAACTGGGTTAAGGCCACTTTTAACCCTGGGTTAAGCAACTTTCACAGTTATTTCGAAAGAGGGTTAGCAAGGCTTTTAACCCTGGGTTAAGAGGACCTGCTTTAGGCTTTTTGTGTGCCAACACGTAATAAACTGGTATACAGTGGCAAATGATGCAGAAATATTACAGTGAGTTGTTTAGCAACAAAGAACGAATTATAAATGAAAAGATCGTACCTCATTAAGTATTCATGAGCTTTGTGTTACACAAACTTTCACGTTATGATCTCCCCCTCAGAGAAAATAATGTAGAACTGCGACAAATTGAGTTAACATGTGATTATAGGAATGTATTAAAGCGTAATTTTTGCTGTGGTTTATAAGACTTATGACAACCAGAGAAGATCTACGTGACGACATGACGTTTATAATTTAATACGGGGTGCGTGCTGTATCTGTTCAATCAATGTTACTAACCTCATACATATGCAAATAAGTACGTTGAATCGTCGTTTACAAATGTGTAGTGTGAAATAACTCAGGTTTACGTTAGCTAATGTTAGGATTTACACTGGATTAACAATTTTAAGCATGGGAAAGTTCAATAATCCGATATTAAAACGCTCCGGTAAGTTATTTAGCAGGTCAACCAATCATAAGTTAAACAATTGCTTGCCTCGTTAAATATAATGCATAAACTCACGCACTGCATTGTTTCAGCGTCTATGGGAATTGTAGAAAATGTTTAAAAGGTGGAACATTGACTCTGTGAGGTTAAAAAGAGTGGTATTTTATTTAAAACATTGGTAAAGAACCAAATAGTTCACGATTTGTCGCTTGCAGTATTTGTCCAATCAATGTTACTTATCTCATAAATGTGAAGCGTGAAATCACGTAACCTGATTTTACAGAGTTAAAAATTGACACCGGGCAGTGATTGAGCAGGGGGAAACAGTAAACAAGGTAACTCAGAAGGGATTAAGTTAGCCAAGGAATAAAATTGACCCAGGGTTTACAATTTCAAGTGTGAATAGCCCACGAGCGGTCTAATGTGTAGCAGTCGGTGTCGGCACAGATTCGCAAGCGCACTCTCTCTTGCAGACTGTGATCAGACGCCACTGCAGTGTGTGTGTGTGAGTGAGTGAGAGTGTGTGTGTGTGTGTGTGTGTGTGCGTGTGTTCTGTCCGTATCATCGCAGGAGGGTGCAATACTCCCGCAAACACCGCCTTTAAACAAGCCATCTTAAACGCTGCCGCACATTACGGTGCGTTTTCTATATTTATTTAGAGTCAATCGAAACTAAAACGAGATTATGTATGTACATATGCGTGTATAACAGTGATTTTTGACAAGCCACACATTTGGAATAAAATGTTAGCCCTTAGTTGAGTCAGTAGCTAATGAAAACACCACGATAAAAACCTTGTCTTTTTTTTGCTTATGAAAAGTCATATTGAGATTTTCACTGATTCTCACCTGAAATTCTGCTTTAGATATGAGTAATGCGAAGAATAAATGTCCAGGTTATATTTTACCCTGAAAAAGTAGAACTTGTAGAACAATTGAAATGTTTGTACGTGATGCCATTATATTCATATCAGTGAAAAATATTTCTGTTCTCAATTTGATATTCTCATTAATCTCAATGAAGATTCTAAATGGAGGCGCATTACTGTAATACAGTAATAAGAAACATCGAATCGAGAAAATGATTTAAAAAAATAAATATTTAATTTTAATAACAATTAAAAGCAGGACAGCAAAAACTACTTTTATATATTTACAGCTATATACATAATTATGTTTTCAATAGGCTACTAATGATTGGGGGGAGGGGGGGGGGGGTTGAATGCTGAATAGTCCTGTAATGCCTTTACAAATCAAACACTAATTATGCCTAATCACGCCGTCATTCCCCATTTATTTGTTTTTAAATTTAGGTGACATGTTGTTAACAGATTTCTGAACCTTGATGAAAATGAGGTTATATTATCATTATTTAAGCGTCAAACTCCATATTTACATGAATTCGATTTTTTTCTTAAGGTTAGAGTACATAGGCATCTTCATGAGCCGGAGCAAATCAACTAGCCACCCCCGCATCACCATGAAACCTCTCCACCTCAAACTTCGCATGGGTAACAGAGCGCGAGCTTACCGTCAGCCAACGTCCAAAAATTGATCCGCGGTCAGTCAGTAAGACACTTGGAAACGGAATGAACGCGCATCACGATGAATGAGGAATCTGACCAAATCATCCATCTGAACAGAGAAATTCACCAGCTGATAGTTTATTCCAATACAGACGCTGCCTTAAGGATAATTTAAATGATTTCCATGGGTCTCAATGACTTCATAATGCATTAAGAACTCAAAGGTGCTGAAGAGGGACCCATGACCGCGCGTCCTCGTCCAGCGGACAGTCGGTCGCTCCTGCGCATTCCGTGGCGCGCCGTGCGCTCGTCGGACAGAGGGATGATTTGAGACGTCTCAGGTATCCGGCAGCGAGAGCTCCTGTGGGGTTTTCCTCTTCAAGACGCGCTGTGTGCGCTTGCTGCTGTGGGAGATCTCTTCATGGTCCTAAAGTCCGCCCCAAAACCAAACCTGCGTGAGCAACGACTGTGGTGGGTTGCATGTATTTAGGAACATCTTCAGTTAAAGGAATAGCTCACCCTCTAAAAATAAACATTCTGTCATCATTTACTTACCCTCATGTTGCTCCAACACTTCATGACTTTCTTTCTTCTGAGGAAAGCAAAAGTAAGAATTGCTTAGTACTTTCTTCTGGCACCATAAAGCCTGTCGCTATGTTCGACCAGTGGTTTTGCAGCTGTAAAACTAACAAAATACACTTTAAGTTCCATAAAAGAAATAGCCTATACGACTCGTCTTCTGAAGTCATAGTTTTGTACGAATAAGAAAGTCGTTATTCACTGCAAATGTTGCCCTCTCCCTTTTAAAGCACTTTATAATGTCGTTAAAGCAATACTATGTTTAAGCTGGAGCCAAGTAGTAATGGAAGAAGTAAACAACACTGAAGATGTTGTCATGTAAAGATCTTATTCTGCAGATCTTAAAAAGACCTTATTCTTAAAAAGATTTTATAAAGATCTTCTTTTATATATATATATGTATACATATATGTGTGTGTGTGTGCATCTGAGTATGTATAAATGTGTGTATATTCAAACACACACACACAGACATATATAATATAAATATAATAATATATAAACCCACATATATTGTTGTAAATGTTTGTTATAGGGATTCGTTGCTATATTTATATAAGTTGGCTTAATAACAATAAATCTAAATCCAGCCTCAAATCTTAGCATAAAAAGGGGACCTTTACATTAATTGAATGTTAAACAGTGGCCAGGCCATTATGCAGCTAATTTTATTTTATTTGGAAGTCATGTTTGGAACAATATGAAGTTAAGTAAATGATTATAGAACGTTCATTTACATTTTTAGGTTAACCATTCCTTTAAACGTATGTATGTGTGTGCATTTTATATGCGTGTTCTGAAAAGAGACAGCTTTGAGACCCAGGTGTGTGCATTGGTGTGTATGTGTGAGAGGGAGAGAGAGAGAGACAGAGACAGAGAAAGAGAGACAGAGAGAGAGAGTCTTTTCCAAAACACTTTGCTGTCCTGTCCAGGGTGAGTCTCTCGCTCTGTGAGTTGCATAACAATGAGGAGGTTCACAGCAGAAGAAAAGCCCACTCAGAACACAAACACACAAACACACACTTTTTCTCTGGATTCGCCTGTTTCTTTACCTCACTCGCATCCATAAAATCACACACATTTCACTGTGTATATTCCTCCTGCCCGAGGGAGAAAGTTCTCTCCTGCATACTGTCCACGTGTTTTTATAACTTCCAGTATCTGCTGCCCACTCCGCTGATGTCATACAGCTCAATCTCTTGTAAGGCTGAAACTGTACATCTACAGTAATCTCTTTCCACAAACTCCACTATAAAACCCAGACTTCTACAGACTGGATGATTACACCAGCTGTGAGGCGGGTCAATCAGCCAAAAATTAAATGAAACATTATCAATTAATAAATAATGGATTTCCTAAAATGTCCCATTTTAAATCAGAATATTGCTTTAATCAAACTAAAAAACTTCACGTAGATTAGCTCACTCCATGACTCCTGACATATCACAAACCATCTTTCTGTAGATGGTTTGAGATATTGCAAGATTCATTCATTTTTTTTTATTCAGTTTGATAAAAAAAAAACTATTCTGGGGAAAAAAAGAAATCCTAGTTACAAAACCCCAGTGGGGCCTCCAAGGGGGGCCGAGGGGGTGAGGGTTATGGGCATGGCCAGCCACGGCCACCCCTAAAAAGCCCAGGTTTACTGTTTATGCTTAACACAGAATAAGTTCCCCATGTAACTCCAACAAGGAAATCCGTCTATTTTCAGTGGATTAGCAAAACAAAACTTCACTAAACATTTGTGGCGACTGACAATATTATAATAAACCACAATAAGTTTTATGCTTTGCTACTTTTACTGTACAAATTACAGTATAAATTACGTTATTGCTCAAACGGTATTTCAGACACAGGAATAAAAAAAAAAATTGCTGGTAAACAATATTATATTTACATTGCAAAAGCTATTCAATGAACATAACTCGTTGGTAAACTACAAACAAATTATTCTAGAGAGGAGCATTTATATATACTGTATGTATATATAGACAATATATATCCATACATCTATATCTATATATAGATAAATAATATATTAACCTGTTCATTATAATTTTTACTTAATGATTTCTTCACGATCTATTGAGCTATTTTTAAATTGGCCTAAATCTATCATGAAAATAACAGAGTAAACAGTAAAGTATCTTAAAACTGTATTTTACATACTGTATACAATCATATTCTAGATATTTTCTCTAAAAATTTTAAATTTAACCAGCTGGTCTCAGGCTAATTTTAGTGGATGAATGAAGAACCTCTCTGTGGTTAAATTTCTCTTTGAATGAATATTCAAAACATATACTGTAGAATACATTAGAATAAACAAGAGAAAGGTCTCTTTCCACAGGCTTCCATTTGATCTGCTGGTCTGTTTATATGTCTGCCTCTCTGTGTTCCTATCTGTCTGTCATTTTGTCTGGGTCTAATATAATTTTAACGGAAATTAGAACGGAAAGGAGAATGTCACAAGAGGTTTCAGCAGCTATTTTAAGCCTTTCCCCCAAAAGACAGAATTCATTTTTTATACAGTAGGTGATTTTTTCCCCATAAAGGTCTTTTTTCATTTTATCAGGTTTGCAGTTGAGAATGTGAGAGGGATGAATACCAAAAACACTCTTAAAAATAAAAGTTCTTTATTGGCATCCATTGTTCCATGAAGAACCTTTGACATCTACGGAACCTTGCTATTGCACGAAAGGTTGTTTAAATCGGAAAACGGTTCTTAAGATTATTCAAATGTTCTTCAAACTATGAAAAAAATTGCTCTTTTAAGAACTGTTCACTTAGGGGTTCTTTGAGGAACCTTAAAATAGTTCTAAAACCCCTTGAAATTTTATTTTTAAGAGTTCAAGTTCAAACTGCATTAATGAGAACATGTCTAAACCACCCTCAAATTTTGTAGTGGAGCAAGAAACAGAAAAAAAATCTAAATACAAGACAAAAATCTGAAATTTGATGTCTCCAAATTGAATAGACAAATAAATGAAGTTACTTTAAGCAGTCTACTTTATCTGCCATTGGTCCTCAAACAGATCAGCATAGGAACTGCTTGATTGTTTTTATCTCTGAATTTTAAGAGATTTATATATTTTAACATTTAAAGAAAACATTTTAAAATAAAATAACACTTATAAGTAAATCCTGAATCTGCATGAAGGGCAACAAACTGATTTTATGACAGCTTAAATCTGAAGAACTAAGAAAATGATAGCACAAATATTATATGGCAAGAATATTAGATAAATATCAGCTTAGTTAAAATGACCTTTAAAGTGACAGGTGCGCAATCTAACCGTACCGAACCTCATGACAAATGAAGAATTATATATTTCTTATGTATTAAAAATGTTAAAATGCTACACATATATCTGAAAACATAATGTGACTGAAGGGAAGGAAGATATTGAAAGCACAAAAGTGGATATGCATGTTCTGGTATGATAATGTTTGACTGGTGCCAGTCATTTTAATGTAATTGTGCTCATGTCTGTCCATGGGGATAAGATTCAGTGAACACAATAATGCAATTTGACATTTAAATGTGATCTCGCCCCTGATGCTCAACACATAAGTTACACCTAAGGAGGTCTGAATTCCTGGAGAGAGCGCTAGCATTTCTATTAATCTCAATAGCAAATGCTCAGTTGGTGTATTCAGCTCTTGAAGTACACAACCTACAGACTGCCATCTTTGCTGCTTTCCTAAAAACATTTTTTGAGTTGCTACAATTACGTGACATATTTATCCAAACTTGTATTAAAAGTGCAAAACAACCATATTTATTTCTGTGCTATCTGGACAGCACTTAATGAAATAAAGGTGCACTATTCGTAAATTCAACATTCAAACTTGGGCCCTCCTTGTCGGTGGAACAATATCTATGTGTCATTATTAAAACGGATTTACGCTGCCTAGTATTCTGCCAAGTTACAATAGCAGTCAATAAGGCAATGGCAACATTAGCAAATTGTTGTGTCAAGACAGGAGAACTTAGCAGGGCTTCCCAGACTTCAAAACATAACAGCCATTAAAGTCCCACCCACACTATCACCGCCGTTGTTATTGGCTGGACACTCGGCTGCCCAGAAATGTCCTAAGTACAGCAATTAAAGAAGAAAACAAGAAACAAGGAAGTGCCCTTAAAACTCAAAAACCACCACACATTTCAAGTGGATCATAAGTAACTAGATAGAGGAAGTTTATGATATAAACTTCAGTTGGCTTGAGAAAGCCTAGCCTGAAAGTTAAATTTATTTGTAAAAGCTTAAAAAGTTTTGAAAGTTTACAGATGGATAGATGGAAAGAATTAGATCTTGAGCATATATACTCTTGTTAGTTATTGCCTTGCGTTGTTTCTAGGCAGTTACTAAGGTGTCGTTATGTTCTTTGATCATAATTTAATCTTTAATCAATTGATGATCAATTTTGCTAGCAAGATTTAATGTTAATTATCTTGTTGCTAGCAAGATTTAGTATGAATTCCGAAGTCATTAGCAACATTTAACATAAATAAGCATGTTGCTGGCAAGAATTTGCTGAATTAGCATATTGTTAGCAAGATTTATCGTTAATTAGCTTGAAAAGTTTTGAGAGTTTAAACTTAAAAATAAGTTATAATTATGCTTTTTGATCCTCAAAGTGTTGGAAAATTGTAATTAGTTTATAAAAATGTTTACGGTTTAATTACATCCTTGGCTTTTAACGGTCAGTTTTCACTAATGCAAAAAATACTTTGTTTAATTTCTATTTTAAAGCTGTAATTAAGCATTATTAGTATAGGCTAATCACTTTCAAAAGAGACTGCAGTTACACTGCATGTATATGTAGCCTTTTATATATACTAAATAGATGTGTATGTGTGTGTATATATATATATATATATATATATATATATATATATATATATATAATATGTATAGAGGTGTGTGTGTATATATATATATATGATACTGTGAATAATACTTTGTTTTATTTCTATTTTAAAGCTGTAATTAAGCATTATTAATATAGGCTAATCACTTTCAAAAGAGACTGCAGTTACACCACAGTTACACTATATGTAGCCTTTTATATATACGAAATAGATGTGTGTGTATGTGTGTATATATATATATATATATATATATATATAAATAAATGGTACTGTGATACTGTGAATAATACTTTGTTTTATTTCTATTTTAAAGATGTAATTAAGCATTATTTATGTAGTCTTACCACTTTCAAAACAGACAGCAGTTACACTGAATGTATATGGAGCCCTTTATATTTACAATATAAATGTAGATAGATATGCATGTATGTGTGTGAATAGATTTAGGCGCTATAAATAAACGTAGGCGCTTAGGCGTGGACGCGCGAATGCGGGAGGACGCGCGTATATGGAGCCTCTAATACATACTTTTTAGATGTATATGTAAATCCTTCCTTCATGGGAAACAAACTTAAATATTAGTATTTTTAAAATAATTCCTGCTAAAGTACAATGAGGAGAGTAATGCAGTTTTTTCTAATCTCAAGCAGTTTTCAGATTGACTCGATCTGCCATGTCAGACTTCAGTTCAACACGGCAATTATAGCAGATAAAGGAATCAACGCAATGTAATATTTGTATAAAGCCTTCCTCCATGGGAAACAAAATAACTTAAATATTAGTATTTTTTAAATAATTCCTGCTCATGTAATGCAGCAGAGTAATGCAGTTTTTTTTAATCTCAAGCAGTTTACAGTTTGAATCGATCTGCCATGTTTTTTGCATCCTTTAAAAATCTTATTTCATTTACTGTTTAAGTGTTCACAAAACATCGATCTATCAGCGAATCTGCTCAGGAAGCGCGTTTGAACTCGAGAACAGGAGTCAGACTTTAGTTAAAAGCAGATAAAAGAATTAACACAATGTAACTATATACTCAAGAATTAGTTATAAATAACTTTGACTGTTAGACGCTGCATTTGAAGAGAGTCAGCGCGCGCGCTGCTCAGGGAAGCCTTTTCCAATGTATATTGACTCACGAGCGAGAGTCAGAATTCGGCAATAAAGTACATAAATGAGCGCTATAAATAAACGTAGGTGCTTAGACGGTTATGCTTTGGCGCGAGTCCAGGAGGACGCGCGTTTAAACTTCACCTACCTTCCCCATAGTAATGTACTCCGTTGCCGAGTAAAGACGAATGAGAGTCAGAATTTGGCCATATAAGTGCATAAATCTTCAAGGAAACACGCTGCAGCGGTTACTTGATAATCGGAAACAATTTCCGTTTGATCATAAACTCTCTCACATAAATCTATTTTAGGAGATTATGATCTCTCTCTCCAGCAGTAATGGCGTCTTTGAAAAGCTTTGAGGCTTTGAATTGCAGCGCTCTGATTCGTTCAAACTTCAGTGCTCTCACTGACAGGGGTGTAATTTTGTGATATTATGAATGTAAAATAGAGAGATTTAACTTACTAATTAAAGTAAAAAATCGATTGTAGACCTGCAAGTTTTTTTTCAGGATTTAAAAAAATAAAATGCATGCCCATTGGAATGGACATGTTCACACATACTGTATTGAAATGTATTATATATCAGGTGTAATGTTGTGATGTTACCAACAGATGGAGTGGACGCTCTATCTAAAATTCAGTTTTCACTTCATTAGTGAAAGTCTATGGAGATTTTATGACTTTAATCTTCAGTTTTATCAAAAATCATAAGTCTGATCAGTCTGAAAAGGGATAGCAACTCAAGTCAGAACAGGTCTGAAGTCTGAGCAGAGTTTAGTGGTTGTAGCTTTAAAGCTCTAGGAGGAGATGCATTGAGAATTTTAGGTAAGAAGAATAATAATAATAACTAGATAGAGGAAGTTTATGATATAAACTTCAGTTGGCTTGAGAAAGCCTAGCCTGAAAGTTAAATTTATTTGTAAAAGCTTAAAAAGTTTTGAAAGTTTACAGATGGATAGATGGAAAGAATTAGATCTTGAGCATATATACTCTTGTTAGTTATTGCCTTGCGTTGTTTCTAGGCAGTTACTAAGGTGTCGTTATGTTCTTTGATCATAATTTAATCTTTAATCAATTGATGATCAATTTTGCTAGCAAGATTTAATGTTAATTATCTTGTTGCTAGCAAGATTTAGTATGAATTCCGAAGTCATTAGCAACATTTAACATAAATAAGCATGTTGCTGGCAAGAATTTGCTGAATTAGCATATTGTTAGCAAGATTTATCGTTAATTAGCTTGAAAAGTTTTGAGAGTTTAAACTTAAAAATAAGTTATAATTATGCTTTTTGATCCTCAAAGTGTTGGAAAATTGTAATTAGTTTATAAAAATGTTTACGGTTTAATTACATCCTTGGCTTTTAACGGTCAGTTTTCACTAATGCAAAAAATACTTTGTTTAATTTCTATTTTAAAGCTGTAATTAAGCATTATTAGTATAGGCTAATCACTTTCAAAAGAGACTGCAGTTACACTGCATGTATATGTAGCCTTTTATATATACTAAATAGATGTGTATGTGTATATATATATATATATAATATGTATAGAGGTGTGTGTGTGTGTGTATATATATATATATATATATATATATATATATATATATATATATGATACTGTGAATAATACTTTGTTTTATTTCTATTTTAAAGCTGTAATTAAGCATTATTAATATAGGCTAATCACTTTCAAAAGAGACTGCAGTTACACTATATGTAGCCTTTTATATATACGAAATAGATGTGTGTGTATATATATATATATATATATATATATATATATATATATAAATAAATGGTACTGTGATACTGTGAATAATACTTTGTTTTATTTCTATTTTAAAGATGTAATTAAGCATTATTTATGTAGTCTTACCACTTTCAAAACAGACAGCAGTTACACTGAATGTATATGGAGCCCTTTATATTTACAATATAAATGTAGATAGATATGCATGTATGTGTGTGAATAGATTTAGGCGCTATAAATAAACGTAGGCGCTTAGGCGTGGACGCGCGAATGCGGGAGGACGCGCGTATATGGAGCCTCTAATACATACTTTTTAGATGTATATGTAAATCCTTCCTTCATGGGAAACAAACTTAAATATTAGTATTTTTAAAATAATTCCTGCTAAAGTACAATGAGGAGAGTAATGCAGTTTTTTCTAATCTCAAGCAGTTTTCAGATTGACTCGATCTGCCATGTCAGACTTCAGTTCAACACGGCAATTATAGCAGATAAAGGAATCAACGCAATGTAATATTTGTATAAAGCCTTCATCCATGGGAAACAAAATAACTTAAATATTAGTATTTTTTAAATAATTCCTGCTCATGTAATGCAGCAGAGTAATGCAGTTTTTTAACTCAAGCAGTTTACAGTTTGAATCGATCTGCCATGTTTTTTGCATCCTTTAAAAATCTTATTTCATTTACTGTTTAAGTGTTCACAAAACATCGATCTATCAGCGAATCTGCTCAGGAAGCGCGTTTGAACTCGAGAACAGGAGTCAGACTTTAGTTAAAAGCAGATAAAAGAATTAACACAATGTAACTATATACTCAAGAATTAGTTATAAATAACTTTGACTGTTAGACGCTGCATTTGAAGAGAGTCAGCGCGCGCGCTGCTCAGGGAAGCCTTTTCCAATGTATATTGACTCACGAGCGAGAGTCAGAATTCGGCAATAAAGTACATAAATGAGCGCTATAAATAAACGTAGGTGCTTAGACGGTTATGCTTTGGCGCGAGTCCAGGAGGACGCGCGTTTAAACTTCACCTACCTTCCCCATAGTAATGTACTCCTTTGCCGAGTAAAGACGAATGAGAGTCAGAATTTGGCCATATAAGTGCATAAATCTTCAAGGAAACACGCTGCAGCGGTTACTTGATAATCGGAAACAATTTCCGTTTGATCATAAACTCTCTCACATAAATCTATTTTAGGAGATTATGATCTCTCTCTCCAGCAGTAATGGCGTCTTTGAAAAGCTTTGAGGCTTTGAATTGCAGCGCTCTGATTCGTTCAAACTTCAGTGCTCTCACTGACAGGGGTGTAATTTTGTGATATTATGAATGTAAAATAGAGAGATTTAACTTACTAATTAAAGTAAAAAATCGATTGTAGACCTGCAAGTTTTTTTTCAGGATTTAAAAAAATAAAATGCATGCCCATTGGAATGGACATGTTCACACATACTGTATTGAAATGTATTATATATCAGGTGTAATGTTGTGATGTTACCAACAGATGGAGTGGACGCTCTATCTAAAATTCAGTTTTCACTTCATTAGTGAAAGTCTATGGAGATTTTATGACTTTAATCTTCAGTTTTATCAAAAATCATAAGTCTGATCAGTCTGAAAAGGGATAGCAACTCAAGTCAGAACAGGTCTGAAGTCTGAGCAGAGTTTAGTGGTTGTAGCTTTAAAGCTCTAGGAGGAGATGCATTGAGAATTTTAGGTAAGAAGAATAATAATAATAACTAGATAGAGGAAGTTTATGATATAAACTTCAGTTGGCTTGAGAAAGCCTAGCCTGAAAGTTAAATTTATTTGTAAAAGCTTAAAAAGTTTTGAAAGTTTACAGATGGATAGATGGAAAGAATTAGATCTTGAGCATATATACTCTTGTTAGTTATTGCCTTGCGTTGTTTCTAGGCAGTTACTAAGGTGTCGTTATGTTCTTTGATCATAATTTAATCTTTAATCAATTGATGATCAATTTTGCTAGCAAGATTTAATGTTAATTATCTTGTTGCTAGCAAGATTTAGTATGAATTCTGAAGTCATTAGCAACATTTAACATAAATAAGCATGTTGCTGGCAAGAATTTGCTGAATTAGCATATTGTTAGCAAGATTTATCGTTAATTAGCTTAAAAAGTTTTGAGAGTTTAAACTTAAAAATAAGTTATAATTATGCTTTTTGATCCCCAAAGTGTTGGAAAATTGTAATTAGTTTAAAAAAATGTTTACGGTTTAATTACATCCTTGGCTTTTAACGGTCAGTTTTCACTAATGCGAAAAATACTTTGTTTAATTTCTATTTTAAAGCTGTAATTAAGCATTATTAGTATAGGCTAATCACTTTCAAAAGAGACTGCAGTTACACTGCATGTATATGTAGCCTTTTATATATACTAAATAGATGTGTATGTGTATATATATATATATATATATATATAATATGTATAGAGGTGTGTGTGTGTGTGTATATATATATATATATATATATATATATATATATATATATATATATATATGATACTGTGAATAATACTTTGTTTTATTTCTATTTTAAAGCTGTAATTAAGCATTATTAATATAGGCTAATCACTTTCAAAAGAGACTGCAGTTACACCACAGTTACACTATATGTAGCCTTTTATATATACTAAATAGATGTGTGTGTATGTGTGTATATATATATATATATATATATATATATAAATGGTACTGTGATACTGTGAATAATACTTTGTTTTATTTCTATTTTAAAGATGTAATTAAGCATTATTTATGTAGTCTTACCACTTTCAAAACAGACAGCAGTTACACTGCATGTATATGGAGCCCTTTATATTTACAATATAGATGTAGATTGTCACGTTTATGTTAGTTTTCACCCTGGACTCTTAGTTTACCTTGTCTGTGTCACATGTTCCCCGTTCCTGATCTCACCTCACCCAGTTCCCATTAGCACTTATCAGTCACAGGTGTTTTGTGTTTCTGTTAATCATAGTCAGTATTTAAGTTCTCCATGTTCACTCCCCTGTTGTCGATTGTTAATGTTATGTTCCCTAGTCGTGTGTGGATGTTATTTCTGTTGAGTTTGCACCATCGCGTGCTTTTGTTTTTGTTATTGAATAAAGTGTTTACTTGCATTTCTGGCTCCGCGTATGCTCCGCATCGCACACGATCCTGCGCCTTGTGACATAGATAGATATGCATGTATGTGTGTGAATAAATTTACGCGCTATAAATAAACGTAGGCGCTTAGGCGTGGACGCGCGAATGCGGGAGGACGCGCGTATATGGAGCCTCTAATACATACTTTTTAGATGTATATGTAAATCCTTCCTTCATGGGAAACAAACTTAAATATTAGTATTTTTAAAATAATTCCTGCTAAAGTACAATGAGGAGAGTAATGCAGTTTTTTCTAATCTCAAGCAGTTTTCAGATTGACTCGATCTGCCATGTCAGACTTCAGTTCAACACGGCAATTATAGCAGATAAAGGAATCAACGCAATGTAATATTTGTATAAAGCCTTCCTCCATGGGAAACAAAATAACTTAAATATTAGTATTTTTTAAATAATTCCTGCTCATGTAATGCAGCAGAGTAATGCAGTTTTTTTTAATCTCAAGCAGTTTACAGTTTGAATCGATCTGCCATGTTTTTTGCATCCTTTAAAAATCTTATTTCATTTACTGTTTAAGTGTTCACAAAACATCGATCTATCAGCGAATCTGCTCAGGAAGCGCGTTTGAACTCGAGAACAGGAGTCAGACTTTAGTTAAAAGCAGATAAAAGAATTAACACAATGTAACTATATACTCAAGAATTAGTTATAAATAACTTTGACTGTTAGACGCTGCATTTGAAGAGAGTCAGCGCGCGCGCTGCTCAGGGAAGCCTTTTCCAATGTATATTGACTCACGAGCGAGAGTCAGAATTCGGCAATAAAGTACATAAATGAGCGCTATAAATAAACGTAGGTGCTTAGACGGTTATGCTTTGGCGCGAGTCCAGGAGGACGCGCGTTTAAACTTCACCTACCTTCCCCATAGTAATGTACTCCTTTGCCGAGTAAAGACGAATGAGAGTCAGAATTTGGCCATATAAGTGCATAAATCTTCAAGGAAACACGCTGCAGCGGTTACTTGATAATCGGAAACAATTTCCGTTTGATCATAAACTCTCTCACATAAATCTATTTTAGGAGATTATGATCTCTCTCTCCAGCAGTAATGGCGTCTTTGAAAAGCTTTGAGGCTTTGAATTGCAGCGCTCTGATTCGTTCAAACTTCAGTGCTCTCACTGACAGGGGTGTAATTTTGTGATATTATGAATGTAAAATAGAGAGATTTAACTTACTAATTAAAGTAAAAAATCGATTGTAGACCTGCAAGTTTTTTTTCAGGATTTAAAAAAATAAAATGCATGCCCATTGGAATGGACATGTTCACACATACTGTATTGAAATGTATTATATATCAGGTGTAATGTTGTGATGTTACCAACAGATGGAGTGGACGCTCTATCTAAAATTCAGTTTTCACTTCATTAGTGAAAGTCTATGGAGATTTTATGACTTTAATCTTCAGTTTTATCAAAAATCATAAGTCTGATCAGTCTGAAAAGGGATAGCAACTCAAGTCAGAACAGGTCTGAAGTCTGAGCAGAGTTTAGTGGTTGTAGCTTTAAAGCTCTAGGAGGAGATGCATTGAGAATTTTAGGTAAGAAGAATAATAATAATAATAATAAGTTTAGATACAATATCACTAAGTTGGCTTTCTCAAGCCAACTTAATAATAATAATAATAATAAGTTTAGATACAATATCACTAAGTTGGCTTTCTCAAGCCAACTTAACTAGATAGAGGAAGTTTATGATATAAACTTCAGTTGGCTTGAGAAAGCCTAGCCTGAAAGTTTAAATTAGTTGTAAAAGCTTCAAGCTTGAAAAGTTTTGAGAGTTTGTCGCTAACAAGATTTATTTGGAGATTACTGATGATTCAGTTGGTCAGTGAGTGGCGCTGTTTCCCACACACAGAAGCAGCATTTTCTACAGTTATATTTGCAATCTTTGATATGTTTGCCAGTATTTCATAGTTAGTATGTAAAATAGAGAGATTTAACTTACTAATTAAAGTTAAAAAGTCTTTTTTCAGGATTTAAAAAAAAATGCATATCCATTGCAATGGACATTGGGTTCCAATGACTGCTACTCAATGCACATGCTGATTGAAATGTATTATATATCCTCTTGAGTCCCACAAGTTTGCCTGATGTGCATTTTGTAATTTTTCTTGCTATTTGAGATATGTAGGACCTAATAAATACAATACCCCCCCCCCCCCCCCCCCCCCCCCCCCCCCCCAAAATGTGTACAGGTATTGTACAGATGTCTTCATGTGGTATCATAATGCTATTTGCTGTTATGGCCAGTAGGGTAATAATTAGTCAAAATTCAAATCTCATTCTAAAATATGTCAAATTTTAAGAAGAAATTTTGAGAAAATGTCATATGCAGAATATACAATTATTTATTTAATGTGATTAGTGCAAAGTGCACTACTGCTCTGTGCCACTGGGGAATACCTTGAAAGATACACACAGGAAATGTGTGTGTGTAAAGTGACTGCACTGACTCTAATGCATTTTCTATTAGAGGTTTATTTTATTAAATGTGCAATTTGTAAAACAAAAACCTCAAAATTAAAGTTGAAATGTTATATTGTTCAAGTTCTTGACCTTGGGATTTTTTTATGTTTAATTTTGTTTTATATTGGTTTATATTAGTTTGACATTCACAGCTGTTAAGACCAAATGTCCACTGCAATTGACAACAAAAATTGCTATGAAGGAGTTATGATTTTTTTTCTTACTCATTAATAGATGCCTAATTTAATGGGATATTATTATTATTATTTTTTTCAGAAACCTGGAACCTAATTCTGGGGCATATTCTTCGTACGTCGCTTACTACAGCCAAGATCAGTTGACACATCCGGGATGACATAATCGCGCTAACTATGAGCTGGATGATTCGGTTCTTTAAACGCACCTGTTGTTGACGATTAGTATAGCTGGATTGAGTTATCTGAGATCATTGCGCGTTCATGTGCTGGCTTAAAAGGGGATATGTATCGATAGTAGAAACACTGATCAGCAACATTTTGATTGGTCAGTGAGCATGCTGAAAGAGCGCGCACAGTATTTCTCGGCGGCGCGTCGCTGAATTTCAGTGTTTAATTAAAACACAAGGAAACACTTTAAAGCTGCAAATGCAGGAGAGAGGACTGGCAAAAAGTTGCAGACAAATTAAATTTGTGAGAAGCCTAGTGATCGTGTGTGTAATTATATTGACTCATATTAATTGTACTCTATTTCATAATCATCTTTTATATTAGAGCCACCACAGGACCCACTAGAACTTGGGAACAAGTAAAAGTAAAATGCAAAAATGTTCTGCAAAATAGTATCTTTACTACTTGCGCTGTGCTGCAAAAAAAAAAAGAGTCAATTAATGAAATAGAATTGCAAAAACTAATAAAGCAAAAAGTCAGACTTGAGATTGATTTGCTTCAAGAGGAACTTCAAAGTTAATAAAATACACGAATAAACACACTGTAGCCTACTATTGAGGACCTTGCATGATTTATTTATTTCATTCCACAGGCAAGAGATGATCAGCTGGATTTTTTTTAAATAAATAAAATAAACTGTAAACTAACTGTGTGCAAAGTTCCCTTTTTTCAAAAATGACTGCTTGAGTGCTGGTAACTTTGCGAATGGCACGACAGACAGCACTTTCACAATGTTCTCCGTATACCAACAGTGTAAATGAACGTGCCGCTCGCAAAGTAGCGCAAGGCAATACACACAGTTTGAGCTGTAGCTAACGCCCGACTACGACTAATTGTATCTAAATTAACTAGATACATTATACCCTCACGTGAAAAACGAAATATAATATACATATATATATATAATTTATATATATATATATATATATATATATATAATTATTATATTAAATATATTATATTGCACCTTCAGCAACAGGTTTCTCTCGTAAAAACGGACAGGACATGTTGCGACAAACTTCCCATATCACCTCCGCTTGCGTGAACTAATCCTGCTAACTTGAAGTAAGCCTGCTCCGAGCAGGTTCACTTCAGCGGACCTGTTACTATGACAACAAGTCCCGGATGAGCGTCGAAGAACCGAACAATCCAAGATCATGCGAAATCGTCAACAATCTAATCCAGCTAAGTGAGTTAGCGAGGTACGAAGAATATGCCCCAGGTCTGAAGGAGATATATGTATATATAAATTGTTTCTTCCTGTGAAATAAAATAACTTAAATATTAGTATTTTTTTAAATCATTCCTGCCAAGTACAATGGGGAAAGTAATGCAGTTTTTTCTAATCTCAAGCAGTTTTCAGATTGAATTGATCTGCCATGTCAGACTTCAGTTCAACACGGCAATTATAGCAGATAAAGGAATCAACGCAATGTAATATTTGTATAAAGCCTTCCTCCATGGGAAACAAAATAACTTAAATATTTTTATTTTTAAAATAATTCCTGCTCAAGTAATGCAGCAGAGTAATGCAGTTTTTTTTTAATCTCAAGCAGTTAACAGTTTGAATCGATCTGCCATGTTTTTTGCATCCTTTAAAAATCGTATTTCATTTACTGCTTAAGTGTTCACAAAACATCGATCTATCAGCGAATCTGCTCAGGAAGCGCGTTTGAACTCGAGAACAGGAGTCAGACTTTAGTTAAAAGCAGATAAAAGAATTAACACAATGTAACTATATACTCAAGAATTAGTTATAAATAACTTTGACTGTTAGACGCTGCATTTGAAGAGAGTCAGCGCGCGCTGCTCAGGGAAGCCGTTTACATGTGTCTTCCCCGTGCAAACACGAGCGAGAGTCAGAATTCGTCAATAAAGTACATAAATGAGCGCTATAAATAAACTTAGGCGATTAGACGGTTATGCTTTGGCGCGAGTCCAGGAGGACGCGCGTTTAAACTTCACTTACCTTTCCTATAGTATCATAGTGCTCAACAGCGAAAATTCGTCGCCATGTAAAGACGAATGAGAGTCAGAATTTGGCCATATAAGTACATAAATCTTCAAGGAAACACGCTGCAGCGGTTACTTGATAATCGGAAACAATTTCCGTTTGATCATAAACTCTCTCACATAAATCTATTTTAGGAGATTATGATCCCTCTCTCCAGCAGTAATGGCGTCTTTGAAAAGCTTTGAGGCTTTGAATTGCAGCGCTCTGATTCGTTCAAACTTCAGTGCTCTCACTGACAGGGGTGTAATTTTGTGATATTATGTATGTAAAATAGAGAGATTTAACTTACTAATTAAAGTAAAAAATCGATTGTAGACCTGCAAGTTTTTTTTCAGGATTTAAAAAAATAAAATGCATGCCCATTGGAATGGACATGTTCACACATACTGTATTGAAATGTATTATATATCAGGTGTAATGTTGTGATGTTACCAACAGATGGAGTGGACGCTCTATCTAAAATTCAGTTTTCACTTCATTAGTGAAAGTCTATGGAGATTTTATGACTTTAATCTTCAGTTTTATCAAAAATCATAAGTCTGATCAGTCTGAAAAGGGATAGCAACTCAAGTCAGAACAGGTCTGAAGTCTGAGCAGAGTTTAGTGGTTGTAGCTTTAAAGCTCTAGGAGGAGATGCATTGAGAATTTTAGGTAAGAAGAATAATAATAATAATAATAATAATAATAATAAGTTTAGATACAATATCACTAAGTTGGCTTTCTCAAGCCAACTTAATAATAACTAGATAGAGGAAGTTTATTTTATAAACTTCAGTTGGCTTGAGAAAGCCCAGCCTGAAAGTTTAAACTAGTTGTAAAAGCTTCAAGCTTAAAAAGTTTTGAGAGTTTAAACTTTAAAACATGTCGCTAACAAGATTTATTTGGAGATTACTGATGATTCAGTTGGTCAGTGAATGGCGCCAATAGACCCAACCCCCATGTCTCTACGACTTTCTGATGCAGAGATATAGGTCTGGCTAAACGGTTGCTAGGGTACTTTGTTTGGTTGCTAAGGAGTGGCTAAGCCTCTGCCATTGATGTCACTTCAAAGGCTGCTTGACAGTATGAACGATATAAACCAACCACAACGCCTCTACAACATTCAGAACTGAAGATATCTCGCTTTGCATTTGGTTGCTAAGGTGCTCGATAATGGTTGCTAGGACATGGCTAGGAAGTGTTGAAAACATTGGTGATTGGCAGTTTGCCAGTTTGAGATGGGTTGCTAAGTTGCTCTAAATGGTTGCTAGGGCGTGGCTTAATAGCTTCACTGTGATCCTGAGACACTCATTGGTCGCCTGAGTAAAATGAGCCCTCCCCCTTGTCTCTGTGATGCTGTGCTGAAGAGATATGTTCAATTCAAAATCCCTATGCATTTTGCCATAGTAGATGGTGTTTCATGGGACAGCCTTCCCCATTCATCTCTATGGGGCAAATTTGGGCAGCTCTAGCACCCCAGGGGTGCAACTTTTACCCCATTGTGTGGTATGTTCTTACAGAGGCTGTCACCCTCTTCAAATGTGGCGAGTTTCATCTTTTTACAAATTCCTCGCTCCGAGTTATTAATCGTCAAAGTTCGTCGCAATGTTAAGTCAATGGGATTTGTCGGCTGCTTTTTCGCCCCTGGGGCGAACATCGTACCCCCGATCCCTTAGAAACGATATAGCAACTCAAGTCAGAACAGGTCTGAAGTCTGAGCAAAGTTTAGTGGTTGTAGCTTTAAAGCTCTAGGAGGAGATTCTTTTAGAATTTTAGGTAAGAAGAAAAATAATAATAAAAACTAGAGAGGATAAAGTTCGTCGAGACAAACTTTAGAAGTTGGCTGAGAACGTCGCACCGGAAACGTTAATTTCGCATGTTGGTAGCACAATTTAACATTAAATACAAAGTACGTTACGAAACCAGAAATTAACAGGTTGCTAAGGTCTTCTGGGTGGTTGCTAGGGCGTTGCTAGGCAGTTTCATAGGTATCCGGGGTGGTTACTAAGGTGTTGCTAGGTGGTTGCTAGGGTAACCAGAGTGGTTGCTAGGGTGTTGCTAGGTGGTTGCTAGGGTAACCGGGATGGTTGCTAGGGTAACCAGAGTGGTTGCTAGGGTGTTGCTAGGCGGTTGCTAGGGTATCCGGAGTGGTTGCTAGGGTAACCAGAGTGGTTGCTAGGGTGTTGCTAGGGTAACCGGGGTGGTTGCTATGGTATTTTGGGTGGTTGCTAGGGTGTTGCTAGGCAGTTGCTAGGGTATTTTGGGTGGTTGCTAGGGTGTTGCTAGTTGGTTGCTAGGGTATCCTAGGTGGTTGCTAGGGTGTTGCTAGGTGGTTGCTAGGGTAACCAGAGTGGTTGCTAGGGTGTTGCTAGGGTATCCTGGGTGGTTGCTAGGGTGTTGCTAGGATAACCAGGGTGGTTGCTAGGGTGTTGCTAGGGTATCCTGGGTGGTTGCTAGGGTGTTGCTAGGCGGTTGCTAGGGTATCCTGTGTTGTTGCTAGGTGGTTGCTAGGGTATCCTGGGTGGTTGCTAGGGTGTTGCTAGATGGTTGCTAGGGTAACCAGAGTGGTTGCTAGGGTGTTGCCAGGCGGTTGCTAGGGTAACCAGAGTGGTTGCTAGGGTGTTGCTAGGCGGTTGCTAGGGTAACTGGAATGGTTGCTAGGGTGTTGCTAGGTGGTTGCTAGGGTAACCAGAGTGGTTGCTAGGGTGTTGCTAGGCGGTTGCTAGGGTAACCAGAGTGGTTGCTAGGGTGTTGCTAGGTGGTTGCTAGGGTAACCAGAGTGGTTGCTAGGGTGTTGCTAGGGTATCCAGGGTGGTTGCTAGGGTAACCAGAGTGGTTGCTAGGGTGTCGCTAGGCGGTTGCTAGGGTAACTGGAGTGGTTGCTAGGGTGTTGCTTGGGTGTTGCTAGGCGGTTGCTAGGGTAACTGGAGTAGTTGCTAGGGTGTTGCTAGGGTAACCAGAGTGGTTGCTAGGGTGTTGCTAGGGTATCCAGGGTGGTTGCTAGGGTAACCAGAGTGGTTGCTAGGGTGTTGCTAGGCGGTTGCTAGGGTAACTGGAGTGGTTGCTAGGGTGTTACTAGGTAGTTGTGAGGTCTTCTGGGTAGTTACTATGGCATTCCTAGCACAATTTAACACTTAGCTAACCACTATTAGCATGTAGCTATTCACTGCTAGCATATGTAGCATGTTGGAAGTCCTGTTTGCTAGCATGAGTCAATAGACCCAACCCCCATGTCTCTACGATGCTCGGATCCAGAGATATAGGTCTGGCTAAACGGTTGCTAGGGTACTCTGTTTGGTTGTTAGGGAGTGGCTTCATAATGATCCTGAGACACTCATTGGTTGCCTGATTAAAAAGAGCCCTCCCCCATGAGTGTACAATACTGTGATGCAGAGTTATGTTCAATGCAAAATCCCTATGCAAGTTACCATGAAACATGAAGGGAATGAAACAGGAAACAGGAAGTGCAAGCACTTCCTGTTTCCTGTCCTTTGCCATATAAGGTAGAATGGTAGCATCACTGATTCTGATTGGATGAGAGACAGTTATAGAACCGCCCCTGCACTGACTCTCAGCAGCTGCAGTGTTTAGATTTGAATTTGGAGACAGTTGGAGTTTGAAATATCTGAACATTCCGCAATGCAAAGTCAATGGGACTTTTTTGGGGCTTTTTTTCACCATTTTTAGGAAAACCGTAGGTCCGATTCCTTAGAAAAGATATAGCAACTCGAGTCAGAACAGGCCTGCGGCCTGTTCTGATTTTGGGTCCTGTAGCACTAAAGCTGTTGGAGGAGATAGCGTGTAAATTTTTGTACAGAAGAATAATAATAATAAGTTTATTAGCATTTCAATATGTTGGCTGCTTCTCAGCCAACTTAATAACTAGATAGAGGAAGTTTATGATATAAACTTCAGTTGGCTTGAGAAAGCCTAGCCTGAAAGTTTAAATTAGTTGTAAAAGCTTCAAGCTTGAAAAGTTTTGAGAGTTTGTCGCTAACAAGATTTATTTGGAGATTACTGATGATTCAGTTGGTCAGTGAGTGGCGCTGTTTCCCACACACAGAAGTAAGCAGCATTTTCTAGTTATATTTGCAATCTTTGATATGTTTGCCAGTATTTCATAGTTAGTATGTAAAATAGAGAGATTTAACTTACTAATTAAAGTAAAAAATCGATTGTAGACCTGCAAGTCTTTTTTCAGGATTTAAAAAAAAATGCATATCCATTGCAATGGACATTGGGTTCCAATGACTGCTACTCAATGCACATGCTGATTGAAATTTATTATATATCCTCTTGAGTCCCACAAGTTTGCCTGATGTGCATTTTGTAATTTTTCTTGCTATTTGAGATATGTAGGACCTAATAAATACAATACCCCCCCAAAAATGTGTACAGGTATTGTACAGATGTCTTCATGTGGTATCATAATGCTATTTGCTGTTATGGCCAGTAGGGTAATAATTAGTCAAAATTCAAATCTCATTCTAAAATATGTCAACTTTTAAGAAGAAAATTTGAGAAAATGTCATATGCAGAATATACAATTATTTATTTAATGTGATTAGTGCAAAGTGCACTACTGCTCTGTGCCACTGGGGAATACCTTGAAAGATACACACAGGAAATGTGTGTGTGTAAAGTGACTGCACTGACTCTAATGCATTTTCTATTAGAGGTTTATTTTATTAAATGTGCAATTTGTAAAATAAAAACCTCAAAATTAAAGTTGAAATGTTATATTGTTCAAGTTCTTGACCTTGGGATTTTTTTATGTTTAATTTTTTTTTATATTGGTTTATATTAGTTTGATATTCACAGCTGTTAAGACCAAATGTCCACTGCAATTGACAACAAAAATTGCTATGAAGGAGTTATGATTTTTTTTTTCTTACTCATTAATAGATGCCTAATTTAATGGGATATTTTTATTATTATTATTTTATTTTTTCAGAAACCTGGAACCTAATTCTGGTCTGAAGGAGATATATGTATATATAAAGTGTTTCTTCCTGTGAAATAAAATAACTTAAATATTAGTATTTTTTTAAATCATTCCTGCCAAGTACAATGGGGAAAGTAATGCAGTTTTTTCTAATCTCAAGCAGTTTTCAGATTGAATTGATCTGCCATGTAAGACTTCAGTTCAACACGGCAATTATAGCAGATAAAGGAATCAACGCAATGTAATATTTGTATAAAGCCTTCCTCCATGGGAAACAAAATAACTTAAATATTAGTATTTTAAAAATAATTCCTGCTCAAGTAAAGCAGCAGAGTAATGCAGTTTTTTTGAATCTCAAGCAGTTTACAGTTTGAATCGATCTGCCATGTTTTTTACATCCTTTAAAAATCTTATTTCATTTACTGTTTAAGTGTTCACAAAACATCGATCTATCAGCGAATCTGCTCAGGAAGCGCGTTTGAACTCGAGAACAGGAGTCAGACTTTAGTTAAAAGCAGATAAAAGAATTAACACAATGTAACTATATACTCAAGAATTAGTTATAAATAACTTTGACTGTTAGACGCTGCATTTGAAGAGAGTCAGCGCGCGCGCTGCTCAGGGATGCCTTTCCAATGTATATTGACTCACGAGCGAGAGTCAGAATTCAGCAATAAAGTACATAAATGAGCGCTATAAATAAACTTAGGCGATTAGACGGTTATGCGTTGCCGCGAGTCCAGGAGGACGCGCGTTTAAACTTCACTTACCTTTCCTATAGTATCATAGTGCTCAACAGCGAAAATCCGTCGCCATGTAAAGACGAATGAGAGTCAGAATTTGGCCATATAAGTACATAAATCTTCAAGGAAACACGCTGCAGCGGTTACTTGATAATCGGAAACAATTTCCGTTTGATCATAAACTCTCTCACATAAATCTATTTTAGGAGATTATGATCTCTCTCTCCAGCAGTAATGGCGTCTTTGAAAAGCTTTGAGGCTTTGAATTGCAGCGCTCTGATTCGTTCAAACTTCAGTGTTCTCACTGACAGGGGTGTAATTTTGTGATATTATGTATGTAAAATAGAGAGATTTAACTTACTAATTAAAGTAAAAAAATCGATTGTAGACCTGCAAGTTTTTTTTCAGGATTTAAAAAAAAAATGCATGCCCATTGGAATGGACATGTTCACACATACTGTATTGAAATGTATTATATATCAGGTGTAATGTTGTGATGTTACCAACAGATGGAGTGGACGCTCTATCTAAAATTCAGTTTTCACTTCATTAGTGAAAGTCTATGGAGATTTTATGACTTTAATCTTCAGTTTTATCAAAAATCATAAGTCTGATCAGTCTGAAAAGGGATAGCAACTCAAGTCAGAACAGGTCTGAAGTCTGAGCAGAGTTTAGTGGTTGTAGCTTTAAAGCTCTAGGAGGAGATGCTTTTAGAATTTTAGGTAAGAAGAATAATAATAATAACTAGATAGAGGAAGTTTATGATATAAACTTCAGTTGGCTTGAGAAAGCCTAGCCTGAAAGTTAAATTTATTTGTAAAAGCTTAAAAAGTTTTGAAAGTTTACAGATGGATAGATGGAAAGAATTAGATCTTGAGCATATATACTCTTGTTAGTTATTGCCTTGCATTGTTTCTAGGCAGTTACTAAGGTGTCGTTATGTTCTTTGATCATAATTTAATCTTTAATCAATTGATGATCAATTTTGCTAGCAAGATTTAATGTTAATTATCTTGTTGCTAGCAAGATTTAGTATGAATTCCGAAGTCATTAGCAACATTTAACATAAATAAGCATGTTGCTGGCAAGAATTTGCTGAATTAGCATATTGTTAGCAAGATTTATCGTTAATTAGCTTGAAAAGTTTTGAGAGTTTAAACTTAAAAATAAGTTATAATTATGCTTTTTGATCCTCAAAGTGTTGGAAAATTGTAATTAGTTTATAAAAATGTTTACGGTTTAATTACATCCTTGGCTTTTAACGGTCAGTTTTCACTCATGCAAAAAATACTTTGTTTAATTTCTATTTTAAAGCTGTAATTAAGCATTATTAGTATAGGCTAATCACTTTCAAAAGAGACTGCAGTTACACTGCATGTATATGTAGCCTTTTATATATACTAAATAGATGTGTATGTGTGTATATATATATATATATATATATATATATATAATATGTATAGAGGTGTGTGTGTGTGTGTGTGTATATATATATATATATATATATATATATATATATGATACTGTGAATAATACTTTGTTTTATTTCTATTTTAAAGCTGTAATTAAGCATTATTAATATAGGCTAATCACTTTCAAAAGAGACTGCAGTTACACCACAGTTACACTATATGTAGCCTTTTATATATACGAAATAGATGTGTGTGTATGTGTGTGTATATATATATATATATATATATATATATATATATGTAAATGGTACTGTGATACTGTGAATAATACTTTGTTTTATTTCTATTTTAAAGATGTAATTAAGCATTATTTATGTAGTCTTACCACTTTCAAAACAGACAGCAGTTACACTGAATGTATATGGAGCCCTTTATATTTACAATATAAATGTAGATAGATATGCATGTATGTGTGTGAATAGATTTAGGCGCTATAAATAAACGTAGGCGCTTAGGCGTGGACGCGCGAATGCGGGAGGACGCGCGTATATGGAGCCTCTAATACATACTTTTTAGATGTATATGTAAATCCTTCCTTCATGGGAAACAAACTTAAATATTAGTATTTTTAAAATAATTCCTGCTAAAGTACAATGAGGAGAGTAATGCAGTTTTTTCTAATCTCAAGCAGTTTTCAGATTGACTCGATCTGCCATGTCAGACTTCAGTTCAACACGGCAATTATAGCAGATAAAGGAATCAACGCAATGTAATATTTGTATAAAGCCTTCCTCCATGGGAAACAAAATAACTTAAATATTAGTATTTTTTAAATAATTCCTGCTCATGTAATGCAGCAGAGTAATGCAGTTTTTTTTAATCTCAAGCAGTTTACAGTTTGAATCGATCTGCCATGTTTTTTGCATCCTTTAAAAATCTTATTTCATTTACTGTTTAAGTGTTCACAAAACATCGATCTATCAGCGAATCTGCTCAGGAAGCGCGTTTGAACTCGAGAACAGGAGTCAGACTTTAGTTAAAAGCAGATAAAAGAATTAACACAATGTAACTATATACTCAAGAATTAGTTATAAATAACTTTGACTGTTAGACGCTGCATTTGAAGAGAGTCAGCGCGCGCGCTGCTCAGGGAAGCCTTTTCCAATGTATATTGACTCACGAGCGAGAGTCAGAATTCGGCAATAAAGTACATAAATGAGCGCTATAAATAAACGTAGGTGCTTAGACGGTTATGCTTTGGCGCGAGTCCAGGAGGACGCGCGTTTAAACTTCACTTACCTTCCCCATAGTAATGTACTCCGTGGCCGAGTAAAGACGAATGAGAGTCAGAATTTGGCCATATAAGTGCATAAATCTTCAAGGAAACACGCTGCAGCGGTTACTTGATAATCGGAAACAATTTCCGTTTGATCATAAACTCTCTCACATAAATCTATTTTAGGAGATTATGATCTCTCTCCAGCAGTAATGGCGTCTTTGAAAAGCTTTGAGGCTTTGAATTGCAGCGCTCTGATTCGTTCAAACTTCAGTGCTCTCACTGACAGGGGTGTAATTTTGTGATATTATGAATGTAAAATAGAGAGATTTAACTTACTAATTAAAGTAAAAAATCGATTGTAGACCTGCAAGTTTTTTTTCAGGATTTAAAAAAATAAAATGCATGCCCATTGGAATGGACATGTTCACACATACTGTATTGAAATGTATTATATATCAGGTGTAATGTTGTGATGTTACCAACAGATGGAGTGGACGCTCTATCTAAAATTCAGTTTTCACTTCATTAGTGAAAGTCTATGGAGATTTTATGACTTTAATCTTCAGTTTTATCAAAAATCATAAGTCTGATCAGTCTGAAAAGGGATAGCAACTCAAGTCAGAACAGGTCTGAAGTCTGAGCAGAGTTTAGTGGTTGTAGCTTTAAAGCTCTAGGAGGAGATGCATTGAGAATTTTAGGTAAGAAGAATAATAATAATAATAATAACTAGATAGAGGAAGTTTATTTTATAAACTTCAGTTGGCTTGAGAAAGCCCAGCCTGAAAGTTTAAACTAGTTGTAAAAGCTTCAAGCTTAAAAAGTTTTGAGAGTTTAAACTTTAAAACATGTCGCTAACAAGATTTATTTGGAGATTACTGATGATTCAGTTGGTCAGTGAATGGCGCCAATAGACCCAACCCCCATGTCTCTACGACTTTCTGATGCAGAGATATAGGTCTGGCTAAACGGTTGCTAGGGTACTTTGTTTGGTTGCTAAGGAGTGGCTAAGCCTCTGCCATTGATGTCACTTCAAAGGCTGCTTGACAGTATGAACGATATAAACCAACCACAACGCCTCTACAACATTCAGAACTGAAGATATCTCGCTTTGCATTTGGTTGCTAAGGTGCTCGATAATGGTTGCTAGGACATGGCTAGGAAGTGTTGAAAACATTGGTGATTGGCAGTTTGCCAGTTTGAGATGGGTTGCTAAGTTGCTCTAAATGGTTGCTAGGGCGTGGCTTAATAGCTTCACTGTGATCCTGAGACACTCATTGGTCGCCTGAGTAAAATGAGCCCTCCCCCTTGTCTCTGTGATGCTGTGCTGAAGAGATATGTTCAATTCAAAATCCCTATGCATTTTGCCATAGTAGATGGTGTTTCATGGGACAGCCTTCCCCATTCATCTCTATGGGGCAAATTTGGGCAGCTCTAGCACCCCAGGGGTGCAACTTTTACCCCATTGTGTGGTATGTTCTTACAGAGGCTGTCACCCTCTTCAAATGTGGCGAGTTTCATCTTTTTACAAATTCCTCGCTCCGAGTTATTAATCGTCAAAGTTCGTCGCAATGTTAAGTCAATGGGATTTGTCGGCTGCTTTTTCGCCCCTGGGGCGAACATCGTACCCCCGATCCCTTAGAAACGATATAGCAACTCAAGTCAGAACAGGTCTGAAGTCTGAGCAAAGTTTAGTGGTTGTAGCTTTAAAGCTCTAGGAGGAGATTCTTTTAGAATTTTAGGTAAGAAGAAAAATAATAATAAAAATAACTAGATAGAGGAAGTTTATGATATAAACTTCAGTTGGCTTGAGAAAGCCTAGCCTGAAAGTTTAAATTAGTTGTAAAAGCTTCAAGCTTGAAAAGTTTTGAGAGTTTGTCGCTAACAAGATTTATTTGGAGATTACTGATGATTCAGTTGGTCAGTGAGTGGCGCTGTTTCCCACACACAGAAGTAAGCAGCATTTTCTAGTTATATTTGCAATCTTTGATATGTTTGCCAGTATTTCATAGTTAGTATGTAAAATAGAGAGATTTAACTTACTAATTAAAGTAAAAAATCGATTGTAGACCTGCAAGTCTTTTTTCAGGATTTAAAAAAAAATGCATATCCATTGCAATGGACATTGGGTTCCAATGACTGCTACTCAATGCACATGCTGATTGAAATTTATTATATATCCTCTTGAGTCCCACAAGTTTGCCTGATGTGCATTTTGTAATTTTTCTTGCTATTTGAGATATGTAGGACCTAATAAATACAATACCCCCCCAAAAATGTGTACAGGTATTGTACAGATGTCTTCATGTGGTATCATAATGCTATTTGCTGTTATGGCCAGTAGGGTAATAATTAGTCAAAATTCAAATCTCATTCTAAAATATGTCAACTTTTAAGAAGAAAATTTGAGAAAATGTCATATGCAGAATATACAATTATTTATTTAATGTGATTAGTGCAAAGTGCACTACTGCTCTGTGCCACTGGGGAATACCTTGAAAGATACACACAGGAAATGTGTGTGTGTAAAGTGACTGCACTGACTCTAATGCATTTTCTATTAGAGGTTTATTTTATTAAATGTGCAATTTGTAAAATAAAAACCTCAAAATTAAAGTTGAAATGTTATATTGTTCAAGTTCTTGACCTTGGGATTTTTTTATGTTTAATTTTTTTTTATATTGGTTTATATTAGTTTGATATTCACAGCTGTTAAGACCAAATGTCCACTGCAATTGACAACAAAAATTGCTATGAAGGAGTTATGATTTTTTTTTTCTTACTCATTAATAGATGCCTAATTTAATGGGATATTTTTATTATTATTATTTTATTTTTTCAGAAACCTGGAACCTAATTCTGGTCTGAAGGAGATATATGTATATATAAAGTGTTTCTTCCTGTGAAATAAAATAACTTAAATATTAGTATTTTTTTAAATCATTCCTGCCAAGTACAATGGGGAAAGTAATGCAGTTTTTTCTAATCTCAAGCAGTTTTCAGATTGAATTGATCTGCCATGTAAGACTTCAGTTCAACACGGCAATTATAGCAGATAAAGGAATCAACGCAATGTAATATTTGTATAAAGCCTTCCTCCATGGGAAACAAAATAACTTAAATATTAGTATTTTAAAAATAATTCCTGCTCAAGTAAAGCAGCAGAGTAATGCAGTTTTTTTGAATCTCAAGCAGTTTACAGTTTGAATCGATCTGCCATGTTTTTTACATCCTTTAAAAATCTTATTTAATTTACTGTTTAAGTGTTCACAAAACATCGATCTATCAGCGAATCTGCTCAGGAAGCGCGTTTGAACTCGAGAACAGGAGTAAGACTTTAGTTAAAAGCAGATAAAAGAATTAACACAATGTAACTATATACTCAAGAATTAGTTATAAATAACTTTGACTGTTAGACGCTGCATTTGAAGAGAGTCAGCGCGCGCGCTGCTCAGGGAAGCCTTTCCAATGTATATTGACTCACGAGCGAGAGTCAGAATTCGGCAATAAAGTACATAAATGAGCGCTATAAATAAACTTAGGCGATTAGACGGTTATGCGTTGCCGCGAGTCCAGGAGGACGCGCGTTTAAACTTCACTTACCTTTCCTATAGTATCATAGTGCTCAACAGCGAAAATCCGTCGCCATGTAAAGACGAATGAGAGTCAGAATTTGGCCATATAAGTACATAAATCTTCAAGGAAACACGCTGCAGCGGTTACTTGATAATCGGAAACAATTTCCGTTTGATCATAAACTCTCTCACATAAATCTATTTTAGGAGATTATGATCTCTCTCTCCAGCAGTAATGGCGTCTTTGAAAAGCTTTGAGGCTTTGAATTGCAGCGCTCTGATTCGTTCAAACTTCAGTGTTCTCACTGACAGGGGTGTAATTTTGTGATATTATGTATGTAAAATAGAGAGATTTAACTTACTAATTAAAGTAAAAAATCGATTGTAGACCTGCAAGTTTTTTTTCAGGATTTAAAAAAAAAATGCATGCCCATTGGAATGGACATGTTCACACATACTGTATTGAAATGTATTATATATCAGGTGTAATGTTGTGATGTTACCAACAGATGGAGTGGACGCTCTATCTAAAATTCAGTTTTCACTTCATTAGTGAAAGTCTATGGAGATTTTATGACTTTAATCTTCAGTTTTATCAAAAATCATAAGTCTGATCAGTCTGAAAAGGGATAGCAACTCAAGTCAGAACAGGTCTGAAGTCTGAGCAGAGTTTAGTGGTTGTAGCTTTAAAGCTCTAGGAGGAGATGCTTTTAGAATTTTAGGTAAGAAGAATAATAATAATAACTAGATAGAGGAAGTTTATGATATAAACTTCAGTTGGCTTGAGAAAGCCTAGCCTGAAAGTTAAATTTATTTGTAAAAGCTTAAAAAGTTTTGAAAGTTTACAGATGGATAGATGGAAAGAATTAGATCTTGAGCATATATACTCTTGTTAGTTATTGCCTTGCGTTGTTTCTAGGCAGTTACTAAGGTGTCGTTATGTTCTTTGATCATAATTTAATCTTTAATCAATTGATGATCAATTTTGCTAGCAAGATTTAATGTTAATTATCTTGTTGCTAGCAAGATTTAGTATGAATTCCGAAGTCATTAGCAACATTTAACATAAATAAGCATGTTGCTGGCAAGAATTTGCTGAATTAGCATATTGTTAGCAAGATTTATCGTTAATTAGCTTGAAAAGTTTTGAGAGTTTAAACTTAAAAATAAGTTATAATTATGCTTTTTGATCCTCAAAGTGTTGGAAAATTGTAATTAGTTTATAAAAATGTTTACGGTTTAATTACATCCTTGGCTTTTAACGGTCAGTTTTCACTCATGCAAAAAATACTTTGTTTAATTTCTATTTTAAAGCTGTAATTAAGCATTATTAGTATAGGCTAATCACTTTCAAAAGAGACTGCAGTTACACTGCATGTATATGTAGCCTTTTATATATACTAAATAGATGTGTATGTGTGTATATATATATATATATATATATATATATAATATGTATAGAGGTGTGTGTGTGTGTGTGTGTATATATATATATATATATATATATATATATATATATATATATGATACTGTGAATAATACTTTTTTTTATTTCTATTTTAAAGCTGTAATTAAGCATTATTAATATAGGCTAATCACTTTCAAAAGAGACTGCAGTTACACCACAGTTACACTATATGTAGCCTTTTATATATACGAAATAGATGTGTGTGTATGTGTGTGTATATATATATATATATATATATATATATATATATATGTAAATGGTACTGTGATACTGTGAATAATACTTTGTTTTATTTCTATTTTAAAGATGTAATTAAGCATTATTTATGTAGTCTTACCACTTTCAAAACAGACAGCAGTTACACTGAATGTATATGGAGCCCTTTATATTTACAATATAAATGTAGATAGATATGCATGTATGTGTGTGAATAGATTTAGGCGCTATAAATAAACGTAGGCGCTTAGGCGTGGACGCGCGAATGCGGGAGGACGCGCGTATATGGAGCCTCTAATACATACTTTTTAGATGTATATGTAAATCCTTCCTTCATGGGAAACAAACTTAAATATTAGTATTTTTAAAATAATTCCTGCTAAAGTACAATGAGGAGAGTAATGCAGTTTTTTCTAATCTCAAGCAGTTTTCAGATTGACTCGATCTGCCATGTCAGACTTCAGTTCAACACGGCAATTATAGCAGATAAAGGAATCAACGCAATGTAATATTTGTATAAAGCCTTCCTCCATGGGAAACAAAATAACTTAAATATTAGTATTTTTTAAATAATTCCTGCTCATGTAATGCAGCAGAGTAATGCAGTTTTTTTTAATCTCAAGCAGTTTACAGTTTGAATCGATCTGCCATGTTTTTTGCATCCTTTAAAAATCTTATTTCATTTACTGTTTAAGTGTTCACAAAACATCGATCTATCAGCGAATCTGCTCAGGAAGCGCGTTTGAACTCGAGAACAGGAGTCAGACTTTAGTTAAAAGCAGATAAAAGAATTAACACAATGTAACTATATACTCAAGAATTAGTTATAAATAACTTTGACTGTTAGACGCTGCATTTGAAGAGAGTCAGCGCGCGCGCTGCTCAGGGAAGCCTTTTCCAATGTATATTGACTCACGAGCGAGAGTCAGAATTCGGCAATAAAGTACATAAATGAGCGCTATAAATAAACGTAGGTGCTTAGACGGTTATGCTTTGGCGCGAGTCCAGGAGGACGCGCGTTTAAACTTCACTTACCTTCCCCATAGTAATGTACTCCGTGGCCGAGTAAAGACGAATGAGAGTCAGAATTTGGCCATATAAGTGCATAAATCTTCAAGGAAACACGCTGCAGCGGTTACTTGATAATCGGAAACAATTTCCGTTTGATCATAAACTCTCTCACATAAATCTATTTTAGGAGATTATGATCTCTCTCCAGCAGTAATGGCGTCTTTGAAAAGCTTTGAGGCTTTGAATTGCAGCGCTCTGATTCGTTCAAACTTCAGTGCTCTCACTGACAGGGGTGTAATTTTGTGATATTATGAATGTAAAATAGAGAGATTTAACTTACTAATTAAAGTAAAAAATCGATTGTAGACCTGCAAGTTTTTTTTCAGGATTTAAAAAAATAAAATGCATGCCCATTGGAATGGACATGTTCACACATACTGTATTGAAATGTATTATATATCAGGTGTAATGTTGTGATGTTACCAACAGATGGAGTGGACGCTCTATCTAAAATTCAGTTTTCACTTCATTAGTGAAAGTCTATGGAGATTTTATGACTTTAATCTTCAGTTTTATCAAAAATCATAAGTCTGATCAGTCTGAAAAGGGATAGCAACTCAAGTCAGAACAGGTCTGAAGTCTGAGCAGAGTTTAGTGGTTGTAGCTTTAAAGCTCTAGGAGGAGATGCATTGAGAATTTTAGGTAAGAAGAATAATAATAATAATAATAATAATAATAATAAGTTTAGATACAATATCACTAAGTTGGCTTTCTCAAGCCAACTTAATAAGTTTAGATACAATATCACTAAGTTGGCTTTCTCAAGCCAACTTAATGATTGATTATTTTTACTGAGACGCGACATGTAGCAAAGCATGTTGTCTCGTACTTGAAATTTGAGCTCTTCATTACACCCATCAAAGTGTAACACATACACTGTGAACAAAAATCCGGAGCAGTGAGCACCCATTTTTGCTGCAGAACCCTGGAGCGATTGAGGGTTAAGTGCCTTGCACAGGGGCACCTCAGTTGTGGGTAATGAAAGAGTGAGCAATTAGCTTGGTGAAATTAAAGATATATCTCAGTGTCTGTGACCAGTGTTTACCAAGCTTGGTGACTGATGATCTGAAATTTACTATTAAACAAAACAGCTGAACATCAGTTCACAACCAAATATAAATATATACAGTACATTGTCTAAATCAGCTATTGACAACATTATATGTAACTGTGACATGAACTTACATTTGATTTGAACTTACATTTGATAGATCGACGAATGAGAGCACGAGTGGAGTGGGAGCCTCTTCGTCTCTCTCAGAAGAAAATGTTGACAATCCAGTAACGATATCTGATGATGAGGTGCTTCCTGAACTGATTTAAAGGCCTCATTATACTAGTGCAGTAACACCATCATCATCATTCATCGAACCGCACAGGTCTGTCATCGTCGTCATTACTGGAGTCAAGTCTCAAGATACTTCTGTCATTGATGAGTGTAGAGCACCATAATATGTATCGTATGAGAGAGAGAGTAAATGTATAATATTAAGGTTTATATTTAAATGGATTTAATAAAAAATATATTTAAAGTATAAATATACATATTTTAAACATTCTGGTACCTACACACACAGGTGTACAGAAATTCCTAGGGGGGGGGGGGCAATCCTACTTCGCAGATTTTCACCTATCGCGAGGGGTTCCGGTGCACATTAACTGCGATAAACGAGGGATCACTGTATATATATATATTTAAGTCTTAGGACCTCATTTCTGCATTTCAATTTTTTTTTTTTACATCGGTAGGCAGTATGCAGTAACCAGCAGCCTATGCTAGTAATCCATTCTGAAGAGTTATTCTCTTTCTCTGCCGTGTTTACCTGCAACAGTGTGCTTATGTTTGCAGTGATCAAAGCCACTTTGATGTGTGTTGCGTGTAAGCACGTGGCCTAACAAGTGGAATCCATGTCACTGTTTGAGTCCATCCTTTCACTGCTGTAATCTGCATTGATTGGCTGAATCCTACCGTTTACCTCTTTGCAATTCCTTCATTGTAGTAAAGGAAACTGTTATCTGTGTTAAACTTGAAGCTTAATATCCAAAATTCATGGATATGTGTTAAAGTAATTCCCAATATATCTTTGAATACCTCATGTGCAGCTTGCAGATGAACGGTTTCTTGCACCATATAATGTTTTTGCTGACTTAACACCCCTCAGGCTTAAAAAAGAAAAAGAAACAACAGTTCTTTGGCATCTGCGATATTAAAATGTCAGAAAAATTATGCCTTAATTAAGAGATAATAATGTATTAATAATTCATAGATTATAGCATCCATCCTATACACATATGCGTGCACACACACACACACACACACACACACACACACACACACACACACACACACACACACACACACACACACACACACACACACACACACACACACACACACACACACACACTCAATCCCCGCTGAGAATTAAACACAGAAGAAGAGTAACAAAGGTAATTATCTTATTCTGGTTATGTGGGTTAATAAGGCCTTTTTTTTCTGAAGGCCACAAGATTAATGTGCGTCTATATAAAACCCCTCAGATCTTGCCAAACTTGAGTTGAGTGTCCGTTAGATTCCAGAACATTCTGTGTGCCAGGGACAGAACTTCGTTAATGTAATTATGTGTGTGTCAAGGAAGCACTTTTTAAAGGAACAGCTCACCGAATATGCCATCAAGTAATTTCAAATTAATTTAAATTTTTTATTTTTTCATGGAGCACAAAAAGATTTTCAGGAGAATATCTAATGTCGTCAACATCACTGGTTTATTATGTGTGAATCACAATACAGAGTTACTGCACCGGGAACAACTTTCAGTGAATTATGGATGAAACAATTTTCTCAACAAACTATAGTTTTTTTTTCTTTTTTCGGTTTTGTTTTTGGGCTGCCAATTTAATATGATAATTTAGTATGGTAAATTAAAAAAATAAATGTTAAATGTACAAAGTTAGTCATCAAGTATAAAACATAAAAAATAACAATTGTTAAGTGTTAAAATGTTTAAAATAGTGGATTTACTAACTAATTAAAAATAATATTAATGCATAAAAACAAGTTTTATTGTATAGACTGCAGGGCTGGTAATTTAACGTTAATTTAATATGATTAAAAAAAATTTGCTAAGTACAAAAACAGTAAAAAAACAAACAATATATCATAAAAAAATATTAAAAAATACTTTTTACACATTTAATCATTATATATAAAAAATATATATATTTTAAACATCAAAGTATCATTAAAATAAGTATAATGCACATTAAATAATGTCCCTGCACAGCAATTACTTTCATTCGAGCGATTTTACACTTTTTAATATCACAGGTTTTTTTTTTGAGTCAGAAGAGAGACCATTGTTGCTACAACAGTTAATGTATCTCACCAAACTACAATTACCAAGCACAGTTTTTGTCCAAAAACAGCTGGAGCACAACAGAATGGGACTGAACACAGGGGTCTTGAGACGTTCTTTTTAAAATTGAAATTGACAGCATCTTAAAACGTGGCATGGGATGCTGAAAATCAGCGAGATGCAACACAATGACTAAAGACGTCAATTTGCATGTATAAACAGACAGAAATGGAAAAGAAATAAGCTAATTCAGATTTATTGACAACATGATTGCAACCTGGACTGCTGTGAAAGGAAATAAAATAAATCTATATACTGTATTGACTTTTGAAGCCACTTGTTAATCTTTATTCATTAGTGTACTTATCTGCCACAATAACGTGCTTCAATCATCTACCGGGGCATTCTCTTAAATACGGTTATATGAATATTTGTGCGTTAAAATCAAGCACATTAATTTTGGAATCCCAGTCATTGTTCACTTTCATTGTGAAAATGAATGACAAAACTAAATAATGGTAAATTACAATTTATATTGGGTGAATAAATACATAATGTCAGGTTTATTTTCTGTTTTCATAGACTTTTAGTTTGCATCTCATTGCTTTATCCTTGTTGTTCTCCTGTTTTTTCTTGCACGTTTATTTAAAAAAAAATTCTAAATAAATATCACTGCTACAACTAGATCCTGCATTTACTCGAACTTGATGTAACCCAACACATATTTAATTAACAAAATATTTAAAAGTTAAGATAGTTTTAAAAGTAACAGTACAGATGATGACTTATCTAATAATGCAAGTATGTTTAAACATTGTCTGCCTATATTTTTGAAAGTGAGTTAATGCAAGAAAAACTAAATCTAAGGCATCTATACATTTATTCTGGGTTATTTCTCCATTCCTGCATCCATCGCAGATGGTGTTTAGACAGCCGTATGTATGTATAACTACTAGTAAGCAGAAAAATGCATGCAGAGTGCCTTAATATTGGCAGCTTAAAGCTGTGTATTTATAAATGAATCTGCAAGCTGTGAGATGAGTTTCAGAACAGCACTCATTCTATCGACATCATGTGTAGTTTATTGATTCGAGTCGCATTAGTGGGCAAAGGATTCAAAGTTTCGAAATTTTGGCATGATGAGTAAATTGACTATGTTTCTTGCCTTTTTCTCCAAGTACACACACACACACAAACACACACTGATCAGCTGGTGCAGACTCAGTTGGCTACACTCACAGTCTGTTTTTCTTCCAGATGAGTCTTTACCATCGTTGCCCAGTGTGTGCGCATGTATGTGCCAGTTTTGGCATGTCCTTTAGTTTAACAGCACTCCTGTGCACAAACCACAGGCTTGGCTCTGTTAGATCATGGCAGTGGTAGATGACAAGGTTTAACCTCAGTAACTGTATCTGGTTAACAGCAGGGTGACACTAAATAAACAAGCCCTGCTTTCACACCAACACACACTCTCTGACCCAGAACGGAGAGCAGGGACAGGGCGAGGTAAAAAAACCTGGGATAAAGCCAAGAAAACAGCAGAAGCACAAATCGAATGTGCAGAATATCACATTAATCCACGCTAGAATGCTCTGACAGTGGCATTTTGCATGAAGCATGGGTTACCTAACACGGGATGTAAGCAGCAAAAGGCCTCCAGGTTTGAGATGAAATATGGACCGGTACATCACAGGGATCTAATTTCGATTGTCACATCCTCAAGGTACTAATGAATGCCTACTCTGTCATTGCTCTCTTACGAGAGATGTCATAGCAATCCATAAAAACCATACATTACACATTTCAGTCGGGGGAAGATAAGTATAACACTCGACTGTTGCATGCTCAGAATTGGCATAAAAAAGCCAATAAGGAAAGGTGGGCTATTTTAAAATCCGCATTACAAGCAATCTCTCAGGAAAAGCAGGGAATCAATCACTCAACAATCAATAATACTACCTGCCCTGATGACACACGGCATTTAAACCCAGACACAAGTAAGTACTGCTGACAAGAAATATACAGAGAGAAACCAAACACAATGGGCCAAATGTATGTTGACACTACCTGCTAATTAGGTTTAGTTATTCAGCTGAGAACAAACCTCAATTACATCTGAAGATTGACAGAAGGTATTTTGTAAATAACCCCATTGAATGTTATTACAAGAAGATATAAAGATGTTTAAAGTGTTTCTCTGAAAGAAAGAAATAATTAAATATGACCTTATTAGGGCTGCCCCGGACAATAGATTTTCCTAGTCGACTATTAGTCGTTCACTTAAGCCATTAATTGTATGTATATATTAATGCAATTAATTACTTAAATGTATATTAACCTATTCCTGGTGATGACTGAACAGACATAGCATAAAACATTTGGAGTTTATTGATGTGCAGGTTTAATGTGGAATATTTTGAACATAATTTATGTTAACCTGTTCCTCATCTAGTTTCCTTTTTTTCTATTGGTATATATATATATATATATATATATATATATATATTCAACCCGACCGTATTTCAATAACTCTTTGTCGAATCTCTTTAATATTTGGTTTGTATTCGTCCTGAGCTTAGACTAGTCTAAATTTTGGAATGCCCTGTTCGTCTTCATCTTCCTGCTAGTTGGTGACCACAGATGTGACACACTTGAATAAAACAAGTTAATTTACTATATCTACATTCTTAGGTTATTGTAGTGTTTCACAGATTATTACTGCTATTGGATATATTTCTTTGGTTGTTGTTTTTTATTTGGCTCTGAGTGTGAAGTTTAGTCAATGGCTACCTATGACCTTTCTCCATGTATTCCATTAACAGAACTCAGAATTTTTCAAGGACAACCAGTAGAATCCGCACCGTCTGATAATATACAGGCTATAATAAACACACTGGAGGCAAGGGCCTGGAGATAGATGACCCCTCTGATCCATTCCCTTGGTTATGGCTCCATAACTCCTTCCTCAAGCCCAAATTTGGCTCATAACTCGCATCCAGATTTATTCAGAAAGTTCACTGGCTGCATTTTCATTCAGAAACATTAAAACAGTCACTCTGTCAATGAAGCAAGGTTGCTATAGTTAATCAAAGTATGCCACTCTATCAAAGATGGAAGTGTATTCTCATTTAGGAGCATTAAATCACTATAAACACACGCACAGCTGGTTTATGGTTGCAGCCTGTCTTTACTTTTTAACTGAACCCAAGGTTCATAGCTGCCTATATCATTCCTCAAACAGACGTTTTACAGTACAAATATGGCCATTCTTAGCCTTTCTGGATTTCAAAGCGTACAAATAGCTTTCTAGCTGGAACACTTCTATCGTATATAGTCAATGTATGCAGCGAGATGGATGTTGAAATTGCCTGTGTCAATTCACTCTTTGGGTGGCTGCATTTGTGTCTGAACCATTGTATGGACTCGAGACCTTGAACAGCAGTCTGGATAAGAGGAGAGTAGGTGAACAGGTGAAAAATGTGCCTGTCCACACACACTCAATCCTGCCTACACCCTCAGCATTGCGGTGCATAAATACACTCCGAAAGCAATCAGCTTTCACCTTAAACATCCATAACAACAGCATAACTAATAACAGTGCTAATGATAACAAAGTAAAGAAAGAAGGCATGTAAGGAATTTTTTGTGTAGTTTTCTCCATCTTTATCAATCTCTCTAGTCCTGGCTCAGTGATTTGCCACCATATGGTCTGGCTCATGTACTTGAATATGTGAATGCTAAAACAATGAAATCAACAGCTGCTCCAAAGAAAAACAGATCCTGAAGAGGAAAACAACAGGAAGACAACCATACAAGTACCAAATATCGCAGACTTAAATCTAGAAAACAAAATCTATGTTAAAAATCAAATACATAATGCATAATAGATAATCCAGTATACATGCTATTTAGAAAATGGACCAATATGCATTATGAGACAATAAATATTTAAAACAGTATTGTGCTAAACTGTTGTCATATTGTTCCTATATAATTCACCCAAAAAATAATTGTTTGCCCAAAAACCTTTTATTTACATTATAATGTTAAAACACTTGTGTACATATGTAATCATATGTAATCATAATTCCCTGAGGAGGCAACGAGACGCTGCATCAAAACACTAGGTGAAGGCCTCAGTGTGACTGTCTCGTGAAACACAATCGAAACAATAGTGAGAATGCAGGAGGATAAAGGTGCGCCAGAAACCAGAAGCGGCAGCTTAGACAGTGTCTGAAGCAAGGCTCCTATCAACCACGTAAGAGATGTGGCAGAAGATGCAGCGTCTCGTTCCCTTTTCAGGGAACTAAGGATACATACGTAACCTGATACATTCCCTTTCAAGGGAACTCATGCTGCGTTGAAACGCTAGGGGAATGATACACAAACGACACCACAGTGATGAGGGCCTGCCGAGTGAAACATGGCTCACTACAGGAGTTGAGGTCTAACTGGAAGAGTCTCGTGAAAGTATGCGGGGAGGACCAGCTTGCCGCATCACAAATGTCTGCAAGAGACACTCCTGGTAAAAACGTCTTAGACTGGCCACGGACCACCATAGGGGAAGGAAGTTCGACTGATAGCCTCAACTAACCACTTGCTCAAAATCTGTTGGCGCTCCCTTGGGGCCCCAAGCAGAAAAAAGATGATCTGGTTTGCATCACAGGGCCTCTGCTCTGTGGCATAAGTAGATGTGGCATAACGGACAGCAGATCCTTTCTTGGTCATGAAGGGAGGACAGAATACCTGCAGTACGAAGAGTGAGCCACATTAGTGGAATTGAAGATCTCCTAAGCTTGAGGGATGTAAGGAAGAGTAAGGTCTTCAAAAGAGCTTTGAAGTCAGAAATTTGATGGAACCTCCTCGAAGGTTCAAGAGGGGGGGCCTGGGACAAGCCCTGGAGCACCAGCGACCAATCCCAGGTCAAAACCTTATTGCGTACAACTCACCTCGGCCTCAGTTTGCCACAAAGGAAACATGCAAGTAATAAGTCTCTCCCAATTGAAATACCACCCAGAGTTATGTGGTAAGCACTATAGCAGACACGTAAACCTTCAGGGTAGAAGGGGATGACCAGGCAGTGAATCTATCATGCAGGAACTCCAGCATGGTGTCAATCTGACAGGTATCTGAGTTCAACTGCCTCTCACTGCATCACAAAGTGAAAATGTTTTTTCATAGACAGAATTCTGGAGTGGAGAATGGTTTCAACAACTTTGTTTGAGAGACCAGAATCTATGAGCTGGGCCGCCTGAGAGGCCAAGTCCACAGTCTCCACAGTTCTGGCCAAGGATGGGCTATCAAGCCCCCTGACTTGGACAGGCGGTCCCTTCTGACCAGAATCCCTCTTCAAGTTCCGTCAAAGAGGGAGACTAGGTCTGAAAGTCACACTAGGTCAGACAAACCTTGTCCCAGCAAACTCTCCAGAACTCCCGATAGCAGAGTGATTGTGGGAGAAGAATACAGACGTAGCCTTGGCCATGTCTAAACCAAATGCACTCTAGCACCTCAGGGTAGACGTAGCCTTGGCCATGTCTAAACCAAATGCACTCTAGCACCTCAGGGTAGAGCCTACATTCCCCGGGCCTCAGTCCCTGCCTTGACAGGAACTGCTCCCAGGTCTTGGGTCCCTGGGATGTGAATTGTCCGAAGATAGTGCAGTTTTCTTTGAAACCAGAAGAGGATCTGTCACACTAACTTGTAAAGTGGACGTGAGCACACACACCCCTGATGAGTTATGTAGAAGACCACAGATGTATTGAATGTCTGGACAACAACGTGATGTCCCCTGAGGTCAGGGAGAAATGCTTGAAGAGCCAAACGGACTGCCATCATCTCTAGCAGGTTTATGTGCTGAGAGAAATGATGTCCAATCCACAGACCTTAGGACAGTTTTCTTCCACATACGTAAGGTGCGTAGGCATTGCCTCGTGTGCTTCATAGTGCCGAATGGGTTGACTCTCGGGGAAAAACCCTCTGGTTCTGAGCCACCAATGGAGGGGCCACATATGCAAACGACTGAGTGATCAACACTGGAAGCTGTTGCTATGAAGCCCAGAAGTCTCGACTGCTCAGTGAATGACTGGTCTAGCTTTATGCTGTTGACTGCTGACGGGATGATGTCTATGAGCACGGGGGAAAGCCAGGCTGAAAACAACACAGAACCCTACACAAAGCCTAAGAGAGTGGTCGTCAGGAGAGGATAAAGCACACCTTCTTCGCGTACAGTCTCAGCCCCAGCTCCTTCAAGTGAGCGAGAATGACACCTCAATGCTGAACCGCTAACTGTCGTGACTGAACAAGGATCAACAAATCGCTGAAAAGGTTCAGAACATGGATATGCTGGAACACGGATATACTGCATTCATTTATTTTAGTAAATTAGGTGCTGAAAGAGTTAGACCGAATGGAAGAGTGTGTTTAAAACAATGAATCAGTACTCAGATCTAATTTGCCTAGACTCTCCATCATCCTTTGGAACTAGGAAGTCCCGGCTGAAAGCTCGGAGAAGGGTAAAGACTCTATTGCCCCTTTCACCAGCAGTGAGTGAGTGCTCTAGGACCCTCCTCAGAGGGGGCAACCTCCCCAGTGCATCCCGATGCATGGGCGGCAGCTGGGAAAACCCGTCTCGGACCTGTGTGCCCTAGCTCCCTCGGGAGACCAGGGATGGAACAGAGGTCCATACAGAGAACCAAAGAAACATGGGCAGAGGTGTAAACTATGTCCCGACGGAGCTGCCTGCGAGACCAGGCGGGAGCGGAGAAACTTGCAAATACAGTCAGCGTCCTCAACACTGACTGTGTATGCTCTGCTCCCAAACAAACAACACAAAGAATCTGTGTATTCCTTCTAGCGATTGTAGGGAAACACACAGAATCTAAATTTCTGTTTGCTCGCCATAGCAGTTGTCTCTAATATGGTGTGGAATGCCCTGTTCTTTTTTAACTAGTTGGGGATCTTTTAAACACACACACACGGCCAGCAACATTTCACTTCAACTGTTTCATAGTGCTTGCTGAAAACATTAAAGCTGTCGCTTTCAGTTTCTGACACACTTTTATTCTCCTGGCTCATGACGTCATCATCCCTTGACATCCCTTGACTTGCATTCAGACAATTGATTTAAATTGTGCTTCACGGGAAAATCACACTGAGGAGTTCCCCTAGCATTTCGACATAGCTTGAGTTCCATTGAAAGGGACTGGACTTTAATCAAATCTACATTTTAAGCATTGTTACTGGTTTGCGCTCTTCATGTGTAGTTCGTACCAGTTTGTTTTATAGCTCTAGAAATCATTGCTTGTTTGGACATTCTTATTTTCCCCCTCCTCCATATTCTGTTTGGAATGGAAAGTGTCAAAAAATCATGATTGATTTGTCACAGTGGAGAAGGAAGGTCACGAACACTGCAATGTGGTTTACAGTATTTTTGTCAGGGTTCTGCCACATTCGGTCTAGTAGTCATTTCTTGGTGTTGTGGCAGAGCTCTGACACTACCGTTATGTCTCGTGTTTGGTGTGTGTGCGCACGGCGTCGAGGATTCGAGCCGCGCGCGCGCTTGTCTGTGACGTCTTTCGTACGAGTTATGATGTCCGGTCCCGATACTTGGGTCTGTTTCAGTTTCGGTTTTGGATCGGGATTCGGGCATTCATAACTCGTGTGTCTTTGTCCTTGTCGTGAGCTCGTGAGAACTCGTTCTTGCGAGCTCTACGTTGTGTGAGTGGGCGCGGTTTCAAGCCTTGCGCGAGCCGCGCCTCCTCTCGTCCGTGTGTTTATGTTTGGCACGCGGTTCGCACCCCATCGGCCGCGTGTTTGTTTTGTCACGCGCAGTTTGGTTTGTCGCCAGCTGCGCGTCGTCTTTGTCTAATTGGCTTCATGTTCATGTCTCGTCTGTTACCCCGCCCGTCTCGTTTCATTGTCATTAGTTTGATTTTATTCCAGCTGTGTTTCTCCATTAATTGCCTTCCTCCTGTCTACTTAATCTCCCTGTGTTTGCCGTCCTGGGTCGTTGCGTTGTCTTTCCCTGTGTCAGCCGTGATCAGTCCTAACCAGTGTGTTTTAGCCCAGTTTAAGTTTAGTCTTGTTAGCCCCCTTGGGGTTGTTTTGTTTCATCTTTGCTTTATTTTTCTATTAAAGTCCAGTCCCTTTCTGCATTTGGGTCCTCGTCCTTCAAATCCCTGACAGAACGCAACGACCATAACTGGACCCAGCAGAATGAGCATTCGGATCTTGCCACCCGTCAATGCTCAGGAAAGACTGGCCCGTCAGCGAGGACTGGCAGCACTTCGGCAAGAGGGGCTGGAGGTGAGGGCTTTTGCTCAGTGGTTCTGGACCATGGCCAGGGGTCTGGACTACGAGGATGCGGTTCTCAAGAGCATCCTCAACCTCTGTCTGGACGATCCTTTGCCTCAGTGGGAGATGGAACAGCTGCAGATCTTGGATTTCTGGAGCTTCTCCAAGTATTTGCATCACCGCAAGGACTGGCAGATTCTCTCACCACCACCAGATATCGTCTGCAGTGACCACCTTTCCCCTCTGAGTCAGGCCGTCAATTCCCCTTTGACTCCCACTGAGAAGCGGAGACAGAGGAGGCGAAGGAAGGGGACAGCCTCTGCCCCAGAGGCCGCAGTCGTCCCGGAGGCCGCCCCAGAGGCCGCAGTCGTCCCGGAGGCCGCCCCAGAGGCCGCAGTCGTCCCGGAGGCCGCCCCAGAGGCCGCAGTCGTCCCGGAGGCCGCCCCAGAGGCCGCAGTCGTCCCGGAGGCCGCCCCAGAGGCCGCAGTCGTCCCGGAGGCCGCCCCAGAGGCCGCAGTCGTCCCGAAGGCCGCCCCAGAGGCCGCAGTCGTCCCGGAGGCCGCCACACCAGATCCGACGGACTGTGCACCTCCTCGCCGCCCTCGCAGGCGGCGGAGGAAGAAGAGGGCTTCCCCCGACCCACAGGCCACAGAGGCCTGCCTCGCCCTGCCGGCGCCGCCCAAGCGCCTCGCCCTGCCGGCGCCGCCCAAGCGCCTCGCCCTGCCGGCGCCGCCCAAGCGCCTCGCCCTGCCGGCGCCGCCCAAGCGCCTTGTCCGTCCAGAACTCCCAGACCTCCTTGTCCGTCCAGAACTCCCAGACCTCCTTGTCCGTCCAGAACTCCCAGACCTCCTTGTCCGTCCAGAACTCCCAGACCTCCATGTCCGTCCAGAACTCCCAGACCTCCATGTCCGTCCAGAACTCCCAGACCTCCATGTCCGTCCAGAACTCCCAGACCTCCTTGTCCGTCCAGAACTCCCAGACCTCCATGTCCGTCCAGAACTCCCAGACCTCCATGTCCGTCCAGAACTCCCAGACCTCCATGTCCGTCCAGAACTCCCAGACCTCCATGTCCGTCCAGAACTCCCAGACCTCCATGTCCGTCCAGAACTCCCAGACCTCCATGTCCGTCCAGAACTCCCAGACCTCCCAGTTCTGCGCGACTCCACCAAACTGCCGTTTCCTTTGGCACTGCCCTGGCTGTCTGCTGGAACTTTATACCTGCCGGAGCCGGCCTGGCTCACTCCTCCAGCACCGCCTGACCCGCCAGACTTGTCTGAGCCTGCCTGGCTCGTTCCCCCGGCTCCGCCATGGCCACCCGCCGGTAACCCTCTCCTCCCTGAGCCACCCTGGCTCATCCCTCCAGTTCCCCCTCCCTGGACTGTGTTTTTTTTTCATTGTGGACTGTTTTTGGAGGCATTTTTTCATGTTTGAGGACTATTTTCAGTTATTTTTCATGAAGTGAGGACCGTTTTCAGTCATTCTTTTTCTTGATGATCCAAGGACTATTTTCCGTTTTTCTTGATTATTGGGGACTTGAATTAACATTTTCATGACTTTTGAGTATTTTTTATGATGTTGGTTTTGAGGTCTATTTTGCGTAATGTTTCTTCATGATGCTTGGGGGCAGTTTGAGTTAACATTTAATGAGTACCTTTTTCGAGGACTTTTTGAGTTTTCATTATGTTGATTTGAGTACTGTTTTTTTTGCCTGCTTGTCTTAGCCTGTCTTGTCTTCCCTCCCTCCCTCCCCTTGTCTTGGTGTTCTTTATTTTTTTTATTTTTTTCCCCGTGTCATGTCTCTGTCTTGTTTCTGGTGTTCCTCGTAGGGACGCCAGGTGGCGTCCCGTTAGAGGGGGGGTAGTGTCAGGGTTCTGCCACATTCGGTCTAGTAGTCATTTCTTGGTGTTGTGGCAGAGCTCTGACACTACCGTTATGTCTCGTGTTTGGTGTGTGTGCGCACGGCGTCGAGGATTCGAGCCGCGCGCGCGCTTGTCTGTGACGTCTTTCGTACGAGTTATGATGTCCGGTCCCGATACTTGGGTCTGTTTCAGTTTCGGTTTTGGATCGGGATTCGGGCATTCATAACTCGTGTGTCTTTGTCCTTGTCGTGAGCTCGTGAGAACTCGTTCTTGCGAGCTCTACGTTGTGTGAGTGGGCGCGGTTTCAAGCCTTGCGCGAGCCGCGCCTCCTCTCGTCCGTGTGTTTATGTTTGGCACGCGGTTCGCACCCCATCGGCCGCGTGTTTGTTTTGTCACGCGCAGTTTGGTTTGTCGCCAGCTGCGCGTCGTCTTTGTCTAATTGGCTTCATGTTCATGTCTCGTCTGTTACCCCGCCCGTCTCGTTTCATTGTCATTAGTTTGATTTTATTCCAGCTGTGTTTCTCCATTAATTGCCTTCCTCCTGTCTACTTAATCTCCCTGTGTTTGCCGTCCTGGGTCGTTGCGTTGTCTTTCCCTGTGTCAGCCGTGATCAGTCCTAACCAGTGTGTTTTAGCCCAGTTTAAGTTTAGTCTTGTTAGCCCCCTTGGGGTTGTTTTGTTTCATCTTTGCTTTATTTTTCTATTAAAGTCCAGTCCCTTTCTGCATTTGGGTCCTCGTCCTTCAAATCCCTGACAATTTTGGCATCAGAATATACAGAAAACTTGCATACTGTGCAGAATATGTACATACAGTAGATACAAATAAACAACATCAATAATTTCTCTTTCTGTTCACACAAATTTGCATAAGGCGAGATGGATGTTGAAAAGACTTATTTTTTTGTGTGTGGTTCCTTCCTTGCATAGGTTGTTACAACCACAGAACACTTTAATCGTAGTACATGAATTGAAATCTAATACATTTTGACATTTACATCACATAACAAACTTTAGTAGCTTGCCTGGTACAGTCCAGTCAGTGAAACATGAGTCATGATAAAAGAGCTCAACAACTTGCAGAAGCTAGATAAAATTGCATGGTTGCTTCAAATGTGCAAATGCGTTTTCATTTTACATGTCTTTTTAATAACAGTAGCGATTAAGTTTGGGGAAGGATTTAGTATAGGTGGTAAACTAATGTAATAAAACATTGGCATATTCATGTTCATGTTTTACATACAACTAAACATGTTTTTGTGGTCGTTAAAATTTGAAAGTGTTGAGAAACGTGCAAGAAGCACGTAATTTCATTTTGTAGAAATAATGCCACAAGCACGTTTTTTTCAACGAGCCTGGCGTGGAAAATAAACAGTGAGAGGGAGAATAAAAAGCACTTCAGATAATACTAATCACAACTGTGATACAAATTACTGACAGGCTTGATATATACATTTGTGATACATTCTGATGTTTGCCATTACATCAGACATGCTATATGCCTAACGTTTGCTATTAGACAACTCAAAGGGTTTGAATAATTTCACATGCATTTTTTATTGAAATAAGTTTCGATATGAAACAGGTAATACATAGCAGGCTCTAAGCACTGGCCCAGCTGCTCGTTGTTGTCATGGTGATCTTAATCACCACACAAACACCTACAGAAGGACAGAAACTATCACCCAACCAGAGCCTCATAAAGAGTGTGATTGTGGAGATTCAGAACCATAAGATACAATCTTCTGCAGACAAGCCTATTATTACTTTAATTTCTTGCAAATGCCTGATTGAAGACTGAAAATATATGTGCGTCGATTCACTCCAATAAAGGAATGCTTGTGTTATTGCAACCGAAAAACAAGATGACATATGCAAAGTAATGCATATCATATTGATATTTAACACAATATGGAGAAAATCTATATTATGTGGGTGTAGGTGTGTGTGGTAATTAACTACGAAATGATCTCTGGTGCTTAGCGTTTCCAACTCTCTCTTGTGTAGAGCTGCTAATTAAAAAATAATTAAGAGGTGGGGGGGGGGGACATTGTTTGCGACCAAGCGCCACATGCCGGGGGTGGGCATAATTATGGTACGCCGTCGAGAGGGTCATGTCATCACCACGGCTACCTCTCAACATCAATTAAACACATGCCTTATCAGTGACACAACCCGAGCAATCCACTTCACAATCAAAGAAAGACAAGGGACGGACACACAGCGGAAGGGCCTTCTCAGCGGACCCCCAATTACGTGCAATTACTCTGAGAGAGCGTCAAAGAGAGAGTGGAGCTCAGGAGGGGTGGATACATTAACTCCTGTACGCTCGCTCCAACGTACAGTCGCCGTAGTTACCGGTCTATTCTGGGATGTGAGCCCAGTTGACTGCACATTTATCTCGACTCTCATCTGTGAGCCATACAGGCGTGTGTAGGTGGGCATAGAGAAGTTCACAAGCTTGGACGAGAAACAGAACTGACAAAAAGTTTGCACAGGAGCTAAACAGGAAGTAGTGGTAATGTTACATGCACTGCGTTTCAGCAGAGATCCCTGGTGGTCAAAAAGGCATCATAAACGCATCATGTATTGCGCAATATTCTTTTATCCAGCCAAATTACATCAGGCTAGCACCAGAAGACTCAAAGTGTGAGTGAATAAAACGCAGTAAGAGTGAGGGAGGACACCAAGATTAATGACACGCATCTGCATTTAAATTATGTCTGATTCCTCATTAACTCTCCAAGTTCACGTCGCCTCCCTCCACCTCCTCAAACGTACCCTTTGGAGGAGTGGTGTGGTTTTACAGAGAATACATCAGCCCCAATGATAACATGACCTCCTGATATGGGCACAGAGCAAATGACAGCTAATTAGGAGGAAGTTCACCCTCAACACAGTCACACACACACACACTCAGATAGCAGGTGTCTGACTGCTAGAAGCTATCTGATGGGAGTCTCGTTAGGATATAGAAGCGATTTGAGCCTAGAGAAAAGGACATTTGTCTCACAGTACATTATTTAATGCTGTGTTTGAGAATGTTTGCACATATTTACTGTAAATTAGAACTTGTAATTTGATTAAAAGCAACAATTAACTCTTGGTTTTCCAGTTGTAGTATTTATACCAAATTTGGTATGTTTATTTCAAAAACCTCTTCATTAAGCACATTATATTTACATTATTTATTATATTATTTATTAATAATTTATTATATTTACTAAACTTGGAAATACATTCTGCGTAAGAAAATCCTCAGCTTGTGAAGATCTTTTGATGTTATGCTTGTATCATTTAAAGTCAGCATTAAAATGTAAGTTATATATTATATGTTACTGAACTTGTCATGAACAGTTCATCCATGCATGCGTTTCACTTTTTTGATAACATAATTTTTAAATCAAAACTTAACCTTGCGATGAAGTAACAGATTTCTCTCAAAACATTTATTTAGACATGAATTCTGTCCTCCATCCAATCTATAACTCATGTTTTCACATTTTTACTTGTTTTTTTCATAATATGGAGAAGATCTGAGTGCAGATTTATAAAATAACAAGAATAGTACTAAGGATTGTACCATTACAACCAAAAAAGAATCCATGAGCTCCTGAAAAAACTATAAACTCTAAAAACTGTAAATAGCAGAACCCCATCATAAGGGATACACTTTGAGACAATACATTGGATTTTTTTAAATACACTTGAGGCGCTTAGAACATTTGAAACACATCCAGAAGGGACACATCTGTTCAATGAGCACTTGACTGAAATCCAGTTAATGCACTAACTTTAAAAAAAAAACTTAAACTTCTACTTTTCTCGCTGTCATCTCTGTTCTACTTTCCTGAACAGTTATGGAATATCGCAACACTTCTTATGTCACTGCCTCGCTTATGTTGTATTCTTCATATGCAAGTCGCTTTGGATAAAAGCCTCCGCTAAACACTGGAACCCCAAATGGTGCCTCAAAAATATCTTCATTTTTACAGCATATCCTTGGTCTTAGAGGAACTTAATGAGAAATATTTGCACTCAAATCTCTGACTTTTGATTGCATATTTTGATGTCTGGGCAAAATTGAGTTGAAATTGACCTCATATGAGATTATATAAGAGTCAGAGGGAGTACAGGTTTTTTCAGGACAATCTATTCTATTTAATCTTATTGTCATACAGGAAAACGAAAAGTAAAAATTTCCCATTGTGTCCTTATTAAAGATGCTTAGACTATGTTACTCCAGAAGAACTGTCTCTGTAATAGTGTCCCGGAAAAAAATCCCCTTAACAAGTTCCACACATCCTTGCCGCATGGCATTTATAGACCATTCTCTATCCATACTACACAAAAATAGATCTGAGTGGACGATCATAAAATTGAAAACAGTGGCACCTGGCCTTCATTTACATAAACCTTTTTCACTGGACTGACATAAGGCATGTACTCGCTCTAAACCTCACAATTAATCACCCTCCATTAATTATGAAATAAATAATTAGTCTCCAAAGTAGACTCGGAATGATGTGATTAAACCAGACTAATTAATGTATTAATTGATTTTATGTTAATTTAATTTTCTGCTAGAATGGCCGAATCTGTAGAGAATCAAACTGAGTTTAATACAGAACCTGATGACAAAGGTCAGCTTAATGAGAGGCATGCTGTTTTATGACTAGCCGAGTTTACTTTAACGTGACATTTACATTCATGATGGGAAATATATTTTAAAAATAAATAAATGAAACTTGTTAGTTGGAACATTCTGTCAGAATGCCATTTAAAAATAAAATAAATAAAAGTACTGAGAAGAAAATAGTGCTCACTGTAAGCACGTAACAGTGAGGCTTACAAAAGAACTTCTTGCAGTTTGGATATTTGGTAAATTTTTAAACATAGCTTGTTCTTCTACAAAGTGCCGAACAGTTAATCTTTCCATTGCATGAATATTAACAATCCAGCATCTGTTTAGCTAGAGGAGCTACTTCTCCCTTTGGATTCGGCAGAGTTTAAAAAGTTACAGGCCTACATTCAACATATTTTAACCTAACTTCAAGTAACTTAATAAAAAAAATGTTTCTTCAGACTATGAAGGCACTCAATGACAGCAAGACCAGCTTATTGCAGACGTTTGAAAATGTTCAAAAATTGCATACTATTTTGCTTCCAATTGCAATGAGATCATTATGGATAGAAAGAGAATATGCATATTAAACCATTAAAATTGTAATAAGGAGAATCTGTTTTTATGCAGAAGTGCATGTTTTTGTTACTCTGCCAATAAGGTATCAGCTGAGGTTACTTCCACGCAAATATACCCGTAATTCATCAGTAACCAACTCCAGCTAAACACAATAATTGACACATGAGGGTTTAATTGGCGTGATTTACCGAGGGGGGACATGGGAAGAGGCGTGACAAATCAGCTGTTGCTCTCAAACTCATTTCCACAGATTGTTCCAGAAGCTTTGATAGCTCCAATCCGAGAGTGGTCTAGTGACCATTTAACATTCAAATAATACTGTTACAGCAAACTGAATAATGGACAAAAATGCATTTATCACATCTGTGAAGTGCAGTGAATAAACCAGTTACAAGTTCGGTCTGTTAGCTCAATAACAACTGTCAGATTCACAGTGATGGAATGGGTTCAGTATCTGTTTCAGAGTGTGAGTGCTCCAGATTAATATTATATACAAGTCATTTTTTTGAGGAGTTAAAATGAAAGATTCTTTACAGCAATATGTAGTTCACAAACATTTCAGCTATTTTAATAAGGACGAAATACTAGAAAGAATGCTCCTACATCAAGATTTGCTTGTATATACTTTATGCATGAAGATCTATAACATACTGCAGCATCCGAGATGAGAGGTGATGTTCTTCACTGATGTAAGTTCATGATAGCATATTCCATTTGAAATGCACAACACTTTGTGTGTTTGAAGTCACTTGCTTATTTAAAGGATAAAAAAGACACCCTGTCATCCTGTCCGATGGGTGATGATATTATGATGGTGTTTTGGTTATCTAACCATCAAAAGATGCTGATTTTGAACATGTTCAGCTATACTGTGGTCATAACAGAGGGTTGGTTCAGTTGTTCTGAAAGTGGGCAGTTAATGATGTGGCTGTGACAATGTAACCATGGGAACCATAGGTCACAGCATCTGAGAAACTTTATTTTATCAATGGAAACCATTGTTGGGTAGCAATACAGTACCTTAAAAGAACAATGGATTGCATTATTATGTTACTCAGTATAAAAATACGTTAAATTATGTTACTGTCACAGAACATGCATGTAGAAACAGGGACAAAGATGAAGGAACTAAATAATAAGTATATTTAATAACAAACACTCTAACTAACTAACATAGCATAACTAACACACAGCGTAACATTAACGAAGACAGACCAACACTAAGGAAAACACAGGGCTTTAAAACACAAGGTAATTAACAAGAGCCAGGTGAAGGATATGATTAACAAGACTAGTTCTGTGACAGTTATATCATTACTTTTTAATCCTAAAATACTGTTGCATTACTTTAATATTAAACGGGTCATTCCACCGAATGGTTTTGGTAAGTCAATAGAATTTGCTCAGAGTCCTCATGCTATCAACTTCTCATTTCTGAGCTTAAACACATAGTCCTGAGCAAATTTTAACAGGAGTGGATAACATCCTCCATTATATTTAATATTGAGAATATTAGTTGATAAAATACTATTCATCTGATTTTTAAGGTTTACATTTGAAATTACTGAAGTTATTCATATTTACGATCAGTTTTACAATGTGACTACTACACTTACAAGGAGCCAGTCCACCACTTAAACCTTTTCTTTGTCTATTTGACCTTTGTAGAAAATGTAGAGAACCCATTCTACGCAGGATACAGAAACACCCACCTATGGCTTGCTGCAGGGGAAGGAGCAAGACACTTTATTAGAAGATAAAGTTAAGCCAATATTTTGTTTCCTTTTTTTCAGTTTTGGTCCATCATTTATCTAGTTGAGGTATATTATCAATTCAGCCTATTTGAATATTTAACCAACCATTTCTTTAAAACAATCACTTTCTTGAGGGGATAACAAAGGAGATTCTCAAGTTAACTGAGGCTGACCAATCCACATTTTGAAAAGTTGAATATATAGGCCTATTCTATTATATTCAGTGTTGAAAAAATTCATAAAAGTTTAATTTTGAAGAGTTAAAACAAGCAAATAACATTACACGTTGAGTGTAATGCCTCAAAAATTGTGTGTGTGTGTGTGTGTGTGTGTGTGTGTGTGTGTGTGTGGGCAATTAGTATATTTACGCAGAAATTGCAATCTTATATACAATGTTGATTATAACACTCATTTGACAGAAAACTATCAAAAGTAACACAAGGCCTAAAATAAACAATAAATTAAATAAAGTTATATTTTTCATGACTATGCGCCACTCAAATTTAGAAAAAAATCAAATTAAATAATGAATAATTAAAAATGATTAAAAAAATATCAATAGGCGGAATAGTCTCATTTAATAAACTAATATTTCCAAATATGTTACATATTTTGACCTGGCTATTATTATTAGAGTGATATTTTATTTATTTCCTTGTGCCTCTAAAACATTAAGAAATGCTTCAAGGCTAGCGGGACACCTGTCATAAGGTATGACGGTATATAAAAGCGATGGTAGGATTTTTTTACTTTCGTAGAAAATGAAGAGAATATATAAATTCAATTGCATAGTTTCATATTAAATATTTTCGTATAGAAAACCATTATAAAAGAGACCAAGTATTATCCACTGTAAAATAAACTAATAAGGTGTCGGCCTATACTGAATTTGATATTTTAATATACCTGTCATTGTACATTCAGTCATGTGCGGTGATGGATGCTATATGTGAAAAGTGGAGTTTGCTCACATTTATTTTTATTTTTTCCTTTTGAGAGAAGATCTAAATATTTGTGAAATAGATGCAAATTTACCTGTGTTCCAGTTCCAATGTTTTGCCCTGGAGGGTATGGCTGCACCAGCTATTCGTAAGCTCTACTTAAATTGGAATATAAAGCCCACACTAGAGGCTTAGTAACTACTAGCTGGTTTGTAACTACAGTAACTCTATTCACAAGGCAAGTCAAGTTTATTTACCTATACTTAATTGGTCACACTTTAGATTAGGGTCCATTTCTCACTATTAAATATGACTTTGGTAGTTAAGTTTAGGTATTGGGTAAAAATAGTGTAGGATTAGGAATTTAGAATAATGTCATCCAGAAAATGGCATTAACATGTGCTTTATAAGTATAAACAGTCAATATTCTAGTAACATTCATGATAAGAAGCAACTAGTTAATAGTGAGAATTGGACCCTAAACTAAAGTGTTACCATTTCATTTGGTTGCATCTTGAGGTCTTATGGCATAAGAACATAGCTAGTAAGTTGTAGCATAACCGCTCCATAAATAATGCGTTTACCTTCAATGATCCAATAGCAGACTTTACATTGGCGAACAGAAGTTGAAGCACTGTGAATTTACCCTGTTGGCAATGATTATGACTTCTTTTGCCTCAATCACATTCTGAACGGTGAGAGATTGTGTTCTCCCTCAGTCCCCCTCAAAATGCTAAAACAACCCCCCCCCCAACCCACAATGAATGACATTTCTTTATGACTGATTTTATTTGACTGATGCATACAGAGGCATGCTGTTTACATCAGTTTTGCTTTGAAGAGCCGCAAGTCATTAAGTAATTAACTTAACGTTCTCTTTCTTAAAATGTTAACAAGTGTCAATGCAATGTCAACATTATCATATATATTTAGAGGACGATGTATGTCAGGTAACTTTATTGATTCAATTCAATCAATCTGCTGTTTCATTCCAATCGTTACTCCTGATTGGAGTCTTCCGTCAATATTTAGTTTATTTATAGAGTTACACGTCAACTTTTAAGTTTCTAAGTTGTAATTTACTCATTGTGGCTACAACCGCCCCATACGACTGAAAATGACAAATAACTCAGCACCACTTCAAGTTGAACACACCTAATGGGTTTGGCACATCATGAAGTGGTGTTTAATTGTTTATAGTTTCCAAACAAAATGTAATTGGTTATACAAGCTAATTTTTTTTTACAATAGCTTTAAGCGTCCAATTTAATGTTCCAAATGATTTTTTATTTTTTTTATTCACATTACATAGATTTGGCCACTCGTTATATATTTAATTCACTGTATTTTCCCAAAATAGAAATTAGCGCACAGTTATTTTTAATATAAATGTTGAATTTCCTTCAAAAATGACAACACTATGATATCAAATTACTCATGCTTGTACTACATTTTGTTCAAACTACCAGCCTCGTGGGTTAACTGTGTCAGTGGTGGGTGTGTGATGACATCATGGCTGGGAGGGTTTTATGATGTCATACAGCCTGCGAAAGGGTAGCTATGTCATTGTGTCTGCAGAATTCTGATAGTGTCACAGCGTCCTTAAAAAGTCAGTGGCGACTGTGCAGTAGCTGCACAGTGCAGGATTACAGTGTGTGGCATGCTGAAAGGGCATCTAACTTCATCTCAATAATCTCTGTCTTTACAAAAAGCACACTCGCAAATCCCTTCCAAAAGATTCAGCCCCACGAGATATCACAGTTGACTGCTCTTCCATCCTGCTGCTTTTCCTTTACTTCTACCTTCATTTTTCCATCATGCATGTCATTCTTTACTCCGTCGTCTGTGGTCAGGGGAACTGTCCCAGAAACAGTTCTGGGAGGCCTGATCCCCCTCTCATCTGTCCTCTCCTGTTCCTTAAAGAAAATCCAGGTGGACGACTCTAAAATAACTGAAGGGCACGCTCAGCTGAAGGGCACGCTCTTTCTTTTTCTTGTAGAAATGAGTGGGTGTCCTCCCGGACCCCTTGCCTTTGAACATCTTTATACAGGTGATATGAGAGCAGGTGACTTTCTTTCACTGAGATTAATATAGAAATTAAATTAACTCTGGCTTTCATATAATGCACCAAAGCCCTGGTGAGTCTGAACACATCCCTGCTACATCGTAGAATATGTGCCTGTCCTCTCACCTCTCTCTCCCTCATCATCACTGCAGGACTGGGACAGTGCTGCTCACTTGCATATACATTAGCTCAGGAAAAATATCATTTAAATCCCAAAGAACATCCTATATATCCCTATACTAAAATGAATATCGACATATGTTTGAAGTACATAGGCTGTGACCCTGAATAAGGGGTTAAAGCAAAGCTCATTAATGCAAGGCCTTCTGGGATATACATATAATGAATGTAGCCCCCTCTCTTTGCTAAGCATTTGAAACCCAAAACTGTGATCCAGCAGACATTAGTTGCATGACTACAGCTCTCTTAAGCTCAAAGAGGATTAAAATGTCAGGCACAAGAACAGAGCGGATCCCAAGAACTCATAGCATGTGTTAAGCAAATGATCAGATGGTTATTTGCTGCTTTTATTATTTTCTCAGGAGTCAATTATTTTTATTACTATAATTGTTTTCATTCACTCTCTGTTTACACAATAACAATCAGCCCGGTTCGCTTTTAAGCAGTGTTAATTAAAATCCTAAATCTCCTACCAGATGTCCCAACCAGCTAACCAAATGTTATATATTAAATGATGATGATGATTATCATTTTGGTTATATAACTTTAATAGAAAACATATATGAATCAAATACATTAATCTGTAGAAAAGCACAAGAGGGACCATGAACCATGCAGAAAACTCAAGAGGGTGTTTTGCTGAAAGGTTCTACAAAGAATCATTCAAGAACCCTTGATGGGTTTCTATTTTACTCTGAGTGGAAAAGACCAAGCTTGTTGGCAAAGGCTATTTTCATTAACTCAACCCAACATTGTTAAATCAAGTTGCTATTTGTTGCTATATACGCTTGGTGCAAACAGTATCACTCTCCATTTACACTGATCAACCTTTTTTTTAGGTTGTGATGTGAAAGCATTAAATTAATGTACAGGGTTTTTCTTTCCTTATGTTCATTGGATAAAAAACAAACTCTATACTTAATTTAATATGATTTCAAAGAAGTTGGTTTTACCCTTAGTCCTGTCTGTTGTCATCTGTTCACTTCCTGTCGGTGAGGTAATTTGTCACTTCCTGTCTGGTGTGTCATGTTTCACTTCCGGGTCCCTTCTGTGTATCCTCTCGTGCCCTTCCTGCACCTGTCTTGTCATCACTTATATCGTTAGTCTGCCCAGATGTTCATCATGCCCTTGTGTATTTAACTCTCATGCGTTTCCCTTGTCGTTGTCATGTGGCAGGTATTCTCCTTGTTCCTGTCTCCTGGGTTTCCTCGCTTCTTTAGGTTATCCTAGTTTTGTATGAGTATGCCATTTTTGTTTTGATATTTAAAGTAATGATGGCGAGATGAAGCCTCATGAAGCATTGAACCTTTTCAGCCAAGTGGTTCACAAAAGGGTTCATTTCTCGAAGCCTCATTTGCACACAAAACCATCTAGTGGCCAAAGAGTATAAAACAATCAGATATATTACAGATGTGCCTGATGTGGTGTGTGATACACTGTGTATATATAATGTGTATTTTCTTGTGGTATATAATGATTGTATTAACATAACTTTGTAATAAATGTATTGGCTTTAAATTTATGGGACTATCAAATGTATGTAAATCAATTGTTTGGTCATAGGCAGACGGGGCAAAATTATAATTGTATAAGTGTCTGGGTGTAACTGGGCAGAGGGCAGTGAATGTGCTTGTGTATCTTAGATTGTGATGTTTGGAAACAAGAGAAATAATGAAGAGGATATTCTTTAGGAGTTTTTATTCAAGAATATTATTAATATTATTATTAAATAATATTATTAAACTGTTTTAGGGCTAAGGCGATTTCTTTTCTTTTTTTTCACAAGACACCCTTTCACAAGGCACAGATGAAGCCGGGGTATATAAATACTTGACAGCAAGTCTATACAAACGTGGAAATATAACTTTCTGTCTTTCCCAGTACTGAAGTGGATCCTCCATCCGCCCAATATTTGGTTCGCCAAGATAATTTCAATTCAAAAAGATAAATCAAAATTTTGCGGCAAAATTCGAACCGCTTACTGAACCATTCAGGCGGAAGCGAGGCTTCAGACGTCATCTCTGACGTCATCGGTCTAAACCGTTACAAGCCTCCTTACGCGCTTCACTAAAAGCTTACAGGATTTCTCAACACATGCTCCGAAGCCTCGGCACAGAGCGTAACATCACTAATTTAAAGTGTTTTTGTTTGCGAATAAATTGAGTTTGAGTTGGAAACCTGCTCTCCTCGTCGTGTCTCTCCGCATCGCACATGTTTCCAGTTTCGCAAAAGTTTTGGTTGACAAACTGTCCATTGATTAAAAACAAATCATTCTAAACATGATAGCTGAACTAGGATAATTTAGACATAATTATTGCAATGTTTGCTTTAATATTAGCCACAATTCTGAAAATGGCCTCCTTGGAGACTCTGGCCCCATTTATCAGAGCTGTCTCTGAAGTGTCAGCTAGTGTAGAGTTCAGGATGATGCTGGAGTGTGACAGATTGCATTAAATGGCCCATGAATCACTGGGGCAGAAATAGCAGGAGAATGCCTGTCAGAATAAACCTCATGGGTTAACACTCATGACTTCAGTGATCCTGAATTTGACCCCTGACCATATGTTTTGAACTTTGCCCTGATTAAAGCTGCTCAGGTGTATCGGGACAGATTCAGGTTAATGTATGTAGAGTGGAGTGAGAACACAAGTGTCAAAGTGGCACAAATTAACTATTGAGGGGCAAATATTTGTGACATGAAACACTGTATGCTGTCCATTTATGTCAAAAACCTTAAGCTGAAAAACTATGGCTAAAATCAAATCAAATACAAAAGAAATGCTAGAAAGCATTTTAAATAATTGGTGGGTTTTCATGTTGTATTATACAGTTCTGTACTATAAGATATTAAATATGCTTCCAAAAATTGGAAGAATTTGCTATACAGGGAAATTTAGAAATTTAAAAACGACACATAGAATTCTAATAATCAAACCTTTGTTACCAATGGTTACAGAAATAGCTGTTTTGGTCATAAACAAATATACTATTCTTGGAAGAAAAATCCATATTATTATTTTTAATATTCATAATTACTCATAACAGTTGTTTTATTAATATATAGCATGCAGCTTAAGCTTGTGACTGAATGCTGATGCTCTTGTTCACTGTATTCACTGTAGCTGTCACAGTGTGGATCAGGTAGCATAGAAACAATGACTCAGCAGCAGTTCTTCAAATTTAGTTTGACAAGTTTTGTTTTTAGCCTAAGAGCAAATGCCTTGGGTTGAGATGGCATTGTGATGGTGGTTTTCATACAGAATCAAGTCATCATTTAGTTTCTCTCTAGCTGCGAGCATTCTCTAGGCACGCTTCACGACACAATGTGCAAAACCAAACACTCTGACAGACTTTTCTAACAAACCTTTAATCATAATCACCAACTCCTAATTACATTTATTCTAATTAATTTATTGATGTCTTAGCCCTCTGAACACCAACACTGTTCTAATAAAGGTTAATTTAGGGAGGAAGATTAATGTGTATGTGTTCGTGTATAAACGGGAGAGCGTACCCGCAGAAAGGTCATCAGCAGAATTAGCATTGTAATGAATTATTGCACTTTGTTCCAGAATACAGAACAATAACCTATTTCTCAAACTGACAATAACATGAAAATAAAATTGGCATGATATCCATAAGGTTCAGTGCATAGACGCGCATACGCACAGTCATGTAGAGGCTCTCCAAACAATTACGCACACTGACACTCTTTGTTGACCTGTAGTGCGCTGTCTTGTTGACCGCAGTTGAAGAGATACCTTTCTATGGTCCCTGATAGCACAGTACAGCCCTTAAATTATGTCTGTGCTATGCTGGAAAATCCAGATAAAACCAGATTCTGACGTTTATCTGGTTTATACCATGTTTTTTTAGGTGAGTGAACCAGCCAATGAAATAGTCAAATCTGGTTTAGATGGTTCTAGCAGGTCTGATAGATACAATTTCTGATTTTGAATTGAGTTAACAAACATGATGCAGATTTGTGACTTGAATTTAATGTAAGGATGTGGAATTCAAATGAATTGAAACACGTTACTGGAATGTTTACTAGAAATGAAAAATACTTTTTTGTATCAACAAGAATCGTTTAAAAGTTTTATAAACAATTGAAAACCCTTACTCCAGAATGATAGACTGTAACAGCAGAGGATGATGATGAAGGCAAGGAAGAGGAGATGTGGATCTGATGCAGCTTTAAAGGGGTCATGAATTGCATTGTTTTAATTATTTATAATCTTTCCTGGGGTATACTTATATTGTTTCTATGATCAAAACTTGTCATAATAAGGCATTTTTCCTACCCTGATTTTAACAATCTGATTGGAATGCTCTGTTGGAATGGGTGTGTCTACTGTGAGACTTGCTATGATTTGCCAACATCTTTGCATATGAAATACGGTACATGTGAGACTCTCGATTTACTGTTACAGCTTTTGAGGTTAACTAATCGTGAAAAGTGTTGATTGTAGAATTATATGTAGATCGTTGGATGAAAGGTTTCAGTGATGAACATTGTAGCCAATCACAGACATGTTGAGTTTCGGCACAATCATGAATGCTTTCAACATAGCTAACAGTGCAAACATGATGTAAATAAGAGATTTGTTGATTATAACAGGAGTTTTGGTGAGAACCCAGAACTGAGTCGCTGATAAACTCACTCTGTTTGATTGACAGTTCCAACGATTATAAAGGGAGAGTTCTTTGATTCTTTTCTATATATAATTTAATCACAGTTTAAATAACAGATTATTTTCATCCTACTAAGAGAAACAATACGAAGTTGACAGTTTAGTCACTGGTTTGATTTCCTGACAGACAGACAATGAACATCTGACTGCAGCTACATGAATCATTACATATCAGAAATCACTGGTCACAGATCAGGCATCAGAATTAACGCATTTACTTACAACGCAAGTCTTTTACAGGGCCAACGTTGCTATGATGAAGTAGTCATTGATCTTCTCCTGTAGAGGTGGTCTTTCACCAATCTAATATTGGCACGTTCTATAACGAGTCATTCTCTGGGCTTGGTTTCAAAAAAGCTGTTTTTGGACTAACAAGGAAGTTTTCAGTTCTGAAACTTACAGAATATTCATAACATGATAACCTCTAATATGTTAAAAGAGAAAGAGAAAGTTTGATTTCTCAATTCATGATCCCTTTAAATGTATTCACAAAATAAAATACAAAGGTTTGAGTAACAAATGCAACAGCTTCACACACAACATGCAAAGACACTAAACTGAGGAAAAAGAGATTTTTATACATTGGATAGCAAGAAATTCAACAAAACAGAGGTGAACAATAAATAGACCTAGATAGATAGATAGATAGATAGATAGATAGATAGATAGATAGATAGATAGATAGATAGATAGATAGATAGATAGATAGATAGATAGATAGATAGATAGATAGATAGATAGATAGATAGATAGATAGATAGATAGATAGATAGATAGATAGATAGATAGATAGATAGATAGATAGATAGATAGATAGATAGATAGATAGATAGATATGCAAGCCCCGGTAAACAGTCTGCATTCTTCTGTTGTTTGTGTAGAAAATAAATTACATTTATAGTCTGATTTATGTCAATTTGTTGATATTTCTATATGCAGTTCCCAGTCTCTAAGTTTCAAAACAGCAACATTTAGCCTGCAGTTGAATCAAAAATTAATGAATATCGAAACTGGTAGATGCATCATCCAAGTAACGAGAAGAAGCAATTTTGAGAAATGAAGGTGCAATTACAGTTGTACCCTTCATTTGCGTAACATAATTTCAGCAGTGACACTAATGTAGGGCGCTATACATCTTCAAAACCACAATAAACCCATTTGTTCATTGGTGCATATTCAAGTGCTTTTCATCTATCTATATTAGTTTTACGTTCAGAGTACCTTATTCCAAGGTGTATTACCACACTGGCCGTCAGAGGTCCCAATGCACTCGCCTTGCTGACTCGGGGCATAATCCATCCATCTTTGCCATCAAGCTGTGGGCAGCCGGTATTGAGTTCACATTTAACTCGGCATACATCTTCTTCCACTTCTGCCTATCACTACATGAAAAGAATGACTTATTTACACCTGGGAACAAGGCTAAGGAGAGAATTGTACATATTAATATTGCAAACAATCATCTGAGGGCAGTCTTGTAAGGTGATCAGAGGCCAGTGACTAAATGTGACAGTGGAAGCAATAAATCTCAATCATTTATGTAACATCCAAGTGAACAAAGAGAATGTAGTTCATTCTCTTCTGACCTATTTCTCTTTGCCCCACTCATCAATAATGGATGAAGAAGATGAGGCTGCCTAGAATCCATCTGGAGAGGACCAGGCCTGCCAGGGTACATTGGCTCCACTCATTTTGCAAAAAAATAAATGAAATAATAACAATATTTCCTCCAGCTTTTTCTCAAGATGCTCTAGATAAGCTATTCGGTTTCATAAGGCAACTTCCGAGAAGCCTGCAGCGCGAATCAAAGACGCCATAGAGTTAAACGAGGACGTGATGCGTTGCAGCACAGGGTGGTTTGTTTGCTCGTTTGCTTGCTTGTTTGTTTGTTTGTTTAAATATGGCTTGGAAAACTCGCTTTAGCGTGCTTCTCCTTTGTGAGAGCTATAGTGCTCGAGTTTGATCTTTCACATGGTAATGAATGAGTCACAGACGAGAATAAGACAAAGAGGAGCAGATTTTGTTTGGTGCTCATCGCATAATGATGTGAGCTGGTACAGTGCAAGCACACCGAGTCAGGTTTCAGGGACAAAAAGAGATATATTTTAATCAAAGCCCACTCCTTGACAGAGAAAGAGGGAGGGACGGATTGAGAGAGTGAGAAGACAGGAAGAGAGAGAAACTGAAAGATGAAGGGGAGAAAAAGAGAGCTCAAGACAAGAAGAAAGTGAAAGAGAGAGAGAGAGAGATAATGATGAAGCAGTTTGTTGTAACCTGCATTTCTTCAGTTGAGCAGCTTTGTGATGTGTGTGCAGAAGACAGTTTCCTCCTGTGTACTGTCGCTGTTATTTTGGGATATGAAATCATGGCTTTTGTTCTAAAATTGGATGCCCTGGATGTGGGATGATGGCAGTGGACAAAAATACATATTCAACGTCAACATTTTATGACCTCAAGAAGTATTCAGTCCGGATTGATACTGACATCTCAAGATGTTTACAGGCAAACCTCATCTCGTTCTACGGGACAGATTCAGCACAGCACTTAAGAAAAAAATCCTCTCATGCAGAAGTTTGATCCCATAGGGAAGAAAGTCACAAATGAGATCTCTTTAACATGGCAGGCGTTTCTGCTTGACAGCAATGATATTAACGGCAGAGCGAATGGAGACGCTTGCTTAAGTCTGCTGCTTCTCAGACTTTTCCCCTGAGATAAAGACTCCAGGTTCTCAACCGGTTTAGCGTCAGGACCCAGATTTTACATTGGACATCAACACACAACACACATTTATTAATAATAGTATTACTATTACCATGAACATATGGGCCCAAAAAATACTACATCATTGCAAGACATCAAGCTGGAAAATTGTCCATATATTTCTCTTGAATATCATTGTTTTCATGCTTTTGGCAGCCAATAAATCACAGCACAAAACAAATTGGGGTCGGCATAAACCTCATTTATCTGTGCTGAAAGTGAAGCTGTATTCTTTTTTTTTTTTTAACATTGTGCCGTTTTGTTCATGGTTTTCAAGAATTAGTGGGTGTCAAACAACCTGTTCATGCTGCCATCTGCCTAATTTAATTCTGTTCTAGCAAGAAACAGATGATTAGGCACATGACTTTTGACATTAACAACAAAAAGAATGGTTTTCAAAATAATATTTTGCTTTCCTTACTATGTATGATTAAATGGTTGGTAACATTACATTATTTGCATTTAGGTTTTAATTTTTTAATCTCCCAATACCAAATGGTATTTAAAAAATAAAAGCATTTAACAACTATTTTAAAGTAATTTAAAGTAACATATTATTGGAATTCATAGCTTTATATTCTTGTCAAAAACAGTATTGTTTTGTCTCTATTTTTTATTTTTCCAAAGGACATAATGAATGAAAAATTATCTGAGACAGAAAGAGATGCTTAAATAAAACATACATCCATTAAATCTCCTGAGTTATGAAATAGCAACATCTCAGCACAAAAAAACTCTGCATAGTCAGGGTAGACATTTTTGTTTTATTAAATGTGTATTAAATGCACAGAAAATGAATACCGTACATGTTCCCTTCGTGCTGAAGTGATTTCATAATCTGAGCAGAATACTGCATATTACAAATGTGAGTTAAACTGCTTTTTAAAAGATACTGCATGTCTTACTATTCACAGAATCACAATACAGGCTTCACAATAAAGGCCCCTGGTAAACAATATTTCCTCATGCCGGCATTGAGTGTTTTCAACCACTTTGGGGTTTCTTATGGAAATGGAAATTTCAGTAGATCATTTGGGACATCAAGTATGCATGTCCTATAATCTTCTTCATGAGGCATAGTGATACTACTGAGAGAGAAAGAGAGAGAGAGGGGGATAAAAAGCTTGTTTATGACTGCAATAGAAGCTCAGATCACTGTTATTGATGGTCTTTGCTTAGCCAAAAGCATTAAAGCCATGTTTGTACGTGTACACACAGCCTTTTGTTTAGTTTGACCTGCATTACAGACATTATGCTTTTGTTATGATGCTTTGTGTACAGTGACACATCATTATGATGAATCTGTTCCTTGGTGACAAGATGAACTTCTCTTTAAAAGACATGTGATTTCTCTTTCTCCTCCCTTGCCACACACACAACGACCCTGGTGTGAGACCAAGATGGATTGCTGTCAAAATGACAGACGCAATAAATAAACAAACAAAGCATATCCGAATGCATCCATCAATAAACACCTGAACATCTGCAGGCGAAACGTACGTATGCAACGTCTCAACGTGTAGGTATACAGCTAGTTATGAATGTAGTCGTCTCTGTAATCTATCAGGGCTGAGTTTTAACTGCAGTCTGTCTCAGTGGGGGCCAGGAGTGTGTCACAATGACAAATGCAGCGTTTTACCACTCATCAAGCACTGCTAATGCGCTCCAAAAAGAGCTTAGAGACTGCTTCCTGTGCTCCCTCTCTTTATTCGCTGACATGAGTTGACGCCATACGATGAGTTGTTCATTTCTGATTTTTTTCTTCATGAGCCAACATCTCCCGCTCCGCTAATTAACTGTGTTTACATTAAGGTGGCACTCACAAAAACCTGCATTAGAAAACTAATCACAAGAGGAGTACATAAGAAAACTAATCACAAGAGGAGTACATAAAAAGGAGCTGCTGATCATGCCAGGCTAATTATTTTCTTCAATGGGATATTGACTAACTAGTCTTTTTCTTGAGGAATAAAGAAAGCAGTGGCCCCCAAAAAGAATTTTCACACTTAAGCCACACTTTAAAAATACGGATGCCATTTGCTTTAGATAGCAACATATCAAACCTAGTGGAATCTTAAAACATAAATATGAACTTAAAATATCATTTTGTGACATGTTTTGCTGGAAATGTATGCTCCTGCTATCGTTCTTTTAAATAAATGCCACTTGGTTTCATTTTTCACCTAGTGCAATAACATTCATAAATTTTTAACCGTGGCTTCACTGTCCAAATACTTTATGAAAAGTTATGATGCTGTTGAGGCTAAACTCATAATGTAGCTTTTCATATGCAAACCAAAGTGCATTTTCAACTCTAAAATATATTCACAAAGAAAACTGATAACACTAACCTATGGAACTTATATGATAGGTTTCATGTAATTCTATACCCTAGCCATATTTACAAGTAATTTCCAATAATGTAGTCATCTACTAGCACGGTGGCTAAACACTTTTTTAGGCTTTCACTTTCACTTTTACATTAACTTAAATGTTCACTGTTAAAAGTGTTTGAAAAACTTGAAAGTCTCTTCTGTATGTGTAGTTCTATTAGGTCATAATTAGAAAAACTACAAATGCAATGTTGAATCAATTGCAACAGACAGTGCGACAGTGACATTACATTAAGTATTTGAAAATACAACACAAAAATATTATACAGGATATCTGCTCAATAAATTAACTTACTCATTCTAATGCAGCTCCAATTTTTAAAAAAGATGGTCTTCTTGTAAATGCTAAGACTGGTTCATTTTAATGACTCCATAACTCAAGAGACTTAAACCTTCTATATTTTTTCTACACATCTCATACTTTTAAATCTCAGATATTTTTGTCCTAAAAACAATTAGAAATCACTAAAATAGACTTAAATGAGACAATTGTTGACATAGATTAAAGCGATAGTCTAACCAAAACCTGTAGAAACACAAAAGATCACGTGAATGCTTAATGCTGTTCTTCTCAATATGCAGAAATTTAAATTAAATAAGAGAGATTTTCAGTGAATAATAATACCTTCATTAAAATATAGCTAGTGCTTCTGAAGATTTATAGTATAGTGCACAAGTCACACCATTTGTCATTTTGGAGCTTAACAAGACCTATGGTGACTGCTTTTTGCTGTATTGATACACACAGACATTCTCAACAAAAAAAAACATCGTCTCAGTTTCATATATGAAAGAAAGTGGATGATTGTGATGTGAATGAGATGTTAATGTGATGACACTTTACAATATGGTTTCATTTGTTAACATAGTTAACCACATTAGTTAACATAGCAATCAATTAGTTAATGCACTGTGAACTGAACTGAGCAAACAATGACACTTTTTATTTTATTAACAAAAAATAGGTTAAATTCTTGAACAAATTCTTAGGTTAGCTAAGAATGTTAACAAATAAGACCTTATTAAGTGTCACCATTAATATTAATAAGGGTGCATGAATAAAAAAAAAAAGATTTGCTTGGATAAATAACACCGCAGTATTTCATAAAAAATAAGGATTGTCAATTTAGATTTCAAAATTATTAATTTTAGATTTGATGTGATGTTTCTTGTGCATGTACAGTACCATCATGACAGCATTGCTGGAACAAACGTTATTAGTGTGTAACATTACTAGCACTGACTTAATAATAAATACACATTAGCGGCCTGCAGTTCTCTGCGGTTAGAGTTTGATGGGTAATCTCCATGCAATTCTTCCCAGTGATACATTACACTTGGGACTCATTCATATTAAATGAACTATTAACGTATAGGTCGTTTTAGTGTAGGTGTCACACACTGGCATTTAGCCGAGGTTGACGACTCTTTGCACATGCATATGCAACGTATGCACACCCACACACAAGTACACATACACAGGGGTGCAGCTGTGCTTACTTGTTGGATGAAAATCCCCCAGCAAAATGGGTGCTGTGTTTTTGCACATGACAAAGTGCTGGAGGGGCGGGTTTGGAACAGGGATTGATTTTTGAATTGAAGAGTGCAGCAGTGGCTATGTATCATCATCTCCCCTCCTCTCGGTCTTCTGATGTTGGCGTTTAGCGTGTGTGTGTGTGTGTGCTTGCCTGCCTGCCTGCCTGAGTGCATCTCTAGCAGAGAAGCTCAGAGGGAAAGTGGGTCACACTCGGCTCGCCTCAAGACTAAGACCAGATCTGCTATGCACACACGTTTAAACACAGCATAACGCACCTACACACACACACGGACGCACGCACGCACGCACAAATCCACCTTCACATAAAAATGCACATCATATTGCCCCTAATCCTCCAGAGAGAGGATCTTGGTACATCACTATGAGTCTTGAGTTATTTGAGTGGACAGTTCACTATTCAGAAGAGTGAATTACCCTGCAGCTTTTCAAGGCAGAATAGGACACAGTTTGTGAGGACTTACCTCTCTCTCTCTTTCTCAACCCCTCCTTATATCTACTGGGTGGATTAAACCAGTGTCTCTTTCATCCTCATTTGGCAGTATGAGCGCTTCTCTGAGTCATGCTCTTCCCGGGTTCTGCTGAGCTGTTGAGTATGTAAAATCTGTGCAGGCAAGTGAGCAGCATCACCTGGGAATACATAACTGTACCATACTGTCACTCTATTTTACAGCATGGTGAGCATTTCAGCCATTTAGCATATTGAGGACATTTTGTTCAGGATATGGATATATTTTCCATTTCCTATTATAACTGTTCTGTTTCCAAACCAAACCTGCAGTGTGTGAAGAAGAAGCTTACCGTGAGAAAAGAAATATCACAAATGGAATCTACTTAACTACTCATTTGTTTAAACAGCTGTGAGATTAAATGGAGAGCAAATTGAGATTTTGAGAGGTATTCTGCATCTCAGATTCTTCTGCTGGGTAAAAAGACGTGAGTAATCTCACATGTGTCCTCCAGAGATCTCAATGACGTCTTAAACTGCACAAAAGGTACTAGGATCAAAGTCTGTAATCAAAAGACTTATACATACACTTAACCTTATATTATACACACACACAATCACATATACACACACACATATACATACATATATATATATATATATATATATATATATATATATATAGCCTTCTGATTATTAAAAACTAAAAAACTAACAATCATGGTTGGTATATTTAGTGTTAAAGTATGATGTAAATAAGACAGATCCTGTCATTACTCTTGCATGGCTGCCTGCCACATGCTGTTTTGCGAACTCTGGTAGTACTTAATTTTAAGGTGATGAAATAATATTTACTTATGTGTGCAATTATTGCATGTAGTACTAACATCAAAACTAGCATTGCACTTTTAGCCTCATGTTTAGTCAATACCTTGTATGCAATTGCTCGTATGAATATTTCCACACCATGGAGAGCATTGGCATGGGCTAATGAACTATTCGGCGTGAGACAGCAGGGAAGAGATGCCAGACTCAGTGAATAATTTGTTTATTGATTGCAGCATTTAAATGCAGTATTGATAAAGAGGAATTCACTCTAATGGAAAGGAATGGTTGCAGTATCAAAGACTTATTGCATCTGGGAGAATGCAGGACTGACAAATTTTATTGAATGACGCTGGGAGTGCTCGAGGGAGAGATAAAAAGATAAAAGGAGAAGCGGAATGGAGAGAAAAGAAAGAGCCCAGCATTGCTGTTGTTTTTTTATGCTGGTGGGCTGACGTCCACCAGCCAAACCAGCACCAAACCAGCCTTGGGAATGAATTCCGGTTTAAACTGGTCTATTCATCATACGAATGTTATTATTGTTTTGCCAGTCATTTCTTCCAGGACATCAAGAATCATCTTTAACCCAGTTGTAGCTTAAGCCTCACAAATGCATATGGCAGAAATCTGTGTCCTTGCGTTCGACCACACACTATCGGCAGCATGTGTCACTGTGGGTGGATCGTTCCCGTGCGAGTAACACACAAGACGACGTGGGTGTATTCATTGGACTTACCCGACAAAATACTATACATTACATTTGAATTGAGTTCAAGATGTGTTCAAACGCACATATAAAGGAGATGTCACTATGCCATGTGTGCGAAGCTTCGCTAAATGATGTATGCACAAGGCCTGCTTGAATACAGGCTCCATGAATGATTTAATGTGGAGCGCTACACTCTGTACTTGATCCGCAGGCCGTTTCTTACACACTTGCACTAGATTATATATTGCACGTACTGTGTAATTTATAGATGGTGCTTTGGTGCGCAATATTAGATGCAGAAAAGACGAAAGAAAAAAGGCCCAGCATGCCATCTAGAGAGACTTGACTATCGTCATTTACGGTTATTCGCTATTCTGAGTCATAAGATTGGTAGGATTGAGAAAAACCTCATGGGTCTGTCAAAGAATATTAGACTGCAGATATTCAGTTCAATAGTGACTTTATGAGTTCCTGCATTACATAGAAACGGCTGGCATGGCAGCGGCGTCGAAAGAATCGGTGACAACCTTTCTTTCCATCTCCCTCTGATATCAGACGAGACGTAAGAGAAGGAAACAGAGAGAATGAAAGAGAGAGAATGAGAGCGTGGGTAGAGTCCCATGATGCCACAGTAGGGGTAAATTATCCATAATCAGGGCATCAGTGTGGATGGGTCCATCGGAACCTAACACTTATACCCCATAATCAGCACCTCCATGTCAACCAATCGCTTATAGCCGCACAAATTGCCACCATTTGAGCTCCCACACAGTCTATATTACAGATGTGTTTGAGTGTGTGTTTGTGTGTGTATCGGTGCACACTGTCTTGACACAATAGAGAGGTCAAATCCTCACAAAAAAGGAAGAGCAAAATAAGCGAGAATGATTAGAAAGAGATTGATTAGATTGTTGCCTTCAAAGCCGTGTTAAATCACCTTTCTTCTTTCAGATGGGGACCCAGCAAATTGCCCTCTAATCTTCAAATCATCTTCATAGGGAGGAGGACAAACGGTGACAATGACAATTCAAAAAATGCAAAGGAGTTTCTGCACCTCGAGAAATGAATTGTGGCAGTTGTTTCCTACTTTTCTGCAGCACTCGAATCTCCAGCAACAATAAACTCTTATCATTTCCAAGTGAGAAGCTCTGACCTGGATTTGTCAGCACTGCGTTTGAGTAAGGACTCTCAGCTCTGAACATAAACCGCATTCTTTTGTGCTGCTTAAATTGGGGCTCTCAAAGCTCTGTTAGATACTCTGGCATGACCTATTCCCGTTATTTCACAACCTCTTGCAACTTCCAGCCAACCTAAAAGCCCCGTCTCTCGTTATGTTACATATGGTGCACATATATAAGAGATGCATCATATGCCATGCTGATATTAAATAGGCCACTGCAATGTAAAGTTCACATCCACACTGTGATTCTTATTTGTTATGCATAGTCAAGCCCGTACTCAACGAAAGATTGGTGTCGTACCATGGGATGCGTTCTGCATGATGTGCCTGGCTTGCTTGGGTCACAGAATAGTCAATATGATAGTTTGAACAGTATGTTGGTGAATTCATTGCATTCTTAGGGTACGTTTACTCAATAACAATATGCTAAAAACTGAAAAGCTTTTTCCTTTGACAGATGACAACGTTGTCAAAACGATTCCCGTTCACACAGATCTGTAAACATGATTTTAAAACACTATAATATGCATGCCAGACCAGTAGTTGGCAAAGTCACTTTGTAAAGGAACACTATGCACCTATAGACTGAACACGTAATATGCATGTGTATGATGTCACGATTTCACAAGGAAACCCATTTTCAAAAGTTTGCATTTGCAGGCATCAAAACACTGTTGTTGTTTACATGAATGGCCAAAACCCATAAAAATAAAATAAAAATGTCCATTTTAACTGCAAACTGAGGTATAAAAATAAGTTGCCCTACATTAATATAAAGCCTAACTCATTTTATTATCATATAAAATGTATATATACACACACAAGCACAAGCAAGAGCAGTATTGTACTGAAAACCAGCGTTAAAAATGAATCATGCATGTTCAAAATCCACAATGGTGTGATCTATGAACTATAACAATTGTACTCTTGATCAAAACACTCAGCCTCAGGTAACTCCAGAAGGACTGACCCTGTAATAAGGTTAGGTACTGTAAGTCAGTTTGGATCAAAGCGTCAGCTAAATTACAAAATGTAACATGCCAGTGACTACAATCTGCACTCTGTTTTAAGAATTTATTGGATTGCTGCAATACTTCATTGCGTTCCCGTGGGCCTAAAGTGTTGTTACCCAAAGGAGAGCTCTTAATAATACAGAAAATCTACTGAAACATTGAATCCCATAATGTAGAGAATGCATTCCACACTTCATCAGTCTTTTGACCACCGCGGCTTGAATCCAACACAGCTTCACAGTCTATTTCAGAGCATGTTGCCATGACGAGAACCTACTTGTTACTAAGGATCACTCAGGAAAAGAAAGAAAGAAAGAAAGAAAGGAAAGAAAGAAAGAAAGAAAGAAAGAAAGAAAGAAAGAAAATGGTTGTAATTAGAGGGAAATTACAATGATGAGGGTATATTTCTCTCTTCCTGTGTGTGCGTATGTGTATGCGTGTGTGTGTGTGTGTGTGTATGTGTGTGTGTGTGTGTATGTGTGTGAGAGTGTGTGTCTGTTTAAAGGTTGCACTTGAAAGTGTCAAACTGAAATATTCCTCATCGTTTTGTTGTTGAAATTGCAATCTTTTTTTAAGAACTGAAAAACAGTTCATAAGGCGAACCTGGTCTCAACTGTAAAATTCTGAGTATTAACACCAGTATTTGGAACAACAGCATTAAAACAAACTAGACACCCTTTTCTCAGTTGCCAACTCTTAAATAATTAGATATGGCTTTAGAGAGTTTCTCTGCAAAATCTTTTCCATCTTTGGTTAACCACAAGTGATCTCTGTGTTAGATGAACAGCCTGTGAAGTTGCTTTCAGTGCTATACGCTGAAGGGAAACAGAGATTTTTAATTCATGTTTGTGATGAATAAATAATTGCTTGCTCGTTCTTGTGTGTGTGTATGTGAGGAGTAGGGGTGTGAGGGCCTGGAATGTGAAAGAAGAAATTATAGAGTTATGACCAGTTAAACAAGTGTGGTGAAAAGTGGAACAACCGAGCACACGCACATCTTAAATTCTACATTCTGGTCCAACACACACACACACACACACACACACACACACACACACTAAGAGAGAGATGGTAAACACCCTGCAAAGTGATAATTATAATTGTATAGGACTCAGCGCCGCCTAGTGGTTCAGACTTAGTTAATCTGAATACCGCATAATGGAACCACATGAAAACCGAAAGATAATTTTGCCTCAGCTCAGTTGTCTGAACAACTGTAGGTTACAAATAAACATAAGTGATATTTTTTAATCATAACAACAAACAAAAAAAAAGTAGTGGAACTCGAAAGTTTTTTCCAGTTTACAGATATAATATAACTGTTATTCTAAAATAATTTCATTTAATGGTTCGTTTATCATTTAATTAATATTATCTGTTTATTTCGGTAGATTCGCGCAGTTTTTCTACTATGCGAATCTGCCGTGCGCAAACTCCAGACACTCGAATGCGGTTTGAGACATGGCTGATGATTTGGGAGACGAGTGGTGGAACCAGGGAGATAATTCAGGTAACAAACATGTTTTTTTGTTTATTTGAACTATAATTCAGGCTGTAATGTTTGTGTCATATATTTATGCTCAGCGCGTGTCGGTTTTAAATAGCCTGTTGTGCCGGGACACACCATGCAGTGGTCTAGAAACTTCTGCCTAACAAGGTTCTGTGAGATCGTTAAAAAATTCCGTTGTAACTTACATGAAAATCCTGTCAATAAACGAGCTCTGGTTGGAACTTGGTCATCATCATATTGGCGGATCTATATAATCTTATTTTAATAGATTCAGACTTAGCAAAACACGTGTTTGCAAGGTCTGCGGTGCATCTTGGGATATGTAGTTTTCTCTCATGTAAACCATTGAAGTAATGTTTGTATTTGAGCTAAAATAGCTTTTTTTCCTCCAGTTAAAGTTATTAATTTACATCATAAAATATTCCAATCAGGTTTTCTATTGGAATGTTTATTTGCAAACTTTGTCTCATTAAGGTGTGTCAGATGTGGAGGAGACACAGCCACTTATAGAAGAACAATTGAAGAAATCTACATCAAAGAAAAGGAAGGGTGAAAAACAGATTCAAGACAGCACCAAGAAAAAAAGGAAAAAAACTGTTAAGGTAAAACACACACACAAACATGATGATTGTCAGACCGTTAAAAATCTTACAGAATAGTGTGCAACGGGTCAGGTCCCGGAAGTAAAAAAAATCCCTTTCAGTTCATAGGGAAATTGATTTTTTTAGAAATAACTTAAAGACATTTTTACTTAAAGATAAAATTAATTAAAGACAGATGTGCTTTGAGCTACGAGGTAATTAATCAATGGTACATGCTTTTGCTGAAGCCATAATTTGACAGTTTCAACATCCTTATATCCATATGTGTTCAAGCATAATTTCTGGTGAAAAACAATGCCCATGGCTCTGCAAAGAAAGCCATGATCAGAATCGCACCAAGCAAATCGCATCAAAAGAGCTCTGCAGCAACCCCCCCCCCCCCCTTCTCTCTCGCTCTCTCTCTCTCTCTCTCACACACACACACACACACACACACATACATCCATGAAGCACTGCTGATGGTGTGATCTCCCTATGCTTACGAAAGAAAATCTAAATTTTTATATTAAAAACATGCATGGCCACTTTTGCACTCTGTTAAAGCACAAGTGTGGCTCAACCAATGGCGTGGGTTTGAGGGGGTGAGGCTTTGGGGTTGGGGTCCCTTTAGAAACCGATTAAAAATATTATTCTATTTAAAGGGTTTCTTTTATTTTATCTTGTAATACAGCTGTTTACTGTTTATTTTGTAATATAGCTGTCTGTAGTGTGTAATATAACTCTTTGTGCATGTAAACGATGTCCATACACCAAAAAGTGCATAGTAATTTGCATAATGCCCGCCTACTGGTGGCTTTGACCCACCCTCAAAGAACAGTTGAATAAGTGATTTTCCAAGGAGACACAGTATGGGTATTCATCCAATACCAATACCGGCGTCAGTTATCCTAGATATAATAGTTTACTGCTGCTCATGAAACCTCAGGAGCTGAAACCCAATTATGTTAAGGGGTGTCCAACACATTCCCTAATCAGTTGGCCAGTCACAACAGACTGGGCTTTTTGAAAAGGCAGGCTTTAAAGAGAAGGGAACTATAACAGAGCTTTTCAGACAGAGGGTGAAAAAAAGGTGCTACAGTAAATTATAATTTCAGAAAAGCAATGTTTTTTGAACTTTAAGTCATGTAAATTTATTCTAGCAGACCTCAAAAATACAATTATGAACTTGTACATGAGCATAATGTGGGCACTTTAAAAAAATGCAGAAGCCTCGACTTTGCGAGTCAATTTTTTTCTTGGGTTCAGGCATTTAAGTCTTTCATCAAAGAGATGTCTTTGAGACAAAAGGTCTTATGAGCAAAAACAGAACCAGGGCATCTTTAAGTAAAGACTGTCTTCCCCTGCAGAAAGAGTGTTTCATCACACAGGAGAGATCAGAGGAAAAGGGTGATGAGTCCAAAAAAAACAAGAGCAGAAGAAAGGTAAGAATTATGATTCACATGTCGGTTAATGTTACTGTAGATGTCAAGCTCTTTTGCCCAGTTCAATATGCTGCTCTACAATATTTTTCACTTCATGTTCGATAGATAAGAGGCAAAGCGAGCAAACTAACTGCAGTGACGCTTTCATTTTACTGAACATAATTTGACAGTTAATTTTTCGTAGGTTTTGGTTAACATTTAGTATGTTGAGAAAATTGCTTTATACATTATATTAGTGGACAGAGCTTATCAAAATTAACCGTTCATTTAATTTCTTGTCACTGTCTCTGCAGCTGAAGTAGTTTCTTTAACGTGTTATTGTTGCGTAATTCTCTGTCTTTAGAAGAAGAAAACTATCACAGATGTCTTGTCGAGCTCCCAGCCTGCTCTGGGCTCTCCAGCTGACCTTATAAGTCTTCTGAAGAATTACTTCAGCCAGACCCGCTCTGTTATTGAGCAGGAGGAACTGACGCTAAAGGGTGAGTCGATTGTGTATGGTTTCGTTTGAATCTGGATATTGAATGAGGTGGTTGATTTGTTTCTTGTCTTTTGTTTCAGACTCTTGTTTCCTTGGCAGTAATGACCTTACACATAGCTTGTCTTCTTACCTCAAACAAGGTGATATACCCGTAAATGCCATGCTTGTCTTTTTATGCCGTTTTCAGTTTCTTAAAGGGATAGTTCACAAAAAAATAAAGAAGAAAATAATTTTGTCACCATTTACTTACTCTCATGTCGTTCCAAACCTGTATGAGTTTCTTTCTTCTGTTGAACACATAAGAAGATATCTTAAAGAATGTTGTTAACCAGACAGTTGATGTGCCCCATTGACTTCCATAGTATTTTCTTTTTCCTACTATGGAAGTCAATGGCTATCATCAACTGTTTGATTACCAAGATTCTTTAAAATATCATATTTTGTGTTCAACAGGAGACAGAAACTGCTACAGGTTTGGAACAACATGGACAATTACATTGATATTATATGACAATTTTCGTTTTGGGGTGAATTATCTCTTTAAAGTGATTGTTCACGCAAAATTAAAAATTGAAATCAAACTAGGAGTATCTTAACACTCCTTTTGATTAAAAAAGGGTTTGTGTATTACAGAACTTAAAATACAGTTTAAAAGTTTGGATTTGTAATGATATGAAAATCTCTTAAGCTTATATTAAGGTCTCTTAAGGTATATTTATTTGATAAAAATTAATTAATCTTTATTAATTGTGTCTGTTGTTTTAATTGCTAAATGAATAAATTTGTTAATAATTTTTTTTTACATTTTATTTCAGTTTGTCCAAAGTGGGCTAAAATCCAGAAGCAGCACACCCAAACCCGCTCAGTGGTGTTGCTCATCGTTTGCGGATCCGCGCTCAGAACCATTGATCTCATTAAGTGAGTTTTAGTTGTTCAGTTTTGAATAAATACAGAGTTTGTCTTCCCAAATGTTAGAATGTTTCCTATCTTTTGTTTTCAAGGCACCTAATGGCATTTAAAGGCGAAGCTAAAGTACTAAAGCTGTTTGCAAGACACATCAAAATGGATGACCAGATAAAGGCATTGAGTAAAGGTGTGACCCATATTGCTGTTGGAACTCCTGGTAGAATTTGTGCCTTGTTGGAGAAAGGTACGTGTCGATATACATTTCTTGTAAATACGTTATTTAAAAATAAAAAAAAGCTTGTATGGATTTTTCACTGCTTGATTTGTGATCCTTGTGCTCTAGAGGGCTTGACTTTGCAAGGACTGAGGTATCTGGTACTGGACTGGAACTACCGAGACCAGAAGTGCAGGAGAATTGTGGATATACCAGAGGTAGCACTGACATATATGCTGTTTTCAGATAGGACAGACATGTTTTCTATAATATTACAAAGATCAAAGATTACCGTATTTTCCTGCTTATAACCCGTGGGTTATACCAGATTTTACAACCCCCGCAGGGGGGGGTGCGGGTTATATTAAAAAAAAATTACACATAATAATATTTCAGTATGTTTGTTACGTCCCTAAGGAAATACAGGTTTTTTTGCGGTATTTTCTTTGTTTTTCTTTCTTGTGAGGGTTGTTGTCTCTGGCACTTGTACTATCACTCTGACAGCTGGCGCCGACAGGCTGTCTGACCTGTCAATCATGCTAGAAGATGTGATTGGCTGTGCTGCCATGAGGGCATGCTCTTCTCATCTCATCCAATGATCAACACCTGTAGAATACACTTCTTAAGGGACAGTTATGGATAATTGACGTCATGCGAGCAACATTCGAAATGTGAACTTACACAAAACAGTTCATAAATCTATGGGTGCGGGTTATATATGGGTGCGGGTTATACCAGCCAATTTATTTTATTTATTTTTTACACACAACCTGAAAACTTACAGGCTATATGAGGGTGGAGATTGTCTGCGGGTTATATGCGGGAAAATGCGGTACACTTTTTAAAGAATTGTAATATCAATAGCGATTAAATATACATGACATATTGTAATGTAGATGCATTTTCCAGGAAGAGAAGGACTACATTTTGAATGTGCATATCTGATAAACTACACTTCACTTATTTGGATTTAATTGGGTTTAACTGACTTTGTATGCTGATAACTGTGGGGGCAAAAAGCTGAAAATATATTTCATTATTTCAGGTGAAAGAAGACTTACTGAAAATGATGGACCGTGGCCTAATTCAGTGCTGCAGGGAAGGAACGGTTAAAATAGGACTCTTTTAAGCAGAACGTGTTCTCTTGTATTTACACATTCATGTTCATTTACTTGTTAAACATGTATTTGAGACAGTTTTTGTAATGTATTTAGTACCATATGTCTGCTGCAAGAGTGAGTGTGTGTGTTTTTGTTTTGTTTTTGATTTTTAGAATAAAAATAAAAATCTGATTGCACAATTATTTTTGTCTTGCACATCTGGAGCAGAAACTCCTACCATTTTAGACTGTTTATACTTTATTCAGCATATTAATGTAATATCCTGTTACAACACATGCTCAGGCACCAAGCGCACACACATTTACTCAGATGCTGCTCCCACACATTACGGCAGAGTCCAGGAATGAGGAGAGACTCGATTCTGATGGAAAAGAATGCGTGGAGCACTAGGGAGGTTTTACAGTCAAAGCTAAAGACAGGGAGAACTGCTCTGTGTGTATAAGGTGGAGTAGTTGTAGTTAATAAGTAACAGTCACTTAAGGTTCAAAGGTTCAGTCACACTGGGAACTGGAATAACTTCCTTCGGTGGCAGTTAAAGGAAACACTTTCTTATTTGAAGTTGTGTTATTAATATCTACAGATATTGAAGTTATAGAGAATCTGAGATGGGAAAGAAGCAGGCAGGTACAGGGCCGCTGTCAAGGCGTCCGGATAACTCCGCATTTAAACAGCAGAGGTTACCCGCCTGGTCTCCATCTCTCACGGCACAGACCGTGCTGCCAACCTTCTACATCCTCTCTGTCGTGTGCTTGTTTCTGGGCATCTGGCTCCTCATCACTGTTCAGAACACGCATGAACTTAAGGTCAGACTTTTTCTTTTTAATCAACTGCCATTTTGCAAGACAACAGGAAGTGGAAAAACATACCAGGAGGATGTTCCTTTGTGGAAACAAGCTCAACGCAACCCACAAATGAATTTAGTGTGTTGTTATAGTGTAACCTCATGTATTAGTCAAGTTCCTTTGCTATTTTTTACTTGTATCATAAACCTAAGATTTATAATTTGATCAATTTGAAATACCGGTTTAGCTGTTCAACTTTTCCTCAAGGTTGGTGGTCAAAAACCAAATTGTTAGTCTTTTTTTACTCAAAGTCATTACATTAGCACTTATTAAACCATTCACTTTAATTGTTTAATGAAAGTAGCTGACTAACTACACATGACTGTGATTGTTGTCTCGTTTGTTATTAGCGCTTGCTAAGGCAGCCATATCTATAAACCAGAATATCATAGCCTCAGGGGTGCGCTATTTTTAATTGGGCCAGTAAATAACAACCCAGAACATCTTATAGCAACATGACGGCAACATATGCATGGGCATTACTCTGTTTTTATTGAGTGTAAAAATCTAGTTTGCTACATTATGATACAATTATAAAGAAAATTGCTGACTGTGGTCACATTGGAGAATGATAGAAAGAAAAGGGGTTCATGGGATTTAAACCTGTGACACCCACACAAGCACCACATCGCAATGTGCTGCCAAAACTCCAACCATAGTCACATTCATACACTCATGTCATATGCGGTTCTTTCTGCTGCATAGGTGGACTACACTAATGCTGGAACATGTGAACGATGCTTCGATTTGCGGAAGCATACCATCCACACCAGAACGGCCTGTACATGCGAAGTCAGCTTCAACGTTCCAAAAACCTTTTCGGTGGGTTAGATTAATAAGTGGTATGAATGTATATAAGTGTGCATTAAGTTGATCAAAATCAACAATAAAGATTTCAATTTCAAGTAAATGCTGTTCATCTAAACTTTCTATTCATCAATGAAGTTTGAAAATGAAAAAGTTGGCTGAAAAAGATGATCATGGTTTTCACAAAAAATATTAAGCAGCTTGATTGTTTCTAATGTACTGTTTCCAGCAGAATTCCCACCATTAAATCGCTGATTTATATAAACTCAAATAATCATATTTTATTGTCTATTGTTTGCCAAATGATTTTCGGTGCTTCAGATTTTAGAGCAATCAAACCCCACTTAAAAAAGAAAAAGAAAAAACATCTTAAATGAAATTCATATTACAAATGTCTGACAACTAATTTAAACGAGACACCATGTGGACCTCATAATTTGTCATCAGCGTGTTTCCTTTCAACATGATGTAGTACAATGTCTGATAGCATGCTGTCTCCCTCAGGGCGATGTATTCTTTTACTACGGTCTGAGGAACTTTCATCAGAACCTGCGGAGGTACATGGACTCCCGTGATGATGCACAGATGGTGGGGAGGAAGAACAACCTGAAGGTGATCGGCTTCTCTTTCACTCCCCTTCTGTTTGCACTCCTTTTTCACGCTCTTTCCTCATCCCTCCCACACACTGATTAAAATAACGTCTGTCTTTATTTGATCTCTCACTATGCTGCACATTAGCAGCGCTGTTATCACATCCAAGATGTTGTTATTGCTCACGTAGGCACCAAGTTCGTACTGCAGTCCATTCGATTACAGTGGATCTGGAGTACCCATTGCCCCATGTGGTGCTGTGGCCAACAGCATCTTCAACGGTGAGACGCGTGTTAGTATCACGCAAATAAGCCATTTTTCTTGCTGTATGTGATTGGTTTGCTATTTTGTTTTTATTTTAGACACATTTACATTGATGTATAATCCAACAAATGAGCCAGCAGTACAGGTTCCACTCTACAGAAAGGGCATCGCTTGGTACACTGACAAAAACGTCAAGTTCCGTAACCCTCCGACCAACAACACATTCACACTCCGACAAGCCTTTGAAGGTACACACCGTACATCGCATGTGTTTATGAGGATGTGTCTATTTTTCTCATTGTTGCCTCTCTGTTTGTTCTCAGGCACGATTCAACCCTTATACTGGCAGCGTCCGGTTTATGAGCTGGATGACACAGACGCCAACAACAATGGCTTCATAAATGACGACCTGATTGTTTGGATGAGAGAGGCGGCCTTCCCTAATTTCAAAAAGCTTTATGGGGTTCTCAATCGTGCTCAAGGGCCTTTCACTCAAGGCCTGCCCGCTGGCAACTACTCCATCTCTATAAATTACAGTATCCTTTGCTCAGAATTTGTTGCAAATGGAAGGAAAAGGTTTGCCGGCACTGACAGCTAGGTTTTTGGTTTGGTGACAAAATTTCAAAACTTAGTAAACCTCACAATGTTAATTTGTTCATTTAAAGGTGTAGGTCACCCAAAAATGTATTTACTCACTCCCATGTCGTTCCAAACCTCTATGACTTTCTTTCCTTTGTGGAACACAAAATATTTTTGACGTCATATAGGCTTAGAACAACATAAGGATGAATATATCATCACAGAATTTACATTTTCGGGTCTACTATCACTTTAAGACACTATATTTATCCATTTAATTTCTAGTTTAGATTCAGCCTTGACCAATAACTTCAGATTTTCCTGTCGAGCCCTTTAGAGGTCAGAAGGAGCTGGTGATCTCCACGGTGACCTGGTTTGGTGGGCAGAATTACTTCCTACCTATAGCGTACCTGGTGACCAGTGGATTGATTTTGGTGGCAGGTGTTGTGCTCACAACGGTGTATGTGAAAGTGGGTAAAAAGGGCAAGAACATGGAGGAATAAACCACAGGAAGATGGAAATGTAACATCAGAAAATAATGACATAAACATTGCACTTAAAAGTCATTATAGGCATATTAGAAGCAAATTAATTGTACATATACACTGTACATATAAGGCTCTCTAATTATGAGAAAATAAATTGTTGACCAAAACCCATTTCAAATGGTTCTATAATAATATGAATACTGTGGCATTCAAAGATTCACGTTGAAAATCTGATTACCGTAAAAATAGAGGCTAAGTGCGTGATCAGTCTTAACTTTTCATGCAAATTGTTATGCTTATAATTTGTAGTGGATACAAACAAATATATATTAATGTAGAAAATTGCAAGTGGACTTTTGAACCTTACTGGATTATGATGAAATGTAAAAACTGGCCAATTTTCTACAGTACATACCCTTACGTGACTCTTTATTTGTAAAAGTGCAGTAGGTTATACAAAGCGTGTACTTGAGTTGATCTTCAATTTCCAGTGTGATGAATGAACCTGAAAGAATTGCATAATGTTTAAAATACTATTTTTAAAAATTGGATACAGTGCGTACTGCAAAAGTACGCAGTATATCAGTGAACTACCAGCAGGGGGCGTCTGTGGCAATATACGAAATCCTGATGTGTGAACGCGATTACAAACCACCTGTTTACACTGACAATGCATTTACTTTTTGTGCAGCATACAATGTGTTTTTTCATATAAAAGTTGAATAAGAATTACTCTTGGCTTATGTATTTATGCGAACTATTTGAACGAACTACAAAATAGTGTGCCATTAAAATATTACAAGATCATAACACCTTTTGACCATATATTTATATACATTTTAAATTTAAATATTGTTGAAAAACCATCTTATACGGCCATCTACCCATTCATATTTTGAAGCTCAAAAGGTTTGATAATGTGCTTTGTGATTTCAACTGCCCAGGTCACATTAGTAAATGTGCGTTAATATTTTTATATAATAATATGAATCGTAAATAAGTACAATTGACAATTGCATAAAAAGGGTAGAATGTGTAGCCATTCATTAATTCAGAGGATTTCTTGTAATTACATTTTATTTTTTAATAAAACTTCAATTTAAAATTGTTTTTCTATACAATCAATCTACAGTACCAATCATCATTTAGAGACAGATGTACAGTGAACGGCAGACAAACATGAACACACAATGGCTTGTGGATACAGTGCACAGAAACACAACTCTTGATAAGATTTCCAAAAGTATAAGCAGACATGCACAAACACAACTGAATCTGGTACACTTTTGAACTCACAAAGACATTGAAACACACATACATGTCCATAGTGGCACCACTGTGGAAATTACATTGCTTTAAGCCAGTAATCTAACGCAAGTACCGAAATATGACTTATCAGATATTGCAGTAAATGACAAACATAACAGTGTACAAATCTGAGTTTTAACATGCAACACCCTAGAATCCAAAATCCATAGCTGAGGCAACGTTTGGTCTGATTACATTAAATCAAATGGATAATATGTTTGGGCTGATTATCCATTAGGTGGTTTGGTCTTCAAGTCAACATTGCAAAACAACAACAAAAATGTACAAGACATAAAAGACAACTCTGCACAGAGTCAATCCTATTATGGGCAAGAATATCGGCATCCTGTATTTTGCTCTTTAAACTTCGACCACTAAAGGGTCACCTTTAGTAAAGTATCCATTAGGACAGTGTAACCATGAAAGCAGTGCATGCTTGGTAGCTTAAACTTGACCTGTTAGTGGTTTGGGAGTATTAATACAGGACACATCAGCAGGAGAAAAAAATAGATCTTTGCATGGTTTTGCATGACTAAAGATACATTTGGCATACATGTGTATGCGCAATCATGCACAGAGGGCTTTTCAATGGAATTTGAAAATGCAGCACCAGCAAAATTGCTGCACCATATCATAGAAAGGCCTTTCTAGTTCCTGTGCCAAATAAATGTTTGTCAAACTGTTCGGTTGCACTTTATTTCACAGTACATGTACTTAGTGTAATTCCCTAAGAAAGTATTGGTTAATATGAGGTAACATGGATTAAAGGTTTGGTTTAGAGGGCAGGTTCAGGGTTAATACTTAGTTACTACCCAGTTATTGTAATTATAGTATGTACATGGGGAACAGGCCTGTAAAATAAAGTGCTACCATCTGTCCTACATTTAATTAATTCAGACTTGACAAAAGACCTTGCTCCTGTGCTGAATAAATGTTTGTCAATCTGTCCTACTTTAATTCTGATTTAACTGAATAATGCAAAAAAAAAAATCAACAAAATGCTCCAAAACCTTGTGAGCTTCCTACCAAGACAGCATTTTAAGGAATCACATTCATGCTCAAAATGTTTTTTTCTCCAAATGGCAGGATTTTACATCAGTGAAAAGTGTATCCAAGATGGCGGACAAATGGATACCACTGTTCTGATGATTTTAAATAACCATGTTATTCAATACTGAAATGTATTAATAAAAACTAGTTAGATATAATTAAAACCGAATATTTTGACCAATATTTGTGCGCGCAATGTATTTTGGGCTTATTAGAGTAATGAGGTGTTAGCTTAGCAACATGCTAACATCAAGCTATTAATTTTGTGAGCAGGCAATTTGCTGCCTAAGGCATGACATCTAAAGGCTGGAATACACTACACACTTTTAAATGCTCTGAATTTCTGCATCTAGCTTCGATGCATCCAGACTGCAAATTGGTACAAAATATGAGTTAAAGTCATGTAGTGTATTCCAGGTTTAAGTTAGTACGGTTGTAATTGAGCGCATATATAGCTGGTATAGATACACATTTATAAATAATTTATTTAGATATATAATTTATGCATAAATGTAATTTTTTCATCAACTGGAGTACCTAATTTTGTTGTGTACGTCCTATTTGCACATTATGGTGGAAACAGAAAGCTTTGGACTTTCTTGACTGTTGTCATTGCTTATCTCATTGCACAAGCAAATTATGATTTTCTTCACTTATTTTTCTATATTATTTAAAAAAATAAGTGTATTTAAGATTTGCAAGTTTTAGAATGTTAAATAAAATGTTCATGTCGTTCATAGGTTTATAAAAAAACAAAAACAAATAAAATAGCCATTTAATATCAATAATCGATCACAGACCCCCCCAGTCTAATCAAATTGTATATGTATCGCAGCATATTTTGAGATATTGGTGAATATTGTATCGATGGCTAAGAGAATCAATGTCAAATTGATGATGAAACAATTTACACCCCTATAAGTTGGTATAATGCATTATTAAGACAGTTGTCTATTGAGGCAGGACAGAGCAAGTTAACTCACTAGGTTTTGGAACAGAAGTAGAGAAACCAGCACAGGCGTCAAAGAAGGCACGCATGTAACAGCAGAATACAATACAACAGTGCAAAATGACAGTGAATCACAGTGTTATGAGAGTGTTTGTCGATTAATTTGAAATGCGATCATTTGTTATTCTGCATGAAGGCGGTTTTGTTGAAAATATCTTTGCCTAAGGGGGACAAATGTGCCTTACAATGCGTGATTGAGATGAATACATCTCCGCTTTCAGAAAAATGCACAGATATCCAAAGACTCACAGTTTGATTGCAGAGCACAGTCACATATATGCACTCATACACACACATATAGACGCATGAAAACACAAAACACCCACCAAACACAGTAGTGTAACGAGATCTCTGCTGTTCTCTCTCTCTCTCCTGACATTCCTTTGTGTTATTTCAGTGATAGGACTTGCGCAGCGTACAATTTGAGATGGCTAGGAGCGGCACGTTTGCGCACATTCTGATCTGATCTGCAGATTTGTAGAAAAAGTAGTGTTCAGCCAAGGGTTTCCAAAAAGGTTTCCAAAAAATTGTCAGTCTATTTTCTGACACGGTGCATTGTGGGTATTCTGTGGTACTTGGTACAACTGTCCCTCTGTGGGTGTGGCTTGGTCAGATGTGCTCTTGGGTGTGTCATAAGCTGAGCTTGCTGATTGGCTGCTGTCTGTCTGAGTCACTAAACCACGGCCCATGAATGGTAGAGTGCCTCCTGATAGGTGGTTAGCCCTGTCAATCATGATTGGTGTAGCATATTCAGTGCCAGAAGCAGGAAGGGGCTCAGCGTAAGCGTGGTAATGTTCCGGGGGAATAGGTGCATCATACTCTGGGACATCACCCTCCTCAGGTTTAAACGTTGACCTTTGTCCGAGAGAGGCCATGGTACCGGTGACAAGCGGTTGGGCATATTCTATGCAGATGAGAAAGGCATAAATTAGATTGTTAAAGGTTTTATTGGGGAACATATTGGGTTTCTTTGTACCTGCAGGCTCCACTCGAGGTCTCTGGTGATCCACTCGTGCTGTAGAACTGTAACGAACACAGTCGTCTCCATCCAGCTTAGAGGGCAACAATTGTTTCATACTCTTCCACCACACTAAAACACACATTTAATAATTAATGTAGTTGAAAATGCATAAGAGGAAACAAGTGAGAACAGACGCACCTGTGCGCTCCCAGTGTGGAAGGTCATAAGTCACCTCGGGGCTTTTTCTGTAGGTTTGAATGCAGACGGTGAACATATTATCTGAAACCAGTAGTATTTAAGTATACTTGCATCATGTTTAAATCTTGATTAATCATTGTTTTAAAACGAGACTGACATTTTTTGTGTGTAATATTCTGTTGATTTTTTTAAACATTCAGATACCAAATGATTAAGATACCTAAATATATATATTTTTAACTGACCTGTTCTTCCACAGCCACGAGCATACCATCACTAACACCGGGGTTGTCAGAACCACCACTAACACAGGGACCAGCACTGCCACCAGTGCCACCTCTGTAACATTTTCAAATCACATTAATAATATTAATCTAATGCTAGAACTGTAAATATTAAAATGTATCCTATTTTGTCAGAATTTTGTTTTTTTGTTTAAATATGCCAAGTGAATTTTGGTATCACAACATTATAGTGTACAGTATGTAAAAAGGGATATTAACACAAACCGGATACAAATGGATATTTGTTAAAAATCACATTTAACAGTGTTATTAAATTAATAGTGCTTAAAATATTAATTTCAGTTGACGGGAAAAGTAATCTAAATGTTAAATTGGGAAATAAGCATGCACAATTAAATATCAAGTGATACTGAAAAATCCCAGAAATCAATTAAGATATTTTCATGCAAAATATTGTATGAAACAGTATTGACAGACAGACACAACTTATATATAATATATATATATATATATATATATATATATATATATATATATATATAAAAAATACACATTTTATAAAATACACATTTTTGCTTGTAGTTTGTATTATTTGTTATTTGAATTGTAAACTTAGTAAAATACTAAAAGACTCCTGGAATCATCTATAATACCTAAATGAGTGCACTTCTCATGAGAAGCCCTTTTTGTTTGAAATGCAAGCTTGCTGTCTATATAAAACATCTTAAATCAGTAATTTATGAGATACCATTTCACTACGAATGTTGCCTGACAGGCCATTCACACAGAGCATTGCACTGCTCTGCTTTTCCATTGTTTTTCTATGTAAACATACATTAGACAGACATGTTTAACAGCGTTCTAAAAACCTTGTGCTTGAGTAAAAAGTAGACCTAAAATGTGACCTTTTATCATTCAATTTTTAAACAAATGGCCCGTCAGAATGTATATATATATACTGCAAGGGAGCTCACTAGCTCGTATGTAATCTACTGAATGAAGAATGTTTTACCATCGTGAGAGTGCGGAGGCAGGGTGGTGTTTCGGATGTTGGGCGTGTGTGTCGTCTTCTCCTGTAGGGGGGGCACTGTGCTTTTTCTGCGAGGGGGAGGAGGGGCTGGATGGAAGATTCTTGGCCTCGCTGACCAACAGAAAGAGATCCAATCATGTTTAGCACGGCTAATTGGCCAAATCGGAGACAGATTTCTCAGATTAGTCTCACCTGCATGCGGTTGGCAGCCCAGCAGCTCCATTTTAAGGGCGATCCTCTGGTGCCACTGGAAGGGACAAATTCTGATAAACCGTGCTTCAATTGGAGGAATAAAATTGTTCCGCACTTCCTGGAAATAGTTGGTGTTGCCTTGGAAAATCTGTTTCAGAGACACAAGGACACATCTTCTTTGCAACAAAGAACATTTGGCCTCAGACCAAGGTCCATCTTATTTACGCCTAATCAATGTGGTTCTCGTTAAGCTCCCTGACAGTCAATGGACATTCATTATTAATGACCACAGAGTGCACTTTAATTTCAGGCTACTTAAACCACAGGAATGTAAAACCACTTTTCCTGGAAATATACAAACAGTGATGTCATTCTGCAGCAGTTACAATACAACCACCTAATACCCCCAAAAAGAAAAACAGACAATACACATGCTCTGTTTCAAAACCTACTGAGCTGGATATGTTAGTCAACTTAAGCAATAGTTTTTACAATAAGGTCTCATTTGTTAATGCATTAACTAACATATCAATAACCTTTGTTAATTGTTAGTTAATAAAATATTTGTTTTCATGTTAGTTCACAGTGCATTAATGTTAACAGAAATATATTTGATTTTAATAATGTATTAAAAAATGTTGAGATAAACATTAAGATGAATAAATCCTCTAGAAGTATTATTCTTTCATTGTTGGTTCATGTTAACTAATGCCCTTTTGTTTTATTATTTAAAAAATTGTTCATAGGAGTGTAAAATTAATTTTAAAAGTTAAGGAATCACTAGTTCGCACTAGTCTACTGCATTATGTTTGGTTTGTGTTGAAGTGTTTGGGACATAGCTTTCGATGGTGAGCCTTTTGTGTCTTTAGATTTATCGGTTTTCAAATATAAATAATTATCTGTATTGGACAACTTTTTTTTTTTTTTTTTTTTTTTTTTTTTTTTAAATCGGTGCATCCCTAATTATTGTATACACTGCTCAAAAAAATTAAGGGAATACTTAATCACAAGTCAATTAAACTTCAGGGATATCAATCTGTCCAGTTAGGAAGCATAAGTGATTGTGAAGGAGTTTCACCTGTTTTGGTGTAAATGAAAGTGACAACAGGTGCACTGGAGAGGCAACAACAGAAAGGGAATGATTTTGCAGGTGGTGGCCATAGACTATTGTGCTCTCCTTATTCTTCATGGCTGATTTGTGTTTAGTTATGCTCCAGACAGTGACAAGTACCCTAACAAAGCAAGAGGCAGTTCCTGCAACCCAATCAGGTTGCTCAGGCACATCCATACGTGCCGTCGCAAGGAGGTTTGGTTGGTGTGTCTCCCAGGACATTTTCAAGAGCATGGAGGAGAATCCGGAAGACAGACTGTGACACGAAAGCTGGAAAGGGACGCAGAAGGGCAACAACCCAGCAGCAGGGCTGGTATCTGCTCCTTTTGTTAGAGGAAGAACAGGAGGAGCACTGCCAGAGCCCAACAAAATGATCTGCAGCAGGATGTTTTGGACAAAACTGTCAGAAATTCATGACTTCATGAGGGTGGCGTGAGGGGCCGACATCCTCTAACGGGACCTTTGCTCACAGCTCAGCACAGTGCAGCTTAATTGGAACATCTGCCAGAGAACACCAAAATTCAAGTTCGCCCAGCCTCATGTGGCTAGACTGTGTAGGCAGTTTTTAGATAGCGAAGGCATTGTTTTCATTGACTGGCCCTTCACTGACATTCCCCAGACATAAATCCAATTGAGAACCTCTGGGACATTATGTATTGGAGCATCCAAAGCCACCAAGCAGCACCACGGAGCTCACTAATGCCCTGATCCAGGTCTGGAAGGAGATCCTCCAGGACACCATCTCATCAGGAGCATATCCAGACGTTATCGTGAGTGCATACAGACACATGTGGGCCATAAACACTACTGACTTACATTATGAATTGCTGTGTTGAACTTCATGCAAATTGGATCAACCTATACCTTCAGATTTTTAGATTTAGTTTTTGTATGATTTTGAATCCAGCCCTCAGTGTGTTTTTTCCCCATTGAATGTGGTATTAGAAGCTATAAAATTTATAGAAATAAAGATTTTCAAATTGAATATTTCATTCATTGAGATCCAATGTGTGATTTAAGGGTTCCCTTAGTTCCATATATAATGATAAAATCAAGAAGGTGGATGGAACAAGATGGTTTTTTTTTGTAGGTTTATAAGATGGTAGTACTGCATACCTTGTTTTTATCTGATCCCACTTCTTGATAGGTTTTCCATTGCTGTCCATCGTGGCTATATAATACCTCATAAGATGAAACGTAAAACTGATATTCTGGAAGGGTGGAGCCAGTGGTCATAATACCTGAGAAGTAGAAAAATTGATAAATCCAGACATACAGTAGATGTAAAAAACAGATTTTTTCTCTCTCATATACAAACTCTACCTGTTATTTTTTTCTCTTTCTTTAGGTCCACTTGAATCCATTCTTTTGTGTCACTGTTGGCTGCTGCCCACGGACGTCTCAGTGTTTTGAGGCGGGCCCCTGTGGGGCCCCAGACAGTGGGCTCCTTTCCGTGACCGCCCCATTCCCACTCCGACGAGGCTGTGATTTGAGAGTCGCTGACAACCCCTGACTCCAAACCCAAAGTGCCATAGCAACCTTATAGAGAGAGATGAAAGTTTCTAAACTAAAACATCTTTATTAAATCAAGTTATATATATATATATATATATATATATATATATAAAAAAAAATTGTAATATTTTAGTTTCTGGACATTTTCTGTACTGCATACCCAATAAATAAAGAACATAAGTTTTGATATATTACTGATTCACTCACCGCTAGTTTTGAAAGTAAAAAGGCTGGGGGAGAGATTTCCACTGTAAGAGGGAGAAAGACACAGAGCTATCATTCTGTTTACCAATCAATCAATTTATTACATACCGGTACATTGAAATATAACAATCATACTGTCAACCAACCAATCAATCAATCAATCAATCAATCAATCAATGTAGTAAATAGATGGGGGAAAAAACTGAACCAAAGAGAGGCGATCAAACTAGCTTTGCATTTCTGGCAATAAATACCAGTGCTTGCAAAGCAAAAAAATGTTTTAGCAAGACTAAGTTGTAAGCTTCAATTCAGTTGAAATGAAATGCTGCATTTGAGATGTTTTGTACACAGCCTCTAGATTTGTACATGAGAACAAACACACAACGCTAGATTTTTGCAGTGTAGACGACTATAGAGGATTCCAAATAAATGCATCCAGTATGCAAATGTTAAGCTGTCACTTATGCTGTGTTCACGTCATGTCAGAATTACCATAATTACCAGATGACAATTCAGAGCAGTTCGGGTTCTGTAACTCAATGTATTTGTTTCTATGGCAACAAAGGATTCTTAATGCCAAGATGGATTCATGTGCTGCTTTGATGTTTATGAGAGTACTTAAATCACTACATTAATTCACCTCTATGCACTCATGAAAAATAAGAGTGCAATATATGACTCTAGCGCTCATTAAATCTAATATCCCAAATTCCAACTTGTAAGTACAAGTTCAAGAGAGACATAAGGTTATTACTAGTTAGAAAACTTACAATTAGACTAACTATATGACTCCATAACTGTAAAAAACAAACAAACAAATATATATATATGTATAAATAAAATCTTAATATTTTCTTTTTTTACAATATATACAGTAGTGCAAAAGTCTTGTTTTAGTGTGACAGTAGGAAACATCAGTTTACATTTCTGCATTTTTTTGCCATTAATTATTATAATCCAGTGAGTTTTTTGTGAGAAGGAGTCTGACAACAGCTGGTCATCACCATAATCAAGTCTATCTGTGATTACATGAAGAAACAGAAAAAACTGAGGACAACTAAATCCAAAAGAACTGCGGCAACATCTCAAAGACGTTTGAAGAACCGGACCTACAAAGCTCCGGTACTGTGAATATTTTTAGGCGCTTGTGTAAAAATGCTGTAAAGGATGCTTTCAAGAATAGATTTTATTCTTGAAAGAATAAAATTATCTTCAATAACTAAATCACTGCACATATTTTTTCAGGTAGCTTTGGAAGTAGGTTTCTGTAAAAGTGTCTTGGAGACATTACTGCAGTTCTTCTGGATTTTTCTGTTTCTTAAATGTAATCAAAGGCAACAGAATTTATTTGCAGAAAGTATAAGAAGTTTAGAGAAATTTCAAAACTACAATGCCTTGCAATCCAAGTAATCTAAAGAAATAGATTTTCCCACAAAGAAAGCAAGCAAAAACGCAAATGAGTTACTCACGGCACAGATGTCACATTGTTAGCTAGTGAGCTTTCGTAGTGTGGGATGCCTTTGCTGCTGACCACACTGATTTGCCCCCCTAGAGTGTTGGAGACCACACCCGCATGAATACCGGCCAGACAGAGTGGAGAAGACTGCAGAAAGAGACGGTTAGACATTAAGACAGCTGACACTGACTCACTCACCTAAAACCCACAAGCTGTGACTTGGCATGGTGAGGTCACATCCTTGATGCAAAATTGCAGTGGTATCATTTATGCCACTGTGATAAAGAATGATGGGTGATTCAGTAGAGGAACGTCTTCTAGAGTTTAGACTGAGTTACACACACAGGCCACGTACACATTATAAAGTTTTGGCAATGACAAACGAAATACTGTTCAAAGGTTTGGAGTCAGTATGATTTTTCTGAAAGACATTAATGCTTTTATTCGACATGGATGCACTAAATTGATCAAAAGTAACAGTAAAGACATTTATAATGTTACATTTCAAATACCGTAAATGCTGTATTTTTGACCTTTCCATTCATCAAAGAATTCTGAAAAAATATATCACAGTTTCCACAAAAATATTAAGCAGCACAGCGGTCTTCAATATTGACAATCATAATGTTCTTGAGCAGCATATTAGAATCATTTCTGAAGGATCGAGTGACACTGATTGGAGAAATGGATGATGGGAATTTTTACTGTTTGAACATAAATGCAGGATTCTTGAGCCTATTTGAAACTTACCAACTCTAAACTTTTGATTGGTAGTGTGTTGACAGGAATGAATTTCCTTATTAAAATAACCTTTCTCCAATAACTTTAAACTCAGGCTCGTTTACATAATGAAAACCATAGCAACATAACTATTTACAAAACATTTGCACACCTAATGTGCACCCTTCCATCAATTTTGTTGAATTAGAGCTTTAAAAGCTTCATGTCTTTCTTAATAAGTTGTGTATGTGTCCAAAGGATGCACAATTAATCAAATAAATAATCAAAACGGCACACTTCAGTTCAGGGTGAATTGTCTGTAGTGCATGTGAAAGCAATATAATCAGAGGCATTTAAATCATCCATATAATCCTGGCAGAAAGATAAACACTCCTAATAAACAATCTGATCCACAGATGCACATTTTATTTCACTTATATTCACAGTGAAACTTGAATGCACATCATGATGAAATCACGACTTCCAAATTCATCAGCAAGATGACTTGAAGCACTCAGAAGAGAAATGACAACTGCATCTATCTGCAGTGTGTACATGGCCAGAGCCACTTACTAACCAGTACTGGAATAATAGTAAAATTGCTAGTTTAAAAAGGGAAAAGAATACAGTTCTGATTAAACACACACACAGTTGGGACTCCAAACCAATAAGAGACCACAAACACTAGACAAACTCTCAACACCCACACACACTAGGAAAACTCTCAACACCCACACACAACGACACCGCAAACATACACCACTTCCTCTGGGCAAAATAAAACACTGCTCTAGCCACACAAAAAAAAAATTTCGCGGCACGCACACACACGTTCACAAGGCGTCATATGGGCCCCACACTAATTCTGAGGGTGTATCTGAGCTGAGAAACAAGACTGTTTCAGCTGGTCTGCATTAGAAAACCATTCGGCCAAACTTGATCTAACATCTCGCCGAAAAACACGCTGTCATACACATAAAAACACACGCACATACATCCAAACACACAGACACACATACCAACACGCCCCTAGGAGACCAAGAGCTCTGAAAGTGACACACAGAATCATTTACAATGACTCAACTTCAAAAGAACGCCTGCTTCTCAGTCTGTCTTTCCCTCAAACTCAACCACGTTCAAGCTTGAAACATGTTCTCAAAAGACAACCGCCTATTGTTTTCAAACGGACAAATTCACATGTGAAATCATCCAGTTTAAAAGCAAGCAGGACGCATTAAAGCAGCGATGAGGTCATCATAAATGACCTAATGTACAGCTAAGACAGTGTGTGGTCACTCTTAAAGAAATATTCTGCTGTTAAGTATAACTGACAGCAACTACAGCATGCGTTTGGCTACCGCCGACAATAATTTTGACTTAATTTGTAAAAATATTTATATGCAATGGACTTACAATGGAAGCCTGGTAAGAAAGTAAGCAGAAACATTAAACAAATAGCACAATAAATGAACAAATAGTTAAACATTGCATGATAGAATCGCTTATCTGTGCAATTGTGCAACCTCAAGAGTCTGAAAGAGCATTTTCTGTAGCTACTGATGTTATCATTTATAAGCCTTTTTATAAAACAGAAGAAGGAATTTCTAAATAACTTCTCTCTTGCATTACATTAATACACTAATGGAATGGAGGACAATTTTTATTAACATTGCTGAAGAATGCAAAGAATTCAGATAGAACATTTCAAACTTTGAAGAGAAATCAGTGAATCACCACAGTTAAAGAGAATAAACAAACCATATAATGAAGACGCAAGAGCAGCCGTACTTCTTGTGTCTAAGCGGTGTCTGGTTTGTCTGAGTCAGATATTTTTGTGAACTCAATCTGGTTACAGTGGCTCTCAAATTTAGAGCTCACTGGAAGAGAAGATTATCAATGAATAACGACTCAGTTATGTCAGTCGTTTTCTGGTACAGCTTAAGAAGACTTGGAACATAAGTCAAATGGAGCACTTTTGAGATGCCTTTAGGGTGCTTTTACTTCATTTTTCAAGCTTGCAAGCTTTGACCACTATTCAATGTAGCGGCATGAAAAAGAGCGAATAAAACCCAAAGTATGCTTCGGATTTTATGTGTATGCTGGGGTATGCGGTGTAAATTTCATCATCAGCATAGTATGCTCATATTGTTTGTGCACAGCCAGATTCTTCTAACTGCACAGCACATACTCGGTACGCTCAGCTCAAGCGTGTACCATAATTTTTGTAGTAATTAGTTCGACAACAAGATACCAACAGTGGCCCAACTGTGGTTTCACAAAAGGGAAAAAACAAAGGGAACCAAACAACAACAGCAAACTACACAAGACCACAACAATTATTGACGGCCACGTTGACGAACGCTTGTGTGAGCGGAATTAAGAGATACACACAACTCTACATTTGTTTCAGTCATTCTGGAGAGAAATACCACAGACATTGTGCAATATTTATTATAGCTTGCACGCTTCGATTCCCAGGGAAAGCAAGAAGTGATCAGATTGTCAATGTGTCACTTGAATGCAATGCAAGTCGGTATGGATAGAAGTGTCTGCCAAATGCATACATATAAAATGTAAATGCAATATAAGACTATGTGTTCGGTAGTACACTTTTGTTAGTGTTCACTTAAAAACTGAAGTACACTTTGGACTTAATACGTTAGTAAAAATGTCTCCTAATTAGTTTGTCCACTAGCCTGTTTCACAGTCAAAAAAAGAAAGAAACTGAGGATATGGAACAACAACTACAAACCACCCAGGACTGCAACAACAACATCAGATTAGGGATAAAGTGATGGGATAATACACAACTCTAGAGTAAAAATACATTTTTATCGCTCATAACTACTAGAGAGAAGTGGCGAAAACACTGGACAAGGAAGAATCCTTATTCTAGAGCGCATGCGTCTACCACCATTGTTTGCTCACACTATTAAATAGAGTATACTTTGAAAGGCTGCAGGTTGTTAACTTAACACATAGTTTGTAAAATTCTATAATGATAGAACTTTCATTTGTGCATTTGAAACCCTTTAATCTAACATCCACGTAATAGTGGCATACTTACATCTTTGTATCCGTGTGGTATAGTTCCCGAAACTTCTCCGAAATCAGTCAGGCATCCAGCAGGACAGAATTTACTGCAAATGCAGGGAAAAGAAAATGAGACACACACACAAGAACACGCACACACATACACACACACAGCTATAAACGTGGGTACCTGAACTCCGCTTCACTGAAGTGCTCTCCTTTTTCCAGACAGGTGATGAGGTCTGAAGGATGAGAAAAGAGAGACGCATTTTATAAAGCAGCATATTAGATGGTTGCCATGGTGACAGTATTGATTAATGTCATCCTTCCACACAAAGAAAATACGCAGCCATTTGTGTGTGTGTGTGTGTGATGTGCTAACCATTCAGTAAGTGAGTAACAGATTGGTGTATTCAGTTTCATATCTATGCATAAAAGCCTCTATCTGAATGAACAGATCAATACCAACTAGATTTACATCCGTTACTTTTTCCATAGAAAATATGAGTGGTGCAAAATGTCCTGCCACAATTGTTCGAGTGTATATGACTGTATGTGCGCATCTAAGGTTCAAGGTATTTTGTGGTGTTATTGTACCCATTACTCATACCCACAGCATGGATTCATCTGTCTCTTTCCTGACTCATGGGAAATATGATCTCTCTCTCACACACACACACATACACTCGCGCACGCACACACACACATACCAGTGTCTCAGTACTGAGGTAAACAGGTGTAGCTTCCACATGGCAAAGTGAACTCCTGACCTCATACAGCCCCAGAGGTCAAAGTGCAAATGTCATTGTTAAGACACATCAAACACAAGATTGCACAGCTGTGATTTCAAAGATTTGGAGGGTCAGGGTGTACCACGCTGTAAAGAGCACCTTCACAAATGTGCTTACATTGTGCTAACCCTAACCCAAGTTTCAACAAACACAAAATGAAACTTTCCTGCAGCATTAGACATTATTACAAAAATAACTTGCACTACTTTTACTTGAGCTTAAAGTTTGCTGTCCATCAGTCCAAAAGTATGCTACACCACTATAGCGTAAATCACTATAATCTTTTAAAGCCCAAAGTATACAAAAAATATTGTGTGTACACTAGTGTGTGTGATTAAAATGTCATAATTAGCATGTAATGTACACATCCAGGCAGATTTGTCTCACATGTGCCTTGAATTTTTTTGGACTAATTAGTACTAATAGTACTAATAATAGACCCGGCTTACTGTTTCACCATCAGAAAAGAAAAAGAGGAGTCAGAATAACAAACTACATGAGACTCACTAAGCCAACTACTGCTAAGACTCTGAATTATGCATTTCGATGGCAAACTTTTTAACACCAAAATGAATCAATGTAATTTGAGTAATCAATAAACAAAACTACAATACAACAACAAGGAAATGTTTGACAAGGATGTGAACGCCTCTTACAATCTTGAGTCAGAATCTCGTAATTACGGTAATTATGACATGTCATGAACAAAACTTGTGTATGCGTCAAAGCTGAAGTATACTTCAAACTTTTCTAAATACTACACTTCAACATCAATCTGTTCATCTTAGACATGGACGTTTTTCATTCAGCGTATTTAACCTAGGTGTGCAATCACTGATTCCAGAGTTTCGATTTTGAGACGTTCACACTTGATTTTACTTTAAAGCAATTTGTTTTGTATAAAGCACTATATAAATAATCTTGACTTGACTTTCTAAGCTATTTGACTTATGATTTACCCCCGATGAAAAGAAGAAAAATCATCTAAAGTCATCAAAGGAGGGACCAGAGCCAAAACTAATTATAAGATTATGATTAAAACTCAGGAGGAGTTGGCCAGTATAGCAAACGCCTACAACACCCTAGCAGCATGACATCCACTTCCACAGCGCACAGGAAAGTAAGTGTTCATATTTGTAATAAAATGGGAAAAAATCAAATTGCTTGGATGCATTTCTAACTCTGAGACATCTTTGTACACTATGACATAAGAACCAATGTGCATTACATCATTTCCTCTCATTTTGAATAACTTTAAATGATTGACTCATCTGTTAAATTAACTGCCTGTCATTCATAAGCTCCTAGGACGCACCCTGAAACCAGGAAAAACCCTAACACCCTGAGAGTCAGACACATACTCCTGAAATAATCAGTTTCGCAAGATGTACCACACTCTTATCTGGACAAACATAGATTCCATAGAAGCTCCTCTGTGCGTCCTGAGACAACCAAGGCCACTTCAACACCGTTTCATTCAATCACAAGCTTTCACACAAACAGGACAATAAATACAACACTGTTTAAAAGAAATACATTTTTCTTCTAGTAAGCCTTAAATTGATCGAACATGACAGTAAAGACATTCATAATGTTACCCAAAAAAAAAAAAAATCAATGAATCCTGAAGAAAATGTCACAGTTTCCCCAAACATATTAAGCAGCACAACATTGATAATAAGACATCTTTCTTGAGCTCCAAATCAGAAAATTAGTATGATTTCTGAAGGATCATGTGACACTAAAGACTGTAATGAACAAGCGCCAGGATAAAAAGGCAATAATTCTAATGAAATATTTTGCTAATACATTTTGCACCTAAAAGTGTAAGCACTTCAAATCTCTTCCCACAATTACAACAGTACCATAAACTGCAGTGTATTAGTTACATTACAGTGTTTAGTTTGTTCACTAAGGCCACGTCCACACGATGCCAATGCATTCCCTATCCGATCATAAACACGGCGACGGCGCAAGAAATATCAGCGTCCACACGAGACCACTAAAACCGACTGACAACGGTGTAGTATATATGCTAGACCAGTATGGGGCGCTGTAATTCTGCCACAGATAATACACTATACACAGAGAAGAAGACTTTGAGCATGTGCTTTGTTGTTGCTGTTCAGTGTTGCCAGATTGCTAGTTACATTTTGGTCTTGTCCGACCGGGAAAAAATGCATTGGGCTGGTTGATAAAATTTGGGGTGGTTTTTGATGCATAAAATCGCTCAACATTTGTATTATTTATAAGAGTAGGCACTTTGGGATGGGATTTTTTTTTAATGGGCAGGTTTTAAGCTGTAGTTGGGCTGGAAATCTTCAGTCCAATCTGGCAACACTGTTGCTGTTACTGTGACGCAGCCGACACGTGATGTGATGACATCATCGGTTCACAAAAAATATACGGATTGGCCGTCCACACGAGTCCGCAAGGGTGTCGGATTCAGATCTATCCACTTTAGGACCCGGTATCAAAAGAGAGCGGATTCAGTCTCCCAAAACGCCGGATCCGTGTGGACAGAACGCCAATCCGATAAGAAATGTATGCGGATACAGTGATATACAGTGATACAGTGCCCTCCGTGTGGACGGGCCCTAAACCGCTGTTTATTAAGAAAACAACAATGCATTTTTTTCAGCTTTACTGAAAACATACCAATACGAGGTATGTACAGTAATCCCTTGTTTATCGCGGTTAGTGTGGACCAGAACCCCCAGAACATAGGTAAAAATAAGCAAAAGAGGATTGGCCAATCAGCTCACGGGATAAATCCACTTGTGCTCTCATTCGTTGATCTCATGCCGGGAACCAATCACATGTCTTGTCTGAGTGCCCGTGGGTGTGTACAAAGCCTCTGAGAGAGTTTCTTTCTTTGTCTGGCATCCTGGGAAACCCGTTTCTCTCACGCATCACGATGAAACAACGCTGCTTTCTGCAATACAGCTGCCGACATGGCTGTATTTTTGAATTTTTTTTTTCGATTAATATTTTAGAAAAATCCACAATGCACTAAAGCCGCGAAACTTGAACCGCAAAGTGGCAAAGGATTACTGTACTACCGAACCATCATTTTTGTGTACCGTTTCACGCCTAGTACAAGTAAATAAATGTGTCAATAAATCAGGTTTTTTTGTGGTAAAAATTGGTTACCTGTGTGCTGACTACTTGTATATGAGAGGAAGAGGCCATGGCCGTTGTTTTGTGGTCCACTCATGAACTGCACTGTGACCTGACGCCCCTCCGACTGTATAACAGCGTCTCTCCATTCTCTCCCTCCACAAAACTTCACTGCAGAGAGAAATGACAATAACTCTCAATTTCCATTTCCTTATCAACATTCTGTAAATTAGTAAGCAGTTTTGTTGCCAAGACCCTCTTTGCACTTGTTTATGAAAATGGCAAACTTATTTTTTTCATTATTCTGATGTATATTAAAATGAAACGGCTTCTTAAACAAGAAAATAGGTGGCGCAGGACTTGATTTTGTCCATCAGAAATCGACTGAATCATTGTTAATATTTAAACTGAGTTAATATTAAGTAAAGATTAAAGATTATAAGGGGACATTAATTTTTAATTATAATGATGTGCACGGATAAATCATTATTAACAATCAATGCGGTGTTCTGTTAAATAATAGAATTGTCCATTTTTATTTCATGGTTACTTTAACATCAGTTTCTGGCAACAAATGTTATTATACACTTTACTATACAATTTTTATAAGGAGTAAACAGGGCCATGGATCACAAACGTTTTGAAAAGACCAAGTCACTTTCTCTTCCCAACATAAAGTACTTTTAACCCGCTTCTCAGCATTTATATTGGAAATACAAATGGGACCGTGGACCAAAAAGAAAAACAACAAATGAAAATCAAGTCTACATAATTTTCTCACCAATTTCCGTTCGTCCTGGTCCGATGCCATTATAAAGTCGCAGGTAAGACACCTGGCAGTTGTTTGTATCGATATCAAGATCCGCAATGCGCACTAGGACTGTGTGTCCGGCTGTCACGCTGATTTCCCACTCACACACGGAGTGCGAGGGATAGGACAGAGGGTACCCCAATGATGCCAGGCTCCCACTGCCCACACCCAACACAGTGTGTCCACAGCCGTCCCCTGAAAAACATTCAGAAATGATCTCAGATTCAAAGGTACTTTGATAAATACATAATGCATCAAGATCTTAAAATCTTATTCCAAGGTAATTCCAAGAACATATATAAATCACACACAAAAACACTATAGTATGTAACTCTTTGTTAGTGTCTTGGGAATGATCTAATCTGGATGTGGTGAAATCAACATAATTTGATGATATTTGCATTTTCCACTAAGGTTTAAAAAACAGAAAGTACCCAGATTTTATCTTGGTTATGATCACTTGAAATGTTTTGATTATAAATTGTGCAAAAGAGCTCTTCGTTGAATCTTTAGAGGGGAGATAGAGAGACAGAGAGATGAGATCGCATTGCATCGCAGCTGCTAGCGCTGCCTGTCACGCGTTTACACACCGAATGAAACTCAGCTTGCTCTAGTTACGTAATCCTTGCTGGACAATATTCAGGCCCCCAGAGCAAAAACAACAACCCCTCTCCACATACACATACACACACACACACACACACACACACACCTCTGGACTCAGTGTTTCCCTTAGCATTACTCCACCCACACAAACCTTACATTTCCAAAATGTATGCACAGAAAGTACTGACAGCTATTTCAGATAACAGTCAGTATGCGAAACTGGGGCTAGTTGTCACACAAAGTTTCTATTAATACTTTTATTCAGCACCGGTGCATTAAATTGATCAAAGTGACAGTAAACATATGTATAATGTTACAAAAAATCTATTTCTTTTGAACGTCCTATTCATCCTGAATCCAAAAAAAAAAAAAGATTGTTCTTGTTAGTTTGAAGAATAAAATGTGATACCAAGATGGCGGCATCCATGACAAAGCAACTCACACTTATAATAGATATATTATACAGTAATACCTTGAGATACGAGCTTCCAAGAAGCCTTCAAGCTATTTTTGCTTTTGGAACACGAGTAAAGATTAGAATCGCTTAGAAACGCGTACGCTAGTTGTTCGAGCACTCGGAGCAGCCCAAGCTGCCTCGCTTCACGTGTTTGTAAGACTTCCCTAAGTTCGTAAGATCTCCCGCAAGACTTCGTGTGGTGTATTTTATAAACATTTATGGGGTAAATTGCATATGAACTCCACTAGAAGGCCACCTTGGTTTTACAGTAGTGGTTACTGGGGGCGACGAGTGATTCACAAGTATTAAGCTGGGAGCAGCACAAGTTATGTGTTCAACAATAATAAAATATGACATTCTGAGGCATACATTATTGTGCATGTAGTCTATCCAATACATTACACATCCTTATTGTGTTTGCGTTATCTACGTCATTTACGCAATCTCTGTAATCCCTCCCTCCTCCTCCTCTCTGCATGCCGGTACTGTGTCGTCTGTCTCGAAGGTGAGAACTCATAATTAAAACCACATTTTATTTTGTATCACAGAAATCCTTATATACAATAATTTTTTTGTGTGCGTGTATGTCTATAGCAATTAAAAGCATGTTTTTTCCAATGTTATTAGCACTAATAAGGTTTTTTTTTTTAAAGGGCCGGAACGGATACATTTTCTTCCTGTTATTTCTTATGGGCAAAAATTATTTGAGCTATTTGAGTTATAAGCTCGGAGCCCTGAAAAAGATTATACTCGTATCTCAAGGTTTTATTGTGTATGTGTGTGTGTGTGTGTGTGTGTGTGTGTGTGTGTGTGTGTGTGTGTGTGTATATTATATATATATATATATATATATATATATATATATATATATATATATATAAATAAATAATACACACACACACACATAATACATTACTAACCTGTAACCTGAAGTTCACTCTCACATAAAAAAACAACACTTTTGCAAAACATCATAAAAACTACGCAGACTCACAAAAATTGAAGACTACAGGTATATTGGTGTGTAAGTATGTATATATAAATAAATAAACCGTACTGCTACTTTGATTAAATGCAGCAGCTTGACACTGGACAACACATGAACTCGCGACATATTTGGGAAAGCAGAGGGGGCTGCGCGCGGCCCCTGTCAGGCGTTGCATCATCACGTTCCTCTGTTGCTCCAGCTGTAGCGCAGCAACAAAGTGAGAATGCAAGAGCACTTACACAGCACAAACTCCGTTATTTAGCTGAGCTGTTTACCCATTGAATTTATTCCAGGTTCAGTCCTGCTCGTTAAGTGTGTTGGTTAGTTACCAGTGTGGATAATAGTCTTAATCGAAAATAGGGTTTGAACCTCCAACCTTTCAGATACCACTACACCACACCACCCCGAGAACTTGTCGTGAAACTACAATCAATCCCAAACCCAGAGATGGAGAAGTTTAGCAACTCATAAAAACTTTAACTTTTACCCTTCTGCGCCCGCGAGCTTCTGGCACCGAGGAGTACGATGAAGACGATGAGGATGAAGACCGCAGCCCCTCCGGTCCCTCTGCCCACCATTACCGACGCGTCCATCCGAGCAGCCTGCAGTCCGAATGCATAATGCAAGTGTCCTGACCCAGCCGCGCACGTGTCACGGTCCGATAATTGCGCGCGAGTGACTGTGTGTGTTTAGTATCAGGATGGTTTTATTGACGCTTCCTAAACTCTTGAGCGGCGTACAGTTAGAATAAACACGGGCTCTTCATCTCCCGATCTAATACACGACTTCCTCAACTTCCGCTCCTCCCACCACACAGCGGCCCCTAGATGGGAATTCTGTGGTATTCCATACATTGTTGCGGGATAAGGAGTGATAATGTTTCTTTAAAAAAAAAATGTTTTTATTGAAATATATACTCGCAACAAAAGGTCAGTTATTCGAGGGGGGAAACACAAGTTAAAAAGTAAATTATTAATATTTACATTACTAATTATATGATATTTGACATAAAAGACTATAAAAGCTGTGCGTAATTGGCCTTACGGTAGTTGTTTTTTTATTTGTAAAATCGTTTTAATGATGAAAATAATAATAATGACCATAATAATTGTTTTAAATACATTTGAGGTATTCATATTCTTATGTCTATATTCATAATAAGATATCTGACATTTTATATAAAGACTTTTAAAGATACTACTTCAAGCTATGTAATGGTTTTATAATAATAATAACATATAATAATAATATAATAACTTTTATTATATTATAGTAGACAATAATAATAACTTTTATGATGATGATTATTATTATTAACACAGAGGAGGACAATACACATACAAATTGGCCTTTATCATTTACTTTGAACAATAATTTAATTTATATTTTAACTGTTATTGCTCAATCTATTGATTTGTCACCTCGGGCAGACATAAAATTTATGGTTTTGACAAAATCATCATATTATAAATAATCTATTAGCTGTTTTTTTGTGTGTGTGTCTGTATCATGGTTGTACAGACGATATAAGCTAATTTACCTAAGACTCTAAAACTCTGTTTATATTGTTGCTGTAACAATTTAAAGGCAGACAAATGGTCACAACCCTGAAACATCTAAAAAGAGGTATTTAACCATCTTTTGAAAATATGGAAATGTAATGTTTAATGATACATGTTTGTATTTCTTTTTAATGCAGGTCTGTAATTGAATCTGACATAGCTTTGAAGTCACAAAGCTGGTTGCTTTATAAATGTCCTATTTCGTAAAGAACCACGGAACAAAGAGGCTTGACTGGAAGCTCACGTCTGTGAATGTGAAATTTTACAAGAATGACTATAAGATCAATTATATATGAGATCAGTGGTTTGGAGGTTTCATGTCACATTCCCTTGCAGATGAAAATGTGATGTTATAGAGTGTAACTGAGAGAAAAGCATGTTTTGCTACAATTTCAAGTTTTCTGTATCTAAGGATCAAAGAGGCTTTGGGTATCTTAATACATCTACATGGGCTTTGGTTCTTACAAGCATCATTTTGTTACAAATTACAAGTTACTTTCTAATCTATTATGAAAACTACCACAAATGCAATAAAGTAGGTCTGTAAGTATTTTCCCACAAAGACAAGTTTAAAATAACACCAAAAAAGTTATAATGTCTTCTGAGTGGTTGCTAATAATTAATAGTATGTAATCTTTTATATAAACAGACAGTAAAACCTTTAAACAGTATTTGTTCTATTCTAAATGCCTCACACTTTGTTCTTTCTTTCACATTCTTTCTGGCTCTATCTAATTTCCTTTCTTTCTGTCCTTGGGATAGCTCAATGGTGAATCAGAGAGTCCTTCAGGCTGTTATCTTTTATCTATAGATGTCTCCTCTGCACGTCCACATTCTCTGTGTGCGGGACATCGGAAATAGCAGAGAATCGTGTGTTCTAACGCAATGACGCCGCCTAGAGGTGAAAGACTCCTTGTCATCTGGTTGGATTGCTAGAAGAATACTGTCGCACCGTGGAAGTACGAGGTAGTGGAAGCAAAAGCAAATGTTGTTTTGCTAATTAAGTCACTCTTGGGTATAAATATCATTGTATTAAATAGCAAAAGATAAAAGCCAAATGATATATAGAAATAGGAAAATAGCACAAGCACACTACTCTCAAAAACATAAATAGCTGTGTTGGGAAATGTTTTGGGAAAGAAAGAAACAAAGACTTGAGCAAGTATGCATTACAAATCTGAGTTTCAAATAAATGCTTTTGAACTTTCTGTTCATCAAAGAATGCAAATAAAAAAGTGTCTTGCACCAAATCAGCGTTAGAATGATTTTGAAGGATTGTGGGACTGGAGAATGAATTAATTGCTGCTGAAAATTCACGGAAATCTTAAAATATCTTTAATTATCATATATATTTATTTAAAATATATTAAAATAGAAATGTGCTGTTATTTTAAATTGTAACAATGATTCACAATGGATCATTTTATTGTATTTTGATCAAAAACAACAACAAAACTTGACTAGTAGTGTATTTTGACACTCTTTAGTGGTTAAATGTTAGTCCATAGTTGATCTGACTTAAGTGGCTTATGTGTCCAAATACTTAATAAAACTTCATACCAATCAAATACATTGAGAATTTGTTGCTATACATTTTTTTGTTGTGCAACAGTTTGTTACGCAGACATTCTTGGACTAAAAAACATGTTTTCCAGTCTCCCTTGTTCTTTTAAGTCTGATTTTTGGGTTGATGCGGGTCAGAGATGTCTGCTATGAAGGGCCGACTTGATGAAAGCACAGACATGTCACACCACTCTGTCGTGCCATGTATGTCAAACACAGATGAACAAACTTCACATCTTGTTCTCTCTTTTGTGCTTTCCATCAATCTGTATGTCTTCTGATCTCCCACATTTCAGTAGCTCCAAAAAAAAGTGATTTTACTGTGTTAATACCACAGCATTCGAAGGACCTTAGTATAATGTAAATATTGATTGCTGGTTATCTGAAAGTGAACACTGCAATAAATCAACTGTATTTATTTGTCTATCAAAACTGTCCAACAAGCTTTGGTCTGGATCTGAATCCTGAAGGGTATATTTTTGGTCTGGATCATATAGTGATTTCCAACTCTGGTACTGAATGTTTACAATATTCATCATGGAATGTATAATATTATGTATAATATACATACCAAAAATAAATGTTCTTTATTGGCAGCAACAGTTCCAGTTCTTTGTAATAGAAAAAAGATAGTTTATGATAGTACCGGTATTTTGTATTTTATACCGATTTTTGTGTCTTTTTCTCTTATGGCCTTTAAGGACAACACTTGATAAACTGCTCTCAGATCTGTTTAAGGCACTACACCTCATTAACTAAGCAGAGACAGAGTGGATCTCCTTTGCTTCTCTGACCTCTGAGAGTCGACATTGATCATCAGCACCACGGTGGCCGACTCAGTCTATCAAAATAAAGAGCTCAGCAGAGCAGCGCAGAACACCTAGAACACACAGTCTCTGTTTCAGCTTTGCTTTGCAGTTGGGAGACATGAGACATCAGTCACAATACTCAGAGCTTTGAACGTTTCATCAAACAGTAGACAGAGGGACCAGCATATCTAATAGACTCCTGCTGTGTTCGATATGGCTCACAACTTTTTTTCTTCCTTCAATAGTAATATTCTAGATGACATTTTGCTATTTAATATTGATCATTTAGTAAAGAAACTGAGTGAGACTTCAGTTTTAGAAATAAGTCCCAGCAACAAGAGATTTTGTGATATTTTATACTGCTTCTAAATTACTGATGCTTGATACGGTTTATTAGCTGTGTAATTATTTTATTTCTGAATAGGCTACAGGTTTATCTTATCATTATAAACTGTATGCAAACGTCAATTGCACACAGGCTATTTAATTTCTGCATCTTTATTTATAAAGCACAAATTGGTTTGCTGGCTTCATATAACAACATGGGTATACTTTAAGTGAAAATGCATGTAATGTAAGCCAAGTCTAAGCAGGGCAAGGGACAAAAAGACCTTTCACTGCACATAATTATGGAAAACACACACACAAATAATACTCATATAAGATAATTTTTTTAATTTGAGTTTCCAAAAAAAAAAAGCAATTAATAATAAGCAGTATATGATGATGTTTTCTTACTTTCCTGTCATACATGTGAGGTATATTGAAGAGCACAGTTGTGTTTGTGTGTCCCACCTATACGCGTACCTGTCCATCACTGCTAAAAATGAATCTCCAACTGTCACTCAGACAGAGTATGGTCCATCTCATAAGTTCATAAAGTCAGAGCATCTTCCTGTGCTCTGGGGGAGATAATTTATTGATTCTGTCAGCATGAGTTCAGATTATATCGTTTTTTTCTCTATTTATGAAGAGTCCAAGTATGAATTCATTGTGGTCAAACGTGTTTGACTTGAGAAGCAAGGACCTTAATCATTTTAAATGCTAAATGAAATATGATATGAATGAAAATGTCAAATGTCTTTGTATACAGTACTTATGCATGATGTGACTTTTCAAGAAATATTTTATTGCAACGGGTTGAATTTGTTTTTCAACCACTAATCAACATGCAGGATTGATGGAGAAATGTCTTACTAGAACATGAAATACTTAAAAACAGAAGATCTTCTGAGAAAATGGGACAAACCTTAACTAAACAGGTATTTATTTTCTAAGAATTCTTAAAATAATTTTATTTATTTTACATACATACTTATGGGTTGGTGGTTCAGTCTTAGCACAAAAATATAGTGTTGATGAATCTGAGAACATTTGCAAGGCTCTATACATGTGTCTGTTGATTTTAAGTCATTGAAATGCATGAATACTGCATGCTGAGACAAGATATAAAGCCATTTTCAATCTATGCAGAAATTCCTGATTAGAAGTCTGTAGACAGATAGATAAAGCAGACTTGGTAAATCATGTTGAAGTCTCTTGGTCCATCTGGTTTCTCCCTCTCTCTCTTTCTCTGTGTCATCCCCATCAGTACTCTGTGTATTTTCCTTCCAGCAAGCATGGATTCCCACTGTAAACGCAGCCCTTCGAAGACACGTCTTACTTGATTCCCTCAATCCCACCTCACACATACACATTTATACACACAGCCCTTCATTCCAATAAACAGTGTGTCTATTTAACCTTGAGGTCAGAGTCTCTCCACCTGTCAGTCACTTTCACTATGGAAGCATATGTTTAAATTGTGGTTGGCTTCAGACTTGGTGGGTTACAGATGAGAAGAGTTTGACCACTGTGCTGTTAAGGTTCCTTTGCATCGGAAGTCTTAGCAGACCACATTAAAATGTATGAACACAATAACAAACTAAATGAAGTCTGCAAACACATTTCCTTTTCCAAACATATGATGCTACAGAGGCTACTAAATCTTCTAAATATGTATTGTTTACAATGTTTAACATCCACAACGTGTCCATAGTGTCCCATCATTTATAATTTAACGTAAGCTTATTTTCAAGTGATCTTTTTGCTGAAATGTGTTTGCTTCAATGTGAATGTGTGTGAGTGTGTGGCTCGTGAATTATGGTTGAGGAAGAGCTCTTGTCTGGTGGTCTTTGGGTTATAGAGGTCACAGAAATTTCAAAAATTTCTTAAATCTGTATGTGATTTTTCAAAAAAAAAGTTGTTAAAAAAAAAAAAAAAAAAAAAAAAAAAAAAAAATATATATATATATATATATATATATATATATATATATATATATATATATTATGCTTAAAGGCAAATTACAGGCAAATTACATCCACACCTGACACTTAAGACATATTGGCCATTAATCAATTTATTACAAAAGTAAATTTGACAACAAATAAATAAAAGTTTTAAAATAATACAGTATTTTACAACAAATATTGATTAAATAAAATATATCATAACATGTCACAAATATTGCATTTGGCAATACTTTTTTCTGCTGTTGAAAAGTAGCACCACACCATGCTACGCTTTCTTTCTGCCTTAGAGCCATGCCAATTCTGTTCACGCGACGCGTGCCGTGAAAGTGACGTGGACGTGACGTGTACGTGTGGACAGGGCAAGTTGCTAGCGTTTCTCACAGTCATCATGTGACATGAGTGAGCTAAATGTCAGAAGGGGATTTCAGTTTTAGCACAAACATTAAACAGAAGTCCCGAAAACACTTTTTGCAGAAATTGTGACAGTTAGCAATAAGTAATACCTTGACTAAAATGTGAAATGACCAACCAGAGTTTTTGTTTTTACATTGTTAGCAGAACCATGTCTACATGCTCACGTCCAGTGTAGAGACACAGTGTAAAGGCGGGTTATATGAAACAGATGAGTAGGCTACTAAATCTTGTAAATATGGACGGTTTCATAATGTACAAAAATGACAACATTTCCTGCTGTGTTTGCATCAAATTCTTTGTAGATTAAGTGATCTAAACAATGCTTTTTATAGCTCTATTCACAGTTTTCAGTCACGTGATGGGTACAGTGAACTGGAGATCAAAACAGCATTGTACTGCAACACAGGCCAGTCAATTTTCTATCTGGTTCAATTTCAAACCATGATTATTTACTGGATCTGTTCGTTGATTCCCTCTCAGTAGAAGAAAAACACATATGTGAAAAAATGACGTTATAGACACTTAAGACCTATATACAGCACCTATTGCTGTTATTTCAATCACTAAGAACAGCGGGACATTTGAATATTAAAAGACTAGCAAACAAAACAGATGAGCCCAGAGATGCAGTAAGAATTACTAAGAATTGTCTTTATAAGGGTTTTCTGTGGAACTTAGCATGTTGCATTCATATTCTGGGCTGTATTTAGGATTCACCATCAAGGTGTGTACTAATTTTTATTTTAAATATCACTGTCTAATACATTAGTACTTTGAGTGCAAAAGAGAATTCCAGCTCTGAAAGAGCAACATCTGAGCAAATATTTTTTTGTCTGGGCAACATTCTTAAGGACATGAGACAATGATAACACTCAACCCAGTCATATATACACACTAACAAAGAAAAAGGCTGATAAGACCAAGCATATACCATTGTCATCTTCTGTCCATTGTATATGGAATCCCCAAGCTTATCACACAGGATCTCTATCCGGTCTTTGCTTATATTAGTATTAAATTGCAGTACTGTATTTTGGTCCAGTGAAATGTTCTGTCAAACATCATCACTTATCTTTGACTGAGTAATAATCCCGCAGATGGGACAATTGTACGTGCTTGTATGTTCATGTTTGTCCCAGGTAAACATGCTAGCATTCTCCAGCATTCTCCGCATTTCTGCACCTCAGTGTAACTCACAATCTTCTTCGCTTCCTAGTGACTATGTTAATTATACACAGTGTGTTTGTAGTGGTTGGGTTATTGTGTGTACTTGTAAATTAAAATTATTTTTAATATTGAGCAGAACAACTGTTTTCAACATTGCTAATAATAATAAGTGTTTCTTCAGCACCAAATCAGCAAATTATAATGATTTCTGAAGGATCATGTGACACTGCTGACTCAAATAATGCTGTTTCTTTTTTCAAAAACATAAGAGACTAAAGAGACTTAAATCTTACCAACCGTTGTGTATTTCTTAGTTGTAACTGTACATTCTTAATATTCTTAAGTGTTATATTTTCCAATATTTATTTATTTATTGGCAGTGCTTACTATCACTTTGCAAATCTGTTAATAAATATTAGGTCCATAACTGCTCCTCTCCAGGAATGTGCTCTACTTTTTGACCCACAAGGCTGAACTGGGTGTTTCTGCACATTCAGTCTCCCAGTCTATACTATACTATATAGTAAGTTTCACAATAAAGCAAACTGAGAACAATCATAATCACCAAAGCTGTGTCTTGAACGCTGTATGTTTATATTTTCACTGTATAGGCTTCAGTTGGTTCCTTAGAGAATATTGATGTCCCATTTATGGGTTCTTCATTTTAGCGTTTTGGTTGTGGGTTCCTTAAAGCATAGGCAAAGTGTAATGCAAAGATTTGGGATGAACAACTGTTTAAATGCTGAAGTGAATGGTCTAAACTTTAAAAGATTTTTATTTTGGAACATTTATTTTTAAACCTGTAATGGGAATATAGTATGAAATGCATTCTGTGATTTTCCCCGACCCTAAGGAAAAGAAATACATTCTGAGCACATTTAAAATGAAGAATGAAGTCTAAGACTTCATGAAGGTAAAACTCCCACGTCACGTCAAAATGCCATATCTGTCACATGTTTACCAAAATACTGAATCAGAAGAGCTGAGCAAACACCCCATTCTAAATCTGACTTTAACCGTATAACACACTCCTGTACAGACATAATATACACTAGAGTCGACAGACGACAAGGAGCCCAAGGTGTATACATATAGTTCTATGTGGGAGAGGTCATTCATGTTATTACAATTGACTGTAGGGTGTGAAACTACAGCAGGGTGTGCTAGCTCTAGTTTTGAGTGATATTTAACATCGACTAGAACTCCATGTGAGGTGAGAAGGCCAAAAGGCAACACCATGTAGTTTTTCGTACCGGCTTCTTCCAACCTAAATGAAAAAGCATCAATACCAATGTTTTGCAAAGTCAGGGAATATTGGCAGCAGCAAAATGATATATCCCTGAACCTCCCTTGTAAAATAATGAGATCTATGATTTATTTTCTGTCTCTCTCTCTGTAGAAATGATTTTTAAGCGGGGTTTTTTTCTGTCAGCAGGGGATATAGTTGATATGTTCATAGTTATTTTAATGTTAGATTGTATAATACCATAAATATACTATAGATTATAATTAACATAACAGTTTTGATACTAAAACTATATGCACTATACTGTTTGGGGTTAGTATGATTTTTAAATATTCTTTAAAGACACCTCTTGTATTATTTGATTCAAAATACATTAAAAACAGTAATATTGTAACATTTTTAAATAAAAAATGTTTATGTTAATATATTTTAAAATGTAACTGATTCCTATGATGGTAAAGCTTGTTTCATGATCCTTCAGACATCATTCTAATATGCTGATATATGTTATTATTTATTCTTTGTTGATAAATAGGTGTAACTTTTCATGCATACTTTATACAACATCTGGCAGCATTGTAATTTGACATGTCCCAATTTTAGTCCATATGTGTAAAAACATTCAGGCAGGCGTGTGGGGTCGGGGCCCTTAGGGAGAGGGCTTTGCCTGTCCACCCTAAATTAAGCTTGGCAGCCATTTCCCCGGTTCCCTGAGAACCACAGACCACACACACACACACGTGCATGCAAACACAGTCACAAGCTTAGGAAGTGTGTGTTGCTTTAAACATGAACATGTTATTTTCCTTTCTGAATTTGTCTAAATATATTCTGATGACTTTGTCATTTATCACGTGTCAAGCGATACGGCTCCAACACTATTAGTAATAGGTTTTCACACATGTGTGAGCCCAGACATATAGACAGTGATGTCTCACAGAGGCAAAGGTGACAGACTATGAGAGACACGTCAGCCATACAGCTGGAAACTGACTGCTTTAGGTGGTTTATTTTTAGTCCATTTTATGGCCAATATATTAAAAGCTTTTTTAATACAATTTTTTATTTATTTTTGCAGTATGATCATGTCACCACGACCGTTCACGGACATGGAATGTTACAGGCTGTTGACTGAGACAAAGGATTTTGGGTAGTGTGTACGGAGGAACATGGAAGTGTAAGGGGTGAGCCATCTGCCTCACACACTCACAGTAAACTCCTACAGCTAAACACACAACTCATCCACCCACTGCACACACACTCACAATCTGTAGGTCAAACATGATGACACCAGCAATAATGCAAGCATGACATTTAGACAAGTTCACACACAGTCAGATAGTTGTGCGATAATTTACTGACAAGAAGGTATGCTGTTACTAGACTAAATGTATGTCCACTGGGAGATGTACTGACACTGTGTGTGTACGTGGTGGAAGACAGTAACACAGTAATGTGAAGTACACTGTCACACGGACACATTATTATAACATTAATCCTCTACAGTGAACCTCTCGTATGGCTCTTTTGAACATTTTAATCCCATTAACTGATTATTGGACATATTGGAAGAAATGAAACAATTTGTTTGGGTTTGTAACGTTTATAAAATCGTCTGTTATGGGGTGATAATTTAAAGTATAAATTATGTACAATCTGAGGAGATAAGCAGTGTCTATATTTTCAGTATATATCAGTATATATATTTTTTGTCTATATTTTGTTCAATATTGGCTTCCATACACTAGTGCTGGATTTGAACAAAACATGTTTCCCCCTTTTCTTCTTCATTTGTTTGTGTTTGTTTTTCTTTTGAAAGAAGTGTCAAATGTTCACCATTAGTGCATTTTTTATCCAAAAACTCATTAATATTGTGAAACATTTTTTTTTAATTTAACATATTTGAAATGTAATTTGTTCCTGATGTAAAAGCAGAATTTTCAGCAGTCATTACCTGACCCTTCAGTGTCACAGGATCCTTCTAAAATAATTTCAGATTTTGTGCATTATTAGTGTTAAAAACAGTTGTGTCCTTTTGTGTTTTAATAGATCTTTTAATCATTTTTAACTGTGAAAAACAGCATTTATATATATATATATATATATATATATATATAATTTATTTGTAACAATGATCAAAATCTTTACTGTCACTTTGGACAAATTTTACTTATTTTAACTGTTAGTGTGTATTATATATTTATTGGAAAGGGAATTGTTTTTGTATAACTAATTTCACACATTTTACACTTGCTATTTTCATTTTTATAAAGTGTCTGCAGTTGCTGTGATCATTTTGCTTTCTATTAAAATCGCATTCAAATTCTTTAAATGGATCCTCAAAACAATAAAATACATGAGCATGTCCATAAACAATAGCACCTTCTTCTCAATGTAGTCTGATGAGGACATACAGTAGTGTGTTATTTCAGAGAAACAATTTTTTGCTGCCTGCTGTCAGACTAAAACTTTTAAAAAGAGCACTGGGAGCCTTAAATCTTGCTGGTGACAGGTTTAGGTCTCTATAGCGATGGCTTTACAAGTCCCAGAAGGAGCAGCCAATCAGACGCTGGTCTCCACAGCAAGAACAGATTTGGGTCAGGTCAGCATCTTAGAACCAAGGGGGTTCAGACCTCTCACACACTCATTCAAAGACACACTTCATTGTACACTGAAAATGTGCCAATGCACTTTTTGTCCAGTAAAAAAGGACTGAACCACCTGTGCTGGAGTGATTTTGATGATGTGTGTGGTGTCGGGTACATTTTACGAGAATGATTTGAGCTACTTTTGATTTTCCCTCTGTGGGTTGGTGTCCCATGATAGGTTTCCGTGGTAATGATTGCATGCTTTCTGCATTCCAAGGCCTTAATACAGAACAACAGCAACTGTGGGAATTTAGCAACTTTACTGCCATTGTTGTCTATACAGTCTACGAAGACCCTGTCACCTAGCAAACTAGGCTTATAACACATTTAACATAGCTTATCGTAAACAGTACAAATATGTATAGTTAATTTTGATGCTAACAAGTTGCACTGCACTTTTTTAAGAAAGTCCGAAATTATTTACATGGATTAGCTAAAGACGTCTTAACATTTGCACAATATGCTTATGCGATGCTGTTAGCATTAAAAGGGGAAACCTGCGATATAGCGTCGGTAATTACCTACTAGCACCAGCAGGGGGTAAACCTCCGCTATAATGTCGGTAAGTAATAACATTAAAATAGACCCAAAACAGCTTTAATAACATGAAAACACACCCAACAAAGCTGTTGTTAACACAGTTTCAAGTTTACACACCACTGTAATACCGAATCAGGTTGTTGCAAGTATGGCGAAAGCGTTGACACTTCATTTAACATGTCGTTTTTACTCAGTATTTCGTTCGGTGGTACAATAGTCGTTGATGCTTGTGGTCTTCCTGCCATTGTGGATTTTAATAAAAAAAGTTGTCTGCTAAAGTATTTCCGGTATGGTAGTGGGTGACATCTAATTAGCGCAGGTTTACCTTAAAGGGAATGGGGTGGGTTTTTCATCAATCTGGCAACACTGTCTCGCTCGCGCGCTGTTAGAGCACACTGTCAGGTAAAGACCGTGGTTAAGTCAGTTAGGCCGAACCCCAAACCGTCAAACTGACGTCATCAGAGATGGGGCGCCATTGCAAAGGTGAGGTGTATTTTCAGAGATTAGGAAGCAAATTATTGTGATTTTTGTATGACAAGCAATGTGTATGACTAGCTGTAACAAACGGGCTCACAGGCAGGGATCCAATTGCTATTGTCTTTAATAAGAATGGTCGTACAGACAGGAAGTCAGGGCAAACAGAGATCATACAGAAACTGTAATCCAGGCAGGGGTCAGAAAGGCAGACAGACTCAATCAGGATAGTGGTACAGGCGGTGGTCGAGACAGGCAGTTATCAATCAACAAACGTTATTCCAGGCACAGGTCAGGGCAGGCAGAACAGGATCAAACACGAGCAAACAGGCAGAATCAGCAACAGTATAAACAGACAGGAATAATAACACTCATAAATGATAACCACGGCTAATCAAGACTTCGCCGTGATTGTAAGAATGAAACAGTCTTTTATAGTCCAAGTAATGATTCACAGGTGGTGTGGCAAACATAGATGATGGAGTCCAGCTGTGTATGTGTAATCAGTGCAGTGTGATGGTTGCTGGGAAATGTAGTGTGTAGTGAAGTGTCAGTATAAGTGTGAGCTCCCTCTGGTGGCCATGGAGGGGAGCGCAGAGCTCATATCATAACACTAGCACAGATGAATCATTCACCACAAAACTAGTAGTTTGTGCAAAAAAAGTATGTTTGGCTTTAACAGAGATTAAACCTATTTCAGTTTGTTGCATAAGTTCTAATTTAGCTACGTTTAGTAAACGTAATTTAAGTTTTTCTTGCAATATTTTATAGCAGCTTAATTTAAGTTAACAAAAATGTTTTCAGTGGTTTTAGTTTACGATAATAACCCGCAGAGATCCAGCACATGATGCAGAATGTAAAACAAGTAGCACACAATGGGTATAGTGCAGGCTTGATTTTATAGGAGAGATGTAACGGATAACCTGTACTCTAGTCAGAAAACTATGTACCTACTTAGTTCAATTAGGATACATTGAAAGGCTACAGGCTATTGTGATAGCAATAATGGATAGTGCTAACAAGCACATTTAAAGACTTTCTTGTGGGCAAACCGTGAAACAGATGCCAGGACAGTGTGTGTAATTAGCAAACATGCTCACTGCTAATTGAGTTTTGTGCCTTTGCGAAAAAGTGTGTGAATATGCACAGTACTGGGGAGAGTCCTATCCTTAGGGTTCTATTTTATCCAAGCGATTGTGGTAAAACTTTAATTCCTGGTTTCACAGACAGGGTTTAAGCCTGTAATCCCAGACTAAAGTACATATTTGAACTGTCTTAACTAAAAACAACTTGCTTAATATCTTAATATATGTCAATGCCATTGTTTTGTCTCAAGATGCAAACCAGTAATGGTGTTTTCTAAAGAAAGAAAATTAAAAAGGAAGGACAAAGAAATAAAGAAGGTAAAAACATGTAAAGCCTGTTTATAAAAGCTTAATGTCCTAGTTTAACTTAGGCTTAGTCCTATCTTAATCTAAGCCTTATCTGTGATACCAGGCCTAAGATCATTAGCAAGGGTTAACAAAAGATTTGTGATGTCTTTCAGTTATCCACTTACACACCATTTCTGAAATGATTCTAAATGATCTGTATGAATGTTTCTGATGTACTGCACGTGCACAAATTCTGCACTTCATAACACATTTCCCTGTGTGTTTTCTTCATACAGCTGTCATTGCAAAGGTTAATGACGTGTTGGTCATTAAACCATTTAGATTCACATAGTGGCGTCACAGTGGATACACTCCACCCCCACTTCAATACTCACAGCACTGTAATTGACTGTTCATAAACATATCAGCCTGTTTCCCACAATGATTACCAAAGGCTAAATACACTGATTGTACCTGTCCCCATGGCGACCCTACACTCCTAAATGTGCTCTGTTCAGTTGAGCTTGCATATTGACTATTGCTATTAAGTCCAAAATTAATGTTAATGAACCACAATAATATGAAACAATTTCCCTTACTCTCACTATTTCAGTACATTATAATACATAGTCAAATGCTGTTGAGCCATTTGCACGTTGCACACATGCATACATATATATATATATATATATATATATACATAAAATGTAAAAAACAATGATTTAAACTTATAATGTGCATTATGTATTATAATGTACGTAAAAAAAAAGAATAAAATTAATGCTTTTTATTCAGCAAGTACACATTACATTGAAGAAAAGTGTCTGTAACAACACCTACAGGCAGTAGGTACATGCAGTAAATTTTAAAAAATAAAATAAAAAATGTTTCCATAAACATTTATAGCGGCAAAACTATTTCAACATTGATAATAACAACAATAACAAGATTTTTGCTGAGTACTAAATCAGCAAATTAGAAAGTTCTGAAGAATCGTGTGGGACTGAAGGCTGGAGAAATGATGCTGAAAATTCAGCTTTTCCATAAAATTAATCAACTGTAATAATAATATTTCACAATACTTTACTGTATTTTTGATAAATGCAGCCTTGTTAAGCATAGGAGACTTCTTTGACAAACATTATATTATATTATGTCAAAAAAAAAATTATATTTAAAAAATATATGTTTAATTATAACTTAGATTCAGTACTTCTGATACAGCAAACTCAACATTGAACTAATCCTTTCTGATCCTAAGAGGACTCTTATAACTTTTGAATTATAATCCTAACAAGGCAGCCCTACCTCAACTGAGAATTTGGTGACTAATCAGTGAACAGGAAAGCCTACAGACATCTTGTACCACAGTGAGGGTGTAACTGCCATCACTACACAGCGATTTTGGAAAATCAAACAAATCTCACTGTCTATCCTGACAACACTACACCTTTATACTGTCACATGCTCATCCATACTGTAGCCATCTCTCTCTCTATCTGCCTCTCTTCTCCCTCCCCTGCACTCTGACTCCACCCTGCTGTGAATAAAAGGTGGTCGTCTGCAGACTGTTGCTTGTTTAAGTTCAGTTTGCATTAGTCAGTTGGTCAAGGTGTGTTTCGGGGTCTTTCTGAGTGCACGCCTGAGAATCCTTGAGATTATCTCCTTCTGAGGCCGTTCAAAGGAAAGGTAAGAAAATACTTTAAATATATTTATTATTTCGTTAATTTGTACCTGCTTGTCTTGAATTTTATTGATGTACCCTGTGAAGACTTTAAAAAGAAAAAAAATTATGATCAAATAATGAAAATATAGATAACAGGTAAATAGTTTCCCCATTTTAGGATAATTCAGTGTTTGAGGTAGTATGTTTTGAAAACCAAAATGAGACTTTTATTATAAGCTGCCCTACTTTCATACTAGGATGTAATACATTATTTATATTTGGGCTCTTGTCATAAATCTTATCTGTCTTACATGTGTGGTGAATATAAAGCAAACTCACTTTTAGCTTTTTGAATAATTTTTTGGGTGGTTTATAAAGTGAATGTATACATAAATGTGTATACAGTGAATTTATATGCATACTTTATTTTCTGTAATTTTATGAAAGAACTACTGAGCAGAAACATCATGTTGCTTCAACAAGTTTGGCGGGCAGCTTCTAGGTTAATGTGTTAGCTGTCCCTCCTGGTGGCAGCCATATGGTGTCTTTGCAAGCATGTGTGATTGTGATAGTGTGTACCTGATAGTGGACTGTTAGTTGAACTCTCAGCTGGGAGAGGAATACAAATCAGACATCCATTAGAGGCACAATGGGAGGTGACTTGTGTCATTGTTCCAACATACATTTGTAGAAATAAAATGTGTGATTGTCAGTCTCACCGTGTCAGCATATAGAAGGGCTCTGAGTGATTTATGACACTTCTAGAAATTTCTATTAGTCATTTTTGAGTTGCAATCATTTGACAGCAGATTAATCAGCTGATTCATGGCCATATATGTATTTGGTTTATTTTTCAGTAGTTTAATCTCTACATGAATGTTAGATGAGTCTGCCAGCATAGAAGCATATACGTCTTTTCTTATTAGTAAACTGACAGATCAGAATGGATATTCAAATATATCCGTTATTATATTCAAATAACAAAAATCTAGTTGAAATGCCTGCTTATACAAACTAATTGCAAAGTAGGCTACTTGCGTAAGATTTAACATTACTTCAAAAATATTGTCCAATAAAAATAACCAATTATTTATTTAATTTCTTTCTTTCTTTCTTCCTTTATCCCCCACTTGTGTAGCTCTTACAAATAATAGTAGTAACAATAGATTTGTCTATTTCTTCTAACACAACCAATTATTGTCAGAGGTAAGCATTGAAGCCAATCAACTTTCAGTGTCACTTTAGTGCGTCATCAAACCTGCTCGTGAGACAAAAGGTGAAACAAAACTTTCAAATGTTTCTAAGACATCAATGCAGTCCAGATTAATGAAGGATATCACAACAAGTGAAAATGAAAGATAAAGCCATAAATTCATTTTTTGGATGATAGATGGAATGGAGCTCTACATTCAGTCATGATACTTTAGTGAACGGAGAGATTATAATGCATCATTATATTTAGAATTTGGTTACACTTTATTTTAAGGTATCTTAAAATAAGGTATCTGTATAAGCAGGCATTTCAACTACATTTTTGTTATTTGAATATAATAACGGATATACCTTATATCACATTTAAGTACTGTGTAACGATAAAGAACTTCATGTATTTACTATAGGGTTAGTATTAAGGTGTGGATAAGGTCAGTACCATGTAATTATGCATAATTGTACTAAGTACATGTAGCATGTTTAACAGGCACACTGTAAAATAAAGTGTTGCCAAAAAAGTTTATGTATCAGCGGAGTATCTTTATTAAAAAATAAAAAAGATTTCCTGCAGACATTCTTTGCTTCCTCTCTCCCCACACATGCACTTTGAGGCTAACAGACCCTTGCCGTGTTTCTCACTCTTATTAACACTCAGCTGTTAAAATGCTTCTAAGTAACCCAACAGATGCTCAGAGAGAATGAGGACCTTGTTGTACCTCAAAAAGGCCTGTTTTATTTTTATTTTTTTCCACAGCTGGGCTAGGAGCTGTGAATTCCAGTGCACAAATATCGTCCGCCTGCTACGTCATACAATAGATAAAAGGAGACTAGATTGGGTGTTACATTGCAAGGCCATATTTTGAAGGATGACTGGCATATGAATTATTTGAGCACCTTCTAATTGGTCTGCTACAACACATGTACTCTGTCTGGTTTCCCAGAATTCAGTTCAGGTAATTGAAAATTAATAAACTCAAATATACAATTTAGCTACAGTTCTTATTTCACAGTATTATTCCCGTCACATATTAAAATAAGTAATATTAAGTATTATATTATTAAGTAATAAGCAATATTTCATGTATGGACATTTTAAGAAAAATCTAAATGTATTAGATATTAACAAACTAGTTCAAACCATGGTCTGGAATATGTTTTCTGACTAGATCACAGCCTCTTAAAGTCTTTCCTTGGTTTGCAACAAGAATCCCCCCCCCCCCCCCCCCCCCTTCTTTTTTCTCCATAGAAAGCCAGAATAAAAGTGTTGTCATTGATGATTTATGTGTTTCTTTGTGAATAGACTGCGCTATAACACTGGGAAAAAAGGGTGTGAGGGACTGAATGAAGTAAAAGACAGAAGGGTAGAATGAGGGACTAGGAGGACAAGAGCAAGGGAGGGATTTCTGTAAACACTGTTGGCCATCTGTGTCTCAGTGAGAGGCCGCATGTGAGTATTTAACTAGACTTATTTGCTGAGGTGTTCATACTTTCAGTGACTAAAGCAATGAGATTCCTGAAGAACATTTCACAGATAGCAGATAGACTTTCATTTTTACTAGGATCAGAGGTCATGTTTAAGTGTATAGGCTAAATTTAGCTCCCTGAGATCAAAGGTTTGAAGAAAGTATGAAAAGACTGCATAATCATGGAAGGCGATGTTTACATTGTAATTTAATATTTTTCAGTTGATTGTTTTCATACAAAGTCACTTATGTATAAAAGGCTCATGTTTTATCTAAATACAGTAAATTAAAACATAAGATTCAAAAATTAAAAGATTCTCTCCCCCCCCCCAGAATTCTTTTATGAATAAAAGTATATATACATATATATATATGTATATATCAAGAGTTAAGTTAAGGCTAAAGTTGCATGAAATGGAAGTTGTGATAGTTTTTTCTTCTCTGTATGAAATTGCTTCTTGAACAAGAAGAAATTTAGGGTGGGATGTGATTTTGTCCATTGGGAATTTATTAGATCATCAGAGAAGAGATGTTGAAAGAGGGGGGGAAAGTTAATCTGATTAAAGATTACGAGGTCATGACTTTCAAAATGAAAATAATGATGTGCATGGATAAATACTTTAAAATAAATACTGCAGAATTTTGATTTCATAATGACTTTAAAGTACCACAGAAATATCTATATCTTTTGCTGATTTTTTGTTTGTTGGATATTGACATATATCTCTAAAATTCCTGTGAATTTATTAAGTGGCTTCAGGACATGAGCACGTTCATTTACCTTTTGCAATTTATATTTATACTACCACCAACAACAACAACAACAAAAAAAAATCACATCTCTCATCTTTTAAACTATTGGCAGGATTGAAGCCAAAGTGCAATCAGAAATTAATTCTTTGTAATTATGTTTTCCAATATAATTATGACATTATGTTGTTATAGCGATCACTAGAGTGTATATTTATATATTCACTGCAGTGATGCTTAATTAATCATATTGCTAATGTTAGTGCTTTTTAACGAATGGCTTGTAAAGTTGTTCTTGTATTTTCAGTGGGTGAATGGGACACTGTTTCTGACCTTTGCAAAAATAGTTCATAGAAAGGAGGGAAAAGGAGCCAACTGATAGGGTTAAAAGGTCTACATCAGTGTTTCACTGTCTGCAACTGTAGACTTTGCTCTATTCTTTTTCATCAGCTAAGCTTACATTCCTCCTTTTTTCTCTTCCATACTCTTTCTCTCTTTTACCTTGACATGGAAAAGTGTGTTATGAGTCTTTCAGATAATTCTCATACAATTGCCATGATCACTGGAATTAGCATTCCTCTTCACAAAATGACATCCCAACAGACCTGACCTAGAAATACAATTTTAGGATATGTGATTTGATTATTATGAACTACACCATGTTGTTGCCAACACCACATTTGTATGGTTGGATGAAGCTATATGTCTTATGCCAAACCATTTGATAAACACTGTCAAATGTCACATTATATCTAATATCACACATTACCTTTAATAAATTATTTATATTGTGCTATAATATTGTACATATAAATGTATAAAAACGCATATAAAACTTTTGTATTAGACAATGTCAGTATTACATGATGATAGACAGATTTGAAAAAACAATTTATAACACATTCTGATTGGTCTTTTGGTCTTTGGCCAAAAACTATATCTCTCTCAAAGAGCAGAAAACCTAGATGGCCTATTACATTTCTATGTGATTCTCAACAGCCTGAGAAAAAGCCAAAAGGTCAGCCCTGTCTCTCATCATCTTGATGGAATCTTTGTTTCATTCACATCTTAGTTGATATTGTTTTTCCGTGCAAATTAAAGATTCAAAGTGAAGCATTATGAAAACTTGTTTGGTCATTTAACAAGGGACAAGCAAAAATGTAAATAATAATGTAAAGTGATGTACACAAGCATCAACCTGCACATCCACTGTTTACTGTCTGGGATTCCTGCACTGTGAAAGGTGAAATGCTTGAAATGTCATTCTACTTACTGAAAACTTCCTCAGAGATTCTTGTTCTTAGTGAGAAATACCAATAAAGGGTTTGCTTCCTGTCCTTTGCTTAAAAGTTAAAATGTCAGCTTCAAGGTCACAGTTAAGAGGCTACATTTTGATGCCTGAAGGAGTCAAATTGTCTAATCTTATTTAGAATAATGAATGAGGAGACTGTATAATTATGGAGAGTCGTATTAGCATTGAAATGGATTTATTATTAATTAGTAAATACTGTTCAAAATTTTGGGTTGGTTAGATTTTTAATGTTTCTGAAAGAAGCCTCTTTTGTTCTCAGACATTTTCTCTTAACATTTTAAACTAAATGGACTGGTTATTTTGTTTTTAGCTGAAAGAATATGAAATTGATTATAAAGAATATTTCAAAAATGTGTAGGAAAAATTATTATTGTTCTCAGACAACAATGTGGGCCGCAATTAGTTAATACTGTTGGCAATACACTTATTTATCAATACATTTAAATTATCAGGTCGTTTTAATGACTTGTTAATGTTTATTTCATTTTAATTCATAACTTACTTTTTTATTTAATGTTGATGGATAGAGATACATTTAAATGGATTCTATTGTATTGTTTTGTATTGTAATTTTTTGATTTATTTCTTTGTTGAATTTGTATTTGATTAACTTACCATTGATTGACTGATTAATTCTTAGATTTTTTTTACCCACTTTCCCACAGGCCATGGCCATGGCTGCTTTCCTGGTAGGTTTTGTGCAATTGGCTCTACTACCATCAGCTTTTGGCGGTGCATATTATGGACACAAGCCACATCCTCAACAGCATCAACCCTTACCACAGATTCCACACATGGGCATGGGAAAGGATATGCCACACATGTCATATCCGCACTACAGAAAAGACCTACCAATGCACCTAAACAAAGGCAAAGATATTAAAGGTAGGACCACTTGTTTTCTTAGTACTTATGGTTGTTCTTATTTCAATAGACATACTTGTTCTTATTTCAATAGACATTTAATTAGACAACAGACTTTGTAGTGATTATAATTAGTTGGTATAGTATATAATATGCATTTCCATTGCTAATGAAGTCTTCATTGGTTAAATAATGTGGTTATTTTTATTTATTTTTTGTTACTTGTGCTGACAAATATTCTTATGGTTACTGTTACCTAATCATGGCCTTGCTTTTCCCTTACAAAGGTGAGACCATTCCAAGAGGTGAACAGGTTGCTCAGGGAGAGACTGGACCTCAAGGGCCCCCTGGTCCACCTGGTGCACCTGGGCCCCAAGGACATCCTGGCCCTCAAGGTAATGGTATGCAAGGCCCTCCTGGAAGGCAAGGACCTCCTGGTCCTCCAGGATTCCCTGGAGTTGGTAAACCAGGAATACCAGGTATGCCCGGGAAGCCAGGAGGTATTGGGCAGCCTGGACAGCAAGGTGAACAGGGACCCAGAGGTGAAGAGGGACAACCAGGCATGACTGGGCAGCCTGGACTTCCTGGACCCCCAGGGCTGCCAGGAATAGGAAAGCCTGGTGGACAAGGATTACCAGGACAGCCAGGGGGCAAAGGAGATCCAGGACATAAAGGTTTTCCTGGTCTCCCAGGGTTGCCTGGGCCTAAAGGAGACCGAGGAATTGGACAACCAGGCCCACTAGGACCCAAAGGGTCAATTGGGCCACCAGGGCCACCTGGACAGGCAGGATTACCAGGTGTGGGTAAGCCTGGTCTTCCTGGTGTACCAGGTCCACCTGGTCTGCCAGGGAAACCTGGACTGCCTGGGGAGTCAGGTCCAAAGGGTCCACCTGGAGGACAGGGCCCACAAGGACTACAAGGGGCCCCTGGTATTGGAAGTCCAGGAGGAAATGGATTACCAGGCCAACCTGGTACACCTGGCCACAAAGGATTACAAGGATCACCAGGGTTACCTGGGAAACCTGGATTACCTGGATTTGGCAAACCTGGCTACCCTGGCCCAAAGGGTGATAAAGGAATGGGAGGGCTCCCTGGTGCTCAAGGACCAAAAGGAGACAAAGGTTATGGTGGCCAACCAGGCATGATGGGTCCACCTGGTCAAACTGGTCCTCGAGGCCCTCCTGGATCAATGGGGGCACCAGGTGAAATTGGTTCCCCAGGGCTGAAAGGAGAGGGAGGTGCAGAAGGTGCAAAGGGAGAGCCAGGGCCTATGGGGCAACCAGGTCCTCCAGGATTTCCTGGCCAACCAGGCATCCAAGGGGAAGATGGACAAACTGGGCCAAGAGGACAACCAGGACCCATAGGTCCCAAAGGAGAAGCAGGAAGCAATGGCGTACATGGTTCCCCAGGTCCATCTGGCCTGCCTGGTCTTAAAGGAGAACTTGGTCAGCCAGGCCCAGAAGGACCACAGGGCCCTAAAGGCATTCCAGGACTTGCAGGTCCAGGAGGACCAATTGGGCCTTCTGGACCTCCTGGGCAAAAGGGAGAAGTTGGTCCCCCAGGTCAAGCTGGTCCACGCGGTGAAGGCAGTCCCGGAATCCCTGGTCCTGTTGGTCCTGCGGGTCCACCTGGCCCAAATGGAAACCCAGGTCAGCCAGGAATCCCAGGTCTACCGGGACCTCCTGGACCCCCAGGCCCCTCTCCTTCCCCTGACCAAATAGGTGTTCTTCCTGAGATGGGCCCTGCCCTTGATGGTATAAAAACTGGTGGGTACAAGAAAGGGAAGTATGCTGGAGGAGGTGATATGATGGGTGCCAATGGTCTGGAGATGCCTGCTTTCACTGCACAGCTGACCACACCATTCCCTCCAGTTGGCACACCAATAGTGCTTGACAAACTATTGTATAATGGGCGTCAGAATTACAACCCTCAGACCGGTGTGTTCACCTGTGACATCCCAGGCATCTACTACTTTGCCTATCATGTGCACTGCAAGGGTGCAAATGTATGGGTTGGGCTCTACAGGAATGGGGAGCCACTTATGTATACATATGATGAGTACAAGAAGGGATTCCTGGATCAAGCATCTGGGAGCGCTGTGATTCCATTACAACCAGGAGACACAGTTTATTTACAGTTACCATCTGACCAGGCAGCTGGATTTTATGCAGGACAGTACGTTCATTCCTCCTTCTCTGGCTTTTTACTGTACCCAATGTAGATTGCAAGAATTAGGAGGATAATTTGATGAAGAGAGAGGGAAGAAAGAACTGACATTAAAACGTTTGACTTACAAAATGTCAGTATTTTAAAATACGTTCTCATAGGGAATAAAGAAGACTCAAAGACAACCCTTTTAAACTCAACCCAGCAATATCAATCTACAGACTGGATGAGTATATGCAAAATAAATCACAGAGTACTGTGTCTATAAAGATACAATCTACACAAAGACTCTCACAGATTGTAGTAAGAAATTTCAATTCAACACCACATTTAAACAGCTTTTTTTTTAAATATGTATTTTGTAATGTATTTATGTATTTGTTTAATTCATGGTATCCAACATGAATATACATGCTTTCAAATGTTTAGAACACTATTTTTACTGTCATTGTGACATTTGCATGATAAGTAATGTATTCACTTCAAATGAGATAAGAAAACCCATTCAGTTTTCAAAAATATTACATCACATTTGTCTTTCATCAATGATTTTTTTATTTTATAAAATGTTAAAAAACTGTTAACGTGTTTGCACACTTCTAATATTGTAACAAATGTGCTGTGTGAACTGCAACCAAATTACAAATTTTAATGAATGAATGAGTGTGTGTGTGTGTGTGTGTGTGTGTGTGTGTGTGTGTGTGTGTGTGTGTGTGTGTGTGTGTGTGTGTGTGTGTGTGTGTGTGTGTGTGTGTGTGTGTGTGTGTGTGTGTGTGTAAGAGAGAGCATGTGTGCTTGATTTTATCTTCTCCCCAAAAAGATCATTTTCAAACTATAATTACTAACTTGTCTGAAAACCACTTATATTTTGTTTTTTTCCTCAAAACAATTTAAATCTAACTATAACGAATCATAACTGAATTGAATTTTTACCAGAAATTTTACCCTTTTTTTGGACTACTAATTTTGTAAAGCAAAGGTGCTGAAACTGTCCCAGAAATTGAAATTGCCCCCCCCCCCCCACACACACACTTTGTTGGTGACTTATTCTTTGAATTTTGTAATAAAGATGATTTACATGCATATTTGTATGTCAATCAATTTCTGGAATAATATATCTCTTAAAACCATCACCTAATTGAGATCATGTAGGGAATTTGATTACCATATAGTAATATCATAAGGGATAAATAATAAATATCTTACATTTAAAGTATCACAATTATTATAAATTTTACCAATTATGAAAATACATATAAATATTATAGTTCTTATGTGATGTGTTGTAATTAACCTTGTACTTAAATGCTAATTTATTGAAAAACATATTTTTTTTAGTTAAAAGTATTAGTATTAGTAAAAAAATAGATTAACAATAGTTTACAACAAAATGGCACAGTTGAGCTGCTATAGTGATTGTTAATGATAATATTCAATTGAGCAATTATTAATGCAATACAACTATTAACTTTGTCTTAGTCATGAGTTTCACCAAAAAACAAAGAAAGATTGTGAAACAAAATTCTTAAATGATGTTGAAAGGAATTTAATTAACTGCAAATGTAATTATTATTGTTTTATGTAATAACTGTACTCACAGTAAATGACTAGCCTAATGAAATGGAAAAATGGTTTCTATTTGTGCAAAAAAAATAAAAATAAAAAACAATTCCGATTGTGGCGAAAGCTTGGCTTATTGACTTTTATGCTTGCCCTCCATAACCTCCCTTGACATGGTTAGTTACATGACTTAATTAATTTTCATTGGCCAAAATAAAATTCCAGATTAAGTTGTTATTCTTTTACATAGTATTTGTGTTCACTGAAAGGTAAAAAGTAACTAGCACAATGAAATGTCAAAATTATTTTAGTGCCACAAAAAAAAAAAAAAAAAAAAAAAAAAAAAAAATCTATATATATATATATATATATATATATATATATATATATGCTGATTATGGCAAAAGCTTGACTTATGATCCTTTTTTAACCATGCTCACGTTTTATCGTGATATAATATAACCCATTTAATACACAACCTAATTAAGATTCATTAGCCCAGTCTCCAGCATAGCAGCATGCAGCTGTTACTTCCTCCTTCTTTTCAGAATGAACGTCAAGGATCCCAATTAATATCCATGAGGCAAGCAACCGCACCCTACTCTGTACTCGGTGATGCTGAGGATGCGCAGACCGTGATGCTGCGCTGCCGAATCACATTGCTCTGAGGGGCGGAGAGATTCTTTTCTTTCCTGTTTGTGCGCATGAGCAACATATTATTGCCTTCATTGATAAAAATCCTTTGTGTTAACATTTCCTCATCTAATAGTCACTGTTGCTTTTCATCAATCCATACGGTAAGTTATTTATTAAAAGGCGCTTCACGTTAAATAACCGCTTTCTATTTACACTGATCCGTTTGTAATTTGAAACGGTCAGTTTATCCTTCATCCGGAAGCCGACCGGCAAGATGTGCCTACATGTTGTTAAACAGCTAGATCAGTTTTTTGATGCCTATTTAATTTCTGTACCAAATAGAAATATGTTTTGTGCTTTATCTCGCATGCTATGTCATGTGTATAATCATGTGACATTCATAAACGTAGCTTATATGCTATTGAGTTAATGTTTTTTTTTAATTATTATTATTTCCTTTTACATTGCTGGGGTACTTTAATGCAGATGTTGAGATATTTCAGGACTGCCATTTCTATACAGGACCCTAAATGGATTTCGTAGATTACGTTCTAAATACTTGATTTTAGCTTTTGGGGATATTTTTATTTCAGTTTAGAGATGCTCTGTCTGTATAATAATCAGAAATTGTCAAACTGAAATATCAAGTATAGACGTCTGTAAATAATATATTTGATATGGTGATACAGTTATCTTGACATTGGCAATGGCATCGCGCGCTGGCCCAAGAGCTGCAGGGACTGATGGGAGTGATTTTAAACACAGAGAGAAAGTGGCATCTCACTATCAGATGAGGTAACTATAACCCTCAAACTGTCACAGCAATATAACATTACCAATAAAATTGTATATATCAGAATATTTATTTGAATTGTGAAAATGTCTTTCAGTGCTTCATTGAAGTCAGAGATAAAAAAGCTCACCCTAGTGCATTTCTTCATATGGATACTGGTGGCGGCTCAGGTTGCTGTTAGTCACCTCAATCTGGTGTCACATGACTTGGTGGCCATGCCCTATCAGTGGGAGTATCCCTACCTTTTGAGTCTCCTGCCCTCGTTTATTGGAGCCCTGGCCATGCCGAAGAATAACATCAGCTACCTGGTGATTTCCATGATCAGTGCTGGTTTGTTCTCTGTGGCACCCTTGATTTTTGGTGCAATGGAAATGTTTCCTCTGGCCCAGCAGCTGTACCGACACGGGAAGGCCTACCGGTTTATTTTTGGCTTCTCGGCTGTCTCTGTGATGTATCTACTCATGGTGATTGCTGTTCAGGTGCACGCGTGGCAAATCTACTACAGCAAGAAGCTTCTAGATGCGTGGTTCAACTCAACACAAGAGAAGAAGAAGAAATAAAGACACTGTCCTACACTTGAGTTTATCCACATTAGTTGTTACTGTACAATGCATGCAATGATTTTTTTATGTTAATATATATACTGTATATATTAACATAATATATATTTAATTATATTTGCTAGCCAAAAAAATCTTATTTAATATTATCTGCATTTTACTTTTATTAACATTATGCTTACTTTGTGATAAAAGTTAACCATATGTTATTTAAAACCTATAATTCTGTTTAAGTACAACTTGTTTTTTTCAGGAGGTCTGGTCAATGTCCAAGAAAATTTCTCGTCATTTTTTAATAATACGGAAATAAAATATTTCTTTAGATATTTAATTGTTATGTATTTAATACTGATGATTTCATTTTAAGCGTGATTTTTTTTATCTAACAAGGTCTAACATAGTATATAGTGATATCACATCATAAAGGTCATCTATGTGACTTATATAAGGCATTTATTTTTGTCTGCTTTAAATAAAATAAATAAATTACACTAGTCAGTTTTATTAATTTGAACGAACAGATCAGTTTAATATAAAATATATTTGTATTATTTTTTGTTTAGTAACAAAATTCTGACGCCATATAGGCCACCTCATCAGTAGGCCTAGAAATTGAATTTATAAGTGTCCGAATAGCGCGCATGCGCGTTTGTGGTTTTGCCACGTACAGGTCGCTGTGAGGCGTTTCCGATCAGTCAGTCAGACGTCGTTCAGCTGAAGTCCAGGACACACAGGCTGCTGCTGGGATTGACACGTCCAAATAACCAGGTAGAGACGAGGGGCTTCTCGTACAAACATGTACATCCGTTTATATGCCTACTTTATAGTTTTTCAAGGCAAAATAACCATTAGCAGTTAGCTGGTTGAGTAAATTAGCATTAGCATAGCTTAGCCCGTGTGAAACTAGGGCAAGCTAAAAAAAATAAAAACAGAGGTTTTGTATTAAAGGCAGCGTTTTAAAACTACAGTAGTGGGTCGTTAAATAGTAGTGTTTAAAAGTCAGGAAAGATTGTTGTAATAAATTATATTAGATTTGTTTGCAGCATTTTATCCTTCTTGCGCTAGGAGAATTGTCACGCTCAGACCTTTATTTGGCAGAAAGTTGCTGCATCATCAGGTGAACGAGGCCTGATCGGATGTTTTAAATGCATAATTCTTTAGCAAGACTTTTAAAAGTCATGCTGGTTCGACGAAAGGAAAATTGTCCAAAAACCACACCATTTTCTTGTCTAAACGATCTTCAGTTAGCTGAGATAGCTGATGGGTTGTTGTGATTGGAATCTGTCGTTTTGCCATCATATCCAACACTAGAAATCCTTCATATGCATAAATTCATACAAAGTGTTAAAATGATGTTACTACTTGTAAGACAGGAGTAAATCTGCAATTGATTGACAGTTTGACATTTAAATTTGTGTCGTTTTTTTGATCCAGCGGCAAGAATGGTTAGCAATCATGTTTTTCGTTGAATTCCATGAGTCAAATACAGGTCTGTCCACCACATGCTGCAGAGGACTAGACTGAACCAAAGGTCAACGAGTCAGAGTAACATAGTTAAAATTCTCCTGGTGAGATTGTACTTGAATGAATGAGATTGTACACACTCATGTCGTTTGTGCTTTTTGCAATAGAGATTGGTTCACTTGTGATCAAAAACCCAAAATATTTCTCCCTATCATTTTGTCTGAGGCCAAAGTCTGTGCTGAGAAAGATTGTGTGTGCCAAATCATCTTATGACCCTTAGACTTTTATGAAGTTAATGTTATGATCCAGCAATATACAGTAGCACTTGTTCAGATACAACCTCATAGATGAGCCATAAGGGTATAGGTTTAAGTAAGACTTGACATTTTTTATTTCCATAACAAAAGCACTAAAATTAGTGGCGGGTGAAGACACGCATTGAGTTACAGGTTACAAGTATCACATTTCATTGGTAACTGTTGTGTTACAAGAGTAATTCTGTGCTTTTGATAGAAAGAACATAATGATTTGTTTCTTCATAGATCATGTCAGAGGTTTTACTAATCACGCCCCTGCTCTACATCTGTATTTGTGTACATTTAATGTAGTTCTCTCCGCTGCCGCTCTGATGTTGTGTTTGGTTTCAGTTTGTTGTTCTACTATCAGATATGCATGTGTTGCATTAGTGATAAATGGTTTTGTTCTAGTGCTAATAGTGCATTAATAGTAAGAGGCTCATATTGGCTGGCATAAGTGGCCATTTTGACACAATTGGACATTTTGACAAACATTTGTATTTATTTTGCAGTGGATTCACTTATTTGCCATTGCGTTAAAGTGGTTTGCATGCTCTTTAGCTAATCACATTGGTGTGAAACCCATATTTTTATGTTTATCAATATGCATACATTTTAAAAATGCAGTATTTAAAAATGTTTTTCCAGCAGTATGAATGGCCAGCTGGACCTGAGTGGAAAGCTGATCATTAAAGCTCAGCTGGGGGATGATATTCGTCGAATCCCCATTCACAATGAAGACATCACCTATGACGAGCTCCTGCTGATGATGCAGCGAGTCTTTCGTGGGCAGCTACAGAGCAGCGATGAAGTCGCCATAAAATATAAGGATGAAGGTCAGTCATGAAGTCACCATGAAATCAAAGTTGATGATTCTTTTGTTTTTTTAAATAGAATTTTACAGTACAACCTTCCTTGCCTTCAATATAAAAAAAATAAAATATATAATTAAGATTTTATAAGGATTTTTTTATATATAAAATGACAGATCATTTAGGCTAAAGTAGTGGTGGGTGAAGGTTAAAATCATTATTTCATCTTGTTCTTTTTTTATAAGAAGACATGCGCAATAGAAATGTAAATATACAAATGAAATAAACAGTGCTTTAGTTTTTCACAGTAGTTGTATTTAATAGTAGTATTCAAGAATGAATAAACAAATTAATCAGAAAAGAGCAGTAATTGATATTTTCTTTTGTCTGTTGATTTAAATTTAATGACAATCACCGCTTCAGACAGTATGGGAGCATCGCATTGTTCTCTTTCTCGTTTGATACGGTACAAAAATATAGCTGTGAAATGAGTGTGTCAGCTGTCTTAAATGAGTTAAAAGGGTTTAAAGTAATGTAAAGAGTTATGAGAAAATAGATCTGATGTCTGATCCGCATATGTATTATTACATTTCTCTATATTTACCTATAAGATCTGCTTGGAAATTTTAAAGCACTGTTTGCAAATTTACATGTGTCCAAAATAACAAAAACCATAGCTTTTTTTTGTGCATTTTAGCAGGGCAGGTGCAAATCTGAACCAGTCTGACTGGGCCATTAGAAAAAAACCTTAGCATAGAGTCGTGATGTATGAAAGGCACAGCTAAATGTGACATTTATTGAAATTGGTTTAAGTGAAATTGAAAGTTATTATATTTATTAAATCTTATCATGGATAGCTTTCAATTAAACTGTAATTAATGTTGAATGGCTATAATTAATGGCTAAAATTGAGGCAAAAAAAATCCATGTAATAATGACATGAGTGTCAGTACTGGAATCAGTGATGCTGGCCTTCATTCATAGTGATTAGCAAAAAAATGGCATGAAAATATTTAAAATCTACCATTTTTGTTGTTTGTACATTTTCTTGAGATTAGTGTAAAAGTTTTAAAATATTTTAAAAAATCTGGAATGTTAGGTGAAATTGACATTTACCTCTTTGCTTAGTCATGTTGTATAATGCTAGATGTTCTTAATGAAACTCTCAGTAGCTTTGCACTACAAACTACTAATTTCACATGTATCTTTTTTTTTTAATCATTCTTTTTTCTGTTTTCTTTCAGATGATGACCTTATCACCATCTTTGACAGTTCTGATTTGTCCTTTGCGATCCAGTGCAGTAGAATATTGAAACTCACTCTTTTTGGTAAGAATCCAGCAATGCTTGGGACTTTTGCTCAACCTGAAAATCGCAAACATTTTAGAATAAATGTTTACAGTAATAAACTTTCAGTGTAGTGTAGTAATTTTCACGATCAGCCTAGTATGAAACTGGTGAATGGTGTAATGGAATTGACGACTGATGTCTTGAACAGCTAAGTAAACTCTGTTGCTTTCACTTGGTATGTTTACCATAAAGGAGCATGAAAGGAATGTCATGTAACTTTTTCTAAAGCACTGTTTGCGTATAAGCAGATTTAAAACACTGTTATGTAATGCATAACCAGATGTTAACTAGTATAAAAGTAGTCCCATTTTAAAATAATTATTTAGAACAACTGTTTTGTAATGTTTTTTTTGTGCTTTTAAAAGTTAAATGTGAAGCTTGTTTTTTTTTGGTCAGTCCTCCAGCCCTTTTGCTTGCTATGCTTCCATTGTAAGTATCTGTATTTGTTTGTTTTATAAACTGAGGGGCAATATATATTCTTATAATGGCCACAGGCACGACAACACTGTTTTCAGCAGTGCTAATCATGCTCAGAGTTAAGGTCAGTGAGCTTGTGTAGGTTTATCTTACCTGCAGGAAGATCATATTCCAAAAACGCTCCAGTGGTCACGGTGTCCCTTGACAGAATAGGTGTACAGCACTATAAGAACCAAGCAGCTCATATGCAGCCCATAGTTGTTTTTATGCTTTTCAGATAGTGTTTTACATACAAAAAAGCAGTATATCAGTTAAAGCTTCTCAAATCCACATTGTGTCTTTGTGACCCAGAAAACAGTGTTATTCTGAGCTGTAACCTTTGAGTTAAAATGGACTCTCTGTTAAGCACATAATCCCACATCGGCATGGATGGGGAAATATTGCGGAGTTAAGCTCTTTTAATCTTAAAAATGCCGAACTTGGTAATGTTTCATCCAACCAGGAGATGTCGTTTTCTTTTGTGTTTGTTTTTTTTCAATGATAAAACAGCTGTAGCTTTTAGGGTCCAGCAGAGGGTGCAATAGAACAAGATTTGAACTGATAATGAGGCAGTGTACCTGTCCATGTAAGTTTACTAGTGGGGTGTTACAATCTCTGTTGTTAGTTGGTGCACATATGCCTTTTGTTGTTAGCAAATATACAGTATGTGTATGTACATTTTTATAGCATGCTGATCACTTCATCAAACAAATAACCAAATCCAATGTGGCGATCTGGATCATCGGTTATCCCGATGCTCTTTGCAACCCCCGAGGCCGTCGACATAACTGGTTTCCACTGTATATATAGTTGTTTTTTTCATAGATGGCACAAACAAATATTCTTAAGAGAGGAAAATCAGACCCGGTTACTTGCCCAGTGACGTCATGCGCTCTCTTTTCTAGCGATGTTTGGCTCACACAGGTACATCTGCACTGCGGTGTCAGTGCCAGTTCTCAGCATGTGCTGACTATTCTTCAAATGTGTCATCGTTAACGCTGCTGAAACTGTAGATTTAGGCTGCTTGGTTAACAATATTTTACATCGATTTATTTGGCAAGTCTAGCCAAAATCAGAGGTTACAATCTGCGTGGGCGTAACAAAACCAGTAATTTTGCTCCTGTTGTAGACTATATGATCTGAAAGAACTGATTTGAGTACCAAAGCAAGTATATGTTTCTTAATAACTTTTTGTCCTGTCTGCACTGTCCAAAGCCTAGTTGCTCAAGCCAGATGAAGTCATGTCTTGACCATGCAAATGTTGCCCTGCCCTGTTGGATCGGTGAACTAGTTAAAGAGAATTTTGGGAAGAAAATTTTAAGAGTTCAAATGTGCTGGTTCACAGTTGTATAACATCACGTGTGCGTATGCATCCCAAATGTGTGACTTGCGCCCAGGGGCTGGGTTGTACGCCTGCTAGCATTGTGTGATCTCTGAAGAGTCTGGAACAGTTCAAGAGGCAGCCGGTCTCACACATATGGACTGAGGAAAGAGCATTCCAAGCTCATACACAACGCAAAAAAGTCTGGATTACCTCATCATATAGACATAGTCTGGCTATCTAAATTATCAAATTTTTTTGATTGCTTGTTGATTTTGACATCCTAACCAGTAAAGTAACTTTTCTGTCATCACTGAAAGCGTTAATCTAAAGTGACAAAATCATAGCAAGTAAGAACATTTTTTGTTTAATATTTTAGGACTGGAATTTGGATAAAAGAAAGATGACAAAAATAGAAATTAAGTGGTCAATGAAACTTGCAAACTAAAATAGATTAGAATAATAGCTTTATGGGAATAGTTTGTTCTATAGTTAGAACAAAGTGTAAGACAGTGTTGTCAAAAAATGCTACTTATGTTTTCGCAGTGAATGGACAGCCTCGGCCACTGGAGTCATCTCAGGTGAAGCACCTGCGTAGAGAACTGATCCATTTGAGGAATAAAGTCAACAGCCTGCTCGACAGCCTGGAGCCCCCCTCAGAGTCTGTCCCAGAGAGCACCAACCCAGAAACCGGTACACATGAACTCTCCCAGGAGGATTCTTTTGTTCTTCATATCCAATCCTGTAACTAAAGCATTTGAAGCATGTCAAATCACTGTAGAATCTCACTTAGATTGTATAAGTTGGACAACATAAAGGGTTAGTTCAATGAATAGTTAATTTTCAGACTCTTGTGTCATTCCCAGCCCATAAGACTTTATTGACTTTACTGTGGACAGACAGTAGACTTTACTGTGGAATATAACACCAAATAGCATTCTCATTGAAAATCTTCTTAAACCAATTTGCATTTTAAGCTGAAGTGTAAGTTATATCTTAATGTGTCACATTTTAATGCATTCAAACACGTTTATCATATGGGTTTGGAGCAGAATTAGGATGATGATTGAATTTTTAGCTGAACTTTGGTGTAAATTGAACCTTATAAATGTAGGAGGTGCAGGCAGGCAGTACTAAAGCAGTCTTGTTCTGATGTTTCTGTGACAGAATGTGTGCACGAGGCAGTAGATTCAACAATGAAGCATGCCCCGCCGGTTAGTGCTGCTAGCATGTCTGCGTTTGACCCCCTGAAGAACCAGGAAGAGGTCAACAAGAATGTCATTTCTGCATTTGGCCTGTCTGAGGAACCTGCTCCAGGTATCTTGTACATGTACAGATATCATAGTATTTTGTTGTGGCTTGTTAATTGAGTTTTTCCCCTAGTGTTAAAAAAAATCTAAAATAATATAAAAAAATAAGTTTAGTGTTCATGGCCAAGTAACTATGAATTTGGGTTTTTTTTTGTTTTTTTTTTTTTAGCTATAGCACTATAGTTTGTACTTGTCAATGGTTTATTATAGCCACTTGCTGCATTAATTTAGGTTTCAGCTGATGAGCTGTCACAGGTGTTTCTCTGCTATTTTTACAGCTTCTGGTGTGGCTCGGTCACTCAGATTGTGTATCTGGAACCACCTGATTTATAATGAATCACATTTTCGTTATCTGTTCCTTGTGTTCCAGTTCCAGCTGTAGCCGCCACCGCTGCTGCAGAGGAGCGCTCTGCTACTCCCGACAGTATTGCCTCTTCATCCTCTGCAGCTCCTCCTGCGGTGGCTCCCCAGGCTCCCCCACCTTACTCAGGGGTCCAACAACCCCCCTCTAGTACTATGGATGGTAAATACACCACTTTTACAAATTGTACAAGGTACACTTGTAGAAAGTGCTCTGTCTGCAACCTTTTTTTTACTTTAAAGCATCTTAGGCTAAAGGCTCTCAAACTTGTATAATCAGGGTCAGGTGACCCTGTTTAATTATACAATCTGAAACCAGTCTCATAATTCCGAGCTTTCTTCAGACTGACCAGTTGATTTTGAGAAGGTAGTTTTGCACATCCCTATTGCAGATGTTTTCTTCTGATGCTTATGTGAAAGTCCAGCGAAAGAAAAATGAACAACGAGTCATATGGCCACAAAGTCTTTGTAGTGGATTCAAAGCATAATGTTATTCTCCGCTTGACTATTGGAATATCTCCCCTGGTTTTCTTTCCAAAAAACGTCCACATCAGCTCAGTGCACTTGAGAAATGCAGAAATCCAATTCTCGATTTGGCAGGTCACGCTGCTTTGGCAGGAAGGTCACACACCTGTACTTACACATGTTCTCTCATACGCGTACACAAACGCACACAAAACGTATTTGTTTGCAGCATAAAAGCGTCTTACAGATGTTGTCTAACTGAGACCCTTGGGAAGCTGTCCAGCGGAAGAAAAACAAAGCACAAATCAAATGGCCTTCGATTCGAGTGCATACTGTTATTCTCCACTCGTCCTTTGGGTTTGATCCCACTCCTTTCCACTTCCATAGAAGTTTTTCCACATAGACGCAGTGTACATGAGAAGTTGCGTGGCGCTCTTCAAGATTTGGCAAATTGTGTGGATGGTTGCCATGGTTGCAAGGAGTTATGGAGTCGTGATGCTTTTTCCCTGCTTTATTGCTCCCATCTCCCGATGCACTGGGACACACGCACAGCCTTTTCTCATTAGTGTCTTGGTGCGTTGCACACAAACAGTATGAACTTTGGATAATCTGTCTGTGTGCTTTGTGTCAGCGAAGCCGCTGTTACTTGTACCCATCGTAATACGTGAGGTCTGTTGATGTGCAAGGTTCTCTTGCTTTTTAAGGTCTTATTTGGATCACTTTAAGACTATTTAATTTGGAAAACCAATAAAGCATTTAAAATGTTGGTTAGGATCAGAAACTGTTCCCTATACAGATGGTCAGACTGTTACCGACTGCCAGCGTTTGGACGAATCATTGACAGCTCAATTTTATATGGCTTTCCTATTTGTATGTTTCCAATCAAATCCTCTGTTTTGGGACTTTATTTGTTGATATTCCAGATTAACGTGCCAGATATACCACATTAAAATGTATTGAAGCACAGATAGAGAGAGAGATCAGTTTCTAATATTTATAGCCCTCTGGTGTCCCAGATATTTCTCAAACTTTTGATGATGAAACCAAGTAACAGTAAGATGTCATCACTAGGATCCACAAGCTGCTTGCAGATTTTAATGGGAATTCCCTCCCTTAACACTTAATTCTTAAACTTATTTTGTCTTAAACCAATAAACATGTTTTTTTGTGACTGAGCAGGTCAGATGTATCAGCAGTATCAGGCTCCAGGTGGATATCCTCCGCCAGCTGGACCCCAGCAGCAGTATGGCATGCAGTACCCTGGTAATTCTTTTAAATGCATAAAAAAAAGGATGCTTTCTTAAATTACAGATGAGCTTTCAGCCCTGTCCATAGCAAATCTGAAACAGTCTTTTTCAAACAATTATTCATATATATGAATAAAAGGTGTGAAACTGTTTAAACCAAAGACTTTAGGGATTTTGGTTAACCTTCAAAAGTACGTTCATCACTGCAACATTCAAATCTGAGTTTGCGATGATCCGTGGAGAGCAGCTGCCGTGTAAATGTACAGTGTATGAAGCAGCTTTTCAACCTCAAATTGTTATTTATGCGTTACAAACATTTAAATAAAAGTGTAGACTACTGGTATTAATAAAGTTTATAGTTGGTAATTGGGTATAAACACTGATGTCAATGGTAGTTATACCAATAAGAGTAGATTATTCTTGTGAAAGTGTTTTGTCATAGAATCATTAATTTTAAAGGTTTATTCACAAACTCTGACTCATCCAAGTCTTTATGAATGTGATGGACCATTCAGATTTATATATATATTAATAATAATAATGAATCATTTATGTAAATGTTTTTAAATGGCCTAAAGAAAGGACTTTATTTTGCATGTTATTTTCTTAGTGTGATTCTCAAATTAACCGTAATCGTGCTGCTCTGATGCTTAATGTTCTCTGAAAAGTTTGGACAAACAAAAGCTTTGTTTGTGTATACTTTTTTTTTTTTTCCGCAGCGTTACATTTTGCAAGTTTATCCATTTTCATTTATTTTAAAAATGTATTTTTTAGCAATCTAGCTACTTAGACAAATATGTGAATAACCTATGATTTAAATTAAAGATAATAACATGTACTAAATAAAAAGTAAATCAAATATAAAATATATATAATGCTATAAATAGTGGCTTATAGATTACCAAGCTTTAATGTTTGAATGATTAATTGAACCCTCTTTTTCAGCTGGTTATACTCCTCAGTCTGGTGTTACTCAGGCTCCGCCGCCTCAGCAGCAGTTTCAGAATTACCCCACCACTACCTCTCAGGCAGCTGGTGCTCCTGGCTCCGCCCAGGGGTTTTCCAACCAATCACAGCCTCCTGCTCCCCAAGGACCCACCCAATACCCACCTGGAGCATTTCCAGCTCAAAATTACACATCCCAGGCCTCTCAGCAGCCAGCTAACTACAGCCTGCCTCCAACCTCCCAGGCCACAGGGGGTTATCAGCCCCGTCCTGGATACACCCCGCCAACTGGCGCCACCCCTCCTCCAGGGGGTGCTAACCCCTATGCCCGAAACCGCCCCCCTTATGGCCAGGGCTACACCCAGCCAGGTCCTGGCTATCGGTAAAAGCCCTGTAGGATCCCCATAGCACCTTGCTACAAGTTTTCTGTCTCCAACACATCGGCCCCAAAATCTGTGTTTGACATCCTAATATTGTGTTTGTTTGTGCTTTGGGTGTATGTATGAGTGCATGTGACAATGAGCTAGTGAGGTTGTATGTGTGTGTTTGCACACATTGGAGACCAAGCGGTGTGGGAGTGGACAGTTGTGTGTGTGTGTGTGGTTTATTTTATCACCGGTCTCCTCATTGGTGTTATTTTGTCATAAACAATGAGTCTGTTTAAACACTAGAAAATGATCATAATCAAAGTAAGTGATATTTGTTTAGTTTTCTTTATTCGTTTTCTTTACTTTTTCAAATGTCCTGGTTTTTACTAACCCCTGACTGGCCCTCTGCAGTGAAGCCTGTCATTTCTGTATAAACTGTAACATTGTTTTCAGGAGGTGAATAAAGACTTTGAGACTGAAGTGTTGAGAGCTTTATTCATTTTTTTTATGGAATGAACATTTATCTGCGATTTAGGTCTTTCTTTAATTGATTTGAGTATTGCTTATAAAAAATGAAAACATGCCATATCTTTTTTTTTTCATATCAGATTCAGAAACCATTTTATTTTTTCAAACTGCAGCTACAAAAAAGAGATCAGAACAAAATAAACTGCTTCTACTTTTATTAGTAGAGCAGATGAACATCTGTAAAATCAAAGTTTCAATGTTAAAACCTTTTCACATAAAATCTGCCATTTAATAGCTTTCTCTGGAAATCATTAGTCACTAAACTTCTGTACAAAATAATAGTTTTCCTTGTTAAAGGGATATTGCATTTCAATACAATTACAGCAAAAAGCTGTATTGCTTGGAATGGCCTACTTTTTAAATTTCTTGTTTAACATTGTGCTTGAATTGTTAAAGAAATGTTCTGGTTCAGTACATTGTTATTAACAGCGCTTCAATAACATAAAAATTAAACTCTTTGAAAAACAATACACGGTCAAGGCACAATGAAAATCATTGCAAAAGCATTGCATTCAGATAAATGTTAAAAATACACAGTATTTTATAAGCAAAGCCAAAAGACTTAATGAGACTATTCACATGAGACCAGTGTAACTGAAACACTGTACAGATATATCAAACTTTTCAACTCCTGCCATGACCATATAAAGCAAGTAAACCTGATAACTTTTGCAAAATACTTGCAGGGTCCAAAAAAATTACTTTACTGAGAGAAAAATGCACCTTTAGGAATTACTTTGGCAACTCATGTGCAGAACAGTCCCACCGCTAAATAGATGAGCTAAAAAATTATGCGCAAGAATAAAAATAAGCTTTAAAATATTCACTTAAATATGTGACTACTGCCTTTTTAATGGCATATTCAAAATGTTGATAAATAATATACACCTTCATTTAGCCTTTGAGGGAGCCTGCTTCCCTATTCAATCAAAAGCTTATCTTCTTAATTTCAATGGTAACACTTATTCATCTCCCTGTACATTTGCTGCACTTTGATCTTATAAATAATTCCATATGTGCCTGAAAAACAGAGATCCAAAGAAATCATTCTCTGTACACAATCAAAAAAGACCAGTTCCCCCAAGGGAACTGCCGTTTCTTATCCGTCATGTCTTCCATCTGTTCCTCTTGGTCCTACCACTTCCCAGGAATGGGTATCCCGCACTCATACCAGGCCACGTAGTTGATCATAGAATTTCCTCCTATCTCCCCAAACTGGACAGGCTCTTGACGCATGGCCCGGAAAAAGCCTTGACGAAAGAAAAATCATCAAATGTTTTGTGTGAGATTGTGATTTTGTTAAAATAGAAATAAAAAATAATTAGAAACCTTGTTTGAGTGGTAATTGGTCTGGCGGAAGAGGACCACCAGTTCGTCCGTCCAGGAACGAGTCAACAAATTGGCAGTGGTCCTCCCCATACCCAGTTTGATCTCCTATGCTGTAGAACTTCCCTGAAGAAAAAAAATGGAAAGTAACTAAGTAACTTTTTGCAGAAATAAGTGGTGAATCCGTAAATGGTTGATACTGACCTTTAAGGGAGTCACTCAGGTAGATTTTGTATCTCAGAGAGTTGCACAACTGGATACCCACAAACTTGCGATACCAGGTCCGCTTTATGAACTGCCGCCCATTGCACTCAGAATACGAGTCAGCTTTGAATGGAAACGATGACCAGATGGCATTTTTACCTATGAGAGCCAAAAAAGATTAGACATTTCACATTTTGAATAGTCATTGTTACGCGCCCCCACTTTTAAGTCTAAGTGTATTTAAGAGGAACGTAGCCAATTTAGTATTTTTGCATCTTTTTATTTTTAATATTGCATTAGCTACTTGGATTGAAACGCTTACCAGTGGGGGTCTCACTTACACGAGGATCAGCTGCAAAACAGAAAACAAGAAACATGACGTTACTGCAACTTAATGCATAATCTATGCTTTGTTAGCGTTCGTTATTGTCTATCAACTGTATTAGCAATATACACTGCTGTTCAAAATTTTCAAGAAGGATTGTTAGAAGAATTTCTTTGTTTGTTTGTTGTCTCCTGCTCACCGAGGCTGAATTTAGTAAAAAATATAGTAATATTCTGAAATATATGTCACAAAATTAAATAACTTTTCTATTTAAATATATCTTAAAATGCAGTTTATTCCTGAATTGCAAAGCTGAATTTTCATTTCAGTGTCACATGATACTTCAGAAATCATTCTAATATGTTGATTTTCTGTTTAAGAAACATTTATTATTAAAATCAATGTTAAAAACAGCTGTGCTGCTTAGAAATTTTTATACAGTTTTTGAGAAAGACAACATTTATTTTAAATAGAAATAATTTATAACAAGTCTTTACTGTCACTTCTGATACATTTAATGCATGCCTTGCTGAATAAAGGTATTCATTTCTTTCAAACTCTAAATATTTGAATGGAAGTGTACTGTAAATTCAAGTGAATGTTTAAAAGTTAATTTAATTAGCATTTTTCCTCCCATACCACTTATGAAACTATGCATGTGTGAATTAGGTTAAGCACAAAACTGGCAAAGGTAAGAATCCCTTTTTTAAATATAAAGCAGACAGCATGCCATCAGGTAAATAACTTCACTATAGGTCTGAATATCAAAACAGCATGTTTTTGGATTTCTTTCTAACAAAGTTACCAAAAATCCAAAGCCCCAAGAAATTCCCCTGAGTTGTTCTTCATGATGTACAATTTTCCAGAGCTTGTGTCAGATATCCTCATGGTTATTATTATTTTCTGGCAGTTTATCAGGGCCCCAGTACTGTATTTTTACCTAAAGAACTTCAGTAGACACAGAACAGTGAACACATTGGAACTATTAGGCACACTGCTGAGAGTAATGCTTATATTGCTAATTATACATATACATTACAGCAACGGTTCAATGGCAATTTCAAACACCTGTGAGATCAATCTTTTGTTCTTGAGTTACCTTGGCCTGCTTGGCTCCATTATCCCATGAAAGCCAGTTTCTTTAAATTGTCCAGTGACATCAAACACAATCGGCTCTCACGCATCTTGTGACTCATTGCAATGCTTTCGAATGTTTATGATTTTGAATTAGATTTTAAGTGAATAATGATTTACATTAACCGAAAGCAAAGCTATACAAAGCTCTCGTATGGCTTCAAATACCTTTGTCCCACATACTTTCATGGTGGTTGTTTTCTTTTTTAGAACTTGATATGCCATTGATTCTTGTTATGGAAAAGGGTGACTCTGAAGGTAAAAGTCAATAAAGCTTCTTTTGTTGATACAATTGACCTGGTGACACTTCTGGAACAAATAAAGCTCAGATTCACTGGATGAGCCAGATGATTTCACAATGATCTCAGAACAGACTGTGGTTGGATCGCAGGAGCTTTGCGCCGAGACTCACACTCTTAGGCATTTAACATTTCACTTCCGCTTACCGGACTCAGTACTGAAGCTGACTGGATCACTGGTTGGGCCTGAACCCAGCTCGTTCTTGGGTGTAACTTTAAATTCATAACTGCAAAAGAAAATAATGTTAACAAATCTGAACCAATCGTATGCAGGTCAGACAGCCAGACATTGTTTTTTTTTTACATCAATCTATGTTACTGTAACAAATATATGGGGACCTTGAAGGCCACACAGTGAAAACAGCTTTGTGTAGGGACTAAATGATGGGCTTATTTAAAACCTGCTTAAATACTTAAATACTTCTAAACAGAACGTGGTGTGTGTTCGGACCTGCTCTCCGGTTTCAGGTTCTCCACAGCTGTATGTGTTTGATTTGTTGTCTGGATAGACACCTCTTCTCCATGCGGACCCTTTGTTGAGGAAACTACCTCATATTCTATTGAGACCACAAAAAAACATAATTTGCTGTTTCATATCTTTGATGGAATACAAAAGAAGTCTTTTCATCCCTTTCTATTAATCAGAGAATCCAGGAGGAAAAAACTGTTTTCAACTGTGATTAAAATAAGAAATGTTTTTTGAGCACCAAAGCAGCATATTAAAATAACTTCTGGAGGATTATTTGACACTGACGACAGGGGTAATGGCAGCTTTTCAGCTTTAGCAGTTACTATCTTTTTAAAAAAAATCAAATAAATCCAGTTTTAGTAAGAATAAAAGACTTTGTCTGAAAAAATCTTACCGACCACAACATTTTTAATGGCAGTGTACCACCTTTCTTCCATGGAAGAAAGTAACACAGGTTTGGAATGAGTAAATAATGATGGAATTTTCTTTTATTTACTCGTTCCAAAATAAGTGAACTGAGGCTTTGCTTAAACTTATTTTAGATATCTCATAAATCTTGTTAAATCAAACTAAAATAAGTTTAAGCAAAGCCTCAAAGCACTTGGCGGCCATTTTGGCAACCCCACTTCTGCAGTTTTATTTTATGTATGTAATGGGTATAAATTTACAGCTCCTATCTAATGGAATGGAGAATGACTAAAAATCTATCAAGATTTGTCAAGGGTAACGTTCACAGACATATTTCAAATCAGCAATGTAATCTGACAACAATGGTATCATAAATTTTACTTCCTAAGCTCAAACCAATGCTAAAACTGATATTTTTTAGGCTTTCCCAGCTAAAGCACATTCCAGAGTTGCATTAATCATTGCCTTCATCAAAAAAGGCTGTTCAAAGCTTTCATTCCTACAGTTGCCATTCTGGGCAATAAAAATTTTCACATTCATTTCTCAACTTCTACACCACCTCTAGTTTAAGCCTAGTTCTCTAGTTTAAGTCTACCTCTGGTCTCATTGTCTGTTTTGTCCCAATCAAGGATGACAAAAGAGGGGCATCCTTCCACTGTGACTACAGTTAGGTTGGATGGAGGGGTCTTGGGCGGTCCAGTGACATTCAAGTATCCGATCTCCTCATCGGGAAAGAAGCTGAGAGACTGAGTGACAGAGCAGGGCTCCTCCGGACGTTTGTCGGTTCTGTAGATTACATGAGGCGCTACAAAAAGACAACAGACAATGACTCATCAAAAGACTGTGAGCTGTAAAACAGACCTCAAGTTCCTCAATAAATAATTTTAACCCATATACCTACCTACAAAACGTTTCTTCCCGGTTGCATCCACCTTAGATAGGGGATGAGAACTGAATACAGAGGAGTTGTCACCGGTGTCAAAACGACTGCCTAAGATTCAGAGACAAACATGAAACATTAAAAGATAAAGACTCCAACGCTTCTTATTCTCAGATCTTTTTGGAACAATTATAAAATAAATTGGCACACAAACACTCTAATTTCAGCGGTGTGTGGTCTTCACCGTAGGTTTCTATAATTGAATTGTGCAAATCACAGAACATGCATTACATCATACCATCAAAAGCTGATTGTGGTGTTGTTGTCTGTGAAATCTCTTTATTGGTTGGTCTTACAGTAGCAGGTGGAGCTAGTGGTTTCAGATCTGATACAGGGTCCATCTGCTTCAGATCAATTGTATTTTCTAAAAATTTGCATGAAAATGTTTCATTAATTAGCAACAAAAAATATACATATCAAAACTGTAGCCACACTGACGTAGATATATATATCTGTCATTGTTCTCACCCTTTTCTTTAGTCTCTGAAATCTGGTTCAGCTTTGTCTTAACTGTAAAAGAAGACAGCAGGAAATATTTTTTGGTTGATCAAGGGGTCAGTGAAGACGTGAAAACATTGAAACCCATAAAGTGGCTGTGGCTGAGATTAGTCTAACAAAAAAAGAGAGAGCAAGCTAAGACTTTTAACATTGTGTTGTTCCTTTTAATCTTGTTTTCCATTAACAATCATATCAACATTAAAGAACAGCTATTTCACATTATTATAAAAAGTCCAAGACCAGAAAACACAGCACCGACACTCATTTAGAAGTGAAGGAAAAGTATGTTCTGCATAATATTCACATGGTTGGAATAAAAAAAATACTGCATGACATCAGGGTAATGTCCACACAGTCAGGATATTGTGAGAGCCAAATGGGATCCATTAATGCTGTCCAGACTCCCAGGACTGCAACTTCTCCAAGAACAGCTCTTTGGGATCAATGCTGTGATGGAGTGCAGAACTAAACAGCTATAATTCTGGATTTTCACTCAAAATAGAAGTCAAGGATAATATTGTCCAAAGCCTGTCAATTAATCAGTCTCATAACATAATTATATCCAACTGCCCTCATTAATGGTCCATTATTCCAACATGTGATTCACGAAAAATTCCAGATCATTTTCAGGAATCTAATTTAGGATGAATGGAAGGTTTTTAAGAAAAATTGGATGAAAAATGCTTCACATTTTCCTCAAGTAATCAAATATCTGGTGAATTTGTTCAGGGTAGTGTAGACTTTAAAATAAAAGTCAGATCGAATGAATGGGATGAGCAATTGGGTAAGGACAGAGGGATTTGATTCAGTGTTATCTTTGGTTGGGAGAGGGTGATGGAGAAAGTGAGAGAGGGTCATCAGCAGTTGGCTAAGTTTATCAATGTCTGATCTGTCATGCTTTTCCAAAGAACCATAAGCTCTGAAAATCCATTTTGACATGAACAGCATATAAATATTTTCTTTGGCCTAGAATTGTCATGAAATCCAGCTGCAAGGGAATCATTCTCTTCACAAGAGATGTTTTCTTCCAAACAAGGACATCCATCTCATACAATATCTTTTAAACTATATCCAGTCTAACACTATGCACAATTGAATTCACAGTTTTCTGGGACAGGAACTACAAAACCGCTCAAAACTAAAGAACACAACAAAAGGCTTTGAACCAACAATAACATCACCTGGACTGTTATGGAAATATATTGCAACCCCCTTTAGAGATTAAACTATTAGCATTCAAATCCATGAAGAAGTTTACCACGTTTCTTTTCCTTCTGATTTTTGATCGCCAAAAGGCCTATATGGCGCTCACCATGAGGCACTGTCAGGGTAAAAAGAGATTGTTATAATCAAATCCGTTTCATTCAAGGGACATGACAAAGAAACATGTTAAAAGCCTACAGATACACTGTAAAACAATAATACATGTGTGGGAGTGTTTGCATTTGATAGCATTTGATAAATACTAGAGTAAAAGGCCAGATGGAAGGAAAAAGAGATTACAATGACTAAAATGAAACTTTTTAGTTTCAGCTGTAATATCAGGTGTCACTGGAGTAATCAGCTGTTGTGCAGAATTAAATTACAGTGTGAAGTGTGATAGAATGAGAAACAGACTTCTGGCAGAAAGAGATAGACTGTGTGTAATTGTGTTTTCTCTGCAGATAACATGAATCTTGTCAACATGTCTTAAGAGTCCCTTAAATAAATGAATTTTAAATACACAAGAGAATACACGTGCAAAGAAGAATGTACAGATATGTACTGAGAAAGTTTAACAGACATAATAGTAATAAAATAGGCATATATATATATATATATATATATATATATATATATATATATGTTTTATTTTCTTATTTAATTTATTATTATTATTATTATTTTTTTTTTTATAAATCTTCACAGCATCGTGTATACACACGCACTTTCCATCAAGGTACACTGATTTATTTTATTTGGTGTGATTCATTCAGATTTATTATGTCAAGTGACTTAACTCTTAGGAGTGTTAATTTTGAACTCTTCTTAAGATTAAGAGTAAGGCCTGTTTCACCTCACAGATGTAATCATTACATAATTAAATAGGTAGATATATTAACAGGTTACAAAATCTGTTTTATTTTTTGCATCTTTTATTTTAAATTAATAAAGCATATACCGGTACATAAAACAGTGGAAATAATATAAATTAATGACATTTTAAACGTAAATGTGGTCCCTTTTCTCATGTGTATGACTTCATAATTCAAGCCCATAATTCAAATAAATACACAGTGCTGTAACCTAAAATCCCATTATTTTTCTATATACTTACATTCTGCTGTGTGTGTGGTATTAGTGCTATAGATTTATGACTTTGCACACTACTTGACATTAAAAAACAAACTAAAGAAATAACATAATAAAAAATGAATGACAGAATGAATGAATAAATGAAAGTGAAAGCATAAAATCATGTTTGTGTCAGTGCGAAGGCCGCAAAAGTTTTATACCCTTTTTCCTGTTGAGAGTTGAGTTATGATGAGTAGGGGATGGCTTGATGGTTTTATGGGGAATCAGAGGGACACGAACACGAGGCCTCAATCTCTGTGTAACATTTCGTGCCAAGGGGCGGGACACAGAAGTGTTGCGGAAGATACCTCTGCCTAGATAAACACAAACACAGTCAGTGATGGGGAAGAGAACAAGATTAAAGATTATAGAAACAGATCTGTTGACTGACTGAATGGGAATGAGTCTGGGAAGCTCACAAAAGAGCACCAGCATTCCAAAAACAGAAGCCAATAAATCTATAAGTGAAGATGGTGTGAAATGGTGTGCTCAGCATTATGAAAGTGGAAGTGTTTTTAAGAGTGGATGAAGTAGTCAGGCATTTGAATTGAACGCATGGCATGGTAATGTGAGAGTTGGTGCCGTAGGTGATGGTTTAAAGACGATTGAGGGGAAGTGGTGGGGCTGTTTCAGCTCAAGTGAGGTGGTAATAGCATTGCCCAGCAGGATGAAGTTTGGAAGTGGTGGTGATGTTTGGTGGTGACAATCACGACGATGCTGTGAATATTTATATACAAAGAAGATTTATGCGGTTAATATGGACAGGTGACAAACAGGGCGGTTAGAAGGAGTAAAACCGGAGCTGACATCATTACCCTCGTTCCTATTGACCACCTCATTTGTAAGTGTTGGCTGTGACGGTAGTTGTTCATCCATTGGCTGAGAACTAGCTGACATACAGAGGCAGACTGACGTAAGTCCCATATAACATTAAAAATATTGTAATAATAATGTTCTCAGAAGATCCCTGACCAATAGTTTTAGGCTCTCTAGATTATCCATGCTGTTAAAGGAATTTCTGACACCAATAATAAAAAATAAATAAATTGAATAAAAAAGAACTTCTAAAACAAGAGGCGTCTTTTCGTGCTCCTGGAAGGCCACTATCCTGAAAGATTGAACTCTAACTTACCCCAACACAATTGCCTGGAAGTTTCCAGTAATCCTGAAGACCTTAATTAGTTGATTCAGGTGTGTTTATTTAGGATTTTTGGTGAAGTCTTTAGGATAGTGGCCCTCCAAGTGCAGGATTGAGCACCCGTGCTTTAAACAATACATTTTAGCTTGCCAGTTTGCAACAATTCTATGTACTGGAACTGATATTTTTCTATAGTATATGTCTATGGGAGAAGTTACCATCTGGATGAACTGGTTGACTCGTCCTCACTGTTACCTTCTCCACCACAGGTGAGTTTTGAATAGCAATGGAGTTGATGAAAGCTGTTTTAGGTGTCAGGTTTAGAGAGGGGGTTTGGGTACCTGGTAACTGTTCTTCAGGGTTAGGTGGATGGTTTTTAACCTGGGTATAGGTTTTGGGGTTGTATTTGGAAGGGTTATCTTGCTTTTTAGTAGTTCTAGAATATTTTGCTGTGGTGGTGGGTTGGGGTTGGTACCAAAATCGTATGGGTGTATTTATATGGTGTGGAGTCAGTTCCACTATGTTCTCTGTCAGAGGCAAATCTTCAGTTGTGGAAATATGGGATGTAGAATATTCTTCAGGGATGGATGGGTTAGTGCTAAATACTGGTTGCCTGATGAAACTGGTTGTCTGCCGTGACACTAATCCTTTCTGAGTGTATGCTAAAGTTGTGGGTGAATTCAAAGCTGTGTTTTCTGGAGAATGGACATGTGTGGACCAATTATGTGTGGTTGTTGGTATGTTGTTTGGCGGTTCAGAATGTGTGATTGTGCTTGACTGGTAATAGGAAGTGAATTTTGAGAAAGTGTGAGTGGTTTGGTGTTTTGACGTGCCTTTTGAGCGTTGCAGCTTGGTACTGGGCTGAATTTTTCTTGTATGGAGACTGTCTTGAGTTATGGTGTCTTGTTTCTTAGATGGGAAGAGATTTTCCTGGGTGGTGCTTGTAGTGTGTGGTTGGGTTTGATGAAGTGGTGGCTTAGTTGTAGATGAACTAGGTGTTGTTTCACTAAACTGTTGTTGGACTGTATTCAGTTGCTGTTTGGCTGTATATGGTTGAACTTTAACAGACATCTGTGTTTTGATGGTATGTTTTTGGGTTGTAGTAAATGGTGGTTGGGTTGTGCTGGTTTGTTTTGGGGTAATAGAAGGTTGTGGTTGAGTTGGCATAGGTTGTTGTGGGGTTAAACTAGCATGTTGCACTGTAGGAGGATCTGGTTGAGTAGTTCTAGGATGACTGGTGGGGTTTTGAGGTCGAACTGTGCTGGTGGTTTTTGGCATGGGCAGGATGATGAGTGTGTCAGTGGAACTAAGGGCCTTAGTAAAGGAAGGCTGTTCATCAGGAGCTGTTGTGGGATTTCCTGCCTCCGTTGATGAAGCTGGAGAAACAGACACAATATTGAACCATTCAAAGAAAATGGCACTGTTCACGTACAAAAACTGAAATAAGAAGGCATTGATTTCCATTTGCTGATACATGCAGATCTCCTGTCACAGAAGATAAAAGGACATTTTCATGTTTTAATTTGAATGCGCTCGTATAGAAAAAAGTGATTATATTAATTAGTTGAATTTCGTTTTTATAAATGCATTTTTAAACCGTCAAGCCAACTACCAAAAAGAAGGGCAATACAGTGCTAATAAATATTTCCTTCAACTTGTCCCTCCCACTGGCACAACATTTGAAACATAAAAGACAATTATTTGGAATTTATGTTGAAAACAAAATGTTCTCTTTAATGGGAACTTGCACTGCATCCTGGAGTACACTATGGGGAATGCTTAGTACTGACATAGCGCCTGAGTACTAGCCAGACTCTACTTTGAGAACAGCTTTTTACACAAAATTGGGTAAGAATGAACAATAATCACATTTATTTCCAAGATAATAACTGGAGGTCTATATACATGCTAAGTAGTGAGGTAATGTGGAAACAAGGTATCACACAACCTTGTCTTATTGATTACAAGTAATACAAAATAATAGGCAGTATGGAGTAAATACTGTGCACTATGGTGTGTGGATTATGCCTGCATTCCATTCTGCTAATGCAATATTATGCTTAGCTTCAAAGGTGAGAGATTGTCATTTACCTGAAGTTTTCCATGGCTCTGGAAGCCCAGAGCTTTTGAGGAGAGGAGCTGCTCCAGTCTGGGTAGTGTTGTTCAAGACTAGAAAGTGGTAGGAAAAGTCATTATGTATTTATTTATTACTCATATCAGTGACTGTGTTTAGGAAGGAAAAAAAGTCTTTAACCTGGCACTGGAGGCAAGAAAGATGGTTGGCCTGCTGAGTCTGGCTGCTGTTTTGAAAGAAGCATCCAAGGTTAATAAAAGAGAGAAAAGGAGAACAAAATGTTTGCCCCTACAACTATATACTTACTTTATGCTTCACCTGGTTCAGTTTCGTACATGGCTCTATTATTTGATCTGTGAGAGTAAAAAAATACTTCTCGGTTACAGTACATTTCATTTAAGTATCAGTTTTGTGTCAGATATTTATACTAAAAATAAACATTAATTTTAAACAATAAGGGTCCATAAATCTACAATATAAAGAGTTTTATATTATATTATATAGAGTTTTTTTACAGCCATGTGTAGAGTAAGACAAAATGGATGATCTATAGTGAAACACACCAGCTGTGTTATGTATGACTGGTGGACTCCAGGCTCCACTGTTATTATCAATGTCTGCTCGGACCTCAAACTCATATAGAACATCTGGTTTGAGGTTGTCGATAACTGTGCTGGTGGATGGACAGTTCTGGTAGTTCCAGGAATTGCTGGGTTCTTTCTCTCTGTAGCGCACTGTGAACTGTCTGAGAGGAGGCAAAAGAGAAAAAAAAAGAAGTCTAGAAACTATGAATTATTTTAAAATGGCAGAATTAACACTTTGTATTATGATATGGCATTAAATGGCAAAATCCAGATTATATTTGTGAATAGGGATGCCCCTGGGGATGGAAATCAAATTGGTTGCTTTGTAGAGGGGTCAAGATTTCCACTAACTTGTTCAAGAGGAGTGTATGTGGGTCAGGTTTTGCCAAAAAAAAAAAAAAAAAAAAACGCAGCCTACTGGTCCCCACCAGGACAGTAAAACTGAAATCAGCTGCACTGCATTGGTTAGCTAACAGTATTTGTGAGCAAAATTACTTTAAAAACATACTAAATGGAGAAATATACTAAATAGAAAACAATAGATGGAAAGTCTTCAGCATGATATAAAAATACATGTGTCTATTTGTCTGTGCATACATACACACCCAAATTCTTTTTTTCACCCAAACATCTGTTAGTTTTATTACTATGTTTATACAATTTTTTTAATACTGTTTTTGTTTGATATAGTTTATTAAAGCCTGTTGTTTTTCCTCTTGATGTTTGCTCAGGGTGTCTGGCTGTTTTTGGACCACATGGGCATTTGCACACATGGTTCTGTACCTGCTCTGTGTCTTCTGTCAGTAAAATAATTGTGCACTTTGAGAGAAGAGCAACAACATTAAATCTGTTTAAATCCAGATATCACCCACACACATATACACACTATGGACACATACCCTTCATCAATACAGTCATCCAGAACAGAATCCATGAAGGGGGAGGTTAGTAGTGTCCCCCAGGACAGCAGCACTGACGACTCTGTCACCGAGCCAATCACAACATTTAACGGTTTCTCTAGATCCACTGTCCCTGGAGGTCACAAGTCAGTATTCAGCTAAAATTCATTGCATACTAGGGGCCAAAAAATTGGACACTTAAGGCACATTTAATGTCGCTTGTTTTACGATTATGAAGTATGTTGTTATTCAAATGGCGAATGTGATTTCACCAAATGCAACATGTTCCTGGATCAACATCTTTGTTGATCCTGGAACAAGTACCTACTCAGACCGTATGCAATTTCCGATGCAGCTACTGTGTTTATTCTCGTGTTTTTTGAAAACACTCATTTATGCAGGAAACATGCAAGCGAGGTCCAAGTGCATATATCCATCGTAAATAGTATGTGAGCTTAGAATATGTGTATCCCAAAGCATTGTATGTTGAAAAGAGTATGGCAAAAGTGCCCGAATTGTCTGCAAAGCGTCTGTTAAAGATACAATTCCATGACATGATAGTGTCAGAAAAGTATCTGTTTTTTTCCTACTCGGTATTATTCATGTAGAGACTACAAAATATTAACTTAATATTAACTATAAACTAATAGTTTTCAAATGATTTGTAAGTACAAGTTTCTTAACACATTCTAATAAGTTTACAGCAATAAAGTACTTAGAAATCATTAACAAACTATTTGTTTCATAGTTGATATTTTGTAGTCTCTACATTGTTCATATATTAATAGAATGTATACGATAGTGAATTTTTCATTCATTGTCATTGTAATTGATACAATTATCATTGTTTAATTTTCTCAAAGTACAAGAATTGTTAACTGGTTATTAGATGTAAATAGCTCTCACTTTAGATTAGGTCACAGAAAATTGAAAAAAAAATTGTCATTCATTGCTTTAGAACAATATTTAATAGACATGAATTGCATTCATATTCAGTGTTTCTTAAAATGTTTACATTGACATTTAGCACACACACACACACACACACACACACACACACACACACACACACACACACACACACACACACACACACACACACACACACACACACACACACACACACACACACACACACACACACACACACACACACACACACACACACACACACACACACACACATTGTTTATGGGATCTCTCCATAGGTGTGATGGTTTTTAAACTTATATGTATAAAGCACTTAATTAATGCCATTTTCCATGACTTAATATATAGTGAGAACTCTTTACAGTAAAGTAAAAACATTATCTAGCTCTTTACATGTCAGCTAATGAAACAACAATAATTTGGTAAATTACAGTGACAGTGAACGAGGAATTATTTGTATACAGCCTATTAATATATTAACAATGTAGAGACTACAATATATCAACTATGAATTAACTATAAACTGTTTTCAATGGATTTTTAAGTATTTTATTACGGCATACTTATTATAAAGTTTTACCCATACTTTTAGGGCATAGTATTAGTAGGCAATTGGGACGCAGCACATGTTTTTATTAGTATGTCATATACTCTATTGGATTGTTCAGTTCATTCAGGAACAAGACACAAAGTAGCTTTGAGCTCATTTGGAAAATATTTCATTTAAGAAGCAAAGACAGAAAAAGTTACTCAATGTTAACTTCTCAAACTGTTGTATAAAAGCAAATATAATGCAATAACATTCCTTTTAAGAGTGTTTTATTATGCATACAAATACTTTTTGGGGTGACTGCATGGGCAGATGCTGTTCTCAAATTTCAATACCATGTTTCTTACCTATGCACTGTTTCTTAGGTTCCTCAGGTTTTTTTGACTGTACTGCAATCAGATATTTGGGCTCAGCATCTAGAAAATAAAGGAGAATCAGTTCAATAAACAACAAACACTATGAAAGAGAGCTAAAGGGAAAATGGTACCTATCTCAGTCTCATAGGGTTGTCCATCCGCAGGTAGGTGAATAAATTGTTTGGAGAACATGCTACTGCCATAGCCCAGGATATATCCCTCCAGTCTGCTATCCTTATGGGGCCGAATGAACTTGAACACAATTGTATCTCCAACAGCGCTGATACGCACCCTCATGTTTTGTCTTTCCACTAGGATTTAAATACACAGGAAAAGTGATGTCAGATTCAATTCCGTTCCTTACATTTACATAATGACTTCAGCTAGGGATGTTAGAAGTCATGTGACTGTATCTACAATGTTCCTGCCAAGAGATTTGGAATAACAATCAGTCCAGTGTCAGACTTTCCTCTTTCCGAAAGCTGTACTTCTACAGTTTAACTGAAAGTGTTTTGGTCACGCGCCCGTGTGCTTGCGGGCAGCCATGCCTCTCACACAAACAACACGTTTTGCTGTTATAATTACCTAGTTTTGTGAACTATGACAACAAAACACAAACATGCAAAATAATCCCAGTGCAATACCCCTGTGGTTTGTTTCTCATAAATGTGTGTTGTGCGTTTCTGAAGAATGAATGATGAAACAGTGTCCCATGCCAGAGAAAGTGGTTTGTGCTTTGAGGGAAACCCCTGGCATTGAGCACGGAGCTCCGGATCACACAAACAGCCCATTTATTACATCAGAGCATGGTTTCTCTATCACTCCCGGAGCAGATAAACTGCTATGTTGACAAGATATGTCAGATTTCATGTGTGGTTGTAATGTGAGAAAACACTTGTTGCATTAGTGTTTACTGTTAAACATACTCATTGATTTCTCTTAAACTGCAGTCAGAGTAAACAGAAAACATACTTCTTGCATATTTCTCCTTCAGAGTTTCAGAAGACATTGCATCATTATCATAGATTTGCCAAGACCCCCAAAAAGTGCACTTAAATCATGAGCTTAAACATTTCACATCAAATTCTTTCCTGCTGCTCAGTCAGTAGAGCATTGGTGCTTACAAAGCCAAGATGATGGGTTTGATTCCCAGGGAAAGCAAGACCTGATTAGAATATCAATCTGTTTCTTGAGTGCAGTGTAAGTCGCTTTGGATAAAAGTGTCTGCCAAATGCATGAATGTAAATGTAAATTCATACAAAACTAAATTGTCAGAGCTACACTATACCATTCAAATGTTTGGAGTTAATAAGATTGTTTCATATTTTAGAAAGGTCTTTTGTGCTTTCCAAGCCTGCATGTATGTGATAAAAAGTAATATTGTGAAATATTATTATTATTATTATTATTTAAAGTATCTATTTCCTATTTTAATATATCTTGAATTATTTTTTAACCATTATTATAGTCTTCAGTGTCATATGATCCTTTAGAAATAAGTCAAAAAGGCTGGCTGGATGTACAAATAAAATTTCGTATTATTATTATCAATCCTATTACTTTTGTTGTTACCATTATAACTTTTTTTCAAAATTCTTTGGTGAGTATTTATTTGAAACTATTTTTAATTTTTTTTGGTAACAATCTAAAAGCCTTACTGTCAATATTTTAGCACATGAGACTGGTGCCAAATGAGGTTCTCTTAAATGAAAGTTATTGGTCAATTTGGAGAATTTAGCCAATCCATCACTTATTTCTATCTGACAATCAAAAGCACCTTGACACAATGTCAGTGGTCATATTATTATCATTATTGGCTTTGTTGTAATTATTATTGTCTTACCAATAAAACGCATGAAGTAATAACAATAACTGTCGCCACGATTTGAGAAAGGCTGTATTACCTTCAATAATAACCTAAACAATAGCCAAGGAAAATGAATTAATAAGTTAATTGAGTCAAAGTTTGAATTCACATACATTTTTTTCTAAACCAGTTCAGCACAAATCCTGCCCTGCAGCCGATTTCATTGGGTTGGGTTAGGGTGCGGGTCAGGGTTAAAGTATAGTACCGGTAATTGTTGCAGCATGGCAGTCAGCACTGGGATTGACACTACTGGTGAAATCTTTAGAATTGTCTGGGGCCATATGTCAGCTTCACTTTGAGCTGAACTGGTTAGCAAAGAAATTAATCTGAATTCAAATTTTAACACAATTCACTTATTAATACACATTCCATGACTGCTTTCCTGAGCTATGAAGAAGCAACATCGCCGAAAGAAAAAAAAAAATCCATTGGGACAGTGTGTACAACAACAACAACGAATTGACAAACAGGGATTTCCATGGCAACAAGATAACTTTTTTGGTTTGGCAAACCTCTTTGACCTTATAAACAGATGGGTGGTCTGGGGTAAATTAGTCAGTGTGTTAAGTGGCAGTCGCACTACACTTTTCCTTCTATACACATGCAAATGTGGCCGACGGGACACACAAGCTCAAGCCAAGAAGATTCTCATTTCATTGTTTTCCAAAACTCTGATCGTTTCATTTAAAGATGTGACCAATAGCACATTAATACACCACAGAGTAACCTTCTAGCTGAATTAAAAGAATGAAATTTTAAAATCTGCAGGATTGCAATATTGCAGTAAAGATTGCACATTTTTACACTTTTTGTTTATTATACATCTAATTATATTTTTTTTAAATGATGCTGGAGAAAGAAGAAATGTAGCACGCTCAAAGTATTTTGTGAATGCAGCTTTACAATTATACACCACCACATGATGAACAGCTCAGTGCTTATTGGCCTTACAGTTGGTGCTTTACTTTACTTTTAGAATATTATGCTTTATGTCAGTCTGCACAACTTGCAATAGCCAAGGGCCTTTTACATGCACCACACGTGACACAGGAGAAGGGGAGCGATGAGGCCAAAACAAACTTCTCATTACTCAGATTTACTCAGTGTGTGAAGTAATTTCTGATATGGCACACAAAAGTAAACTAAAAGTAAACTGAATTAATCCACATTCAACCAACGCCCATGCACTCAGCTTTCATGAGTTTAATTTTTTTAAACAACTCCACTGCACAGATTCAAGATTTAACAGGAAACGTATAAACACAGACAAACAGACCTGCCTCCTGATTTGAGCTTGTATTTGATGCCAATAAGAGATAATAAAAGATACACACAATATTTATTTCTCAATTTCAACAGAATCCATTACTAACCGCCAATAAAAATGATTTGAATGGCCTTCAAAGAGTCTTTCAAAGTATTCATTGTTGATATAAGACCAATTATTTACTGAGCAAGCATAAACATTATTAATGAATTTGTTCAATGTACTCTCATTAAACAGTCACAATTGCAGCAAATCATTCCATTATTCCAAACAAAAATAAAAAAACTCTCAGATATATTGACAACAGCTGAGTTTGCATCCTTTAACCAGCACCATGCTTCCACAGCATACCACTTATGACTTCAATAATATTGCATTACATTAGTGATATTTAATATTTTCATTCTGCATTCAATTAATTTGAAAAGTTGCATGGTTAAGCATTTGGATTTGTTTTCCCTGCTCATCATTACAAGGAGAAATATATAAATCTGTAACATGTTATATAAACAAACAAATTATTTGAACTAAATATAGATACTGTTTATATGATTATGGTCTGAATATTTATGACAAACTTGTCTAGAGAGTTGAAATGCTTTGTTTTAGTACCTCTCAGTGTGCTTGCGGAGGTCTGTCTCAGCACCAAGATCTCGCTGAGGAAGAGGAGGAGGAGGAAAGCTAGCATGTTGTCCTTTTTTTTCCTCAGAGAAAACACAATACAGAGTTCATATAGTCCACTCAACCCTCTTCCCTCTAAACGTCTACAGTTGTTCTTTCTTGAATCATATGTTTTCTCCTTGTCCTTTAAAGTGACCTCAGATCAGGTGTCAATGGACACTCTCTGTGAGAGAAACTGTGGGATATGGTTTTGCGTGTTTGGAAATGGGTGTGTGTGATTGTACGTCTGCACCATCTATACTGGATTATTAACAAGTAGGAGGGACCCAATGATGTCACACTGTTGTTTTTAAACCTTTAACTCTCTCTCTCTCTCTCTCTCTCTCTCTCTCTCTCTCAAAAATAGTTGCTGTAAGTAATAACCAAGCTGGATTTGGGAAGATTAGGATTTGTTAGAAATGGGGTTCCTAAATATTTTGTATAATGATTATATGAATTATTTATATTTACGTTTATTAAAAATGATTACAGAATAAAGTGACTCTGTCCAAGATAAACATTATTTTTCCAATCTGTACTCACATTTTCAAACTTTAAACACAATTAACATGGCATCCCTTCATGTTCATGTTGTTTATAGACATTATGCTGTTAATGAACACATTTCTAGGATGTTAATGTTTTCTTTATATTTAAGCTTAACCAACACCAAAATCATGGATTTTTCTTGAAATGTAGAGTTGGTATTAACCTAACCCAGGGCTACTTGTAACACACCTGTATTAAATACTTACAGACATACTGGCATGACAAAACTTGGTGAAAATGGTGCCAAAAAGATATCACCACTCATTTATTTATATATTTATATATATATCTTAGCAAAGGCAAATTCTTAAGTACATTTTTCATCTCTGTTTTTTGTGTTCATTTTAAATTCAGACAAATCAGATATTATTGTAATATTATATCTGTTATTTAACAGTTAAAATAGTTATTTAATGCTTCACTAACTAGCACAAGACACTAACCAGGTATAAATCCCAGTTGCCCATATAGAAAACTAATACTGCGTTAAAACGTGCCCCACTATTAGAACTAAGCTATTTACAGTTGGCATAATTAAGTTTTATAAACTTCTCTATGACTAGATGACTAAAGACAGAGAGGAATTTTATTTCATGAAATTTACAGAATTCGAACTGGCTTGTGTATTTGTTCTTGTTGTCTCTTGTTCTGGTATGCTGTGAGTGGAGGGAGGGTAATGTTGTATTCATCTCTGTGTTTTCTGAATGTCTGAACGTGATTCTGTTTGCTTATTTTGTTTTGACCTATGCTGTATAGCTGTGTATTGCAGTGTGCTCATTGTCAAACTCCAAAATTAATTTATTTTGAATTTCTAAAAAACTAAATATGCTATAATTGTCTTTTATTGACCAAATATTTTAGTTTGACCTTTTCAAAAGTATATTTTCAAATAACATTTCAAACTGTCATATGGTCATGTAACAGATTTTTTTTGTAACAGATGTAACAGATTTTTTTTTCAGATGAAACGTTTACACACAATTCTTGAAACTATGGCTCCAATTCTCAAAACTCTACACTCAAAACAACCAAAAAACACACACGCATACACACACAAGTATATATGTATGTATGTATATATTTGTTTATTAAGTTGTTGAGAGTATAGGTAAATGCTTGTAAGCTATTGTTTAAAAAAAAAACTGTGATAAATCAAAATACATAATATGGATGTAAGTATTTAACCAAGATACTGACCATAATTGTTAACAGAATGATACATGGTTTACTCAATAGGAAATTCCTCAGTCACAAATACTGAGAAATGTGAATTACTTTGACTAAAAACACATGGATATAAATCTTATTAGAAGTACATGTGTACAAATACAACAATGGCAATTTAAAAAAAAAGATATTCAAATTCATAAAAAGTACTGTTAAGTCTTTTTTATCCTTTCCCAGCAATGCCTTTGACTCACACACTCTTTTTCTCTATCTCCCCCCCCCCCTCTCTACCATATGGCTGTTCACAATATAATGTAATACCATATGCTACCCATTTCTCAGACTAAATCTATTTAACCACAGCAAAGGGAGAAAAACAAGAAGAAGTGTTTGATGATTGATTGGAATTCATTCATTGATAAAATTAACATGTTAAAAATTTACAAAATCATGTTATTTATAGCCTCTATGTAACAGTGTTCCAGGATTTGGATGATTTACAGTATAAATTGTTTCCAGAAAATTATTTGAATCGTTTGCATTTACAGTGAACTGTCTAGAAGAATTTAGAACATCACCTTGTCTCCGTACTATCTACTGTCTCTTTTTAGTGGCGTGAAAAAGAGTCTGCCCCCTTCCTGATTTATTGTTTGTCAAACTTAAATGTTTGAGATCATCAAACAAATATAAATATTAGTCAAAGATATCACAAGATGCAGTTTTTAAATGAAGGTTGTGATGTTATTATCAAGGGAAAACAAAATGCAAATCTACATAGCCCTGTGTGAAAAAGTTCTTGATCCCTAAACCTAATAACTGGTTGAGCCACCCTTAGCAGCAACAACTGCAATGAAGTGTTTGCAATAACTTACAATGAGTCTTTTACAGCACTGTGGAGGAGTTTTAGCCCACACATCTTTGCAGAATTGTTGTAATTCAGCCACATTGGAGGGTTTTCAAGTATGAACTGCCTTTTTAAAGTCATGCCACAGCATCTCAATACGATTCAGGTTAGGACTTTGACTAGGCCACTCATTCATTTTGTTTGTCTTCAGCCATTCAGAAGTGGACTTGCTGGTGTGTTTTGGATCATTGTCCTGCTGCAAAACACAAGCTAACTTCAACTTGAAGTCATGAACAGATGGCCGGACATTCTCTTTCAGGATTTTTTGGTAGACAGCAGAATTCATGTTTTCATTTATCCCAGCAAATGTTCCTGGTCCTGAAGCACCAAAATAGCCCCAGAACATCAGACTACCACCCCCATATTTTACTGTTGGTAGGATGTTCTATTTCTGACATGCAGTTGTTACTTTTATGCCAGAGATAATGGGACACACACATTCCAAAAAGTTAAACTTCTGTCTCAGAAGTCCATAGAGTATTTTCATCAAGAGGTCATCTTCATCAAGAGGTTTTCTTGCAAAAATGAGGCAAACCTAAATGTTCTTTTCACTCAGCAGTGGTTTTCATCTTGGAACTCTTGGTTTCATCTTGGTTTTCATCTTTGCCCAGTCTTTTTCTTATGGTAGAGTCATGAACACTGACCTTAACTGAGGCAAGTGAAGCCTGCAGTTCTTTAGGAGTTGTGGGAACTTTTGTGACCTTTTGGATGAGTTGTCGCTGTGCTCTTGGGGTAATTTTGGTCGGCTGACCACTCCTGGCCAGGTTCACTACTGTTCCATGTTTTCACCATTTGTAGATAATGTCTCTCACTGTGGTTCGCTGATGCCCAAAGCTTTAGAAAAAGGTTTATAACATTTTCCAGACTGATAGATCTCAATAAAAAAATTTCTGTGAAGTGACTAGCACATGAAATGACTAGCACATGAATCAGGATGGGATAATTAGCCGTTTGAAAAATATTGTTAATACAAACTTCAAAAGATAAAGTATTGTCAAAGATGACACCCAAGCTCTTAACCTGCGTTGAATACACACCAATGATCTTTCTGTCCACTTCACTTTGTCAGGCAGGTCCTATTTAAGTGATTTCTTGATTGAGAACAGGTATGGCAGTAATCAGACCTGGATGAGGCTAGAGAAATTGAACAGGGAAAACACTTTTTCACACAGGGTCATGGAGGTTTGGATTTTGTTTTTCATTTTTCATAAACCTGTATTTTATGATTACTTGTGTTATCTTTGACTAATATTTAGATTTGTTTCATGATAGGACACATTCAAGTGTAACAAACATGCAAAAAGAAAAAGAAATCAAGTACACTATAGGGAAAACTCTTTTTGACACCAATGTATATTATGGGTCAAACAAATAGTAAGTCATCTTTAAAAATGTAAAGTTGGCAAAGTTATACGTTCAAGCTGGGTTGCTTTTTTTACCCAATTTAATAGTTTAAGAATTTAACAAATACTGCTCCAGACTACTATTCAAAAGTTTTAGGTAAGTAAGATTTGTTTTGGGTTTCTTTTAAATAAAAAAATACAGTAAAACATTTAAGATTTCTTTGTATTTTAAAATAATTAAAAATACAATTTATTCCTATGATGGCAACATTTATTAGTCAGTGTCATATAATCCTTCAGAAAAAAATTATAATATGCTGGTAAACAATCCTTTGATGAATGTCAAGTTCAAAAGAACAACAACATAGTAATGGCATGTAAAAGTCTTTGTCAGTTTGAATTAATCTACCATATAATTTCTGAATAAAAGTTTAAAAAAAATGTTTTGTAGTAGTGTATGTTGGTTATGGTCCTGGCACTATTAATTTATAAAATTTTATACATTTTAATTTATTTTTAATTATTTTAATTAAATTTTACATTTTAATTATTTATTTAATTTATATATTTACAATTTATTCTGATTTCATTTCATTTGTCAAAATTATTTTCAAAATGAAATCTACAAAGCAAATCCACAGCTATATTTGGCAGCAAATGTGTTTTTATGGGTTTCATAACGTATTTGTATGGTGTGTTGTAAAAGGTAGGCCTATTTTAAACAGTGCTACTTGAACAACATGACAGTATTTTTGTAACTGCTGTTTCTGTCTGTAGTGACCAGAAGTAGATTTTTTTCCACTGCTCACTCTTGGAGTTGTTTCAGGATAAATAATTGAAAATTCAGCACAGATGTTTCATTACAACAATGCCAACTACATCACAGACACACAAAACCCCAGCATTCAGGACCTCTCGTCTATATGAATATGAATTATATATTGATGATTTTTACTGTGTATATATACAACAACAGGGGGCCAGGGACTTTTCATGCTAGATTGCATGCATGACAGATCAACTAATATGAATGGATAAATCTTTCCACATTGTTTTTAGGACTGGTATGTGTTTGCTGTTGGCAACAGTCACATGTTTAAGAGTCATGTTTTGAGATGTCAGGGAAACGGGGATCACCTCTCTTTTACTCTGTCTGTTTTCTATCAGCTCTCTGTCGTTATTTGACAAGCCAGTGTCTACGGAAGATATACAGGACTGGATCTTTCAGAATCCAATCAAGAGAAAGTGGCATTCACGATGGAAAATAATTGCATTCATTCACCTTGAGCAGAGAGAATCCGATCATGGAACCATTGGCTGTGGGACAAAGCTTTCTGGTAATTAATCTGCAGATGCCTGTTTTACCCTGGGCGCACTGATAAAGCAATATGCCAAGAGATGTCTAAGGGGTGAATTATGATTAGTCATCTGTACATTTCCAAGTAACTCGTTGTATTTCTGTACATGCAAAACTGCACTGCCTATACATCTGAGCTCTAGCATATGAGCTATAGATTTGGCCATGATTCCCAACCTGGGGATTCTTGGAAAGATTTTAATTTTGTTAAATGTTAAGCCTGTCTTTGTCACTAGTCTTAATTTAACAATGAAATTGGTTTAAAATTATGGTGTATTAATTTCTAATTCTCTCTCTCCACAAGGCTTCCGGTGTTATCTGATTCCAGCTATTTTAGCTGTACGAACATAGTATGTTATGCTGCTTAATACTGCAAACTGGTGTAATGTTCGACTGCAGCAGCAAGAGATTCAGAGTAACAAACAGTATTTAATAATAAGTCAAAGGAGAAAGTCATAAAATGCAACCATAGAAACAAGCAAAGGAAAAACACAGGATAACAGGAACAGAACAGAACCAAACTAAAACACAATGACACAAAATACAAACCTGACGTTACATCCCCATCCCGCAATACTACACAAGAAGTCCAGTTGAGGAGGGAGGGTGGGGGCTCTGGAGCTTGGACAAGGGGCTGGCAAGGAGACAGGGAGGAGACGAGAGCAGGAGGAACCAGGTGGGAACCGAGAGAACAGCCAGGACGAAAGCCCACGGCAGAGTTGAAAGAGTGAGAAGCTATAGCGAAGACTTGTCAGGTGAACACAAGAGGCCGACAGACTGACAGAGAGACAGAGCTGATGGAGGAGCAGACCCAGGTGGAGCAGATTACACTAGATGATGGCGTCAAGCATGCAGAGCATGCATGCAGAGTGGGGTAAGATGTTTCACCAGCACCCACTCCACCAACGAGGACCAAGGACCTTGGATCACTCACTGAGGCTAAAAAGGAAAATGTAAAGCTAGCAATCTGGGTAGTGGGTGAGGCATGTCAGGAGAAAAGTCTTCTCCTGTGGTCCTCAAAGGGTTGTTCTTCCAGCTCCAAGCAGAATAGAAGGACTGCTAGTAAGTCCATAGCTAAGCTTCTGTAATATTTGCCTGCAGTAACACATACAACGCAGAAGACTCAGAGAAACAAACAGAAGGAGAACCTCATGAAATCCAATAGAAACTAATAAGCAAAGGCAAACGGGAACAGAACTGAAACAAACTAAAATACAGTGACACTAAATAACCCTGACAACTGGTATTTGTTATGTTATTTAAATTTATTATCATGATCATAAGGTTTGTCCTAAAAGTCGGCATGAAAAGGAAGTTGCGATTGTCTTCCCTATTGTGAATTTTGTCCATCGGGAATTGATTGAATCATCTCAGTTTGCCATAGCTGTGATCTCATGAGAGTGTTAGGTTGACCTGCCCTCATACCAATAAACACATCATCAGAGAAAAGATGTTACTGCCACAGGGAATGGAAGATATTTTGATTAAAAACATTTGATTATGAGTGCACATTAATTAAAAATAATGATGTGCGCAGATAAACCATTTTTATTAAATACTGCAATATTTCTTTCAATATTTCAGGATATAGTCACAGACCCACCAAAATGTCATTTTATTGACAAAAAAACTTTACAAACATAAAATCACTCACTATAAAGCAATAATAAAAATAAACCTAAAACACACACAAAATTTACTTGATACACATTCAAATTAACAAACAATCTAAACACAGTCCCAAAACCTACATTTTCCATGATTCCCAGCGAACGATATAAAAGCACATCAAGAAATGCGGTAACCTTTTAATACCAGGCCTTTGTTCCATGCTAAAATCATGGATCGCAACAGAACCTTTGGTAAGATACACAATTAAATCAAGATTAATTATTGGTGAAGTCACTTTTTGATCTTTAATGTGGACATACAGAGACAACAGCACCTCTAATACAAATATTAAATAATGTAAAGTAAATAAAGAAACAAATGCATACAAAAAATGTAATGAGACACCTTAAAAGCATGGTCATTTCATACCCTTTAGAAAGTCGAAAGATTTACCTGAAGAAGAATAAAGTTTATTTAAATGTGCTGTTAATATACTTCTTTTAAACAAAAAAGTATATTTTCAGTTAAAAGTACCTCTTAATAATAATAAATAATAATATTACTTTTTATGCCTTATATGACATTCAATGACATCTTGCATTCAGATAAATTAAAATTTACAAGCAACAATTAAAAGCAACACATATATATCATCGGTATCATCGACATGCTTGCCTAAAAAGATGCATTTTCAAACGACATTTAAACATAGGGAGAGAGTCACTAATACGAATATCCTGTGGAAGTTCCACAGGTGAGGAGCAGCATAGCTGAAAGCTTGAAATTCCATAGAAACCTAATGATGATGTTAATAACAAAATGATATTTTAAGGGTTGTGCTGAAAGTAGGTCAGATAAGTATGATGGAGCCAGGTTATGCAAAGGATTATAAACAAGAAGCAACATTTTAAATTCAATACATTGCAGGAAGCCAGTGCAGTTGTTGAAGAACAGGAGACATGTGTTCCATCTTAGAAGTTCTAGCAATTAGTCATGCAGCTGAGTTCTGCACTAACTGTAACTTGTGTAAATGTGTGTTTATGTGGAAGACCATGAAAGAGAACATTGCAATAGTCAATACATGAAGTGACTAGCGCATGAACCAGGATGGCAGTGCTGCATAATGTTGCGTATGTGATAAGTAGCCGTTAGAGTAATATTGTTAATATAAACTTTAAAAGATAAAGTGTTGTCAAAGATGACACCTAAGCTCTTAATCCGCTTTTAATACAAACAGATTTTTTTTATCAAGAAGTATTTCTGTTTTTCTGCTGTTTAACTTAAGAAAATTACTTAAACAGTTAGAAAGAGAGGATAGAGGAAGTTCAGAATTAGGTTTTGAAGACAGATAGAGCTGTGTATCGTCGGCGTAAAAGTGAAAATGGATATCATGTTTCTTAGTGGAAGTAACTATATGATAAATAATAAAGGGTCCAGAATTGATCCCTGTGGGACGGCAATAGTAATATGTGCCGATTTAGATTTAAACTGGCCTAATTAGACAAACTGGGTGCGACCTTTGAGGTAAGAGGTCCACCAAGCCAGAGACGTACCTACTATTCTAATGGACACCTAATGACCTTACTGGTCCACTTGTTCACTTCTCCTGGATATTGTCATCTGTCTAAACCACGTCTCACTAGTAGAGGCAGCAGCCTGGCAGCTGTAATTAAGAACAATTATAAGACTACCAACATTGACTTCCATGCTGTTACTAGCTTCGAATATCTATCATTTGGAATTGCTGGACCCATGCCACTCTTGATATTGTTGATCTACAGACCACCTAAACATCATGCAAGCTTTATCTCTGATGTCACTGAATCACTCTTGCATGTGCACAACATCACAATATCATTAAGCTTGATGATTTTAATATTCATACTGTGTCTGATTGTACTTCTGTTAAGGACTTTGTCTACACTGTACTATGTTAATTTATTCTCATTCTCATACCCTTGACCAAATCCAGTCTGTTGGCATTGATAATGTTTTTGACCAGGCCCTAGAAATTGGCATATAAGATCATAAACTCAATGGCTTTAGTTTTTCTCTCACCCTTTCAAAACCAAAATCAAATCCACAATAAGCTACCGAAATCTAAAAACTCTTATCATTTCTCTACTGCTATTCCTGTTTCCTCTCTGCCACTCTGTGTTAATTTCTCTTGTACTGGTGATGTCCTTTCTTTACATAATGATGGTACAGCTAATGTTTTGGAGGTTCTGGCCCCATTGAAGACTAGAACTGTCCCCTTAGCTCATTCTTCCCCTTGGTTCACCCCTCAATTAAAGCAAAGGGTAGGTCATTTGAACAACTTTATAAGAAGACTTGTCTTCTTGTGCATGTTACTTCCTACTCTGATTTCATGTCACAGTATAATAAAAGCACTTAACTGCGTGCTCTACATAACTTTCCACTGTCATCAACAAAGCAAAGTGCAAAACCTGGACCTTATTCTCTGAGATCATCAAACTTGTAAAACCTACATCTCATTCTATAAGTACTTCTGCCTACTCCACTGCCTCCTCCAATGGATGCATATCTTCCAGAACCCTCTATTTCCCAGTCCAGTCTAGCCACTCTCAAACATTTCACCCACCAATATATCTGCGGTTGAACAGCTTCAGTTTGATCCTATACCAACACACCTGCTCAAAAACTGTCTGCCTTCTCTCATTATACCCATTCCCACAAGATAAATAAATTCCTCATGACTGGTTATGTTCCACCTGGACTAAAAATAGCTGCAGTCAAACATGGACTTGGCAATACAGTCTTAAGTAACTTTAGACCAAATGCAACCTTCACTTTTTGTCCAAAGTCTCAGAAAAGGATGAACAGAACCTGCACCTCTCTCCACAGTACAGAGACTGCTCTTTTAAGAGTAGAGAACAATCTATTACTTGCCTCTGATACTGGTGCCATTAGCCCACTGACCCTTTTGGACCTGAGTTCAGGTTTTGATACGGTTTGCTATTCTGTACTCTTATCTCCTTTAGTGACAATTCATTAGCATTAATAAACATCTCATTATGTCAACATTTGTACTTCAGGATCTTGCCTTGGTCCACTTTTATTTTTAATTTATATGCTTCCTCTGGGTCAAGGAATGAGTTACAGTTCATCCCTCATCTATATGCAATCTTGTGGTACTATTTGAATCTAAATTATGCTTTGAACCTCACATCAATCAAGTTAAGTCTTGTTTTTTTCCATGTCCGTAACATTGCCCATATACAACCTTCATTAAATCTCAAAGATGCAGAAACTATTGTCCATGCTTTTATAACTTCACGTCTGGACTATTGTAACTCTTTGTTCTACAGCCTACCCAATAAAACCATTAAAACCATGCCTGCAATTAATTCAAAACTGCTCGTGTTCTTACATTTAACAAAAAATAAGCTTGCGTCACTCACATACTACTGCAATTGAGTCCCAAGTAGTATTGAATCTGTACACTTACACTAGTATACTTATAGTACATTGATATTAGTATACTTACTACATAAAGTATACTTTAGAAATATACTTGAACTTTACTTGAATACTTAAAACTAAAGATTTAAATTACATTCAGAATGCAGCCCTCTTTTGACAGATCTAACTGAGAGGCAATTTAGACAATGCCTTTCTGCCTTAGGTCGCATTGACTTTGTCAAAGTGTTTTTTCTGCCTAAATTTCTTTACTTCTTTCAGCACATTTTTTTATCTTTTTCTAATTTCTATGGGGGAATAAACTCGGTTGCCTAATCAAATCCTATAACTTCCCAAGGATATCACACTTCCCAACTTCCAGCAATATTACTAGGCCTTTAACATTTACTAAACTTCTCTTTAAAAAAAGGAATAGCTACTCTGATAACTGTACATGAGTGCACACAGAAACTTTGACAAAAAGTACTCTTTACTCTATTGTTTGCTCTCAACTTCCTTTAGTTCTAAGCAGTGTCTCAAGTAATCCAGTAGTAACTCGTTCAAAATGTGGGTTCAATTTAGAAAACATTGAGTTTTGAAAACATTATCTGTATAAAACCATAAATTACATAAAGCATTTACGATTTACGATGTAGCTGCTGTCAGATCCAATAAAACTGACAGCATCATATCAACAAAAGTTTCCTTGCGAGCTTACCATTACACCATGCACAACGAAAACAATCTGCTGTCAAATTCTCTGAACAAACATATAATCTTCTGAAGTGATCCATTAAAAATAAACCAAATGCATTTGCGCGTGATGTCATAAGTGCCCCAATATCCATACAAGCTTTTTTTTGGAACTTTTGGAACTTTTCTTAATTAAATAAATGCTTTGTTTATAATGAGGAGGATGTTTTAAGCTCTGAAACTTGTAAGATGTTTTAATGGTACAAACACCTCTTATTTGTCAAAAAACAATGCAAATTTGATTTCTCATGTCATGAACCCTGTAAATACCACATTCTACAGCTTACACAAATGTGCCAGTAGTAGGTGGTATCAAGTGACTGTCTTCATGAATGAATCACTGAATCATTCATTCAGTGATCGATTTGTTCAAATCACTGATTCAAGATTCATTCAGGAACATAGCTAGTAACCTAACTGTCATTGACTGAGTCATTGAAGTTATTTAAAAGAAATACATAAAAAGATTGACTTTGACATCATTCACAACTAATTTCGTTAACAGAGCTAAAAAGTACATAAAGCAACAATTTTGTGTTTAAAATGTAAAACAAATGTGCTGTTGGTCAGAATATCAATGTTTAAATAATATATTATAATAATGATAAAGGATATGTAGTAGTTGCTTTCCTGTAGAGCGGGAAAAGCAAACAGTAGAGCGTGGTGTTTGCATCGCCAATATCATGGGTTCAATTCCCAGGGAAACAAAGAACTGATTAGAATGTTAATGTGTATCTTTAAATGAAAGTTGCTTTGGATAAAAGTGTCTACTAAATCCATTAATATAAACGTAATATAATATGAATCATTAAGGGACACATGTCTAGTTCAGTGTCCATGAAAGGGTGTTTTAAGAGACTTACCGATTGACTGTAGTGGTACAAAAGACAAAAACGGGTTGGGAAAAATTGCGTGTGTTTGGTGCAGATGATTGTGTGTTTTGCTCTGCAGCTGTGATGGGCTCAAAAGGAGAGTTGTGTTGAACCAAATGAACTTCACGCACATGTTCCAGTAGAAGAAGTTTTGGTCACGACACAAAACAACAAATATAAACAGACACACATGGCATACCAACAAACAGAAAAAACACAAGTAGAAAATAAAAAGGTGTGGACAAGATGTGTTTGCATATAGCACTAAATTTACAAGCATTTATCGGCCCACACAAGAGACAAAAGTGACTATAAAGTTTGGTCATTGGCGGACCTTTGACACCAACGATCAGTGGTGAACATTTTTATGTGCATGTGTTTGGGTTTTTTCAGAGGAAGAAAAAGTGACTAAATGCAGCTGTTGGCAACATATGTGTGTTTGGAGGACTGATGAATTCTACTCAGGAGGATGATTCATTATTAACAATGCCAGAAACGTCTAAGCACACAGAATCATTAGGACTGTAACACTGACAAATATTGTACAACTGTGCCCTGCAGCAGGACGTTTCTCAGATTTATCACTAGATGCACACCAATAACAGGAAGCATCTTTTTCTGCGACTGTCTCCAACACTTCTCTCAAGTATGTAAGACTCATAGTCTAGCCTACTACAATTTTACATTATGTCATGGACCTTACATGCTCCCATTATTTTATTAAACAAATCCATTAAAGTGCAGTGAAGGGGGTGGATTTACAATACATCTTTTTATATTAAGCCATAAGGAATTGAAAATCATACGGAGTGTCCAAAATCACGTATTGTCTGAGTATGCACCTCATGAGAATTTACTACCCAACCGTTAAAAAGTAGAATGAAATTACTACATCCACCATGTAGTTATGGTCACATGACCTACCAGCTTCACTTCAATTGATAAATCCCGTCCATTTGCCTACAGTATAGTAAATATAGTAAAGTATATAGCACTATAGTAAAGTGTCCATCTCATGCACAATTCAGAATCTCGACAGAAGGAGTGGAATTTGAGGAATTTTCGGCTACTATTTTCGAATACTATGTTTTTGGACATCCTACTCTTTTGGTGTACTGTTCCAATACTATATAGAGCCTAGTAAGGAAGTATTCAATATTTAATTCGATTCAAATTTCCATTCTGGTTACAGACAATGTCTGTATTTGATATCCGAGTGGTGACTCAGGGTCAGGGTGCAGTATTTTTGCAGCTTTGACGAATGTAGCCAATCACAAACATCACATCTGCTCTGCACACTTTTGAATTGCTCTCGTGATACTTTGATGTCATGCACCAATCGATCCATCCTGCAAGTCAAATACACCTTAGATCTGCAGTGGTTAGGTGGAAGGAATGATAATTTTCCTAATTTGTCTAGTTCGCCAAGTCCCGTCTAAGAATGCACAAAAAAAGCACTACATATTATTGTAAAAACACAAATTATACAGCCCCTTCATATTTAATGGTGTTATTGTTGATTGCATTTAATAGGTTACATTCTGATTTGTGTTCTTGTTGCATTTACAACAGTAGAGTGGTGCAGGCATGATGCATTTTTGCAGTCCAAAACCCGGGTAAGAGTTAGCATTTTAGCCCTTCCCCTTCCACATGAAGTCAATGGGTTTTTCGAATGGGGTTTTGGTTAAATGCTTGAAATAAGGTCTGTGGTGAATAAGCAATATATTTAATTTTTTATTCTACAATATAAAACGCGTTCGTAACACCGTCTTGTGATTTTGTTGTTTCTTGTAAAAGGCGGTTGCTAGTGGCTAAAAAGAGGTTGTCAAGGATCTTAAATGTCATCAGCCAAACACGTAACTTTATCTACTCATTAAATGCTGTTAAACAGAAATCTAAAAAAGTTGCCAGAAGCTTATTAGTGGTGGTGACGTTGAAGTCATGTGACCGTGTAGTTTGTTTATGGCCTGTGATTATGTTTTGACTTCTGCCACTTGTATTTCCACTTCCACAAATTTAAAAGTGTTAACTTGTAAATATTGTCTACATTTACATTTTACATGTATGTATTTCGCAGACGCTTTTATCCACAGCGACTTACATTGCATTCAAGGAACACATTGAATTAGTTCTTGCTTTCCCTGGGATTGAACCCATGACCGTGGCGATGTAAACACCAATGCTCTAATCAATCACCAATGATTGAGCTAAAGGAAAGCTTTGTCTAGATTTAAAAAAAGTGTAAAAACCATAAGCTTTTTTTAATAACAGAACTTATTTTCTGCAGTATTACAAAAGTGAATGGAAAATTAAAAATCCAATTTGTTTTTTGTCAGGGAAACAGGGTGATGCTATCTTCCAGATTGGCCTAGAAAAATACATCATCCCTGCACCACTCTATTGGTTCAAATTAATTAGACATCTGAAAAGCTTGCAATATCAATAGTGTGAAGAGTCTCATATCCAGTGCAGAACCTAAAACTGCAGCACATGAGTTTTTCAGCAGCCAAATGATCATGTAGTGTGTGATGCTAAATAGTAAAAACACAAACAACGCTCTCTAGAGGTTGAATTGTGAAGTGCAACTGCAAGTTATTCAATTAAACTTGACATTTTGACAAAACCACTGGACCATCAGTTCTCTTTCACTTCTGATATCGTCAGTCTATTTCTATGTAGCTCAAGCACCCTGTCTGGTTCTGATTGTAGCCCTTTCTCATGCTCTCTTTGGTTATAATGCTAACAAACAAATGATGATAATTGTGGCTTTCATGTGTTATACATTACCACATTGGTCTCCATTTGTTTCTCATAAAATTAATAAAATGAAGTATGTGACTCAGAAGATCTTTCATTGTCATTACATGATCAATTCACTCAAAAATAAAACCAGTTTACTCAACCCCTTGCATCCAAACCCACCTCACTGTGTAGTACTACGTATATTAAAGCCATTTACATGCAAGTAATTTCATGTTATAATAGACAAACAGTTACATCTCCATGTTTTTAGCATAGGCTGCATGAACAGTAATTCCCTGTAATCTGGGCTGTAATCTGGGCTTTGACTAATTGTAGTGAGCTCTCTGTGCTCTTAAATTAGCTGTGCAACGTGGAAAACCAGCAGCCCAATTCAGGAAGAGACATCATATAGTTCACACACGGCACACTAAAGTAACACACAGACAAAACTGCAATAAGCCATATGCTGTAAATAATGATTTAGCACCTGTAATAAAACTTGTAAATAAAAGTCTTTAGTATAACAACATTTTAATTCTCACAAAATTCTTAGTCATAATTCACAAAAAATATGACAATTCTGTCAAATCATTTACTTAGACACGTAATAATGTATTTAAAAGATGACAGTATTTTCATTTTTATGTGAACTATCCCTGTTGATGCAACTTTAAATTCAGTAAATAATGTTTAAAAAACACACAAAAAAAAATCAAAAAAAATACATACATACAAATGTCAATTATTGCAACAGCCAGTATTGCAGAGGTGGTGACAGACCACTCAGTGAAAACTTAATGTGAGAAATTGCCACATTAAATAGGATGGCTGTGGGAATGAATGTTTAGCCTTTGTGTCAACAGAAACAATCACTTGACAGAGACATTGTTTTTTATTTTTTTATATTTTTTTTTTTTGCATGATTTGCGAATGGATTGGTCAGCGTCATTCCTGCAGAGTTTTGCACCAACCCTAATCAAACACATCTGAACAAGCTAATTAAGTTGTTAAGGGTTACTAGAAAGCTACAGGCAAGAGAGTTTTTATCAGGATTGGAGCAAAACTCTCCAACACTGGACCAACATTGGCCACTCTTAATTTGAGCTGAAGAAGCGAGATTTAACATACCACTGCTGTATTTTATTGCTGATTTGAATTCTGTTTATGAAACAAATTAATTCAAGTATATAGGAACTGTGCTTTTACACACTTTATATAGAAAATATAGCTGCCCGAGGATGTTTGCAACACGGCTGCCAAGTGAAGTGACTTGCCTTAAAGGGATTTTGGCTTAAAGGCGCCATTCCATTAAGGGCAGCTAAAATAACAATAATATTACTACATAATATTATAAACCCTGTTAATATTCACATTCTTCATTCAACACTTTAAAGACACAAATCTGCTTTTCAAATGACATTTGAGAATTTGCAGCATCTTTCATAAATAGACATTATTAGAGGCCACTCTTTACTGCTTTGTAATTTTTTTAGATTTTCAATATACTATATATATTTATATTCAATAAAATGAACATTAAAATTAGCTGTTTGTTTCATCTCGAAATTTCTGATGAGCAGTGAAACTAAAAAAGGTACTAGAAAATAAATCATCCATGAAATGAAAAGTAATAGAAAGTAAAAGTAATAACCATTAATAGTCTGTGATTCAAGTAACTTTCAATAATAATGCATCAGGGATATTTTGCTCTGAACACAAACGATATTTTTGGCTGAGGGACGGACCATTGCTGTAAGAACAAAAGGCACTAATAAAACATTTCAACCAATGACAGAGATGTTATCTGTAACTGTTATCTTTATCTAATAAAGAAAAAATACACTGAAACTATCTTCAACAGTAGGGAAAATAGAATAACAAAAAGGAACACAATGGCCTATTCTTTCTTAAACCGTATTTAAACCGTTAGCCATATTAATTTCTGATGGCAAAGTCTCTAAGAGGAAAAAGAGAGGAATCACTGAGGGGTCATTTCCCAAAAGACAAGGCAAGTTTCTGGAAGAGGAACACATGAAGCGAATCAATACAAACACTGTTTTAGAGTAAAATAAATACAAAGAGATGAAAAGCCCTAAAGTTCCTCTTGTGTTTACATATATTGACAACAAAACATACTGTTAAAGTATAACGTCATTCTCATAGCATCGCTATCACCTTCAACATCATGTACCCAGCAGGATGTTGTACGTATGTCCTATGTGGAGGAACTTTCTCTTCGATTTTCCATTGTTCTGATTAAATAAGAATGAATCAACATGAGGGATGAAAATACAAAGCTGTATGCTATGAATAAGACATCTTTAAAAATACCTACATTTGATGCTGCCGCAAAAAATCGGCAAACTGACGATCTCTTGTGTACAGTTCAAGGATGCGTATGCGATCTTGAATCTCCTATGGAATGGACAGGAAGAGATAATAACAGAAACAACACGTATCACACACTTGCTCATACACAGTTTTAAAAACAAAACTTGCTCACCTAAATGGGTATACAAAGAAAGATGTTGCTCTATTTTTGTGTGCAAAGACCCATACCTCTTTGGTGAGCTCGCTGTTCTCATAAATATGCTGTATCTCTTCACTACTGAAGTCAGTGGATGCTTCAGCACTGGCGCTGCTGTGGACTGGGGGTTCTGGATACCGCTGGTAGTAATGGCTGTAGCCTGTCGTTAAATCACTCTCGAACATGGGGTTATACTTAGTGGCTCTGTCTAAAAACGGTGGACTGTCCTCTCTCCTTCATACAAACATGTACACACATAAAAACACACAAAAAGTTGCAGCAAAAAGTAGCATTTTATATCCACAGGTGTAACAACATGACCTAAAGAGGGTCAATGGATCAAAGATCACTCTTGTTAATGAATTAAAGTAAAATCTCATAATGGCATTACTGGAGAACTAAGCCTCTTCCTAGATACTGCACATGCAGTAATTACAGAGATTCAAGTTAGAAAGTGCCCCTATATTAAAGGATACAAATTTTGTTTTGGAGGTTTCCAATAAATTGACATGCATCAAAGGTAAACTTACATTTTAGGAAAACGATTTGTTTGAAGATTCAGTCTCAAAACCCCTCCTTTTTGTGAACCTACTCTTCTCTTATTGGTCAGATGGCCTGGCTTGTTGTGGTTAGTCAACTTTTTACAGCATGTGACAGAAACAAAACGGCCATTACCATATCTGAACTTCAGCTCCGGAGGCTACCTCAGCGCTTGTTTACACAGGGATGTGAACAGTAAAGATGGCATCAACAACTTTACTTGATATCAACTTTATTTGTTGTTCACTTTGACCTTTAAAATTTTGCAGAGCTTTAACATTCACAAACAGCTATATTACACACTGCATGAAAGGTCATACTCAAAAAAGCATAATGGGGGCACTTTAAATGCATATGTAATGGACACATTCATAATTTCAATAAATAATTCATTTCAAGATTTGACTTGGTTTTATTGTGTAATGCAAAATTAAAACCTTAGATTTATTTTAAAATATTTGTTTATTATTTAACAATTTATAAGTTTGAATTCATCATTATTACAATTGAATGGCTTAATTTCATCTTTTATTTTCATTTTTTTTTGTAAAGTGTCAATTACATAGCACCTTTCTAGATACTCAAAGCTACTTTACTTAAGGTCAAACGCTTATCAACGGTTCATGCTAGGCAATCGGCTCTGAAGGCTCAGACTTCTGAGGTAAAGCTTTCATGTACTGAAGTTCACTTGCATTAAGTCCATATTAGAAAGAATATTATAATGAACAGTGAAAGTATGCAAGTTGGGATGAAGCTGTGATTTACCAAATTGAATGTGATAGAGAATGTGTCTTACCGTGCTTGGTCCTCCGTCTCATCCTTGTCATACTGGTCTCTCAGAGTTCTTGCTAAGAAGAAGATTACTCCTGATGCCACCAGCAGGAATCCAGCAACAGATGCTATGGCAATGCCAACTACAAGTGGCTCAGAAACATATTCTTCACAATGTTCCCCTCTGTACCACCAGTTTTCCCCCACACGACATCTAAAGAGTAGATGATACATAAACACATAAACACCTTAAGAAAATGCAAGCCTAGCAGATATTTACTTTAATATGAATGAGAATGCTGTTCTTCAGGTAGTATAGACCTCGCTGTACAGTACATGATCTGTATTTAGGCTTTATTAAATGTGCACAAATTTCTTAGCATTACATAATCTAAATAAACATACCTGCAGATAGCTCCTTGGCCTGGAATAACATCACATTTCCCATCATTCAGGCAGAAGTCATGCTGAAGGTCACAGATGCTCTGGCAGGGTAGTCCGTCCACGCTGAAGTAACCAGCATCACACACACATTCAGCCTCACCTGACCAGCGGTTCACTGTACATTCTGCAAACTCATTACATGCCTGAAACTTGCACGGGTCTGCATGTTCCCCTAAAAATAAACAAGCATACACATGCATTGATTAGATGCAGCATAAAGGTTACATGATAAGATACCTGAACAAACAATATATAGGCTGCATTGCCAAAGGAAGAGGTTTTCTCAATTTGTCTTACCTGATTCGACATCCAACGAATATTTGTCAATGGCGAGGTTCATGGTCTGGTAAGCTGTGTTGCAGAAGTCCTCAAGAATGAGATAAACAGCAGTATTGACTTCACGAGGAACGGGCTTCCCAAACTTCATACGGCTATTGACCACAATACTTCCATTTCTGAAGTTCAAGATCTCCAGGTTCTCAAAGTGACTGAGGTTTGACTGCAGATATGGCACCAACTGAGGGACATACAATGCCAAAAATGAGTTCAGAAACTCAAAAACATAAAAAGTATATAACAGGCCTTTTCGACTGCAGACCTGGAGGGCCAATGATATATAATCAAATCAACACACACACACACACACACACACACACACACACACACACACACACACACACATCTATAAATAAATATGTATATACGGTATATATATACACACACACATATGGAGAGAGAGAGAGAGAATTGTGGCTGAAGCTAAACTCTACTGGAAGGTGGCCCTACAGTAAAAGGATGGGACACTCTTGATTTGGATTGATAAGTGGACATTTGACTTAGAATATGGTTGAAGAGAAAGAATAATTGATGGAAAGAAAAGTAAAGGAAAAAGAATAGGCACAAATATACTTTGGAGGAAGAACATTACCAGTTCCAGGAACTGTTGCTCCAAGGCTTTGTACTCTGCAGAGCTCTTATTGAACAGATCCTCAGAGAACATCATGTTAGTTACACGAAGACTGAAAAACACGATCAAAGACCGCCCAGGATTATTTGGCAAGGCAATGCTGGAAACATCATCACCCTGAATGACACCACTACCCTCTTCCTCTCGGTAATCTATCACATCCAAAGATATAGTCATGACTTCTGAATTTAAGGTATGCCCCACGTCCACCTCTTCTGGTGTCTTTGTGGTCATGTGTGAGAAGGGTGATTCTATCTCAGGTATAAGCGGTGTTGAGTGAACTGGGTTTACTGGTTCAATGGTGACCAATAGGATCTCATCCTCTTTTAGAACTTCCTCTGAAAGCTGTATAGCTGAAACATCCGTTAGTACAAAGTCTTTGTTATCCTGTGGCATTGTGGTACTGTTAACGTATTCTTCCTCTTCTTCAACCTCCTCTGATTTCTCCGCCATGATCACAGCAACTTCAGTTTCCTCATCCTTTTGTGTTTCTGTTAGAACACTCTCTTCATTGTCTTCCTCTTGCCTGTCTTCTTCTGCAGGTAATATGAGGTCTTCCTCAGGTTCTGGGGTAAAATGTGCCTCTGCTATCTTGACTGGTGGCGTTACAGGCACATTACTAGAACGTTGTAGGTTTTCATCATCTACAGCTTCATCAGTAATCAATTCTGTGGTTTCCTCAGGCAAGATCTGGTCCTCTTCAACAACTGTTGTAATTGTGGAAAATTCATAGTCCTTTATCTGTGGCATGTCTACATTAATCAAAAACTCTTCATCAACTTCTGTCTTTCCAACTGGCTCTTGAGCCTCAGTAGGAAGGACAATTACCCAACTATCTTCTGTTGGACCAGATCCAGAGGCGGGGTCAGAGTCATCCATTATAATGTCACTGTCTTGCTTGGCATCGATAATAGGACCACCAGCTTCATGCCCCACAGCAGGTGCCTGGCTAGGAGAACCAAGTATCGCCAAGTCCTTGTCTTGAAGGTCTGAAAGGAGAAATAGACAAGTATCTTGACACAAGTCTTTCATCACCATATTGGTTTAAATCAGGGGTGTGAATCCTGCTCCTGGAGGGCCACTATACTTAAAATTTGAATTATTGGGCAGGTTGAAGATAAAGCCTGCAGGACAATGACCCTCCAGTTGCAGGATTGGTCCCCTCTGCTGTAAATCATTGTGCATGTGAATGTTGGTTCTTACCCGCTGAGAAACTACCGCTGGGATGGTCTATTATGTGTGGGATGTTTTCATCTAAATTTATGACATCCTGCTCTCCCACATCTTTCTCTGACACTGTAGGATCCAAAAAGTCACTAACGGTAAACACCTCCTTCGGCACTTCTCCAGGCAGCTTGGACGGTGTTTCTACTGATAGAATATCATCCTAGACAATAAACAAAAATAAAATACCTGGCTTTCAGACTCTTTGAAAGTTCCTGGTGGTGTTTGCCAAGGCTTTAATGTTACTGTTCCTGCTATTCCATTCTTAGAGTTAGTTATTTTTTTTTTTCTTATTTTACTTTGGCAGGTAACTCACAGGACATTGTTTGTTTTATATGACAAGAATAATACCTGAAATGATGCTTTGTTAAATAGAGGTAAAGTCTAGAGTGATAGACTAAAAGACTTTAAAGACATTAAAGGGTGTTATATCTACAGGCCAGAGTATTTGATATAGTACAAACTTCACTGTCACCTTGACAGAAATCTTAGTCACACTGTGGTCAGGTTCTGGTGACTCCTCTGCAGGATGCGTTTCCTCTGGAGGTGTTTCCACTGATAACAAAAAATTATTACATCATTACAGACTGATACAGAGATGTACCATAGAGCACTAGCAGTTACAAGCAGGTAGAACAGTACCTTGCAGACCCTCGGTGATGTCAGGGTGGAGGTCAATAATGGTGTACTGAACTGTGGGCCCCTCTGAATAACTAAATGTGCCCTCTACCATGTTGGATTGAAGATTAATGAAATCCAGCGTCTCACTGCTGACCCCTTCACTGTTGGTCTGGAGGGACACAACATATTCCACCAGTACTGCCTTATCACCACTGCAGAGAGAAAACAACAACAGCACAACACAGAACTGAACTGAACATGATCACAAGATAATTTTACAAATTTCTTAACTTTGAACATCATCAGTTGTAATATTTATGTCTTGTGGCTATATTTTCAAAATATTGTGTATTTTAATGTTTATATACGAACAATGTCTTGCCCCAGAGAGTAATTGCATGACTACGAACATGAATCATGCTTGTTTTTACTAACTCATACATTGTCTCATTCACTAACCTGCATTCATCCACACAATCAAGTGTTATTTACCTTGAGGGATCCACCAGTGGCCTACAGAAAAGATAAAGTTCATATATTTAGTACAATATATACATTAACTATAGACATGTTCCAGGGCTACGATTAAATCCACTTTTTTTATGCTCTTCCCTCGGTAACTTCCCTCTATCTCGTTCACTCAGATTTACGTCATTGTTTATTTTGCATGAATGTTCACTAAATTAAGTGTGACACTGCAAGTTGCTGTTGATTCAAATATCTGTGACTGTCTCAAGCGTGCCGTACAAGTCTTGAAAAGTGAAGTTGAATTTTTTTGATTGCTCCCATGGCTGGCTCGAATATAGGTCGTATCTCAATTTAATTGAATGCGAGCCAAACTAAAAATCCAATTACATTTTCAAAACAATTTTTTCCAAAGATGGTTTCTGTAATATTGGGTAGTTCTTATCTCAAGCGATGTATGTTCAAGTGTTAATTTTTCCAATAAGTTTAGTTTTACTTAGTTAGTTGAAAATGAAAATGAAACATGCACTAACACACCTGATGTTCAATACTGATACACTCTTGAATTCTGTCAGTTTCTCCAAAGCAGCAGAAATCTGTAAGAATGGCATAAATAGGCAACACATTTGGTTCCAAAATCAAAACAATTTAGTATTCTTAAAAGTTGGAGCAGGGCAAACAACATTAATGTTTAAAAAAACAAGCGCGAGTTGTTGTACCTTCTCTGTGATCTTCTGAGTGAGTCTGCTATGCTTACTGCTGGTGGAATTTAACAGCTCTTCACTCCATGGTTCTCCAGTTAGTAACAAAGCCAGTTCCACCCGCTGCTCAACCAGAGGACGTGAAGGCAAAGCAGCTGCCTCCTGCTCAATCTCATTAGTGATCTACCGCATATTCAATATTTAAAATTTGTTTAGATGTATATTTTTTGCATGCATCATTCATGAGCCATGAGTCCATTATATTAGAACTAGACCTCACTTTTACATTTTGAGTATATTTTCACCAAAGTTTACAGTATGAACAGTATGCTTCAGCCTGTCAGCTATTTACCTCAGTATCCAGCTCCATTGTCCTGACAACAGATGGTACTTCAGCAGTAAGTTCCTTCACACTCTCAGAGATGACCTCATCTGGAACTGCTGTGGTCATCAACCCAGTGGTCTCTGCTGGAAGCTCATCACCTACCAAGTTTTGAAGACAATTTTTTTGTCTCTTGGTGTTCAGGCACATGCTACAAGACCTCTGTAGGTTTATTTCTTGCAATTTCCAATGACAACATCTGAATTTGAATTGCAAACAAAGTTTGCATCAAAATAGCCCTGTACAAACTCAGAGAAAATGTATAAGCATTAACTGAAAATCAAACCAAATGCTAAAAGCCAAGCATATGATCCTGCACATTTTAAAGCCATTTGACTTTTTATATTATGCCACGATAAATGTTCATGAAGTAACTAACTAATTGCAACAGCAGCTAGTTGCTGAAAATCTAAAAACTGTTGTTGATTGTTTGGAGGCAAATGACTCTCCATACAAGACTGAAACCAGGAAGGTCAGTGCCACAAATATTGTCCAGAACATGCCAAATTTATACAATATTCACGTCAAGATATTATTGTCCATAAGTCATTTTTAATTGTTGTTCAATTTATATCTCATTAAAAAAAACGTAAAATATAAATTATAAATATAAAATGTCATATTTTCAAATATGATCCAGACATGTTCTTAACAGGTAAGGGTTTTATACAGTTTATATAAGATACAGTATCAGTAACACACAAACATAACAGACTGACCTGGTGGCACAGAGGAAGAATCCTCTGGTCTGTTCAACAACAAAAAAGAGAGAGAGAAGAAAAACAGTTAGAAATGGCACACAGAAGAGTTGAAGAGTTAACCCTTCAACCACACACACAAAAGCTCGCTAATTCACAGTCCGTTTGATCAAAAATATAAAAACTGTATAAAGGGTATAATACCTGCATACTGAGTATGTAGGTGTCTTACTGAGAAAAAAAAGAGGAATACAAAAGGTGAGGAGAAAAACAGACTCAGTAAGACGGAAAAATCTACTACAATGAATAAATGACTGGGAAAAAGAGTGCATTTGTAAAAGTATGGGTTGAGGATGAAAATGGGGTTTAAAAATGTTTTATTGCACCTTTTCAGTCTCGTCTGTTCAAGTCTCTGCAATGGACCATGAAGATTCAAAAGACAAAAGACATTCTGATATGCACATGCATCACTGATCCATGATAGTCTATTCATATCAAAGTATCAACTAACATTATTAGTACAAAGTTAATGTCTCATGTTACATACTCTGTGAACAAGTGCTAAGTGTTCCTCTGATTGGCTAAAGTAAGTGCCAATCTCCCGTATAGATCTCAAGATATAATCTCAAGAAGATTTTGAAGGCCTCCCACACTATTTCCTGACACACTGTAAAATAGCAAAAAACAACAGTATCGTATTAGTGCAAAAAAACACAATCGGAAGTTCAGAACAGTCCTTTTTTGTGTGTGAGGAACATTGACCAACATTTCTTGTCTGGGAAGTTTACTGGAAAAGCCTTTAATCTCAAAAGATGCAACTCTTTTGCATTTATCACGATACGAGCCTCTAATGTAATGATTTCACAGGATTGACCACTTAAATAAGGATTGGACACTCACATGTTTTGGTCTACAGCCAGCAGGTTGGAACTTACCACAGCAAACATATGGCTCATGACGCTAACACTACGCATAATCCTTTAGTTAGCTGTTGTATGAAAAGACTTATGTATAGTATCATGGAATTACCATGTTTTTGTCATTAATACATTAATAACACTGTGATAGTCCTTAAGGTGAAAATGATCATTAACCAGCACCACACTATATATAAAAGTACCACAGTTTTACTGTCACAAGGATTCATGTATTAAACCCAAATAACCTGCCAATTTTTTTAAAATGTCGAAATAAGATTTCTGCGTCACAATTGTAACCACTATCCAAAGCCCTATCGACTTCAAAAGCTTACAATGTCTTCTGAGATCACTAGGGAGATGTCATGCTAGGGATGTCATCACTAGGGAGATGTCATATTCATTTAGAATATTTCTAAATAATTAGAAATTCCTTTTGGTTAATCTTTTTTTAAACACTTGACAACTGAATTATATATATATATATATATATATATATATATATATATATATATATATATATATATATTTCATAAATAAAAAAATAAAGGCACAGGACAATTCAGATAGCTACATATTAACAAGAGTAAGAAATAGTCATGCATGAACGGGAAGAAAATTGTGATATAAGAAGAAAAACACTAAATGATTAAATGACTAATGGTTTTCTAGTAATGTCATGTTGGTGCAAATAAGTTGAGAATCAATCTATTTTATCTTTTTCTACATCATTCATTATATTACTGAAATCAGGGATTGAAATAAAGGGTATAAAAGGTTTGCAAATAGTCTTTCTAAAAGACAATTTACCTTTCAGAATATATGTAATCTTTTCCATCGACAAACAAAAGAACATATTATTGATTCACTGTACAATAGGTGGCTTTTCCACTTTCTTCCAATACATAGCTATTAGACGCTTTGCTTGAAGTATACAAACATTAATGAGTTTACGAGTGCTGCTAAATTGTGCAATATTCCCAAAATACAAATGTCTGGTTTCATTGCAAGAGTAACAAATACAATCTGAAAAATGAGTAAAACTACCTTTTACTACAATTCCCCATGTCAGCATTTTAACATATGGGTGTACTTTTTGACAGACAGCAATTACCTGTCCAGATGAACCTGTGGTTCAATTCCAAGCACTATGGTACTTTGCCATTAGTATCTCAATGGTGTGTTTAGAGAAGATTGCTGACGCCCTCATTCTCAGCCATGGATACAAAAGCTCTGACCTTATTGGCCACAATCCAATTTGTTAACTGACTTTTATGCTCACCATACTGTTGTCTAATTTGTTTAGGAAGAAATCACACGTGAACTGTGAAAGATTGTCTTGAGGTCTCTCACCACTAACCTGAGACCTCTGAGTGGATCTAACTGCCAAACACTAATGAGATCCCATTGTTACATACTTAGCTGTCAGCTATACAGAACTGCTTGCACTAATGGATGAATTAAATGGCAACCTTTGTGTGGTCTTGATCTTATGTTCTTAATATAAATATGGCTTTGATTCAAGTCTTCTTATTTGGGTCAAGTTTTGGTCCGGGTCTCCGTTTATGGTCTCAGACAATAAAGTAGACTTTTTATGAAGTGTTAACGGTGATAATTACTATAACCACAGGCTTAACCACATGTCTGCACTCTGCATGTGTCACCATTAAAAAAAAAATCAGCAAGAACTTCATGATTCACCAGACTTTTTAATGTCTGGCAATATATTTGACTATCTACCGCCGGCTTGCTCTTATTATTATTTATTGTTATTAATAAAATCCTAAAAATCCTTCTTCATCCATCTCCTTGTTCAGGCAATAGTTATTTATTGGCCAGTTCATAGAGAGCCTTTTATCTTTCACTATAGATGTCAAACCACTTTTTCAGCTAGTTGCAAGTCCTGATTTACTTCTTGGCTTTGAGTACTTGGGTCATTCCTGTTATGTAGTATCTTTTGAGGTCTGTAAATAAACATCTGTTAGGAATCTTAGAAATATGTTCTGGTAAGGCTCAGACACTAAATTGTATTAATGCTTAGGACATTAATCCCATGAGAAATCAACGATTCTCATGTTTGTGCTGTTGTTTTCCCATCAACAATGATTTCAATTCCTGCAGGATATTGTCATTAAGGGCCAACAGGACGGAAAAACCATTCAGACAACAGTTATTTAGAATTCACCCCAGTTCACTTGATATGATTTATCTTTACAAATAATCTCACTACAAATAGATAATGGATTTTTCTAATAAAAAAGGGAGCATTAGATACAAACGTTACTTTAAGTTCTTCAACACTGAATTGTATTATTTTAACTCAGAGTTATTTAATATATAAGCAATACTATATGTAAATATGTAGGCATTTGAGGATATTAATCTATGTGTGGTTTTATACATATGTATTTCCATATATGTGTGAGAGTATGTGTATGTATATGTATGGATGTACATGTATGTGTATCTGTGGATATGTATATGTGTATATAGTGATTATACTCTTTGCTTTCTACCTCTTTATCTTTTAACAGACTTTTTATTTTATTTTTTTCTTATCTTGATGTATATTTCTCCCATTATTATTTGTACAGCACTTTGGTCGGCCTTGGCTGTTTTTAAATGTGCTTTAGAAATAAAACGAACTTGAACTTGAACTACTAACAGTATTAATAGTAATAGAACTGCAATAGTGTCTTACCTCTGAGCTGGTAGTATTTGAGATGGTTAGTAATGGCTTGCTGAACTGTTTCTTGATGGCAAATGCGTACTCCACTAGACAGAAAAACATTACGCTTATGTCTTGGCAAGTGTTCTTGGTCTCCAGGCTTTTCCACAAACATTCGAAACAATCTTTGTGAGCGCCTATCTGTGTTCATAAGCATGGGAACCCGCTCAGCTTCCTCTGAAACATAAATATACACATAAGAGTTTTATAACCATCATCCTCTCCTCACATTCCCAGCTAATATATACACACAAAGATACATACCTGCAGTAATATCCAACTGGACTATTGCAAAATTGCAGCCTAAACCACACAAGGTCCATATGAGCTTCCACATAGTGGCGTGAAAATGATCCTGTTGTGCAATGGTTGCTGCTTCACTTCAGACGATGTGACCAAAGCTTCCAACACCTGTGCATACCTGTTTCACATTATCCACTGATAGTTATGACAGTATATTATTGTACTTTTATATATTATAAAGTGCTATCTAGGTCGTCAAAGATAGGCGCAGGTGTATGACTCTGGCGATCCTGTGGCAGGTAGGCAGATGGAAAGGGATTTTTTCTTTTTTTTCTTCTTCTAATCTTGTTTAGTAATCCTGTAGAGCAGCTCATCAAGAAGTAACTGGAGGAACTGGAGTAAACCAAGAGTGCTTAGAAAAAAGTGCATGTGCAGGGAACGTGTGATAGGTGGCCAAAATAATCTGAACACAATACAATCTGAAAAGTTCTGAATAGGAGCATACGATTTTGGTGCTTACATAACAACTTTAACACTTGATTTGACCGCCCGTAAGGTTAAGGACAGGTATTAAATGTATGAAACCCTTAAAGTCTAAAATAACTGGTGTGATGAAACAGTCAAAACTCAAAAATATAGCAATACAACAATAAAGTACAGGGCTAGAGACAAATGCATGCCCCAAAGTATGCAATGTTAAACATTTGAAATAGTAAAAATTGTGTGCTTGCTTAAACTATTTAAAGTTGTGTTTGCAGTTGATAGTGAGATAGGAGAAGGGTTTAAGCAGACTAAATGATTGATGAAGCCTGGCATACATCACCAGAGAAAACTCTTCATTGTTTCACATATTGATGAAACATTCTGAGATCAAATAAACATTTAGAAAGTAATACATAGATGGATTAATCGTTTAATCGTAGAAAATAGATGTGAGTGAATTTTCATGTTAACATTAATGTCATAGCCATCTTAGCTATATTTCTAACATGCTGCTCCCTAGTTAGCAACATGGGGATCAGGGGATCCAGGGGAGACATTTTCATGGCTGTACCATAGCAATTTCAGTATCCAATTCTCAGTAAATGTCGCTAGACAAAACCAAAACCATTCTGCATAACAAGATCTGCTATATTTGATATATATTTGCTATATTACATCTGCTATATTTGAATGCACAACCTCATAATACTCTCCCAATATTTAGCAGTTCAACGCCCTTAGAATTAGACCTTCAATCAGACACCCTCTCACTAAAACACTTGACTGATACGGCTGTCAGACTGATGTGATTTTTCATCAATCAATTCATTCTAAATAAGATATTGTTTTAGATGCGAGTCTTTTGAGGAGATGTGGCTGTGCGTGTCTTGTATGGCTAAAGCTAAGACAGGATTTTGTAGTTTTAATAACCCCCCGTGCTCTCACACTAATTTATCAGCCACGATACAATTACTGTCCATGTGGTTTAGTGTCTGTGTCCTTAGAAATTAAGCACCAAAGAAGGCATACTTGCATATGGCTCCCTACTGTATTACTGCTTTTTTATACCGTGTATACTGCACATTTCCAAATTCCTTTCCCTGTTAGTTGGATCAAACAGTTGGTAAAGCACCAGATTCTGTCGACAAATATTAATCATTACTTGATATATTCCAAATCATTTGTCACAATGAAAAGGCCCAGTGTGTCAACAGTAAATATCGCAGAAATAGTAATATTATGGTAGTATGCAGGTCCAAAAATAGCCTTCTTGTGGCCTGACTCAACAGAGTCAAGGTTTATTAGGAAATGCTAAAGGTATTTTAGACCTTCTTGGTACACACCAGAGAAACATTAAAAAAAATCACTAGGTTTACTGACTTTATACTGGATTGTCTTTTATTTTTACACTGGATTGTTAGTCTTTTATTTAAGTGTAAACAGACAAACTGTTCACAGACTGCAATTCTGGGATTACTGGAAGAAAGTGGGTGGTCTATAAATCGGTCTAATCTGTCTAATTCGCATTGAACTATACATCCCTGCACGCACACCGCTTTTTGATACTCAACTTGACCACTTCTAATGAGTTGGCCAATCAGGAAACTGACTCAAGTCACACCGGCTGCTCAACCAATCATGTGCTATAGGCTGGCTTCTCCAACATTCATTCAACACAATCAAAGTCACTGTTGAGAGAGCCCATAATCACACGTAGAGTACAAATATCCATGTTTAAAAGGGTTGTATTTGTTGGGTAAAAGCAGTATAACCCCTTTAAAAAAATGCTACCTTCTGCTACTTACCTCAAAGACACATATACTGTACATACAGAAAATGTGAGATTAAAAGGAGAAAAGCTATTTAAATTTCATTTCATCAACATTTATTTATGTCTAAAGTGTTTCCAACAATGTATATAAAAGCATAAAATTACAGATTAAAAATCAGCTAAAATATATATACATCTAGGGTAAAATACACATGATCATAAAAGCTTTACGTCACTGAATGACATTTCCATAATCTGTTCCATCTTCTAGAGCTTCATTTCCCAAAGAACCTTTCTGAAATCTGTACAGGTGTAGAATGAGGTCTCGAATCTCCTCCCGTTTGCCTCGCACCTGTTGCCGTGGAAACCAGTGCTCCAATCTCAGTGGCAAGTCAAAGTGTAACACCGGGTCCTGAAAGATACAAAAACAGCATTGCAGTTTCCTTTAACATCAGAACAGACTCTTACACTAATTTTTGTATTTGAAAATCTGGAATAAAGAACAACTGCAAGTCTACCTGTAAAAAGCTTTCAGCATACTGTAGCAGGTAAAGGCCACAGTCACTGCTGTTGTCCTGTAGGGGGACCTTACAGTGGGAACCTACCATGCGGTCAACACTAAAGTCACGATAACCACCTCTCTTTGCTCCCCATTCCACCTGAAGGTATCTTAAAAAAGTAATGTAATATATCTATTGAGTATAATATATATAAATACATACACACAGTTCAGTATATATCTATTACAATTATAATAACAACACTTAATATAAATGTGAGATAGTTAGACTATCAGAGTGCAAAAACTCACTCGCGCAAGAGTTTGAAGATACGTTCATGAACTGACAACTTCAGGGAATCCATTACGAGAATACATGGTCTGAAAAAATAAAGAGTAAAATAATTTGAAATAATTCACAACATTAAATATGTTAGTGCTGTTACTGTTCTGCCCATTAAATGGCAAAAGCCATTAAATACAAACTTTTTAATGAATTTAAATTTCACACATTAGCAATGAAATCTCTTTTCTGAAAGGCTGCCTAATAAAATATACAGTAAGTAGATTGTTTAAAGTGAACCACAGAATTAAATAGTTACCTATAATTAAACTCTCAAATACATGCCAACTGACTCTCAGTGCTGTCTGCTTTATATCTGCTGATAAATTAAAAATAACAATATTTACTAAATAGTAATTCATATAACATTACTGTAACATATGCAATTTAACACAAATATATTTAGTTTTAACAGGAAAACCTAAATTATATTTTCTCCCAAAACATTCTCTCCATTATGAAACATTTAAAATATAGTTTGACATGAAAAAGGTCATTTTACTGTAAAAACAGCCTCATTAGTCCTTTAATTGAAGCTCAGAAAACAAATATGTTACATTATGACGTAATACTGCAATGAAAAGAATGTCTTTGGCTCCGCCCACTGACACGTTAGTGAGATGAGAAAGACAAAAGAGATACTGGATCACTGGATAGGGTTTTTCCACTCCACTCTTTTTCAGAGATAATTTTCCAGGACATTTCAAATTTCATTATGATAGGAATAAAAGACAAGGGAAAGTAATAAAGTAATATATTTATTTTCCACTTAAACCTGTATAGTTTGTTTTTATTAATTTTGCTTTTATTTACTACATATTATTGACAGTATTCAGTCACTGTACTTCGTTGTCTTTTCCTTTTTGTAAATCACACTTTCTATACGCATATGAAAATATGTTTTCATGTACAAAATGTACATGAGTGAGTACATCAAATGTTTTTGTCTGAAAAGTTTTTGTCTTATCCAGGATCCCTACGGTGTACCTATAATAAGTGTTTATATTCGGACTGTTTTAAACCGGTTAGGTCAATATACAATATTTTTCCAAAAGACACATGCCCTTCTGTTTATTAACTGTTTATTAATTTAGGGTGCCAAAATTTACATACTGCAGCTTTAGTATGTAACATTTAATATTGTATAAACAATCATTAATAATAAAAACAATAGTCTAGTGTATTAATATAATATTAAAAAACAAGATATCACAATTTAAATAATGCTATGAGTTTAACATTTTAAAATAAATACAATTATGAATTTATTTATTTATTTTAATACATTAAAAAAATTAACTAACAGGGCCAGTAGGTGGCAACTTTTTTTGGGCCAATGCTGTCATGCATGCTGTAGTTTGCCATGCCCAAAATTATTAGTTTACAAAAATTTACCTTTTACACACAGTGTCTCTCTTGCAGGTATTTTCCGTGCAGTCCTACAGAAAGAGCACAAGGTTCTGCTGTTGCTGTTCATGTGCACATCATCTATCCATATTTCATTATATCAAATCAAATGTTTATTAAAATGTATTCTGACTTACAAGAGGATGAGACATGCTTGACTTTATACGACTGTCATCTAGATTAAGAATAAAAGTTTGTCAAGAATCATAATAATTCTTAAAGTAGTAAGCATAAGTAAATTAGCATTAGAATGATATTTTTACCTGTATTTTTGTCCTCTTCACTGTTGGATCTATTCTCTCCATGCATCTCACCCACAGACTCACCCAAACCTTCACTTTCATCCCTGTGCACAGAGCCTGTGCCGTCCCTCTTCACATATTGCGGCTCTTCTAACCCAGGGAAACAGATCACCACGAGGTACCAGTGAGCTCTAGAACAAACGCCAGACTTAATGTAACATACATATAAAAACAATATGATTTACTTTGGTAAATTCCAGGCATATTAAATCTCACAACCTTCATCATCTGCATAAAGCCGAGGGAGTGGAAAAAAAGTCCATAATTTATGTCCAAATGAACACAAACTAGTGATTTAAAGTACAACACAAAAGTACATACAACTTAAGTATCCAAACATTGTATTTATATAGCTAATACTCACTCTTGATTTACAGGCACAAACAGGAAGTCTTTGTCAAAGATGTCTACATGACGGGTCCATGTCCTCACACGCTGATGCCTTCTGACCTGAGCACTGATGGCACAAAACCATCATAAAAAAAATATGGTTGCATCATCGTGTATGAAGAATGTTTTGCACCAATAAGCAAGAGAGCTATATGTGAACTCTGTGTGTTCTGAGTGACCAATACTCACGGTGTACTTGTACTGTCCTCATTAGCATTGTCTCTGCGTGTGAGCTGCTTATAGAAAAAACTGCTGAAAACATGAAATCTGTTTACAGATGCATTCGGGGCCTTTTGATCAATAAGATACCTGAAACACATATATAAAATACAAAGTTTGTGGCTTATATTAAAAAGAGTATTGGTTGGCACTCTTGGTAGCAAGTAAATAAAACATTTTCAGGGTTATATTGACACAGATTTAAGCACATAAAATTGGAATGTTAAAAAAAGAAAATGATTGGTTGTTTTACACATCAGAAAGATTTTGAGCAGAATTTTTTTATACTTATAGTCAAAACTCCCAGTTCTTAACCTCTTTCTCCCCAAATAACTGAAGGATTGGATCTAATTGAAGTCCTCCCAATGAAACACTGTGTCTTAGACTTACTTGAGGTAGAAGTCAATGATGACGTCATTCAGAAATTCGCCGCTGTCTAAACATTCCAGGTCCTCTGTCGTCACGGTGATGGCTCTTTTCGAAGGTGGAGGAGGGAACAGAATCAATCTAAAGAGAGGAACGGTGGTAAATTAGGGCTGAGATATAGAACGTATGTACATACAGGGTTATGTAAAACCCTTAGGCTGCGCATTACTCTTATTATTTTATTCAAAGTGTAGTATACAACTGCTCAACAGTCAGTCTTTTTTTAAATAAATTAATACTTGTTAAATTGATCCAAAGTGACAGTAAAGAATTTTGTTTCAAAGAACAGTATTTATTCTGCACTTTCTATTCATCAAAGAAACAAAACAAAAAAATCAACAAAAATCAAATCTAAAAAAAAGTATCTCATGATTCACAAAAATATTAAGCAGCACAGCTGTTTACAACATTGCTAATAATAAGAAATGTTTCTTGAGCACCAAATCAGCAAATTAAAGTGATTTATGAATGATCATGTGACACTAAAGACTGGATTAAAGATGCTGACAATTCAACTTTGCCATTGCATGATAAATGTTGTCATAATATATTAATATTATTAATAACATTTCATTGTATTACTCTTATCTATATATTTGAACAAATAAACACAGCCTTGGTGAGCATTTGAGAACAAAAAAAATCTTACTGACTCTAAACAGGTTTTTACCTGCGCGCTGGAACACTGTGTCGATACGGTGCCCATTCTGCCCCGAGTGTAGGTGCCAAGGAAACACTGTATGAACCCTGAGCTCTTCTATGGCACAGTGTGTAGACTGGCTTCAACTGATCAGAATCCTGAGACTGGAGACACATTCAATTCATAAAATGGAAAACATTTTTGTATAGCATCCTATACTCAATCATTCTCTCTAAACTACCCACATCAAACTAAGCTGGAAAACAGATCATGCAAAAACAACCATTGTAACAAAATTAATAGCATTAAACAACAAACAAGGGAAAAAAACATGCAAAACAATATTTTGTCTGAACCTTCACAGCAGATACAGCTGCATGTGCAGTAGTGCTGGTTTGCACATCAGTTTTGGGCAACAACAGTTGCAGCAGGTGTGTTTCCTGGGAGCTCTGCAGCAGTTTCAGGCTTTCCGGCTGCGTGAGGGGTAAGACGAGGTCGGGGATGTTATACATCAAACGCACCAAGTCCATTAAAGAGGCTAAGACCGCATTCTCAACACCAGTGACAGGGTCAGCCAAACACAGCATCATACATGTACTGCCTTCAGCTGTACACACACATAAAAACATATGTAAAGGAAAAAAGTACTATTATTATTTTCAAAAACTAATAATAATACAGTAATCTACAAACAGATCAGTAATGTCACCTGGACGTGTGCCGATGACAGACAGGTCATTGTGTAGTTGGTGTGCCTGAGCATCAGACAGCCAAAGGAGCAGAGAAGAGGGAGGGACCTCATCGTCCTTAACCAGGCCAGACCCCCTCAATGTATGCCCCTCCCACACACTATATTTGCACACACCAGCGGTCGGTATAGAAATTGTCACTGAAGAATCTGAGTGAACGAGAGGGGGAAAAAAATCAGACGTCTACAAAAATATAATAAATAAATCTTGCATATACTTTATCTTGATCTATTTCTAATCTATATAATATGAATCTACATGCTTTAAAATAAGTCATTTACATTTCAGCAGAATATTTCTAATACTTTTTTGTTTAAAACATGTTTACCTTTCAACGAAAAGGTGATCTTGTCTATAGTGATCTGAAAAATAGTAAATTAAAAATCAGTGACACTTTAAGACAGACAGATTCACTACAACCCATCAAATCATTCTCACCTTCATACTCTCACTGGATGTGACATTAACTCCACCCATGTGAAGGGAAGACAGTTGTAGCTTCATTTCAGCAGAACTCTGACAATGAAAACACACACACACACACACACACACACACACATCAGTACCAGTGCCCAGATTAAACAGACACTATGTTAAGCTAGATGTTTGCTATATAGATGAGGTATATATGTGTGTGTATATAATATAGGTAGTGTATGAACTCTCACTACCTATATTCTTTTAGTCCAGTATTTGGATTATAATACAAACCTGGGCAAGCATCTCTGTGGTGTGTGAGTGACACTCAGGTGTGTTTATCTGCTCATAAACTTGTGCTGATTTATCTACATTATTCATGACTTTTGCACACTCCAGTGGCTGGCTGTTTAGAGCAGAGGCTTCCTCCTCTTCTCCTTCCTCTTCACTGGAGACAACAACTAAGCAAGGTAATGACATAATTACTGTTTTTAAAAAATAAACATACAAAGTTTGGAAGTAAAACATGAGGTGGATAACGTACTGTTATATGTGTAATTATTACGATCTGTTTGATAATTCGTTAAAGTGTCATTTATCAATAAAACACTACCATTCAAAAGTTTGGCATGGGTTAGATTTTTTCATCAATTACACACTACCATTCAAAAGTAGTTTGATTTTTTAAAATATTTTTGAAAGTCTCTTATGCTCATCAAGGTTGCACTAATTGAATTAAAAACACACATTGTTACATTGTGATACATCATTACAATTTAAAATTGCCTTCAGTGTTGCATGATCCTTCAGAAATCATTCCAATATGCCGATTTGGTGTTAATTTCTATTTTTATAATAAATGTTGGAAACAGCTGATTTTTTTCAGGATACTTGATGATGAATAGAAAGTTCAAAAGGAAATTCAATGAAAGGCTTTTTCAAATCTATTTAATCCTCACTGGATATATGAACTAATTTCTTTAAAAAAAATGTTTAAATCAAAATGACAAACTTTTGAATGACAGAGCAATTAAAGTTATTTGCTTTCAAATGTTTTATTACAACATATATGTTGCTAAAAAAACTGTTGTTTATTACTATGCACTATCATTAGGGTCTGAGTCTGACAATAAACTCATGACCAAATTTCGATAAAAAATGAACTCATGATAAGAAACTATCACAATACTTTAAGCCATGTTAAAAGTAAAAAATAAATAAAAAATTGGATGGAAAATGAAACATTTTGTATGCACTTGGGGTGGTGGACTTAAATAGACTTGAAGTTGGTCCTGGTCCCCAATGCACAGGGTAATGGTGACACCAGAATAAAAATATTCATGATTCTGAAGCTGAAATTACAAAATTATGTTAGACATACGCTTGCATATAAATAATGCAGGCCCTTTTCACTGGTAAAATCAGATATTTAGCATTATTAGGACCAACAAATAATGCCCCATTGTATTATTATAGATTTATATTCAACATTATTTAGTAGTGTATAGTATATAATGTAGTACTGTCACTGAAACTCTATAAAAAAAATTCTCATGCAGTACACTCTGGCTTTCAATGCAGGCATTGAACACAGACTCTCCCAGTTCTCACTATGTCCCGTCTCTTCCTCTATTAATGCACTTTCCATCTAAAACACTGAATCATCATACTAATAAAACTAAATGCGATATGGTGATTACAATTGTTTGCGCTTTCCCTTTGAGGAGACACTCCAGAGCGACGCAATCGCGTGTCAAAATGAACTTCAAATGAAGGGACAGAAATGTCTCAGGTTTAATAAATATCTTAATTTGTGTTTGGATGATAAAAAAAAATAATAGGTTTGAAAGATTAATAATAGGTTTGAAACGGCATGACGGAGTACATAATGACAGAATTGACATTTTTTGGTCAATTATAGCCTACCTTATAAATAGAGTAAGCTGAGTCTTGAATAAAACTAACTACATATGAACAATATGATTCTCTATCGCAATACAATTCATCACATTTGTATCGCAATATGTAGATATAATAATATATTGTAACACCCCTAACTGTTATATTGGTACATGTTAATGAAAATGATTTCTGAATATAAGCATTAAGCACTTACTAGTTTCAGGTGGGTCAAGGTTAGAGGATTCTATGCTGAAGCTCCGCCCCTCTGTAATCCCAGAGGCAGGGTCTGAATTGGGAACCTGTTCACCTGAGCTATCCATACGACATCGTTTGACTGGGATTTGCCCGTCGGCACCGACTGAGAGGCGTAACACACTTCCTCTCATCCCTTCCACTTCCCGCACCACCTTTCCATTCTTGCGCAAGTGATTTTTCTCATCTCCTGCAGAATCCTTTAAGGGGTCTTTTGTTTCTCTCATGTCTTTCTTATTGGGTAGATGCTGTAACATCAAAGACGGAATAAACAATGATGATAGACAATAAAATAGTAATGTTTCAAAGTGAATCCTAAAAAGATGTATGATTACTCATTATATTACTCATGATTACTAATTATGAGATAAGAGAACGGAAAAAAAAGATTCAAAAAAGATTCTTTGATGAATAGAAAGTACAAAATAACAGCACATATTTGAAATTGAAATGTCTTGTAACATTATAAATGTCTTTACCGTCACTTTTCATAAATGTTTTGCATTCTTGCTTAAAGTATTCATATATATTAATTCATTCAAAAAAACAAAAAAAAAGACTGACCCCAACTTTTGAATGGTAGTGCACATTAAGTGCACTACCATTGCTTTTTCCAAGGTGTCTTACCTCACTTCCTGATTTTTCCTTTCTTAGGCTACCCTGCGTTGCTAATGGTGACAAGCGACCGCATACATTTTCAAATCCAGATGAAAGTGCTTCAACATGCTGTGGAGATCCTTCAAGAAGTGATGATTCATTCTCTTCAAAAGTGGTCTGTTTAGGCAACTGTTCCTTAATCTGAACAGCCTGCGGAGTCTCACTTTCTCTGGGTGAACAAGAGTTACTTGATACAGGGGATTCCGGTAGTTTCAGTGATGAGTTCAGTTGTTTGGATAAAAGATTTTTGATTTCATTCTGTGGGAATGTTTCATTTTCATTGGATGACTCAGTCTGATTATGTGACGGTGAAGTGGCGTTTGGTTCAGTAGAGTCTGTTCCTCCTCTTTTTGTAAAACTGGTTCTCTTGTCTTTAAGCACAACTGTTGAGGTGTGATCACTCTGTCTTTTGCTGTCTGATTTGTCTTTCTTTTTGCAATTCTGCCCACTAAATTTTAGACTCTGTCCGATCTCTGTCTGAAGAACATCTTCTAAGACCACCTTGACCTGACGCCTGTAGGAAATAAAAAAATGAAACACAAATAAACAATCAAACTGACATTGCTCAAACACACACATATAATAAGTAAATAACAAAACATATCAAATGACTCAATTTGTCTAAAATAAAATACAGCATAAAACACTGTAGCTTCTTAACTCTCAATTAGACAGACAGTTTAAACACATTTGGTACATTCCGCACGGCTGTTTATTAACTTATCGTTTTTTAGCTAATGGGACAGTCGCCTCTATAACTTATTAGCTGTGTGCACATTGAATAAGACGGGTCAACATGCACAGATGGTGCACAAATGATAAGCAAAAAAACTTCAGTATGAGAGTGTAGATGTGCGCCATATTGTGCAAAACAGGATTTCCCGATTAAAAAGGATTTCTCTATGCTCTTTTGAAAGATATACTATATTCTAACATTTCTCCCTCCCCAGATGTTTTAATGAAACTAAGCATCAAAAACAGCCAACAGTTATGAGCTCAACAACGCCTCAACAGCAATTTAGTATTCTTTATCTTTTTCAAAACTTTATCCAGTAAGCTTATTTTAAGGATCAGAGAGAGGGTGGAAAATTACTAAAACCGATTTGATTAAAATTATAATTGGAAAATAATACAAAAACTGCCCAGGTAATTTGTTAAAGCCAGATTATAAGAGGAAGTACTTCAGTTCTAGCAGTACAGTCTGTATCCAAAAAACAAAAACAAGTGGCTCCAATTATTGCACTATGTTGAAGTATGCAAAATGTGCTCAATTTACCACTTCCTCTGGCAGGAAACAAGTGGTGGATAATCAAGAATGTTAAAAATTCATTTTAAATCCTCTAAAATTTGAATTCTCAATACATGCAAAGTTGAGTCTTTGGATTTCACACGTGCAATTGACAGAAAGTCATTCTTTTGTCATTTGTGTGGTTCAAAACGTCATAATTCAGGCTATTCAATGAAAACAATACATACTACATAACTAAACGTTTACAGAAAGTGATGAAGAACAGGCTTCGCCTTTAGGATGGTTAATGTGGTAAGCACGTTACCTGTAGATTTCCTGCCATAGTGTATGTTGCTTAATGCTGTTTTTTGGTGATTTGGGATCTGACTGGGAGGATGAACAATTTGAGGCCAGCTGTGTCCAGTGGATCTAACAGGTACAAAAGAAAACAAAGCCAATCAGAAACTCCAAAACATTAGGAGATATCAGGTTGAATATTTGACAGAGGTAGTTCAGTGAGGTAGTTTATATGTATCAGTAAAACATATACATATATACATAATTATATATATATATATATATATATATATATACATAATATATTTTATATATAAAATAAATAAATAGAGAAACACATTCTATGTTATTTTGCCAATAGAATTCAGTGCTTCGCAATCATACAGTTACGCTAATGAACTATATAACTTGGTGCGTTTTATCAAATTGATAAATAATAAATATATTAAATATTATAAACCAATAACATTCAAAACAGCTACAATTCTAAGACTTTCACTGCCGAATGTCCATAATGTCTTAGTGGTTCAAATACAGTTTTTTAACTTGAAAAAACAATTGTTGGCAAACGCACAAACACACATCATGCATCACTCAGTCACCTTGGAGTGGTTCTTTTTCTGATCTTTAAACATCGCCGTATCTAAACACTCATCCTCAACTCCAGAAACTCTCCTGGGGATCTTAAGGGGATTTTCAGCCTGAATCACATGGAAAGATGGGTTAAACTTTTGGTGCAATGAGATCCAGGCAGACAAGCAATGATTATGTCAGAGATCAGATTTGAATAAGAAATAAACACATTTATAAAGTAAAAATGTAAAATTATAAAGACAACAGAAAACTTAAGTAAATATGAAAATTGTAATAGCAAACAGGTTGAAAAAAAATTAAGATTTCTCTTATTTAATAGTTTATAATGAAAGTGTTGTATCTAGACATGCATACAAGTGATTATTATTGTGTGTTCTGCTTTGCTTATTATGTAATGCATATTTCTCTTTTAAATTAATTCTAATGTATGTTTATTGTATTTATATGTTTCTGTGCAGCGCTTTGCAATAAATTTTATTATTATCTAACAGATCGCAGAATAAAATAAAAAGAATGGACGCAAAAGTAATAAGATTCTTGCAGAAAGAAAGGAAAAGCCAAAGAGAACAAGCAGAGGAGACACCATTTGGAAATAATCAAACATATCAGAATATATAACAAATGAGTAAATAAATAACATGTAAAAGAATGATGCAACATAAGAAATGACGATTAAATGAATACATAACTATTAGTGACCAGAATTCTTAAAGAGGAGATTGAGTTTGAAAAAAGACATCAATCAAAATAATAAATTGAATACATTAGATTCGAATATGAATAATTTTGCATACACCAACTTTAATTTAAGGAGTCCTTGTTACAATGTAATTATACATTTCAGTACTGAGTAATATTAATTAACAGCATGTATTTACAATAGGGTTAGTTGCATGTAATTACACATAATTTACTGCTATTAAAACGATAAGTAAGGAGGACACAGGACACTAAAATTACGTGTTACCCAAAGATGTTTTAGATTGAAGTGTAAGAGCTTGAATGTGGTTTGATTATGGTCATACCTGACAGTTGTTCCGTTTGATCTCAGATGAGAGAGTCAGAGCTCTCCTTCGGTCCAGCGTAAAGTGACAGGAATCAGAAAGAAGGCTGTTACGGGTTTTTTCATGTGGCATTCTGCAAACAGATGTTTCAAGCCCTCTTTGAGATACAGATAAAAGCAGAGAGAAGGACTGCTCTGAATATTCTACCCTGTAGGCTGTTCTCTTCAGTTATAAGTCGCTCTGCATAAAAGTGTAAACATAAAAAACATTTAAATATTCGGTTGCAACCAGTCCTAGAAGAGATGAATCAGGTTATTTTACCATTAGATGATTTTAACTGATAGCCTGGGTCAAAATCTGCAAATTATAACTCTTATCCGTCAGTGCAGCGAAACACTCAACAATTGCACGTTGCATGCACGTTAAAAGTGATTTTAACTGGCCTGTAGTTAAATAAAATATCCTATTATACCATCGCCTGCTTTCAGTGTTTATATATTACACCTACTTTTAAGTCCCGGAGTCAGTTTAAGCTGTAGAACATATTTAATTCAGTTGTTGAACAGAAAAGAACCACTTGATTATTAGGATTATATTCCTCGATTAAAAACTTCCGCTTCTTACAGGAAGGCGAATGCTTTTCTTCTCTTCTCTCCGCAAGGTTTTGTGCGCCATCTAGCGGGATGGATGAAACGCTGAAAGTGTTAGTGAAATATAAACTAGTAGTGTAAATTCCTATTTCCACCGAGATTGAACAGTTGTAGACACTTAAACATCAAACCAGTATTGTGCGTTTATTAAATAATAATAATAATAATAATAATAAATATAGCTGCTAGCAGCCATCACGGGGCCAAGCGCAAGGAGGGCATTAAATGTCATGCCGACATGGCTGGCATCATCAGACCAACGGCAGTAAGAATCTAAAGACATTTCAATATGACTTAAGTCTAAATGGCTGAAAAATCAACAATACGGTCTTTAGTAATTCGATTTAATGGTTTATCACATTCGACCAACAGGCAGCGCTGTAACCAAATTGTAGTGTCAATTCATGTGGTACATTGAGAGTGTGGTGACATTGACACATGCAAAGTTTGCTTTCAATTGGGTAAACCATTGCTGACAGAGCACTAAAGTCATGTGTTTGTTAAACATAGCATCTTATAAGAAAAATCGAAATGGCAGATGCTCAAAATGGCCGATATGGGAAAATTTGGTATCACAGGACTCGGCATGACCCACTGGATCTAAAGACAGCAGTTTCATGATTTTTAGACAAAGCGTTCAGGAGTTATAATCAAAAATGTCAGTTTTTTTATATCTCCTGACCACTAGGGGGCAGAACGCCAAAACTCTGCAGGTAGCCTCAGACCATGATTGACATAACACACACCTAGTTTGGTCAGAAAACACTAATGCGTTGCGGAGATAAAGCCTCAATTTCATTTTTGCGACCATTACGTCGGATTCTTTCGCAAGTTATTCGTAAACGGTTTGACATATCAACTTTCTTTGGATAACTTTTTGTCATGATGGTCTGGAGATGATGTGGTTTAATTTTGGTGAAAATTGGACAAACGGTCTGGGAGGAGTTCGAAAAAGTAGGTTTTTAAAGAAAAACAACATGGTGGACAAGAAGTTTGGCCGACTATGACAAATTTGGTATCTGTGTTCTTGGTTTGACCCAAGGAACGTATAAAGATAATTTGTTTTACCTTAGGTTAACGCACTCAAAAGTTATTACCATATTTGTAAATTTGGTTATAATTTTTGACCACAAGGGGGTGCTGCCTCGAAACTTTTTGAGTCGTATCAAGGTTAGGTGCCGAAGACACATATTGAGTTTCGTAACGATACGCCAATATCTTTGTTAAATATAGCAATTTATGACAATATTCAAAATGGCCGACGCTCAAAATGGCCGATATGGGAAAATTTGGTATCACACGACTCGGCATGATGCACTGAATCTAAAGAGACCAGTTTTATTATTTTTGGCCAAAGCGTTCAGAAGTTATAAGCAAATATTTAACTTTTTCATATCTCCTGACCACTAGGGGGCACAGCGCCAAAACTCTGCAGGTAGCCTCAGATCATGATTGACATAACTCACACCTAGTTTGGTGAGAAAACGCTAATGCGTTGCGGAGATAAAGCCTCAATTTCATTTTTGCGACCATTACGTCGGATTCTTTCGCGAGTTATTCGTAAACGGTTTGACATATCAACTTTCTTTGGATAACTTCTTGTCCACATGGTCTGGAGATGATGTGGTTCAATTTTCGTTGAAATCGGAAAAACGGCCTAGGAGGAGTTCGAAAAAGTAGGTTTTTCATAAAATTCAAAATGGCGGGAAAAATTTCATGACGGAAAATGACGTCATAGGGTCCAATCGAATCGTCTTGAGCCAAGGAATCAGTGGACATAAGAATCTTGTTTCTAGGTCATACGGTTCAAAAGTTATTAGCATAAACGTTAGTTCAATTTTGGACAGTTGGTGGCGCTAGAGATATTGAGTTAGAGACTTCAAATTTGTTATGGTCAATGATTGGACTGTCTTTAATGAGTGTGCCAACTTTCATCATTTTCCCGCATACGGTTCTATGGGCTGCCATAGACTTTCATGGCGGAAGAAGAAGATGAAGAATAATAATAAGAACCGGAACAGAAACAATAGGTGCCTTCGCACCTTCGGTGCTTGGCCCCTAATAAAAAGCTATTGACGTTCTGTGGAGTTGGTTCTCTCTAAATGCTTTTTTTCTTCATGAAAAGCTTCCATTATGTGTTGGAACATGGCAGTTGGGATTTGGCCCCATTCAGACATAAGATCATCAGTGAGGTCAGGCACTGGCGGAGTCTCACGGTCAGCAATCCAATTCATCCCATAGGTTTTCAATAGGGTTCAGGTCTAGGCTTTGTTCAGGTTTACATTGTCACACCGGGGTCTGTAGAACATTTGTCAATGCACAGGGGCATCGTCAAGCTAGATTAGAGAAGAACCATCAAGTCGATAATATAATACAAATCGAATTATTTTGTGTGATGCAAAATCTCCCATTCTCACCATGACCATGAGTATTTATTTTAATCCCATTTCCTTTTCTTAACCAACTTATTGGCATAAAATACACAATAATATTATAGAATAGAATATTAGAATAGAATGTTTTCAACTTTCATGTTGTTTAACTTTCCTGTAGCTCAATCAGTAGAGCATTGGTGTTTGTAATGCCAAAGTCATGGGTTCGATCCCAGGGAAAGCAAGAACTGCTTCAATGGGTTCCTTGAATGCAACGTAAGTCGCTTTGGATAAAAGCGTCTGCCAAATACATAAATGTAAGTGTTTGAAGCAAATTCTTAACCCTTTGGAGGAATTGTCATCATTTAAATCAAGAGGTACATTTATCTTACCAAAAAGATGAGGTTAATAGAGTTAGAAGCAGGAGAGTCTCTAATCTGTTCATAGAGACAGGTTAGAACAAAAATGTATTTAAAAACAAAAATTACATTAAAAAAGATGGGTTGTTTAGGAAGAACACGAGAAAAAGACTGTAGATTCACAATTTTATTAGTTGTTTTTATCATACAAAACATGACATAATCTTATAAATATCATTATATTTTTTAGAGACCATGTGTTTGGTCAGTTTGTTGGTGAGTATAAATGCTAAAGCTGCAGGTAAACATCAGATCTGAACCGCCCCTGAAGCAGAGGTTGATGAACAGACCTTCACAAACTACAGCTGATGGGAAAAAGAGAAAATGAAAGAGCAAGGAGACAGAGAAAGCGTTGGCACCTGAGAATAAACGTCACGCAGAGCAAAACTGGTCTGATCTTTGTCACAATCTGCCTTCCGCTTCTGTAAAATCTCTGCTGAATAGACCAGCTTAGATGGCCTTGTTGGAAAACCAGAACACCAGCATCCAAAACACAACATATGCTGGTGTCCAGCGAAGCACTTATGTGGGGATGGCCTTCCTTGTGTCCAGATTTGCTTCAGCGTGACTATTAACCTCAGGAACCACATTTCTGTATAGCTGTCTCTGTGGGTGCAGATGAACCAGCAGCATCCTCCGCCTCTGGAGCTGCCATTAATGCACTCTCCGATCCATTTCCCTTCTTTTTACCTGGAAACACACAAACAAGTCTGGCAACTTTAGTGCCAGTTGAAAACACCCTTTGTACATTCCACATCTGAACGATGAAAGCTATAGATCAATAAAACACTGAGATACTCTTTTACTCTATATACTTTCTTAATAGAGTGCGACAGATTTGCTCCAGAAATAAGAACTCCATTAATTTTCTCCATAAGGAAATTGATTTTGAACGATAAATTAAAAATCTTTAAAGACAGACATGATATGAGCTACGAGGTTGTTAATCCATGCTATTCGCCTTTGCTGAAGCCGTCAACCGGCATTATTTCATCATTTCATTTATTTAATTTTTTATATTGATGTTTTACAGTGAAATTGCTGGTGAAAAATTGCATTACCCATGATGCCATACAGAAAATTACATCATCGAGAGTTGAAAAAAGCAACATGTTCCAAAAATAGCTCTTTAGCTCCGCCCGCTCCCATTAAGCACTGTGGATGATGTAATGAGTCAATCTCCCTATGCTCTCAAAATGCGTAAATGTGTGTATATGTGAACATTTTACAATAAACTTTAAAAAAAAATTCTTTTCATATCATCAACATTTGTAAATTAGTCATTTTAGATTTCTCCATCGTTTTTAATTTCTTTGGGGGTGGGTTGGGGGGCGGAAGGTGTCCAGCGGCACTAAAAGGAGAGGGGCTGGAAATTATTCCAAATTTATAATTTTATAATTTGTTTAATATGATTCATTTTAAATTTTATAACATGTAATCAGAATTTGATACATTTCCATTCCAAGGATTTTATTTTATTTAAAATAACAAATATCTATTTATTTCTAATATAAACTCACCTTTGGCCAGGCTACATGGGGTGATTACAGGTTCTTCTGTTTGCTCTCCCTCTTTAAGGGAAGCTCTGATCTTGCGCACCACATAGACGCTGGCTGTAAGCGAAATATTACAAGTCATCATACAAATATACAAAACACAAATCACTACACTGCTAAATTGTGTAATCATAAAAAGCAGAATTACATATCACCATATAAACAAACAATTGAATGTAAATGAATCATGTCAAGAAGGGTAACACCTTTATGTTAATGTTTGTTAATAAAAAGTAATATTATTGATTATAACACTGTCTATATAACAGGCTTTTATATTGTAAACAGGAACTACATTGTTGTCATCTTATTGTATTTAGAACGAATAAGTCTTACCCTTTATCAGAAGTCAAACCATGATGTACAGAATGTACAGTTTCTACTGTATTCCGTTTCCTACCCTGCAATTTGCCTCGAAACACAAGTGTTTACAGGGCTATGAATGCTGCTCCTGTCTCTCCGGAAGTGCCCTGCCTGTCCAAGAAGTATGTTCGCCTGCTGCTGTTATGAAAATTGTTACGTATCGTTACTGTTGCATTTATCATCTGTTTTACAACGCACTCTTTGCTGATTGGCTCTCTTGTCATTTACGAAGAGTTGTTCACCAATCGCTATTAAACGCGCTTAGCTGACATAACACGCCACAGCCAATCAGGAAAAAAGAACAAATAACAAGTATCCGTTTGTTTATAGCTTATAAAAAACTTTAAATTGTATTTACTTACTTTTTTATATTTTTATTTTTATTCCTTCAAGCTTTGAAGGGTCCAATCTTAGAATCCACTGCTGCTTCGAAATATATCATTTGTTTATGATTAATAATAAGTGTATTAGTCATTGTTTGTGTACATAATAAATTATTCAAATGACTTCAAGCTTATGAGATTTATGTAGTTATAGAATTATAAATAATGTGCTCTCGCCATGTTTTCGAGAGAAGCGCCTAACATGTGTTAAAACACATGTACTCAAATAGCTGACCAAGACAGGCGAGGTCACTGGGTCACTTCTGTCTACCTTCTATTTGACCACTTTTTAGTTAAAGCATCTACTTTACTTTTCTCTAATCAAACACTAGAGAATCATAATGAATATTGTCTGAACTTTCAAGACAAAGAACATGTTATCAGTATGTTTTGGGGAAAGCTTTTTGTTTAGAGCCAACTTGAATCTTGAAGAAGCTGTGTATCCTGTGATCTTTGTGTGTGTGTGTGTTAGTATTCTGTTACAGATTAGTGTGTGTGAGATGATGAATTGGCACTCATGAGAGACAAAATGACTTGTTTTTCTCAACAAGCTGACGCCTAGAAAGGCAGTTCTCCGACCTGAGGTCAATTAGTGTCTAAACCAGAGGCCTTGTCAACCATGTGATCGATGAAGATGTGCTTTTGTCCATGAGTAATGTTTTCTAAGTTTCTTATCCAATCAGAATCATCCAACCTGACATAATGACGCAGTCTAAATGTAAGACTTAATGTAAGGCATAATTACTGTGACAACGTGAATGCATGCGGTGCAGCTTACAAACTCCTTGTGAATATTGAAACTGACTTCTGTTGATGAAACTGCAGTAAATAAAAAAATAAAAATCTAAGTACAAAAAATAAAAATACATTTTATTTCACTTCTGATCCCTGGTTTCCATTTATCATTTTTTGTCATTGGGACTTTTAACAGTACATTACCTTACAGCTAAACATAGAATGATAAATATTGCGCATTTCTAAGAATAAACATTTCACATATTTATCCACTCGGTGTCACTGTTGTTTAATTTGGCTTTCGTAAGGCAAAGTTCTCTTACATAACCCTCTTATTAAGCAGTTCATGGAAAGCGTGCCTTCTCTATAGGGCTTTCTCATTAATCATCCCACTTTAAGCACTAAGACTTAAGATTTAGAACTCAAAGTTAATTAGCTGGTTAAAGTTAGAGCGCTAACTCATTCAGCTAGACAAAATACACAAACAAGGAAAATGTTATTGGATTTGTATTTAAAATGAGTTGAATTTATAAACAATACAAAAATATGGCATACATTTTCATAAATATAACAGTAAAACATGCACAAATTACCTCAAAGTATATCATATGTCTGAAATATTCAGCAGAATGAAATAGAAAGGCAGTCTTCAATTCTATTATATACAACAAAATCTATTAGTACGAGGTGGTAAACAGCTTGAATGAAAGCTTTCCCACATTAATACAGTACAATCAAACGTTATGACAAATCCCGTCATTAAAGGCAACGGAAAAGACGTTCTATCAGCCATTTTCTTTTCTGTTTTCCAAACACACTGCTCAAAAAAATTAAGAGAACATTTAAATCACACATTGGATTAATTTTGTATTACGTGACACAGTCAATGGAAACAAAAATCATCAACAAACTAAAGGCTGGATTCAAAAATCATATAAAAAAATTCTATGTAAACTTGCATGAAGTTCATCACAACAACTCACAATGTAGGTCAGTTGTGTTTATGACCCCCATGTGCCTGTATGCACTCACGATAACATCTGGATATGCTTCTGATGAGATGGCCGATGGTTTACAGGAGGATCTCCTTACAGACCTGGATCGGGGCATGAGTGAGCTTTTGGACAGTCTGTGGTGCTGCTTGGCAGTTTCGGATGCTCTGACAAATAATGTTCCAGATTCTCAGTTGATTCAGGTCTGGGGAACGTTAGGGCCAGTCAATGCCTTTGTCATCTAAAAACTGCCTATACTCTAGCCACATGAGACCGGGCATTATCTTTACTTTTGGGGTGTTGTCTTGCTTTTGCCTCTTCAGTGCACCTGTTATCACTTTCATTTTCACCTAAGCAGATGAAACTGATTCACAATCCCTTATGAAATTCCTGAAATTTTATTGACTTCTTATACTTTAAGTGTCCCCTTAATTTTTTGAGCCGTGTATAAAACATTTTAATTAAAGTGTCAACATAAAAGCTGCAACGCAGAAACACTGAATGAAACTCTTTAAAGACATACAAATAAACCCTTCATTTCTAAACGTTTTCCAATGGTCCCCTGTCTTTTAAAATCATGTTCGGACTGTAAAAGATGACATTGTTGTCCTCGTCATCAGAATCGGAGTGTGTATCAAGGTCATGGGTGTATCTTACATTCGTGGCATGGTATTCTCCAATCATTGTGCGGTCACAGAGTCGAGACTGGATAGCCATCTGAGAAAAACGCATGAGTTACTTGAATGAAAGATTAAAATCAAAACTCAGAAATGTGTCAAGCCTGCATTGCTGCTTATGCTGCCTAGTAACCATAAAATATAGGAAGGGACTGTTTGACTGACATTGATCTACTATCATAGACTGTAAGAACTGTACCTTTATTCCAGTTGAACTCAGTTGACTCCAGGTGTCCTTACCAAAGACGAGAGCGTTGGCAAGTCCATGCAAAGGTGCACTGAGCACGTGGAGTAATGTCAGAGAAAACATAGGGTCCTTTGGGTAAGCAGCATTATGAAGTCTGCAGAAACAAACATGCAGATCAGACACACAAGCACAGCTAAAGGGCATTTGATTCGCTAACTTTTCCCCCATTCAATGGGACTATACAATAAAAGTAATACCGTATTTTTCGCCGCATAAGACGCATTTTTTCTTCCCCGAAACTGGGGGGGAAAAGTTGGTGTGTCCTATCCGACGATTATAAAGAATCCGCGTTGTGTAGTGATGAGGAGTGGGGGGCAATGGTGGACTTTACAGTGATGACTGTAGCGAGTGGGGAATGGTTCAGCGAGGTCTGCAGCGGGAGAGAGTCGGGAGAAGAGCCGTGCGTACGAGAGAAGTGAAACGAAACCAAGAGAAAGAGTGAAGCGTCGAACGCGCTGCATCGAGGTGAACCCACTTCCTTGAGCATATTCGCCAACAAACCGACTTGTATGCTTACATAAGCAGAAAATGAAATTATATTACAGTTATAATGAATTATAGTAGGCCCATGGGTTTACCAGGGGGAGTCAGATTTTCACCGCAGAAAAATACACCTGTGAAAATCTCACTCCCATCACTAACTCTGGTTGAAAAGTTCACAGACTTAACATATTTATTTGATTATCTCATTATGGTATGGACATTCTTTGCTCAAAAGCATTTGGTTGTAACAATTATAGTATGGGTTTACCAGGGGGAGTAAAAAAAACGTATTTATCTTATTGTCTCTTCATATGGTGAGTCTGTGAGCTTTTAAACCAGAGTTAGTGAAGGGAGTGAGATTTTCACAGGTGTATTTTTCTGCTGCAGAAAAATCTGGATGTTGTCTGGGGAGTCCAGCGAGATTTCGATTTACACCCCACTTCCCGGTTTACACACAAATTATTGGAGTTCGTATAAAAACATTACAGCCTTATTTTTGTTACTTTCACTGTTTACTGACTGTTAATGAGAGTAAAGATAGTTCTTAATATGTTACATGGTTGGCATAAAATTGTTTTATGTTTTTTGTGCTGTTAACTTTATACAGTTGATATAAAATATTTTACTACAGTATTTGGTTCAGAATCTTTTTTTTCTAGATTTTCCTCCTTTAAAATTTGGTGCGTCTTATGTTCCGGAGCGTCTTATATGGCGAAAAATACGGTAATTATTATTATTTGTTTTATTTAAAAGAATGCTTTATTGTTATTATACTATAATATAAAATTATAAAACTGTATCAAATATATTTCTATTATTATAATACTTCCATACTGTAAAATTACAATACTAATATGCATGTATGCAGTTTGTCTTTGATTTCAAAATGTAAACAATAAAACTTATTTTGGTAGAAAACCACTGAAAGACATTAAAGTTTCTGGCTTGCTGGCAGATGTACAGTTGATTCATTACAAATTGTTATTTATGCAATTAATGTGGGACATACTTCAGGTCAGAAAATATAGAAAGTCATATAAACAAAGATCACATCCCTGAGGTTCAGTATGTAAAATGTGGTGTGTGTGTTACCGATTTATGAGGGGGAAGATGGAGACGAGCAGATAGACAGAAGGATACCACTTCAACGGTCTGATCTCTTCAGCTAAAGAGATCTGCAGAAATAAAAACATTACTGATATAAATATATAAATCGGAGGATGGAAGGACTGCACATGCACTTACACACACACACTTACTTTTCTCCTCTCTCTTTCAGGATTAAAGGTGCCTAACCAGGAACGCATCTGAAATAAAGACAGTAACTTTAAACATGCATTTTCTCTTCTGGAGCATGAATAGTGGTGTGTGGCTGAAAAGCACTACTCCTGCACCATAGCATAAATTCCATCAGCTATATTTCACTGTATGTACTACGCTGAAAGTACACCCAAAAGACCCGTGTAGCACGTCCATGAGCATGTATAGCCTGATTTATTGCGTCATTGTCTGTAAGAATCTGCCAGTCAGCATATAGAGAACAGGAAAGAGATAAACAAAGCGCTGTGTTCAAGATGAATTACACACCCAAGTTAGACCTAACGTTGTCATGCAATCCAATTTCAATCCAAAAGTATTTTTTCTGACAATTTTTTAGCAGATATTTGTGTCACATTCACTCACCCTCTCGTTGGCCACACAGATGATTCGAGCATAACAGCAGATCATGAGGATAATCAGGCTAAACAGGGGGGCATACCAACTGCAAAAAAAAAAAAAAACTTTACACCTCAAACAAGACAACACACAAACAAAGTCCTCAAAAACTATTTGGACACTCGATATTGTGGTTGAGCCATCTTTTTTTTTTTAAATACATACCTAGGGACGCAAATCTGTCTGATAACAATAAAACAATAACTACTTTTATCTTATTGCCAATAGCTGACGAATAGTCAATAATACAGTATATGTAATGTATTAATTACATTTAAATATATGATATAATTTATTCCTAAAATGTATCTAGGTTTTAAAATAAATAACAAAAAATAAAATTCAATAATTTTAAATGATAAAAGTGAATTTAGGGGTCACCACATTTTTTAATAATTTAACATGGATAATGGATGTTCATGCTAAAGTTCTAACATATTTTAAATTAGTTTAAATAAGTTATTTTTGGATTATGGAAAATGTAATGTATACATATGTGAAGTTAATAATATATTATGCATCCATATATAAATCCCTTCAAGAATTATTTATATTTAATACTTTGTTATGTAACGCAAAAACATTTATGCATTTTGGGTGTTCAAATAAATTTGTGGACAGTGTGAGGAATCATGAACGCTGCAATTAGTCACCATAACTGTTCACAATTTGAAGAGTGAAAAATATTCTAAGCAGCCCCAGTATGCACAAAAACCTGTCAGAACGAGAACGGAAATTCCTGAGATTCAAACAGCATGACGCGATGCGTTAACCTCTGAAATGTGACGAAACTCACAACACCATAGTTACATATCGCCAACCCAGATTAATCCCTAGAAACAACATGCATTTCCACAAACACTCATCAACATGCCGAACATTACAAACTTACATGCCAAACCTCCACCCAACATGATCATCGGTGATCCAACTGCAGGAAAAGAACGAGACAGAAAAGACTGATGATACTCTAGTGAACTAAAACTGCAATTAAGAATATTTAAAAGGTGAAAGGTCATATACCACCAGGCTCCAGCAGGTCCGTAGTATCCAGCCATCAGAGGGAGGGTGGACATGAAAAGAGGAACCCCCCACGCCACCACATGGTATGGTCTGAGAAACACATGCAGATGTTAGTAACACCTTATATCCCTGTATACACGACCAAACGTGCAGTTTCTGTGTATATTAACTCACATCTCATAATGTTCAGTTCTGATTTCTCTCACTAGGTTCAGGTAGAGATTAAAAGTAATAAGACACACCCACACCAGTGCAGTCCAGTCTGAAACAAACAGACAAAAACTATAACAACAGCAATTTATCATCAGTATGACATCAGTCTACAAATTATATCATCTTTATATTTTGATGCACTGCAGTTACTAGAGTTACTTCATTTTCACACTTGAGTGGAATAAATCATTTTATTCACAAATACTATATGTGCTTTTTGTCTTCTGTAAACCAAAATTAATAATCTTACATTAACATGACAGTACACATATAAACACGCTTTTTCTTTTTATCAATTGCCAAATTTACCAAAATACGTGAGCCACCAGGCTTGGAAATTACACAGAGTTCCCTCTGGATGAGACTCTCCCTGCGGGTGAGAGGAAAGGAAAAGGTGCACTGAAAATGTTAATTCAACAAACATTACCTTTAACTATTACTCTCTGCCTACATGTTTCTCTCTCTCACACATACACAAAAATTAATCAACACAACTTACCATAACATATGCAACACTGTCAAACAATGCAGCTACTGTCAGACTGAGAACCATTTTCTGAAAAGGAAACGATAGAGATCATAAAATACAGATAGAATGAGATACAATATTCCAAATAATTCATAACAGCAGACAATATGACATGACTTACTGAATTTTTTTGGGGAAAAAATTATGTTGGGAAATTACACTACTATTCATATATTTGTGGTTGTTAGTTGTTTGTGTTTTTTTAACAAACTCTTCAACCAAACTGCAGTTTTCAATTTAAAATAACAGTTTACTACTTTAATACATTTTTAAAAGTTGTTCCCGAGATAGCAAATCTGAATTTTTAGCATCAATACACCTCAGTCGTCAGAGTTGCATGATCCTTCAGAAATCAAATATGCTGATTTATTGCACAAGGAGCATTTAATATTGTCAATGTTGAAAACAGTTGAGATGATTAATATTGATTAATGTCAAAACATGTTTACCATCACTGCTGATCAATATAATGCAACCTTGCTGAATAAAAAGTATTAGGCCTGGTTTCAAAGACAGTGCTAAGATTAAACCAGGATTATGCCTTAGTTCAATAAGAACATTTGAGTAGCTTTTATAAACAAGCCTTAGAAAAAAAACATTACCTTTGCTCATCTTGAGACAAAATAATGGCACTGACATATTTAAATTCACATTTTTCAATAAAAGTTGTGTTCAGGTAAAATAGCTCACACATGCATTGTATATTCTAAGACTTAGGAGTAAGCCTTATCTGTGAAATCCTGGAATAAGCTCTTTAAACAACAAAATAAAAGATACTTTTTATGGTTTATTTTTTGTTTAAAGAACTTATTTCCAGATCTTCCAGCCACCAATCATTTGAAAATAAGTATAGTAATTCAAATCAAACACACACTGTACCTGAGCCAAAGAGTTGTATCTGCGCAGCAGCCATATCACAAACAGCATGAAAATGCTATAGACAGGACATTTTAAGATGGTTAAGAATGAATGCCCAAAAGTCACTTTAAAACAAAGCTTCTGTGTAATATGAATCGACTCACCATGCCACTAATGAAAATGTCCCTGTGGCTCTTTTCACTTTAAGAATCACATTCTGAGGATTAAAATACATGCATAAATCTAACGAAAACCAAAACTTTTACATAATTTTATTTTCATTTCAAATACACGGCTTGGTTCCCCCATATTTCTTTTCATGTTTTAACAGTTCATTCAGACACTTTTTCAATACACTTCTTATAGACACCGTTTTCCTGCTCCTCACGTGTTGGGTGATTTATCCCATCACAGATCAATAAGTAATTCAATTTACAACTGAACTTTTCTCACCGTGAGCCATCTTAATACAATTTACACAAGAATGTTTCATTGACTTATTGATTATTAATCACCATACTTTCTTACTTTCACGTGTAGGAGTAAAACTACTAGCGAACATCATGCTTGGAAAGGATGATGTCATGTTGTGATTAGCATGAGGGCTAACAAGCGAGCATTACGGTAATTTTTCAAACAAGTTTATACTTACACATTGATAGTCGTCAGGCGCTGCGTTAATGAAAGTACAGCGGGAGTTGTTACCCTGGACTGGATTCTCATCTCCCATTATTATTTTTCCGTTTTACCAACTAATATTTTGATGTGGACAACACACATCATGAGAACAGCATAGCCACATTGACACGTAAGGCGTGCGCACTGGGACAAACAATACGAAACGCGGTGACGTTTACTCTCAGCAAAAAAGTTACTCTCAGTAGTTTTCATATCAAATATATTCTCTACAAACTTCAATGTTGTTTATACATGAGGTCGAGATATTAATTAAGATTTTATTTGAATTAAATTAAAAGGATAAGACGTATCTGGGCGTATCTGTTATATTTGATTGTTTGTTCCTTTTTTATTTCAATAACATGGTAAGAAACATCTAGAAGAGTGAAGGCTGGGTGATTTAAATAGTTTCCCAGGAACATAGAGTAACTGTTCATTTTTGTCAAAATGTTTGTTTAGGATTGGGTCCAAAAAAAAGAAGAAGAAGAATCTTTGGTATGTGAACAATTAGTCACTGTGCAATAAAAACCTCAGTTGTTTACATCTAAATATATTATAAAATACATTACTTCTATTATATCAAGTGGCTTTTGATCTCACACTTTTAAATTTGGTCAGCCGTACCTTCCACGGATTTGCATGTATTTTTTGTATACAAAAACTGTACCACAAAACCAGCCATGTATGTTTTTTTCACTGCTCACATCGCTAAAAGTAACCTCACTGGTGAACCCTCAAAATATATGTGTATTATTTATGGATTCTAAACATTTATATTATCAAAATCAATGATCTTTGTGTGAAAAATAAATAATCTGATTCATTGCACAGATTCAAAACACTTAAGGTACTTGCATGCACATACTAAATAGAAATAGAAATATTATATTATATTTGATTACTGATTATTAATTTAATTACTTGATGTCATTATGTATAATCCATCAGTCTTAGAAATGAAAGTAATTTGAATAATAGACTTTTGTAAGAACTAAGGAAGGAAGTGTATGTACATGGTGCCAGGTGTGTGTAAGCCTGTTAATGCATTGTAGAATTTGAGCAGGATTAATAATAAGCAACCACAGATAAGACATATTCAAATTTAAAAAAGTTTATTTTGTTACAAAAAAACAAAACAATTTAACACAAAACACGGTAAATGTTTTAAACAATTGTCCTGGCCTTTAGGCACAATTGAATGCAGAATCTCATGGAACTCGTCATGACACACTCAGAGTGATTTTCAGAGTCGTCCACGTCATTGATTCACAGGATGATTCACTGATAGTTTCAGATCATTAACAGGAAATGTTCCCAGGAATTTCTGCTTCACAGGATTTTTCACATAAACAAACTATCATACGTTTAGTTCTTAAAGTCATCAGTCCTCTGGAACGCACAGTAACATCATAGGACAACAACTTTAAAGAAGAATGGAAAAATAAAAAGCTTTCACTTATACATAATGCATAAATAGACTTAAATATCAAGGTAAGGCATGGCAGCCAGCCATTTGAACGGAGATTTTGTATGGTTTTTTGTTTTTTAAAAAGGAAAACTGCCAGTGCAAATATATTGTCATAAGACAGGAAGCAGCCCTTACAATGCATCAGTGATCAACACCAAAACCAATACTACAACAAATCCATCTTCCCCTCTCGCTTTGCCTTGCATTTTAAATTTTGACAGTTTAACATCTGGTCAGTCAGTCCCTTTTGTCTCTTCCACAAGTGCAGAATAGATCAGAATTGTTCACCATATTCATAAAGACATGGATCCTTTGCAATGCAGTTCACTGTCCCCAGCCAGCAATGCCAATCTCCTGCTTGTATCGGTTGGTCAGGTTGTTGGCTTGGCTTGTAAGTTCGGACAGCACCCCATGCAAGCCCTTCAGATGGTACTGCAGGAGTTGTTCCAGATCCATGTCGCTCTCCGGTTCTGTGCACACTGGCTCCGACGCAGTAATCTCTTTCTTGCGCCTTTGCTCCTCTGCGCGCATGACACCCCATTCGATGTTGTTCCGGATGGACTTCAGCTGGCTGTAATAGCTGTACATGTCGTCCTCAGCATCCCGCAGATAGCTACCCATCACGTTCGTTAGCTTCTGCTCCTCTTTCTGTTGGTCCAGGGGCACATCTCTCAGCAGACTTGGCACCATGACTGTCTGATCCATGTTGTTGACGGCGCCGATGAAGCGGTTCATTGCTGTGAAGAGAGCGTTCTTCTGGCTGAGGGGCTCGGACATCTGCATTTTGATGGATTATGAGGGTTAATTTGAGAGTAGTTTCCTCTGTACGTTTCTTTCTCCTGTGCTTAGCTTATTTCTGGAGATCTACATTCCTTGTGCCTTTTTATAGCAAACTTTTCCAAGCTCCTGGGCGTGACCCAAACCTGTTGATCTGGTCGGGGATGTCTGGTCGGCCACAACCAGATTCCAACAGTGAGACAGAACAGAAACCTCCGCACGGCCCATAGATACGAAGGGATGGGCACGAAAGTGCATGGATGAATTTGTTGCATAATCATTTCATCTACATACAAACTTAACTACAATGTTCTGTTGTGAGGGCATGTGAAATGTTGCACCAAACTGGACTTTGATTTTCAAATACGTTTTGCGAATGACACAAATAATGCCAATAAGCCTAGTTCTATAAGTTCTATAAATAATCGGTCACAGGCAAGCAACAATAATAAGGTTTAAAAGGGGACAGGGATTTTGGACAAATAATATATGTCCCTTGATAACAAAATCTTATCTTTTGAGTTATTTTCTGATTAGCAACATTGAGGCCAAAAGTTGCATGCTTAAGTTATGAATAGGCCTATTAATCTTAAAAGCCATTATCATGCCACATAAGCAAAAATGAATGAACCCAACAGGAAGAAACAAAAATCACAAATAATATACAAGATTCTATCTCAGCTGTGTCTCCCTGATGGGAATAAGGTCAAATGCAGTGAGAAAGAGATTTTTCTGTATAGTCTACTGCTTGTTAGTTTTCTCCTAAACTAGAGTATTCTTGAGATTTAAAAAAGCTCTCAACAGTGTCTCAAACTTTGCCAAGATTTTGGTATAAAACAGTGAAATATTTTTTCTACAGACTTCAAAAGACTAATTTTATGGAAGATTAATTTTATAGCTCTATCCTTTTTTTCAGGTGTGTCTATATTAATTTATCCAAATGAACATCTGACATAAAACTGATGAAACATAATCGAGAATTTAATTAATGTCTCCTAAGCTAAGACCAACCTAATAATGAAAAAAATACAACCTATTCCTAAACTAATTAGTCTGAGAGGTTGAAGAATTTGTTAAACTATTGAAACACTACATTTCATTTTTACTTTATAAGTTCACAATATGTCTATTTGTTTCCTTAAAATAGGCTTTTGTGCATGTTCCTGTCCTCCCATCTATGGACTTCTTAATCTTTTAAAGTGCTTAAATAAAATGATCTGAAACTGTCCCTTTTGGCCAGTTAAATGAATCTGAATGCCCAGAAATGATTTAGTTTGTTGTCCAATTCTACAAATTAACACAAGAGGAGTATTGATGTGTAAATATAACAATTAGGATGCAAATCTACTATTTATGTGATAATTAGAAATGTTTCTCTTTGCTCAGCAATAATTGTAAGAATTCACAAGATCTTAATTTTATATTTGGCTTTTTTTCAATCATGTCTAGATTTCCAAATATGTACAATATGTCCTATATCCAAAACCACACAAGCCTAATAAGGACACAACCGAAGGGTCAAACAATGTTTAGATGAGATAAGATCACAGCAAGGTTTCAGTTTAAATTACTCTGCATATCCAGTCATTGAAAGGGAAGTTAAGAAACCTTTACAATGACTAGAATGTCTCGGGTGATTGAGAAACCTGTTTTTCTGCTCTGCCTCTCATCTCCACCCTTGTTCTAGGTCCATCTATGCCTCACCCCGAGAATCACCGAGAATTTTACCATTGTAACTGTAGGATTTGCAAAGTGTACCATTGTCTCTTTTTCATGCAGTGTGTATTCATTTAACTTCACGGCTGATAGTTTCAGTCTAAACCTTACCTAAACATCTTTTGACTGTTATACCTATAAAGAGATGGGCATAATGAATGAAACTGTATTTAAAGTAAAAATGCAATATACTTCAGTTGATATAAAATATGATTGATAGAAAAAAGTATTGATATATATTAAAAAAGAATTTAAATATAAATACAGCATTTTTTATGAAAATACACAAAATACATGTGAAATTGGTCATGCAGAGAAGTATCACTATTATGAAATCTGTGTGGAACAATTCTGAATGCAAGAACATTTTGGTGGGTACAGCTGCTTAGAAAGTTTTTTTTTTCCTATACTACCAACCTTTGGGTTTAGATTGGGTTTAATGTGTCATCTGTATCCCATTTCTATTTTTGTGTTCCCACTTGCTCAAATTTTCAAAAGTCCATTATAGTGTTTTCAAAGCTTTCAAAAAGAGGAAAAAAGATAGACCAATAACAACAGTCAAAAGAGTGAAAGATGTCAATTTTACCGTCACTCCAATAGAAGTTGTATTAGAAAAACCCTCACTGCAGCATTAACTGTTGTTGTTTTTTTTGTAATTTGATGCAAAGTTAATTTAATATAGTTTTTAATGAAGATATAAAAAACTTTGAAGGATTTGCAATTTTGAAAACCATTAAAATGTGTCATCACAGTCCATGAAAAGGGTCCATATGAATAATTTTCACAGTAACGTTGTATCATGATACAGTATAGTGTTTTTTCTGGAAATTTTAAACACCAGTAAAATTTCACTTTTCTTAATACCAGTTTCAATATCACAGCAAAAGCTAAGACTAGGATTACTAATGTAAGCAATTATTGAAGACCTAAACAGTCAGTAATACAATAAGAACAAAGGAACAAATAAAAAAAGAGTGCTAAGCAATAAAATACTCTAGAAATGTAATAAAGAAATCAAATTTAAAATAAAATAATCCAAAGTCGTCATTGTATGAAATAAATATAAATTGATTTATATTAAAGTTATAAAAGATATTCAATAGCAGCGATTTTGACATATTTTAGGGTGTATTCGTCCGTTCAGTCATGCGCAGAAAGCTGCTTGTCAGTGTGCCAACACTGAATGGGTATTGCACGTTCCATTCGTCCATGTTTCGTTATCACTCTATAGTGTCAGTAACTCCAGCCTACTAAAAGCTGCACAGACATATCTTCATACAGCGATATATATAAACAATATAGAAAAAGTTCAATTGATTCATACTTTATATTATCACTATGATATGTATATCATAATTTCACCCAATCCTAGCAAACAGTAATGCTTAAACACATTTGACATGCAGGTTGACAAAGCAAACAACCAGTTAACTATCAAGACTGACTGGCTAACACTATTTCCCCCTTGCCAGTGCTCTTTTATTTCTTTGTGTTAACTGAAGGAAAATCTGAATAATGTTACTATTTAAACTTAATCAACAAGCATCGACCATGATGTCCTCACCTTATCTTATTCCTTATTAATACAGAAAATTCACTGTCCCAATGCTAGATGAAGTCATACAACTGCAGCTCACAAGCATGAAAGTTAGGGTTGTGGGGCCTGGACTAGTTGATACAGGAAATTAGCAGCCTAATAAAGAGGTCGACTGGCACAAAGATATTTTAAAAATACAAAAACACTCCGTTTAAATGTATTTAAACAAATTACATAAAAATAGTATTTTGTATTTCAAATGTGTATTTTAAATACATGTCTCGGAAATATTGCCCATCCTTGTACACATCAGTTTGATCTCACTCTGATCTGATACTGCAGGCCAGCTGCCAATGAAAAGTCAAAGTAAAACAACAACAACAACAAAAGCATGCCTTCTGACAAGATCAGTAGAGGTGACAGGAAAATAACTGTGGTTTTTAAATGTATGCCCACACTCTGAATCATGTTACACTGCTGGATTGTATTGTATGTAGACTTAGACATGCAGGGATGAGCTGAGAGAGTTTATATTTTACTCTCAAAGGTTTCTGAGCAAAAATACCACATCTCATAATTACATAGAAACTGTAAGAGATACAATGATAGCCAGTATAGTAAATGAAAACGAATTGTATAGTTTTTTGCAGAGTGTATTTTGCAACCCCTTTCTGTAAAAAATAAATAAAAATAAAAATATTGCAGTGTTCATCTAACCCCTGAACATTTAGAAAGTCAAGTGTTTTATAATGCACAGCATGTCATACAACACCACAGCACCCTCTATAGATAATACAGGGTTTGCACAACTAATATACCTGAATTCAAAAATATTTTTCAAACATTTAATAGATTAATTCACAAATTTAGTACAATTAACAGTTTATTTCTCCATTAAACCCCTCATTTTCAAGGACTGTTGATACACACGATTACTAATTTTACGAGACAAAAGCACACAATGACAGAATTCTGCTAATTTAGATTTTTTGTTTTTGTTTGTCCAAATGTTTTTAAAATTTGAGCTTGGGAATTTGCGGCCTATAATCTGTCAGGATGCACACCATCAAACCCTGAAGAAAAAACATAGAAACGTTACTTAGCAAACATAAATGCATTGTTAATGCTCACATCTTTACATATACACTTTACCATAATGGTCCACTTTCGGTTCTCAGCTTCTTTAAACACGAGGGAATGGGGTGAATAGAAAACGTCATCGTCTACTTCCTCTGGTTTACGTGGGAGACAGTGGAGAAATGTCCAGTCTGGTGCAGCCACACTTCCTGTCTGTCAACATTTCAACAGAAACATAAAAGAAAAATCTGCATAACACTATTCAGAAGCAGGTTTTTACATTTCCACAACAAGGCTGCATATACATGCATTGTAATTCAGAGTACAATCATGCAGAATACTAATTTATTCATTTAGCAGATGCTTTTGTCCAAGGAATACAGAAAGCGATTCATCCTGAAGATGCAAAAGTGCACAAGAATGCTCACAGTACAAAGTTTCAAACATTACACATTCAAGTAGTACAAGCCTGGAGAATAAAGGATTTTTTAAAAAATGTGGTTGAGGTGGTATGTGCGTGTGTGTCACGTTAGGTGAGTTTTTAGCAGTGTTTTGAATATTGCTAAGGTTTCTGCATTCCGGATGAAGGGAGGGAGATCATTCCACCAGCAAGGAATGGTGAACGAAAATGCTCTTGAGAGTGGTTTTTTGCCTCTCTGTGATGGTACCACATGTTGTCGCTCATTGATTGATCGAAGGTTTCTGGTAGGTGTGTAGATTTGAAGTAGCGAGTGGAAGTATGAGGGTGCTGAGCCTGTGTTAGTTCTGTAAGCAAGTGCCAGTGCTTTGAATTTGATGCATACTATCATAATGGAATGAAGAGAGTAGACAAGACAATGTTGATGCATGTTTGTCTACCTGCATGGTGATCTGGTAACCATGGAAATCTTTTAGCCTCTTTTTCTTCTCCTCCTCTTGGCCCATGCTCACCCAAGTGTCAGTAACCAGCACACTACTGTCCCGTGCAGCCTCCACTGGATCCGTCAGGAATTGCAACTTGGTACCAAACTATTGCATGAATGAATGTTATTAGCTAAACATTGCATTGCACACTATACATACTCTAGTGAACATAAAAAAATCTATAAAACACAGAATTATTAATTAGTATTAATATATAAACACATATGCATGTAATGCAAATATATATATAAAGTATTATAAAAAAAGAGCAGACATTATAAAGAGACAGGTGTACTGTAGGGCAGTTTATACCTGCTTTGATAGACGTTGAGCCTCTTGAGTGACGATAGCATCTGGCTCATAACCCTAAATATAAGTTATAGAATTAAGAATTAAAAATGATTTAATATAAGAATTAAAATAATAATAAAATAAATAAATAAATAAATATATGTTTACAACTGATCAAATGTAGGTAGGATTTAGATTTTTTTTTAAATAAATAATTTGTGTTCACCAAGGCTGTATTAATTTGATGAACAACACAATACAAACAGTACCATTTAAATTTTCTATTTTAATAGATTTCAAAATGTAATTTATTACTGTGATGGTAACATTGATTTTTCTGTACTCCAGTCTTCTTTGAATGGTACTGTATGCATATATAACATAGTTCTGAAACTGCGTCAAACCTTGGGTGTAGCCACTTTTAGATTGACACCTAGTTTAGCCAAGGACATCATGAAGGAGTGAAGAACATTATTTCCATCACCAATCCAAGCCAGAGTGAGGCCTTTTAATGAGCCGTAGTGCTCCTGGAGGAATGAAAAAGAACACATGAGAAAATATAATTCAGTTTATACATTTATGCATTTGGCAGACGCTTATATCCAAAGCGACTTACATTGCATTCAAGGAATGCATTGCCATTCTAATCAGTTCTTGCTTTCCATGGGATTGAACCCATGACCTTAGCGTTATAAACACCAATGCTCTACTGATTGAGCTACAGCAAAGCTATAAGTAGTATTGAGTAGTAAGTAATGTATAATACACATAGTAAGCTATATGTATGTTAAAGTGTCAGTGAATTTGTACCTGCAGTGTTAGTAGGTCAGCTAGAATCTGTATAGGGTGGTAGAGGTCAGACAGGCCATTGATGATTGGTATAGAAGCATCTTTATCCAGGTGCTCCAGAGATGAGTGACTATACACCCGAGCTAACACAATATCTGCCAAACCAGAGAGCACCCTGCCAAACATACACACAATATTTATGACCATGGCAAGGCCTCACATTTATTGAGTCTAAGCAGTGTTTACAATGTGTTCAAATTCAGACCTAGCCGTGTCTGTGGTGTTTTCATTGACGCCTAGATGAATATCCTGGGGTGTGAGAAAACACGGATGGCCTCCCAACAGAGAGAACCCTGGGGAAAGAGAGAGAGAGAGAAACTGTCTATGTGTCAAATCCTTTGTTCTGTATCTGTCCCTATTCATTCATTTTGTTCAGAGAACACATTGATAAATTTAATCCCTTTCACAAGCTCAGACTCTGAATGGCACCTGTTTCAGTGGACATGCGGGTCCTAGTGCTCCTCTTTTCAAATACCATGGCAATAGATTTGCCTTGAAGTAATGGGACATACTGTGGAGAAAAAGAGGAATAAATTAACATTGTTTGTCAGTTCTAAAAATGGTATGACTTCCAATCAGTAAGTGAAATAGTTGCTGTATATTTTGTAGTACCTCGCCCCTGTGCTTTATTCGATGCTTTAGGTCAGCAGAAACCCAAAGGACATGTTTAATTTCCTCTGCATTAAAGTCCTTTAGTGTTAGAAAGCTGCTGCCCTTCAGGTTTACACTCTCCAAAGTTGCTTTACCCACTCTGTGGGAATGAAATGCACATGATACAGATGGAAAACTGCTTGAATATTAAAGAAAGAAGAGAAAAGAAAACTCAAACACATTAATGTAATGTAAAAATAGATAACATATTAAATACAATGTTCAAATAATTATCTAGATTTTAATGAGTTCATAAATTGAAAGAATATATTGTGTAGGCTATGTGTTTTGCAACACATAACATTTAAATGTTAAAAAGTGAAATTATTTAAAATGGATAAAAAACTTAAAAGGTATCACAATCTAAAGAACACGTTACTTAATATAATAAATAGAAATAAAATATGTTTAAATAGAAATTTTAAAACAATGTTAAATGTTAATCTTATGTTAAAATATCCATGTTATTAGCCAACTACACAGTAAATAAATGTATTAATTACAATTTATTAAAGTAACATTTTATAAGCTTAACATTTCATCATACATTGAAAAGAGACCATTGATCAAACTTTCACGACACTCATGATTACTTAATATTTAAATTATTTTTCTGTTGAGCGTTATGTAATATAATAATATCTGTTCATATTACTAATAAAAGTTATTATACAATGTTACTAAAAATTACAGACAGAAGCACACCATTTTTCTTGTTTATGGCAAACCTTACGACTCACCTAAAATTCCTTCTTTGGCAACATTTTGCGAATTTCAGACTATAATATTTTGTATTTTTGAGAGCAAACATTTTACTGACATATGTAAACGTAAATCTCAAAGCTGGCACAACCAAATCAATGCATGTCACGCAGCATCATGGGCGTGGCTAACGGACCGGAAAGGGGGCGGGACACGGAACTGGGCGTGGTGAGTGACAGCTCTTCCACACATTGACATCGGAGGCTAAACTCTCTCTCTCTCTCTCTCTCTCTCTCTCTCTCTCTCTCTCTCTCTCTCTCTCTCTCTCTCTCTCTCTCTCTCTCTAACGGTTGCCAAGGTAACGTTTACTTCCGGTTCAACTTCATCTATTCAGCAAGGAACAGATGAAAGTTTAGGAATGTCATCTGTTGAACAGAGGTGTGGGAGGTGATGACAGGAGAAACAGACACAGAAATACCAGGTAAGATGTCTATTTTTATAGTGACATCTATCTATCTATCTATCTATCTATCTATCTATCTATCTATCTATCTATCTATCTATCTATCTATCTATCTATCTGTCTGTCTGTCTGTCTGTCTGTCTGTCTCTCTCTCTCTCTCTCTCTATCTATCTATGTATTTATGTATATTTTAGCATGTGCTTGTAAGACTCTGTCTGGGATAACATAATCATGCCTTTGAGCTCCTAGAGCATTACCCACACAGGCTATTCTGGGAAGCTGGAAGCTTTCTAAGGATTTAAATGGACAGTCTTGATAAGCACAGGAAGGTTTGGCCTTTGAATGTGAATAACTGTGACAGAGCTGTTGAACTGAAGAATTGTTGTACTGATCATATACGTTTCCTTATTGCAGATACAGGTGCGGTGTTTACCTTTGGAAAGAGTAAAATAGCAAACAATGTACCCAGCAGGTTATGGCTAAAGAATGATGTACCTGTGCACGTCTCATGTGGACAGTCACACTCAGCCTTTGTAACAGGTTGTAATCTCTCTATGTCCTCCTTTTAATTTTGTAACTATAGATATAATTAATAATATATACTATATTTGTGTCTTTTTAATGATTTAATTTCAGAGCAGGGCCGTTTGTTTGTGTTTGGAAGTAATAACAGCGGTCAGCTTGGTGTACAAGCCAAAGGACCAGTTACAAAACCAGTCTGTGTCAAAGGTTAGACATAAAGGTACATGTTTTTTTTATAATGATTTTATAAAGCTGTTTTCTTATTTATCTTCTTATTCATCCAAAAGTTCTTAAACGGGAGAGAGTTCAGTTTGTTGCCTGTGGGACTGATCACACACTCGTCAGCACCTGTAAGTAAATGTTTATACTATGATTTACATTATTGTTCAAAGGATTGGCATCAGTAAGATGCAAGAAGTGCAATATTATTACAATCTATACTGGTAATATTTTGAAATATAATAAACATAAGTTAAATAGCTGTTTTAATAGCTGTTGTTTGGCATGCTGATTTGGTGCTCGAGAAACATTTCTTATTTTTATCAATATTTTTGTGGAAACCATGATTCATGATTCTTTGATTAATAGAAATAACATCATAATTGTCTTTACTGTAACTTTCAATTTAATGTGTCCCTGCTAAATAAAAGTATTTTATTATCTTACTGACCCTAAACTTACACAGCAGTTTATATTTTAAAAAGAGAGTTGAGAGTAAAATTGAGAGAGTAAGTGAAATTGTCTGTGGGTTTTTACAGCACAAGGGGAGATTTTTGCGGCTGGAGGAAATAGTGATGGACAGTTGGGACTGGGTCACTGTAATGCCAGCATCTCTTTTCAGCGTCTCCACCCCTTTTGTGACTATGCTCCAATCAAATTGCTCTCTGCAGGTGGCCACACCTCTTCTGCACTTACAGGTAACGTCCATATGCAACAGAAATTCTCCTTCATAGTAAATATAAATCTACTTCTATAAATGCAAATGCATTTAAATCTGCATTTTTCAGAGGATGGCAGGCTGTTTCTGTGGGGTGATAATTCTGTTGGTCAGCTTGGTTTGGGGAATGACAGTCATGCCTTATTTCCTAAAGAGCTGAAATTAGGACAAGCCATTCAGTGGGTCTCATGTGGATATAGACACTCAGCTCTGGTCACAGGTGAGGGCCTGTCAATCAACAGTATACTGTACAAGAAAATTATGCTGTTACTTATTTTTTGAAGGTGGATTGAATAAGTTATTGGGAATTTGCTGTATTTCAGAAAATGGAGATGTTTTCACTTTTGGAGAAAGCGCAGATGGACGACTGGGTCTTTCTTCTCATCAGCTAGCCAATCACAGTTGTCCTCAGCGAGTAGAATCTCTTCACAGGGTTCTGCAGGTGGCATGTGGAGGCAAGCACACGCTCGCCCTTACAGGTAATACAGATGTACATATACAGTACCCAATATACACTCAATATCTTATTGTAACAAAGTTCAATGTTCAGGGAGGAAGGAGGCGGAAACCGGCTGACGTTCAAAACACTTTAATGACTCAAATAAACATAAATACAAAATAAACATAATGGCGGCAGTCCCTTGCGGACGACTGCCGCCCACACAAAACACAACATAAAGTCCAGGCCTGGTCCTCTCTCGCTTTCACTGTTGTCGCTCCTCCTTTTAAGTCTCCGCTCCTTCGTGAGACTCGAGACACCGGTGGCTCGCAGGTGACGCTCATTCCCAATCACGCCACCGGCTCTCGTGACGCTCTCACGGTCACTCGACCCCGCCCTGCTCGCTACACTTATCTATTTGATTTACATTTAAAATTGAAACGCCACTTGGTTTGATATGATGTTTTCGAATGCAGTGACATTGATCCGTTTTGTAAGTGTGACTCAATGTTGCGTGAGAGCAGGAGAGGCCATAATCCAAGCACAAGCAAACATTTATTAAAAATAACATAAACACAGGCAATCCAGACAGGCTAAAGAACATAATCCAAACAGAGTGTAACAAGAGTCCACTGAAGGAGAGCTTGATGAGAAACGAAGTGCAGTTTATTTACAAAAATGTGAACAAATACAAAAATAAAGACTTGACGATAAACATGACCACAACATGAACTTAAAAAGCAAAACTAGATGAAAGACAATACTAAAACAGGGGCTAATGAATAGCAAGAAACAACTGAGCAAGACATTGAACCAATGACAAAACACACAGGACTAGGTAAGAACATGACATGATCACATGAGGGCAAGGAATCATATGGTAAAGTACCAGGAAACACAACTGAGGTTTATAAAATAAGAGATGTGAAACATAAATGTAAGCCAAAACAGACATGACATATCCCTCCCTCTAAGGTCGGCTCCTGATGCCCTAGTGAAACACCTACACCAAATTAACAATCATTCTAGGGGAAGGGAAGGAGGGCAGTTGAGCAGTGACGGGCCAGGACTGTGGAGCAGAGACAGACTGTGAAGTAGTGTGCTGGAACTTGGAGCAAAGGGGATCTTGGGCCTTGAAGCAGTGGCAATCTTGGGCCTTGGATCAATGCAGGGCCAAGATCAGGAAGTCGCTGTTGGCTTGGGCTGTGGAGTTGTGGTAGACCTGGAGCAGTGGAGGGCCAAGCTCTGTATCCGCTTAAGCTTGGTACATATAGCCAACAAAAGACAACAAAAATACTGAGGTATAAATACCGGGTTAAGGAAACACAGGTAAGAATTAACCAGGGTAACTATAGAAAGTAACTCAAGTTGTATGTCGCTTTGGATAAAAGCGTCTGATAAGTGAATAAATGTAACATGGGGAAATGAACACAGGAAAAGAAAAACACTTCAACTTAAAAGTCCTAACACAAAACTGGAGATATAAGACCAAACTCATGAAACTTAAACAAATACTTCTTGAGGCTACTGAATGTATCACATCTGTTTTAAGTTTTGGTTTAGATTTATGTTTCATGTCTTTTATTTTGTAATACTCACAGTTACGTTTCCTGGTTCAAGTTTTGTACTTCCCTAGTCTTATTGTGTTTTTGGTCTTTTTTAAAAATCTGTTCTGTTTTATCTTGATCAGGTGTTTCTTGTTACTCATTAGCCCTTGCATATAAATAGTCCTCGTGTTACCTTTGTCTTTTAGCTAGTGTTGTTCCCTGTTACTCTTGTTGGTGAATTTAAGTTTATTAACAATCATGCTTATTGTCAAGCAATGTCTTTATTTTTGTTAATAAACTGAACTTGGGTTCTCATTAAGCTCTCCTTCAGTGGGCTCTTCTACAGAATACACGCCATATTATGATTATACACATATTATACTCTACCCACCCCCCCCCCCCTTCCTATCATTATTTTAAACATTAAATATTCATGATGTTTTTAACTTAATTTTTTTTCTCCCTTTTCTGTAGAAGATGAGTTATATTCTTTTGGTCATGGGGAGTTTGGCCAGCTGGGGTTGGGGACGCTAATGTTTGTGGCAGACACACCTGCTGCTGTCGGCCACTTCAGAAAAGGAAGGGTCACGTATGTCACATGTGGCGAAAACCACAGTGCACTTATAACAGGTAAGATAAACACACTGTTAAATTAGAGCTCTCAGAGGATTGAAATAATGAACTGTGCAAAAATGATTTATGTTGTTAACGTGACTCTCAAGTATAGTATTTGCTGAATTTTGCATCTAAATGTTTTTGTCATTTTAAAAATACGGTGCATTCAGTTAAGTTCATGTTTCAATTCTTCTCATGAAACCTTTTAAAACCGAAGGTGTGTTTCACTTCCAAGTGTTATTTCACAATTGGTGTGCTTTAAGTGATTAACTTCCACTGTACAAAGATTGCAATAACTTTTATTAAAAAATCAGAATAGATTGGATTTAGCTATGAATAAATCAAACAATTATTTATGTTGATGTATAAAGATTTATATATTTATCATTAAACAAAGACGATTTTGCTGTGCAATTTACTAACAAAAATGTATTGAATAACAACACATTTCCAAAGTGACTTGGAGTTGAACCCATGATCTTTGAGTTGCTAGCTCAATACTTTACCATACGAGTTATAGTAATGTGGACGCCTGTGCTAGTTTTCTTATTCTGATCTTATTCTGATTCTTATTCTGGTCTTTAACAGAATGAAACAGTTGTAATTTCATATACATAAATGTGTTCATTGCAATAATTACATATACATTCCACATTTGACTTCACATTTATCAGTTCCAAAGTGCATGTATTTATGGTTTATATAGTTGCATGTCTCATTTAATTGCACATATTTTGGCTTCAGAGAGTGGTCTTCTGTACACATTTGGAGATGGGCGTCATGGGACGTTAGGCCATGGGGATGAGAACTTCACCAATCAGTTCAGTCCAACTATGTGCCAGAGGTTCTTTGATTACTCTGTCATGAATGTATGTTTGTTTTCTTATGTATGTAGAACTAAGGAAATGTCTCATGTCAACTGTTTTTTTTGTGCTGACCAAGTGCTGTGTTCACTGCTGTGTGCTTTTGTGCTGTAGGTGGCATGTGGTTCCAGTCACATGCTGGTTTTCGCACGGCCACGGCAAAAGGAAAGTGAAGATGTTTGTTTAGAGGATGAAGATGTTGCCTACTCTTACCTGGACAGATGTTATACCTCAATGTTACAGGGGCAACCATTAGAACATGTTCCAGACCCAGCGCCTGCTCTCGTCTCACAGCTGACTTTTCTTCCCTCATCACTTCCAACCTCTCATCGCTGGAGTCTATCAACACGGACCAGACGGAGACAGAGGGTAAAAAAACTCCTTATTATGTTCTATAAAGGTTCTGATGAAGGAGATTTATGGAGGCGTTTCTTCAGCTAAGCATTTGTTTTTGCTTTATTAAAGGTAACCAAGCTCAACTCTTGTTCTTTTTATAATATGGTCACATTTAAACTTTTTCCTATGCTTTTGATGAATAGATTTTATTTATTGTTTTACCTTTGTCCCTGATTTTTAAACTTCAAATAAGACATTCCATTATCAAAATATGAATTATGTTTAAAACGATGATCATCCAAACTGGAGCTGTCACTCCAAATAAAGTTTAATGTAGTGAAAAGTTAGTGTACTTGCTTACGAAGGAGCGCGATTGAGATTAAATTTTAGACAAATAAAATAAAGAAACGTCAAGGTAAATATTACAGAACATTTTTACTGAGTTCAAAATGTCTGTGAAAATGTTATTTATGTTAATAAAAAATGTACATGTTATGTTATTTTGTGTGACAATCTTAAAGGACAAATGTACTATGGAGAGTGTTAAAATGTGTGATATGTATGTGTTTCAGGAGAGCTCATCTGCACAGTTTGGTCCAGAATTTTCCAGTCTTCCTCCACTTACAACTGGCTTTACTGCACTAGCCCTGACAGGCAACATCTTACAACCCAGATCTCCATCAGACACTCCTAAACGCTTCAAAACTGACGCCCCTGTGGAATCTCCTTCGACCTCAATCACACTACCTGCCAGGACACCTCCATGTATATATTTTTCATTTTTCATGTTCTCCCAAGACCTCTCTCTCTAGCAATCCATGCACCAACTATCCATCTATGATCCTAATATCTCTTACCACTATTATATAATCACTACATATAGTCATTCTAAATTAACCAAAAACATTGGCAAGAAACAAACTCTTGATTGTCGGTATTGACTAGCTTTCTTGTGAATACAGTCACACCCATCACTAGGAGTGCAGAGGATTCCCATAGTGTTGGATCATCTGTAAATGGCATGTCAGGCAAGGTCAGTAAAATATATTTCACTGTGCTCAAGATAACAAAATTATTTATTAGAAAACTGTTTATTTAACTGAAGCATGTCATGTATTATTTCACAGACATGTGAACAGCATAAGCATAAGATGGCAAAAGCCTATTCTCCTATGAAGGAAGAGAATATTCAGTATGCTTCGCCCACTGCAGTACAGGCTGGTTCAGTTTCTCATCCATCAATGACAGAATCTCCACCACCAAGCAATCTTAAACATAAGAAGCCCAGGTCTGGAGATCCAAAGAACCCTGCTACACAGGAGGAATATTTTTCTGCTACAGCGTCACAAAGGAAAATGCAATCTAAAACATACCAAAATCGCATCCAGACTACAAATAATAAATGTAAAGGTCAAGCAGTAGAGGTCAAATCTCCAGAGAGAGTGTCAGATGAAGAAAGACATGGATGCAGTGAAACACATAGTTCTAATATTGATTCAAAAGAAAATAAATATAGTAAAGTTCACTATGCAGATATCAGAGGTCAAGAAGTCATAAGTCTTGCTGCGGCGGAGCAAGAGACCAAGCCAAGTTCTTCAGTTCAGGAAGTCAAACAAGTTAGAACAATGTCTACAAAAGTTCAAGATGATAAAAAAATATATCCTAAAATCAAAGAAAAGGGTATTCCAGTACGAGCTACAAAAAGCATCAAGTCTCCAATCAAGTTTCAAGATGTGCCCTCTGGCAAGATGGAAGTTAATATGGTCGAATCAACACTTAAAGCAGATCCTGCTCAAAAAGACATTGAGCCTTGCCTTGAAACGGCTCAAGAGGTCAGATCAACACTGATCGACACACAAGAACAGGGAAACCCAACATCAATCAAAATTCCAGCCAAAGTGCAAAACACTGCTAAAAAAGGAAATGAAAAGAGTGGTGTGGACAGAAAAGAAAACCCTGGTGAACATACAGCAAAGAAAACAAAGAAGAGATCAGATGTGGAAAGAGCCATAATGAAAGAAACAGCACCTAAAACACCCAGCCCTCTGTCAGTTTCCACAATCACACGAATGTCTAAAGCAAAAAAGGGAAAACCTGTGGAGGTTGAAAAATCAAACATCCAGCATAAAACTGAAATGCTACTACAAGTCAAAGGGGAAAATGGTAGTAAAGCACCTCAGAACTCCAATGTATCATTTCCCCCAATAGAGAACAGACAATCAGGAGGAGCTTCTGAAATAAGCCAATCCCCTTCCAACTTGCAGTCTGAGCATAAAAATAGCCAGTCACCTACTGATAAAGTGCTTACTAAACAGAAAAATGAATTTCCATCTATTAAAACTTTAACTCTAGAAAGAGGCCACTCGTTTTCTAGGTTATGGTCCAATAACGAATCAGCAATCAATAAACCTTCAGCCACAAAAGAAACTGAATCCTCATCTGCTGATTTTTTAAGTCAGTCATCACAACATATGCAATCACCACTAAATGAAACTAAATTAGATGGCAAATCTGAAGAGCCAGACAGGAAGACACAGGCTGAGCAAAGCATTTTGGGTAGTATAGTTTCATCACTGCCAGCCATGGCTATAGTTAGTACTGTGCCACTACTAATAAAAGCTGCTGAAGTTCTTTCTGTAACTTCACCAGAACAAAGTAATAAGATGTCTTTGTGTGCATCAGTGTCCCAAGAAATAGCAGGAAACAATATCCTGGACCAGGACAGCACAGTTCAGGATGTATCAGCAATTGAGGAAATAGATGACAGCAGCACCAAAATGCAGAGAGTACAAGGTGTAAACAAGCTGGTTTCAGATGAAAACAGAATAATGGAGGAAGAAGATATAAAGAATAGTGAAACAGATAGAGAGGTAAGGAGAGATAAAGAAGAGAGTTACGCTGAGGAAGAAGACGAAAGTGAGGGAGTTGGACAGAAAAAAGAGTGCAGTGCTACTGAAAATGAAGAAAGAGAGAGCAATAATGATGAACACGGTGACAGTGCTCAAAAAGGAGAGGAAGAAGAGGAAGGAGAAAAGGAGGAAAATGAGGGGGTTGGGCAGAAAGAAGAGAACAGTGCTGTTGAAGATGAAGAAAGAGAGAGCGATAATGAGGAAGACAGTGAGAGGGCTCAAAAAGGAGAGGAGGACTGTGAGGAAGAGGAGGGAGAAGAAGAGGAAAATGAGGGGCTTGGGGAGAAAGAAGGGAACAGTGCTGTTGAAGATGAAGAAAGAGGGAGCGGTAATGATGAAAACAGTGTGAGGGTTCAAAAAGGAGAGGAGGACTGTGAGGAAGAGGAGGGAGAAGAAGAGGAAAGTGAGGGGCTTGAGGAGAAAGAAGACAACAGTGCTGTTGAAGATGATGAAGAAAGAGAAAGTTATAATGATGAAAACATTGTGAGGGTTCAAAAAGGAGAGGAGGACTGTGAGGAAGAGGAGGGAGAAGAAGAGGAAAGTGAAGGGCTTGGGGAAAAAGTAGAGAACAGTGCTGTTGAAGATGAAGAAAGAGAAAGTGATAATGAAGACAGTGAAAGTGCTCAAAAAGGAGAGGAGGATGGTGAGGAAGAGGAGGGAGAAGAAGAGGAAAGTGAGGGGCTTGGGCAGAAAGAAGAGAATAGTGCAGATGAAGATGATGAAGAAAGAGAGAGTGATAATGAAGACAGTGACAGTGCTCAAAAAGGAGAGGAGGATGGTGAGGAAGAAGAGGGAGGAAGTGAGGCATTAGGAGAAGAAGATGACAGCAGTAGTGGACAGAGCAGTAAAAGTGAGAGAGAGAAGAATGAAGAAGAGACTGAAAGAGAAGAAGAGGAGAGTGATGGTGAGGATGGAGAAAAGGAGGAGGAGGAGAATAAAGATGAAGAGATTGGCAGTGAAGATGAGGAAGAAGAGAGGGAGAGCTGGGATGATGGGAGTGAGGCAGAGGTGGAAGACGAAGAGAAAACGGACGCAGAAGAGGAGCAGGAAGGAGAGAGCAGTAATGAGCAAAAAACGGAAGCAGGTGAAGAATCTGATAGTGAGGATGAAAATAAAAATGTGAGATCAGATGAAGAGGAAGCAGAAGTTGAAGAAGAAGAAAATGAAACAGAGGAAGGAGATGGAGAACAGGAAGAAAAGGGAGATGAAGAGAGTGAGGATGAAGATGAGGTTGGAAATGACGATCAGGAGGAAAATGAAGAGGAAGAGACTGATCATGAAGAGGAGGAGGGAAAAAGAGACCAGGAAGAAGAGGAGGGAGAAGAAGAGCATGATGAAGAGGAAGAGGGTGAAGAAGACAAGGAGGAGGAAGTGGATGAAGAGGTAAATAATGAAGAACTGAAAAACAAAAAAGATGGTGTCACAAACAGTGAAGAAGAGGAGGGTGTGAGAGAGAAAGAAGAACGACAGAATGAGGTGGAAGCTGAAGATGAGGAAAACATTTCAGACACAGATGGAAATGAAGAAAGAGAAAGACAGGAAGGGAGTGAACTAATTGAGGAAGAGGATACAGAAAAAGAAGGGGATCAGAAAGAAGGGAAATTTGATACAAGTAAATTGAAATTTAGAGAAGAAAAGAATCTAGATACAATCTCAAAGGAAGTGGACAGTGGAGATGAAGACGACAAGGTAGACGAGCTGAATGAAATGATGGAAGAAAATAATGAAGAAGAGGGTGGAAGTGAAGAGGAAGAATCAGATAAGAAGAAAGAGAATACAAAAACAGACAGAACTGTGAGGAAATGGACAGAAACTAATGAGGAAGAAGAGGAAGAAACCGATCAGAAAGAAAATATAAAATTAGAGATAAACATGAGGAAACAGAAAGAATCTAGTGAAGAGGAAGAACATCATGAAGAAGAGAATGAGGAAGAGGAGGAGGAGGAGGAAGAAGCAGAACAGAAAGAAGAGAGTGAGGAGGAGGAGGATGAGGAAGAAGAAGAAACAGAGCAGAAAGAAATGAAAATAAAAATTGAGAAAAACAGGAGGAATCAGAGAGAAACTAGTGAAGTAGAAGAAGAAGAAGAAGAGAGTGAGGAAGAGGAGGGGGAAGAGGAGTTAGAAACAGAGAAGAAAGATGAAAATATTAAAAAAGATAAACATAGGAAAAAGCCGGGAGGATATACTGATGAGGAAGAAGAAACAAAGCAGAAAGAAAAGAATATGAAAACTGAGAAAAACAGGAGGAAACAGAGAGAAACTAGTGAAGAAGAAGAAGAAGAAGAAGGAGAAGGAGAAGTAGAAGAGCATGAAGAAGAGAGTGAGGAAGAGGAGGAGGAGGAGGAGGAAGAAATTAATGTAAAAACAGAGAAATTTGGGAAGAAACAGACAGAAACTACAGAAGAAGATGAAGAAGAAGAACAGGAAGAAGAAGAAGAAGGTGTGGAAGAGGAGGAGGAAGAAGGTGATGAAGAAGAAGATGCTGAGGATGATGAGGAAGAAGAAGGTGAGGAAGAAGAAGAAGAAAAGCCCCAAAAAGTACCAAAACAGAGAGACAAAAAGAACGTGTTACCAGCACGCAGACAGACAAATGCACAGAGAGACGGGCAGAAGACTAGACACAGAGATCAACAGAATAAAGGTAAAGGGAAGAAGCAAACGGATGATGCTCAGGACCCTCAGTTCTGGAACAGTGTCCTACCACAGTATCTAAACCTTAAATGACCCCAGCGTCTGCACAGAGACCCTGAAAATCTGCCTGAACACTTACAGTTCACAGGACAAAAGTGCTGTGAATCACAGTTCTCTAAACAGTGAAATCTAAAATGTGGTGTATGAGTGTTGGAGACGGAGCTAAACATGAACAGATGGTTTGTGTTCCGCTGTAGTATGACACATGGCTCTTAAAGGCCTGGTTGTTTCTCACTTATGTATGAGGATTCTTGATTATCAAGTGCCTTGACAAAAATGACTCCATACATATTATATTACAGGATGTCATAGTGTTTTAATGTGAATTTCCAAGCACAGCTGTGTAAAAAGTATTTATTTCTGTGTACACAAAGAAAAATAAACCTCAGAACTACTTCGGTGAAAAATTATTCGGTTCTGTTTTATTGACATTCCTTTTCCAAGACCTGGTCTGTCATTAACAGCATACCAGACTTTTCTGTAAATGATAACTGCAATTTCATAGTTCAAGAGAACAGACAGTCACGCACCTACACTATGATTTAACGCTAACGCTAATAACATTTTGCTGTCAAGTGCTTTTGCTGAAGACAAGACAACTTAAGTGTTTCAACAGCCTACTTTTTAGGGTCTTTGTAAGCATTAATAACAGTATCTACATATTGTGTGCATGTATACTAAAAGTCCACGCGCCGCTTTGTGCGCGCGCTCGCGCTGGATGAAAAGCTCTCGTATTTCTATTGAGGAGGCGGGATCGGGCTTGTGCTCTGGCTCTGCATTAGGAATGTACCCGAGGTCTCCCAGCAGCTCCTGGATTTCCTAAAGATGGACACCTTGATGTGTGTGTACATGATAGTGGGGCTGCAGCTGTCCGGAAGCTTTGCGTATGACGGTAAGAGACCCATCCAAACGGAGCACGTTGAGTCTCGCGCTGTGATTAATTAAAATGTGTTGAGCAATATTTATCAAGTTAATGCAAAGTTGTGCGAAAATCAGAGGGAATAGAGTATGTGTGCGTTTTAGAGTTTTCCCGAGCTGTTTCTGTTTATTGTATTATGCACAGCATATTACAGCAGAGCTCAGAGTGTTTACGTGGACGCTTTTGGGGCTATTTGGGAGGAAAGAAGGGGGTAAGTTCCTTAAATCCAGGGGAAAGACACTGAACCCTTTCATATGAAAACGCACTGAGGATTTGTCACCAGTAGGACACTGCGAACCAGGTCGAACTGCTCAATACTGATGGGACACACTTTGAAGGCTTCGTCTAAAGAATCTGACATACAGTAATCATTTATCGTAGGCAGAGATTTATTGGGATCATTATCAGCATGTACAATATTTCAAAGTATAGAGCAGACATATTCAACAGAGTTTTGTCTCAAGTTCAAGTCTCAAAATCCCTTTACCATGTATCATGCACTTTTAATATTAAGTTCTTTATACTTCATTATCCATTTACTGATTTTTTTTGGCAGGTTGTAAAGTTCCACTTGATAAGGTAATATTTTTGCAGATCTAAATATTGTTATGAGCCATTTGCTTAGTTAAAAGTCAGTAGAATAAAATAGTAATCATATGATACAGTGACACTGAATTTAAAAAGTCTACATGCTAAATATATGGAACAATTAGTAATAAATCATCATTATATATGCATATTAGTATTAGTATGCTGGTGTTGTGTTTTTCACTGTCCCTCAGGCTATGTGTTTATCTCTGCCAGAATGATCATCATCTGTTAGCATGGAGTCTGGACCGCTTTTTGGTAATGTGACTGGTAATGTTCTTATGTATTATTAACATTGTATGTAAAAAATAAAAATTAAATCCAGGATTTTGGTGTATCCAGGACTAGAGTATGGTTGCTAAGCCTGTATCTGCTGTCACTAACTATTCAGCCAATTTATAGGATCATTTTAGAAATTTGTATAACATTTTAATCTAGCGGTACTTTTGTTTTGGTTTATGTTTGGTTCATCAATATTGTTTGTATCGGGCTGGGTAACTAAGGAGGCTCTTTTGGAGATTTGCTGTATATTAGTAAGATTAAAAATGCTTCCAGAAAAAAATTGTGCTGAATTAATGTGTTTATATGCCAGCAAAAGAGGTTCATCATATTGCATTGTGGTCCCTTCAAACTTTGGTTTCTCAAGCCACAATTTTATTTGTTTAGAGAATTCATTAAAAAGGAGTCTTGCTTAGACATGCAAATTTCCTTTGATGCTGGAACATACAGTTGAAAAAGCTGAAGAGATGAGGTGGGAGAACTAATTGCAGTAAATTACCCATTTCTATTTCAAGCACTGTTAGAGTGAGAGCACAGCTGGAAATGTAATTCAGTAAAATGTTGACTTTGTGAGGTTGTCGTCCTGTCATTTGGTTTTAGGTTGCGGTTGTGGTCCAGGCTACAGTTTGTAAATGCATGAGAGGTCCAATTTACAAGTACAACAGACCATCAAACTCGCATATTGTCTTGATTTACATGTGTTAACTAAATGTCAGTAAAAATAATAATGATTTTTTGCGATTTGCCTCAAATGCTGTACATAGTTTTTCACAAAGACTGGGTGGCTATTTGTGTTTGTGTATTTTATGGCCTTGTGAACACAAACACAGACTTGTGCTGACTAAAACATGAACACGTTACAAGTTTAAGACAGAACAAACACAGACTGTCCACATAGCACTATCCTGACTTGAACTAGTATCAGTGAATGCATGTACTTTTATGTAGTTTTAAAACAGCCACATGCCCAAACATGAATTAATTTACCATTCTGAGCCATATTTTTGTCTAATGTAAATCAGTAGCTCCCAGTGATTAACTCTTTTGGATGAGCAAAGCTTTTTGCGTACATGAGAAAAAAGTAATCATTTGAGAAATGTTGTCAGTGTTGTTGTTGCTATACTAGTTTATTTTACTATTGTTTATTAGTTTAAAACTAGAAAATTAAGATTCATAAAGACAAACTTTGACAATGAAAGATTTTAAAAATCTAAAGGCTGTTTAGAGAGTGTAGTTTGAATATTTGGGCAAATTGAAAGTTTTTGAGTCTATAAATTAAGTATAAGCCTATGTAGTTTGAATATATTGACAGTCTAAAGAAAGATTTTAAAATGTGTGCTAAGTGGTTGTTAGGCACTACTTAAGGTGCACTAGGTGGCTGCTAGGGCGTTGCTATGGTGGTTTAAGTGATAAAAGCTTTTATTTTTGCACAATAGCTGCTAAGGTGCTCTGGGTGGTTGCTAGGGCAATGCTAAGTGTAACGCAGTTCTTTGTTCAGGGAGGAAGGAGGCGGTAACCGGCAGACATTTAACGAGCTTTAATACAAAACAAAACACAACATAAATCCCAGGCCTGGTCCTCTCTCGTCCTTCAATGTAGTCGCTCCTCCTTTTATGCCTCCGCTCCTCCGTGAGACACGAGACCGGTGGCTCGCAGGTGTCGCTCATTACCAATCACGCTACTGGCTCTCGTGACGCTCCCACGGTCCCTCGACCCCGCCCTGCTCGACACACTAAGGGTTCTGGGTCTACAATCTGTTGCTCAATAGTTCATAAGTTGGTTTTTATGTTTGCTAGGTCATAGCTACTGTGTTTAAAACTGGTTACAAGAAGTTGCACAGTGGTCTCTAAGGTGCTCTACGTGGTTGCTAGAGTGTTGCTATGGTGTTTTAAGTGGTTATATGCTGTTGCACAATGGTTTCTAATGTGCCGTGGATGGACAGGGTTTATTACGTTTTTTTTTTAAGGTTATAAACATTTGTTCAGTTGGTGCTAAGGTGTTTTGGGTGGTTGCTTGGTCAGTGTGTGGAGGCTGATGGATTGATATAAACATAATTAATTAGTCTATAATTCAGCATCAGACTGTAGAATAAGATTAACTATCCTCCTCACACATAAGAGCTGTGAATCTGTGAGCCTGAAGCTGTTGCAGATACTGAACATGGGGAGCCTAAGGGATCTTGTTTTCTTACGACTAATGACTACAAAACGTTCATCCAAATCCAGTTTTGAAGCTAAACATAGTAGAAGTTCAACAGAAGCTATATATTTTAACTGGCAAAGTTTTCCGTAATTGGAAGCCGCTTACATTTGAAGTATATATACGTGTGTTTGTGTGTGTGTGTGTGTGTGAGAGAGAGAGAGAGAGAGAGAGAGAGAGAGAGAGAGAGAGAGAGAGAGAGAGAGAAAAGCTAAGCCAAGTCAGTGAGTATTCTGAGTTACACAACATTCTGCTGAGCTTAACAGAATGGAACAGGAAAACTCATCTGCCAAATGGAGCACACACACACACCTACACACAATCCCTGTGGAGTGTTTTCCATGATAGATGTTGGAAAACTGGTCCTGTCATGATTCACTTCTAGCTGTGTATATGTAGATGTGTGTGCTCCTCTTTCTCTCTTGAATTCTTGTTACTGCATCAGAGGGAGCTTTGATCTAACTTGCTGTGTGATCAGCCATCCACACACACACACACACACACACACACACCCACGAGACCCCCCCAAAAAAAACAGAATTAGAGGGAATATAAAAGCAGCGTGAATGCAGGCTCTTGTTTTTTTGCGATCTGTGGGTAATAGAGTTTTCCATGAGTTCTTGAAGCAGGTCTTGTTTTAAGTTTCATTGTAGAATGGATCACTTACTTTCATATTACATTAAGTACAAGTCATCGAATTTGATAGAATAGAACACTGAAACCTGTTTCTGTTGGAGAACATTAGTGTTTTTTTCCTGAAGCATGGTGGAGGATGAAATTACACGTTGACTGTTGTGAAGAGCTTCTGTCATGACATTGAATGTAAATAAGCAATTAAAAATGGGCAGCTACCAGTCTGACCTCTCTGAATGATCCCATGCCAACATCTATTCCGTCTAGTCATATTCCCTGTAGAGCATGTAATCCTAATATAGTGTCTTATGTTATTTTATGTGGCTGCCATTTTCACCGCATCGCCCCATGACTCACTGTAATTCACTTAATTACCTGAAGGGGTCATTGTTGCATTTCATGCAATGTCAATGAATGCAGCAAACCCATTTCAGTGATAGCTATGTAAGCCTGTATAAAAAAAATACACTCACATCGATAAAGATAAGGCAGTACCATAAAAAAATTTGGGGTCACTAAGATAAAAAAAAAAAGCTTTTGTCTTTTAATGTAATGTTTTTGTCTTACCAAGGCTGCAATTATTTGATTGTGAAATATTATTACAATTTAAAATAACTATTTTATATTTTAAAATGTAATTCCTGTGATGGCAAAGCTTCAGTGTCACATGATCCTTTAGAAATGATTCTAAATTGCTGATTTGTTAGTCAATAAAATATTTCTTCTTATTATCATTGTTGTTAAACGCAGTTGTGCTGCTTGACATTTTTCTTGAAACCATGATACATTTTTTCCAGAATGTTTTGATGAATAGAAAGTTCATAAGTTCATGTTTGGAACTGAAATTATTATTTTTTTCATTATAAATGTCATTTGAGTCCTCACTGAATAAAAATATTAATTCCCTAAAAAAAACTTACTGACCCCAGGTTTTTAAATGATACTGGACACAAGTATTTTTTTTATTCTGAGGCTTCCATAGTTAGCAGACTGAACATAAAAAAAATATTTCAACAAAAGCCAAACTGTGGTTTGTTTTGTTCTAATATAATTGCACAGAATCTAGTTGAGCTGAATCTGAAATTCTGCAGTCATGCCAACTCTTTCTTGCTTGTGCTGTCCTAAACTATTTTGCAGGCTCTGGATACTGGCCATACACTGATGATGAAGATGTGCGATACACAGGTGAAACCATGCAAGGACATACTACATTAAATGCATATATTGATCCTCAAAAAACATTACATAGAACTTCAATCCATTTTCTCTTAGTGAAACATTCTTATCACATCATAACACATGAGCGCTGCTGTCAGAACACATACACTCACAACATAAGAGGACACTACATCTCTGACTGCCTGCTTAGGCTTCAGGCCTCTGATTGCTTCCTCTTCTTCTGCGGCTGTGCTATTTTATCTTTGTTCACGTTTTCTCCATGCATGTCAGGATGACGTCAGTTGTCAAGGTAAGTTTTGAAGACTGTGTTTTGGTATGACTGTGGCACGTCTTTCTTCAGTATACTTGCGTGCGTGTGAGATAACGTATGTCTCTTTCTAGGCGTGCCGTGGTGTGCCCCAGTGAAAGTCAAACATGGTCACGTCAGCTGCCAGACACCACGCGGAGAGCGTTATAAGAACGTTCTGGGAACTCGGTGCAAGATCCGCTGTAAGACGGGCTACGAGATGCACGGCAGCAGCGAGATTCTCTGTATGGCCAGCAAACAGTGGTCAGGAAACTACGCCTGCAGAGGTCAGTATTCACAGAACTTAATTATAAGATCATCTTGCCTATAAATGCTGATGTGGTAAATCACTTGAATGATTAAGAAAGAAAATCAGTTCTATATTTAAATCAGTCATTTTACAATATTAATTGATTGATAAATGTATTAAAATTAATCACAAATCATTCATTTACATTTATTTACACTACCGTTCAAACGTCTAAAGTTAGTAAGATTAGGTCTATTAAGTCTATTTTGCTCACCAAGGCTGCATTTACTATTTGATAAAGACAGTAAATACAGTTATAACTGTAAGACTGAAAACTTTTTTCTATTTGAATATATTTTAGTCTCTTATGCTCACCAAGCCTGGATTTCTTTGATCAAAAATATAGTACAAAACAGTAATGTAGTGAAATATTTTGTATATTGCAATATATTTAAAAATGTAACTCATTCCTGTGATGGCAAAGCTGGATTTTCAGCAGCCATTATAGTCTTCATATGATCCTTCACAAAATCATTCCAATTTGATGATTTGGAATGTTGAAACAGACATTTATTTAGGTTGACAGCAGTGTTTGTCCATTAAAACAGGGTATGACTTATGTTTACAGAAGTGCGCTGTCCTAAACTGACCATGCCATCTAACGGAGGTTTTAAGTGTTCAGACGGGTCCTACTTCAACTCCCGCTGCCAGTTTTTCTGCTCACCGGGTTACACACTTCGTGGAGACCACAGCACCACCTGCCAAAGCAGCAGAACGTGGAGCGGGGGCAACAGTGTGTGCCTGGGTGAGTGAAACACTCACTAGTATTATTCATTTATAGATTTGGATTTATGACATAGTATTTAGGTGGTGAGGTATGTAAAGGTGTTTTCTGTTTCAGATGTGGATCCTCCAGTTATTAAGTGTCCTAATATAAAGGAAAAGACTGCTGAACCAGGAAAACTCACCGCCAAAGTGACGTGGGACACACCAGAGGGCAAAGACACAGCGGACGGCATCCTAACAGAGTCAGTGAATCAGTATTATGCTCACTCAGTTCAGTGGTCTTTATGCAAAAATATTTGACATAAATTACCAGTGAGATGTCTCATCACTGTCTAATCAGTGTCTAATCACTCTAATCGCTGTCCAGATTTTTGTTGAGAGAAGTTATTGTTGTTGTGTTGTAGTGTTATACTGAAAGGAAAGCCACCAGGCTCGCACTTCCCGGAAGGGAATCATAAATTATCATATACTGTGTTTGACCGTGCTGAGAACAAGGCGACCTGCAGGTTCAATGTTCGAGTGAAAGGTACGTTATTTAGTTAGTTATGATACAATTTAAATGCATTTATGTCACTTCTGATCAGTTTAATATATAAATAAATAATGGCCACAAACCTTTGAGTGGCTGAAATAGCTAAAATATAGTAACATCCTTACTTTTATTTAGTTGAAGAACACTGCATGCTGTGTTGGCATTGTGATATATGAATATATATATATATAAGTAAGTGTGGTAAAGTGTGTGTTATGTTCACGTTGTAGTGCGTCGCTGTACTCCTCTCTCCATCCCTGACAATGGCTGGATGAAATGTGACAGTGCGGGTGATAATTACGGGGCCACGTGTGAATTCCGCTGTCTGGGGGGCTACGAGCTGAAGGGCAGCGCTGCCAGAGTCTGCCAGTTTAACATGGAATGGTCTGGCCTGGAGACTTCCTGCGCTCGTATGCAACACACATTAACTCCTCACAAACACCATCAGCATAGCAACAGAAATTGCTTGCATTATACATTAAATGCCCATAAATGTATAGCATTCCTAAATAAGTATGTTGCTACTTATACTGGCAAAATATTTATACTTAATATTGTATGGCAGAATGCTAGAGTAAATGATGGCAATTTTCATGACAGAATTATTCACGTTATTCGTATGAGATTAAACCTCACAGTTCATGTAAAATTCATGATCTTACTCTTACTTTACTGCCCTCTGGTGAATAACATCTTAATCTTTGTTTTATTAAAAGCCATGAATATTAATGTTGGTGTACGGTCCGCTGCTGCATTGCTGGACCAGTTCTATGAGAAACGCCGCCTTTTGATAATCTCAGCCCCCTCAGCTGCCAATCACTACTACAGATTCCAGATGACTAATTTACAGGTACAAGATGAATACCTGACTCTTTATTCTATTTATTCTACAAATTAAAGCGTATAAAGTTGTAAGTAGTTTGAAAAGCTTATGGGAAAAAAAATAAGGGAACACTTAATCATCACAGTATAAGTCAATTAAACTTCAGGGATATCGATCTTTCCAGTTAGAAAGCGTAAGTGATTATGAATCGGTTTCTATTCCTCCCGATCAAATTAAAGTGGCAACAGGTGCACTGGTGAAGCAACAGCAAAACGACACCCAAAAAGGGAATGATTTTGCAGGTGGTGGCCATAGACAACTGTTCTCTCCTTATTTTTCCTGAATGATTTGTCTTTAGTTTTGTGTTAGTTTGGGTTCTGGCTGTCCTCCTGTCTGTAGCACGAGGCAGTACCTGCAACCCAATCAGGTTGCACAGTTGTCCTGCTCCTCCAGGATGCAAGGAGGTTTGGTGTCTCTCCCAGCGAAAATTCAAGAGCATGGAGGAGAATCCGGGAGGTAGACCAATACACGAGGAAAGCTGGACAGGGACGTAGGAGGGTAGGAGGATCAGTATATGCTCCTTTGTGCAAGCAGGAACAGGAGGAGCACTGGCAGAGCCCTATAAAACGACTTCTGACCAAACTATCAGAAATAGATTTCATAAGGGCCGATGTCCTCTGCTCAGCACTGTGTAGCTCGATTGGCATTTGCCAGAGAACACTAGAATTGGCAAGTCTTCCAATGGTGCACCGTTCTCCTCGTGGATGAGAGCAGGTTCACACATGTGACAAACATGAAAGAGTCTGGAGATCCCGTGGGTAACGTTATGCTCTGTGCAACATCATCCATCATGACCAGTTTGACGGTGAATCTTTAATAGTCTGGGGACAAATATCCTTGGAGGGTCGCACAGTCCTCCACGTGCTAGCCAATGGTTCACTTGCTGCTGTTAGGCACCGGACTGAAATCCTCAGAACCGTTGTCAGACCTTATGCTGGTGCAGTGGGCCCTGAGTTCGTCCTGGTGCATGTGTCTTAAAGTGTGATCAACATGTAACTTCAGTTTTTACGTTGAAATTTAGTATGATTTTGAATGCAGCCCTTAGTGTGTTGATGACTTTGGTTTACACAGACTGCTGTTATATAATTTTGTTCTTAACAAATTATAGATTGTTTATAATTTGATATTTCATTCATTGAGATCCAATTTGTGATTTAAGTGTCCCTGAATTTTTTGGAGAAGTGTAGTTAGTTAAAAGGTATATGTGTGGATGTGCGTGTGTGTTTATTCAAATGTAAACATTTATGTATATCAGATACATTCATACATATTGCAACTAAACTGGATGATCTTTATTGTGCAGCATGCTCAGTGTGGACTGGACTTAAGGCATGTGACGGTGATTGAGCTAGTGGGGGTGTATCCATCTCAGATCGGCCGCATCAGACATAGACTCATCCCTCCAGGGCTGGCTCTACAACTCAGGTACTTCATTACTTGATTTCAGTCACTTGATTAAAGTCCTTGCAATTTAATATTCTTTAAACACTGATTTGTAGATAAGAACTTGTGAGAAACTTGTGAATTGCTTCCACATTGTGATATGCACCATTCTACTGAATGTGAAGCAAATGTGTGTGTTTTGTTTGCGTGGGGCAGGTTGCTGCTGCAGCTGTCTCAGAACTCATTTAGCATGGTGCTGCTGGACAAACAGGGTGTGGATAAGCAACGCTACACTTTCCCCATAACAGCAGCAGAGATCTTTACCACCATTGACACGCTTCCCCTCCGCACTGAGGAGGCCATACTACAGAAAGAGGCTGGACAGAGCTGCTAGATGTGTATATATACAGTGCACACATTTACACATTATTGTCTACTGGGTATAAAGATAAACAACCTACTAGAGAGAGAGAGAGTCTGGATAGAGCTGCTACATCTTATCATATATTGAAAACGTACACACATGCACACACATCTCTAAATATGAATGCATGAGTGAGTCTTTGTTGTTCGTCTTTTTATGATGCTCTACTCTTTTTTTATTTGTCTGGTGTCTCTATTTATGTCAGAGTGGACTGTCTACTTTTCTTAAGAAATACTACCAAAGCAATATTAATGCAATAAAAGCCTGTTTGATGATTGACATTTGAGAGCATGAGACTCTGCTTTCTTAAAAGGTCCATCAGGTTTGTAATCTGGGTTCTTTGGTCTGTCAAATTGAATGGAGTACAGCAGAGATATGATTAATGTTTTTAATTTCTGAATTAAAATTTATTTATTTTGAAGGGAGTAAATGTTATCAATGCTGCGGTAGAAGGCTAAACTTATTTAACATTTTTTGGTATAGTGTTTTATAAAAGCAGTGAATCATAAGTGCTGTTCTTTTTAGAGTCCTGAATAAAAATAGATAATCTTTTCCACAAATATTAAAGCAGCACAACGATTTCTTATTCAACGATAACAAGTAATGTAAACTATTTAACACAAAATCAGTATATTTGAATTATTTCTGACACTGAAGACTAGAGTAATGACTGCTGAAAATTCAGCTTTGCCATCACAAAAATAGATTACATTTTTGGAACACATTTGAAAATATTAAAACAGAAAACAATCCTTTTAAATTATAACAACACCTCACATTGGAACTGTTTTGGATGAATGTTTGATCAAATAAATACTGCCTTGGTGAGCATAAGACTACTTCCCCAATGATATAGAAATGTATGTAGCAAGAGAGAGAATAATGATATGTGGGAAAAGCAGAAACAAAGCAGCAAGAGTTGTTTAATAATAGTTTATTCAACTTCTGAAGATGATGAAGTACAGTACAGAACAGTGCTAAACACTGTCTTCCTGATGAGCGAGTGGAAATGGTACACACACACACACACACACAGAACATGCTGTGAATCAAACAGCTTAAGACAATATCAGACATGGGAACACTTGGATGTCAAACAATGACATTAATAAAGCCTTATACATGCCACAAAAATCTCTCAATTTATCATAAGGTGTGATTTAAGGTCTATTCACTTGACTGATCCATACAAGTGTAAAATACATTATTCATGGAGACCTCAAAGTGACATGATGGCTCAAATGGGGGATTAAATATTAAACTAGACTAAAAAACTCAACAGGCATTGTGCTTTATAAAATTTGTGTGCATATGTATGTTTTTTGTGACATTTTTTCTATCCAAATATAACCTTGAACCACTTATAATTTGAAGATAATTTTATCCTTAAGTTTTCTTCCTATTTTTGGTTTTGGTAAACATCATGCATATGTGCAGTGTGTAAACTTCTTTCTGTGGGATAGAACCGTGGCAGAGGGGGCAATCTACCTGACAACAACGATGCCATTGTAATATTTGCATGCTGAATTGTGACAAATCTTTAGAAAACAGGCTTAATGGTGTCTTAATAGAAATGTAATATACAGTACTTTACTTTACATGTGGGTTAATAACTATAATTTTACCTAAAACACTGATATCTAATATCTTCGAGGAACTGTAAATCTAGTTAAATATAATGAACCACATTGTTCCCATATATTCTTTTTTTATGGCACACACCAATTTTCACATTCTAATTGTGATAAAACTATCTATGAAATATGACTACAGTGGAACCCAGTTATCTCGACCTCGGTTAATTCACCAACCCTGTTATGTCGACGTTTTTGAAGTGGAACCGCCAAACTCCCTATTTTTCTTAGCATTTTCTTATCGGTTTTATGTCGCCGAACCCTAATAGCTCGAGAACAAAAGAGGGACAAATTCGCTACTTCACATCAGTTATCTCGATCCCTGAGCCTAATGATAGTACCGAGTTCACTGCGCATGCGCTGAGTTCAATCTCTGTTGTTAGTTGGTGCACATATGCCTTTTGTTGTTAGCAACATACACAATGCATGTACATTTTTATAGCATGCCGATCGCTTCATCAAACAAATCGCCATATTAGCTTTTGGTTTTCTCCATCCTCGGTTATCTCTACGCTTTTTTGCAACCCCCGAGGCCATCGACATAACCGGGTTCCACTGTATATACATCAGTCTCTCTTGAGCCAAATACAGTCTGGACAGATCTGACATGATTACCGTAATATATTTTGTGCATGTCTATATAAATGTGCTCATAAAAACGATTGATCACATCTAGTACATTGTTCTCAATTAGTCAACCATGTGTGCAAGCATTTGTGCAAATTGGATTCCTTTATTTCTTTTGTATGTGTGTGTGTGTGTGTGTGTGGAGGAAGTGCTTTGTGCTTTGTTCTTTCATGACAACTGTGACCTTTGATTGTTGATGTTCACTATGCTCTTTTTAAACAGTACTCATGTGCTATTCACAGTTATGACCAATGTGTGTCATCGTTTTAAAACAGAAGGTTACACTTTATTTCAATGTGTCCTTGTTAGTATTGATTAATATTAACACATACTTACTATAGGGTTAGGGTTTAGGTTAGTTGCATGTATGTATGCATTATATATGGTTATTACTAAGAGTAAGTACATATAACATATGAAACAAGGACACTAAAATAAAATGTTACCTAAATATAAAAGTCATACCTGGGTTGGAGTCAAAATGTACACCTGGTTTGCTGTTCGATCAGTGCTAAGTGAAGATATATCAGTGAAAGACCGCCTACACCTGCCAGTAATCTACTGTGGCAAAAAGTAAAAAATTGCAAGCTACACAAAGCTTTTGAAAAACTTCAATAAGCCTGACATCAACATATTTGAAGCACACTCTAAAAGGACTGCTTAATACAGATACTCGACTACAATAATCCTGAATGCAGCTTGAAACCTTCCTTTTAAAATTCAAATGTCAATTGAATGTCAAATGAGACTGTGTACCTTTTTTTTTTTTTTCGCTCTTCCCCTGTGCTTATCAAAATGAAGCACCGCACTAATATAAGTGATATATGTAGTCAAAATTTGAGTTCCTGCCTTTAAAATCCAATCCCACATAGTCACAATTGAGAAACCTCTTAATACCAGGTGTAAATATGACCTTAGAATATACACATGTATGCCACAGATGTGTTTTGAGAATTTGGAGCATATGAACATTTGAATGAGAGTATTACTAGTGCGAGTACTGCCAAAGAACATAAAGAGCACTTAAAGTGTCTAGAGGTGATCAGATTTGATGCGTATTGCCAGGGAAACGGTCCCTCCTCCTCTCTACGGCTTCCTCTTGGCCATGCTGGACCGCAGCATTAGTGTGCACTCTTGTGGGACTTCAGGGTTGTCAATCATGCGTTGCCATAGTCGCTGCTCCTCGTCGTAGGAATCGTTCCAGTCTACTTCCTTTCCATAACTCAGACCTGAAGGACACAAGCTGGTAATTTAATTGCCCTGGATGTACGATCAAAACAGAGATATCTTAGCTATCCTGCTCAACTTTCACACGCACAGTGGAATCATTTAAAAGGTTATTTAAAGAAATTAAATAGACTTATTTTAGCTAGCACTTTTTGGCTATTAGAGGTCAACAATTTAATGTTAGTGATTCACACAAAAAAAGCCCATTTAGTATAACAGAGAGATAATAAAAAATTGCAACAATAGAGTGTCATTAGACAATTTTGAAACAAATCGGTATGTCAGCTGTAGTTCTTTTCATGATAAATGGCAACCTTTTATAACAGTTTCACTTCCTTCACACTTAGCCTGTTGACTCCATTCCTTTAAATCATAACCATTCCCCTCCTGCATTTATTTGATCAAAAATACAGGAGAAAACAGTAATGTTGTGAAATTTTGTATATTGCAATACATAAAAAAATAAAATGTATTCCTATGATGGTAAAACTGAATTTTCAGCATTATTACTCCAGTCTTTAGTGCCGCACGATCCTTCAGAAACCATTCTAATATGCTTGTTCTCAAGACACTTTTATTATTATCATCAAATGTCAAAAGCTTAATTTGTTTTCATTAGGTTTCTGTTGTCCTTCGTTTAGTTTCTTGCCACTTATTGGTTACTATGGAGATTCATTCATCTTCACAGGTGTTTGTCATTAGTTCCCTCATTTGCATCAGTTGAACTATTTAGTCTGTATTTGTTGGATTTACCTTCTGAGTGTGTTATTAAAGACTTTTAACCTAGTATTATTTGACGTTGTCTATGCTGATAGTTGCTTTAATATTTTTGTGACAACTGATGCATTTTTTCAGGATTTCAAAAGAACTAAATTTATTTGAAATAGTAAAAGACTTTTACATTGCTCCGTAAAATTTCTGCCACTTTTGCACACCCTTGATAAATAAAAATTGACTATACAGCTAATCTGGAAATACAGAGCATTTTGGTTATGTTTGAACTATCAGCACATAAACACAGCACTGTCCATTTAATGTGTCGGCATTTTAGTAGGCATCCTACTAGCGGTCATTTATTTATAGAAGTCTTAAAGGTAGAGTAGGGAAAAAAAAGTGTTAAAAGAGCTAGAGAGGGTGGAAATTAGTCATGTAAAATGATTTTAGTGCAAGAAACTTGAGTTATATTTCTAATTATAAACACTGTAAAAGGCACCTTTAACACAATAATCATTGAGGATCAAAGGACTTGATCATGAGTGAGTGAAGACATGAATAAAACATTCGGAACAGAAAATTAGTTTAGCATGAATACAAAATGTGTTCCAGAAAGTAAATGCTTCATGCATCAATGATGATTGATTTAGGAGACTGTTAGAAAGAACATTTCAGTGAAAATTATATTCAAGAACATGTGGGACTGAATGATTATCTTAATTTGAGTAAGAGAACATTGCTCAGTAAAGCACTATATCAAATCTGTCCTTCTAATATGAGAAATATAATTGAAAATATAATTATCAGAATCCAGTGGGGATAGGATGTTAGTGAATGAAAGTCTTTATTCTTATTCATAGAGAACTTGAGTTTTTTTGTGACTGACTTTGCCAATGTTGTTATTGTTCACTATTGTTAACTATTAAAAAATGTTTTCAGCAATTGAACAAAGCTAAAATACAATAAAATACAGATATTACATTAAAAACTTTGAAGTGCTAAAATAAAAATAAAAGGTATATAGATTTTTTTAAGCTACTAAAAGAACACAAAAAGACAAACTTTTATTTAATTTGAAAATTGATTAAATAAAAGGCTAACTATAATACTATAAAATGTACCCATTTTTTGCATAATACATTTACCATGTATGCAAATCTTGAAAAACATACTGTGGATTTCTTAAACAAAAATAGAGATTGAACTGAAAAAGGACTGGCTTAAGAAAGACTGACCTGTCCCTGCCCCGAGCCGCACACCACCCAGGAAGACATTGCTGGCAAGCGGTTCTCTGTCCCACACTGTCAGCTCCAGACACACACTGTCCAGATCGCTGTGCTGCAGGCCGCAGTATGTGAAGGTGTGATTCCAGCGTGGGTTTACAGTACGCTTCACCACCGCGGTCTTGTGCTTTGTGCTTTTCTTGTCATCAGGCAGTAGGTATCTGACACACAAGCAGAAACCCAGCAGTGTGAGTTTGCAAAGTGTATATGAAAGAGAAATCAGTGGAAGTCAGCTCACCCTTTGACGAATGGGTCAGAGGACCCTCCTTTGACGGCAGTCAGGTTTTTTGCCTCTTTAACTAGCAGTTCCACCATTCCTCCTTTAGGAAGTGTGATGGTCTTCTTCTTTCCCTTCAGAAATCCCCTTTTCACTGAGAAACAGAATAGAGCTTAATTCTAAGGAGCTCAAATATAAGCTTTATTGATGGCACAGTAAACATATAGGGTACATGCGGTAACAGATGGGGAGTACGCAAACAAAATGTTGAGTTTTGCCGCTCAATTCTACCCCACATTTAAATTTCATTAAAACTGAACATGTATTTCCAAGAGGCAAAATGCCGTAAAAGGTCAAATACATGACATTCAATCAAATTACCTCATGATTTGCGGTCCAAACTGAATGCATTCACACAAGCACTATGCAAGATCGGTTGTGTCCAAACTATTCTGCATGTGCAAATCGTGCTACATTAATTTCAATGGCAATGGCATTGCAAAAAAGTGGGAATATAGCACTTACTTGCATGAGGAACAAATGTAGACACAGAGAGTGTATGGAGAGCTATTTAAGATTCAAACTCTCAATGCAAAAACATTTCCTGTGTGAGTTCTTGCTTTTAATGTTCAATAATATCATTATCAACGTTAAGTGATGTGCATTATTTGACCGATGAAATTATAATAGTTCCAATGAAAGCCACAGCAGAACTGCAACACACAACGATGCTTTATGAATGGATCTGTGGCTTTGAACAAACAGTGATTCAGTGACCCATTCATAAATACGGCCGCTTGTTTCATAACTGGATGAAAGAATTCAGCGGCCCACTCACTAAGATAGTGACTTACTGTCACATACATGCATTTAAGTGTAACATTTAAAGAGATAGTTCACCTAAAAATGCTGATCATTTACTCACCCTCAAGTTGAAAAAAAATACAATGGATGTCAATGGAGTCTATCAACTGTTTGGTTACCTATATTCTTCAAAATAGCATCCTTTGTGTTCAGCAGAAGAAAGAAATGTATACAGGTTTGTAACAACTTGATGCAGAATTTCCATTTTTGGGTGAACTATCCATTTAAAAGTATCAATTTGTTTTTACCATCATTGCAAATTTCTCCATTAAACACATTAGATTTAAAACAACTGCATCTTATTATGGCGTACTAATAATCATAATAAAATAAATCACAGTAAAATAAAACCTCTAGCTCTAGTCTGCCTTTTTAAGCCAAATAATTTTGTGATAAATACCTTAACCAAGTTTACGATTTTGTTCCTCCTTCACATTTAAAATATTATATATTTTTCTCATTTGTTGATGGTTTACTCAAACTTTAGGGTATTAAAAATAAATATCCCTACTTTTGGCCACTTCTGTAGGTCATATGTTGTAAAAACAATGAAAAGGTAAAGAAATTATCCAATTAATCCGTACCTTGCACTTGGTCCAGAGGCAGGGAGACATTTCTTTCAGCAGGAATGTACTTCAGAACCACTGTAAGTTCCCCTTTATAGTGCATCACTGAGTCCACATAACACTCATTCTGACACAGACACACACACATTTCAGTATCAGATTTATCCACGTCAACATTTCTTTTTCTCTCGCTGTTTCCGTTTATATATGTGTGCTGCGCTCACCCTAGGCTGTAGAGAAAACCACTCCTCTATCTGCGTGTCAAACTCCCAGGAGTCAAAGGTCAGCTCTGTCTCCCCTAGGAAGTTGTTGTGTCCGAAACGATCATGATGCCACACAGAAACCTGCAGTGTTCGTGTCTCCAGCTGAGAGTGACTGACTACATACTATTCAAAGGGACAGAGACCGATAAGAGCCTTTAAATCAATATCTAATTTGCAAGATCTCATCAGTCTCAAAACAAAACCTTGTAAGGCAGGCCTGAACCTCCTCTTACCCTCAGATTCTCATTGAACACTGGGTTATTGGTGTTGCTTTTAATGCTGGTTTTCCGCTTGCTTTGACGGGACTTGTCTGGCAGGAGATATGTTTTAACATAGCTGCAAACACACACACACACACACACACACACAAACAATACTTAATATTTTGCTTCCGTACAATATCAGCCTCTAACACATCAGTATTAAACTGATATATTGGAGTTACTTAATTTGCTTCATGATTAATGATTTAAAAAAAAAAGTGTTGGGTTCTGGAATTTATTTAGATGAGAATATATGTGGACACTGGACAGTTAGATTTCTGTACCATTCAACACCTTCAAACAGTGTTGGACATTGATAACATCTTTGGTAATTATACACTTTTATTAGTTAAACAAGGACCTGTATTACAACTTAACATACTGCCTTTAAAAACAACTGCATGAAAATTTTTATTATTATTAAAAAAAAATAATGACCTGAAAAGCAACATTTTCTAAGGCCATGCAACAGACTAAAATTTAAGTCATTAAACAATTGAAAAATCCTCCTGAAAATCAACTATTACAAGATATTAAACTATTACAAAATTAAATAAAATCAATATTTGATGAAGAACTTAAATGAAAATTAAAATGAAATTAAATGTTTAAGCTAAGTTACTAAAACAAAACTAAATTATAGCTAAATATTTATAAAAATGGTAAAATAATTACAAAAGCGCATCCAAGTATTAAAACGAACTAAAATTAAGCGTATAAACTGATTATAGAATTTACATTTAACATTATTACATTGAACTATCCATTTAAAAACAGTAAAAAAAAAATACTTTATAAAAATACAGTAAAAATCACTAGCTGTAAATCTAATGTTAATATATGAACACTCCAAATACATTCAGTGCAGGGATGCTCTGCTAGGGCTCAAAGCGAAGTGTATAGCTGTCTGTGTGCGCGTATGTGTGTGTGGCCTTACGCATCCGTGCGCTGTCTCCTCTCATCCCCGGTTGCTAGGCAGCGGCACTCGCGGACGAGCACGTTGAGTGCCCCTGTTTTATAGCTGTAAGAGATGTTGAGCAGGATCTCCCCGGAAACCCGCACGTTGCCATAGTCCCCCGTCTCACTGTACACACTCATCATACTGTTGATGCTGGTCTGGAGAGAATATAGGGAGAGTCTTTGGTTGTGCGTCTTTCACAAGCTTGTGTTAAGTGTATGCATGCCTCTTCAGTAATAAAGAAAGGCAAGAGAGAGAAACTGAAGCGAACACAGCAACAGACAGACACATCTGGACTCAAACGCACACTGAACACTCACAGTGTCAGCATCTGAGTCAGGTACATTAAGGAAACCCCACTTTCTCTCCAAGGCAGGTGTGGAAGACTAGAATAAGACAGGAGAAAGACAGAGAGTAGAGAAGATTGACAGCATGAAGGCAAGCCAGGAGGAAAAAAACAGAGCAGAGAAGTAGAATAAGAAAACCTATATAATGTGACAGAACACAGATTGCTAGAACCAAGAAGGAACCTTTTCAGATCGGATTATTTGTAGCCGTTTAAAGTGGCATTTCACTAAAATGAACATTCTGCCATATTTACTAACCCTGATGTCATTTCATACGCATATTTCATACATATTTTTCTCTTCCGTAAAAATAGATGCTTAGTAGAATGTTCACACAGATATTTCCTAGTGATGCACATTTCAGCAACCAAAAATAATCAGCCACATCAAAAATAGCATTTAATTAGCGTTTCGTGAAATATTAGTGAAATATTGAGAACTTTACTACGACAAACAGCATATCATATTAAATTACCTAATTAGCAAAATTTGACTTCCCAAACATAATTTTTAGTTCTGAGCTGAATAAAAACTTTACTTTCAGTTTAGTTTTGAAAAAAATTATAAAAATTCAGTGCATCGCTACACTTTTCATAGTTCATGGGAACTGGGACTTATGAGCTCCAAAAATGTCAAAAAGACACCATTAAAGTAGTATTTTTTTTTTTTTAAAGCCATGCATTTGATGTAAAATCTAGCACAATACAAGGCATATGAATTTGCATGAAAAGTAGTAAGATTTGAGAAATAAATATTGTATAATTTCTGCCTATTGTTTGATATATTTTATACTCATCACGTAAATTTGATGGACCACCTTAATGGTTTAAATTAAGAGTAGCATGAACATTCTTCAAAACATTCTTGGCGTTCCACAGAACAACATCATTCAGATTTTGAATGACAACTTTTATTCTGTGAAAACATGACCGTTTTGTTGGTACTTTTATGCTCTTTTCTTGTGAAGAGTGCTAAATGAAGAGGAAACACATCTGACTCATCTAGCTATTAGAGACTGCGTGTGATCTATGTGTTATGTCAGCTGTTTTGAAAGAGGCCACTTGTCTTCATGTTTGCCTGAATCATTTCTCTTTGTTCTGTCTTAATGCACCACCTGCGTCTGTATGTGTGGCCAAGAACAGGGAAATATGACGAAGCAAATTCAGTAGTTATTGTGTGTCTTATATGCTAAATTGTGTATATATGAGATTGTGCGCTTAAATGCATATGTGGGTCTGCCAGGTGAGTCAACAATTGATAAGTGATCTCATGTAACTGGATATTTTGCCAGGAGGAGGAAATGCTAATATTCATAAGGAAGAAAAGCTGAAACAAGTTTTAGAGGGTAGGTAGAGCATACTTAAAGGGATAGTTCACCGAAAAATGAAAATTCTATCATTAGTTACTAACCCCCATGTCGTTCCAAAATTGTCCAGAACACAAATTAAGATTTTTGATGAAATCCCCCCCACCCATTTTCCATGTGACTATAGTGGTTCAACCTTAATGTTAAGATTAAGATACAAAAATACTTTTTGTGCGCAAAAAAACGAACAAAATGAATGACTTTATTCAACAATTTCGTATTTTCAGTTTCTGTTCACGTTCAACTGATCACGTGAGCTCTACGTTTCATTGCATCATAATATTAAGCTTGATCCATTGTAGTCACATGGACTATTTTAACAATGTCTTTACTACCTTCCTGGGCCTTGAAAGCGGTAATGTTGCTGCTGGGTCAGAAAGCTCTCAGATTTCATCAAAAATATCTAAATTTGTGTTCTGAAGATGGACAAGATTGGAACAACATGAGGGTGAGTAATTAATGACAGAAAGTTTTGAAAAAGAAAAAGAGGGTAACAGAAATAACAGAAATAACAGGGTAACATTGGGTTTCTGGCTCCCCTTGCTATAAGGCACAGAAATACAAGTATAAACATATAGTACACACAAAAAAAGACAGAAAAAGGAACAAATATATATTTTGTTTCAGTCAGACATTTGCACAAAGCCAGCTAACGCACATTGCAGAAAAGCACCTGTGATTATGTTGTTTGTGAGTGAGTGCCTGTGTAAATCATTATACCATTGATTGCGCACTGCAGACGCTCCGGCTGGTTTTATAGTGTGCTGATAACACCGCATCAATGTCCTCATCCGAGTCCTAGAGCACAAAAGCTGCCTTCAACGAAAATCACATTCAAACAGCACTGGTTTCCTTTATGCAATCACTTCACTCAAAGATATGATATCATAAAAATCATATTACAGAAGGCTGTATCTTATCATTTTAACTCCGGAAATATATCTCATATCCTGCACACAGAAAAAAAAATTATGAACAAGATTCCAAGTGAGAAGTGGTTTAAGAGACTGTGGCTGAAACCTACCCCATCGTTCAGTCCCGGAACTGAGCGGCATCGACTAATCAGAGGATCTTCACTGAACCCCTCGCCAGAAATACTAAGGTCCACCTCAGAGCGACTGCGATCTGTAAAGGCAGACAAAATAACATGCTACTCTTAACCAAGGTTTTGAATCAATATTCAATAGTGAGTCTAAGACCTTTATGTAGCATTTTCACTTTTTACAATACAAGTTATATAATAATTTAAGCAAACAGTTGAACTGAAACACTAACACAAATTTCAGAATGTTTTGCATTTAGCATGTTTGTGTAAATCATGTTCTCCAGCATAATTTGAGAAAGCATCTTGTGCTTTAATGGAAGCAAGAATATCTGATAGTCTTTACAACAATGTTAACATGACCTAAAACGGTGGTTCTCAACTGGAGTTTTGAGCTAAAAAACAAAAACAAATAATGGAAATAGAAAACAATAAAATTTTTAAAGGAAATAAAACAAAAGTGATAACAAGCATAATAAAAAAAACAAGCATAATAAGATAAAGCAAGTAAATGTAAAAAAAAATATCAAGATATGTAATTATATTTTAATTCACCAATTTAGAATTAGAAATGTCATTTACCACTGTTCTAAAAAACTGCTTATTTTAATGCACACATTTTTCATTATGGTCTCAGACAAGCATCAGGCATCCCACTTAATGCTTTTGAGTTTTGATATAAGGACAGTTTCACAGTTAAATGTTGTTACTGGTGTCATTGGCAGCAATAGTATATATATATATATATGTCAAGTTGTTGCCATGGTGATACCTGATGAGAGGGAGGCTCTGGATATGGCGATAGAGGGTGTGCTGGAATCTGCTCGTCTACGCCCATCCACCATCTTTTCAGGAATGCTGTCACTGCTTTGTATACTAGACACGCTCTCTGCCCCATCCGGCTGAACAAGCACAGGAACACGCACAGACAGTAAACACCGCTTTCTTGTCATGCACGCAAATCTGAATCCAGAAATGCAATGGTGTTATCATGTGTTACCCTGTTTCTTGCCTCTGTCTGGGTCGGTGTTTTGACCATTTGTGCTCTCATGTTATTGGGTACTGTTGGTAATCCTGATGGTTCCACTGCAACCGATCTCTTCCTAAAACACAGACACTTAATGAGAGTGAGACACACACAGTCTTAATAAGACACAGGCTTGAGCAGAATGAAATATTAGCTTACTGCACTAACTTATATACTTCCTTTTTTTAAATATGTGAAAGTATGAATTATGCAATTATTTCAAACAGCGGTATACTACATTGTTGTCATTACAATGCATGTTTAATTAAAGTTCAAAATCATTGTTTGTATAACTCCTGGTTCATTTATCACACTGCTAATATTTGAGCATTGCATTATCAGATACAGTGTGTCATTTTAGCAACTATAGAAGGTAATCTCGTTTTTCCATGCATACATTTAAAAAAAGCATACTCTCCACAGTATAATTACCATTAACTGTGGAAACTATCACAGTAAGTGTTTCCTAGAATAGCAAAGTAAAGTTCAACGGACTGTAAATGATAGTCCTTACCCTTTTCTGTTCTTCCCTGTGCTTTTCTGGAATTGAGGCGATTTCTCATACTGTGGTGTGGATGATCTCTCCATTTCTGATGTTCTGTTAGCAGAGTCTCCATCTCCATAAACAAACACAAAAATTCATAATAAGAAATTAACCAAAGCCGTTACGCTAAATACACACAGTCCTTTGATCATGTTGGAAAAATGTGAGGGGGGAAATCTGTGTATTATTCAACAGTGATGCATCAAAATGATTATTTGTTTTACTGAAACCAAAATGAAAAAATTTAATTTATCTGAAAAACAAAAAAAGCCTAGATAATTCAATTTGGGTATTTGAGCGATGTTAAACATATCAGATGTTAAAGTTCTTTGGCAACAATATTTCAATTGAACATATTGTTTTTTTAGCATCTTTTTGGTCACAGTGAAGTACATCAACACAGCTGACATATTCACATGCTGTAGCTTATCCACGTTGTGTGCATGAAATAGATGCTGACAATATCACTGATTCATCAATGGTTTCGGCCCTTCAAATTCAAACCCTTCAAACCTACTTTTGTAGAGTTTCGTCTGAATATTTGTGGTTGCCAAAATGTTAGGTGCATCACTATTGATTGAGCAAAAAACCTGACCAGACTTCAACTGGACATGAACAAACAATGATAATAATTTTGTGTATATATACACACACACACACACACACACACACACAGAACATTTTTACTATTCTGTTTTTTTCAAATCATTAAAAAGAGCCTGAAGAAGAAAACTTTCCATTTTGTCAGGACTGGCATAGTGTAAAATCTATGGCAATATTTACAGTCATTGGCTGACACAAACTCTGAGTTATTCTCACCTGGAGGATTGCTGAGGATTGACTGTTTGATTACATCAGTGCTGGGTACGCTGGCATGTTGAAACCTCTTGGATTTCTCTTCCAGAAACCATTCTCCTGTAACCACCTTCAGCTCCCTAACAGCCAGTCACACACAAACACTGTGTAAATCCCAATTATAGAAGTGACAAGTCTAGATTAATAGGTTCACCAATTAAAGAACTGTGTTGACATTTCCTATTGAAACAAGTTGGTGCAGAACCGGAATTAAAAGCTGATTTCATGGTGTCTTACATCTTTTCAGCATTACAGACTAGAGTGTGTATGGATGTACTGTGACTCACGCAGTCTTAGCACACACAGTGCATTTGCAGTTGTTGCCTGGAGGCGTAGCAGTGCAAAAGTTGCAGATGCGCCGATGACAATTGGTACACACATTACCCCTCTGTAGGATGAGACCCAGAGCACGCAGACATACAGCACATTCTCGTTGATCAGCTGAACTACGCCGCCCGGCTCGCTTCAGTTCCAGAAGTTCATTTTTCAGCTTTCTGTAGAGACACAACTGGCATCACTGTTGGGAAGTAACTAAATCTAGCAACCCTATTAATTAACTACAGTAGGTCTGTTTCTTTGAACAGTTTATCCACTTCAAAAAGAAGCTATATTTCCCCCCAAAAAAATGTACAGGTTCACGTCGCTATATTTTAATTATGTTTAGCTAAATATTCAGTTCAATATTATGCATTTGAGCATTAGATGTTTTTGGTTGTATTGACTATTTAGCCGTTCAAGTTTGATTCTCCCTGGGATTGTTCATTCATTCAGCATTTTTGTGTTATACCATGTAGAACGTGGCAGTTCTACCAGTGTAGAACATCAGGTCATGCCTTGCCTCAACAACTTGTGGCTCTCTGCACTGGATGGGACTGAGCGACCGTTACAAATCAATTGTGATCCAGTGTAGGGTTCTATTTGCTTTTTTCAAGCTGCAATTAGATTTTAAATGATCTAACTGGATAATTGTGGATACTATTGCAGAAGAAAGAAAATGTCTGCTTGTGATGATGCTACCTGATGCGTTTCTCCTCTCGTTTCCTGAGTTTCTCGTCTTTCTGGAGAACACTGAGGATCATCTGTTTTTCATGCTCCAGGAGAAAGGACAGATTAAGGGACTCGGATGTCTTCGCCATGACCATTTAAAGAACTGCTCACAGAGCTCAACGAAAACTCAGCCAATCAAACTGGACGCAAAGCCAATCACAATTATGCTTCATGAATGCAGCTAGAATCCTCATGAATGAAATAATGAATGTAGTATTGTTTTAGTTCATCTACATATCCCAACAAAGGTCATCCGCCCGCTCCTTTAGACGATAACATTCATCTCTCAGCAATTGCGGAAGGTCTTGTGGTCCAGTTGGTCACCTTTTCACCTGCAAGCATAACATCCATCACTTTAAAAACAGTCAGTGATCAATCAGGGTATTTTAGGTGTAATACTTGGTGTACTTAGTGTAATACTTAAGCAATCACATACTTAATACTTGGTGAATCATAATGTTCCTGACAATTCATGCCTTCTGACCTAGTTAAATTTCACTGTACTTCAGCTTTTAAAATAATAAATAGTTTATCAACATAAAACATACAGTAACATTCAGAAACAAAATAAAAATATGTGCCCAAGGCCAAAAAAACATTTTTTTTAAACCTTGGACAAAAAAACTTGAAAAACTGATCTCAGTATTTTCATCAGTCTGCTTATAAGAGTCAGAGGGAGAGAAAGAGAGGGGTGGAAAATCATAATGAAAAACATATTATTACTCTTTTCAAAAGAAAAGGAAGAAGAAAAAAAAACACCTTGGCCAACAAATAACCTCTTTGAATTTATTGAAAAATGCCACTTTAAAACCATAATGATTATGCCTGATAACAAACACTCAACACAAAACAGTATTTAAATGTTGGATTTAAATCCATTTTGATAGAGCAAATACAGTATATATATACTATAGTATATATCCTGATATATAACAATTATTTAGAGACAAAAATCAAGCGTTTTATGTGGTTCAGCATGACAGACTAGATTATAGATTATGGCAGTCTTAATTATCTGCTTTGTGAATAGACTGACAGTCCAGATGTCAGTATGAGAGCTCAGCCAGTCCAATAGAGCTAGAGCTACTAGTCACCATTTAGGTTTTTATCTAAAGCGACAATACACTAATTGCAGTGGCAGTCCGCCAGCGGCAATCTGGGGTGAAGTGGCTTGCTCGAGCACAAGAGTAATAGAACAGGGCAGTAATCACTGTATATCATGCATACTTTGGACTGAACCTACAACCTCTGGATTAATAGCAGGCACATCTCACAAGATAATAAGGCTTGATGAAAAAAAAAACCCATTGTAAAGCAATTTGAGTTCTAATAAAAAGTCATTAAATAATGAAATCCTACGTTAAGACCTAATAAATGTACACCAGAATTCCATAGATTACAATGACTACAGTAATAAGAGCTTATATAACAAATCCATTCAACCCTACAATGAATGTAAAAACAAAAAAAAAACAAATGGAATAACAATTATTTAAATTCTCTTACTACCATAAAAATATTTAATGGTTCAAATGCTACTACATCCTTGTTGTCGTAGTTTTAAGTAAATTTTATTTTTATTTGGAATCCACTAAAATACAATAGAAGAAAAATAATGCAATAATTTTAGCAAAGCGATACATTTTTGGATCTCTCTCCAAAGGAGATAGGAATTTTGCTTTCATTGCTTTAAAAAAAGAAGAAGAAAAAACATTTGTATTCTTAGAAAGTGCCAGCTCCAATCCATAAACATTTCAATCACGTTCAGTTGTCTTTTCTAGAAGCAACATCAACAGTACTAAAGCATTTTACTGCCCTGGATCTCTGGAGGACTTGTTAATTTCCTGTTTGGGGCACTGATTTATCAATTATATCTTTCTCCCAGCACTGCCTGTTTGCATGAACTGCATGCGTGCATGTTATCCAACCTTCATTTCAAGGCTGTTTAAAATTAATAGTAAGTGGCAAATAGGGGGGACAGAAAATGTGTGTGCCAGTGTGTTTGTGTGTGTGGACACCACTTGATTTCTTCTATGTTGTCTGTTTGAGAGAGTCTGACACACCATGTCTAACAGTCCAGCCTACATAATCAGAACCTTCAAAAGCTGTTTTTCACACCATCATTTACACTTAGAAAAGCATCTGCCACTGGTGACACAACCACGCATGTACATCTATCACACACAAGTGAAACATTATTTGTAATGTTGCAGCCAAAAATCCTTCAGACTGAAATGTATCCATGCATGTTTTTGTATTTGTGTGTAATTGAGGTTCTTGTTCCATTAAATGTCTGACTCAACAGGAAGACATGGAGCAAAATGAATTCAAATGTCTCATGCAAGAACGGTTTACAGGGACACACAAACTGAGAGTGAAACTTCAGTATCTTCGCCGGGCAAAAAAAGGACAGCATGAGCCAGCAATGTCTAGCAGCAATACTAATAAAAATAAGATTCTGTTCCTTGTCTTACAGCAATCATCAGGCAGCTGTTAGTATGTTTGAAACTGAATGTTGGAGTGCTTATTATACACTCCTGAGAAAGGTGTATACTGCTGAGCTGCTTCAAATAAAAACTGCAGGGTTACGAAAGGTGCGGTATTTCCCTGGATCCCGCCTTAAGTACACACATTAGTGTACACAAAATCCTGTATAAACACACAGGCACAAAGTTCTCTTACGTTGTTAAACATTATATGCTACCGTTAAAAAATGTAAGGACAGTATTATTTTTGTTTTAAAAACAAATCCCATGCTCACCAAGGCTGTACTTATTACAGTTTAAATAACTAATTAATCTTTTTATGTCAAAGCTGAATTTTCAGAAGCCATTATTCCAGTCTTCAGTATTATATCATTCTTATATGCCGATTTGGTGCTCAAGAAACATTTCTTTTTATTATCAAATAATAAAATTTATGTGTAAAAATTTTTACAACAAATTTGTTAAAATCAGTTAATGCTTTCTAGAAATTGTGATAGTTTTATTTTCATGATTCTTTGATGAACAAAAACATTTTTAACAACAAGATTTTAAATCGATTTTTTGTTATAACAAAACAATCTCATAGTCACTTATGATCAGTTCAATTACAAATCAGTTACGGACTTTCATTTGTCTGTAGCACATCCTACTTGAGCCATTGCGAATGGGATTTGAACCAGGGTCTCTGGCATGGGAGGCGGGAGCCCTAACAAGGATGTGAATGACCGTAGCCTTTGTTGCTAGCGCACCTCTTGAAATCTATGTTACATTCACGCCTATAAACCTCACGGCACTAAATATAACCTGTCCTACTCTACACGTTCCAAGCAGAATTTGAACTTGAGTTCCAGCATGGGACGCAGGCAAGCTAACAATGGCTAACTTTAGCCGCTGACGCACCTCTTTAGTTCAGGGGAGTGAAGTTTACACGGTCTTACTGGCCTATGTAACATATGCAACACAAAAGGAGATGTTTGGATAGATTAAAAAAGGGATAAATTCAAAAGCATCTGTCTCCATCTTTTAAGTCATGAGGATTTGAAAGGACATGAGGGGGAGTGACTGATTTTTTATAAATAGCATTCTTAAACAGCATAAAAACGTCTAATCCACACCTGCAGATACCTGGACTAATTAAGACACAAAAATAATGACACTTTCGATGACGCCTACAAGCACTGTTAATTCATTGGCACCTCAGGCTCTAGCTCTCCTGGGAAAATCATATATTTACCAGCTTGGAAGTCATCATTACAATGTGAAAGGGTTTAATTTTTCTTCATCTCTCTCACTTACTACCAAAAAACAGGAAGCTTTTCAGCCCTAGCGCAAAAAAGAAAAGCACTGGATGAGCACTAGGTGTGTAATTGGTTATTTATCTGTGTAATTTAGCTTCCTCATGCTGAAATGCAGTTGCACAAGCTTGTCACTTCATAGCAGCCAAACGAGTAGTATTTTCTGACAATCCATATTTGTATTATTCATCATCAGTACACTGGATATATACAAAATAACAGTGAAGTCGATATTTGGCTATGTTTTAACTGTGACATGCCTCAAAATCCATTATTTCTCACTGGCAATTAAGACACTGTGGTGCTGTTCATGTGTAAATATTATCATCCTGACGTGACCTGAAAGCAGCATTAAAGATGACAAGCATGTTGCAAGAACCACGGGAAATGTAGTTCAGTCCATAAATCTCAAGAGAACAAGTCAACAAGCTGCCAGTCCAGCTCACAGCTCACAATAATTACTCCTTTAATGAAAAAGACATTCACCAACACCTGGTTTAATGGTGATTAGATTCATGAATGTTTTATGCCTTACAGAGAGGCTGCATTAGCATAATAAAAAGGGGCAAAGAGCTATGAAATGCAGATTAGAAAGACAAAATTAGTATAGGGTAGCAAGTACGGCAGTGGATTCCCAATAAGAGATTTTCAGAAGCCAATGGAAACATCAATGTAATGTAATGTTGTCCTTCTCTCCAGCTGTGTCCCGTTGAATCTTTAATGCAGGCCTCTTCTTTAAACATACATAAACAGAAATCAATACAAAATGTCAGTTATGGGGAGTCAACTGTTAAAGTACTTCAGTAGAATCATCTGTGAAAGACATCTCAGTCATGCACATGAGAGCACATTATATTAAGGTAAACTGTCTGACCGTGACAGATTTTGGTCCTTCTACCTAGGATGCCAATTACAAATTTCAAGTCAACCCACATCCTCTTTTATTCAAGACCACTGCACATTAAAATTAGAAAAAGGCATTAAAAATTGAATGAGTTTGCTTTGTGCTGTCTTTTTTATGAAATTGATTTAGTTTTTATGATACTGCTGTCACTTACGCCCCTGTCTGTATAGCTAATTATGTTAATATTTCTATATTTTAGTGAAGATAACAAATTTTGTGACCAGAATGTGTAATTCTTTAATAAATATTATGGATGTTCAGTGATTTTGTGGGGGTGAAATTGTACCACAAATACACAAACCATGTCCACAGAGCCAGTGTTTTTGTTTTTTTGTGATTTCTGAGTATGCAAGGGCCACCTATGAAAAGACAGAAATGCTAACTCTTTTATATCTTTATCGTTTCTTCTAGATTACAATATCAACACTCATTGTAACCTTGGAATGAGTTGTCAACCTCTACTCGATCTGTTGAGATACCACAACTGAAGATGCACCTCTTCCATAAGCACTGGAGCACTCCACGATATAAAACCAAGGCACTGTGAAAGTGATCTCAGTGTGGTAATCGCCATACTGTGACAGTATGCGCACACACAGAAAGCCGCGTCACATGACGTCATTGCAATTGATTGAATTGGTTATGATCTCAGGTGACCTATAGTAAATGTCACAAAATATTCTATTGCCAAAATCAATTTGATGTAGAATTTGATGACTTTAGACAGTGATACTAAAGTCATTGATATCTAGCAACCAAATGTCAACATCTGCTAAACTTTTAAGATTAACATCCACACAAAGTCAAATTATAGCATCATCATATTTTCTTGGTTTTAAGTTCAAATCTGATGTCTACACAATATTGGGGCTTGACAGCAAACAAACATTGGGTTTAGACATCAACCTGATTTTCATTTTCAACAAAAATTAGACATCTACACAAGGTTGGAGTCCAACATCTTTCTGACGTTACACTGACATCCTATGTTTTAGTTTTTAGCTAGTTAACAGTAATACTTGTTAGTAATAATACGACTATTTTCTGTTACTCAAACGGTAGCCTACATGTGTCCCATTTTTTTGCATAGACGTATCCATACAGTGGCAGAGCCAGAGGGTTGTCCATATCAAAATTGTATGCGCTACTTCACCTCCCGTTGAAAGAGCCATTCATTTTGAAGTGTGGAGACACGGCACATTGTTAATGTATTAACACGGAATACTAAGAGACTATTAAAGTTAGTTAAAACACAAACGATTTAGAATAATGGGAGTCGCATAAGCGGAGAGCTATTCAAAATCCAGCTATACCACATAGCACCAATCACATAGTTTTCCATTAAATAAATTATTGTATCTACACGAATTCACCCAATGCACATTTTTCAGATGTTTTCTTTCTGTGTATTTAATAAAGATTGTGCTTATAATAGAGATGTATCTTTTTCGATTTGCCCAGTTTTTACAGTAACATACATCAACGCCACTTTTTTCCATTCTTGAGTGACCTTTTGGCCAGTGATTAGATTAATCGTTTTGCACTGTGCTTATTTGAACTTGAGAACGCAACGTGCCTGGTGTGTGCATTATGGCGCTGCAGAATACACAAAAAAATATACATAAAAGTATGGCAAAAAAGCCATCTTATCAAGTCTTAACCGAATGTAAACAGTTGAGAAGGAAAATGGATGCGTCTCAATATAGTCTATTGGATTCAATATAATGCATTCAGTCTTAAAATGACAGCAGTCTATTTTAGCCTACTTTTAATTTACTTAATTTAAAAAAGCAAAGGAAAAAAATCTTTCACTGCCCTTGACTGAATAATAACATATTAAATATGATTTTTTTTGTATATTAAATATATAAACAATACATTAAACCATTAACTCATACAGTGAAGGCTACTTTTGACTTACTATATTATAATAATAATAATATACTATAGTGCTGATTTATAAAGAGGCACCATTTAGACAATGGTCTCTTGCTTCACATCCTCACTGAGGGCTAAGGGGAGAAATCCTAGAACCGCCCCTGTCATAAAAAATCTTCAGATCTGCAATCAAGACAGAGATTTCAATAAAAAAAACATCAAACATTTCTGTTCAAATTCTTTATAAATAATATATAATTCTTATATAATTCTATAATTATTGAAACATATTCCACATTCATTTTATACCTTTATACTCTTACTGTATGTTAACAATTGTCACATTAGTGTCTACTTTTATTGCATCTAAGAAGTTTTAGAAGAAACATCTGATACTTAAATTAAACATTATTAAGCGTCTTGAGACGCAAAAAGAGTGTGAACATCTGAGCAATAAAACATTACCCCGGCCAGTCAAACTGATTTGCTGTTCCTCAGCTGCCTTTTATCTTGATTATGCCTCACTCGGGTATAAATAGCAAATGCTTCTGTAAACAGAATCGACTTGCTGTATGTTGTTGCTCAAAGTACACAAAAGATGATATATTACACCTTAAACCTACCAGCATGTGACAAGAGGCTATTTTGTCGATCACTGCTTTTTTTTTCACTTTCATGATAAGACAAATAATTAGGGCTCAAATCGGTGTGTATAACTTGCACTCTTCCACTCATATGAGTGGGCACTTAGTTCAATCTGTAGATCAGTAGGAAGTCTGTTCTGGTTCGCAGTGCGATTACCACTGTAACATCATTAATAAAAGACTGATTAGACAGATAGTCCTTAACAGGCAACAACATACAGAAGCAGTGGGCCGGTTTGGCATTCATGATGTCATCATAGCCCTAGACAGTTTTCCGCTTGGTATCATACTAAAGGATAAAACTCAGTGCACTGGCACATGCTTTAAGCTGTAATCAGGTGGAAGAGCATAGATCACCTAGGATAATATCCTATATTGCCACATAAGTGTCTACTAATATGTGTGTGTGTGTGTAATATATATATAAAAATTAGTAAACACTTGTGACAATATAGGATATTATCCTTGTATATATATATATATACACACACACATTTTTTTTCATACATATTCATACACACACGATGTCACAAATAATTCAAATCAATAAATATTACTTAAATTGCTTGATTTCTCTAGCAGTGTTTTTTGTATGTTGTTTTCAACTAGTTCAAAACTAAATTAGGTAAATTATTATTTAATTTATAACAATAGTCTAAATAAAACTTCCTTTATCCTACAAAAATATCAATATCATATTTTTTAAATAGTCAAAACGGACAAAATAGAGCCACAAAGGAAAACACATTAAGCTATTTTGTCCTCAAGACTTCATGTCATGTATTTACAGAAATTCGATTAAAAAAATAAACATACCCTAATTAATTTTTACTGGAGTAAAAAGTAGGACAACTAGCCTCATATAATATGTGCGATGAACACCAGCCATTAATATTTAGAGGCACTTCTGAACTTTAACAGAAAACACACTATACAAACAAAACGAAAAAAGAAAAAAATTAAAAATGCTCTGCTGCATTGCACCTGTTCAAACACCTGGTGAGACGACATGATATGTAATGCCACACAACCGCGTTAATATGTCACTAAATATCTTCTGATACTGACTTTTGTGGGGGTTTAGACTGTTTTAAGATGATGTAACCGATATATAAAGAAGATACAGACTGTTAAAAATGAGACAGAATGGGAGCATTGAAGTTCCTGCGTCCATCTCACCTTAAAGCTGCGTTTAAACCTTCAACCCGCACACATGAAACACGCCAGGACATAAACTGTGGTCCTACCTGCCGCAGCGCTCGCGCATGAAGATCCCGTGAACTGCAGTGCTGTTACGTGGTCAGGAGCAGTTTTGTAGTGGTGTGTTCATCACAGCCCGAGCTCCGAGCGAGAGGCAACCCCCCCCCACGCACCCGCCGCTGGAGATGTTCATAGCGTGGGCGGAGTTTGCGCTCCCACGGATTCCCCGTGACCGTGGACAGGCGCGCGCGCACACACACATACGCAGTTTTTTACGCGTCTGCATCATATTCTCTCTCAAACTGAGACTAGAAAGAAGGAAAATCCTCAGCCTAGTTGTCAGCATATGTTGAGTGAGACAGACAGACAGACAGACAGACAGACAGACAGACAGATAGACAGATAGATAGATAGATAGATAGATAGATAGATAGATAGATAGATAGATAGATAGATAGATAGATAGATAGATAGATAGATAGATAGATAGATAGATAGATAGATAGATAGATAGATAGATAGATAGAGATCTAATGCTCATTTTAATCTTAACATTAAATGTTACTTTATTTTAACGTATACTACATTTTGTTATTAGCCTCCTATATAGGTTTTTTTGCACCATGTCTTCTACTAATGCTGTACTGTGTAAACAACAATCTTACAAAGTGGACGTATGTAGACTCTGAAAGCCATTTATAGTGTGATTTATCATAATCTATTCCTATAAAATTGTGTGTGTGTGTGTGTGTCGATTTTACTTTTGTTGCAAAGCTGCCATCTACTGGATAGCTCGGGTGATGCAGTTCAGGATTGTTCAGATAAGAAATTTAAAAAGAAAGAGAGAAATAGACACTTTTCTGTTTTGTTTTCACTCTCTGAATTAGTATTAATGTGCATGTGTCTGTGTGTGTATGTAGTCACATTTATTTCAACAAATTAATAGCTTGTGAATGTATAAAAATATTTATTACAAAATACAAAGTACAAAGATTAAGAACACATACAAATATTATTTAATGATAAAAATGTGCGCATAATCTTATTAAAAGAACAAGATTACTGAAGCGAGTTTGGAGAATATGTCTGTGTTTTAATGATAGAGAAGATAATTGTTCAGGGAATGCGGTAAGCAAAGCATCTTGATTTTGTTTAGTCCTTCTTGTCCCAGCGAACGTCGAATACACCATCTGCACAGATCAGACAGAGAGCAGGGACCTGCAGGACCAGTCACACGCCAGAATCAGTATCTTGGCGTATGGGGCATACTGAGTGTTTATGTGTCTTTATATTTACCTGAAGTCTGCAAGAGATGTATGATACTCTGATCCCTGGTCAATTCCAGAGGTTTCTTTCCCTCAGAGTTCCTTGCTGTCCGATCTGCTCCATGCTCTAACAGTAGCTCCACCTCCTTTGCTCCGCCCACTCTGGCTGCAGCATGTAAAGGTGTGTCAAGACCCCGCCCACTTTGCACATCAGCGCCTGGAGAGAGACAAGGAGCAATTTTCATAATTGATTTTTCATGCGTTATGCAAAGAAATCATTAGCAGTTTTGTTATTGTTGACTAAACTGAAAATCGTTTTTAGTAACTGAAATAAAGCTGAATTAAAACAATATATATATTTATTAATATAGTATTGTAATTATAATCACACATAAAAATAAGATAAAGACTAAAAACTTAACACAGACAAAAATACTTCAACTAAAACTTAAATAAAATCTCTCTTTTCTATTTTATATATTTATATATGCATGTATGTGCGTGTGATAAAAACAATATGTATGTTTGTATAGAAGACTGATAGATATTAAAAAGCTATATATTCTAAAGCTCAAAATAAAATGAAAGAGAACACTGAAGGCATAAATTTAAAATAATTATTATTTTTAAATATATAAAATTTTTAGTATTAAAGTATTACAACTGTTAATTAGTGTAAAAAAATAATTATTTAAATTTCTAATTTATTTCTTGCTATTTAATCTAATTAGTTGCAGTTAAAGAGAGAGCATGAAAATATGATATTTTGTTATAATATAGTAATGTGAATGCAAGAATCACAGAAAAACAAAATTAAACAAAAATAAATGTATTAACTCATGAAGGATCAAGTGTGGCATGTGTGATTCTGACCTAAGATCAGCAAGCTCTGTACACAGTCCGTGCTCTTGGATTCACATGCACAGTACAGCGGTGTTCCTATGCCGGGCACCTCCATGTCCACATTCAACCCATGAGACAGCAGCAGTTCAACACAAGCTGTGTGACCTAAAACACACAGACATCCGGTTTACTGAAGTCCCAGTGTTGACAGTGCCCTGTAAATACAGAAGAATCATCACACATACCTCTCTTAGCTGCTTCATGAAGAGGTGAGCTCAGAAAATGAGCCGGATGCTGGGCAGAGCTGTACAACAGAATGAGGCTGACGAGGGCAGGGTTTCCACTACAGCATGCGTTGAAGAGAGGAGTTGCTCCATCAAAGGAGACAGTATTCGCCTGAATGCATACATATTATGGCTATAAATGCATGTTTATACAAAAAAAGTATAAATACTGTAAATAAAGAGAAAATTAGGCCTATATACATACATCAGCACCATGTTCCAGGAGAAGTTTAGCACACGTAAAATGGCCTCCAACACATGCTTCATGCAGTGGTGTGATTCCATCTAATGTGGCCATGCCCACATTATAGCCCTATAAACATACAAACATGGAAAGAAAGAAAAAATTGTTCGTAATAGGGAGCATTCATTTTAATACACAGTCTGTTCTTAAACCTCAAAATGTAGTAGCACCAGAAATTACCATTTGGGCTGATTGATGTTATTTAATGCAATGACAATTATACTTTTTTAAGTGTGCAAATACTTTTTGTGAACTTTAATTATTTAGCTATCCAGTTTAAGTGAGTACCTGTGAAAGGAGTCTTCGCAGTGGCAGCAATCTTCCTTGCAAAGCAGCATCGTGTAGAGGTGTTCTGTCATCCCAGGATCCTAAAAAAGCAAAAACACAGACATTTACATAGATGTTTGAATGAGGATATGCCATATAGACTTTTTTGTGTTGATGTAAATGAATGAAAATCTATGTTGAGAGGTAACGCATTACAAGAAACAGTACTTAATATTAAATTTACAGAATGAGATAACTTTTTTCAAGTAGTTAGTAAAGTAATGCATTTAAAATTTAAACACAATGTATTATTTTTTTTTAAAATACTGCTAGTAACTCAAATTACTTTGTTTTCCCATTCATTGACTGAGAGCTCTCCTGTGTACATTTTAATGGAAATCAGGAGTAAGTGTGTGCTGTGTAAACATGATGGTTGTTGTAGCTCTAGACTAAATCTGAGCATGCATTTACTCATCTCACTTGCACAAAAACAGTATTGAGTATTCAGAATTCCTGAACAGTATTCAGTATTCCTCAAAAAGGATAAAAACAATGAAATTTGAAACTCAGAATTTTGTTTTTTTAGAGACAGGAAGACATGAGGAGAACAGTGATTGGAAAATAACCAAGAGCCAGATTCAAAATTTGAAAGCCAATTACCCAATGTCTTATAGAAATTTTTGAGCATGTTCACAGCTCACTGAGCTACAACGCTGACCTCAAAGAGATGCACAATCCAGGCTCAATTTTATCCTCCAAGTATAACCTAGTAAACCAACACATGCAATCCTTTCTTTTTGAATAAGTTTATGGCTTTAAAGCTCTTTAAAAAAAATCTATTCAAAACCAGTCTGGCTCTAAAACCATCATTCCAAACCAAAGGCAATTTTTTGTCTATTTTCATATAATTTAATAGTCTGGAATGCCGGTTTAATGCTATTTGTTACTATCATGGTCCAATAGTGACAAATTAGTTGATATCACAACTATTTAGGTATTTTAGGTAGTGTAATACAATTTTAAAACAAACTATGAAAATAGAGATGTTGGTTCTTGTTTTAAACATGTGTTTGACTACTGAAAAAATTCAAGATGAGTGAGAAAATAATAGGGGTAGAGGAGGAAAACTCACCTGCCATAAGTGTATTGCACACTTGTCCTCCATACATGTGAAACCTGTGATCCCATAGCTTAGTCCAGACGGTCATTTCAACATGAGCCACAGACATCTCTCACTTCACAAGAAGAAACTCAGAGACCTTGCAGGAAGAAAACAACTGAGATAGTGTTGGGCAGAGAAACTCTTCAGAGGTGTTTATATGGCCTTCAGAGAAACAAGAACCCCCCTTGGCAAGAATGCACCTCCCATCGTTATCAGTGATATGTGCTTACACCCCCACCTCCCCAAAATCCAGAGGTGATCCCCACACAAACAAATCTAAAATGAGTCGAAGGGGCAGAGGAGCTAAAACATTAGATTCAAAAACACGTATACAGCAAGCACCTTTAACCAGTTTCTGAAAACAAATGAATGAATGTCAGTATGTAAAGACAATAAGTGCTTAATCTAAAACCTCAAAAATAGATATGAATTTTTAAAAACAGCAAGTGATATGGCTAACACGTGAAAAAAAGAACATTAACCATGAACCTAAGCTAATACAACTGCAAATTTAAGGGGTGATACAGTGTATGCCAACATTTGCAAAACAGGATTTGCATCCATTATTATGCAGAAGTAGGATCGTTCCAGCTGGATAGAGCGACTATCGAATGTGCATGTGTGTGAAAGCAGTCAAAAAGGTGATAAGTGTTTGTTAACGACTCCTGGTTTTAGCCTTGAATGGTTGACGGTGTGTTTTATCAGCCCTGTTTGGGTTTTAGAATAAGATTCCTGATCCAGAAAGACCCTGACGGTTATCTACAACAGAAACAACTTTAGCTTAACGTGTTTTGGGGAAAGTTTCTTGTTTAGAGCCAGAGCTCAACCAACTTGAACCTTGAAGAAGCTGTGTATCCTGTGATCTGTGTGTGTGTGTTAGGATTCACTGTTTCAGATCAGTATGTGTGAGAATGACTTGTTTTTCTCGACAAGCTGACGCCTAGAAACAGAGGAAGGTCACTTAGTGTCTAAACCAGAGGCCTTGTTGTCAACCATGTGATCGATGAAGATATGCTTCTGTCTAGGAAGCATATTTTCTAAGTTTAAAGACTCTGTCTTTTCTAAGTTTATCTATTTCTTAACCAATCATAATCATTCAACCTGAAGTAATGATGTAGTCTTGATCTTAGTGTAAGGTATAATTGCTGTGACAACGTGAAAGTATGTGGAGCCTACAAACTCCTTGAAGAGTAGTGAAACTGACTTCTGCTGATGAAACTTCAAATTATTCTTCACTAAAAAACGTTCTTCAATTGACTGCGCCTCTGACTCCTGATCTTCATTCATCATATCTGGTCCTTGGGTCTTTAAGCGTAAATTCTCCTAAACTTCTGTTTAAACTTCTAGATAGATATTGTGTAGACAAAATCTTAAAAGTACCAACAAATACAATCATATCAAAGAAAAAGAAAAAAGAAAAAAAGAATGAGTACTTATTGCATGTTAATAAAGTTTATTGTAGCTTGTGTCAACAAAAATAATTCAAGTTAACACCACTTTCAGGTAGTATGAACATTTGTGCATTATAACCTTGATCATAATACTCACAGAGAAGGTTGATATAAAATAGGTGTCACATAAAAGAAAGCAAGTATCAAAAGTGAAGTATAGTGCCCTAAAACGGGTGCGTTGTATGTGAAGCCAAATAGGGGAGAAAAAAGAACAGTGTTTGGGTTTAAATACATACGTTCATGTCTCTATCCAAAGTTAGCCAATAAAAAAGCAAAAATATAGACCAAAACCACCTCAAAGAGAAACAAGTACCATCAGATCAAAGAAATAAACAGATATGATGCATTTGACATTTCATAGCTTCACTAAAGCTCAAAAAACTTTTTGGCATTGAAAATGCCAGTTCAGTTAACATATGCAAGTTTAAAATCACATCTAAAGCCTACAGAAATGTTGTGAGATGAAAAATGTAAAGGTGATACAGGAAAAGCTGGCCCTATTTGTCATTTATTTATCTTGAAGATGTATTAAGGTGTTTGTGCAACAATTTCAGCAAGCTTAGACTATCATCTGATTCAGTTAAAGGCAGCTTTTCATTGTGCAAAAGCAAGTGCTGGACTCTTAAAAGCTTACTCTACACCTGAGGTCACAGTTTTATATAGGAATGTAAACAGGAACAGTCAGTACATGTCTTGATGTACATCAGTAGTACAATTTCAGTTCAGTTTATTACTCATATCCTTCCCCTCCTAAATAAACCCGTAAAGGCATGTTAGAACATTGGTCAAGATGCAGCCAGGTTTGGTGTTTTACTTTTCTTCTTACTGACGTGCTGCCTCAAGCGGCTGTGGGGGCCGGATGCATCTATAGCAACATCAATCAGATGATCCGGGCGGAGCCACTGCAGGAAAAGCAGGAAGAGGAAAGTAATAACAGCAACAAAGGAGAAAATGGAACCTGCCACGGCTCCACAGTGGGAGCGCAGTCTATGGAGTCGCGCAGACAATGGCAAAACAGGCTCCCTGCACACCCGATTATACACCTGAAACAAACACAGAAAGAGTGACAATAACAACATGTCAAAATAGAATACAGTACAATTTCGAAGATTTGGGACAGTAAGTTTATTATTATAATTTTTTTTAACAAGGAGGCACATTGATTAAAAATCCACAAAGACATTTAAAATGAGACACCATGAATATTAGAATGATTTCTGAAGGATCATGTGACACTGAAGACTGGAATAAATATTATTTTAAAATTCAATAAGATAGAAAACAGCTAATTTTAATCATTTTTATTTTAATCATATTTCACAATATAACTGTTTTATTGAATTTGGTGAGCACAAGAGACTTTTAAAAATTTAAAACAATCTTACAAACTCCAAACGTTTGAATATTTAATATTTATTTAATTCAAGAATGCTTTCAAAACTCACCTTTTCTGTGCGCTCGGCAACATTTCTCCAAGTGTACAAAGTTCGGACCTTGCGGTGGATGGTTGCAGGAGATGCCACATTTCCTGTGCGTATTCTTGTGATTACATTTTCCAAGCCATCGCAAAGTGACTGAACTGATGGTTCACACAGTGTCACCAACTCATCAGGCAGGACTTCAGGTATACCTCCAACACGAGTGCTCACAACCTACACACACACATACACACACAGTGCAGTGGTTATCATTTAGATATACCCATAAATCAGGGAAAAACAATAACCACATCAGCCAGGGCTTTTTTTCTTTCTGTAAAGAAAGAAATATGAAAAAATAAATATATTAAAGAAAATTACTAGACCTAACCAAAAACTAACCGCCTGACAGGGCCAGTAGGGGAAAAAAATCCTTTTAGTTGAGCCCTGTCATAAATTATATTCATCTTGATATTTTTATCCAAAGAAACTTAAAACTGCGTAATCTAATATAACCCAGTAAATTGTAGCATTAAAAAGTATATTTATCTTTCATACATGTTGGACAGTGGTGTCCTAATGGTTAAGAGAGGCAGACTGGTAACCCATTTAATTCTCAATTGACCCGTTTAATTCTCAAAATTAGTGCATATTTTGCCTATGCACAGTCTGCAGTGTGTGTATGTGTGTGTGCTCATTACTCAATGCTCCTACTGTGTATGCACTAAATTAGATGTGTTAAATACAGAGGACAAATTCTGAGTAAGGGTTACCATATTTCACATCTTGCCACTAGACTAGACAGTGACATATATTGTGCGTACCATGCATGTTCTGTCACAAAATATCCTTTTGTACAACTTAAAGTCAACATGAAATGTCATTTGTAACCCCTTTTACTTGAATAATGGGACTTCATCCACACATAATAAGATAAAAAACACATACGTGCAGCCCACAGCTGGCTCCCTCCACTATGGCCATACAGAAGGCCTCAGTGAGAGAAGTGTTGAGAAAGACATGACCCCGAACAAGAACATCCCTCACATCCTTATGATCCAGAGCTCCCAGCAGACGAACCCTTAATATATACATAAATAACGGGAAGTATTATACACAAACCTCAAATATATGATCATTGCTCAGGCCCACTGACTTCCTTACCTGTCATGAAGTTGATATTTCTCTCGAACCTCTTCCAGTATAATTCTTTTGGGTCCCTCTCCACCAATCAGAAAACAGAGACCTGGATGCTTTCCGCAAAGTTCAGGAATGATTCCACTTAGTAAATCAATCCCTGCAAAACAACAGATTTTGTATATTCATTTCTGATTTATTATTCATTAATTCATATTTGCTGACATAAAGACTACACTCTCCTGATATCAAATTGAAAAGATTGATTGATTCATATTGATTGAATGATTTTAGAGTCCTTAAATGTACACTTTTGTAATGAAAATGCTATTAAAGTTTTTGAAAACGTGCCATTGACTTCACACACAACCTAAACATATCATTACAATATTTTGCAATACAAATAAAAACACCATGCACTCCTGACCTTTCCTGTAAACCAGTCGACTGATGACCACAATGGTGATCTTGCTGTTGTCACGACGACTTGGGTCAGGGGTGAAGTCAGTAGGGTCAACAGCATTAGGGATGACAGAGACAATCTCAGGATTCAGGGCAGCTCGCAGAACAGTGTTCTCTTTACTAGTGTATGACACACACACAATGTGATTTGTGTCACACAGAGAGACAGTCAGCAGCTTATTGGTCAGTATGGAGCTCAGATCCGCAAATCCAAACAGAGAGTGGTCTGTAAATACAGTATTGAGACCCATAGTCTTGGCATGGAACAGGGCATCATGGGCCATCGCAGAAAAGGAGCTGTGGGCGTGCACAATTGTGATGCGCTCACGCACAAACACGCATCGGAGTAGCGGCAAACTGTGAAAGCAGGTGGTGGCTGTGGACTGATTATACATGACCTGAAAGGCAGGAATGTGAGTGAGAAGTTTGATATGTTCATTTCCATTAAAAAGAATTTGCTTATGCTTTTAGTAAAAGCACAAATATTGTTTCATTTAAAATAACAGTGTTCTAATTAAATATATTTAATAATGTAATTTACTCCTGCAATGACAAAGCTGAATTTTGAGCATCACTACTCCAGTCTTCAGTGTCACATGATCTTTCAGAAATCATTTTAATATGCTGATTAATAATAATTGGTGCTCAATTATTAATAATGGTTCTTATTATCATCAATGGTGAAAACAGTTCACTGGCTAATATTTTTACAGAAAGCAGAATTATTTGATAAATCAAACGTTCAATTAATAGCATTTATTTGAAATATAAATGTTTTGTAATAGTATACATGCCTTTATTGTCATTTTTTTTTACCAATTCAATGTGTCCTTGCTGAATAAAACTATTAATTTATTTATTTATTTTTTGTACCAAAATTTTGAATATTAGTTTATCATGATTTTTTACAAATATATTAAGCAGCACAAATGCTTTCAGCTTTAGTGATAATACATTTTTCTTGAGCACCAAATTAGCAAACTAGAATGATTTCTGAAGGATCCACCATAGGAATAAATTACATTTTAATATATATTCAATAAGAAAAGTTATTTAAGTTTTTTACTGTATTTTTTATCAAATCAATAGTCTTTGGTGAATGTAAGAGACGTATGCTTAACAAATCTGAATTGTTTCAAAAAAATATGACCCTTTTAAACAAATTTATTGTAAAACAAACCTGCAGTGGTAAGTAATACACCTTCAGTCCGTTGGCCAGGTAGCGAATCCCACGGCGGTCTCCATATGCATGCGTTGCTATCACAACCTTATGGCCTTTCTCTATGAGACACTGTGAGAGCTGGTAGATGTGACTCTCCACACCACCCATGTTTGGGTAGAAGAAGTCTGAGACCATACATATCCTGTGCTTCACACCCTGCTCATGATCAGAGTGCTGGAGTGTGTTGGATGAGTGTTTGTCCAGAGACAGGGGCGTTTTTGGTGCATGAGTGTGACCTCTCCTCCTGTTGCCCATGGTGTTGTGAAATCCTCAGTGCTCTGCCATACAAAACAAAAGTAGTGATGCACATGTACTTCGGCTGAAGACAGTCACACAAACTATAGACTGCAGAAACATCACTACAACACAAGACTTGCACCCATTGGAAGAGTTACACACAATATTATGTACATTAAAATTACGTTACATTTAGATAAATGTACATTAAAGAGATACTAAAACACTCACCCAGTCAATCACTGGCTGATAAAAAACGAAACTGAATCCTGAATAAATGAAGAAAGAATGATTTAGGACGTGTGCTCGAGCTAGTTACATCTCTAACAGGTTTTAAATCCATTGTTAATTCGTAGAGATTAAAATATTTGAATTGTGTTTATCTGGAATGAAACACAAGTAATGCAGTAGACTATCACTTCTATTTCCGTGATGTTTGGGTTTATTTCTTCGTGGTGTAAAATAAGACACTGCAATGGTTCGGGGCTGCCCTCTAGAGGACACAGTCCGTTTACATTAAGCAGGGAAGAGTTCAAGTCAGGCTAAACAATGTTTCCTTTATTTTCTTTCTTTATTACTTCTGTTAACTTTAAAGTCCAGCTATAACAGTTCCATTTGAATTAAGTTAATTCTGTATAATTTTCAAGGTTTGTGTCAATAAAGATAATCCTATCTTATCTGCTTGATAACAAAGCAATTTCGGTAAGGACCTCATTTAGATAAAACGTTATTGAAGAATGAAATTGCTATAGTGCATAATCCTATTTTAACTACGGATAGGGAAAGGGTATGTACCTTAATAATTATGACCCCCACACCAAAAAAAAAAAAAAAAAAAAAAAAAAAACTAAACTAAACTACCGTATTTATTCGAGTATAACGCGCAAAATTTTCTACCAAAAAAAAATCAAAGTTAGGGATGCGCGTTATGCACGAGGGCTGGGCTGGGGTGGGGTTTGTTTTGACGGCCGGTCCTTTGAGGGCGCCGGCGAATTGTGAGTTCGCGTTGCGCATTTTACAGGCTGTTTAAGTAGCAATATATGCATAAAATAAAAGGCAGACTCGTGAGTGCAATTCAGCAACTGTATTCAAACATAAACTTGGGCTCCTTTTGGTCGCGTCCGACCGGAAAAAAAATGCATTGGGCTGGTCGATAAAAATTGGGCTTGTTTTTGATGACAAACCCGCCCAAACTTCCTATATAAATGCATAGAAATTCCATTAAAACAAGCCTACAAATGCATAGAAATTACACTAAAACAATCGCGTGGATGTCTCTCTCTCCAGAAGAATGGGAGCAACTCTTTAGTGTCTCTGATGAGGAATCTGACGTCGAAGGATTTAAAATAAATATTTTTACCGGTAATTCTCTTTCGGTATTGTGTTCATTAGTTTATGTTGTCAATAAATATATGTTATATAAGTATATGTTATACAATAAATAAATGTTTTTTATCATGGCTGCACGTGTTCAACAACGTTTTTTGTCAATTACAATGCTTGGTGTGAAACAAACTTTTATACCGATTTTAATCGAAAATTAGGGGTGCGCGTTATACACGTGTGCGCGATATACTCGAATAAATACGGTAAAAACTGTCCTAACAATGCAGGCTGCAATTCACAATCAGAAGCCACACCCATGTCAAAATACGTAAAAACCGTAAGTAACTTGTAAATTGTAACTGGATTGACGGCTCAGTCAGACTAAAAAGCCTTCATGTAAACACCTCAATCGATTCAATTGAAGTCAAGAGAGCATGTAAACGAGCTGGGGTTGTTAAATAAAATGTCATAAACGACTATCGTGTTATTACAAAATTCTCCCACAACTCATTGTCTGTGAAGTGGAGCAAAACAACATCCCACCAATCCTTGTTTTCGGGCGCGAAGTTGGGCGTTTTTACTGTTTGATAAAAGGTCAAGGGGGGAGCCAACCACTAACATGAGCTTCAATAACTGCCTGTAATGATGAAGGGGATTGAGGTGTGGGAGCATAAGAGGCACATATGATCAGAGAGCTGAATAATGTCCTTCCTCAAATGGGGCTTGAACCAAAGGATGTACAATATGGATTGTGCTGGGATTTGGTGTGTGGTTTTCCCTTATAAGACACACAGAAGCACAATCTGTACTCGTTCTGAGGCTGTTAGCCAAGTTACTGGTCTTCTCCAGTGCTCATATGTGTAACAGAACACTGATATCTGCCACGGTGGGTGCAAAACCTTGATAACGGTCAGCACTACAGTGCTCTTAGTCCTCTCATATGGTCTTTTGCACAACGTGGATTGGGCGGAAGTCCATGGTTACGTGCACAAGCACCCTGTCGAGGAGGCTGTCGCAGCACACCTGTGTCCTTCCTCGACCATGCTCAGCGGGGGTCTTAGGTCTCAGTTTTTGGGGATCTCAAGATCTCTGTCTTTGTCGGCTCCCCGTCCCGTCCACAGGCTGGCAGGACAACAGTCTGCGGGTGTCGTTGTGGCGGCTTCCCGTTCTGAACCAGACGTTTCTCACAATCAATGGCCGAGACCCGTGAACAGTTGTCACAGACCCAGGATAAGCCTCCACCACAACAATAGGCTGTCTTCTGCAACCAAGTCTTCGTCCAGATGGTCCTGTCAAGAGGAGGAGAGAGCTTGCGGGTGGCCTGGCCACTTTGTCATTTTCTGTAAGCATGGAGGGCTATTCCAGGCATCTTGTGTTGTTTGCTGGGAATTATCATCACGGGTATTGCCTTCAGACCACCCGTTTCAACAGTGTGGTTCCGTCTCTGACACTCCTAAGCGCTCCTGTTTTGAGAAAGGAAGTTCACAGTCTGCTTGTAAAAGGAGCGATAGAACGCATCCCTCCGGATGCTCCACAAGTGCGCAGCATCATCAGTTTGCCACCTGGGTCTGCTGCGCATGTGGCTGTAACAGTTCTATGGGGGGTATGGGTGTCAGGCGCATGCACAGCATTGTCACCCACATCTCAGGGACCGTGGTGTGACCGAAAGATGTTCAGCTGGAAGGTTCCCCTGGGAATGGTGACTAAACCCACACGTCATGATGATGGACACATCGAACTCAGTTTGGGATGCAGTATGCGAGGGCGTACCAACTTAAGATCTGTGATCGGAGTCCACAGTGGCATATCGACAGCTTGGAACTGAACTGCGCAAGCTGCAGTGCTCGTCGCTTGACCAGCTGTGCAGCGTTAACGCAATTGTTCCTCCTCTGCTATTTATATTGTCTTGTTCAGCCAGTGTTATATCTTGTGACAATTGGTCAGTTGGTCAACTGTCCTTATCTTGTAAGGTTTCAGGAACTATGTAAAGGGGAGGAGTTCGCAGTGCGCAAGGATTGTGCAATGTCTCGTTCCCTCTTCTCAGGGAACCGAGGTTACAAGAGTAATCAGAGATGTTTTGGATGTGAACGGGATTGGATATCTGCACTTTGATGTCTGAAAACATAAATAATTACAGACTCCCATGAAATATAGGTAACCAAGCTTATCGAAACTTCTCATTCTGGCCCAGGTAGCCATCGGCATTGGGCCAATTGTGCTGAGTGTGGGCTCACACAGCTGTGTACTGGCAGCGGCTTGCCAGAAGTGAGGCAGCTTTGGTCCAGTAATTGGTTGGGCTTGCTTGTGTGGATTTTGCCTGATTCTGATTAAGAAACGATGCATTAGGCACCTTCAGTTCAACTACACTGTAAAAAATTAATCAATGATCTTGTAATTTTTATAAAAAAATAATAAAGGTGATCATAGTGTGTACATTTAATAAATAAAATTGTGGTTCAGTGTTGAATAAACAATATTGAGAATATTTCCCTAATAAAACTAAGATATATGTTTTTTCTATTTATTTTTTTTACGGAAACTTCAGCAGTTTTGAGGTTTGAATCTGATTGAATTTAATCAAATTAAGGAAACACGGCTACCTATTTATTTTAAGAGAATTAGTTGAAGGTTGTGTTGTGTGAGCATGCAGATTAGAGTTCTTTATCTTGTTCGCGTGATATGTTGTGTTCTGTGTAGCACACAGTTAATGTTTACACGGGCCATGTGCTTCCATGTTTGTTTTGTCTTGTGCTTGTGTTTTTGTCATATTTGATTTGAGCACATGGCTTGTCACGTGTTTCCTTTATGCTGTCTTGTTATCCATGGTGGTTATCTCTCTTGATTGTTCTTTATTTATTGTCCTTGTGTTTGCTGTCTTGTGCCAGATCATCGTCAAATGTTGTGTTGACTAACCTGTGTCATTACAGGTCGTCAAGTCATGTTATTTGTTTCTCAGTTTTTCATTAGTTTTGTTTGTGTTTTTGTTTTATTTTATTATTAATAAAAGCCCATTCTCCTGCATCATTGATCCCTTGTTTTTCCCTTCATCACCTGTTCCTTGACACAAATAGGTTAAAAAAGTGAATTAGAGAAACAGTTAAAATATAATAGTATTGTAAGAGTTTTTTTTCTGTATTGACATAAAATCTCTGAACACTTTAAAATGAACTTAAAATGATATATCTACACTTTGCTCCTCTTATTCTTGTGTCACTCCAAAGATTGAACTTTATGCCTTATTTAGGCTATGAAATTATCATAAATATGATTACTATAAATATGATTACTTATGATAGAGCTATGTAGCATTGGTTTGTTTATTAATAAAGTAAATCTGTTGCATAAAATATGCTCTTGCAAAATAAGAACCCATGATGTTTTCCAAAAAGGGTAAAAAGCACCATTCACTGGTCCATACACCTTGCATACTACATTCCAAGCAGTCTAAAGCCATATCTTCTCTGGTTGAAACGTAATGTCTCCTTTTTTATCTAGAACTATTAGGTTGAACTGATCAAATTATTATAATGTAATGATAAAAAGATCATATAAGTGTAAAAACAACTGAATAAAATCCTTTTCAGACTTGCTTTTCTGTATTAGATAGTCTATCTGTCATTCTGCATTTTTACATGTTTACAAGTGGCAACAGATAGCTGAGGTGTGCAGTACAAGACAACACAAAAGAATGCAGAAAACAGTACAGATCACAGACATATAGACACACAAAATGAGGTAAATAACACTGCAGACTTTACAAATCATGCAGACCATGAGAAAAACAAACTTAAATGGTTTCACTTTTGTTTTGACAGGGCGGGGTCTAGTTTATATATATCCTGTTCTAGAACAACAATTCTCTGTCCTTTCGACTGCAGTGACAGTCAAGGATGTGTTCACAAGAGCTCTTATTGGATTACACTATACGTGAAATATGGCATTTGCAGCAACTGGTAGGCATGTTTTAAACATTCTTTTCTTATATTTAGAGTGGTAGGGAAATAAAAACACCTTCACAATTTTTTCACATTCTTTTGCATGGCAGGAATTTGAAGTAGTGCAACAAATATTCAAAATTATTAACATTAATGTGCTAATGTGTGGCATATCTGTTTACATCACTCATACAGTACATTTAATACTGAGTTGTTTGTAATTAATCACTATACCACTGTGTCAACAGTTTTACTGTTTCATTTTCTGTTGCAACTGCTAAATTCATAGACTGTTTACATATGTTGCAGAAGACAAAAGCACAGGATTTACCTTAAGTGATGTTAGTCTCATGAAACCAAACATAAAGAAGAATAAAAGAGCTTCTGCCTCATTTCCAGTTATCAAACCAAATCTGAGTGAGGTATAATGTCACAAAAATTTTCTACATAGATTATTTTTTATATATTTGAAACCGTACCTAAATACATTGTATGGTTATTTGCAGCTTGTTTTTGAAGGTGGAGATATAATTGTTCTTGGGCATGTCTTTGTTTTTTCTGATAGAATGTTGTTAAAATAGTCAAACAATTTGGGAAGAACTGTTACCAGGTAAACATTTCCATTTAAATTTAAAAGTATTATAAAAGATATCTAAGCTGCTAGTATCTGCTTGATATGTAAAAAATCTCTTTGCAGCGGCTCAAAATACCAGCCACCAAAAGCATTCAGCAAAAAGACAACTTATCTCTTGAGGAGTCAAAGTCCATTATTTTTGAACTGGCAGCTGAACTGGAAAGAGTGGTACAGGTAAACATTATTGACATTATTACATTAATTCAATATGATTTTAACAGAAGTTTCAAATGATCTGCATTCTGCCCACAGTCCAAGATGTTCTCGATGACTCGAAAGTTAAAAAATAAGGGAACTAAAGAAGAACAGGAAGAACAGAAATATTATATTTTGCAATGGGCTGAAGATCTCGAGAACACGCAGACAAAACAACTGAACAAGGAAGAGGTTTGGCTTATTTTTTTATGCCAAATGCCAGGAATGATGCCATAAACTGATATACGATAAGCAAAAAAAAAAAAATCTTCCTGTTTTGCGAGTTGATCAAAGTCCCGTATCAAAGTCACAACATGCCTGGTTAGAACACAATGTTACTGGGAAAATTATGAATTAACCCTAATTGAAATTAAACCTTATTTTAGCACAGTTGTCAACAGTATTTGTTTACTTTCACTTTTGCTTCTTCTCTTTTGTTTACTGTAGATACAACAGACATGTTCAGAGCAGTTGTCAAACAGTGAAATGAAATTTAACAAGGCAAAACAAATCTTGTCTGATTGGTCTGGAAAACTAAAAGAAATGAAAAAGGTTTGTGCCTGCTCATTGAGATCAGATCAGAGGCATCACACGCAAGGTTAAATCAGATATCTCACAAAGTCCTTTCTCTCTCTGACTACAGAACTCTGTATGTCCGAAGAGTGAATGTGAAGAAACTCTGAGGGATCTCAACAAAGAGTGGAAGCAAGGAGAGTCCAGCATACTCCCACTGATGGACTGGATAATATGGACAGTGCTACAGTCAGAAAGCTCTGAGGTAAATGAAAATGAAAAAAATGGTCATATAAAGAAATCAATCAATCCTTTCAATCCTTTCTTTTTGTAACTGAACATATCTAAATGATTTATGCATGAGATTTCAACTGATGTTATAAAATTTCAATAAAGACAATAAAACATTTGTATGAGTTGTGTTTATACTTACTTTTATCTATTATTTTCTCACATCAATCACATTTCAATCACAATGATTGTAAATTCTTAAAGAGTATGCCTTTCTTTTCTTCTGAGTTTATTGTGTGAAAATATTTCTGTTTTGAATGGAAGGATTCAGTCCCCAGACAGTGGGTGAAGAGTAAACAGAGATCCAAAAACACAGGTAAAAATAACTTACATATTGTGTTTTTTATATTAATCATGCTGGTGAAAGTTTGTCTCAGAGAATTATTAATTCATTCATTGCATTCAAATATATGAGTTAAAGTTAGAGTTAATGTCAATGTGTTTTCTTGTTTTTTTCTCCTCATAGTTGGATTACGAATTCCTAACCCAGGTATTGGTTTCATTAGACTCCTTGACTTTCATAAAATCATGGCTTCGCTATTAATTGTACTTACATTTTTTTGAAAAAATAGAACAACATTTCTGTGATTAGAATCACCTGTGATCAGTAATTAAATGTTTCTGATGAAATATTCATGCTCAGTTTGACATCAATTTGATTGTTTAATCCAATGATCATTTCATTTTTTGCAGTTTGGAACTGGATTACAAAATCAACAGGTACAGCTCACTTGATATGACTGTATAATTTATGGGATACAGATGTAAATGTACTGTACAGAGTTCAGTTTCAATACATTAATATCTTTTGCTTTTGTTCTTGAAGCTGTTGTAATTCTGGATCCGAACACAGCCAACCCAGATCTCCAAGTCTCCGAAGATGGAAAATGTTTGAGGGCAAGACAATATGGTCTCAATCCATGGGAAGGGTTCCAATGGAAGCGTTCTAAATTTGATGGCTGGACGTGTGTCCAAGCTAAAGAGGGTTATAACAGAGGTTGTCATTACTGGGAGGTAGATGTGAGGAAGAAACATGAGTGGCGAGTGGGAGTCGTGAAGGAATCAGCTCCTCGGAATGGCTATGTCACCATGAACACAAAAACAGGATACTGGAATCTGCGTCTGCAGTTGGGAACATTGATGGCTCTGACTGAACCAGTCACTAAACTCAACCTGCCAACACCCTCTAAAATAGGAGTTCATCTGGATATAGATGAGGGACACGTCTCCTTTTATGATGCAGTAAAAAGAAGACATATCTACACCTTTAATACAGAATTTGATAAAATTGAAGACGTTTACCCAATGTTTGGCACTGTTGAGACAGACAGAGCATTGATGATTTCACTGTAAAATGTATTTCTTAATATGTAACATGATCCTTACTTCACTTACACTGATGTAGATCAATCCTTAACATTTACCATTGCGCATTTTCCTTATTTTAGTGAGTTTTCTCACAAAACATCTTTTAAATTATAGTTGCAGTAGTAGAATTTTTTTGTAAAAATGTGTATAGATTTTTTTTGTACAAATGTGTAGTTTAAAGTTTTTGAAAGTTATCATGTGTTTGTTTTATATACATTGTTGACCTGTGTACCCCCAAATTTCGAAAAAATGAAAATGTAGAGATTAAATTTAGATTAAAAAAATGAAAAGTTATCAGATATCTATCTATCTATCTATCTATCTATCTCTCTCTCTCTCTCTCTCTCTCTCTCTCTCTCCCTATATATATATATATATATATATATATATAGATATAGTAATATATATATATATATATATATATATATATATATATATATATATATATATATATATATATATATTACTAATGTAAAAATGAGAAATGTAACATTTATGACGGTGAACTTGTCTCAGACATTTAAATAGTGCAATCATCTCCTGGTATGAAAAATAATTTAATTATTTGAAAATTAAGCCATTCCTTTTTGATATTTCTGTGCAAATTATAAACAAAAACATAGCTACATAGGCCTACTATTGTTCTGTTTGTTAATTAAAACAGTTATGACTTGCTCATTCACTTGACATAATCCGTTTATCGTGTGATTTACCACTGCAATATAGTAAAGTTCGACACATTTAATCACAATACCTTCTTTGTTTCTACATTGAAAACATTTATGGATAGTAAAACTTCACTCTATGCTTTACACTCTATACACTCTATGCTTTTCCTTTTCGTGGGTTCGATCCCAGGGAAAGCAAGAACTGATTCAATGTCTTCCTTGAATGCAATGTAAGTCGCTTTGGATAAAAGCGTCTGCCAAATGCATGAATGTAAATGTAATACAATCTGTGTTGATCTCGTCGTTTCCCGTAAATCACGTGACATCAAATAGCTGTGTTACGATATTTTCGGTTTCACTGGGCGGAGATAACATGAATATTCATGAGAGTCCTACGCATGCGCGTGCCGCTTGAAACTGAAAATGCCAGTCAATGCTTAGTTAAATCTGCACATCGAGTGGTGCAAATGCCAGTGAAACCGAAAACCGTAACACCGGTAGGCTACAACGTTTTAGAGCAATTCTTCAGTGATCAGTTTGCCTCCAACGTTCGTCTATCTGTTGTACAGCTGAACTTGAACATGGGGATTTTACTAAAGTCCATTCGGAGTCTACATGATTCGCCTAAGAACGGTAAATCAATAACACTTTCAGATAAATAATTACTGAGATGGTGATGTCGATATGCATATTCGTTTCAAGCTTAAACTGACTTCTTGTTTTTGGTTCATATTTATATCCATATTTATATTGGACATTCATTTGACATTTGAGTTGCCTTTCTTTAGTAATCGAATGGGAAAATCTGTATGTATGTTCAGATAAATTCATAGAATAGAATCAAAATGTTACAACACAATGTTATAATGTTACATTTCCTAGTGAATAAACATTTTGGTTTAATAATTACTCTTTATTAAACTTTATTACACTTAGATAATTAAATTGCAGTTGTACTAAGATAAGTTTTTTGTTTTTATTTTATGTGGAATAATCCCTTAAAAAGAAGCACATTTGTGAGGCACTTATTTATTTTTTCAATGAATGTCAATCTAGTGACCAATATATAAACAATATTAGATTGGCTTTAGTTGTTCTTGCAGTATGCAGGTTTTGGATTTCCATGCTACAGACTGTGTGACGACTTTATTTCTGTTACAGGGCAGGATGTTATGTCTATATGGGATATTAATATTCCTGGAAAGATAACATGTGATTGTACATCTGAACCATTCACAAAACCATCAATGTCTTCTACACTGGCAAGTTTTAATCAATAAACTATTACAATATATGAATAAAAATAAACATTGTACTCTGTAACACTTTTATGTGTCCTTTCCAAATTTCTTAGATAAACAGAATGACAATGCTTACGTTAGGATCAAAGGTAATTTTTAAATTAGCCCAGAAATTTCACTCTTGAAATGACAGTTCCTGCTTGGAAAGACCTTTAACTTGATTTATTTATTTGTGTCCACACAGAAACAAAGCATCACCTTGGACATTGTTAAACATATTATAAGAGACCTGGCAAGACAGTTGGATAGAGTCACAATAAAGGTATGTTACTCATTGTTGCTGTCAGGAAGGTATATATTAGTCATTTGATACAAGCCCATTATCTCTGTCTTGACATGCCTTCATTATGAGCAAGTGAGACATCATCCACATCATCATTCTGCTGTCTAGACACTGAGTAAGTTTTGCTTTTATTTTCTATTTTAGGTTTTTGGACAATACGAAGCTTGTGATGTGGTGGAAGATTTGAGTTTGGAGGAGTGTGAAGTTTTTATTGTCAGATGGTCTGAGGAACTGAAGTCTTTACATTCAAAATATAGAAACCACCTAGACAAGGTAATAATTACTCAAGATCTATGTCTATACCTAAACACAGGGTCCAAATTTAACATCTCAGAGAGTGCCAAATGAAAGTAAAAGTTGGCTTTGGTCAGGAAATAAAATGCCAGTGGGTTTCAGCTTATCAGGAAATGCAATAGTCGGTTGAATCCCACAGAGATTACCTGACTCCCACAGAGATTAATTTCTATAGAACGCAGAACTACATGTCAAAGTTTTCCATGGAAGAAACACCCACACTTCAAAAATTTACATTTTTGAATTGATGATTGGCATATATGTTAAAGTAATCAGTTGTCAAATGTGAATATGTGGTTTTATTTGCATATTTCTTTCCAGGAAATAAAGGAGAATAAGAAGGAAACAAGATCAGTTAGTATCAGTTAGGGGGTTTCTGTAATTAGTCATCAAACTAATTTGGTTCATCAAATGTCATTATACTGTTGGTAAACAATTTGTGGTTAATGATATTTATGTTGATGTCAGTCTACTTCTTCTAGTGAACTCCATAAAGGGTAGTGTGGTGTTTCCTGTATTTGCATCAACAGTATAAAGATAGCCAGTATATAGTATGAGCAAACATTTATTCAAACCGAATGCCTTCAAAACAATGAATAATCAGTCAGTCTCTGCTTTATACTTTAAGATATATGACATGCATAATCCAGATGACAAGAATTGCCAACCAAAAAATTGTTATGTTAATGTTATATTATATATAAATAAATATTAATGTTTAAATAATTTTTTTTTAGTCTCATCAGATTTCCAGTGTTGAGAGATTCAAGAGGAGTCTGGAAGGTTTAAACATCATAGAAAATCAATTTCAGAAACTAACAGAAGTTCAAAAAGATTTTCTCTGGTTTATTCATATTTTGAAGTCACTTCCAAAGGTCAGTGGTGATAAAAAATATATTTCAATACTTGATCATTTTAAGCCTATGCAAATGAAAGCAAATTTATTGTGTAATTTTTCTCTTTTCGTTTAGTCCTCAGTTTGTCAAGAAGGATATGCTAGAAAAGAACTGTTGAATCTCTACAGAAAGTGGAAGAAAGGGGAGCTGATCAGCATGCTTCCTATTATGGACTTTATCATGAAGACACTACTTAAGGAAAAGGTATCATACACCAATCATTATTGTAGAGATGTTTTGTTTGTTTACTTATGTATTACTATTGCATTATTTAGCCACAGTTATACATCAGAAACACGGAGATTATATGGTATTATTGTATAAAAAAGTGAAATATTCACAAAACCTTTATTATAGTCAGAAAGGCTGCTAGCGAAACAACTGTTTCATAGGCAATTTTTCCCTTACATTTCAAGCATGTAATTTATAAATAAAAGAGACTTTTATTACTGAGAGACTGGATCAAGGGGACTTTCCTAAAAGGATTGACTGCCATTTGAAAAAATCTGTATTTTTATAGATTAATGTTTTCCACATTTCAGCTATTTAGTGTCATAGATGATCAATGTGTATAATGTTTGTGTCTATGATTTTAGGATTCCATTTTGAAAAGGAAGCTTCAACATAGGTTGGCGTAAATGGAAACAGGTGGGATGTTTGTCTTACATATGTGTTATTTCCACTTAAGAATCTGTGTGTGCTTTTTTTAAGTAAGTTGAAATTTTGAAGCTGAAGATTGCTGTCCATTATGGGTTTAAAACCCTTGTCTAAATTCAACTGATGGTATACATTTAAATACTATCAGCTATGTGTGATCAGTATGTTAAATGTAAATGTGATAGAGTTGACGGCAGAGAAAGAGTGACACATTGGCAAATTCACCCTCCAAATTATCCAGAGAGCACCCTCACATTTATGAAAGGTCGGTGGGCGATCAAAGGAGTAAATATAACTTATAAAAAGTTGTATTTATTTTCATCCATTAAGTGCATGCATGACATTAGATAAACCATTTATACAAAAATAACTGATGGAAAAAGCAGCTATGAGGCTGTCTGTGTGATTACACATAATTTGTACATTTACAAGAAAGGTTAATTGAAGTCATGTACAGTATATAGAAAGAGAAACATTTAATCATCTGGGAAGAGAAAGCAAAACGTGAATGTTATTTTCAGTGTAACACATTCTCTTTCTCTTCATTCATAGGTATTGTAACGCGGTGCAGGTGCTGGTGTGTGATGCGGAGCACTCGGAGACACGGAGATTAAGAACTAAAAGACTTTATTCACAAAACTAGAAACAAAAGGCACGCGAGGGTGCAAACCGCTAAGAGCCAGGAGGATACGTCCACACACTCTCACAACTACGCAACACTGACAATAACCAACAAGGACAAGAGAGACACGAGAGGAATTTATACTAAACATGAAACTATACACAGCTGACGGGACTTGGGCAGTGATTAACGAGACAGGTGTGGAACAATCTAGAAGACACAAAAGGACCCGGATGTGAAAGACGCGATAAGACTGTGACAGGTATTAATTCAAATTGAATTCATTGAAATTTGAACTGCATCTTCTAGAAGACTTGATTATCAAAACATCACCTCACCTTACCTTGGCATCCCTATTCCACCAATGAGCTTTAGCCCTCAGTCATAAAATGAGCAAGCTACAGAAAACCATCATAGACGATAAGTAATAAACTAAGTTAGCACAAGATGAAGCTGTTAGGATGACAATAAATGTAGCTATGAAGCTAAGTGCAAGTGAAAGAGGACATTTACTTTCCAGGAGTCAAACAGGCAAAGTGGAAATGCTTGTATCGCATGTATCGGAAAATGCATGGGAAACTGATGGAAACCTGCTTTCTCCATATACATCTAAATATTATATTTGACATTTTATATTTATGTGTCTGTGAAGAACCGTATCTATCTGCATTGTATCTGTCTAATAGTGTATCTAATCTATCTAGTATCTAATGCAATAACATTGGTATTTTTTCGTGACTGAATTCTGCCATCATACAACTGATTCAAACTTTATGTAAATGTTTTATGTAAATAAATAGACTTTATCTTTATGGTTTTGGCTATTACAGAACATATTTAAATGAAATGGTAACCTAGAACTTGGCTTTGAGCTTGGAATCACTTTGATGTGAAATGACATACTGATCACATGAATTTGCACTAATAATTGTTCTTCACACATGATTGTACTTTTAAGTTACATACATTTGAGAGTGACTTTCACAGTTATGTTTTGCACTTTGAGATTTGGTGTTGATGAGATGTCTTGATTTTGCCGGTAGGCTGGTTTTCTGATTGTTTCAATCTTACATGAAAAATATACTCTTTATGTTTTCAATCAAATTGAAGAAATTCCTGTTACTTTTTTGACGTGGTAGGAGTAAAAAAAAAAAAAACATTTAATGTTCTCTTTGGGGCATTTTGGTTGTTGTTATTTAATCGTGTTTTGAATAGGGCTTAGGCCTTAGCAATACAATTTATTAACAAAATAATCTAACAATTTTCTTAACAAATTTGTAAAAATGTGAACAACCACATGCATTGACCACAAGAGGTCATAGAAGTTACATTTTTCATCCAGTTTTACTGTCCGACACATTTTCTAAAATAATAATAAAACAAGGCTTCATGCATTTGTAGTAGTACCTTTATTTGGGGTCCCCAGATAAAATCTTGACATGGAAAAAAAAAAAATCGTGGTATGTGCAGAGCAAAAAAATTCTTGTTTCATTCAAATAAAATTTGGACCTGCTACCTTTCATTCAGACCCTAGAATACCAGTTCTCAATCACAATGGGTTTGGTATTAGCAGTCCATATTGCTGAAAAAGAATGTAAATATTGTACACAAATTGATTGTAGATGTATAAACAAAAACAATAATTTTTATGGCCCAGAATAACCATGTAACAAAGGCAAAAGTATTCAGAGCAATAGACAGATAGAAAATCAGAATGTGATGCTGTTCACTACTTGTAACTATTTTGCATGGGATTTACAATGTAATAAATAGGGGGAGGGGTGATATTTAAACAATTTTTGGAAAATATGTCCTTTGTAAGCTTCGCTGTGAAAATATAAAATATTCACTGTGTAATCATAAGCTATTCAACACGTGTTTGTTGCTTTTTAGACTAACTTTTCCCAAGGGGGCCCAGGAAATTGGGAAACACATATTTTTTTTCCTCAAAGTATAAATGGGCCTGTATACATAAAAACATATAGCTGCCTTTATACTAAAGAAAGGGGATTCCTTTGCAAGGGAACATTTGTAACATTTGACATCATCTTTGGAATTTTTTAAACCCCTGATCAAGAAAACATGTTTGTCAGATTGATCACCTGATAATGTGACACGTTTGGGAATTTTGTTCTTTTCTTTTGGGTTTCTGTTTGTTGTTCATTCATATTGTAAGATCATCTGATCTGGCTCTGCTGCTACCTTTGCTGAGACGACTTAATGATCTGGTTTCCTCTGTCTCTTGTTCCAGAGCTATAAGTGGAACATTCATCATCTCCTCTATGGCCTCCAAGGCTTTTGATTCTTTCGAACACTCTGCCTTCTTAGGGCCTCCAGTTTCCACAGAATCCTCTTCTTTCCTTGACCCATCCCACTCACTAGAGAATCTAACCTCCTCTGGATCCTCCATCTCTAATGATACCTCCTCCTTCACAAAAGTTTCCATCTGTCCTGGGTCAACTGCAAGTCCTAAAACCTCATCTAGACCCTCCTCACCTGGGTTGATCTCAGGAGCTCTATCCTCATCTGTCTTCGCTTGATTTTCTAAAGCCTCTTTACCTGGATCCACTAGATCATTTATAGCTCCACCTTTTCCTGTATCCACGACATCTTCTAAAGTTTCACTCACTCCTGAGTCTACTACATCTCTTTGAACTCCACCACTTTCTGAATCTTCTACATCCCCCTGAACCTTGTTCTGTGCCATATCCACTTCATCCCCAATGGGCAATAACTCAGATACATTTGAACCTAAAACCTCCTCTAAAGCCTCAGACTCTTGTTCCCCCTTAGATATGTTAAACACACTCAGAGCTCCAGGAATTTTCTCATCTTCTAAAATTTTGACCTCCTCCAAAATGTCCTCATTTACAAAAGGCTCAATCTCACAAAATTCTCTATCTTTATCAGACACATCAATTTCTGTACCTTCCTCAACCACATCAGGTAAACTCTCTTCTTCTCTTAACTCCTTGACCTTAAAGGTTATATCCTCCTGTTCCCCAAATTCCTGGGAGATTTCCTTCTCTTCAGCTCCTGAAACATTTTCCTCTTGTATTGGCTCAGCATCTACCAAGCTACTCTCTTTCACTGGCTTTTCCTCAGTTGCCTCTCTACTGGACAGTTTTCCCATGTCTATATCCAAACTCTCCTCAAGTGATATTAAATATGTTTCTTCAACACTTTCTCCCTCTGATCGCTCCTCCAGTACTTCTGGTAAAGCTGTCTGAGTCTTTAAGCTGTCTACCTCATCTCCCTCCCGAAGTAGCTGCCCTGGTGGGAGCTCTAATAGTGTCTCTGTGACCTGAACAATTGAGGTTTGAGTCTCATCGCAAATAATTGTCTCCTCCACAGGTGGAGCTGTTGGCATAACTGCCTCCTGACTCCTTTTCTGCTCTTTCTCCAGTTGAGGTGAGAAGAACTGACCCTCTTCCATACCGACCTCAGCTAGTGGATATATATGTGCAACCTCATCTTTCTTCTCCTCTTCAAGGCGCCTGTAGCCTTTGGCTTTTTGGACAGGGGTGTTTAAGAGAAATGGTAAGCTCCTCTCTGGTGGTCCAAGAGGCTCCAACTGTGCAGGAGCTGGTCGATGGAACACAAAGCGGATCTTCTTCAAGCCGAGGTGGCTGATCTCTACAAAGTTGAGGAACAATGAAACGCAAGCAACTGCAAGCATAAAAAGGATGAAGATAGTCTTTTCGGTAGGCCGGGAGACGTAACAGTCCACTGTGTTTGGGCACGGCCAGCGACTGCACTTGTACAGTGGCAGGATGCGGAACCCATAGAGGAAGTATTGGCCGACCACGAAGCCTACTTCAAAGAGAGCTTTGAAAATGATATGGCAGATATAGGTGCAAAGCAAGGTGCCCTCGAGTCTGAACTTTTTGCTACCCTTCGTGCTGGTCTCCTTGGTGGTGCGAACACTTCCTTGATCCGTTGATAGGGGATGACGCTCCTCACCCATCTCCTGTTGGTGGCTAATCTCAGCTTCTTCACGCTCCTTGCGCTTCTCCTCCATGTGAATGTAATGAACAGCATGGCCGACGTATACAAGCGAAGGTGTGGATACAAAAATGATCTGCAACACCCATAGACGGATGTGAGAGATCGGAAAGGCCTCATCGTAACACACGTTCTCGCAACCTGGCTGCTGGGTGTTACATACGTAATCGGACTGCTCGTCTCCCCAGACAAACTCAGCAGCCGTGCCCAGGATTAAAATGCGGAAAATGAACAGCACCGTGAGCCAAACTCGGCCAATCACAGTGGAATGCTCATTTACTTCCTCCAAAATATTGCCCAAGAAGCTCCAGTCTCCCATGGTTGTATATTAGCTGTGTACAAGAAAGACAAAGAGAAATTAGGGAGAAACAAGATGATACAAGTGTCTTTTGCATAATAAACCTGACTCATCCTTAACAAATATATCACATGTGCAGAGATTTTAAAAAACAAGTGAGTGATATTACGAAAAATACTTTCCAAGTGTACCTTCTCTAATCAGTAAAGCTTCTTTTTGAACAAAACTAGACTGAACTGACTTACAAAAATGACCTGGAAACAACTGCAAGATTCAGATATGCTATTGCCAAAACACATCACCAATGGGCTCACATTCAATAATATAAGCTCATCTTGGGCATAAAACAAAACATATACATGAAGTTTTAAATGCATACGAAAAAATATACACATAAAAGCTATTGCATTAAAAGGAGAGCCAAGTTGAACTGAGCTCAAACGGTCACCTTTGCACAGTGGCGGATGCAATGCAGTCCAGTTCAGTCCTTTGCTCCTGGTGCCCTGTGGGGCGAATTGAGCTCCTGTCCCCCAGTCAACCAGACTCAGTCCTCGTCCTTGTCGCACCACTGAGCAGATGTGAGCGAATGGGCTATGATGGCTGCTTTTCATGCCTGCCGTAGAGTCTAAGCTGCTAACCAGATGCCCTTTATGCACCAGACCACGAGTGTTGATGCAGAAGACAATAGGATCAACAGACCCGCAGCCAGAGGGGCCAGAGGGACAGGACACCATCCACAGGCCCAAACCAAGAGCACACGCTAAAAAAATTAAAATAAAACTGGGGCATGAGGTCCACAGCAATGGCCTACTTCATCATATATGCTGTAAAGAGGCATCAGATGAAGAAAACAGATCTGTGGTCATTAAACTTCCTGTTCCGTTCACTTTAAATAATATATACACTCTAAAAAAAATAGTGCTATATGGCACTAAAAGTGGTTCTTGGCTCGTAATCATAGGGGAACCATTTTTAGTGCTATATAGCACCAAATTGTGCTACAAAGAACCATTATGAGTTGCCATATAGCACCATCATTTGAGATGCTGCTATATGGCACCTCATAATGCTATATTATCTTTTAATACTACCTCATAATACTAATTATTTTTAGTGCTATATAGCACTAAAAATGGTTCCCCTATGATTACGAGCCAAAGAACCACTTTTAGTGCCATATAGCACTATTTTTTTTAGAGTGTACGGTCGTATTTTTTTATCAAAAGTGACAGTAAAGATTTTAACATTGCTACAAAAGATTTTGCTTTCAAATACATGCTGATTTTTAACCTTTTATTTAAAGATTTCAGAAGATATTAAGCAGCATAACTGCTTTTAACATATATTTCTTGAGCAGGAAATCAGCATTTTAGAATGATTTCGGAAGGATCATTGACATTGAAGACTGGAGTAATGATGCTGAAAATTCAGCTTTGCATCACAGGAATACATTTTAAAACTTAGAAAAGTAGTGTAAATAGTTTCATATAGTGAAATAAATGCTGGCAGATAACAGAGAAAGTGAAAATAGAGAGATGAGAACGGGGAGACTGTGCCACAAACTTCATGACATGGTTTCTCATGTTAGGTGGAGCAGCATTTTGGCATTACAGTGTTTGTATTCTCACTGTATGAGTGGAATACACACAGTACATGTTCCACCCACAAATCTTCAACTAAATGCTGCTGCACTCTAAGCCAAAAGACCTTTACGACAACAGTGATATTTCACAACAGACAGCCTTAGGAAATGGTGATAATAAAGCATTTGGGCACACACATGCAGTAAAGCTGGGTGTTGGAGGTATAAGGTTTAATGGTTTTGTGATAACGGGGCAACAGTGCCGCGCAATGGCATATTTATGATATCGGCCAGGAAGCTCAAACACACATACACACATGGATAAACTTCAACAATACCCTGTTAAAAAACTTCCTGCACAGCTGAATCATTGGCCAGACACATTCTTGTCAGTGTTGGTTCACACCAAGATTTTAAACAGTACGCAAAGCACCAATGTTTAAAGGTCAGGCAATGTGTATAGTCTGAGTTCTTTATGTTCTTACGTACGGTTTACGTGTTTTGACTGTTTCTCGTACTGTGACAGTCCTAATCAAGAGCGCATAAAAGACTTGGCAAACCCCTATACTTGGGAATGGTTTATTTAAAGTTTGGGATTGTTTAGCCCTTATCTAAACTGTTGAATTATTGTTGTCAGGGGAAACAGTTTGTGCAACAATTTTGGGAGAGAAAACAACATGACTGACAGTCAATGGGCAATGTTTTATGCCACATTGAGAAAGAGAGTTCATTCAAAGTTACACAATTTATTTCCCCATTCTGCATAGTATCTCTCATAAACATTTGACTGGTTGTTGTGTACATTAGGACCAAACATCAAGATAAAGAGAAGAGCACAATTAACTAACTGCTTAATGATGGACTGAAGTCTGTGTCACTTGTGTTGTCCTTTTCTATCTGTGTGCTAATGGCTATATTGAAAACAAACTTCCCAGTGGACACACATTTTACATTTATTATCATTTTATGATATTATGATACTAAATATGTCATCAGAATTTTACATTTTGTCTTATAATGTTATATCCCCTCACCATTAATACCTGCATTGACTATGTTGCACTTATGTCTTCCGTTAAAACTAAATATATTATCTGTTCAATTTATGTAAACAGTAAAAGGTGGGACTTGAATTATATCAATACAGAAATATTCATAATAGTAATGCGAAAGAAAAATCAGAATCAAATAGTTGATACTGTGTAAAATTTCAGTGACTAATTCGGACCCCAGTAATTGTGTCCTAGAGGGTTTTGTGTGTTGATATAGCGGACACTAGCAGGATAAGCCACACAGGACTGTCGGTGAATAGTGATAGGATGACACAGAAAGACATGATGTCATTTTAGAGCATTGAGCCTATGGAGCATGTGCAGTCAGGCATGAGCCCACATCGTGCCAATGCAGCAGACACTCATGAAGCTATAACACAACTATCAAATCCTGCTCACAGTACATTCTTTTTTACATCTAGATAGTCTTAATGCTAACAGCATTTTGTGAAGTTAGTGTTACAAGATCACTCAAATCCCCCTGACATCACTTAATTAAAAGTATTTGCAGTTCGGCATTATTTTGTTAGCAAATGCCACCTTGTTGGATGTCTTATCTAATGCATTCATACATTTTTGACAAGTGAGACTTAAGTGCCTAATGCCTTTTGATTGCACTATAAAGCTGATGTATTTTAAACCAGTGCATTTTGTCATTTGGCCAGGCTTGAGAAAAATTAAGTATCCTTGAAATGTAATAAATGAATTTTGAAATGTATATTTCCATTACAAGCTTCATATGTGTCATACAGAGATAAAACCATTCAAATTTAAGTCAAAGCAATTTCTTACTTTGTCTGCATTACATTTTTTCTGTAGCTGGATAAATGCCAACTTCAGCAGTTCTTTAATGCTAAAACGAGGACGAAGATGCTAAAGAGGGTTGATTCAAATGTAAAAATCATTAAAAAAAAACACTGACTTTTCACAAAATAAAAAAGTTTCCACACAAATTAAGTCTTCAAATAAGGAGTTATATTAGTCCTGCATCTGTTTGGACAGAATAATAAACTATTTTACGATTTAAAGGGATAATTTGCTAAAAAAATGAGAACCCTCAAATGGTTCTAAACCTGTATGGATTTCTTACTTTTGTTGAACATAAAAGAAGATATTTTGAAGAATGTTGATAACTAAACAGTTGATGCGACCCCCATTTTTTTCCATAACTGTTTGGTTGCCCATATTTTTCAAAAACCTACTTTTATGTTTGGCAGAAGAAAGACATTCATACAGGTTTGGAACAACTTGGGGGAGAGTAAATGAGGACAGCATTGAATTTGGTGAGCAAAAATGCAGCTTGGTTCCTATGATCTCTCAACCCTGTTCACACCTCCAGTGTGTCTCTTCATTTCTCCTCATTATTATTCCTGAACTGAGCCTTGCTTCCTGTGGGAACAATATTTTCAAACCTTTCCAATGATTGTTTAATTAATTTAACAGTATATACAAAAGCATTCTCTTCACTTCCCACCATGTACACAAAAACTGTTCTCACCGATCACAGTTTATAAACGCTGAGTTTTTCACTCACCCCAAGCGGACATCACTCTGCGCCAACCTAAACTCTTGATCAGTGTGTGCGTTTCAACGATTATATGCGACGTGAGTATGGGTGTATGGGGCAGGTAACTGTGCTGAGGTCATTGTGCCGGGCGACCGGTTGTGGTCATAAAGAACACCTCGATGGGTGCGACGACCGGCGCTGCCCAGCTGCAATTGTGTATGCGAGAGAAACAAATGTTGATTTTGGAAAGAGGTGAAAGACCTGGCCTTCTCCGTTGTTCCTCTAGACAGACCAGACACACCCTCACCTCTATTGACCTGTTGAAATCATTAGGTCTGCAGAGTGCTTGACTGACCTCACTGAATGTGAAACAAATTACAACAAATATAGCTGTCCACTAAAAATAATCAAATGGTTCTAAATTGGTTTTGTTTATATTGAACATTAAATGATGGCCTAAAACTAAGCACCAACATTTTCTATCAGCCAAAAATAAATCAAGAATGTTCTTATTTAAAAAAACAATACTGGGTCTATTTACTTACTGTATTTCCAGCCAGACTGTCAGTCTGTGACTCTTTCACCAGGTTACATCAATACACCAAAATATGTTATGCGTAAACCATTTTTTCATTCATTTGCTTTATTCAAAAACACAAATTCATCAAGAAAAAAAAAATGTTGAATCATACACATCCGTTTCCTTCAAAAAAGGAGGAATTAATTGAGTAACTGTTTATATCCTTTATTTTTATTATTTACTAATGTAATTTATGTTTCATGCTTCAGATTTACATTATAGGAACATAGTGAGCATCGGTGCTCCCTGTTTTCATGGTGCATTGTGAGACCTTTTAAAGTGCTAATGTTTCAATGAACTGATTTTGCAACTGAGACAACCCTTAAAAAGCCTGACTTCTTGATCAGTTCTCTAACTACTGAACTGATTGTAATTTTACTGGTAGTAATGGTTGATTCTGCTTAGACGGATTGAAAATATTTTAGTTCGCAGAGCAAAAACAGACAAAATTATTGACAATATCTTTTTTTAAATGTAAGTAATATTAAATTCTTGTGTATTTAACTGTTGAATAAAAGCATATTACACTTTTGTCATATTACCAATCATGCTGTTGGTATTGTTGGTCACAGCTCGCTGAAATTTCAAAATACAAAGCATAACAAAATAATACATTTTGGCACATAAATAAGCCCTCCTTCGCTGATTATTTCATTCAGTGTACTAGAGACAAGTCTCAGAAATATGTGAGAAGCCTCCATTGGGAATACAGCCTCCACGCATGAGAAGAATGAGAGACAGGGAACCAGGACGGCAGCAGGCATACGTACCAGCAGATACAAGCTTCCTTTTCCTCAAATTCAAAACTTCTAATGAACAAGTGATTTCCTATGGAAGTCAGTACCACAAAGGGTACAAAAGGATGGATTGCCAGTAGTGTGGGAGCCGAATATTAAATCCAGTGCTTCAAGTTTTGTTGATTGAGTCATTCATGTTGCTTGAATATCACTAATTTATATTGGTCAATGCAAGTGACTGAGGAAGGCAAGAGAAACCATTCTTTGAAAGTTCTCTTGAGAAAGTTATGACTCACAACACCAAGTATTTACCTCTATTGTTTTCATTCAGTTGGTTTGGCTAACCAATCAGTAATGAGACACACAATGGCCAGACAGATATTTTTCTTATTAAGATATTGTGTTTGGTAACTTATGCAAATCAGGTCAAGTAATTGAAGTTTCATATATAATAGAACCTATTAGAAAAGAAAAGAAAAGACAAGAAGTAAATTCATCTAATCTTCAACAGCTTCCCCCATGAACATGACTTATCAACTGAGACATGAACTGAATAGGTTTTAACACATTTGACGAACAGAAAGGGAATAATGAGAGCATCTCATATAGTGCTTCTCATCCTCATGGATGGCAACTGATTTGCCAATTCTTGCTGTGTGATGTTACTCCACTGCACCAATGCAATTGCAAGTTCTCAAACACACCTCAGTAGAAATATGGTTTCACATGGACAATGTGGCTGTGCAAGGACAATCAGCTGTCCTCCTCTCTCCCTGTACCACTGTCTTAGGCTTCTTAAATTATAGACATTGTATTGCCCTGTCCACGTCTGCAGTACTCCTGCCTCCCAACAGCAGGATTATGGCATATTCATGCAGCTGATCAAGGACCCTGGGTTTCTTCTGGTGTTTTTCCGTGTCAGTAGAAAAGTTTCTTAAGTTATTGTAACTGAGACGTTAATTGTCTTCCACCTGTAAACTGTTAGTGTCTTAAGCAATGTCATCCCCTACCCGTACATTTTATGAAAACATTAAAGAAATGTATAGAACCACTTTTACGTTTAAAGAAAACTTAAGGAAATAAAAATGAATCATTTTAAAATGGTATAATATAATAAGTCTTTTGATGTCAACAGATCATAAAATGAATATTCAAGTCACACTTTTGCTCTGCAAATTTAAAAATGTAAATGTATTTTTCACATTTGTTTTGCCCAAAATAACTGAAAAACAGTTAAGGTAATTATTTTTTAATAATATGTCATCTGTGTGTTAATTGTTTGTGATGTGCTTTTGAATTATTTATTGTTAAAAATGATATGGGTGTGAACTATGAAACTGCTTGGTGGGTCTGACCCCTCTGATGTTTTTTGTTAATTATGTATGTGTAACGCAGTTAAATGTTCAGGGAGGAAGGAGGCGGGAACCGGCAGACATTCAAAGACTTTAATAATGAAAATAAAACATAAATACAAAACGAAAGTAATGGCGGCAGTTCCTCACAGACAACTGCCGCCCACATAAATCACAACATAAATCCAGGCCTGGTCCTCTCTCGCTTTCACTGTCGTCGCTCCTCCTTTTATGTCTCCGCTCCTCCGTGAGAATCGAGAGACCGATGGCTCGCAGGTGTCGCTCATTCCCAATCATGCCACCAGCTCTCGTGACGCTCTCACGGTCCTGCTCGCCACACTATGAAACTGTCATTTTTAACTGATTTTGAAAAGTCCAATTTTTTTCACAGACATAATAATAAATATACATGAATACATTTATTACTACAAAATAATATTAATGGATAATATTTAGTATTTTAATATTCTTTTAGTTTTGCTACCTAAAATAAAACTTGATTTGATGATGATTTGATGCGATGAATCTTGCAAACTTGGCAAATCAAGTGATTAGCTTTTACTTCAATTGAATATTAGTACTTTTTTTAAGTCAGTCAGTTTGGAACAGATCACACAGCTATCTGTTCATTATTGAGGTGCACTTGCAAACCTGTGATGACTGCTGTTTAACAGAATAAAGGACAGAGCGGACACCAAATAGAATAAAAACCACTTGAAAAGTAAAAAAATAAACAGTTATGAAGTTAACAGTTAGGAAGTCTTGTTCACATGTGTAAACGTTCTCTAACCCAATGTACAACGTACTTTAAACAAGCAAGCATATAAATTGTTAAAACATATTTGTAAAGGTCAAAGGAGGAAATGATTGATTGTTCTCTTCAACCTGACAGGAAGCAGACTCTGGACTTCCTGTAAGTGTAGCACTGGTCACTCTAGGGGGCCAATGCTGAGATGCTGCTGAAACAATGGATGATGCAGAAGATGAGGGAGGGGATAAAAATGGGTAAGGAACAGAATAAACAGGAGAAAGTAATGAATAAGCTAAGGTTTGTGGGAAAAGGCTGTTGACTGTCAGTCACATTAGAGAAAATGAATGTGAGAGATTATAAAAAGCAGTAGAAATCGTGAGTGCTTGCTGTGAGTCTTGCTGTTGCTCACGTTCCCCAGACCTGAACCTAATCGAGAACCTCTGGGGCATTATTGGAGCTTCCAAAACTGACAAGTAGCACCACAGACTGTCCAGAAGCTCACTGATGTCTGAAGGATATCCTCCAGGACACCATCTGCCATCTCATCAGGAGTGTATCCAGACATTATCGTGAGTGCATACAGGCATGTGGGGGCCATAAACACATTATGCAAGTTGGATCATCCTGTAACTTCAGTTTTTTACATTGATTTTTGGTATGATTTTGAATCCAGCCCTCATTGTGTTGATGATTTTGGTGTCCATTCACATTTGTCACATAATTTAGTTCTTATCCAATTCTAGAATGTATATAAATACAAAATTTCAAATTGAATATTTCGTTCATTGTAATCCAATTTGTGATTGAAGTGTTCCCTTCATTATTTTGAGCAGTGTATATATTAGTATTAAACTTCTCAGTGTGATGAGTTTTGATTCATAATGCGACTCTCATCACCACTGTGTTACAAAGGCACAAAACAGATATTAGTACTTAAATCGATTGGTAAATTAACATGATATCAGTTATTGAAATATGTTTTTTACAGTAAATTAAAGTTAAATCTGTTAAACCTAAAATGTGTTTAACTAAAATGTAAACAAGTGCAGGGTGTTGCTAAGGTGTTCCGTGGGGATGTTTAGTTCCGTTAACAGTTCTCGCAAATGCATTCTTCCATCAATGCAGACAGAATACCATTTCGTAGAAGTTTCCAGTTCTTGAGTGAATCATTGCAACATTGCTACTGAATTTACAGCTCAAAACAGAATGTGCAACCAGAGTAGTGTCATTCAGAACGGAATAACAAGTTTATGAACCGGCTCTTTTTAGTGAATCAAACACATAGCCAACTTTCATCTGAGTGTGAGATTTAAATCAGGATAATTACTGACTGGTTGTTCAACATATAAGAGTTATATCAATAGCTCAATTTCTTTATTAAAGAATGTTGTCACTTTTTGTTTTGTAGGCCAATTATTGATCTAAATACAGTGGGTACGGAAAGTATTCAGACCCCCTTAATTTTTTCACTCTTTGTTATATTGCTGCCATTTGCTAAAATCATTTAAGTTAAATAAAAAATTCATCATTAATGTATACACAGCACCCATATTGACATTAAATATATTTATTATTAAACGTATTGATTCCATTTAAAACAAATTCCCAAACCTATATATGAGTTATAATAATAGTTATGTTTCCCTTAGCATGCAACACTGACAAAGAGAATATAAATGGTGGAAAGAGGAGGGTTAAAATAGAAGATACGGTAACAATGAAAATAGGCTGAACACTTATACACTTTAAATGCTGATATTCAAAATAGGATTTCATCCCACCATTATAACAAAACAATGTTATCAGAGGATGTGTCAAAGTAACAGCAGTAGAAAAGCTCTCCATCTTTCTTTCCATTTCCCCCTTTCTCTCTTTCCAGGTCTTTTCTCATTCTTCCTCTCATTCTCTCTCTGTCATTCTGTCTCTGCATTTCATTATACATTTTCACAGTCTTTGTGACTTTAAATGTTTATACCATGCTTAATTTTCAAATAGATAATACAATACAGATAAAACAAAATCAAATTAGTTCAAAAGAAATTAGGTCATATTAATTCACAATAAATTCATAAATTAATTTCAGCAATATACTATGCCACTGCTCTCTAGGTAAAACCCAGTATACTTAACCGGTTTTTAAAATTAATTATTTTAGAATGAATGTGTATTGTTAGAATGAACTAGAACTAGAACTATGAACTCTGGGCTCTGTTCATTTTAAATCTACATATATGATTTTAGCAGTGCATTTGTTTGCTCACCAGGCATCAAACTCATGACCATGCTGTTGTTAGTACCGGTCTTTATTAGTTGTTGAAAATATGATAAAATTATCTGAACTAATATTGAAATTAGTAGCAGACATAGACACATACTTTACACATGTCTGGGGTCGCTTTCTAAGGGTGGCTCCTTTTCCTGTGTTTGTCTGAGTGGTCATGTCCGACCACTGTAATCCATGTTTCAGCTCCAGTGCCGAAAAACAGAACATCTACCCGTTCAGCTTCCTCCTTTCTCTACCCTATCAGTCTCCTTTCCTCTGCTAGTTTTTAAAACGTTGATTGATGTGCTTATGTAGGGGTGTAGTGTGCTTTTAAAAACACTTGTTTAGCCTTAGTTATGTCTGCACAGCATATCATCTGCATATTCAGAATAGTAAAGGGCAATGAAAACTTGTAAAAAATAAAAACTGTAGAGATTGTTGTGGTTTCAGGTGGAAAAAAATGTGCTGTGGAAATTGTTCTAAAGATATGTTATGCATTGCCTTGATTTGAGTAGAAAAAATAGTATTTGTGCATCTAATTCCATAGTAATTGTATAGTTCCCTTCCAAAAGGGGTCGCTATGGCGACAGGACGCAGCGTCTCATTCCCTGTTCTCAGGGAACTATGGTTACAATAGTAGCCTGAGACGTTTTCAGTTATTTAAGACACGTAATATAGAATAGACATAAAATAACTGAACAATACAACATTTATTTTATTTTAAGGAGGACCTATTATGTTTTTTTGGGAAACTATCTTTAGTGCCTAATGTTGCTTTTTGTGTATGAAAAGTTTCAGAGCACAAGGTCCATTTCAAAGGTAGTATTCTCAATATCACTATACATTGTTTCTGAACCCCCTGAAATGCCTCTATTATAGTCTTGCATTTTCTTTCAGGGACATTTATATCATTAGATCTTCATTTATATCATTCCTGCCCAAGGCATATGTAAAAAAAGCAATGAGGGCAGATTGAGTTGCATTAGCAGTGAGCTGAAAAATGTCACATTGCACTTTTTGGAAGGAGTGGCCTAATAGAGACGGGAACTAAACAGAGCTTTACTGACAGCCTGGGAATAGAGGTGCTGTAATAATGTAAAATATGTTTTTTTAAAAATATATTATTTGGTTTTTGAATGTTTTGTTGAAGCTTTAAAATCTCTTTTAGCGTACCACAAAAATCACAATTTAAAAAAAGAGGCAAATTAGGTCCTTAAACAGTTCAGTCCAAATGGAAAATTCTTTCCATCATTTACACACCACCATGTAATTCCAAATATGTATTACTTGAACATGAACATAATGAAACAATCAGTCCACTGACTTCTATTGTATGGACATTTTTAAATGCTTTATGAAAGATAAACATTCAAAAGGTTTAGAATGATATGACTTGAGTAAATTATGTCAGAATTTTTGATTTTCACTATCCCTTTAACAAAAACATATGGCCAACTCCAAAAGCCTCTAGAGAGGCTTCACTAGATTATAATAGGGGTACATAAGTTACATCAATAAATTAAATGGACAGAAACATAAAACAGAAGCATTAGATGCATACCAAACATATGTGTTAAAATCATAAATTATAATAAATCAGCTTATTTGGGAATTATAACAAATGTATACCTTTTACACACACATACTGTTAGTAGAAGAAATGATTGGTGGGTGTTGGTAAGTGGATCAAGGCACTATCTACGTCATGTAGTTGTGTGACTCATTTTAATAATGCTCACTGAAACTTTCCAGACAACAGTACGATCTGTACAACAGTCCACATATACAAATGTACAATGAGGATTTTCTTGTTGACGTACTATAGCAAAAGATTCTAAATAGAGACTAATAGAGACTCAAATTTATGATCTCTTTCACTCATTACTGATTCTCTCTCTCTCTCTCTTGCTCTCTCTCTCGTTCTCGTTTAGTGTGAAGTTCATACTAAAACAAGTTATCATTTATTGCTGACCATGTTATATATTCTATGATAATAAAATCTTTTCTTTATAATTTCCACTGATAACGCACTGTTTTCAGGACCATTTTCTTTGATGAACATCTTACCAAGTTTTTATCTGATTTTTATTATCTCGCAGTATCGTTATCTAGATTTGGGAATCTTTTTTTACAGCTTTGGGGACAAATGGCCACCTTAATTTTAAACAAAATAAAAAATGATCAGACAGAATTATGAAGAAGAGAGAAAGCGAAGGATGCCTTCAATCCCCTATGTTTAAATCCCAGAGTCAACTGTCATCTCTTGACTTTTATCTTTTTGACTAAAGTAGAAAACTGTGATGTTAGATGAGCACAAATATGAAATGATCGGTATATACATTCAAAATTAAACCAGATAGCTGGGAATTCTCATTCATTTTCCATTTTAATTTAAATGATGGTTACCTTGGAAGAAGCTAGTACACAGTTAATGTAAGCTGTTCTTAAAATAGGGGTCAAAGTTTCCTCAACAAAGTTTTCCATTTGCTTGTTTTTTGTTGCTTTCCATTTCTCTGTGGCTCTAAATGAGTGAGTGCACCATGACACAAAGTCACTAACAGCCCTTAGTAACAACTGGTGTCCCTTACACCAAATTATTATCATGACGCTTTGTGCACATTATGCTATATATATATATACATACAGACATACACAAACACACATGGACCCAGCAGCAAGGAGTACTCAAATCTACAGAATACCCACACGCACACACAGGCCCTTGAGCAAGGAGGAATGAAACCTAAAAGATTGCCATTATATAAAGCTGACATACATCTTCCGGCTCTCAGCCGATGAGCAGCATAAGCAATGAAAGAGAAGTGACGAGAGAGAGGGCTTACAGCTCAGGCTTCCATTAAATTAGTTTCTGTGAAGTTGGTTGAATTTCTGAAATAAGTTTCCTCACTGGGATACAGTAGCTTAACAAGACTGTATGAAGGAGAAAAAGAAGGACACCTGAACAAAGAAGAAAAAAAGGATCATGTGATCAGGTACACGATTTTATTATGCTAAACACTGACACAACCATTTTTTGCTACATCAATGAATCATATTGTTCAGCCGATAAAGAAATATTTGGGGAAAATACAGTAAAAAAAACCCTCTTAATTTCACATTTTGAGTGGGGTTTGCCTGCATGCTAAACTTGCTAACATATGGGTGGTTGCCAGGGCGTTGCTATGACTCAATGTCCATTTTGTGAGCTTTGTCTCAAGAATCAGTTTTAGCTTTAGCAAGCTATACATTTGCCAACGTAGCCATATTAGACCTACATTTTTGCTAAACTCCAAAAATATACCATACATACAATTCACTGCGGTTTCCAGTTGAAATGAGCACTAATGGTCATAAAACACCAACCACTAATATTATGTTTTACTCATATTATGATTACATGGACAGATTATCTATTAAATGTCAGCATAGGCACGTTTTCCAATTAGCCTGGGTCGTATCCTGTACAATTATTTAGGGTTTAAAAATATAATGGGTCTAAAATTTTGCTGTGATTAATTTACAAAGAACCATGTTAATGTGTGATTTTAGAGTAAATGTAGTGTGTTCAATCGATTATTAACATTTATTTTGCAAAATAGTCTTTACTTGCCCACCCTCACGCCTTTCCTTGGTTTTCTAATAAATAATTATTTAAACCACATTGTTTAAACGCCTTTGGATGCTAAACTGAACTATGACTGTTTTATCATACGTTTATATAAATATATACATAGAGAGAGAACTATTTAGCTGTTAAAATAAAGGTATGTGGAAGTGCATGTATAGTGAAGATACATTTGTGTGGTTGTTGCATGATGACACAAAACTTTATGAACAATATAGTGACAAGCATATTTTTATATACAATATAGTGACAAACACAACGCATCACAACACCAGCGAACAGCCTGAGAAGAACATCCATTGTGTTCTATTACAATCTCACTTCCTCTCTTTACATGGTGGTGTTCTTCTCACCAAAATAGTGCCACCAAGTTCTATTGGGGGGGGGGGGGGGGGGGTTGTAGATTGGGTGGGGGTAACTAGAAAGAGAGAGGGAGGGAAGAGGGAAGAGAGGGGGAGGAGGAAAAGGAAGAGTGGGGGGGACACTCCCTGAGATGGCCCAGTATTTCTCAGAGTGTCCCACACTTGTGCTTTATTCCCACAGTGGGACAGGCACGAGGGGGCCTGTGCTGTATTTGAACTTCAGTCTTGCTAGGGTGTTTTCTATAGAAATACATTTTTCTCCACCGCTCAGTATATCCCTTCTGTCATACAGACATCAGAGCTGGTCTACGTCTACAGGACCCCCGTGCCACAGAATTAGAGTCCACGCATTCATCTGAAGAGGACAAGACCACTGCAGACAGTCTCATAAGTCAGCTGTCAGACAGGTAATTAACTTTTATACATCACATTATTTGTGGGTCAAATAAGAAATTTATTTTTATTAAACTTTTTCATTTGTTTTATGATTTTCCGGTATAGTGCAGAATGCTTTATTCAAATAATTGAAAACAATAGGTGATTGGCAGGTTTTTAATATTAAAATATTTGTAAAATATGAAACACCTCTTCCTTTAATAATGTGCTAATTAAATATTATGTATGAATATTTTTTATCATAATAATCTTTATTTTAAAATGTTTTTTTTTTACTTGTGTTTTTTACTTGATTTTGATTGTAGATTTTGCTATATTTGTTTTTTTTTTAACGTGGTCGCAAATAATTCAGAAGACTTTCAAATGAAATCTGTAAATTGATTAATAATTGATTACATGTGCACATTATGATGAATTTGGAAAGATCTTTCTGATTAGGACTTACCCAACAGATGCTTTTGCCACAAAGGATTGTGATTTTTTTATTGTATTTTAGGAAGTACAATTTTTCTCAAATTTAAATAGCGATGTGACTTAAGGCCAGCACACACCGCACCAAATAGATAGCAGTTTTTTTCGGATCAGTGTGTTACCCCTGTCAGGGTCATTTGGCATCTGTTGGAGCTTGTCCTCACCGATTGAACATGCTGAATTGGATTTAGAATGTCTGACAAGTGATGTGCTGTAATCTGGTGACTGTCGGCGTTGATCTGCGTCAGTCGGTGCAGTGTGAATTGGTCTTTAGATCACCTGAGCTATGATTAGTTTTTAAACAGAGCAGTTTTGTATTCATATAATTAGATACTGTGGCTCCACTTGTGTTAGAACGTTTTGCAGACTAAGTGTGCAGATACATATTAAGGTGTCACTGTATGTTGAATTGATTATTTCTCAAATCCTACTCACAAGTTCTATTCACAAAGTGCAAAAGCCCTGTATGTCATATCAAGTGTTGCCTGTCTTGATTAATAAGACATTGGCTGATCAGTGCAGTTGCTTTGACAGTGAAGAGAAAAACAAAACTGCCATGTAAGGAATCATCACCCAGTTAGCAGCCTGACAAACAGAGAAGGATTGTGTTCATGATCCACATGATGAATCCCACTGGATGGCAGGTGTTGATATGTGCGCGTGTCTGTGTGTGTATATTGGGGTTCTGCAGTGGGAGAGGAGTAGTCTCGCTTCATATGACTAATCTCAGCATCTCATCCTTGACCCCTGCATCGATTAAAGCGGACTATATCATTCCGGGAATGTCTGGCTTAAACATTTGTTCTGTACCGTTTTTAAAAGCATATGTTTAGCATTGATACTCATGTTCAAGTCCAGTAACATAAGTGCATGCGCAGGTTTAGGCTTCACTTGGAAGTGATGATAGTTTGCTTTGTCCATAAGAAATTGATTACATTTCCTTGCCTTCTTTCTCTGTGCTTTCCTCTGTACTTCCTTTTGGTTTCACACTTCACACATGTAAACTGCAGGCTAAAGCTATATTAACATTTATGAGATCAATAATGCTAACTGGACATGTACAGGATGACCATCTGTGGAAATGTTACCCTAGAATATCTTCCCTGATGGTCTTAAATCTTTTGAAACTGCCTAATACATTATCTACGGTACTATAGTATCACCCCGGTTACCGTGTTTGTCACTATTCGACATTTTAACTGCTTTCCTCAGACGCTGGAATTAAACAGCATGAATTATGTATCTGCAATTGCATAATGTGTTGCATAGAGTGATGATTGGCTCTTTATAACATCCAAGCGCCGCCTTGATTTTTATTGTATGTACATTTGACACTGCAAATTTTGTGGGTAAAAAAGCTGTGTTTTACTATTTATGGTTAACTCAGGGTTAATTGCAGTCACAGCCGTTCTCTTTCTCAGGCATGAGAACTACCACAGGGTTTTTAATAGTTCTTGTATAAATATTCATGACATATTACATTCAAGCATTACATTTTATTGTTTGTAAGATAATATACAAGTATGCCCAATTTACACACACCGCATCTCCTCATATAAATCTGTACGATCTAGCATTTTTGTTTATATGTTTACATGATTATTTTCTTGAAGAAACAGAGAACACTGAGTCAGACTAAATCCAGTAGAACTGCAGCAGTGTCTCCAGGACACTTGAAGAAACCGACCTGCAAAGATACAGTTAAAAAAATTAATGCACTTAGTTAAAAATGTTGTTAATTGAGGATGCTTCTAATAACTAAACCATATCAATATATATTGCAACCATATTTTTGTGTTTAAAACAGCTTCTGTCCTCGGTATACACGCACAGAGTTTTTAAGGACAGTGTGTTTTCAGGTTTCAAGTGTCATGAAGACGTTGTCGCAGTTCTTATTATGTTATTAAAATTTAAAGTAACTGTTTTCAGAAAGATAATTCTCAAAGATAATTACAAATTTAATTAATTTCAAAGTTGTGGACATTACTCCATGATCCTCCATGATCTCCACCTTTTTGTCCCTTTAATGTTTCCTTGCTGAATAAAACTTAATTAACCATTAACATCAATAAAACTGTACTGACCCCAACATTTTAAACAGAACATTTCTGTGACAATAACTTCATTCATTCATAAAAGCTATTTTTATGATCCATTTTATTTGGAATTTTTTTATAATCATCATGCAAACTTGTAATCAGATCTATATAAACCACAGTGTTTGTCTTTGTGTCTTGTCTAGTTTACAACTCTGGTTATATTGGGATGAAGATGTGACTACAGTATTTGGTGTCACACTGATTCTGGTAGTCTCTGACATCAGGTTGAGGGGACAGGGCTTAAATAAATATTTATTCGGAGTTAAGGGGTCGGTCTCATGCGTGGGCATTGTACAGCCTCTTATGGTGTGAGTATCAGTGTGCCCGCAGCGACATGATCACTGTGAGAAAAACCAGCATGCCATCACTTGCCAACAGTGCCTGGCACCTTTGTGAAGTGCTACTAGAATGTTTCAAAGGTGTCGTGGCAACGTTCCCAGCTTGTTAAACTGATGCAAATGGAAGTGTGAGGCTGCATGTTATACTAAGTTTATTTTTGTTATTGAATATTTGACATTGGCTTAGAGTCATAAAGAACAGTCACAAAGAACCCTTGAGAGTTTAGGGAAGCTCTGATGATTTCTAACAAACAATTTAAAAGAAGCTTAGGAAGAGTTTTGAAAAGCTTCTCAGAACCTTCTCAGCACCTTTCCAAATAAAATTGTTTAAACCTCTGAGGTCAGTAACCCATGTCAAGTCTTTCCTTTTACAAATATAAAATCATATGAGAGCAGGTGAAAGTTCTTCATTTCTGTCATTCATCTCACTAACCCATGTGTGTGCACTGAAGTCCCATTGTTTGCTATCTTCACGAAATACAGCAGTCTTTGACCTCTTATAATACCTCATGATAAGAACTTTTGGGGGTTTTAGGATTTTGTGCATTAACCAGATCAAAAATAATCAGCACAAATGAACTCTTATCTTGTGTCGTTTTCTTGCTCTCTTTGGGAAAGTAAACACCCTTGCACTTTGAGACCCTAAGAGACTTGTTTCCTTTAAAGTAGCAAGTCTAAAGGAAATCATATTGTTTGAAATTGCTTCCTAAGAGAAGAAGAAAAGGAAGATGGAAAAAAGGAAAATGTGGAGACAGAAGGAGTGGGAGCACATACTGGCAACAGAGATCGCCCAGTCAGTGTGAATCAGATGGATATTTCCGTTCTCCCTCTGTTTTTCTTTCTTTATTTTTTTATTTTTTGAATGTCTAAGATTCCGTTCCCACCGATGCCATTCTGAACGGCTTTTGCCAACACAACATAGCACAAGGGTTTGTTGAGTTCACGTCACTGAATGACAGTCATTTCCAAAGTATCTAATGTGAAAAGACTTTAGAATCGATTTTAAAACTAACTTTACATTAAAACTATACATAACAAATATGGAGAATATCTATATGAGCTAAATTGTTTATTTGTCAAATGACAGTATATAAAATAAACAGTCAAGATTGAATCATTGAATTTTCATTATTAGATTCAACACTTTATACTGAAATTTCATTCTTCAGTAAACAAACCCCGAAAAGGGAATGATTTTGCAGGTCGTGGCCATAGATAATTGTTCTCTACTTATTCTTCCTGACTTTAGTTTTGTGGTGTATTACGATCCTTGCCACTGTTCTTAGCATGAGGCAGCACCTGCAACACAATTAGTTTGCACAGGCAGCACAGCGACTGTACATGCAACAGCACGTATCGATGTGCCGTCCTGTTGCAAGGAGGTTTGGTGTGGTCCTCCTAGCACAGTTTGTACAGGGACGTAGAAGGGTAACAACCCAGTTTCTGCCCCTTTGTGCGAAGAGGGACTAGAGTAGCACTACCAGAGCCTTACAAAATGACCTACAGCAGGCTACAGGTGTGGATGTTTCTGACCAAATTGTCAGAAACAGAGTTCATGAGGGTGGCATGATGGCCAATGTCCTCTAGTGGGACCTGCGCTCACAGTTCAGCACTGTGCAGCTCAACTGTCATTTGCCAGAGAAAACCAGAAGTCTGCTATTGGTGCCCTATTTCTCTGCAAGGATGAGAGCAGGTTCACACGGAGCACATGTGACAGACGAGAAAGAGTCTAGAGATGCCGTGGGAACGTTATGCTCTGTGCAACATCATCCAGCATGAGCGGTTTGACAGTGGGTCAGTAATGGAGTGAGGAAGAATTTCCTTGGAGGGTCACACAGACCTCCATGTGCCAGCAATGGTTCACTTTCTGCTGTTAGGTACTGGGATGAAATCCTCAGAGTCATTTTCAAACCTTATGCTAGTGCAGTAGTCCCTGGGTTCCTCCTGGTGCATGATAATGTGATAATGTGGCTGAAGTGTGTAGGCAGTTTTTAGATTACAAAGATCCACCATCTCATCAGGATCATGCCCAGACGATGTCGTGAGTGCATACAGACACGTGGGGTTCATACACACTACTGACCTATATTATGAGTTGCTGAGATGAACTTCATGCAAGTTGGATCAGCCTGCAACTTCAGTTTTGTATTTACATTTTTTATATAATTTTGAATCCAGCCTTCAGGGTATTGATGAATTTGGTTTCCGTTGACTGTTGTCACACAATTTTGTACTAAATAATTTTGTTATTTAGTACATAAATAAATACATTTTCAAATTAAATATTTCATTCATTGAGATCCAATGTGTGATTTAAGTGTTCCCTTAATTTTTTTGAACTGCGTATAAAGTCCTGTGATTTCATTGGTGCTTTTTTTTATTGTTTCTGAATTAACTTTCGCAAAACATTAATGTTAGATTAGACATTTTGACATCTGCTAAAAAAGTAGGATGGGCTTCATTCAAACTGTCTATTCAATCTGTCCATATTTGGCCCTTCTACTGGAGATCAGCAAGACCAGAACTAGGGTTTGGTACAGAATGGGTGTGAGAGGGCAGTCAGAAACAAACCCCCACACACATATACTTTAAAGGTAACTATCTAGTGTGGCTCCAGATAGTGCTTCATAAAACATTTGAGGTTTAATGGGTATTCGAGTGACAACATCCAGTAAATAACATTCAATTGAAACCCATTTCCAAGGAACCCTTAACTGTTTCTAAAGAATACAACTAAAACTGGCATCTGGACAACCTGGGAATAGATCAATTTGAGTGCCCGAGCAAGACACAATAATACACTTATTTCATTGCTTTTACAACTTTTATGCGGTTAGAATTTCATTTAAGAGTAACAAAAATCTATTTAGAGACAATATACTTTATAGAATGACTGGAATTTAGAGCAATTTATTTAAGGGCAGATTGACGCGGCTTGAGTGGCATTTACGGAAATGAGGCAGCGCTCACTGACGTTATTTTGGGAAACAGAGCAACACTGGACAGTGTTAATGTTAATATCTAATATTAATACACCTGAACTTACGTTTGACACCTTTGAGAGGAACAGAGAGGAAACTTTTAAAGGAGTTAATTTTTTACTAGTATTTACTTCATTAAATAATATAGAATTTACAGTAAAAAGCATCTCTTTGCGTATTTAAAATAAATATTCTCATTTTTATATTTAGAAAGATTTTTAGAACTGTCCTTGGTGTGAACAGTTCTTCTACCTTAATTATATTGAAACTAAAAGAAAAAAGTATTTCTTTTTAAAAAGAAAATGAAAGCCTGTCACATTTGTCTTGATGCATTTTTGTTATGTTTTTATATGACATTAGTATTTTTCATACATAGAAGAACAGTGACCCCTGTCATCTCATTTGATTTGTCTCTGTGATGAGAAGTTCAGCTATGCTACCTTCACGTGCTATATAAAAAATGTCCTACTTCCCACTTCTGAGGTTGTCATCATATTCGAATTGTAACTTGAGAGGTCGGTCATGTCCAATTTAATTTTTAAGTAGGACACTAGTATTTACAATAATTCTGATTGCATGTGAAGGCAGTAGTTCAGTGTCCTGCAGTGTCCTGAAAGATACATCACTCACACAGGGACAGTACAGAAGCACAAAGGCTGGCACACGTGATGTAGTTGGGAGACAGCTGCAGTGTGGTAAAATGATCACCCTATCTAGGCCTGTACAGGGTCATTCAGAGTGGCAGTTCTCAGGGCCCTTGGCCACAATGCTCTGCTCTTCCCTGCCATGACCACTGTTCCCATCCCACCCTAAAAATGGGACAGCCGAACTAAAATTAGAACTATCACTGCTGTGTTTAAGTTCATAAAGCTCCCCTCTCAGGCCCTACTGTAAATATGTATGTACAATATCATATAACATTACGTTTGCCCCTTTGCCTTTTTTTTTAGATGCAATGTCTTCAGAAAAGTAAACTTGTTGGGCTTTGAATGATTAAATAATAAATTGTTAAATGATAACCCAAAAAGTTATTGCTTGGAAACTTTCTGTCAAACTTGATCAAGTTCAAAGTTAATGTGATGAACTACACCTGGGGATTTTACATACATCCACCTACAATCACCGTAACACTGTAATAAAAATGTCCATTCATAATAATCATCATAGTTTTAATAATTTTATAGCTGCCTTCAGTTCAGTTCCTATTTAAAGAAAACTAAATAGGTAAGTTTTGGGTTTAGCTATTTGTTTGGGATCACTTCTAGACTTGCAAGGGAATTTTTGGTGAGGCTCATATGTGAAGATCAAACCAGTATGAGATTGCAGCAAGATTTTGATCTATTTATTGATAATCATGCACCCAAACACTAATGATATCCCCTTGATTTATTAAAAGGTATTTATTAATGAATGACTCTTTGATCATCAACACAGGCCATATAATATAGTAAAACCAACAGAGCAGCGCCATCTGCAGACTAAATGGGGAGACATCTAACATCTACTCCATCCTTAGTCACTTAGTGTGCAATGTCTATGTTCCTGTCGTTCAGTCTCACTTGTTCTGAGATTCTTTGTTAATCTAGATTTCATTGATATATTGACTAAAGATTCTCTTCATCAGGTTAACCACAAGCAGGCTTTATGACAGACTACAAAGATTCCAAAAGCAGATGAAGACATGCAGGAGACACATTTCTACATCCAGAAGGAGACAAATTTATAGTACATGAAGAATATAATAATGCATAAACCCTCTCAAATAAATAAATACTTTTGCTAGAGGAAAAAAAAAATATTAGCCTACTCAAAAACTTTAAAGGAGATACCTGTTGGCCTGCGATATGAGGGCAAGACTGATTCAATAATATTTAACTTATTTTTAAACACTAAAAAGCATGGTTTCTATGGAAAGAGACAAATTTCACTTGATCCTAATCTTTTACCTATTTTGCTCGCATTTTAGAAGAAGCAAACCAGGTTGCGACATTTGTTTGAATATTGTATTGTAAACTGATTTTGATGCCACTCTTAATTTTTCTTTACTTTCTTTTTCTCTTTCTTCTCATTGCCTCAGTAGTGCTGCCGTGGAGTGATGGGGGACTGGAGTCTCTTGGGTAATTTTCTGGAGGAGGTGCAGGAGCACTCCACGTCAGTGGGGAAGGTCTGGCTAACCGTGCTGTTCATCTTCCGTATCCTTGTGCTGGGCACAGCAGCAGAGTCATCATGGGGCGATGAGCAGTCCGACTTTATGTGTGACACACTACAACCCGGTTGCACCAATGTCTGTTACGACCGAGCTTTCCCTATTGCCCATATCCGTTATTGGGTGCTGCAGATTGTCTTCGTATCAACACCATCCCTCATCTACATGGGCCATGCCATGCACATCGTTCGCATGGAGGAGAAGCGGAAGCAGAGGGAAATGGAGGAGAAGGGAGAAGAGGACAAAGGAGAGAAAGAGTATTTGGAGCACAGAGAGAAAGTCGAAGAGACAAAGACAAAGATCCACTTGAAGGGAGCGCTGCTGCAGACATACGTCATGAGTATTGTAATTCGCTCGGTCATGGAAGTGACCTTTATTGTGATCCAGTACATGATGTACGGCATCTTCTTGAATGCTCTTTATCCTTGTAACATGTCACCATGCCCCAACCAAGTGAACTGTTACATGTCCCGTCCGACTGAGAAAAACGTCTTCATTGTATTCATGCTGGTGGTGGCTGGTGTTTCACTGCTCCTCAGTGTGCTAGAGCTGTATTACCTAGGATGGAAACAGTGCAAGCAATGTCTTAGAAAATACGCCAATAAACACGCCAATGACATCAAAAGCAAAAACAGCAAAGTTGTTTCTGTTGTCCAACCTGGCAAGACAAGTATTCCGATGGAACTGCCTGAGACTGCTCAGCCACATCCCTCCCAAACCTGCACCCCACCCCCAGATTTTAACCAATGCCTAGCATCAAGCCAAGGTCCAACATCACCCCCACATATTCATTCTCACCATCTTCATCACATCCATCAAACCTGCCAGCCTTTCACAAACCGGCTGGCCCACCAGCAGAACTCCGTCAACATGGCCACCGAGCGGCATCATCACAGCCACGATGACCTGGATCCTTCTGAGGATTTCCTGCAGATGAGCTACGGAAGCCCTGAGGGTCGAGACCTGGGTGAGATGACACCTAGTGCCCCCTCAACTCCATCCTCCCAACCAGGGTTCTCCAAAGACAAGCGCCGGCTTAGCAAGATCAGTGGTACTAGTAGTAGTCGGGTCAGATCAAGTGATCTGGCTGTATAGGTTGGATTACAGGATGTCCCAGAGGAGGAGAAGATGGGTGCACTAGCCTTAGGATGAGAGATATGAGTTATGAGTGCATGTTTGTATACGTATGCTTGTGTGTTGGTACTATACAATGGAATATTTCATTTATTTGGGCTTAAATAACATCATAAATCATAATGGATAATGAGAGTAAGACAGAGAGTGAATCTGTATCAGAGCATTTAATCTGGTTTCATTGAAACTATTGTCGTAATTGCTAGAGTGTATGTAGATTTTTATAGGGTGGGGTCAAGTGATCCTGAATAAAAGCTTATTGATATAACCAGATGAATGAAAGATGAGAGGACTACTGAAATAAATTTTACAGTGTTATGGTCCATATATTATGAAAAAGTTTTTGGATTTTTGTTTTTGTGGTCTGTAATTCAAAACACTGTTTTTGAGCCAAAAAAGCAACAAAGCACTTAAAACGTATCTTAAAAAAGGAGAAAAACAGCACTTTGTACAGGTCACTTTAAAAAAGATTCTTTTTTTTAAAGTTTATCAATTTTATTAACATTAACCAGAAGAGAGTTTGTGCTGGTGAGTATGCTACATATTTACTGAAATATATGTGAAATAAATAATGAATTGTATGAAGTGTCTTATTTTATATATTTTTATAACCAGGGATGCAAATATGTATGAATAATTAACACATGAGAGTTACTTGTTACTGGCAGTAGATCAAAATATCTGCCAGAGGGTCCAAAATTATTCACTGACCATTCAAACATTATTGTTCAATCTCTTTATATAGTATTTTCTTTTGTTCAATTATAAACAAGACAAATTTATGCCAGAGGAATAGAGTTGGTCTTGGGAATCTTTCTTTCAGTTAGTGACATCTTTATTTCACTTCATTTCTCACATATGATTTCAGTCAACAAGTTTAATTTCTTCCGATCTGTTTGCAGCACACAATAAAATATCCTAGCACTAATAATACATGCGTGATGGAGTTTTTTCCCCCATGCACATTACAGAATTATAAACCAGTAGGCTATTAGTGTATTCATACAATAGGCTATACAGCACACATCTTCAGCTAAGTAGACTTTTTTTAAACTGTTGTGCTCCAGAGGTGCAGCAGAACCAAACATCTCTCTCCAGTCATTTTCATTCTTTTTATCTTCTCTGAAGAAATTAAAAGACTCCACACTCCCTAATTTAAAAATAAACATTGTTATACATTATAATGTTACATCAATGCAGGGAAGTCTGGGTGGTGTTCACTGTAGTTTGAACTTGAAGTTGATTTGGGTGCTGATGCTTGTAGACTCAATCCTTTCACTCTGTTGTACGTCTCTTACTGAGCTTTCAACATTCTGCAACCTCTCATTCTGTCTTTGGTCTAGTCTGTCTCGTTCTCTTTTCATTTGTTGCATTTTCAATGCAACTCTTTGCAAGACATTGCAATGGTCTTTCCCTCATTGACAAGGAAGGGACATTGCTAGCATGCCCTTGATCCATTACTTCATGGTATATGGGGTTGCTGAAGCTGGTTGATGTATTTTAAGCCGAGAGGCATGGACTCAAGTGTCACTCTGCTGATTAATGCACAATCGTCCTCAGAGGTCACTGCGCACACTCACTGGTTCTTATTGTTTGACCATCCTGGAAACCTTCCTGGAATTGAGCTGTGAATGAGACCTTTACTATTTTTGTTACTGACAACATCTACTCACCTGGATCATTGTACTTCTAGGAATCCATTGTCGCTTCAAAGTATATAATTTTAATTAATGACTACTTCAAAGTTATGTACACTTTGCAGTCACCTACAATTCTTACTTTACTTGACTTTTCTATACTCAACCACTAGTGAATGATGATGAATATTGTCTGAACTTCTCACTGATAGAAAGAAATATGTTTATCAGTATGTTTTAGGGAACGTTTCATGTTTAGAGCCAGAGCTCCACCAACTTCAACCCTGAAGAAGCTGTGTATCCTGAGATCTGTGTATGTGTAAGTATTCTCTGTTACAGATCAGTATGTGTGGAGAACAACTGGCATCCGGGGGGACAAATTGACCCCTAGAAATTTAGTTATCCGATCTTTAAGGTCACTTAGAACCTAAACCAGAGGCTTTGTTGTCAACCATGTGATCGATGAAGATGTGCCATGAGTGGATGTTTTCTAAGTTTATTGGTTTCTTGACCAATCAGAATCATTCAACCTGAAGTGATGACAGTCGTGACCAGGTATAATTGCACTTCTGACTCCTGGTCTTCAATCATTACCGTATATCTGGTCCTGGGGTCTTTAATTTCTAATTTAAAAACGCCGAGAGATTCGTAATTGCAGGGGACACGGTCTGAGAGCCAACACGCAGAGATCGCGTCCAGTTTTCTGCGATTATATGCTCTCGCGTCACAATAATGCGTTCTCGCCATTTGTCATTAAAATACTCCATAAAAACCTACAAGAACGATTAAAATAATGCATCCGAGCTGACATTCAGGCTCTATAACTGAAACGAGAGACAGGAGGCGTGCGTGTGTCAAACTCGCTGTCGGAGAGGAAAGAGTGAGAACGCGCAGCTGTTGTTTGTGCATTGCAGAAGATGAGCATTGAAACCGTGTCAGATGTTTCAGTATCTATATGTATCAAAATATAGATATTTTTGACAACACTAATATTTTCAAAACTCTCTATCTGTCTGTCTGTCTCTCTCCCTCTGTGTTAGTATTTTCTGATATTATCTGTATTTTACAGATCAGTATGTGTGAGATGATCAACAGGCACCCTGGAGTGGATTTTATCTGTTTCTCATTCAACCGGAAGTAATGACGTAGTCGTGACCTTAGCGTAATGTATAATTGCACTTCTGATATAATATGTTATAATATGTCTGTGTATTTTTACGCCCTTAATGTATACATGCTAGTTGTGTTTAGGTCATGTCATACACTGTACCCTAAACTTATTTGGACACTAGATAGATTAGCTATTCGTTAGACAACGTTTTATGTTTTGCCTTTCTGCATTAGGAACATTACGCAGGTAAACGAGTTATACATGGATGACTAAGGGAAATGTAGTTTTACGACATTGTGTTTCCGCTGTTTCTCAGAATGAATAGGCAATTTATGAAACAGCATATCCCAGTATGCACCTCGCTGTAGCCGGTGTATTGCAGCGTTGCCAGATTGGGCGGCTTTGCGTTCCGTTTAAACATTTTGCAATGATTCCGCTAGTAGTAAGTAATGACGTACATCCGAGTGAAACGAAACGGAGGGAAGTTAGCGAGGCAAGAGCGAAAAAAAATTGACTTTAACACAGTTCAGATCAGCGCAGTTTTTGCTAATCTCAAACAAATCTTTTCTTTTGGCAGTAAATGATTTGGTTGTGTTTGTGAGTTGGGCTGGAAATCGTTGGCCCGATCTGGCAACACTGGCGTACAAGGAATGAGTGCAATTTGAAACCAGTGGAATTAACTTGCTGGGTCTGAAACCTTCAGGTTAGTGGTATTTAAAAGGGACTTTCCCTAGTGCGCCTATATGGTTTTATGTTTTTACTTAATATATTTAAACTACTGCATGATATTTGACAGTTTGCAAGGGGGTACGAAAGTTGCTTATATTCAGCTGTCATTGGCTGCATTTCTAAAAAAGAGAAGTTGCTGTGTTTGTGTCGCTTATAGAAATGTACTTACACGTTTATATATATATATATATATATATATATATATATATATATAAACTCAAAAACTAAGTATATGTAAAATACAGCTGCATACAATGTAGAAATCATGTGTTCAACATGCAATGTTATTAATAAGTGTTAAAAATATTTGATACATTATAAGTGGTCATCTTTCTTTTAGATTTTAATCACATTTTTGGCTTCACTAAGTCTGTTTCAAATGATCCTGTGACAGACATTCCATGTAAAACTTCATGTTCATGTCTCTTTCAGGTGCATCATGTGGGCACGTGTGGGTCTGATGAGTTCAGTGGCCCTCGGCTCAATGCTTTGGTTTCAAAAGAATAAGGCTGAACCCTCTCCATACCAGCTTAAATTAATTCAAGTTTTATTCAGACATGGGGCGAGGACGCCGCTGAAATCTATACCAGATGTGCTGGAGGTAGGAGAACTGATTAGTGTCGCTTCAATGCCCAAAGTTGCAATACTCGTGGAGATTAAATATAAAAAAGATAAACCTTTAAATAATAGGAATAATGATTTAAAGATAATACAAATACAAAGTATAGTGGAACAAATTAACAATGCAAATCTAGAGTATGTACAAATGTGGCATTATCCTCAGGCCTCTTGTTTCACAGAGAGGGTTTAGATTAAGCCAGGATTAGGTCTTAGCTCAATTAGGTTTTTTTAAATTAGTAGTTTTTATTAACGTGCTTTAGAAAAAAACACAAAACATTACTGGTTTGCAACTTGAGACAAAACAGTGGCACTGACATATTTTAAAATATGTCAGTGCAAGTTGCATTCACTTAAAATTGCTCAAACATGCAATTTAGTCTGGGACAAGCTTAATCCTTGTCTGTGAAAGAGGCGGTTAATTGTTTAAATGTCTCAGAATCATTTGTTAGCTTCAGTCTTAACAGCATTTTTTTTTTTACTCCAAGACAGTAGCATTGTCATATGTCTGTAATAGTCTACATGTTGATGCCAATTATATCCAGTATGACACATTTCTGCACCCTTAGGCCCAGTGGGTCCCTGAGCTACTCAAAGTGCCTGCTCACACAGAAATAGACTATATGGTTACAGACCTTAAGGGGGGACCCAGACCCCCAGCTCCGGTGGAGGACAGCTACAGGGCCAAAATATTGACTGTGAGTTTGTGTGTCACTTTCTTATACAATGCGTTAGAAACTGTGTTTATGCACTCATGATTAGAAACAGGTTTTCCTACTGAAATGTAATTATAACTCTTTCTAATTTATAGGTTTGGCTATTCCAGTGGGTTTATATGTTCAAATCCTATGTTAACATTTTAGAGCAGGGAAGGAGTGCCACTGTACTGCAGAGTTTAGCTCCAAGCCTAATCAAACAAACCTGATCAAGCTAATCAATGTCTTCAGCATTACTAACCTAAGGCTTTTTATCAGGGTTTGAGCTAAATTCTCCAGGACCAACGTTGCCCATCTCTGTTCAAGAGAACTGTGTGCGTCAAGCTTTGTCAGTTTGGCAAGGGTCCTCTTTCTCTCCATCGTGACAATACCCATATGGACAAAGCTATGTCAAAAAAAGAAAAAGGTTTATTGAGTCTGGTGTCGAACAACTTGACTGACCTGCAACAAAGCTCAGACCTGAATAGCTTTGGGATTGCAACCAAAACCCCTTCTCCCAGCATCTGTGATGCCTTTGTTTCTGAATGGGAGCACATCTCTGCAGCCATATTCTAACATGTAATTAAAGCTTTCTGTGAAGAGTAGAAAATTAAAGACCGAATGGTTTTGAAACGAAATGCTCAGCAAATATACTCTATGGGTGTGTTGTTTGGATGTCCACTTAGTTTTGGCAATATAGTGTCATTTTTCGGTATGTTTGTGTAGCGTTTTGAGTGCATGTTTTGAATGAAGTGGATTGATGGTAAATGGCTGTCAGACATCATGTAAACATTAGCATAACTAAATGCCAGGTTGTCATATAAAAAAAAAAGAATGACACTGAATCTGACCACTGCTTCCATAGGGTGGAACGTATCCAGGCCAGCTCACCACAGTGGGCATGCAACAGCTGTACAATCTTGGAGTGAGCTTACGAAAGAAATACATTGAGGAAGAGCCCTTCCTCACACCTTCTTTCGACCCTAAAGAAGTTTAGTGAGTGTTTTCGGCAATTATTTATTGAAATCTTTAGATTGCTTGGCAAAAATGATACCTTAAATTGTACTATATTGCTGAGACAAAAACAATAACTCTTTATGGAAAGGTTTAATTTCTTAACTACATTAGTTAAACTTTTATCTCTTAATCTTAGTTTATGTTCATTTTAACATCATCTAATACATATTAAAGTCAGAGGTTGAATTTATTACCATATTATTTAATGGACCTTACATGAACTAACAGTGAACGTTTATTTTTTATTTTTAAATTAGCATTAATAAATACTGTAGTTAAAGAATGTACAGAAGGGACCTTGTTGTGTGTTAACCAAAAATCGAATAGATTAGGACAATTTATCTGAATATATTTATGATTCTAAATTGCATCAAGCTTAAATGAGTAAGATAAACTATCTGTCACTGATTTACAGCATTCGCTCTACCAATATTGTACGCACCATTGAGTCGGCTAAGTGTTTGGTGGCAGGACTGTTCCAACAGGAACAAGCAGGTAAGGTGGCAGCTCAGCGATGCTTTTTGTGTGGTTTGGTTGAGTAATGGATAGGATGAGCATTACACACTCCTGTGTTTGCCTTTCCGTGTTTGATTTTCTCCCACTCTAAGGTGTTGTGTCCATCCTCACTGACAAGGCAGAAAATGAAGTCCTCTATCCCAACTATCATGCCTGCAAGCTGCTCAGTCGGCTCATGGGGTAAAACCTGCTTTATTTTGATAATAATAATGATCATTAGCAAATCATTCATACTGAATTATAGCTAACAATCCAAAGTTAATTGGGAAATGTTAAAATTATTATTAGTTGGTGAATATTTATTACAAAGAAGTGTCAGAAGGTGCATGTACTTGATCAAAAACACAGTACCGGTACAAGAATAATACAGTGGAATCTGGTTATGTCGACGGCCTTGGGGGTTGCAAAAAAGCATCGAGATAGCTGATGATCGAGATAACCGACAGCCAATATGGCGATTTATTTGATGAAGTGATCGGCATGCTATAAAAATGTACTTATACTGTATATGTTTGCTAACAACAAAAGGCATATGTGCACCAACTAACAGCAGAGATTTACCAGTATACAATAAAAACACCTTCGATTCTTGATGCAAACCTTTAATTATATTCTCCAACATTGCAAACACAATGATCACTCACAGCGTAAACACAGTCACAACATGCGTGTAAACGCATTCGCTCATAACATATTTGTGAGGTCATCACGCTGTACTAGATTGCATACTTTCTTGCGTTCTGCCTGTCTAATGTGCTTTCTCAACAAATTTGGCTTTGTCCCATTTTTTAATAACCGGGTTCTTCAATCCGCAGCGGCGCTGAGCAGAGTGCACGTCAGAACAGAAGCAGGTGTATGTGTGTGTTCATCTAATACTCATTGGTCGGTGTTACGCACGAAGTGCGAATTGTGTGTTATGTGTGTGGGTGTTCTGTTTCTGTTTTCCAGCATTCATTGGACCTCCGGGCGATGACGTCACAGATTGACCAACCAATCCAGATCACTCACCGTCCATAAGAAACCGGTTCGCCTTTGTCTGATCAGCGTTGCACACTCACTTGCTGTCTGTTTGAAACTTTGTTGTTTTGTGACATTGTGTTTAAACCCCGTGTATGTTGTTCTAATAGTTTGATTATGTCTCATGTCTTTTGGTTGCTTAATGTGTTATTTACCGTTCCTAGTCTTTTTGGTTAATCACTCTGTGTAAACCGGGAAGTGGGGGATAGGTAAGTATGTCGCGACATACATAGTGCACCATGTAGGACAGGGGTGTCAAACTCAATTGCACAGGGGGCCAAAATCCCAAAAAACTTCAGGTCGCGGGCCGAACAGGATAAACATTTATTGAAAACACTAAAACTAAACTTTTAAAACTTATCTTTTTAAAAATTAGATGTGAAAAAAAACAGACAGAAATATTATTCTGGAATAAATCAACTTATACCTTAAATAACTTAAAAATATAAAAATATTTAAAAAATACTTAATTTTTTTTTAAAAAATATATCCTGTCTAAATTATACAAGTTAGAAATAAATTAAACAAGTAAGTAAAGTAAAAGTAAGTAAAAGTTAAAAGAACAAACATTCAAATTTCTTTACTCTTATGTAATTTTATATAAAACTTAAAATTATTTATATATAAAAGATTTTGCTCTCCATAAAAATATATCCTGTCAAAATTATACAAATTCAAAATATGGACATGCTGCATAACAAAACCTGGAAATCTAAATACAATTTTTGCTTTTCAGCAATAACAAATCAAATCATTCAGTTGAATTTGCTCTTATGTCATTTGTCTCATAGTGCCGTCTTATTAAATTATTTAATTACTGCCACATTAGCTCCGCAAATGTATGTCAGTAAACATATACCGTATTTTCCCGCATATAACCCATGGGTTATAGCAGATTACAAACTATATCACTTTTTTTTTTTTTTTACACGTAATAATATTTCAATATATTTGTTACGTCCCTAAGGACGTAATGTTTTTTTTTTTTTTTTTGCGCTGTATTTTCTTTCTGGCGCTTGTACTCTGACGCACTCTGACAGCCTGCGCTGATATGCTGTCTGACCTGTCAATCATGCAAGAAGACGTGCTGCCATGAGGGCGGGCTCTTCTCGTCTGATGATCAACACTTGCATTTCGCGCACAAGCACTGTGTACCGAGCCTGAACAGTTATGGATAATTGACAATAACAATCGCGCGGTACTAGCGCGAGCGCGAAGCATCATTAGCCACTTACTGTTTAATACAGGAAGTGTTCGGCGGGTCAGCTGGAGCGCGGGACATCTCGCGGGCCATTAATAAAATGCTCTCGCGGGCCGGACATAATTACACGCCGGGCCGGATGTGGCCCGCGGGCCTTGAGTTTGACACCTATGATGTAGGACATGTTAGTAAAGAAAGTGATAAAGGATGCTGTTTTTCAACATCTGGTTGATTTTCAGATCTTTGTGTTACCGGAGGCAGATGATGCTGCAGTTGAGTCGTGTTCGAATAAACCTGTCAGGGAGGAGGAGCAGAACGTGGCTGCCAAGGTGGAAGCGGAGGCTGATATCAAGGCTGCCTTGCCGCCCTTCTACCCGTTTTCCCCATCTTCCAGTGAGGCTGGTGGTGATGCGCGACTTAAAGTCCGACTCCATCGAATGCATATGGATGCACAGGAGTGGGCTGAGACACGCAAAGCGGAAATGGAGCTGCGTCTTCAAATTCGCACGTTAGAGATTGAGGCAGAAAAACAGGTAAAATTGCGACAGCTTGAGTTGGATTCCAGGAGAGGGGTTTCTGACTCCGTTGCGCAATCTAGTCCTGCTGTGAATTCAAGTGTCTCAAGAGATGTTTCAACCGCTACTTTTGACATCAGTAAACACATTGCTTTAGTGCCTCATTTCAGAGAGACAGAGGTTGACACTTATTTTACGGCCTTTGAGCGTATCGCTTCTGCACTTCGTTGGCCGAAAGAGGTATGGCCTCTGTTGTTACAATGTAAGCTTGTCGGTAAAGCTCAGGAAGTTAGTGCCGCACTACCTTTAGAGGATAGTTTGCAGTATGAGTCGATGAAGAACGCTATTCTTCGTGCTTATGAGCTGGTGCCGGAGGCTTATCGACAGAGATTTAGAAACCGGAAAAAGACAGTACAACAAACGTTTGTAGAATTTGCCCGTGAGAAGGGAATTCTTTTTGAGAAGTGGTTGACAGCAAGTAAGGTGCAAGATTTTAATTCCTTAAAGGATTTGATGCTTTTAGAGGATTTTAAAGGTTGCTTATCAGAAAGAGTTGTCACTTATTTAAACGAACAAAAAGTCACGTCTTTGTCTGAAGCTGCAGTTTTAGCTGATGAATTTGTTTTGACACACAAAAGTGTATTCGTTCCGACTCGATCTGACAAATTGCTGGTTGCGTCTGCGCCGAAAAATGAGAATCCTCGTGTTAAGGATGGTTTAACACCACCTAAAGAGACACGAGAATGTTTCTATTGTCATAAAACGGGGCATGTGATTGCTGATTGTTTGATTTTAAAACGAAAACAAGGACAACCAAAACCAGTTAGTTTTGTGAGAACTGTGCCCGTGCGTGATGACGACGCGCAGAGAGTTGATGAGTTTGATGAGAGGTTTAAGCCATTTGTGATGAAAGGTTTCTTGTCTGTAGATGGTAGACCTGAGGAGCAAGAGTCAATTCACATTTTGCGAGACACTGGAGCAATTCAGTCATTTATTGTATCTAATGTTCTTCCATTGTCTGAAAAGACATCTTGTGGTTCAAGTGTGTTAATTCAAGGTATTGGAATGGATGTTATAAAAGTGCCACTACATCGTGTACATTTACAATGCGACTTGCTTACAGGATTTGTTAAGGTTGGAGTACGATCTTCCTTCCCTGTGAAAGGGGTTACGTTTATCCTTGGTAATGATTTGGCCGGAGGAAAAGTGTCACCAGTTGTAGAGGTGGTTGACAAACCTGATTGTTTTATTAAGGATGACATTGCTGATCAATTTCATGATGTGTTTCCCGCGAATGTTGTTACACGCGCTCAAAAACGCAGAATAGGGAACGACATTATGATTAACGATTCATTTATATTGCCACTTTTTGCAGAAGAGAGTTCGTTGCCTGAAGTGCAACGTTCCGACGTGGTGAAAAATGAAAAGAAGATTGACATGGTGGCGACTGATTCCGAATTGCTGACTTTACCCATTACACGTGAGTGCATGATAGCATCTCAGCGAAGTGATCCTTCTTTGGCTAAATGTTTCTCTGCTGTTGAACATCCGAAACTAGTGAAAGACAATAAAGCTGAGTATGTGAGTGATAGTGGGTTATTGTTACGTAAGTGGAGACCTGTCACGAGTATGGAAAATGAGTGGGATGTTACCTGTCAAGTAGTAATACTAGGGATATCGCACCGAGTTTCTAGTGCGTACCATCCTGAAAGTCAGGGGGCAATTGAGCGTTTTCACCAAACGTTGAAATCAATGCTGTGCAAATATTGCTTGAGTTCTGGTAACGAATGGGACGAAGGCGTTCCGTTAGTTTTATTTGGCATTCGTGAAACGGTTCAAGAATCCCTTGGTTTTAGTCCTGCTGATCTAGTGTTTGGACATACAGTTCGTGGTCCACTTAAAGTGTTGAAAGAAGAAATTCTGAGTGAGCATGTGTCATCTAAGGAAAACATACTGGATTATGTTTGCAAATTTAAGGAGCGCCTGCATAACGCATGCAAGTTTGCAACTGAGTCTCTGGCTGTAGCTCAAAAGGGCATGAAAAAGCTTTTTGACAGAAAGTCTGTTAGTCGCGAAATTAAACCTGGAGATAAAGTCCTGGTACTTCTACCGATTCCTGGTTCTGCTTTGTCCGCTCGTTTTGTGGGTCCATATGTGGTGTCTAAGAAATTGAGCGCGACAAATTATGTACTACATACTCCTGATCGCAAACGGAACTTTCGAGTCTGTCATGTCAACATGTTAAAGTTGTATTGTTCCAGATATTCAGAGGAGAAAACAAAAGAGAACACAGAATCTGCTGCTCTACCTGCTGCCGTTGTTTCAACTTCCTCTGATGGGAATGTTGAAGTGTTATCGCAAGCTGTTGCGGAGTCACTGGCTGAAGATGGTGTTTCTTTTCACAATGCTCAGGTGTGTGCAAGATTTTCTAACTCCGAAGTTTTGAAAACATTGTCCACGTTTTTGATTAATTTATCTGAAACTCAGAAGCAGGATGTTATCAATTTGATTGATGATTTTCCTAGGTTGTTCGGTGATGTACCTTCTAAAACGAATGTACTACACCATGACATTCAGATTACCTGTGATTTTCCAATTAAGCAACATGCTTATCGAGTTAATAGTGTGAAACGATCAGTGATGAAAACTGAAGTCGAATACTTGCAGAAACATGGTTTAGCAGAACCCAGTTTTAGTCCATGGAGTTCTCCGTGTCTTCTGGTCCCAAAACCAGATGGAACATTCCGGTTCTGTACGGATTATCGAAAAGTAAATTCTGTTACAGTTCCGGATAGTTATCCTCTACCTCGAATGGAGGATTGTATTGATAATTTGGGTTCTTCGAAATTTGTAACCAAGCTGGACCTTCTTAAGGGTTACTGGCAAGTTCCCCTTACTCCAGAGGCTGCAAAGATATCTGCATTTGTCACTCCTGATAACTTTTTACAATATAAGGTTATGGCGTTTGGGATGCGCAATGCTCCAGCAACATTTCAGCGCCTGATTAATATTGTGTTATCGGGTGTAGTAAATTGTAATGCTTATCTCGATGATCTGGTGATCTATTCCTCTGACTGGTCTGAACATGTGTCTCTCTTAAGAACAGTGTTTGAACGTTTAGCCAGTGCATCCTTAACTGTAAATCTGGCAAAGTGCGAATTTGGTAAGGCCACAATTACATACTTGGGCAAAGTAGTTGGTCAAGGTCAAGTCCGTCCGGTAGATGCAAAGGTTTCTGCTATTGCTGAGTTTCCTGTGCCTACCACACGACGGGAATTACGCCGCTTTTTAGGTATGGCGGGGTACTATCGGAGTTTTTGCCGAAATTTTTCCACCATTGTACACCCCCTTACTAGTTTGTTGAGTCCTGCCAATGATTTTGTCTGGTCTGATTCTTGCCAGAATGCATTTGAGAGCATTAAGATCTTGTTAAGCAGTGCACCTGTCCTGGCTGCTCCTGATTTCAAACGGTCATTTAAGTTAGAAGTGGACGCGAGTGCCTTGGGCACTGGCGCTGTATTACTTCAAGAAGATGTTTTTGGTCTCGACCATCCTATTTGTTATTTTTCCCGAAAATTTAACAAACATCAGCTCAATTACTCGACCATAGAGAAGGAAGCCTTAGGTCTTCTTTTAGCTTTGCAATTTTTTGAGGTTTATGTTGGATCGTCTGTGTTACCTGTGAATGTGTATACTGATCACAACCCATTGGTGTTTCTGTCAAGAATGTATAACCATAATCAGAGACTTATGCGTTGGGCATTAATTGTGCAAAACTATAACTTGATCATCAAACACAAAAAAGGGTCTGAAAACGTTGTGGCAGATGCATTGTCTAGAGCATAGAGTAGTTAGTGAAATATTGTCTGCTTTAGACTTTATGGGGGGGAGTGTTACGCACGAAGTGCGAATTGTGTGTTATGTGTGTGGGTGTTCTGTTTCTGTTTTCCAGCATTCATTGGACCTCCGGGCGATGACGTCACAGATTGACCAACCAATCCAGATCACTCACCGTCCATAAGAAACCGGTTCGCCTTTGTCTGATCAGCGTTGCACACTCACTTGCTGTCTGTTTGAAACTTTGTTGTTTTGTGACATTGTGTTTAAACCCCGTGTATGTTGTTCTAATAGTTTGATTATGTCTCATGTCTTTTGGTTGCTTAATGTGTTATTTACCGTTCCTAGTCTTTTTGGTTAATCACTCTGTGTAAACCGGGAAGTGGGGGATAGGTAAGTATGTCGCGACATACATAGTGCACCATGTAGGACATGTTATGATTTTGTATTAGACACATTAGTTTAGTGAGAATGCCATCTTTTGTATGTTTTGTTATTGTTAGTTAGTATGGTTTAGTTAGGGCGTTTGACGCTGAAGATTATTTCTTTTGGGATTTTCTTTTGGTTGATAGATAGCTTAGTTGATTAAATTCAGTTAGTTGTGTTTTTGTTATGTTTATTTCTTTCATTTGGCATATCTCAGTTTTCCCTCCCGTTGAGTGATTTATGTCCTTTTCAATTTATGTATTGTTTGTTATCTTTTGTATATATTGTAAATATTCTTTTTGGGCACTTTATTAATTTATACACTGGGAAATAAACACAGAAATAGTTATCTTTGTCTTTTGGTTCGTTCCTTATATGTGGTTTACCTATATTAATTTAATACATAGACGTTAACTGTGTGTAGTGTTGCGTTACCGGTTTAACATCTAAAGGGACGTAACAGTCGGTAACCGCTCGTTACCGACCAATGTTAAAATATTTTAGAAAACCAATCAAATCAGAGAAGGCGGGCTTTATGTGCACACAGCTGTGAGTGCTTTGGGGATGAGCCCATGGTAGCACTTGCTGCTCATTGAGAAGCGTAAGAACGATATGTGCTTTCACTTCAGAGAAGCGTCACTGACAGAGCAACTAAATGGACCGCGATCCACGTGCAACGCAAACTCAGTGCATGCGCAGTGAACTAGGTACCATCATTAGTCACGAGATAACCATGTGAAGTGGCGAATTTGTGCTCGAGATATTAGGGTTCGGCGACATAAAAGAATCGACATAACCCATAAGAAAATGCTAAGACAAATAGGGAGTTTAGCGGTTCCAATTAAAAAAAGTCGACATAATAGGGTTGGCGAGTTAACCGAGGTCGAGATAAGTGGACTCCACTGTATTGTGAAATATTATTACAGTACATTTTAAAATAACTGTTTTCCATTTTAAAATGTATTCCTTTGACAAAGCTGAATTTGTCGCATGATCCTTCTGAAATGTGAATATTCTGATTTGCTGCTCAAAAAAACTGTTAACTGTTCTTAATATTGTTTTTGGAATTGTTTTTGCACTTTTTTCTGGATTTGTTGATGAATAGAGTTCAAATGTACTCTAAATTTAAAATTACATCAAAAATAGATGTATTTTGCTAAATTGTCATACTAGCTCAATAAAAGTATTTGTTTCTTTAAAAAAACTACTCACCCCAATCTTTTGAATAGTAATGTAAATGCCCAATATTGGCTTGTGACTGGTCTAACATCACGTGTCTGTGATTGACTGTGTTGCACAAATGTAGTCATCGTTGGACCGATTCATCCAGCGTTCCAGACATTGCTGCAGACCTCCAGAGCATCCAGAGCTCCTTGGGTGTTGAGCCTCATCAGCGTCTCGACTTCATCCTCATTAGAGATGACATGGTGGCCAGAGAGGTAAAGTGCCCCCTGCTGATTAATTCCACAGATGCATCTGCGTTGGCTTTGTTTCTCAAACACTGTACTGTTATATTATTGACCCTAGACCCATGGCCTGCCGCTTCCTACAGCTCTGGAGCACTGGAAGAATATCGTTGAGCAGAGAGCAGTAGATACGATGTGTTACATCTATGAACCCAGTAAGAGGTGAGGGGCCAATGAATCCTGCCATTGGTTCTTGAGAAGAGATGAAGAGGTGTTGTATCAAGAAGTTGCTTATGGTTTAAAGTCTCTCTAAATATGTTTATTTGCTTTTTCTTTGTCCTCAGGCAGAATTTACAGATGTGTGTGGGTCCACTTCTCCACTTACTCGTAACCAACATTGAGGACAAAATTCAAGGCATAACTTCTAAACAAGACAGGTCTCTTCATTTTTAATAGTGTGTCTGTTGTTTTATAACGTTCTGGTAAAAAAAAAAAATGCTTGTGCAATCTGTATTTCAAGCTTAAATGCCCTTTAACTTTCTCTAATTGCTATTTCCAGACAGCAAATGTCAGTTACAAAACTTGAGAGGTGCTGCCTCACAGTGGTCAAACTCAGAGATCATGTGTGTAAAAATCCTCTTGAAAACAAGATTTTTGAGTTGCTGTTTGTATGTGTTTTTTGTTGTTGCAGAAAGTTGTTCCTGTACTCACTGCATGACACCACACTCATGCCATGTCTCATGGCTTTGGGGATTTTTGACATGAAATGGCCGCCGTATGCAGCTGACATCACACTGGAGCTTTACCAGCACCGTCAAACTAACCAGCACTATGTTAAAGTATCTTACGTTGGCCAGGTAAGACCATTCACACAGTAATCAGGAGCTCATATGCTTAAAATGTTGTTGTTGTTTTTTATGTTTTGAAAAAAGCATCTCTTATGCTTACCAAAACTAATACTGTCAAGCATTATTACAATTTAAAGTAACTGTTTTCTGTTTTAATAACTTTAAATATTTTTATTATTTATTCCTGATGGCATAGTTGAATTTTCTGCAACCGTTACTTCATTGTCTTCACCATCACATGATCCTTTTGATTTGGTTCAAATTTCTTATTAATGTTGAAAATTGTGGAAAAAATTGTGGAAACTGTAATACATTTTCAAGGACGCTTTGATGAATGGGATGAACAGCATTTAAAATATAAATCTTTTGTACCTTTGCAAATATCTTTCTCTTTTGATCAATTTAAGAAGTCCTTGCTTGATAAAAGAATTTTTTTCTTTCAGAAACATTTGAATAGTATTATAACTTTTTGAGGCTTGTAATTTCTGACATCACTGAATATTAGCAAGAACTTGTTGCTTGTTCCTAAGTGTCTTTTTTCTGCTGTCTATCCACATTTGAAGCTGTTATTGATTATACCTACAGGACCAAAAACTCCCAGGCTGCAGTGATGTTTACTGCCCACTGCACGAATTCAAGGCAGCAATGGCTGTTCACTCCCTACCTGATGAACATTACCATGCTCTCTGCAACAGCACAGATGACAATCCCAAAGTCTGACCTCTCACTCTCAACTGTTGTCTTTGTCCCCCCAAAAAATAAAAGTTTGGGTCTGGGCTGTAGAGTCCTCTGGAGTTTGGGTATCTTCTACATGGATTCAAGTGTTTGTAATAACAAACATGCAGAATCAGAAATCTTATGTTTAAATTCTATCAAGTCCTTCAAGGAAAAAAAAAAATCATGACCAGATGCAACAAGTGAGACAATATTTATCTTCAGTGTACAAGTTGGTAAACAAATTCATTCACAGGCTGTCATAATATTAAAGCAGAAATTAATCATCAGTCAAGTGTATGTTATTTGGTAAACTAATTTCCACTGTAATAATTATAAAAAAATTATATAAGATACATGACTGTAACGATAGTAATGGTATCAGGCAACACAACAAAACCCTGTGACAATTGTTTTATACGTTTCTTTATTAAAGTGGAAATCAGTTTACTAAATGTAAACTTGATTGATTGCTTCATTTCATTTAAGCGTACATTTTACAGAAAAACTATTGATAATGTGTGACTATTCAGACAGGAGTTTGTTTAATATCTTCATTAGGTGCCTTCATTTCGTTCAGCTGAGACTGCTCCAGGTTTTGTTCAAGGTGATATGCAAGTCAGTAGGGTGAAATTTCTCTTACATATTCGCTATTGATATCCATATTAAATTATGATATAATAAAAAAATTCTACATTTTATAGTAGTTTACTTTGTGCATTCACTGGTGTAATAAACCAAAATACCTGAAAAAGTACACAAATACACATGAAGCAAAGTGTAAACTTTAAAATGCAAAATTTATTTATATGGCTATTTGGTCGTTCTACGTTTTAAACTTGTGTTTTCAGACAAAACACTTCAACATTTAAACTTCTTCATTAAAGTCCATTGCATTGTATGTTAAAGAAGGATATGCATAAAAAGTCAGACAAGGAATTATCAAAGGAAAGAGGAAAGGAGGGGGGAGGGAAAAATCACATTAGACATTTTGGGATTCCCTTATTTAAAAGACACAGTCACTGTCTCATTAAAAAAGAAAAAAAAAATCTGTAGTCAAACAAAAGTTCACAAAATTGTATATACCCAAACAATAGCATTTCACCAATGCAGGTTATCCATTTTGTGATTTCTAGAATAAATCTTAACTCCATTTACCCAACCTTCATTTAAAAATTCCTGACTAATTTCAATAATATTGTTTTTTTCTGAAACATTGCCAGACCCCTACATATTTAGGGGCAGTTCACTGGTTCCACTCCGTCATTCAAGTACATCCCAGTCCATCGCATCTTTCTTAGGTTTCAAAACAAAGCTAACATTAAGTGCACTCAAGATTATGCCATTTATAAAAAATAATCATAACAATAGAAATAACAACTGTAGTAATTACATTAGTAATAACAAATTTAAAGCATTCTACACAACTCTCATTATACATATATCACCTTGACCATCAGGCTCCACTCCGCCCCCCTGAGAAAAACACCATGGGTTCAAGTTCTGGTTTAACACATCTTTATCAATTGCAAAGCAACCTCAGCTTAGTTACTTAAATAACAATTATTGTGAGGAAAAGGACCATTTAAACTATAATAACATTATATACATTAATAAATTCAACCTCATCGTCATACATCACATATCATTGGTATTTACAAGAATTAATATTTAAAGAAACAAAGCTTTGCTCCTCTTAATTTAATCCTGTGGCTTTTAACCTAAAATTTAAGACAATACATTAAAATACTCATGGAAATAATAAAAAACTAAACAACGGAAGTCAACAAAAATATAGTTGTCTGTGGATTACAGACTGACCTCACTGAGCAGCAATGCACTGGCGGCATTTGTAGAGCTTGGGATTATGTGTCCTTATGTGATTCTTCACATTTTTCTGTCTGAAGAAAGACTTGCTGCACAACTGCGAGAAATAGGATGAAAAATAGGATGAAACAAAGCTAGAGTGGGAGAGGAAACCATTAAATAACTGGTACTTTTTATTGTGGTGTTTTGTTACATTTTATTCAGCAGAGAGAAGAATGAAATGATGGAGTGACCACAGAACAAAATGGAATTACGAAATGTGAGCTGGATTCAAACCTGCCCCGCGTAGTCAATACGGGGGACATGCAAATTGCTTTGTCAGAGCTCTGAAGGTACTTTTTACAATATGGGCAATTAATCAACCTTGTACTATTAACTTTGTACAGTAGATAGGCACATTGCTAAGAAGGGAACACCCTTCAGGATCTCAGGAGACATGATACATACCGGGCAGGGCCAGTGTTTGCCTTCAATATGCTTGATCTGGTGCATAATAAGGGCATCGCAGTCCCTGTAAATGGCTCTGCACTGCAGGCAAGCATGTGCTCCACTGGAGGCCTGACCATGTGGACTCTTCTGCTGTTTCAGATGTGCCTGTCGAATGGATTCCAGTAGGATGGAACGCCGGCTGCTCAGAGGAAGCAGCTTACTTACATTCTATGAGGACAAAACAAATAGGGGGGACATAAAATCCTTTTATGTTTTTTACTAGTTTACATTTTGTCATTCTTTCAAACTGACATTTGAGTTCTACTTCCCTAAACCAGACTGCAGACAAGTTTACAAAACTTGCTTTTGTCATAAGAATAAACATCACCTAGCATTAGGAACACTTTTATCACCTTTGTCTTTGTAGGTTCTTTCTTGACTTTACAGCTCCTTTTGCTGACTTGGGGGTGTCTAGAAACTCGGGTAACCTGTGTCCCTTGGGACACAGTGGTTTCATCCCTCTCCGTCTTCACTCCAATAGCAATCCTTTGGGAAAAGGGTGAGTGCCTGTTGCCAAGTCCTGCCCAGTGAGGCCCATTTAGACCGGTCCGATCTGGCATAATCCTGGCCCTCACCCGATCTCTTCTACCAGGTGACGAATCACAATGGGAACTACTTCCATGAGATACTGACCGAGTCAGGTAGATATCCATGCTCTCCTCCTCTCGTTTGATACCACTTGGCTGCCGACAGAACCCAAAGAGGAAGCCTTGATCCAACAGTTTGATGGGTGGTTTGCTCTGACGCTTGCCTAGGTCAGAGGGATCGTTGGTTGGGAACGGCTGGGTTAGGGGCAAGGGGTCAACTGGCTCTTCCTTTATCGTTTTGTAAAGGGGATGGCTATGAAGATGCTGATGGTTGGAAGCATCCAAGTTCATAACGCCATACTGAACTTCAGGACTCTCCTTTCTTTTCGAATGTTCCTTAATTTTTCTGTTCTCCTTCACCTGTGCTCCTCTTTCAGTTCTGCTATGATTTGCTTGTGGGATTCCTGTAGCATGGTTGCATTTTGTTTTGCTTTCCATTTGTTTTGAACTCTTAGGTTTGACTGTTGGCGGACGTCCAGGTTTGTGCCGCTTTGTGTGTTGCGAATTTGTTGTGGCTACCCTTACGGTGCGATCTGTTGGTGGGCGACCCCTACGTCCTGGTGCTTTAGGAGAAGTTGCCTGGGGGCTGCAGACAGTATTGCGACGGTGAATAGGTTGCAGGATGGCATTATCCGATGATTCTTGTTTTATCCTGAGCATAGTGCTTTTCGAAGAGGAAGAGACATTGTGTGCTGGTACTCTACCTCTTCGTGCAGGTTGGGAAGGTGCTTTATCTTGATTTTTATGGTGACGTCTGAGAGTTCGATCGATTGCACTGGAGTCTGTGTGCAGTAATGACCTGCTACGTGTAGCTCTTGCAATTGGCTGCACAGGATCATGCCTTTTCTTTTTGGACCTTTCTTGGCTCCAAGATTCTGGGAGTTCAACTTTCACTGGTCTGTTCAGCAAGTCCATTCTGCTCATGTCACAGAGAGACAGAGAAGGACTAACAGCAGCAAGCACCCCTAAATTGGTTCCGAACCCCAACGGGACGCCTTGTGCACGAGGTTTTCGCCGGGCTGTGAGCGAATAATCACTGACTTTTAACTTCCTAAGCCGTTTTTTCTGCCCCCACCCGGATAATTCTTCTGGACCAGGCACCAATGATTTCCTCTGCAAGCCAAGGAAGCTAAGAAGACGGTATTTCTCCTGAGCACGGGGGCTGTGCACTTCATCCTGAGAGATTCTGTTACATACCTTCTCTTCCTCATACTCCTCCTTTACCTTTACTGAGGTATTATGGGTCAAAGATGTTGCCTGAGATTGGGACGGATTCACTGAGAATTCATGCTGGGGCTTGTATGCCCTGTAGGAAGAGGACTTCCTCTTTCTTTTAATGGAGAGGTCAATTTTGGGCAGGAGTCTGCGCAGAGCAAGTGCAGCGCCAGGTGAAGAACGGAGCAGACGGCGTGATGGAGAAGAAGAACGAGTAGAGGTGCAAGGAGATGTTGAGATGACCGAAGACGTAGGACGGGAGGATGTTTTTTTCTTGCAGGATGGAGATTTGAAGTCCATGAGCTTCATTCTGCGATTTGGACTGCATGGAAAGCCATTTTCTTCAACCTGATAACTGGATGGGAACTGAGGATTTGAGGTTTCCGTTTCAGATTCATCTGTCACCTTATCAACAATCTGCTCACTGTACTGTGCTTGGATGTTCCAGGAAGACTCAGAGCCTTCTCCTTCCTCATCCTCTCTCTTCCTTTTGAGTCCCACTTTTCTTGCTGAAGCTGAAGAGTGGTCTCTCCTGAAAGGTCCAGGCTTTGAATTATTTGGTTCATCAGGAGTACTGTGTATTCTGGAATGTAACTGACAAGTCTCTCGCTCCCTTTTGATAGCAGAGCAAGCCTCAAGGGCAGGCCACATGCGTAGATGGCGGGCCATGGCACAAACCTCCGTCAAGATGTCCAGATTGAGATTAAGGGTGGAAGTGTAAGAAAACTCTAGTAAAGCAAGCAGGCTCTGCTCACTGAAACCTATATGAGAAACCATAAATGATAACTGATTAATGCCCTGAAGGATAATATAAAAGATATAAGTGTGTTAAAATAGGATAATGACAGTCTAAAGGTTAAGGATCTGCTGGTGAAATGAGATCAACTGAAATATATTATATGAATAGATTTTTTACAGTTAGTACAGCAATTCCTATTCTGTCTTATGACTTATGTCCTGGAAATCCCAATTTGAACATTTACTAATATTCAAGGTTTCAGTAGGACAATGGGAATGCAGTAACAAGTAAACTAATCAACCAAAAGCATCATCAGAGAAGATTACAATGGCTCACCTTAAATGAATAAAATATGCTCAACAATAATGCCCTTTTTAAACGAATGCAAAAACGATACTGAATCTGGTTTAACTTGAACAGCCTATGTACTGCACCCATACCTGTGAGGTCAACATGTGACTGGGGATCAGTGGCTGAGTCCATTTCAGTAAATAACTCCTGGAAGTACTCGCTCACCGCAGCAAGGACTGCTTTGTGGGCGACGAAAGACTGGCCATCACCAGTTTTTAACGTGATATCACAGAAGAGCCCTGATTCCCGTTGGCTATTGAGTTTGGTTAAGACTTGATGACTATGTGATTCCACCATCCTGGAGATAAGTCCCACATCGGAACACTAAAAACAAAAGCAAAGTGAAAGAGAGATAAAGTCAAAACAGTAGTCCTGACTGAGAGGAGGATAAATACGTTTAAAAAGCCAGTCTTACCTCTGATCTCTCAGATTGACTTCGTTGACATTCCTCACAGCCAAAGACATAGTCTCTGACCTGAAAATACATTCCTGAAAGGAAAAACAATTTTTATTAAATTATTACAGAGAAAAACTTGTCTACGCAAAAATGAAAGCCAGTGCCGTCAAGCCGCTCCTATTCCACAAGTAGCACAGTTCTGTGTGGGCATTACCCATTCTCTTTCACTTTCACATTACACAGGATAAATTGTTTAGGATTGCAAACTATGCAAGATGACAGCTAGTGTAGGAATCTCAGTTCACAGTTTGATGTTTCTTTGAAATCTTCTTGAGTCATCAGCAATTTCAAATTTGATCCTCAATTGCAAGTAGTTTATTGTCTACTTTGTATTGAATTTATTTGGCAAATTAAGGTGTTTGTAGCACAGCGTAAAATAGCCAGCTGTTCAAAAACTCAGAATATTACTCCCATCACAATAAGTCCTGACTTACCAATGAGAAAGAGTGAAGCAACAGATGTCATACTCTCCAATCACAAAACACTAACCTATATTCCAGAGGGACTGTCCCTGAAATAAATGGACAATAAATTGAACTGCATACGGTCAGAAATCAGAACGTTAACCAATCTAAAAACTTTTGGAAGAATATTGCTAAAATAAAATGATCTTACTTCCTGTAACATGTTACATCTTTGATCCTCCAATAAAAAAATAAAAAAATAAAATAAAATGATCTTAAGTTTAGTTGGTGTTTGACTAGAAATGTGAAGCTCAGCCAATGATCTTAACTATCAAGCAGTTCTGAGGATTATTTGGTTCAGTGTATTTCACCTCTATGCATTACTAAGTGGATATAATTCTTAGAAAGTAATAATTTAGTCAAAGCTTTTAATACACAAATTACAGCCTCTGTCCTCCTGGAATAAGCCAAGGCTAAGTGTCATAAGTGATCAACTCATTACAAATTCAACAACCTTTCAGTTACTAGCCTAGATGCTTAATCAAAAAACTACCATCTAATACCAAGCATACCTAAATGAGATCTGACCTTCCAAAACCAGTTTAAGAATTAAAAACATTAAAAGAAGATAAGGCGGCCCTGAGGGAGATCTGTGCCACCTCCAAATCCACCTTAAAGATGCAATGCAGCACAAAAGTCATTCTAAAATAATTCAAATCTAATTAACTCCTCGATTCAGAGGTATCAGTTCAGTAGGAATCAAACGTAAACATTTTTTCAACAATTAGACTTTTGAGTGCTTGATGAATCACTCCCTTTGATTGTTATTAAATTGTAAATAATTTTACACCATCTCTGATAAGTGTAAAGGCCTATATAAAGATTATAAATACATCTATGTTTACTACAATTTTAGTAAGCACGCATTTGCTATAAAGAGTCCTGTACCTGTTCATAAATTAAAAGCTAATTATATATTACAGTATTTACTGTCATGTTAGAAACAAATAAAATTAAGCTTAAAGCCTAGTTCACATGACATTTAAAGTCTACATGAAACAGAAGTTGAGATCATTTTTCTTCCCTATCTTGACAAATGAGTGAAGCGGCTTCACGACATTGGGCGAAACTAGTTTTTGTCCATTGAAAATTGATTGGATCATTGAGATCAGTAAACACTTCATCAGAAAAGAGATGTCATTACAAGAAGGAGGGGAACTTATCTTGATTAAAGCTAACAAGGGCACGAATTTTAAAAACAATAGTGATAAATCACTTAAAACTAATCTAATTTTTATTTCATGGTGAATAGTCTTGTAGTCCGTTGGCAGTTGCACAGCTCATTTCCATAAACTACTGGCATCACTGATGCAGGAAATCAAAAGAACAAAAAAAACCTCTCATAAATGCCTATTATTTCTAAATGTTTTTTTATAATGTTATACATTCACATTTATGCATTTGGCAGACCGTTTCCATTCCAAAGCTGTTTCCATTTCATTCAAGGAACATATTGACATTCTAATCAGTTCTTGCTTTCCCTGGGAATCGAACCCATGACCTTGGCGTTGCAAGCACCAATGCTCTACTGTTTGCTTATAATTAACTGAATAAATTAAGACATTAAACCATTTATTAACTTTCATAATGTTTCATAACCTATAAATATAAAAATAATTCAAAACTGACAAATAAAATGTAAAAGACACTTAAATAAAATGCATCAGCAGTAAAAATTAAATAGTAGAATATGAGAAAAATGACAAACCTTCCCACCAGTAGTGCTCGGCCACCAGTCTGTACGTGTCCTCCAGGGTGTGGTGCGACATGCCGGGTCTCTTCTCGTGGAAGGTAGCTATGGACTGAAGTCGCTTGTCCTCGGCCAGCACCTCCCGGTACTGGACGAAACCCTTCTCCAACTTTCTGCGGTAAAGCGATCCGCCGATCACCTCGAAGAAGGCAGAAGACGAGAGGGGCGCGCAGCCGCCGTTCACATACCCCGCGCGCTCCCGCTGCTCGTCCGCGGAGAGTTTAGTCGTGCGAAAGGTGTCATCAGTGTCATACTGAGCACTGTATGTGCACTCACTTGCCATTTTTACCGGATTATGTTTCTCAATACACTTTTACGTTCAGTGCGGCTTGTATGTAATCGTTTTTTTCCACCTATGTGTAAAAAGCAGGACTTTTTAACTTAGTTTCATCCGCCGACATTGAGACTTTTCTGAAGATAACGATGCTCCGAGAAGTGTCAATGAAGTTTTACCATCTGTCGGACATTCACAGCAAATCCTCAATTTGGATATTTTAGTAGCAAGCGTAATCAACCATATGAATAAATAAGACAGTCTCACTTAACAGGACTTAGGCATCCAGGTTATTATTATTATTCTGTAATGAAGAAGCATTGGACTAGTAGCTGATGTATTTTAGAATAAAGTCCATCATCTTTGGTGTTTAAAATGTGACTTTACATCCTATCAAGCGTGAAATATCGCAACTTCACGAGACTTTTGATGGTAACTTCCACCATCAAAAGCCATAAGTAAATCCCGACCACTTATTATAATTCAAATAAATTTGAATGACAAAAAAAACGGAAACGTGTATGGTAAGTTTTTCAATAGCCTAGTCGTTCCGACAAAATTAACTAAACACAAAAGTCAGTCGACTGAAAAATTTACAAATCTGTCAAATATCCAGTGGCTGCCATCTATTAATGTGAAATTATTATTTAGGCAGGTACTTAAGGGCCTCTTCCATCAGATGTAACTGCAACTGAATTAACAATGTGTCACGAAACGCAAACTACGTCATAACAGGAGATCCGAGCGTCCAAACGTCTCGGCGGGCGGCAATAACAATCGCGCGGAAGGGTCTTCCTCGCGCGCGTGCAACTTGTGATTTCTTGAACTCGGTCTCAGCACGCCGCGGCTAATCTGTCGCGCGACCTATTCGCGAGACGCGGGGGTCTTCCCGAAACACATTCAAACGGAACAGCGGCCTCCACAATCAACAATGCGATCCGCGGTTTCCCCTTAACGTACTCCGCGTCCGTTCGCGTAACGTTAAAGCCAGTCAGATGATCAAATAATCCAATTTTTAACTCGTAGTCCTCTGTTGGTTTCCATTCGTCAACCTAACTTCGCCTCGACGCCCAATTGCCTCACCCCCTCCCTTCCTTGACGCGTATTGGTGTATTCTTTAAAGAACAGTGGGTACGGACAACGCTATTGGTCATTGGGACTGTCACTCACCGAGCTGTTTTCCCTACTTTTTCCCTACATGAAGATAGGTTGTTGACGTCAGCGTTACCTTACTTAGTGTCAAGTTTATCAATATGAAAAAGGACAACCATGCGAAAATATTGTTTCGCTTCGACTCGTCTTCATTTTAGCCCTTCATAGATATTTGAAGCTACACATTCTCGAATTTATCGGCATGATTTATTGGCGTTTGATTGTCGTTTTGTTAGGTTATTATTTATTTATGTATTGTGCAATGTATGCACGGTTGTTCAAATCTATTGTATTTTTCGTATATTTAGCCAAATAAATGCAGAGGGAAAATTCTGTAATAAACTCATGTTGTCAACGCAGTGCTTTTGAAGTTTTACATTTGGTTAAATTATTATTTAAAAAGCACACACACACAATCTGGGAATATTTTGGAGGGAACAAACAACATGCACCCCAATACATCCCAATTTTATTTTAAACAGTATCTCACATTTATGATATTGTATTGGGCATATGAAACAACACACTAGACCTTATTATTGTGTTTGTCTGATATCTATGGGTTGTTTTAATCAAACAAGGTACACACACTTTTTCAATGCTGCATAAATGTATTTGACACAGACAAACAAAGAATAGCAACATAACTGACCAATGAGGTCACTGGTCCTTCCCTTACACACACCTCTATAGTCTTATTCAACTAATTTCTCTGCATCATGTGCTGAAACTTCCTATTTCCCCAAATGTTTGAAAGTGTATGTTACATTTTGGGAAATGGTGTTGTTTAGTGAAGTGAAGTTTAAGTTGTGGAAATTTGATTCAAGTAAAGGTTTGCTCTCTGTAGTTCAAGTAAATATATATAAATGGATACAAATAATACAGCGACTGGTGAATCCTCTGAATAAACACAAGGGATAACTAAATCTGATGCCTTCAATAGCAACTGTCACAGAAAATGAAACAGTACTTAGAGGTACTGAAGGAAAACAATGAGCAGACATCTAATGTGTTGTACTGGTGATGGATTGTCATGAATCAGTGTAGAATTACTGGTAAAGCAGATTCATAATCCAAACAACAATAGCTTTCACAAAGTCACACTATGTCATTACAGGACAGCTGTAATTTTTACAGGAGCATTATTGGTATAAACTGAAACATCATCAGCTTTAGGTATTGTCAAACTAATTTATTGTCTTTCCCCTAATCATAGGCAATATGAAAGGAAAACAATGTGCTACAAGATCCACAATGCAAGACACCATTGAAAGTGCCACATAAATCTGACACAGGAAGAACATTAAAGTCCTGTAATGTGCTTTGCCACGTTCATGACATGTCTACACTTCTGTTTGTTGATAATGACACAGGATGACTCAACTTATATGACATGGTTAAATTGGTTGTTGGATCTGCCCTCCATCAAGTTTCCAACATACTATAGTGGATTAAGCTTAATGATAGATTTCAGTTGCTCATCTAATCCTCCCAAGGTTCAAGAGCGCACTGTCAAAATGCATTACCTAGACACCATTTCTCAGTTTTTAATGTCACGGTTCAATGAAACATTAGTTGAGAAACATTTATCATTGATACCCTACAAGATGGGACATTCATTTCTCAACACTTTACAAGTACTGTATTAATAGCTGCTTTCACAATACTTTTGTGCTACATTTATTATTCAGTATTGTGTGTGGATAATGGATTGAAAGCTTTAATAAGTTTTATTTAATTGGTTTATGGTAAATCAGTATGTGATAAAACACACATGGATCATTCTAAGAAAACAGCACGATTTGTGTGCTACAATAGTGTCCCCCTGACTGATTGACATTTTCACCTTTTGCTCTGGATCAGAAAGATTGTCTTACGGTCACTATCAATATTCATTTATTTTTAACAATTAAATTATATTTAAGGGACACTTCATCGTGCTTCCCCAGTGTCTATTGTGGTAATATACACTGCTCAAATCACTTAAATCACACTTTGGATCTTAAAGAATGGAACAAATTAACAATCAGTAGTGTGTATGGCCCTGTATGCACTTACAATAATGTCTGGACATGCTCCCGATGAGATCCTGATGTGGGTGGTCATTTAAAGGATCTCATCTCCAGACCTGGATCAGGGCATCCGTGCCTGGACAGTCTCTGGTGCTACTTGGTGGTTTCGGATGCTCTGATACATAATGTCTGAGAGGTTCTCAATTTAGGTGTGGGGAACGTGAGGGCCAGTGAAAGACATCAATGCCTTCGTCATCTAAAAACTGCTTACACACTCTAGCCACACGAGACCAGAAATTATCGTGCACTAGGAGGAATCCAGGGCCCACTGCACCAGCATAAAGTCTGACAATGGCTCTGAAAATTTCAGTCTGGTGCCTAACAGCAGTAAGTGAACCATTGGCTAGCACATGAAGGTCTGTGCGACCCTCCAAGGGTATTCTGCCCCAGTCCATTACTGACCCACCACCAAACCAGTCATGATGGATGATTTTGCACGCAGCATAGCGTTCCCCATGAGATCTCCAGACTCTTTCACGTCTGTCACATGTGCTCAGTGTGAACCTGCTCTCATCCGTGAAGAGAATCAAGGGCCAATGATGGACTTGATTTTAATCTTTGCATTAAATCCAAAAACTTGCAATAATAAATACAATAAAATAAAGATAGTTTTTAAAAATAAAGAGAAAAGTTTTTTGGGTTTTTCAAGTACACATAATTGGAATAAAAAGTAATCATAAAAATAAGGAATATCTAGGAATATATAAAAATAAGGATTATCTAACTATTAGACAATTACAAGTGTTAAAATTACAATAAAAAGTGTTATTTTACATTTAATTACTTTTGATTACTGACAGTTTGATCAGAAGCATGCACACCAGTGGCCTGCTGGAGGTAATTTTGTAGGGCCATCCTGGAAGAGCAGGACTGCCTGAGCAACCAGGTTGGGTTACAGGTATTTCCTTATGCTGCAGACAGTGAGAAAGACCCTAACAAACAACAAAACTAAAGACAAATCAGTCAGGAAGAATAAGGAGAAAGGACAACTGTCTATGGCTACCACTTTCAAAACTATTCCCTTTCTTTGAGGGTTGTCTTGCTGTTGACTCTCCAGTGTCACAGTTCTGTCTCTGTTTCCAGTGTTATTAGTGTTCTAGGGGACAGAACCGTGACACTGCTCTCTCTCCCATGTGTTTTTCTCATTAGCGTCTGCCCCGCCTCCTTGTTTCCCATAATCATTCCCAGCTGTCTCTCATCACTACCTTCCTTCATGTGCCCTATATAATCCCTCAGTGTTTGCTGTCTGGTGTTGCGTCATTGTCATTCATGTGGTCTGTATGCCTGTCTTGTTCCCTGCCCTGATTTCCTGGTTTATTCATGTTCAAGTTATGATCTTTGTTTACATTATGTTTTTCCCCCTCGTGGGTTGTTCTTTTGTGTGTTATGTTCTTTTGTTATATAAATAAATTCCTCTTCACCCTGCACTTGAGTCCTCCCGTATTGTATCGTGACATCCAGTGCATCTGTTGTCACTTTCAAATTCACCAAAGAAATTGATAAAATCACTTGTGCTACCTAATTAGAAAGATTGATATCCCTGAAGTTTAATTTTCTTGGTGATACACTGTGATGATTTGGTGTTCCTTTAATTTTGTTGAGCAGCACTCACCTAAAGGATTATTAGGAGCACCATACTAATACTGTGTTTGACCCCCTTTCGCCTTCAGAACTGCCTTAATTTTACATGGCATTGATTCAACAAGGTGCTGAAAGCATTCTTTAGAAATGTTGGCCCATATTGATAGGATTGCATCTTGCAGTTGATGGAGATTTGTGGGATGCACATCCGAGGCGCAAAGCTCCCGTTCCACCACATCCAAAATATGCTCTATTGGGTTGAGATCTGGAGACTGTGGGGGCCAGTAGTACAGTGAACACATTGTCATGTTCAAGAAACCAATTTGAAATGATTCGAGCTTTGTGACGTGGTGCATTATCCTGCTGGAAGTAGCATAAGAGGATGGGTACATGGTGGTCATGAAGGAATGGACATGGTCAGAAACAATGCTCAGGTAGGCCGTGGCATTTAAACAATGCCCAATTGGAACTAAGGGGTCTGAAGTGTGTCAAGAAAACATCCCCACACCATTACACCACCACCACAAGCCTGCACAGTGGTAACAAGTGGGATTTGAGCAGATTGTGAAATACTCAGACCAGCCCATCTGGCACCAACCACCATGCCACGCTCAAAATTGTTTAAATCACCTTTCTTTCCCATTCTGACATTCAGTTTGGAGTTCAGGAGATTGTCACAACCATAACTGCACTGAAGCAACTGCCATGTGATTGGTTGATTAGATAACTGCATTAATGAGAAATTGAACCGGTGTTCCTAATAATCCTTTAGGAGAGCGTACACTGATCAGCAACTACATTAAAACCATATTCATGTCATCTAGGCTGCCCTCGTGGTGCCAAAACAGCTCTGATGGACATCACAAAACCACTGAAGATGGTATCTGACATAAGCAGCAGATTCTTTAAGTCCTGCAAGTGGTGAGGTGGGGCTTCCATGGATTCAATTTGTTGGTCCATCACTTTTCATAGATACTAAATTGAATTGAGATCTGGGGAACTCTCGCTCATGTTCTTCAAACCATTCATGAACAATTTTGTTTAGTGGCAGGGGGCTTATCCTGCTGGAAGAGCCACTGCTATCAGGGAACACCATTGCAATGAAGGGTGTATGTGATCTGCAGCAATTTTTAGTTAGGTGGTATGTGTTAAAGTAACATCCACATAAATGTCAAGACCCAAGGTCTCTCAGCAGATTATTGCCCTCAACATAACACCCCTTACAAAAAAGAAGTTTATTCAAGTGTGCTATTACTATACTTATTTTACACAAAAAAGTATACTTTCAGTCTACTTTTTATGTACTTCCCAGAAATATTCTTAAACTCACATTAAGTTATACTGACAGAAAAGGCTAAATATATTTGGTCTGTACTTGCAGGCCTACTCAATCTTTTGATCGAGATATACTTAAAGTGCTCCTATTATGCTTTTTTAAAGGTTTCTAAGTTTGTTATAAGGTCCCCTACAACAGCTTTACATGCAACAAAGGTCAAAAACACTTCCATTTTATCATAATAAACAATTAATTATAATTATTATTCTAAAATAACTTGTCAGATGAATCAGTCTCTCTGAAATCAGAGACCAAGTCTGTGAGCAACTCTGCTCTGGTTGGCCAGTCGGCCTACTCTGTTGTGATAGGGTTGTCATGAGGCAACTGTATCAACAGCAGGACATGTGTTAGCCGAGCACTAGCATGAATGACTGATGTAATACTGTATTAAAGTTCGCAAAACAAATCTTGCTCCATCCTTTATCTTTCCCCAAAGTAACCACAGACAATCTGCATCAATAGATACAATTTTAGGCAATAGTGGGCCTAAAACTTTACAGAACTATTTCAGTAACACAATAATAACGTGAGTTAGCAGGTTAGACGGAAACACAGTCTAAAACATAAAGCTACATATTTTATGTACTTTTCAAACTATTAGGTTGTGATTCTGAGGAGCAAGCTGAACCAAATATATTCAGAAATGGTCTCATCTTTCAAAAGCAAGAGAATCCCACATTGAACTCTGAGATTTGAGAAGCAATATGCTCACTGCAGAGCAAATGGGTGTAATTACATCTAGCTTGTCCTCACTAGCCTTCCAGCGAGGATGAACTATTGAAATTTGGGCCTAATGGGTGGAGCTAGACTATCCAACCACACCCCACCTCTACCACAAATATATCCTTCCACCCCATTAGAACTTCGGAGAGGTGCTGGACTGTTCTCATGTCATTAGACAGCCAGAGAGGAGAAACTGTACGTTATTTGTCTCTGCAGTGAGTACCACTTGGGTACTGATGTGCTTAAGGGTGGGGTCAAGTTGTTCGCAGATGGACAACGAACAACATAGGCAGGCGTTATGCAAATGTATTATCTAGTGACATAGAACCGTAACGTAGTGGGATTCAAATTACATACATTTAGGAGGTCCAGTGTCTATTCTTTCTTTTGGAAGAAAAAAACTTTATTTATTGTGCACTTTTGTCTTGACAACTTTGCAGAGTGTGTACATTAACAAACAACTAAATTGCACACTACATGAAAGGGAATATTCCTTTACATAATGGTTTACTTTAATTTGTTTACTCTTTAATTATAATTACGCTACCAACATCCTGTAAACTTGCACGTTTTGGCACCCAATACAATAGATTGAACATATTGATTTATAACAAAATCAGATACTATGCTATACAGAGGAATTCACAGAATTTTCCATAATTTATGAGACAATGTTTCCCCATCAGGTGAAGAAGAAACAGAAATTAACAGAAGCAGAATGCACATATAATCTAACATGATTAACAAAAAGTTTGTGAAAATATAAATTAAAAAAAGTACAGTTAAAGGTGTATTTCAAGTGGGCCAATTTAGTCCCAAGTGCACTGCTCAAAAAAATGAAAGGAACACTTAATCATCACAGTATAACACCAAGTCAATTAAACTACAGGGATATCAGTCTGTTCAATTAGGAAGCATAAGTGATCGAGTGACTTAGATTCAAATGAAAATGATAACAGATGCACTGGAGAGGCAACAGCAAGACAACCCTCAAAAAGGGAATGGTTTTGAAAGTGGTAGCCATAGACGATTGTTCTCTCCTTACTCGTCATGGCTGATTTGTGTTAAGTTTTATGTTTGTTAGGTGCTTGCCAATGTCTGTGGCATGAGGCAGTACCTGCAACCCAATCAGGATCTCTTCCAGGATTGGACATCCATACGTGTCATCGCAAGGTTTAGTGTGTCTCCCATCACAGCGCCATCTCATCAGGAACATGCCCAGATGTTGTTGTGAATGCATACGGGCACACGGGGGCCATACACTCTACTGACTTACGAGTTGCTGCGAGGAACTTCCTGCAAGTTGGATCAGCCTGTAGCTTCAGGTTTTTTTACATTGATTTTTGGTATGATTTTGGTTTTCGTTGACAGTTGTCATAATTTTGTTCTTAAATTATAGAATGTATATAAAAGTAGATACAAATATATTTCATTCATTAAGATCCAATGTGAGATTCAAGTGTTCCCTTAATTTGCTTGAGCAGTGTAGTATTGAAATAGTAGACTACAGTACATTGACATTAGTATATCTACTACATAAAGTATACTTAAAAATATACTTGAACTTCACTTAAGTCCTTTTTTTGTAAGGGACCTTGTCTTCTTCTCACAAGTGCACTATATGACACAGTCTGAGAGTTATCTGTGAGCTGTCTCACATCACACAAATCAGATAAATCCCAATGCATACTCTATGACTTTCGAAGTGACTAACAAAGGCTTCAAAGGAGTGAAGGGGGATCACCAGCCACTGCTTCAGGCTGCCTTGTGGTCTGGTCTTGTCATGATGGAAGCACAAACACAGACTTAAGTACAAGGCAATCTTTATTTGAGACATGGCACGAAACATTGAACTGGTGAACAGTGATGGGGCAGGTGACGTGATAGAGATTAGTCTTGGAGATCCCAGGTAAATGAAACACACCGGGTTATCCACCTGATTTAAAACAAATTGCGACTTGCACTGCTCCATGGTCAAACTCTGATGCTCGTTGTAGATCCTTTCACCAGATTTAAGTTTTTCAGCAATTTGAGCCAATTAGATCTTCTGTGTGATCAGAGCAGATCAGCTAGCTTTCCCTCCCCATTTCCAACAATGAACCTTGGGTGCCTATGACTTTAGTTCACTGGTTGTCCTTCCTAGAATCACTTATGGTAGGTACTAACCACCACAGACAAAGAACACCACACATCGTTTTAGTGAAGCTCTGACTCAGTCATCTAGCCATTACTGTTTGGCCCCCGTCAAAGTCAAGTAAAAGTTTTCGCTTACCATTTTCCCCCTTCTGCATCAAACACATGAAAAGCAAGAAATGACAGTTAATTTGATGCCTAATATATCCCAACCATTGACATTATAAATGTTATGTTAAGTAACTTCATCTGTCACTTTTTTTTTAATTCAGGTTTTGTAAAGTGTTTAATACATTTGGCTTTTAAATTAAACAAAACTGAAATTGGGTTTAAACGGAGAAAGACAAAATGAGGAATTGTAAAACAAGCAACAAGTCATTTTTCCTGAAAGATCTTTTTGTAGTCCTGTTTAAGAACCTGACCTGTTCTTGGTAACTAAATGGTATGACTTTGCTTATTTAACATGCATGTATGCATAGAACAATCCAAATCTATGGTCCTACAAACTTAATCGTGAAGTTTAACTCACTGAGTTCTGCTTAATTAGGATTTACAGTGTTAAAGTGTTTGTTATACTGAACTCAAGTTCATATACTTCCCTTAACACAGAGCGTGACACTGTTAAAGACAATAAAATATAACTTGCATAACAACCTACAATATAATACAACTTTTGATGCCATTTTTATCATAATACACATTTAAAAAGATGAATGCAGCAAACGTCTAAGCCCAGGCAAGTCATTTAGTACTTAAAAAAAAAAAAAAGTCTCACAAAATGTTCAAGCAAAACAAGACAACATTATATCTTAACATAAATTCCCACATTGTTAAGTATTCTTTATCAAGAAAGTGAAATTCAAACAGATGGTTCAACAGTAAAACATTCCTGTTCAATAAAAGCCACGAGGAAGTAGTATGTTTTTGAGAATTAAATGCATTTCTTTCTAGAGCAAAACATTGAAAAATAGTTTCAGACAGTCCATACTGACTCCATGTCCATGAGAGAGCAAGGGTTTAAAGTTACTGGTTTATTTTGGTTTCCGAGGATGCGGGTGCTAATAAAGAGGCACAGAGAACCATGTTCAGTGACTATGGTTCCTGAGGTGTGACGCTGGGTTCTGTGCCCACATTGTGCTCACTGCTCTGGGTCGAAACCTTGAGAACATCAGTCTTGGACCTCTTAGGTTCAGGAGGTTTGCACGCTGGGTCAGTGGGAGGAGAAGGTCTCTCTGTAATAATAATTTTATTACAGACCATTCAAACACAATTTAAGCAAATAATTGAAACATTAAGAAGAAAAAGAAATCCTAACTTTTGAAAAAAAAAATAAAACTTAAAAGCATGCAATAAACAGCTCTACTTACCATGCTTGGCTTTCTCAGAGGAAGACGGGGCAACAAAGGGAGTGGGGGATCTGGATACAACTGGAGTCAGTGAAATTCGCCTGAAAGACAAGTATATACTTGAACTATTGTGAATTTATTTATTTATTGCTAATACCATGGATTAGGCATTTATGAGTTTCTTCGACAATTTCTTAATCTTACAAAGCCCACATTTTGAATTGTGTCATGGTTAAAACAATCTGTGCTTTTACATGTGCCCTCGTAATGCGATTATAATGAAATTTTAGGAATAATGTTATTAATCTAAACTAATGCGATTAAGCTCATAATCGTAGTAACTATATTTGCATTAAACCATGTGGCGTACACGTTTTAAAAATCACAATAAACAGGCGTGCAAACACCATCACATTATTACTGCTCTGACCAAAGTGCGCATGTGCTTGGTTCTACACAGATACCATGTGGTGTTCACACAACTTTATGAATGAATTCTGTGATGATATTCTTAAGTTTTCTCTTCTTGTTCATCATCGCACAGAATATCCACTACACCCATACAAATGTATTTTGAATTTGATGCATGTAGATTAAAACAATGGCCGGTAAGATGCATAGGCTATCTGAGTGTGGTATAACCATACTTATTAGCAAATCATCAGAAGTGGGAGTGTTAGAAATAAATCGCTTTATTAGTGCACATGTAAACTTAGTCAATGTTAATATCACAGGTGTGCCAGCCTACCTAGGAGTGGGTCCTTTTGGAGTTGTGGTACTTTTGGAGATTAGGGGTCCAAGTGGAGTGCTGGGGGCTGTATGAGGTGTAAGAGGTCCTCTGCTGGATCCAGGGGTAGAGGGAGCAGATTTGGGTGTGCTGGGGGCTGTACTGGCAGCAACTGCTGGTGATTTGGGGGTGCTAGGTTTGCCCCAGCCCTCCAGGGTGTTGAGTGTGATCCTTCTGGGCTGAGGTTTGGTTTTTAGCCCTTGTGGTGTGCGTTTCTCTTCTGGACCGGACACACTGGGGGTCTTCAAGGATGCAGGTCCAGTTGATCCCTCTTTCTCCTTTTCCTGTACGGCAGGTATATTAGCCTGGCGAGGCACTGGGGAAGCAGTCCTACCATTGGCTGAGGGTCTCTTTCCCTTCTTCTCATTGGTAGAGTTTGGGGTCACCATCTCCAGTGGAGGTCGCTCCTTCAATGGGGTCCCGAGCTCACCCTCTTCAAATGACACGAAGGAACAGTAGCCGTCAGTGGAAGACACTGCCAAGAAGGAACCATCACGAGACCTGTTGAACAATGGGCATAACAGTAAATGTTATTCAATAACTGCCATTTTCGAAAATAAATTTTTCTATAACTTGAACAATAGCATTGCCTTGAATTTCATCATAGATGAAAATCTTTTTCTAAATAGACGAGTATTTCAGGCTACTCTCTTCTGTACGGTATGCATCGGTGACTCATGAGAAATAGTAGGTGGCATTTATCAATTATTAAACATTTCCCATTGTTCTTCTTATTTATAAAGCAGCAAAAAGTCAGGATTAGAAACTTAATTGAATAGTGCTATTTTCGACCAAAAAATTTTGGTTTCTGGTGCATCCCTAATATTAATGAAAGGAGAATAAATGTAAAGCATTTCTTAAGTTCATCGGTTTGATCTTCCCCTGCAATCACATAGAACAAGAGCACAGCTTGTGAAAACAACAGGCCCAAAGCATGATCTAATCTGTACAACATCTCATTTGCATGTGTGTCTTACCAGCTCAGATCACTGAGTGTGTGGTAGTGAATGTTAGACACGTATCCGAATGGCAGCGTCTGTTGTGTGTCGTAAAAGAAGATGGAGTCTTCTGATGCAACTGCAAACACCAGCCGATATGGCAAATTAAACGTGTTTGACACCGGCTTCAGTGAACCATCTGTAGGACAGAAAAGGACAGCATTGTCAGTTGCAAGTAACGTAAACAATAGCTCTAGAAGAGTATTGTTTGTACCTTCAGTTCTCTTTGTCTTCAGCTCAAAGTACACTGGGCTGCAGCGCACAGCAAGGGTCGCTTTTGATGGACAGGGCAGATGAGCAATGGGCCTGAAACACAATCAAATCGTTAAAAATATTGTCAAGCTTTTTATTTTCGTGCACAATTTCCCTGCTTGAAAGGGAAGGACACCATCAACTGAGGCCTTAACTGGATTTCACTCTTCTTTTTATTGCATCAATTATGCAAAACAGATGAAAGTGAAAAACCGGGCCACTCCGGGAATTGACGATGTGTAATGTTTGTGCACTTCTTCTGTGTCCAGCTATTCAGTATCTAGTAAAAACTCACGTTCTACTCGTCTCGCATACACAACTTTTTCTGTCTCCGCCCCATGTTCTGATTGGTTGAAAGACTACACTTTGCATTTATATTTTTGTTTCCTTGAGTTTCACTTTACACATATAAAGATGACCATGTCAGCATTTATGTTGGATATTAAAAATGGGTTATTACTTAAAATACTGGAACCACAATTTTTCATGCAGTTTCTTTTTAAGATTTTAGGGCTTACACTTTATACACTGTATACACTTTTTTAAATGAATCTCATATGTTCAAGGCTGCATTTCTTTGACAAAAATACAGTAAAAACAATGATATTGTGAAATATTGCTTGTTGCATTTGATCAAATTAATGCATATTTGATGAATAAAAATTAATAATAATTTAAAACTTATTGAATGTAAAACGTTTTAATGGAATAGTAGTTTATAAGCGATTAATGCATAGCTTTACAATTGAACATATACATTTAGAACACAAACCTCTTAAAGCTTCTTCTGGAGAACACGTATGTGGTGTTTGTGATATTCTCTCCAGCCTCGACACACCCAGCTAAAAATAAATGAATAAAAGATTCCATAACGACACAAGAAATGTACATGTAAATTTAGCCCCAGCCAAAAATACATACCGTATAATGTGTCAAATAAGTGTCAACATGCATATTAAATAGGTTGTTATAACAACCGGCCTCACATACACAGTAAATACACTTACAGGTACATTTTTTTAAAGTAAAACAGTCTACCCGGTGCAAGGAGAAATGACCCATCGGGTGTGAAGGTGAGTCGCCTGAAGAAAGATCTCATGCTGTCATCATGGAACATTCTGTAGTTCTTCACCTGCACAAGAGCCATTAAAACACATTTAATAAAGTTTGTTCAGATAAAACACACACACACACACATTACTTTTTTTATAAATGTTACATCAATATTTACTACCTACTGACAGCTTAGAACTAACACAAGAACTAAAAGGCAGATGTTCAGGCTAACATCTGAGAGCAGTAGCTTCAGTGATTATAATAGGATCGCTCTTGTGTAATTCATTCACAATTTGTAGAAAAGTTTTCCCAAGAGACTTTGTATACCCAGTACAAAAGTGCCAAAACTTTGACATTTATTTCCTGATGATTTGATATTTTATGATAGTGATTTCATAATGTCTATTTAATACTTCAAAGCGAAAAAAAGAGGAATGGGAGTGGAAATGGCTAATGAGCCAATAAGTGCTCCTCTGCCACCATCTACTGGTTATTTCTCATCTTATTTTTAAATGTTTGTTAGCAATCGTTAATTTTCCAGCATTTTGGAGTTTTACAAATGAGGATAATCTTTGAAAAAAAGAACAAATAATGTTTCGTTATCACATTAAACACAACAATTAAAACGGATAATATTTAGAGCTGTTTTGAAGCAATAGAAAGTCCACCATCAAAAGATTGTACAAATCCTGAAATGAATAAATTTAAAAGCATTTGACAATTTCTACTACAATACCATGATTGCACTTAGCGTTACTATGAAATCAATGGTCACTGCTGGCGATGGTTATTAATTACGTGGCAAATTCAAGCCCTTTCTCACTTGGTCTCCCAGCGATGTGTAACAACGGTGTCACGTGAGATTGGCCCACAAGTAAGCTTGTTCTGAGCTCATGTTGTGCAGTCTATTGGTCCAAGCTGATAAACCATTCAAACAAGTATAATGGTTTCATTTCATGTTAGTTTAGTTTTCCATTTGAGGTTTATCATTTGCAATAAAAATGGCAGCTCTAGCATGTTGGGCAACGTAATGGTGGCACCAGTGCAACCTCTTCCAAAACTAAGGCCACACCAGCAGTAAAAAAGGTTGCAAAATGAGACCAATGGGTTGCAGTCTGGAACCCTTAAAGGACAAGGCACACACTGTCCACATCAGGAAAAGACAATCCCTTAAAAATATCAGCTTTATAAAAATAAAAAGGCCAGCTGAAGATCCCAGCGACACTCACCTCTCCGTCTGCAACGGCGGCTGACGTCATCTTACTCACGCTGAAAGCTTTTCTCCTGTTGTGTGCACTGTACACTCGCATTACCCTAAGACAGAGATTTTACATGCTATCAGTATGCAAAAATTTGAAAAACCATGAAAGGTTTCACTTTAAAATGCTCATCACAAGACTCTTCTTTATGATGATCTACAACAGGGGTCGCCAACCTTTTTGAAACTGAGGGCTACTTCTTGGATACCGATTAATGCAAAGGGCTACCAGTTTGATACACACTTCCGAAATATCAAATTTGCTGAATTTATCTTTAATTATATGTCATTATTAATAATTAATGATATTCATCTATGTGAAGACACTGATCATGTTAATGATTTCTCACAATAATTATACAAGGTAGGAAACCTATCAATATGCAACACTTTATTTCTCTAAATCTCTGCAAGTATTTACATTTTCAAATGATCACTTCTACAAGATTTTTACCAGCCACTAACAATTTAAATAAAAATAGAGGGTGTGCTTTGGGTACATGCAGAAGGCTTAGACAAAGTGTTCATGAAATGGGATGGTTTTTATTCAGAAAAATTATTTTCTCCAGTCTTTGGTGAAAGGTGATTTGTTTTTTTCTTTTTTACTATTTCGCCAGCTTTAGAGAACATTCTCTCGCATGGAACAGATGCAGGTGTACACAAAAACAGTTTAGAAAGCTGATATAAATATACAACACTGAAATAAACTATGCTCGCCATGGTGAGCTACTTTTAGAACAGGCCTGCGGGCGACTCATGTGGTCCTTGGGGGCGACCTGGTGCCTGCGGGCACCATGTTGGCGACCCCTGATCTACAATGACTTGAAAGCAATTAAAATCAACACACTAACCTGTCACAGCTTAATGTGCTGATGTACTGCCCAAGTGGGTCCCATGCTACTCCTTGTACATAACTCTTGTGATCATTAAAAATGCACATCTTCTGACCTATAAAAAAAAAAGTCCACTGAATTCAATAGATTCAACATTATGCATTTAGAAGAAGCTCTTATCCAAAGCAACTTACAATAGAGGAACAAAATAAATTCATCATAAAGCCAAAGATATACATAATATTTAATGTCAGGTAGATTAGGAAGGAAACTAAAGCAGAGGAGAAATGCAAAGAAGGAACTTCATAAAGTTCTGCTTGCTAAAAAAAACTATTACCATTTTACAATACTGTTTCAATTTAAGACACATAGCACTTATTCTTCAGTCCTGCTTCAAGTTTCATACCCTTGTTGACGTCCCACATGATGGCAGTGTTGTCTACGGAGCCTGAAACCATGAAATTCCCATCGCTGGTCCATGAGACATCATATACATCCTCAATATGTCCCCTAACAAACACCAGTGACAATATGAGCTTTGAAATAAGTTTCTTCAAAAGTAAATAAAGTTGCAATGAAATGATAGTAGCCACAGATGGTCCCTTTTATATCTTGTGATGTATATCTGAGTGAAAGTGATGGTGGTGGGGGATGTTGGATGGGGACTTGGTTCTATCTATTGGTTGTTGACTGATGGAGGCAGAACAGCTAAGTATTAGCTTGAAGTTGATTACAAGAATAGGGTAATGTTTAAAACTAAACAATAGCAGACATCAACAGAGAGAAGACGGTCATGCCACTAGAAGATTGAGTTAAGACATCTTGATTAAATTATTAACTTTTTAAAAGAAGTTACAAAAATGTGACGTATGGACACATTAATTGCTCACAAGATCAATAACATGCATTTAGATCAGTGTTTTTCAACCACCGTGCCACGGAAAATTGATAAGAATGACTGTATATTGTTCATTGCACTTTTTATTTGAAAGAAGAAATATGAAAGATCATAAAATACTTTTTTCTTTGTTTATTTGATTCCCATTCAAGACACTTTGATAAGAATGACTGTATATTGTTAATATAGGCTACAGAGGTTCATTTTTTTTTTTTTTTTACATTTTCGGTTGCTGGTGTACCTTGTGATTTTTTTTCAATGAAAAAATTTACCTGGGCTCAAAAAAGCTTGAAAAACACTGATTTAGAGAATAGCTAAGATCAATTTATTTCATGCCCAATACAAAGACAGTTAAGGACGGACATTTTAATTGGGAGAGATTAAAATCTGACCTCAGAGTCTTGACCACACTCCAGCTCTCTTTATTGAGCTGAGCATCTTCATCTTCCTGAAAGGTTGGGGTTTGTTCAGGCTCCTTATTATCATTCAGTTTCCAAAGCAAGATAGCAGCATCTTGAGAAAGCACATATTTAATTAAACCATTTATAAGTAAACTTTCCCAAGTGATGACCTGAACTTAAACTTACCATCCCCTCCAGATGCCAAGACCTCAGCGGTGGGTGAGAAACGCACTACGTTAACCGCTTTAGTGTGTCGTGCCAAGTTAGACAAAAACTCAACGACCGCCTTCCCATCAGGCCCTTTATCCACACGCCACATCTGAAAGACAGCAGCCCTCACCTTATAGTCTGTAATATGTCACTAGTGTTAACTTAAGAGACACATGTGATGTATTAACTCAAGGTAGAGGGTCTCTCTCACCCGTACTGTGGTGTCCACCCCAGCCGTAGCCAGCCGCTGTGTCCTTCCCTCACCGCTCTGCTGGAAATCCAGACTGTACACCGGCTCCTTATTATGCCAGGCGATCTCACAGGTTACCACCTTCATTCTGACTCCTTATGGATATAACGAGATAACATGAAGATAAAGGCAGGAGGAATATGAGGCAAATAACAGGATGTCTCAAGAGGACAACACGCATAATGAAAAGCAAAATAGGAAATCATTTAACAACTTCACAAAAGCAATATACTCTCCCATTACTAAATAACCAGTGCAGTTGAATGCAATGCTACACTCCTACAATACAAACATAACTAGTACTGTATATATTTGAATACATTTGAAGCACAATTGCCCATACTTCACGAATATGAAAACAATGAGAACCTTTGATATATAGGTTATATGTCAAACAGTGAAAATACAGTAACGTTCGTGTGAAACAAGGTACTATTAGCTTGCATTACAAACTATCACAGCGTAACCAGGAACAACTCAAAAAACACAACAGTTCTTGAAGAACATTAATGTTAACAGCACATAATGTCAATCATTACCAAATGAATAAGTCACAAGGCATATTATTTTTTAAAAACATTAATCCAGTTACCTCGACAAAATAAAGTTGCAACAGTCGTAACAATTGTTCAACACCGCTGCTTCGTGTCACTCCCGCTTTCACCCAAAACAGATGCCTTTCCCGCGCAGCGTTGGAAGAGTAAGAACTTCCGGTTTCATGGGTTGCCAGGTCCCACACCACAAATCCGACGCTGAGCTAGGACACTTTCCACTATTACAATATAAAGTGAATGAATGAGTTACATTTTTATTTTATTTTTTATAGTGAATGTAAAATTCTATTGCAAAAAAGGGCGTGTAAAATACTGTTTGGCACTGCAACAATAAAAATGAGCATCCTTCTGCTGTAATTTTTGTTAACAGTATGTGGCAACTTAAACTTTATGTATCTATTTGGGAAGGACAGCCAACAAGATTTTTTATTTATTTAGAAAATGTCAACTTTTAAGTAAAATTAGTATTATATTTGTTATAATATTAATATAATTAATTTATATTAATATTATAACAAATAATATCTTAGATGAAAAATACAGACAGAAATAACAAAAAAATTAATTAAACAAATATTTTTTTTATTAGTTTTTCCAAAAACACCACTATATACAATTTCATACACAGAATTGCTTATACACAATTTGAGTAGCAACTGCTACAGCTGTTATCCACTCACAATTGTGCATCAGGAATATTGTGTATAAGAAATACACACAATTGCATATAAGAAAACTTGAAATGCCATAATGTAAGATTTGTAAAATTAAGACTCTGGCAAAAACTTATTTCTACTGTAATAACACAAACATGTAAAGCAGAATGTAAAACCTGTACAAAGATCTGCAAGTGTTAACCAGTAAGAACTTGTAAATAAATTAAACTTAATATTTTGATATAAATGTTTATATTTTCAGAGTGCAAAAGAATTTGAACAATTTGCTTCCATGCACAAAACATGAACCTAGGCTGAATATTTTGGCGTACGTAAAAGTGGTTTCAAGAGGGAGAAATCTCCTCTATAACCTGATTTAAAATCTCATCTATGACCTCGCAGTCATAGTTCACTTGGTCAACGTCCAGTGCAGGAACAAAAGTGACCAATAAACGTGCAACACTGTACCTCAGCTCCCTCAACCTAAGGACAGAACAGAGAGAGCAGATTTATATACGTGCATGAAAGCATGACTTGATGAGATAGTGCAGAAATACCACCTTAAAACAAAAAATCTTTAAAATAAGTCAAGGCTTTTACTTGGCCATTGTCACTGCGTTCTTTCCATCCACAGGTCTTTCATTGCTCTCTTCTTCCTTTTGGATCCCATTCACAAGGGTTGCAGCTGTGCTTGTACTACATGTTTCATTTGAACTGGTGGTACTGTCCATCAGATTCTCTTTCTTGACTTTTGAAATACTCCACTCCTCTTTGTATTTCCTCAGCTCGTCTACTTCCTTTTGTAACTCAGTTTTCTCCTGCTCCAAGCTTTCCAACTTTATGGATACAATCGAAATGTAAGGGTATTGAAGAATGAAAGAAGGAAAAAAAAACAGATTAAGCCTGACCGATCAAACAATAGCCAAGCCTGCAGAAAAGACTAGCTCTGGTAAACTAGGATGCTGGTATGTCCGCATTTCACCAGTAAGGCATCTATGGTCAGCAACCTTGACCAGTATGAATTACCATCAAAGGCAAGTTTTACCAGTTAAAAGGTTAGCTAAACAATTTACATTTTAAAAGGTAAAAAATTAAATTCTCTCATCAATTACTTGTCTTTCCCAACCCATAAGACTTTGATTCCTCTTCCAAATACAAATGAAGATATTTTTATTGAAACCAAAAAGATCCCCTCCATTGAAATTTCATGCAACCAAAACTTTCATGCTTCAAAATGTTTAAAAAAAAGAGAGTATAATTAACAGTTTATTCCAAGTCTTCGGATGAGACTGTTTCAGATTTAATTTATTCTCATTTGAACACTGATCACCGCACATACATACAACAAATCAAATATGGTAAAAAGAATCTCATATGTGGTTGCTTAATGTGTGAGAACCAATAAGCTTTATTATTGAGTGTCACGCAAGTATGGTTGAGCTTCCGTAACCATATTTCATTATTACTTTCAGTGGGGATTCAGAATTCTTTCAGGTTTTATTAAAAATATCTTCATTTGTGATTTGAAGATGAACGAAAGTCATACAGTTTTGGAAAGACATGAGAGTGAGTAAATATGACAAGAGTTTTAATTTCTGGGTGAACATTAAAGCATTACTAACCAGTCTGGAAATTTATGCCGGTCTTTTCAGCAAGGACTAACTTCTTATTACTTACGAGCAACTTAAGAGTAAAAAATATCAGATGCTCACCTTACTCCTCAGCTCATTGCCTTCGATCTTGTGCTTGTCCAGCTCCCTTATAAGAGAGTCCACTTGAAGTGCAATTTCATCATCTACATTTTCAAAAACATTTGTTGTTGATGAGTGTCCCTCTCCCTCAGCTTTTAACTGGCCACGACGCGCCTCATCCTGTGCCTCTTTCTCAGCTCTGATTTGCAACAACACCTCCTCTTTCTTCTTTAGCTCATCCCTCTCTTCTGTAAGCTCTTTGATGTGCTGGGTGGCCTGTAAGTGGAGAGTCTTATAGTGCTGCTCCTCTGATGGATCCGTCTGGATGCTCTGATGGCTGTATTCCTTATTCACAGCGAGTTTCAGGAGTTTGCTTTCCATCTCCCGAACCTGCTCTTTAAAATGATCTCTTTCTTGAGCTGTAGTCTCTAGGAGATTTAGCAGGCTATCCTGTTGCTTCTGTGCTTCCTGGGTTGGCATAAGGTCTACGCCTATGTCAGAGAAAAGTGAGGTCTTAGAAGTTGTTGCTGCCATACCTTCCTGGTTTTCTACATCTGACTTTGGATGTTGTTCAAAACTGTTTCTATTCTCCTTAATTGCACCCTCTAGTTTTTTAGCAAGATCTGGTCTGTAAATGTCTGCACTACTACATTTCTCATCCTTCACGGGGTCTTCGATTATTTCTGAAATGTTACTCATCTTGCATTCTACATCAGTGCTCTGTTCCATTCCTCTAGCATCATTCTCAATTCCTGTCCTCTTGGTCGGCTGGCCTTCCTCCACCTTTACAGACAAAAGTTCTGTTTGGGTTGCTATGTTGGTTTGGTCATTTGAAGTTGATGTCTCCATTGTTCCCTTTCTAGTATCTCCAGTTTCTATGGAAGCATGATCACCACACTCCATACTTATATTCTGGCTGCTACTTTCTTCTTTCTTTACTTTAGAGAGGTCAAAGGTCAAGGGCTTGGGTCTCGGTGTGCTGTTGGTCTCATCAATAACAATGTCATCATCGTCATCATCATCACTACCACAGCTTGTTTTATCATCATCATTTTCATCAACGTTTTGGTCATTATTGTCTGCTATCATCAAAGGTGAGGATACGAAATTAGATGTAGCTGCGGAAGTTGATGGACTATCTGGTGTGCTGCTACAATAATCATGTGATGTTGGTGTTCTTTGTGCAGCTTGTCTCTGGTTCAGTCCTAGACTCATTTTCATCCTTTAGAAGACAATTTTGAAATCAGGTTGTGTGGAAAAAGAGAATTACGGTAAGAGAAAATTAACAAATACAACAATAAAAAGAGAAAGTAAGAAAGAGAATGATGTACCTTTTAGGAGTGCTGAGTGAAACGACATTTGAAATCACTGGCATGTTGTCTGAGGCTACAGAAATAGTATTATTAATATAAATAATTAACATTTTGTATCAAAAACCAAAACGCACAAAACCTGGCCTCACCAGAATGTGAGGGGGGTGTTGAATTTAAAGGGCTCTGTGGTGTCAAAGAGACTGTAGGTGATCTGGGGGAGGATGGGGCCTATGGAAACAAGAGAGAGCAAGACTTAAATATGTTCTGATAATTGATAATTGCTTAATGAAGTTTGGGTCAACAAAAAAAAACCTACATTTTGCTGGAGTTGTTGAAGGTACACGTGTTTTCTTTTCAGATTATTATTCTGCTGAAGTGTTACATTTCTAAGCCTGGTTTCTTCCTCCTAATGCAGAGAAATTGCCAATTAAATTACAAAAAAATTAGGAAAGAAATCTGAGTACAAAACAAACTCACCAGACATTGTTTGAAATTACCTGAATTCTTTTCTGTTCCTGCTGTTTTTTGAGGTTTTTCTCACTATCAACATAAAGAAAATGAGTGTCAGATTATAGCACCTCTACACACTGGGTATTTATTTTTAAATAAATCACTGGCTTAACTATAAATCAATGGGTCTATTTATTCATATTTAGATAAAATAAATGAATAGTTAATTCACTCACTGCTGTTTGTATATTTTCAGGCAGGTTGAAGTTTCATCTTCAGAATCTTCAGCTTCTTCTGGTTCTTCACATCGCCTGAATATAGAAAGAACAACTGTTTGTTTCGACAAATTACACATTGCTATAACGCACTGGAATTCTTGTTTGTGTTTTCACACATTATATCTGTTCAGGGATGCAAACCCAAGAGGGGTAAAAAAAAAGAAGAAGTCAGGTTGTTTTATTGAAAAAGGACAATTCTAGTAATAAAAAATAAAACATAATATATTACATTTGCAACTTAGATTTGAAAATGTGTTTTATTAACTTAATTAATAATTAATGCATTATTTTGCACTCTTGATGCAAAATAGCAATTGCTAAAAGTCATTACAAATGAAAAAGAGTTCAATTTCAGCCGCTTCTTCTCTCCATGGTTCACGCAAAACCACCAAAAAATGTATGCGTTCCTATACTTCAAATTCCCCATTAGAGCTAATGTTAGAACCCTAACATTTCTGAACTTAATATACAGCCTACATGACTATAATTTTTACTACTTACTTGACTACTTCTCTTCACCAATATCGTTTTTAATTGATAAAAAAACTGTAATTTACATAACTGTAAAATACCATCTTACTAGTGTTGCCACCAATCTACTAATAACACACTTATATAATCATTCTAATGTGCTGACATGGTATTTAAGAAGCCTTTAGTTTTGTAATAAATGTGGGACTCACAATACAAATACTTTTTCAGTTTTTGAAATATTGAGTATTTGTTTGCAACTAATTTTTCACCATTCAGGTTTTGTTTAGACATTTCTCTAGAGCTTCAAATAAAATACACATCTGACACAAAACAACTTAAAGACTGAAGAAAAAGTCATACGTCTTAACATATTGTCCATGAGGAGTTCCTTACAAGGCAACAACACTGATGGGAAGTGCTAGAAAAGCAAAAAATTTAACTTCAACTTTTGAATGGTAGTGTATATTATGAGATTGAAGTTATATTTACAAGTAAAAAAAAAAAAATCTCATTATAACAAAGTAAGGAGTACTTATAACAGAATTTCTTGTGCCACTGTTATTTAATGTAATCTTCAAGTTTTCTGATACATTTTTGCACTTTAATTTTCTATTAATAGTAATTATTTTCATACTTCTAATGTTATTTAGATTAGCAATTAGCTGATTTTGTTGTTTCATTGTTAAGAGTTTTGCATATTAAAATTATTTTGAACGTCACAGCTACACATGTGGAATTGTTCTGAAAACCTCTGATGTTCCCCATACATGTTTGAGCCAGTGAGTGATCCTGAAAAACAAACCTACACTTCAAATACTAAGGACACTTCAGTCTGCAATAACTTGGCAATCATCTATATTTATATTTATTTCTTATGTATTTGCTAGGTAGTATTGTGTTTCATTACATTATATCAGTGTTTATCTTGTTATATAGTTGAAATATTTGCCAACTGTGAAACATTTATGTGTATTACATATGCTTTATGCGTCTTGGTTGTGGCAAATAAAATGAAAGTACTTGGAGTTACCACAATTATAGATGACAGGATAACTTACAGTAATTTCTGTTAACAAATTATAAATGTACCATAGTTTGTCGCACTGTCATTCTTTTATTCTCCATTCATCATTTTCAGTAAAGTAAGTAAAGTGAGTACATATCAAACGATCTGTATCAGACAAAGTAATAGCGATACATGCTAAAACACTGTTACTCACACGTGTGTGTTGTGACATTACTGTCGGATCCAAAGTAGATGGTATGGCATCAACTTTTATTTTCAGTCTCTCTGAAAAGCCTGCGTTGAACTGTGTCTTGTTTAAAAACGTATCCGCATTAAAATGAAGCAAACAAACAAACAATGTCTTACTGACGCGATCTGGAACTTTATCCGCGCTTTCTTAATGTTAGGATCACAAGGATAGCAATGCACAAAACCTTGAAAAGCTTGAGTAAACCTGTGTTTGCATTTGTCTTGTATGTTTATTACTCGAGATATGAGCGAAACGGTGGGTGAAGGATTTAATATGTAAACATATTAAAAGCTAAATAATGAAAAGTCAGACTGAAGTCAGATTTCTGCGGATCCTTAAAAAGTAGTATAATTAAATTAGATTTTTAAAATTTAAGGTCATAAAAAGTCTTATTTGTATTTCTGAGAGGTCCTACATTTTATAAGACACTTTGACTATCTTAATCCTTTACCAAATTATAACTGTCTACAGTAATTAGAGTACATATTATGTTTTATTATCCCTTCTTGGTGCATTTGCTTGTTCACGTGACAATTCACAGCATTTACAACAGCGTATTACGTACAGTCTCCTGCACCCGAAAGGAAGAAAAAGGGTAAATGTCAGTTCAATTGTAAGTTCATTCTTTGTGCGTAGGGGTGTGCGATATATATAGACCTTGTTTTAGCAAACAAGTGTTATCACACAACAGTTGATACAGGTCGGCTTGACACAGTGTAAACAGGAATCGTGGCACCAGGAGGATGGGAGAGGGCTGAAGAACAGGACAACATGTCAGCACGAAAACATCTTGTTATCGAAATACAAGGTTACAAAAGCGTCAGTTACAGAAATAGTTAGGGTATTAATAAAACATTAAACCAAGGGTTAATATTTGTTAATGCTTGTGAGATTAAATAGAGAATCCTTCAATATGATATTGTAATTTTTGTTTTACAAGCTGAAAGAGTTTGTCACTCACGCTTTCACTGCGTGATGCATGCAGTTATATGCCACAAAATACAAGATGCATGTGCCTTTTTTTGCCCCTATGACTTTTTGTCTAATATTTAAATCTTATGATGTAGTTGTATTATAATATCACACGAGCAAGAGTGCCTTTCTCCCCAAATATCAGCACGATTGCAAATGTAATATTTATTATTTAAAACAATTAAGAGTTTAAGTTACATTTTAGACACAATATTGTCTTTTCCAAGTTTTGAATTTAAAAACTTAATATTAAAAATAATTTCATATTTAAATATTGAATTAAAAAACAGTCTCATAGCATAATTTATGCAATTGTAAATGAAGTGTAAATATATCAATGCCACTTGTGATGCTGCTTCTGTCACCTGCGGCATCCACAAAGACTGATTTTGTTTATAATAATTTCATTTGATTGATAACAGCCCTATACTGTGTTATTACTCTAATTGAATTCCATTTGAATGTTAGAATATGACATAAAAGGTGATGCACTACAAAAACGCTCTTATATAGTTAAAAATGCCCCTGGAAATCAATTTATGGTGGCAAATATTGCCCCTTAATAAAAATTAGAATTTCTGTCAATGCTGTGATCTGACCAACGAATAGAATGTGAATAACACGAATGTCTTTGTGAGTCAGCTGTCCACAACAGGCCTAAAACAGCCATGGTACCAGCAGAATCTTTTTTTTTTTTGTCTCAATATTGCACACCCCTAATGGACAGTTTTTATTTGTATTTCTTCAGATCTTAAAAGGGTCTTAAAAAGTCTTAAATTTGACAAACCTGAACTGGGGGTTTGGATTCAATCGACAGAACCACTTTTCAGGTAGCTTCTTCATGTCAATGCCATCTGGAAGTTTCCTCCACTTCAGACAATCATCACACTGAGCCCAGTTCTGATCAGGACGTTTCCTTTACATTAAAAAAGGAACAAAGTTTATGTATGGAAACATGGTGAATAAAGCAGCCAAAAGAAACAAAATGTTTTGCAGTGTATACTAACGGGATATCCTCCATAAGCACTGAAGGGTTCAAACCCCTCTTATGGCGGATTGCTTTCCAGTACTCTTCAAGTTTCACACCCAAAATGTTGATGGTTCTCCTGCGTGGACAACCAATAAACAGCTTAGACTGCCATATTATTGACTTACTGTTGTAGAAAAAAAAGTCCTCCCAAAAACTTCTAAAATTTGTTAACTTAAATGGAAAATAGCTTTTTTAGTTTTCTTGCAATTCTTGTAATTACCTGAACTGTTTGTAACCCTGCCTGCCTCATCAAAAATCAAACGCTGAATAGCAAATGAGCTCACAAAATAAGATGTTCATAATTAGTCAAAACATTTTAAATGCAAATACTTGTTGTGCAGTGTATGTAGAAGAAATGAGAGACAGTATAAATGTACTGAAAGAAACCAATAATTCTAAATGTGCATTACAATCACAGTATCACACTCGCCTGTACTCTTCTGTGTAGTCAAAGTCCTGCTTGTTGTGTGTTGGCTTGAGGAAGTTGCACTCAATCACTGCAATGACTCCCACTCCTTTTCCATTTGCCTATTGCAAAAATCAAGATTGAAAATGCATTTGGGTACTTCTCAGTACTTCCTCAAAGTAGTAATAAACTACAAAATATTATTTTGTCACTCTAAAGAAGGTGGTTTTCGGTGTGAAAAAACAACTAATACATTAACAATTGATATAATTGATTATTAAATATTCACCCTGTTTTGGCATCCAACCCGTTCATAGGATTTGATGAGCCGGTTTTTATGGTACATCATGACTCCGTAATGTTCTTTGCTCTTTGTGTTATATCCAAATATGATAGGGATACTTTCTTTCTGAGTAGAAAAGACTTAAGGAAAGGTGTATTCATAGCAAATTTAATTCTGCATTCTTATCAGTCATTACTTTAATGATTTGATTGTATATAGAGATGTTTTTCTTATTATATTTTGTAGCACATATTCATACAGTTTTAAACTTTGGTTTATGTCTAGCTGCTTTCATGTTAAAAAAAAAAACTAGCATCTTGGGGAATTAATTTCTCAACAGCTATCAGGATTTCTTTGAGAAACAGAGAATCACAGTGGCTCCTTGTGTAGATACATTTAGAAAGTTGGGTTTGTATTTATCCTTGGCGATGTGCGCCAGGCTTTTAGAGATCAGCTGGGTTTTCACTTTCTGTCCACGAATGATAATCTGCATTTTGGGCTTCAAGTATAGGATGCTACAGTACGCCTACAAAAAGAAAACATGCATACAGACACATATTATTGTTATGTTCAAACCAGAAGCAGCTCCTAACTGTACATTTCTGGGTCTTAGCACTGGTTTATGACAAACATTTTCTAAGACGTCTAGTGTTATTCAGCCTGAGGGTGGTGCTCTAATGCTAATTGATAGGCTTTAAGTACACATGACAGATGCACAGAATGATTTCTTAAATTAGAATTGCCTTAAAGTAGTATTTATCTCTTCTGATTGTTGTTTTAGAACAGTGGTTCCCAAATTGGTAAACACGTACCTTTGGGGGTCCCTGACGTTTGACATTTACATTTATGCATTTGGCAGACGCTTTTATCCAAAGCGACTTGCAATGTATTAAAGAAATACATTGATATTCTAATCAGTTCTTGCTTTCCTTGGGAATCGAACCTATGACCTTGACGTTGTAAACACCAATGCTCTACTGGTTGAGCTACAGGAAAACTTGACAGAGTGGGTGATTTATTAATTTAATTCTGCCCAACCTTTAAAAAAAACATTAGAATTGAGTATCTATTTCAAACAGGCAATATGCCGCTTCTAGTATAAAAATAGGAAAATCTTTTGCAGTCAAAATTGAGTGCATGCACACAGCGTACATATGATAGGATGCATGTAAAGTATTTAAAACTTTATAAACTATAATCACTGGCTTCCAGCAACGTCTTTTCATGCGTTCATGAGAGTCATATGGCTTTCGCAAGAGATTCTCACCCAATCTTACACTATGCCAACCTCATCCGTTCTACATCATACAGAGGTCAACTTTCCACCAGAACTCGACTCTCTCAAGCACGCGTGTGCAGGAATTGTCGGAAGCCAGTGGTTACAGTTTATACAGTTTTAAATATGGATATTTTTCTTACAAAAAGTAAATTATGGGATTTCATTTTTAGGTGAACTGTTCTTTTCATATTTAAAAGCATCACTTTGTTTTTACCATCATTTCATATTTCTCTATTTACCTTTTTATTTTTATTTTTAACATTATCTCATAACATCATTTATGCCTTTGTAATTGCATTTGTGTCAATTCTGAGCAGCATAATCTAGTGTCACAGCGTATCAATACATCTAGATACAGTACTGCAGCGCAAAGATGGATTTTGTAAATACTGATTTAATTTGGTTGAATTTATTGAACGAAAAATATAATATTTTTTATTATTGATTCAGTTTATTTAGACACCTGTTTTACATGAATATTCTGGTGCTGCACCACCCCACCTGCCCCTTCAGACGAGGCACAGCTGGTTCAAACTGTAATGCATAATGATGTGATGTCTGTCTTAACAGACACACTGATAACACAGCATGTTAACTGTAATCCATTAGACCAACTCAAGATAGAGTAGGAGGGTGAAGTACTCACTCGCAGAGAGAAGTCGCTCTCTGGGCTTGACTGTAATAGCCGACAGGGTTGTTTGTATTTCTCCTTTTCACTCTCATACACTTCAGACGGAATCTGGATATCATAGCGGTCTATTTCAAAGTCAAACTCAGATTTCTCTGTGGATGTTCTGAAGCAGAAAAGAAACCCATTCTCTGAACCACTTCAACAATACATTCCTGAGTTTGGTAGCTCAAGAGATTGGCGCTAGAAACACCAAGGCTTAGCTGAATCATATTATCTTTTCATTATTTCTAATATTTCTTATTTTCTGCCTCACTCTCTCCCAGCATGCTCACTTGCGAAGATTCCAGATGATGATTCGTGTTCCTGTGGAATCTGTGGTATGGAGTGTATTGATGGCATTGAGTTCACCGAGGAGCTCGTCCTCTGTCTGGAACAGAGAGTAGCGCAGGATATCTTGGAGACTTGCTGCGTGTTGTGACTCGGGTCGGAGTAAGAGGTAAAGTCAAGGATAAAGACGTCATATTGATAATATAAATATATGGTTAAACTCATACTTAAAAAACCTTTTACCACAAATCGTGAAACTGATCAAATGCAAATGAACATTCGGCACTGGATTTATCTGTTAATTTTGTAGTGGTGTGTTTGTTGTTTTGAATGAGGTGATAGTTGTTATTGTTTTGTATTGAGTTGTTATCCTTTTAACTTGTGTGTATTAGGACCCCTTGAAAATGAGATGTGTTGCGACTGCTACTATGTCTAACATCATGTCTAGCCCATCCATTTAAGCCTACTTTAAAAAAAGTATTTACTTGGAAGGTAAGGATATATGACTGTCCAATGCGTTTGAACGAGACAATGGGCACAATGACATTCTCTGCTTGAATCTCCTGAAGGTACGTCTGGGACAGCAGGCCCACACACATGGACTCTCCGTTCTTGGAAAACACAATGGCGTCCTTTCCCAAGCGCATGGAGCCAGACTTAAATCCATTGCCGTAGAGTCCCACAGGGACATGGCCATTTACTGCTTTCTTATCACTGAAGCCAAAACTGAGAGGGAGAGGAACATAATATACCATTCGTACAATTGCCATTACTAATAATTACTAATCATTACATGATTACTTTTATTCAGTAACAATGTTTCATATTCTTCAAATGTGAAAGTGAAGATCCTTATAATATTCCCCCCAAAAAATAAATTAGTTTCCACAAAATGTTTTTTAATCAAATAATCAGCATATTAAAATTAATTCTTTTAAAAAATCAAATTAATTCATGTGACTGCAGAAAACTGCTGACATTTCTGTTTTGCCATCACAGAAATAAATTATTTTAAAAATATATTAATATAGAAAAAAGTTTATATATATATATATATATATATATATATATATATATATATATATATATATATATATATATATATATATATATATATATATATATATATATATATATATACACATACATACACAATATTATAATAATATTGTACAATATTATTGTTTTACTCTATTATTCACTGTAACCACTGTTTCCCCATACCAACCAGAGACTGCTTTCAAAAACAAAAAAATTATGGTACTGTAAATATATACAAAAGAAATGTATAATGTTACAAATAAATTTATTTCATAATAAAAACTGTTCTTTTATGTTCATCAAAGAATTCTGATAAATGACAGATTCACTGTTTCCCCATAACCATTTTCCACCAGACTATGATAATAAGAAAGGTTTCTTGACTACATAACTCAGCACATGTGGCACTGAAAGAATTGCTGTTAGTATCATGAAACATAAAAGTGTGCTAGTCAATATACGGGTTTGTGTTCTCACCCACCTGAGCATTTTGTGCATCTTTTCGTAATCCATTCCTGCTCCATTATCCATAAAAATTAGGCAATCATTATTTCTGATTGCTGCCTTATCAATCCAAAACTGTTTGGCACTCACATCTGGGTCGTAAGCATTGTCTAAAGTAGAAAATATATATTTAAAATATTATCAAATTATTAAAAAAAAAAAAAGTATCCTACTGATAGCCCTAGAAAAATAATCTTACAAAGTAAAGGAATCATGGGTAGCTATTAATGAACAATATATGGGATGCAATAAAACAATTTACTTAATTTAGTACGTACAGTACTAAATAATATCATGCACTGGTAATATAGTCAGGAATCTGTTTAAATGTGAAACAAGGTTACAAATCCATAGTAATTAACACTTGAGGGAACACACCCATTGTTTCAACATAATGTACATATTCTCACAATGAGTAATATCAGAGGTGCCCGCTCACCTATCAGCTCTGCAATGCCACTGAAGGGCCAGGTGTGGCTGGTGGAGTTGGTGTGAAGGAACTTTGGATTAAGCTATAAAAAGAAACTTTATAAGTAACACCCTAAAACACGATATATAAATGTATGGATTAATGAATATCTAACTCTGAGATGGTGAATGGTTAGGAAGGAAGGAAGCTATTTTAAGGCATGAAGAAATGTTTTCATTATTGACTACAGGGTAGTAGATTTGAATGTAACAGACATTTGGCTTGATTTTAAATGACTAAATCTGGATTTATAAAATACCTTAAGTTATTACACATTTTAACTTGGTATTTATTTGAACCTTTTTATAATTCATTTATAATTTGGATGAGTCTTGTTCAAAGTTGTTTCCATACATGCGATTTCTACTGATAATTTATAAGCTTTTTACGAGAGGATTACAATAAGCATACTGTTACTGTTAAGTGGTATGCTTATATATGATACAAATCAGTGTTTCTGCTTATTATTATGCGCCAACAAGCACTGAAGGTCTGTTGGCACCTATTGTTTGTATCCCTTCTTCCTTCACTCTTGTGTTTTAAATTATTTTATTATATTTCATCCCTTTATCAGATGTAGACAGTGTAGATGAGACAGGAAGCAACAGTGAGGAAAGAGAGGGACAGGACAGGCAAAGGACTCGAACTTGGGTTGCCCGAAGCAGCTGCGCCATATGACAGAGCCCTGCCCTCAAGGCTACTACTCCTACATCGCTCCGGTGTTTATGGTGCTTGAGGGAAACTTAGTTATCAAATTTGGCACACACAGAGGTCAGTCTCAACATAAGCCATGGCAAATTAGGAGTATCTATCTCAAACTCAAGGTTAAACTTGTTTATACTAATAACTTTTGAACTGTATTAGCTAGGAATAACAGTTGGTTGACAGATGTACTGGATTATCAAAATACAAAGTTTTAGTGTATCATTGCAGCTGCTTTTTCCAGCCATTTTTTGGTCTAGCTGACAATTCTGTCTTCATTTACACACGCTCATGTTGTTTCAAACCTGTAAGACTTTTGTTCATTTCAGAACACAAATTAAGATATTTTTAATAAAACCTGAGCCAGATCTGTACTCTCCATCAAAAGCTACTACAGTTTGATGCTTCAAAGTCTTAATAGAGATAGTAAAACTAATATGAACCTGAGTTTGAGTGGTTTTCTTGCTTGATGTGCAAGAACAAACATTGGTTCATTGGTTCTTGTGGAAGCTGAAACTGCTGCATAACACAAGAATGAACCTAATTGGTTTTTGTATGTCAAGCAAACATGCTTGAGCTTCCGTTTACCCCAACTGATGTGTGTATTGATGAATACATGAATAAAAGCCTAAATTAAATCTGTTCAGCATATAAAGTGATTTTGTCTCTCCAAAAAACAACAACAATTGGTCTAAACCACTCAGTTAATATGTATTAGTTTTAGACTTTATGCAATTTTTCAAGCGTCAGTGTGCAGTTGCGTAGCTGGCAATGAAGGAACAGAAATGTCCTTCAAAAATTCAAATTCGATAAGACGTCCCAATTACTGATAAAAGAAACTGAAAGTAAAATACGATTTTGGAGCCTTTCTGATAGGACGAGGAACACCTACGTCATAGCACAACAAATGCACGATAGTAGCATCAAACGGTTACACCATTTCCCACACGATGTGAAAATATTTGTTGTTCATTGTTGAGCAAACATTTAGATAATGCAAGATGACATTTAATCCGTGAACCTGTTGACAACGCAAACAATAGTAGAATTTACGTTATTGCGTATTCACTTTTCAATATATGGTCTATTAACATGGTGTTTGTTACCATGAGTTAATTACTCAAGGCAGGCTGTTATAACAAGTGTATTAAATATCCATACCGCACTGAGCGGGATCCCTCTCTCAGTTTGCACCGCCATCCTTAATATGAACAAACGCGCGACGATACAAAACTTCAAGAGTGTGATTCCAACATCCGGGTGTGCTGAAGGTATGAATTTCAAAATATGAGCACAAGTAAGGGCACGGATAATTTATTTGAATTGTTGAATTCTTTATTTCAAAATAATACATTTTTAGACTCCCGTAGATTTTTTTTTATTCATATGTTGTTGAGGTCAAATGGAGTAACTCTTCATATTTATGAAAAAACATATAGATTGTTTTTTTTATTGCCTTGAAAATATATAAATACTTTTTCAGAAAGTATTTTATGCTTTTTTTAAATCACATATTGTTGAGGTCAAATGGAGTAACTTCATATTTCTGACATAAAACTAACATATAGTTTTTTTAATTACATTGAAAATATATAAATACTTTATTCTTCATTTTTTTAAATTACATTATATAAGAATTTGACACTTGAACATAATTATTTTTCATTGACCCCTGACGCAAATCGTCTAAAATGATTGTCAGACTCAGAATAATAGAGAGATTTACTGACAAATTGAAAATAATCGGGAACATACAGAAGTCAGGGACAATTATTATATAAATTGACAATTTTTTCATTAAGATGTGAAATATAGCCTTCTCCTAACTAAACCTCGTAACCTAGTACACGATTGTTTTGTTCAATCATTCCTTTTGCTCAAGTATTTCTTCCTTACACTAACCGATACGTTGTTTGTAACACAATATTCGTACTATTATTTTGAATGAATTTCACTTCCGGAGTGAAACTCTCCCTTTTGTACAGAAGTGGCTAAACAGCACCGGACCAAAATAATCGATCTATGCTTTGACACAACTCCGCGAAGATTCTGCTGTTTAACATATTGCTGAATGTAGTTGTCTGATGACAAATAGCCCGATAGTTCAAGATGTTGGGACTGGAGCTGTCAACTGGTGAGTAAAATAATGTATTACTTTTTTCCTGCAAATTAAACAGCAGCAATTTGTGCACGTCTCATGGTCCAATTAAACAAAAACGACCAAATTAACCTTAAATACAGAAATGAAAATAATAATTTGTACAATATATAATTTTTTTATATTACTCATATACTGTATACTGGGTGACTCTTTTTCTTTTCTTTTTTCTCACCCGAACAAAATGTCACGAGTAGAAAGACACAGCCGTTATTGATATAACTTAGCATTAATAAATTATAGAAGTCTGATTAAAACGTTTTGCATGTTTTATTCCAGGTGTGGATGGCGTAGTCGAAAAAATTGAAAAGCTCCCCATAGACTTGTTTGCAGAAACGGTAATGTTTGTCATGGCATTGTGTGATCACGAACCATAGGAAGAAAACATTAGTTTGTGGTTTATTTGCAACACTTCCTAGTTAATATTTACGTATTATCACCCAGTTATTTACTGGATGTTGTTTTGAATGTGAAATCAGGCTGCTGATCTGACACTAATCTTTTAATTTTCCAGCTTCAGGCGATCCTGGTTCATCTTCAGGATCAGAGCAGAGCAGTAGATTTGATTGAAACCTGCGATGTAAGCTCATGATAATCACATTTACAATTGACATCAGTATACCTGTATTGTAAATGCACGTACTTGCTTTTTATGTCTTTGAAATGCTTTTATCTCCCTAACTCAGAAATTTCAAAGAGCTGGGATAAACCTTGATCAGAAAGCTGTTCAAGATATTATAAGACTGATATCATATTATTTTAGGTACAGTATTATCTCTCAAAGGACAAAATGTCATTGATATAAATGTTTGTGATTTAAAACAAGCTTATTTCATACCCTCCATGTATACACATTTCTGGAACATCTATTACAGTCTATTGCTGTTTGATATGTGCCTGTTGCAATTTTAAACGTAAAACGTAATTCTTTATTAAAACAGGTTAGCTGCAAAGAGCAATCTCTGTGCAGATGCCTTGGTCAGTAAATTGACTGAATGCAGCAGTAAATGGTCCAAAGCAAACCTACAGTTGGTGCACCAGCTTTGGAGTGAGCATGGTGCTCTTCTGCATGCACAGCAGGAGGTCCTGTCAATGGCTAGTATTGGACAGGTGTGTCTCATGATACTTGTTTTCAGTGTCACTATTGGTCACCTGCCAGATATTTGTCTCCCAGGTTGTTGACATCAAAGATTCTTCATTCTTAGCTTGTAGATATCCAGTGGAAACTTGGAATGGCAGTGAGCTCAGACACCTGCCGATCTCTCAACTCTCCGTTCATCTCCGTTCTAATGAAAATTGCAGACACATCAGGGGAGATATCATATAAATCCTTTGAGATGACAGTGCAGCAGTTCCAGGTTTGGATTTATGGATTTCCCTCATTTTATTTTAAACCATCTTAATTGTCTGACCTACCTCAATTCATAATTATATTTCTGTTATTTTGTCCCTCAGAACTTCTACAGGCAGTTCAAGGAAATGGCCTCCGTTTTAGAGACTGTTTAATATTTTTCTGCAGAGACTGCATGTGATTTTTGGAGCAGTTATTCTGAACCATTTTGTCTTTGACTAAATATTTACATTTAAGTGTTTAACAATGTAATACTTTTGCACCTATCTTTTTTGTTTTTTATTTCTTTAATGCTGTCAGCATCTGAAGTCATGTCCTACTGTTACAGTAGCTAAGGTTTAAATTCAATAAATAGTGGTATGGTGTTAGATCCCCCCTGGATCATCATAAATCTCTATTTGTCAATATTGATCTTCATAATTGTCTTCAGTGCCATTAAGAATATTAATTAATTGTTTTTCCGTTTAAATAACGTTTATGAGTTGATGTTCAAGAACACAAATTTATACTAATATTTTTCAATAAAAGTATTCACTGAATGTTGTGTTTTGTGAATAGTCTTTTTGAATGTATTACACCTGCTTAACATTACAATCAAAATGATTAACAATGCTTAAAATCACAATTCTTAACAGTAAGGTTGGTGTTTGTTAGAATGACCTGTCATTTTCAATGGATTCTTTTCAAAAATCGAATTTTGATCGATCTGATCTGCTGTTTTTGTCTTGGCTGAAAGATTCCATTTAAATATATTTGAATAAATATAGCAGAGAGATAAATAATTTGAGGACCATGCATACTTTCTGAAGGCCTGAAACCTGCAACTCATACAGCCTATATGTGATGATGGGCTACATTGGGTTTCTGATGGGTTACATTTACATGCACAGTATGTCATATTCATCATTAACATCATGTTTTAAGATGGACACTTGGTCAGCACTCGATGGTAGCAATAGTAGCATGAGAGAACTCTTTAAAAAATAAATCTTCAGTTTATTTAATTCACCAGATAATCCTTTCATGAAACATAAATTAAAATTATGCAAATTACTATGGAGGTCCTCAGTTGGACTTTGTGCGATATCTCTTAAATCAAGTTGTTCAGCGTTTCACAGGGGTCTTGAGACGGATAGAAAAGCAATGTGTTTACTGGCACAAAGGCAGGACAACGTACCTGTCATTTACACGAGACTGCAGTAATAGGATTGGTCCAGTCAATTCCTGATGGACAAAATCAAGTCCAGCCCTACATTTATTCTTGTTCAAGAAGCAGCTTCACTACAATGTACGTCATAAATCAGGAAGAAAAGACTTCATAACTTCTGTTTTAAACTGACTTTAATGGCCATTACAAAGTAGTATTTTTAAGTTAAATAAAAATGCATTATATTTTTTAAGGATAGATTATGTTTGGACATTAGGGTTGGGGGGTTCATTGTTAGTTCTTTGTACTAACAACCACATGGCATTTACGCGCGCACGTGTTAGTTACGTGCACAAGTGATTAAAATGAGCTCGCGGGTAAACGTATTTACGCGTGTAGCTCTGTTTTCCGCTGGCGGATGTAATTTACGCGCGCAAACATCAGTTTTGCCCACGTATATTAAAGGCATGGATTGTCGCCATAAGCGAAGGGGAAAAGAGCGCAAGCGAGCAGAAAAATAACAAGTGAACAGAAACTGGAAAATAACACATAACACAGAGGAAGGAAAGCGTAATATTTTAGAACATACAAACAAGTTTAAGTTTTGCGCACAACATCGTTTTTAATGCGTTTTGATTTTCGCTTGCTATTTTTTAAAATACAATTAAACTATTGATTTACGCTTGTTATTTTTCATCCTTGACCACAGTACTATTGGCGGTATTTTGATCCCATACTACATTATTTGATTCTGAATATAACGGTAACCTATTTCATCAACATCCATGGTAGCTTTGAGAGACAGCAGAGGACGCTGTTGAGTACATTTGATTATTTTTAATTCAAAAGTACTGTTTCAAACCTGTCAGTATCCTATGTAATGTGTACCCATTTGCCAGTATGTGTACCCATACTGGCAAATGCATTACTTAACAGCGCTGAGGAAAGTTACTTTGAAAAGTCATGCATTATAATATTGAGTTGCTCCCTTAAAAAGTAACTAATTAAAATCAATAGAAACAAAAACTCTAAAAAGTTATTTTTGCTTATGGTTTAATTGAATTATTAAAGGTACGCAGCAAGCACATTGGTCAATAAAGTGTGATTAAATGAATACAAATATTTGTTTTATTTAATATATTTAATTATTGGAGGTATGCATAGTATTTCATTGCATTTATTTCATTGCATTTAATTTATTCATTTTGAGGAATACTAAATCTGCTTTTGTGCAAGTGAGATTAGTAAATGCTCACATAATATAAATATCATCATGTAAATTCTAGAACGACAATAACCATCATGTTTACATACACGCTTGCGCACCCCCACACCTCTGCATTTACTCCTGATTTCTCTCAACATTTTAAAAGTAATGTGTTACTTTACTAGTTACTTGAAACAGTAATCTGATTACGTAACTAAGTTACTTATAATGCATAACACTCAACACTGTTACGTAATACTATTAACAAATATTGCTTGAATGAAACTTCCCTTGCATTGGATACCATTGATTCACACTAAATCACCCTTTTATTTACTAGAGATGTGAAGAACGCTTTGTCCACAGTAAAGTCTTTTGACTTAGATTTTAGTTTTCATTGGATTATATTGGTTTGTCTTTTGGACATATACTGTATGTCCTTCTCCAACAGATATGATATTACATATACCTTATTGGGATGAGATTCAATAAAATCAGGCTGGTTGCAACACAATGTTATGACAATATTATAATTTTTTCTATTAAAAAATTATAAAATGGTGCATTTTAGTCAATCGTGTTTTCAATATTGGAATATAATCATGTTTGTTTTTACACAATAAAACTACACTGATATTATAACCAAAAGTTTGAAAAGTCATTAGAACAAATAGCTTTATATATCAATATTCACAACTGGGGCATGTTGTCACAAGATATACGCCCCTGGGCAACAATGATGTATAAAGCCTATAAAGAAGTTATAAAACAGTCAGTAGAGTAATGAGTGTGGCAACTAGTTCTAACGCGTTAAACTATTGATGTAAATCCCAAGCATGAAAGTCCACAGTCAGGCCAGTGCCGTGTGTTTCCTGAAGACGCAGGGGAGCCAGAGATCCACACACACACACACACACACACACACACACACACACACACACACACACACACACACACACACACACACACACACACACACACACACACACACACACACACACACACACACACACACACACACACACACAAGTGAACGCCTCTCATATGGCTGCTGCGGCCACTCCTCCTGGAACAACAGCACTCTCTGTTCTCCAACGCGGTTAAATGCCACAATATAACGATTAAAAAGTGATGTGCAGCGACTTTAAAAGGACTCCAGCTGATCTGCAACTTCACACATGAGGCTTTTGTCCGCGGCGTCGTCCACAATCTCAGGCGTCTGGACTCGAGAAATCTGCAGGAATAAGACGCGAAGTCCTTCAAGCAGTTGTGTGTTGATACGCTGAAGCAAATCATTTAACTTCATTTATGGATTTTTCGACCCTTCGAGTGGATCTGTTTAATCTTTAAACAGTAATATGACCTTGGAATAAAAGCCTCGGTGCGTCTTAAAAGCCAGTATTATTGTAGATTAAGCTCTTCGGGACACACGGTCCTTGCGCACTTTTGACAATAAGGCGTGAGTGATCCATGTACACCATTAACGCGCCAGGAGATGCTTCCAGCTGCTTTCACACAATACTGACCGGTGCATGCATTTAGTGGTATAAAGGCACAAAGCAACTCAAGTCTTTGTCCCTTTGGAGAGATGGAGGGACAGGATGGCAAAGGGAATGATAATAACGAGAGTAATCAAAAGGCAGACAAGAGGTTCGCGCTCTGTTACATGGGCTGGTCGTCTCTGGACAGGCGAACCACGCTGCCCATGTTGCCCTGGCTGGTGGCGGAGATCCGGAGGAAAAGTGAGAAGAACGACTCCGGTCCTGCACAGGCCAGAGAAGTTCAGCTGTACCTCTCGCCCCCTCTGATCCGCTGCGTTCCCGCGAACAGCAGCAACCCGTCCGTGTTCATATTCGAGCACAAAGCACATTTTATATCCAGGTTTATCCATAATAGTCATGATCTGTCTTATTTTGCCTACCTTATCAGAAGTCAACCAGAGAACCCAGAGTCTGAGATGGCATGCCATGTGTTCAAAGCATGTGATCCGAATCAGGTACGTTTGGCCACTGATTCAGATATTAAATATTCTTATCTGTTTAATGTGTTGCTTAAGGGCTCAGTGGTTCTAGTTTTTGAATCAACACTTTCAAGGGATTGGATTAGAGGTAGACTGGTTATCTTTTTTCTTAGTATATGAATACATGGCCATGTCTGACCATAATTTTCTTTTATTGTATTTTTTTTTTGTTTTTACTGATATTAACAAATTTTCTCCTTAAATGCAAAAAAAGTTAAATATTCTTAAATATATACACAAATAAACACCTTTTCAACATAAATGGTTACGTTCTTAAAGATTGGTTTTATTGTTTAGTGATCTAAGTTTTGTTAAATATTGTTACAGATATTCAGTTAACCCTTTCCTGGGGGTTGGATTAGAGGTAGACTGGTTATCCATTCTTTTCGATATATGAATAAATGGCATAATTTGACCATGACACTTATTTATTTTTTTCATTGATATGAAGATCTTTTCAGCTTAAATCGTTATATGTTCTTAAATATCTTGTCTGTTTAAATTGCTTCATTTTGTTAATTATGTTTTACAGATATTCAGTCAACCCTCTTTGGGGATTCAATTAGAGGTTGACTGAATAAATGGCATTGTCTGACCATAATAATAGTAATAATAATAATAATTATTATTATTTTACTGATATTAATACTTTTTTCAACTTAAATGCAAAAAAGTTAAATATTGTTAAATATAAATTATCCATCCATCCGTCCACACCACCCCAGTTGGACACCTTTAAGCTCACACTACACGACTTTTGTCTGGACTTTGCTGTCAGAGACAGATTTCCAAGGTCTGTGACAGCCCTCCAAATCTGTGCTCGTTGAGGTCACGATGTTCGTTAAATTCGAACAGGTCATCGATATAATCTGACCTGTCTCGAGCAGTCACAAATGCTGCAATATTTTCTAAACAGTTTGATGTTATTGCAACGTTATCCTGTATGTGTGCAATGCAACGACAAGGTTAAGCTGCGGTAACCCAACCTATCACACAGTGCAGTGCACGCTATTATGCAGATGGTATCAACAGAAAAATCAATTTCTAAGTTTATGTGAGAAGTTAAAAATGTCAATGACTATGCACACTGATGTTTAGGCTGCTGATTGACAGGTCTTTGTCAGTTGGATAAATGCTGGTATGTAGGGCACCATTGCGCCAGAGGAATTAGATTTACAGAGCATCATGTAAAGATGGGTCAGATCTCTCCTGGCACACGCGGAGGAAGGATTAATCAGATCAGCTAGACAATACACACTTAGAATATTGAAATCCTTCCACCCACTCCTCTGCTGTTTCTCTTGATTCCTTGAAACATCAATAATATCCATGATGCTCTACAATTACATCTGAGCTCTCTCTTCCATTGTATTGATTAGAGATCAGTTGTAATGTAGTAATGTGGGAGACGTGAGTCTGCTGCCGAGCTATATTTGAGAAGCCTGTTCAGTGCACTTTGTTTTGGGTGAAACATGAATTTAACGTGTGTTTATGCTATGGATTTACGTATTTTTAACTATCTCTTTGTTTCTCTGTGAATTTCAGTTGAAAATAAATCTCTTTCTTTGCATTTTACACTATGTATGCTATTTATACTATTTTTGTACATTAAAGTAAAAGTAGTGAATGCAAGGGAGGGAATGTTTCTCTTTCTGGTGTCGGCACTCTTGTGAGTGCATGTTGAACTCCAGAGGCAACAAACATACATCACTGTCATGCATTATGCAAGGAAATAGCAACATGTAGCCGGATAGCAACACATGCTAGATAGTCTGTGAGAAATGGGTCTTTGCTCACATCTTAAGATGGCTGAGGACTTGTTTTTATGTGCTACCGTCCCCTATAGTCTTCCTAGTGTTCTGAGACTGACTCTGCTAGCATATAAATAACTCCTAGTCTTAATGCAGCTGATCAATCCCTTCCAGGTGCTTGTGCAGTGACATAGTTCAACTTTTAAGGCTGTGGGGGAACCCACTGGTCCCTTATTTATAACTCCTTCAGCGTGGAATAGCCCACCCAGTGTAAGGGCAACAAAGTAAGGTTATACTTCTTTTCATAATGATATACTGTGTGCACTAAGATGCCTGGCCTTATTATACTGATATAAATGAAAGGAAAGCATTATTTGTGATTAAGCAGAAGTGTGTTTATGCTGTGGGCAAGGAAAAATGCTTGGGATCCTTCTGATACATTTTGTTCATTGTTTATACAGTTTAAGATGAGGTTATTTGTTTTGAGGTTTGGAGCAGTCATCAAAGTATGAAGCAAAAGCAATGTTGCACAGGGTGTAATAACCCACTTAGACCTCCAAGTCAAAGTTTTGGAATATGGTACAGTGTCCCACTTTATCCAGTTACCCTGAATGTCCTGCAGTTGGTCTTCCTGGTACCCATAATTAGAATGTCATACCAATTTACGTCCAGTACAAGAAGTGACATGAGAGTCCTTTTCCAGTGCATTGTGTTTTTGTACTGTGCTAAAGAAAGAAAAGCTATGAATAATCAATATTTTAAGTAAGGAATTTTCAAACTTGAGGGTCCTTAATCCTTAAGGATTTTGTGCAGTATACTTTTTTAGGGCTGTCAAGGTTAATTTGTGTACTTTAGATTTAATGGAATATACAAAATATGGGATTTGAATGCTTTTTTTCTGTTTTCACTGTTTTATGTGGGTTGACTGTTAATATTCCGAGAAGCATTCCTAAACACTGACACTGCAGCGCGTTGTTGAAATTTTGCACATTCTTTAAATCTCGAAAGCTTAAATAATGATAACCTTGTGAATTAGTTCATATTGTGCCATATGCACTAATCAGTTGAATTTCGTCAAAAGCAGGAATTTGTCATCACAGCTTCTTTGTTTGCTCAGTTTAAACTATTTTCATCCCAAAGCTTTGCATAAATCAAAGAGTTTTAAATTCCTCATTTGGTATCATACATGTTAAAGCAGTTGTACACCAGGGCCCCTAAAAAAGTATATGAACAATGAGCTGCATTAAAAAATATATGAATGTCATTCCATTTGATTAAAGCAAATTAAACCAAGTGCAAAAACGACAGCACAGTATTTGGACACTTTCTGGTTGTCAAACAAACATGTTCCTAGTTAATTTAATGCACTATACCTTTGCAAGTGAACTTGAGGAGAATTGATGGCATATATGCACCAAAATGCCCTTGACACCAGTTGATTAAAAGTCAACATTGCAAAGGAAAGTAAGCTTGCAGTAGTTGTGATAATGTCTTAAGTTTCATATTGTCAACTAATGCAATAAGGATTTATTGAAAAAACACTAATGAAAAGTATAATAAACTTCTTTTTTTTTACAGCATTAGTTATTCATTCCCTCCTACTTTCATCCTTGGATGTTTGTGTCAGTACAAATAATTTATTAGACTAAAGGGGGTCTAGAATCATATTGCAATTGAATAATTCAGACCATTTAAGGGTTTAAAACACTGTCACTGATACCTGGTGATGTCATTGAAGTTTTCTGCTGGTGGATGGTTTTTTGTTGCTCTTTTTCTTGTACGTTGGACATGTGACCTCAAAAAGGCACTAGTGTGCAATGCCTTTTTATTATCAGATTTAAAAAATCTGCTTTTGCATATTATTCAGGCTGGTTAAACTAGGTAGTTGGAGACTTTTTTGGAAATCTGTGTGTGTTCTAGGAAAGTCATTTGTCAGTTAAAAACAAGTAGCCACACCCTTTGTACTGCTTACACAGGCGGCCCATCGGAGCAGACGATTGCCTGAATGATTGTTTGCTTTTCCTCATGATCTCAAGGAGCCTTTTCTCACAGCTGCACTGTGATTTTCCACCAGTTAGCTTTGGGGTTTCAATGAAATGTTTGCATTAAACTGAGCTATATTTACTGACAGACTCGTAGTGAACCACAGAGGTCTTGATTGTCTTTTCTTTTTCTTTTTTTTTTTACTCCTGACTCACTTGTAAAGTGCCAGCAATAATTGCATAAAACCAAGTGAAAAAGAAAGAAAATCTACCCTGTGCTGGAACTTGGAACTTGCTAAGTTGGGCTGTTCTGGTGGTTGCCAGGGCGTTGCTATGTGGTTGCTAAGGCATTCTGAGTGGATTTTAATGTGGTTTATAAGGCTTTCTGAATGGTTACTTTCCAAGCCTCAAGTCTCTGTAATATTCTGGCTCTATGTGTAACTCTGGTCCCTCCTTCAATGGTTTTTGCACACCTGACAAAAATTATAAGACCGATTGCTTCAAAAAGTAGCATACTATATTGAATTTGTTGTACTTAATAGCCCATAAAAAGGTGATTTATATTATGGCTGTAGTCATGCCAGTGACATGGGAAAGCAATAAATCAAATGTCCTTTGCAGATAAAGTGAATGTTTTCATGGGTTTCAGCACATTTGTCAAGCCTAACTATGTTTACATTTGCATGAGATGGACCAGTCTCCACAGCCTGCATGTTTTACTTCCTCTCTATTACTGTCTTGAACAAGTAATCCATGTGACCTTGGTATGGTGCCTTGTATTTTTATGCAGCAAGCACTCTGTGGCCATTATAGGGCTTCGTTCCTGGAAAATTTGTTTATATCTACAGGATACTTGTTCATACTACTGCTTTGCACTCTATGTGCACTCACTATACAACATGCTAATGTGTTTAAGAGCTTGGTGTGTCTCATCTTAATTTGGGCTGCTCTAAACTTTTTTTAGTCGGCTAGTAGCCGTACATTCAAGCCGTTAGTTAGTCGCTAGTCGCATGTTTATATTAACTTAATTAATAAAATATATGCCGTGTCAGAACATATGCGTATTCTGTGCTCAAGCACGCATAGAGTTTGCCGCAAAAGTAATGATTGGGAACATGTTGGGAAAAAATAGCAAGGAGCTATTTTAATGATCTGTTTCGGCTGCAAAGATGAAGTTGACGAAGCTGACTTGACATCTCCGCAGTAGCCTATAGTGGACGCAACTCTGGGCAGAAATGCATATTCCATACGGATTACATAATCTGAGAGTGTTTGTTTTCAATTTGAATTGGTTCATTTAAAGACATTTCAAGATTTCCATATTTCTGATGTTTCTGAGTTTTGGTTCATTTTTGTAATGTTCTCCTGTTCACAGAGACTGAGATGGCAGAAAGCGCGTCCTGTTTGTTTTCTTAATTTAAAAAAGTACAACGTTAGACGCTTTACTGTTTCGAATTATGCATTACTCTAATCTGTATGAATAAAAACGATGGAGTATTTTAAGTTGTTTCCGATGTTATCAGGAAAAAATGCAAGGGATCTTGCTGCCGCCTCCATCTCTTGCAGTAATTGTGCTAATGCTTTAACTTCCACACACCACACAATCACTTGGATATGTACCTAATAATAGCACACATTTATCTAGGTTAATGCTAGAGTTACGTAAAGTTGCTACTACTTACATGTTTCAAATGATAATATCCATCGACCTCTTATGGCTAAAGCGAATGTTTGGATTTCCTGCCAGACATACTGTACCCTGATAGCACACATACATCTCAGATATGTCTATTTGATGTGCTTGTTTACATCGGGAAGGCTTATTGTTTAGAGTGTTTTTTAGGACGTTTCCTTTCAGACATTAAATGGACATCTAGAAACTATCTTTAAGATGTTTCTTAAAGTAAAACCGACATTTTAAAGATGTTTCTCAGACATTTGTACACAGCAGATGCTTTCCAAGGGGGTATTCCAGAAAGGAGTTTATGTGACATACCCGGGTATGTTTAAGGGTAAGAAAGTTGATAACTCAACTTTCGGATCCAAAAACAAAGGTAAACTTCCGGGTATGTAAGTAGCCATTGCATCTTACTCTCTGAACATAACCTGATCTGGAACAGGTTCAGTTTCGAGTTAATTTATTGTGTTCAGCACATGCACACCCAATTGATGAGGCTCCAGTGTGGGGGGGTGTTGCGCGCCGCGATTGTTGACGGGGGGGAGGGGGACGGTTGCGTGCTGCGATTGTTGACGGTGCACGCCTACTCTCCACCAAAGCTTCAGCACCACTGCCACTTGCAGCTGCGACATAATGACGTCACAGGGAAATGTAAAATGAAGGAGGTTTAACACAAGTTCGGCGGGCCGGATTAAAATCCCAACGGGCCGGATGTGACCCGCGGGCCGTAGTTTGCCCACCCCTGTGTTAGACTGATGTTTCATCAACTTTTGGGGACAGCCATAGTTTTAACTGAAAGAAACTCAAACCTTCATTTATACCATGCTTTAAATAATTTTCTCTACTTCTGTTTGTTTTTCCTGGACAGAACTTTAGGGATTCATTGTTTATGTTGAGTCAGTTCATAATTAAATCTTATACCAAGCTTATGGTAGTCATCTAGATCAGGATAGCCAAGCATGCTCTTTCAGTCTGAGCTGGCCTAGTGTCTGTTTAAAAGTCTGTGGAGGTTCATTTAGTTTCACCTCTGAGTCTTGCTGGCACAAAGCCCAATTCTGTCACCAGACTCTTTTTTGCTTTCTCTGAAACAAGATGTGTCTTGCTGATGTAAATCAGTTTTATTTAACGTTGCCATGACCTTGTATACACTTGAGCTTAAGAGACTAGGCAGAACATTTCGAAGCCATCGGTGTGATCATTTTCACTGGTGTGATATAGTTTGCGGTATATCTTATATTTCCAACCAGTTAATGTACCAGTTTTAAACTCAAAGGCATGAATGTAGATTTGAGTGTGGACTGTAGGAACATGAGCCATGAGTTTCTTTTCAATCGTTGCTGTGATCAAATGTAATAAAGCTACGGAATATGATTTGTGTCATGTTTTCATTTGTAAAATTAAATATTTTATTTCCCGTAATGAGTTAAATTAAGCGTTACAAGGGACTCTCTCTCTGCAGGGCTTGTGACTGTTCATGGGTTGTTTTATGGGAATTCTGCAAATTCTGCTTGTGTTCTGAACCCAATCCGCTGTAAAACACAGGAGCCTGTGAAGGTTTCTAAAAATGGTGTTTCAGCAAAGATTTAGGGGTTGAATTGACAAAATATTATTAAAGTTCTGAAGTTTTTTTCTTTTTCTCAGGGTTGTTTTAAAGGCAAACTGTAATAATTTGAATTTTTGAAAATAATTTTCTTTAAGAACAGCATAAATAACATATTAAAGTCATGTGTAGCCTCATAAAGCTTAATTTTTGTCAAGAAAAGATGTGTAAAATATATGTGAAAGTATAGTTTTCAAGAACTGCACATACATACATTCTTACAAACTTCTCAGAATTTATTTTACAAAATGTTATGAATCCATCCCCAGATTTCTTCTACATTACATTTCACAGCTCTTTGGAACATGTGTTAGAAAATCTTTAGTACATGAGTTTAAAATTAGGGATTTCAGAGGATTTTCTGTTGCAGATTTTAACCAATGTTATATATTCAAAAGATGCCTACTGATGTTCAGGCATATAAAAACAGAGGTCTGTTTTCATACTAAATGATCGATAGTAGTTTCAGATACCAGAAAAGAGGATAGATTTGTATCCATTTGGCTTCTTTAATGTACACTCTGGTTTCTAAGCCATTTATTTTTCTGATATTGTCAGTCTGCCTTAGCTTTTGTATTACTGACTCCTCAGGGGCCGAACCCAGTTAGTTATGCAACCTGCATGTATCCCTGTAAAAGGTTAACATAACCACTGAGCCTTTATACAAAATCTTTGTCCTTGTTTGCCTTTCAGTGTGTTGATTTAGTATTTGTATTGTTGATCTAATGTCTTGCTCCGTTCCCCAGGTGCCTGAGGTTATTAGCAGCATTAGACAGGTGTCCAAGGCTGCACTTAAGGAGGAAAGCAAGCCCAAGCAAGAGAGTGACGAGTCTTTCTACAACTCCCAGAAGTTTGAAGTACTTTACTGTGGAAAAGTGACTGTCAACCACAAGAAAGCCCCTTCAACTCTAATTGACGACTGCATTGACAAATTCCGCCAACACGAGATTGAACGCAAGCGTCTGCGGCTCCTCAACGGCCAGCGTAGTTCCACCGAGGCCCCCATAGAGTTAATCATGGATGATGATCCTCTAAGCTCATCCCTCTGCGAAGCTGAAGAACCCGAGGCAGAACCAAGCTCGACTGAGGAAGTGATGTCTGAGTTGGGGTCTAGGAAACAGAATCTTACTAGCTCTTCCAGTACTGGCAGCCTACGAGGGGCCTTTCCAGAGTGCATTTTGGAGGACTCTGGTTTTGGTGAGCAGCAGGAGATTCGTACGCGCTGTAATAGCCTGGCGGGTGGCCTGCAGAAAAAGCCCAGAGAGGCGGGCAAAGGGTCTACGCGTAGGAGACATGCTAGCGCTCCCAATAATGTGCAACCTTCTGATGCTGACAAGAATCGCATAATGCTGTTCCAGGTATTATGTGCAAATACACACAGACTTTTAGTCTGTGATTTCCTAAACCTTTACAGATGATCATTTACTGATCCTCATGTTGAAACACGATATTAGTCGTTTTTGTCCATACATTGGAAGTTAATGGACAACCCTCTATATTGCGAGTAAATCACTCATATATGCAATTAAAATTCATGCTAGATGAATAAATGTTTGTCATTGTAGCTACTGGTTAATGTATTGTTACATTTCACTCGCCAGTGATTGTGTTAGAGGCTAAAGGCCTGTTAAAAGAGAAGACGAGAACTATATAGTTTTAATAAGTGTTCAGATTCTATGAGAAGTGTGGAGATTCTATTTTCAGTATGTGTCTAGAGGGTTGATTGAACTCCATTGACTTTCATTTTATGAACAAAGGAACACCAAATGTTTTTTGTGCTCCATTTTTTGGGTGAACTATCCCTTTAACCTTAATAACCAACCTACACATGTAAATGTGTTCTTTTTAAAAGGCAAAACACTAAGTCTTGCTAATCAGTATGCATGACAGTCATGCAGTTACACGTTTCCCTTTAAACAGTTTTTAGAGAGCGGTGTCCCTATGGTCATTTGGTTAAGAAATCACTATGACCTTGATAGCTCTCAAAAACCACTGCGGGCTGAGTTATCAGTCATCAGACTTTTAGTTTGATGTTTCTCTTTTCATTCCTGCTACTTCCTTCTCAATAAGCAAAATATGCTATCAAACGGCTCTTTTGTGCAGGTTGGGCGATTTGAAGTGAATCTCATCAGCCCTGAAACCAAAACAGTGGTTCTGGAGAAGAATTTTAAGGACATCTCTTCCTGTTCTCAGGTCTGTGTGTGAAAGGATTAGGTTTGTTTGCTTTTAGAGATAATCTCTTTCTACTTCTCATATTTAATGTCACCATATGTTGTCACACAATGCTGTTCAAAACAAGCAACTGACAACTGGTTTTGTACCAGATTTAGAATATTTATATTTTTCTGTGTCATTTTGACCTTTTGAAAACGCTGTCATATTTCTTACTTTGCATGTTTTGCATGTGTATATACAGAATAGTGATCTGAATATTAAGGCATGTTCATGAGTTAGTTTCTTTTTTAACTGTAATTAAGGGGTGTTTTAGACACAAAACACTGTACTTTTTTTGTTGGTATAATCACTGTAATACACATTAAGTTCTTATTGGCTTCATAAAATAACAGCAAGAGAAATATGATAAAGGACACCAATGTTCATATACTGTTGTGTGTCACTGTGACTTGCAGTCCTTTATGTATGTTATTTTTCATGCCTGCAGGGTGTTAAACAGACAGATCACTTTGGTTTTATTTGTCGGGATGTGGAGGAGTCTGCCCCAGCCCAGTATGTGTGTTACGTGTTCCAGTGTGCTAGTGAGTCTCTGGTGAGTTCTGACCTGCTTGCAGCACCTGTTGTCACCACAATGATTAATTATTCATCCTAAGGAACAATGGAAACAATGACTCTCCCTCGCCTATCTTGTGGACATTACGTTTAGTATGCTGTAACTCATGCTGATTTCTCTGCCAGCTGAATGCTACCTAGAGGGTGAATAGGATTAGACCTGTGTTTTTGCACACAATGTATAGATAAGATCTCATTGTACAAGCGATATGCAAACATGGAGGATGTTCCTTGTTTTTGGTCTATACGGACACTCTGCTGTTGATTACCATAGAAAATAATGTAGACTACTTCCTTGGTTTAAAAAAAAACAAAAAACTAATGAAATGTTTTGACTGAATGTACAGGGCCATAAATTAATTTTTAAAATATGAAACCGTTACAAGTTTAACCATAATTCTTACCACTGACAAATTTTATCTGAGCAAAAATAAATATAATCTTTTAACTCATGTCATGGCCATGACAAGCACATAATATGCATCAGAAATGAAAGTTAATTTGGGTAGAAAAGTTATCATAACAAATCAAATAATATTTTGTATTACTGAATAATTAATGTGTGTGCTTTATCAAAAATACAAGCTTCATATTTCTGTTTTTAAATCCTCCAGTATGATTGGCCTAATTACTTTCATTATAAGTCTAGTATACATTTTATTTGTATAGTCAAAACATATATTTTTAAGTATGATTAGAACTTAAGTTTGACCAACAACATTCTTTCAAAGGTCTTTTTTTCTTTTACTTTCATTTTCCTCAGGTGGATGAAGTAATGCTCACCCTGAAACAAGCCTTTACCACGGCAGCTGCTATGCAGAGCTCCAAGAACCAAATCAAACTGTGCGAGGCTTGTCCAATGCATGACTTGCACAAGCTCTGTGAGAGAATAGAAGGTAAAGCCACCAGCTTCCATCAACTCACTCAATGTACCCACCTCAGTTTCGGCACAAAATTCCATTGTGTGTCTCTCTCAATGCCCCAGGCTTGTATCCTCCCAGGGCGAAAATAGCCATTCAGAAGTACCTGTCCCAACTGAATGACAACGAGCAGGTCAACATATTTGAACGGGTGCAGGTAGGCAATCCAGGAGAAGTTTTGCAAACAAAGTAACTAAACATTATTTCATTCCAATTCTCTATTGTATATTTAGTTTATATTTTCTCATGCATTAGAAAATGAAGCCAGCATCTGATCATGAAGAAAACGAGCTTATGATTCTTCACCTTCGACAGTTGTGTGAGACCAAGCAGAAGTCTCATGTTCATATTGGAGAGGTCCCACAGGTAGCAAAACTACACAAACAACAAAAATGCACCACTTACTTTGCACACCTACGCCACCTTGCAGTCATGAAACTGTGACCTCCTTCTAACGGGATAACACAGGTTGTATGAGTCATCAGAATAAAGCTATAGATTAGAACAGAGCACCGGAATGAATGCAGCTGCCCCTCTGAACATGTTCAAGACAGTACGTTTTCAGAGTAGCTCATCTCTGTGAATATTTCTCTCATCTAACTGCTTTTAAAGTCTATATGTATTCAAATAGACAGTTAGATCTCTATTTACTTTTTGTAATTCATTCCTTATTCGTATTATAACTTGCCTTTTCCAGTGATGCCACTTAGCTAGGCTGTCTGGCTATTAGATCATGTATATGTGTGTATGTACACGTGTATAAAACAACCAAGAAAATAGTTGTATTTTATGAATTAAATTTGACAATCAAAGTGACATTAAATTGATAGTAAAGACATTTATAATGTCAATGTTTTAGTTACGTATATTTTTTCATATACTTAATGAAATCTGTTTATGTGTGTATAAAATATTTATATTTATGCATTTGGCAGACGCTTTTATCCTAATTTTATCCACATTGACATTCTAATCAGTTCTTGCTTTACCTGGGAATTGAACCCATGACCTTGGCAGCGTAAGTGCCAATGCTCTACTGGTTGAGCTACAGGAAAGCTGTGTACATATACATATACACACAGATACACATGCAGACAATTATTATAAGGTACCATAGAAACAGCAATCCTCTCTGCCTACCCTTTGAACTTTACCATGAAATCAATGGTTTGCTGAGAAAGTCATAATTGGAAAGGCTTCCAATGTGCTCAATCTGTGGTTTAAGTTCGTTTGGAAACTATGGCTAAGTGTTGTTTAAGACATGTAGTGATTTATCCCTGATACCTAGTGGTCTTTCTTCCATCATTTTAAAAACTGTTAAGTGAAATGTCACCAAGTGCAGAATATTCATTCCTCAGAACTGTCTAATCGTGCAGCACTTTCATTCTCACTTTTTCACTGCTTTCATTCTTTTGTGTCACAGCAGAATGCTTCTGGCAGCACTCTGACCTCTGATAACTCCAGTGCGGGCCGCAATAAACTGGACTTGTTGAAGAACAAAGCCCGGACTTCTTTGACAAGCTCCCTGGAGAACATCTTCTCACGGGTATGTGTGTGTGTGTGTTGTCCGTCTATATCTTATTGGTCTATGAATGGGGATTGACCCATTTAACCCACCCGTGTACTATGAGTAATACTTTTGTTTGTGTACAGTACTATAACCATCTGCTGTATTTACTCACAAAGCAATATCAGTGCTTAAGGATAAAGACTAGCTAAGCCTAAATTCTCCATTAGACGTCTGTGTTCAGTTAAAGGAACAGTTCACTAAATAATGTACTTTCTGTTCGTTAACTCACGATTGCGTTGTTACAAACCTCTGTGTCTTTTTTACTTGAAGCTCAAAATTAGATCCTTTTTTTGGATGGTGCCTGTCTGCTTTTGTTACATGAAAAAGAACAGCATACAAATTCTTCAAAATATCTTGTTTTTATGTTTCATCAAAGACAGAAATCATTCAGGAATGACGAATGACATGTTGATTAATTATGACATTATTTTTATTTTATTCATTAAAAGTCTGTCTAAAATGTAAATTCTGATATTCAACCAGGTTGCTTAATTTCAAGGCTGTCTTTCTTCCTTAGGGAGCCAACCGTATGCGAATGCGTCTGGGCAGCATGGGAAGTTTTGACCGCGTGAGTATCACACAACACGTGAATACCATTATCTGTCATTTTAACCCCAGCCTTTGTCCTCTCCCTGCCAAGAATCACATCTCTGTTCTGCCCCTGCCAGCAAACATGTCCCTGCGGTGTCAATTACCACCACATGCTGAAAATAATATCAGTGCTGCTATAATACAATACATGTTTTTAAGCGTCAGCGTGAGTAATATGATTGAAGCTGGACTGTCAGTCTCATCAGGGGGGTTTGCGTGTTGGGGGTTGGTTTGTTTTGACCCCGTGCACCTCTGTCTCGATGGGGTGTGAAATGTGAGGTGTGTGTGATGGTAAGCTCGGGTCTCTGGACTCCATGGAAAACAAATCAACCAGCTCTACCTTCCCACAGGGTTGTCACATGGACTCAGTGGCACTGTCAATGTGAGCACCTTCTCTCATGCTTAAACTTCAACTCTCAGTAACATGGTAAAATCTAACAGTTCCTTGCTCGTCCATATTTTGTATGAACTGTACTTTGAATCAGTTCTGAGAATAGCTCTAATAGAGTCATCATCATATAGTGGGTCGGAAACAATGAAAATTAGTTATTAAAATGCATTGTTCACCCAAAAATGAAAGTTCTGTTATCGTTTACTCACACTCATGCTGTTTGAAAGTAGTTTTTTTCTTTGGAACAAAATATGGAAATCAGAAATGCCTCTTTTTTTGCCATACGGTGGAAATCAATGGTCTCCAGCATTTTTCGAAATGTATTATTTTGTGTTCCATGAGGAAAAATAAAAAAATCATATAGATTTATAATGACATTTAGGGTGAGGAAATTGGGACAGATTTCTTTTTATTTGGGTGAACTGTATTTTTAAATATTTTTTGTAAAATGAAATACAATTAATGAAAAATAACAGTAAAAATACCAAAAGTAATGGTTGCAAAATTAATTGAATAAAATGGTATAATCAACAAAAATAAAATAGGTTTTTGTATGCATATTATGAAATGTATGTTGTGAATATCCATTTGTCTAGTTCTATACTCTGTTCTAAAATATTGAATTGATTAAATTACTTGAATATAGCCAAAGTAAATAAAGCCATAGGAATGTCTATGTAAATGAATTGTGCTTTTAGAAAAGAAAAAAAAACGAATTCAGAAATTAGAAAAATCATGACAATTCATTAGTCAAAATATGTGCAAACCACAGTAGATAAAATGCTACAATTATATGCTAACAAAATATAAAACTAAGTGACATCTGTAAACACGATATAAAAATATGCAAATAATATTCCTCAGAACTATCTTCTCTTTTCCAAGATATTTGAATGATTACTTTTAACCAACTGGTCCCAAATTTATCTAATATTGTGCTGTGTGAAGGCTCCCATTCCCTTTATTACCGTGCCAAGAGAGCTATTATGTTGTTTGGATAATTTGTTTTTCCCAAATTTAGCTGTAGGCAGCTGAAGGGAAGTGGACGGGGTTAGTGATTTGTGCGAGTGAAAGGAGAGAGAGCATTGTGCAGCCGTTACTGGTTTCCTGGCCTTGCTGTGTATTGACTCATAGGAGCGCATGGGTTCAGGAACTGCCATAGCACAGGGACAGGAAACAGAGTGAGGAAGAGAGCCAGAGAGAGACCCTTCCTATAGCCATCACAGTTACAGCAGCCAAAAACCTCCATTGTGCTCCAACGGATCATGTGTGTGATGTGGCTCTGTGACAGAATATTAACATACAATAGATCACAAAGCGTGTGTGCAGTCACTACCGCCAACCCAGCCACTTCTTACTGGTGGAGCGAACGAGACTGGACAAGGAGAGAGAAAATGTTGGGTGAGTTTAGAATCAATAGTTTGATGTTGCTGGTGTCAAGTCAGTTGTTTAGCTTTGCTTTGTCTGAAGATTGAAGGCTGTACATGTATATCTTAATAAATGACTTTTCTTTCTCTGTCTGGGTTGGATCCTTGTTGAATTTGAGGTTTGGCTCATTGATAAGCTGAGTTGTCTGTCATGTGTTGAATACAATATCATCGTATGTGAGGTTATTGGCCCCAACTCCTCACTGACCCGGGTCATTATCTGCTCACCCTGCAGAGCGACTCTCCGGGTGACTCCCCACCTGGGACTCCACCCAGTTACCTTGAGGACGACCCAGATGCCCCGCAGTTCCGTCGTCGGGCACACACCTTCAGCCACCCGCCCATCAAGAAAAGAATCTCCTTCACTGAGGTTTCCTCCCAGGCCTGTAAGGCTCCATTGCGCCGGCAGCAGTCTTTGGCCCCAGAACTGTTGCAGAGCAGGTAATGCATCACTTCCTGTTTGCTTCTCATGTGATAAAGCCTTTTATGTTTCCATCTGTTTTTCAACAGTCATATGATGTATAAACCGTCACAACAATGTGCTGAAAACAACTTGTTTATTTACAGAAATCATAAATATGCTTTAAAACATAACTTGTAAAGTGACTGATTTTAGCATGAACGCTTACGTGATCAAGAGTGCATGGAGCTTGTCTGTGTATTGTTGGATTTAGCACTAATTCAAATAATTTAGAAAAGATACTAAAGCTAGATAATACGATGCTCATGTGATTTTTTTTTGTTTTTAATATATATTATTTATACTTGGTGATCTACAAAATATGTTATTTGAATGAATCTGCATTTTATTGATGTCTGTCAATTATTTTAGAAATTATTGAATTAATTCTAATATTTGGCAATTAATTCAAGCAGTATCAGCATTTACAGATTATTTACCCCAAATGAGGACCAAATTATATTATTGTGTCTGACTATAAACTAGTATATTGGTCAGGGGGGTACAATTGATCATTTTTCCATTATTTTTCGTTTAATTTATATATTAAAACATTCAATCGATGGCTCTTGTTAAAAAAATTATACTCACTTTAAATTTGCAGATTTATAAAATCAAAAAGATGCACCGATATAAAAATGCTGGTTGATATTGATAAATTTTTTTTCTTCTTATGTCAATGCAATAACTGATACATGGCTGATGTTAAAGCTTTATTTATGTAAAAAATAAATAAAACTGATGTTCAAAAATGGTTTAACACTGATTTAAATTTTAGTTTTTATTTATATAGTTTTTTTAATAGGTGGAATATGACATCTAAGGTAATCCAAATGTATACATTGGTGGAAATGACTATACACAGTTAAATATCCAATATATGTCCAGTATTGACTAAATAATAAAAAGCATTAATGTAACCAGTTCTGTACCACTATACTGTCATCAAACAATTTTGTTTTTACTTTTTCAGCATTTAAAAAAGTAACAAAAAAAAACTTTAGTCTTTCATCTGCTCAGAAGCCCTCGTGTGTTCTAGACTGTGGTTCCATGGCAGAGTTTAGAACTCTATAAAGTAATGTGTATTTGTTGTGGGCCTTTTATGTTTCGGCTCCCTCAGCACCGTTGGTATCTCAAGAGCGCGCAGCGTCTCTGAGAGTGACTCCTACTTCAATCTCTCATCCTCCTTCCACACCCCCACTTTCCTGAAAACCTTTTACCAGGGCTCCCTTGGCTCACTGGCCTCCCTGTCGGACAGCGGGAGTCTTAAGAGGTGAGAGGGGGCGTCGGTCTCGGACCATTCAATGTGTCCATTCCCTCCCCCCCGGGGTGCCTGAGGTTCGAGCTGATGGCGGCCTTCTTCTCTGCACCTGTCTGTTTCTTAACCCAAAGGCTTCAGTCACTGTGCCGTCAGTTAAGAAGAACCTTCTGTAACTTACTCTTTCTTCCTGTCAACATTGTTGGACTTTGTCATTGTCCAGTGGACGAGGGATTCTAGACCTCAATTGCATGTTGGCGTCTTTACTAACTAATGGTAAACAAAAACATTTATCATCAATATTGCGTTCATCAACTGTCACAGAAGTTTCTTCTAATCTATACTCTATTGTGCTTAAATATTGAGAATAATTTATGGAGAATTTTTAAGATAAAAAAACATTGCCAGGTTGCTTTGAGCAATTGTGATGATCTTTCATCTTTATTTTATCTTCTAATGGTTTAGAAATACTTTTGAATAAGCAAGGCTTGCTGGTCAGGCTGATTTTATAGTGGTTTTGTAACCATAGACCAGCTTTTCCAGGCTGGGAGACCATCTTACATTTACATTTATGTATTTGGCAGACGCTTTTATCCAAAGCGACTTACATTGCATTCAAGGAACACATTGAATCAGTTCTTGCTTTCCTTGGGATCAAACCCATGACCTTGGTGTTGTAAACACCAATGCTCTACTGATTGAGCTACAGGAAAGCTGGTCTTACACCAGTTAAGACCTGCAAGCAAGTTTTATGATAGTGTTTTTGGCATTGTAAAGTTTGAAGAGATCTTTAATTAAAACTAAACTGCATGATGGCTCGTTCAGAAATCGTTGGATGTCTGAAATCAGAAACCCAAAAACATTTTTACATTAACACATACTCGCATGTCAACAAAACCAGTTTGATGTTATTAAAGTATAATACCGTTAGAACAATTTTTGAATCCTGCAAAAAAAAGTGCAGTAATGCGCATGTCTAGTTTCAGAGGTCATAAACTAAATGGGCTGTTTTTTTAGCACACAGAAAAAACTTGGTTAACCCTCAAGAAAAGAGAAATGTATGATACAACCTCATTAACTTGTTTTATAAAATAAAATATATATGTATCCAAATTATTAGGGGCTGTCTTACAGGAACGTTTTCATTGTTCCTGTAACTATTAGTGGAAGTACTAGCTTTTTGGTGTGTTTGCACCGCAGGATTTGGGAACTATTTTAGTAAAAGGAATGCCTTTTGGGAGGACTATATTAGCTCCTACTTCAGAGTAGGACAGGATGTCCAGTCCTGCTCCTGGAGGATCACTGTTCTGCATAGTTTATCTCCAACCCCAATCAATCACACTAGAAACAGTTAATCAAGGTCTCACTTGGCATGCTAGAAATTTCCAGGTAGGTGTGTTGAGGCAAGTTGAAGTTAAACACATGATGTTTTTTTGGGGTGAACTATCCCTTTAACAAAGCTCCTGTCTTTCACTCTAGTAAGTAGAATTTATTATAGCAGTGGTTGTTAAGGGCGAGTGTGTTCGAGTAGAGAACATACAGTGAAACCATGTGTGGAATATAGACCTTCTCCCTAGGGTTTCTTTGCAGGACAATAATATTTGACCAGTTTTTTGTGCTACTGGCTTGAACTATAAGGTCTCCTTCATCTGAACAACAGCCAGCTTGGAATCACTGACAAATGATGTTCCTCTGTGTGTTCGCCCTTTTATTTCTTTGAATTAGTGGGCTCTAATGATCCAATCCTTTGAGTACTCTGAAAGGAGGAGATGTTTAAAATGTCACGTCCTTGGCTCTGCTCCGTTTTCTTCAAATTGGAGAGAGGGACTTCTCTCTGTATGGTGAATGTCACCAGCTGTCTTTTCAAATTGAATGTGCAGTGCACCTGTCTGTTGAGCGCCGGTCAGGGTTGGTCCATTACCGTAGCTAGCATTTAATGCATAACATTCAAACCTGTTTCAAGCTTTCTGTCTAAAGTATCTTTGCTGTTGCTTGTGTATTGTTCTGATAACCAAGCAAAGAGACCGGTACTGGGAAAACAGACAGAGACTTGTGGGATGAAACCCATTTGATGAGACTTTAAGAACATCTTGTTCCTGCCTTTGATATTAACCATCTATTTCAACTTCTTAGATTTGGAACGGCTTGAAAGATGTCTTATCTAATGGAATAATAGAAAAAAATAAGCTTTAGGTTTCTCTCCACTTTTAAAGTTATTTAAATGATATTATTGTTTTATTATGGTTTTTAATGGTAATTATTTTGTTTGTTGTACACGCTTTGAGTCATGTTGCACAACGTTTTTCTTCATTATGTTCACTTCCCAATAGTTTTCTCATTCCTCAAAACAGGTAATCTGTGTGTTATCTAGCTTATGCATGAAACCAATTAACATCTGTTATAACCCTCTCTAAATGCTCTGCTTCTTATTGCTTATGAGCTTTTGCTTAATCGTATTGCTGAATGAACTTGTTACATAAATGTATGTTGTTTATTAGCTTATAACCGGTTTGACCACCTGTATTGAGAGCACACGGTCAAAACAATGTCGCATTGTCTTTAATTTAAATAAGCGTGTGTTGTTTTGTTTGTCTGTAGTGGTAATGGGGAGGGCAGGAAGAGGTCTCTGTCAGCCTGTAGCACCGATTCTTTGACCTTGGTGCCTCCACGCAGAGTTTCTTGGCGCCAGAAGATTTTCCTGAGGGTGGCATCACCCATGAACAAACCTTCAGCTTCTATGCAAAACGTGGGTGGGTACACATGCTTGAGCGCACAGACCAGCAGACAGGTGCAACATTACACCCTGTTCTCCCAGAAGTCTATTTATAGTCAACATTGCATCATAAATCATTGTTCTGCAAGCTTTAGGCCCTCAAGATAAATCTCCCTTTCACTGAGATTCAAGAAAGAGAAACACCCTAAATGTTTTTGGGTTTTTTTATTGTCAGGGTACAAATGCACAGTACTCTATTCCTTAAATCTTTTCATTTTCTTTTTCCATGCCATTTGAGCATGGGTCTTAGACATTTTATTCAGCATCTGTTGTTTTCCAGAGCACATGGACGGCCGGGAGCTGCTGCCGCTCTCTCCTCGGGCTTTTAACCAGGATCAAGACCCTCAGGCCTGCCCCCTGTCCCCAGAGCAGGGCTTTGGTGGAGAGAATGGTCGGCGCAGCCCAGCTGACTACAGGGCCCTGTGGAAGAAAGCCATCCACCAACAGATTTTGCTAATCCGCATGGAGAAAGAGAACCAGCGCCTGGAGGGTTAGTGTTTCTACTTGTGTATTTCTCTCTCTCTCTCTCTCTCTCTCATAAATTAACCTTTCTCTCATTTGGATTTGCTCATAACCCTGCAATGACTGTTCGTTCACCCCCCAAACACAATTGTTATAATTTTCTCATTCCACACAAATAAAAGTATGATGTAGTTTTTTCCCAAATAATGAATGGAGCAGTCACCGGGGCCTTACAAATTCAAAGCATTGCAAAAAGCACCCTGAAATCCCCATAAACGTGATCCATACATAAACTTATGTTCCAGTTCTTCTGAAGCCATACTATTGGTTTGTGTGAAAAACACATGACCAATCAAGTTTGAAAATTCGCTTCTGTGAAAAAGCTATTGTATGGCTTTTTGTCTTGTGTTTTTTTAAAGGTTTTTGAAGTTTAAATTTGTATAAAACTACTCTAAAATCAGCCTGATCTGATGTACCTATCTAAAAGAGAAGAAAAAAAATCAGTCAGGTAGAGTTTGTTGTGACTCCATACTTGCAATGTGTGGGAGAGTGGAGGTTAGAGCTACATTGTTATTGTTAACTAAAACGGTACAAAAATAAAAATAATAATAATAAAGCTGTAGAATATAAATATTAGATGAAAAAACACTTGAACTGAATACAACACAACTAACTGAAATAAAAGTGGCAAAATGCCTTAAACTAAAAATGAAAATAAAGATAACTTTATATAAACTTATAAAAATGACAAAGCACATTACACTATTATTAAAATGAAAATATACAAATAAATGTTAGTTCAAAATATTAATAATAGTATGTAAAAAAAAACACTAAAACAACACTGGCTTAGAAATATTAAAGAGATCTTAAGACTGACTGCCCTAGGGTTAGACATAACCCAAACAAGATATACAAGAAAACATCTCCTTTTGTGTTGCTCAACAGAAAGTCAGTCATACAGGTTTGGAACTACATTTGTGAAGTATCCCTTAAAATATTTCCAGAGGCTCAAACATTCGAGCACTAACAAAGTTAAGGTAATGGGTTTGATTCCCAGGGAATGCATAACATAAATGCATAACTGATAACATAAACCTAATATATGAACAAGTTGCAATGCAAGTCATTTTGGATAAAAGTGTTTGCCAATTGCATAAACATTCGTGGTACGTTGTGGATTCACAAGAGAGGGAGTGTTTCTTCCCGTCACTCTGATTAGACTGTTGTTTTTGCCCTGGCCTTATTTTAAGAGGGGCAAGTGTCACTGCCTCTATTTTACATTCTGGAGCAAAGTTAATTATAGATGGGAATGTCTGGATGACGTTCACGTTCTTTAAGTGTGCACTTTCAGTTCTGTTACCTCTGGCCTACATATGTAGCCCTAATCTTTCAAACAATAGCTTAAACAGTATTTCATTCTCTTTAATATATTATGAAAGGTTAATAATATTGTTTATTTTTTCAACTGCACTGGAAGAGCAAAGCAAAAGTATGTGAAATATTGCCCTCTGTTGGCCAAACTGCGTCACATATGAGACTCAAGTCACTTTCTACCTTTTTACTTTTGATGTTTTCTGTCTGTTTTTGTGTGCTCTTGGATGGGCCGAATTGAATAAACATGTCTGAGTAGAAGGTAAGAAAATACAGCCATGGCATCAAGCAGTTGTTGGCATGATATCATTGTTTGGCTGCAATGCAGTAACCGATAAACATTTGGTTTTTAGAATATCATTTTCTCCTTTTGAATGAAATGGTTTCAGAGCATCATTCTCATTCATATGTATGATTGTTTAAGGTTACTGTAACATTTCTTAATATACTTTGAACCTTGTCCAAAGATGCTATGGAAATCTACAGGGATTAATATTCCTTGATCCATCAGCAGCATGCTACATTTTATTGACCGTGGAACACGCTTGTCTGTGAGGCTTCCATTGTACTTGTATTGCTGTAAAGGCACTTTTTATTTTTACTGACTGAAACTTTTAAATTATTGAAACTGAAATTATTTTCTGCATGACTTTGATGAATGGCTCTCAACCGGTATTGCTTGGTATACCTACCAAAATTGCTAATAAATGTTATTTGAATATTTTTTAAATATGAATTGTTTAAAGAACATTATTGTAATATGCTCTTAAATTATGCTACATTTTATAAATCATATACTGATACAATATTATATATATATATATATATATATATATATATATAAATTGATTTGAATTAAAATGAAAAATTGCATGTAGCATATTTTCCCCTTTATATATACTGTACCTCTGTGTCTACGGTAACAGCAGGTGACGGAAATGACGCATCTTCAATTTGACACAATTTGAATCTCCTTTGCATCTCAAAGCAATATATGAATCACTAGTTCTAATATTAGTCTGAATAAATGAATGCTAAACCTGACTAGCAGTTTTCTCACCTTCCAGCCAGCCGCGATGAATTGCACATTCGTAAAATGAAGCTGGACTACCAGGAAGTGTGTGAGTGCTCCAAAGAGTTGCAGGCTCTGTGGGACAGGAAATTGAGCAGCCCGTGCCGCTCTAAAGTACAGTGGGAAAAAGAGGAGATCCAAAGTGCCGTCTGCCAGGGTAAAAACAGTTTACTTCAGTCATTAAAAACCCTTTTCACCCTAATCAACTTTTGTTGTTACACAATTTGTTACAAAGATGTAGAAAAACTACCATTTAAAAAGTTTGGGATCAGTAAGATTTTTTTAAATTAACTTAAGCAAGGCCACATTAATTTGATCAAACGGACAGTTAATATGCTTACATTGTACAAAATATTTGATAGAATTTTTTTTCTTTTGAACTTTATTCACCAAATCAGATGTTTTCAAAATTAATAATAAGAAATTGTTCATGAGCACCAAATCAGCATATTCGAATGATTTCTGAAGAATCACTGTGTGACACTGAAGATCAGTAATGGTGAAAATTCTGCTTTTCCATCTTCTGAATAACACAAAGATTTCCCTGGATCTGTTTGTTTGAATGTGTCTGGTCTGTAGGTGTCCCCAAAAGTCGGCGAGGTGAGGTGTGGCTCCTCCTCTCCCAGCAGTATCGTCTGCGTCACCGTCTGCCGCAGCGGCAGCAGCCCCCTGAAACGTCTTACCAGGATCTCCTCAAGCAGCTCACTGCACAGCAACACGCCATCCTGGTCGACCTCGGTCTGTATCTAACCAAGTACTTATACTATTTTGTGTATAGGGGAATGCACATACTGATGAACTACATACATGGAGTTGAGTTTCAAGTTGTATAGTAGTGACTGAAAATACTATGATAAAAATGCTAATGATAAAATCTCAAATCGCACTATAAAACTATGTAACATGGACATGTTTTTGACTCGGCACATTACTGAAGTGATGTTCCCCTTTCCAGGCCGGACATTCCCAACGCACCAGTATTTTAGTGCTCAGCTGGGAGCTGGACAGCTGTCTCTGTACAATCTCCTGAAGGCCTACTCCCTGCTGGACACGGAGGTGGGCTACTGCCAGGGCATCAGTTTTGTGGCCGGTTTGCTACTGTTGCATATGAGCGAGGAACAGGCTTTCGACACCCTCAAGTTCCTCATGTACGATCTGGGCATTCGCCGGCAGTATCGTCCCGACATGATCTCCCTGCAGGTGCGCTGTGTGTGGGAGAGTGTCAGTTTTCACTTCTTCATGTTTTCCTATCAGAACTGGTATGTTTTCTTTTCTTTTATGCCTGTTGTTAAGTGTAGCAGGACTGGTTTTTGTGGGAGGTAACGAAAGGAGCATAGAACAATGTATCAAAATTTGTGGAACTGAATGTTATATAAATCTTTTCCTATTGCAACAAAAACAAAAAAAATTCGGACACTTTCATCTTATAGTTTTTTCATTTTTACTCTGTTACATCCACACCACTAGGTGTCAGTGTAACATTCAAATCCATTGTTGCATGCGCCAATGAAACATATTTTGAAAGTTACCTAGCACACCTTAAAGTAAAAAAACAAAAACTATTTTGTAGAAAGTAGTGCTTTATTTGTAGAGAAATGCAAATTCCAAATTAAAATACTTTTTAATACACTTGATGTAAATGCATATTTGCTCAAGCGGTATGCAAACAGCCGTCTCCACCTCTTGTACACTATTTCCTCCTCAGCTGTTAGTGGTTATTTATGATGTGCCAATGTTTAATCCCGTGAGAGAGCCCGTCTCAGACAGTCTCATTTGAGCCTGTTTAAAGTTCACTCCTGTGAGTGTGAGGATTTTTTTTCTTCGTGTCTCTATAGATCCAGATGTACCAGCTGTCCCGACTTCTGCACGACTATCACCGTAACCTGTACACTCACCTGGAGGAGCATGAGATCTGTCCCAGCCTGTATGCCGCACCCTGGTTCCTCACTCTCTTCGCCTCTCAGTTCCCGCTCGGCTTTGTTGCCCGTATATTTGGTATATTTCACTTCCTATGTAACTACCTTATTCAGAACTGAAGGAATGTAAAATATGTGATGGGGTTAGGGGGAATCTAAGAGTTGTGTTGAAATAATTTTGTGTGTTTAAATTCATCTATATCACAAATAAGTCAAGTGTTGTAGCCGATGCATGGCCTTTGACTCATGTACGTGTACGTGTGTTCTGTGGCAGACCTCCTGTTTGTCCAAGGCACGGAGGTGATTTTTAAGGTGGCCCTGTGTTTGCTGAGCAGCCACGAGGGAGAGATACTGGAGTGTGACGGCTTTGAAAGTATCGTGGACTACCTTAAATCCACCATTCCCACTCTTACTCACAGCCAAATGGAAGAGACTGTCACCAAGGTACATTTTAAAGGGTCTTGAAACCTCAAAACACATTTTAACCCAATCACTGAACTCTATTACCAACGAGATCGCATTACAGCAGCATACGGCGCACACATGAGTTTTTATTGTGCGGAACAAATGATGAGTTTAACAACACTCACAATGCAGATCATATATATCATATACCAGAGCAAGTGCGTTTCAAGTTTTTATGGATTTATTTCATGTACTCTATTGCTCTAAACATGAACCAGCACCATGTATGTTTTGTATTATTTACATGTATATGTATACCCACATATTTATCACATCTTCTTTAAATGTCATTAATATAAAATGACTGCGAATGCATAAGGGAAAGTGTATGTTTTGGATCCTGTCAGCTTTTCTTTTAAGTGTTTTCACCATTTTCAATATCTTTTTGGGGGGCTTCAAAGTCTTTTTTATTAAATGAGATATTCCATAGAATCTATCAATTGATATGATTATATAAGTAATATCATTCACAGAGCTATTTTAGTATTATTTATATACTATTATAGTATTTATTACTGGGTTTGGGTTGAATTCGACTTTTTATATTATCGGTTTTAATTTTAGTTGACATTTTAATCTTTTTATTTTGCATATATCACTACATTTAATTTTGTTTTTAAATTCTTCAACTTCAACAAATGATGTCAGTTATTTGCCAAGGCAACATTTTACTTTTTTTTTTTTTTAAGTCTGTTTATTTTTATTTTTTTTCAGCTTTCTATAAATTACTGAAAATGATTTTCAAAAAAAAATTTAGTTTTAGATAACAGTAACAGCTCTGATCAGCTGTAATCTTGACAAGTCTTCCTTAACTTATTTGATAACTCAAAATATCCTCTTTTTTACGCCAACTGGATACTATCCTGTAAAAGTAATCTTTTGCATAAATGGTCATGTGACAAGTGTAGTATACTGATGTTTGAAACCTTTTTGCTGCATACTAAATACTGCTTCACATAAATTTTTTTTTAGTAGGCAGCACATAGTGTTTCTTTCCACACACTGGCCAAACAGCATATTTACACTTAAATGTACTATATTTAACCACTAGGTGGCGGAACTTGCTTTTGAAAAGCAAAAAGCCTGTCTCTAATGAAATTGATCAAGATTACAAAAAATATTGGATTTATGTATTTATTGTTACACTATGTGTGTGAATAATTTGAAATAACCTGTGGCATGTTCTCTGACAATAACACTCAGTATGAAATGTGGTTTGCAGGCGACTGAGATGGACATCTCTAAGCAGCTCCACGCGTATGAAGTGGAATATCATGTCCTCCAAGATGAGCTGTCTGACGCTCCACCACCATCAGAGGAGTCTGATAGGCTCGATAAACTGGAGAAGTCTAACGCTCAACTCAAGAAACAGAACATGGACCTGCTAGAGAAACTGCAGGTATTTAGATCTACAGTGGTGTGAAAAAGTTTGCCCTTCCGATTTCTTCTTTTTTTGTCTTTTGTTGTTGTTGTTGCGTGTTTGTCACACTTAAATGTTTCAGATCATCAAACTAATTTAAATATTAGTCAAAGATAACACAAGTAAACACAAAATGCAGTTTATAAGGGAAGGTTGTTATTGTTAAGGGAAAACAAAATCGAAACTTACAAAAATCTGTTTACAACAACATGCAAAGAACTGCAGGCTTCACTTGCCTCAGTTAAGGTCAGTGTTCATGACTCTACCATAAGAAAGAGACTGGGCAAAAATGGCCTGCATGGCACAGTTCCAAGACGAAAACCACTGCTGAGTGAAAAGAACTTTAACGCTTGTCTCATTTTTGCAAGAAAACATCTTGATGATCCCTATGACTTAGGAAAATACTCTATGGACCAATGAGACAAAAGTTGAACTTTTTGGAATGTATGTGTCCCTTTACGTCTGCTGTAAAAGGAACACTGCATTTCAGAAAAAGAACATCCTACCAAACAATTGATTGCAGTTGTTGCTGCTAAGGTTGACCCAACCAGATATTTGGTTTAGGGGGCAAGAACTTTTTCACAAAGGGCTATGTAGGTTTGCATTTTGTTTTCCCTCAATATCAACCTTCATTTAAAAACTGATTTTAATGTTTACTTTTGTTACCTTTGACTAATATTTACATTTGTTTGATCTGAAACATTTAAGTGTGACAAAAAAAATCAAGGGGGCAATCTTTTTTCACACCACTATATAATATTATCACAAAATAGTACAAGTAGAGATGTTTTGTTTCTTCTTTGTGTGGCAACACAGTACAAAACCGCTTGAAATTTAAGATACTTACTGACACTCCTCTTCATTCACTTCTAAAGAATATTAAAATGGTATTTTCATTTTCATATTTCACATTTAAAATAAAAAAGTAATGGGAATTCAACTGATAACAGCTGACTAGTGTCAGTTCATCCACTAGTGTTTATGACTGTGGTAGTATGAGTTATCCTTGAAACTCTGTTAGCCTAAACATGCAACATCACAACATGCTTATCTCCACGTTGTTCATAAAACATCCTGTTGCTAAAACCAAACTGTTCCTAGAAACATGAAATACGGGAAAGTGAAAAGATATTTGGCTCACTTTCCAAATGAAAGTAATAGCATATAGATGCAGAATAATCAATAATACTATTAGTTGAGCCATTGAAACATCTTATCAAGTTTATCCCATAGCTACCATTTTGGGAAAGTACCCCATTTAAAAATTCTTTAGCCAAAAGTTTTGTTGAGATTTATTCATTAGCATTTCACCAACATGTATGAATTGCATTTATTTATTTATTTATTCATTTATGTATAACTCATTGTACTTTCCATGTAGGAAATGTTAAATTTCAAAAAACATTTTTGAAATGCACTGGAAAAAAATACTTAAAACCTAGTACTTTTATTCAGCAAGGATTAAATTCATCAAAAGTTACAGTAAAGACTTTCACGTAAGCCGCTTCTCCATCATTGGACTGAATGGTAAAGAACAGTATGGTAAGTTATATTTCCACTTGAGCTTGGTTCAGCAGGGTAGGATTATAAACCGTTCTCGGACTTGAATCTTCAGCAGTAGAATGTGTGTAGTGACATCAGGATTGATCACTTATCTGTTGCCTGGCCGGCAGTTTCTCTTTAGCTGGACAAGCGCGCTATTTGAGCGAAGTTAACGCAAGTTAATAATGAAATTAAAAGAAACATCTGATCATTCTCCATAACACGCCACTGTTTACATATATATTGTCTGTAAACTCTTGGATTACTAAGGAAACAACTGACACATTTGGAAGATCTTTGTTGAAAATGAAACCATATCCGTACCAGCTGGGCTGGATCGCTACGGTTAAGCAATAAGAACGGTTTGGCCCGACGGTGGAAAAGTGGCTTTCTTCCACAAAAATTCTATTTTACATAAATGCTTTTTTTTCCTAATAAATATTTCTCAAGCAGTAAATCAGCATATGACACTGTAAATCATGTGAGACTGAATACTGGCAGAATGGCCGCTGAAAATTCAGTTTTTCCATCAGGAATAAATAACGTTTTAAAATACAGTAGAACCCCGACTTACGAAATTAATCCGTTCTGAGGTTGGCTTCGTATGTCGATCTTTTCGTAAGTCGGTCAGGCTTTTACATGTAAATTGCCTAATCCGTTCCAAGCCCTACGAAAACACCACATTTCATTTTATAATAAAGCTATGCTTGTTCAGTATGGTATGATAAGCATATCCCAGCTTCATACTTCAATTATCTCCCTTTTCGTCTCCATGGAGAGCATCCTCTTCTTCTCTTTCACTTTCATCGTGAAATAAAATGGGAGAGGAACGCCGCTATGCAGAGGCTGGTGAGAGCGATGCTGACCAATAGGAGAGCAGGATGCTGCAGCAAAAGCTAGCGTCAGAGCCGGGAGCAGTGTTGCCAGATTGGGTGGGTTCCCAGCGGGTTTTAAGCTGTAGTTGGGCTGGAAATCTTCAGTCCAATCTGGCAACACTGGCCGGGAGAGTGGGACGATTGGTGCGAGTTTCCGGGTCAGTGGCGCGCAAATTTCAAAACAAAACTCGGAAATCGTCGCCTCGGCCGAGATTTCGTTTTTCGCATCTCGATCATTTTGTCGTTACTCGGGCGAAAAAACCCCCGAAATCTTTTATCGTAAGTTGAACCTTTCGTACATAGAGCGTTTCGTAAGTCGGGGTTCTACTGTATATTCAAATAGAAAGGAATTATTTTAATAATATTTCCAAATTTTCATCTAATAAATGCATTCTTGATGACTATTAGAGACTTCTTTCAAAAATATTAAAAAAGGCACCAACCCCAAATTTTGGAAAGATAACATATATGGTCACATAGTTGACATAGTTTCCTCAAAATATTCATTCCGTCACCCAATTCTCATATTTGGCTTTCTTATAAATAGGCGGCTCGTTTGAAGATTCAGACGTTGGAGAGCAGTGTGGAGAGCTTCCTGTCACGAGAAAGCAAGATGAAGCACCTGATCCGTTCTCTGGAACAGGAGAAAGCTTCCTACCAGAAGACCATTGAGCGCATGCGTAGCAGTTTGCCATCAGATGCCATGGCTGATGTGGAGATGACACAACTCAAGGCTTATAATGGGAAAGCAAAAGCAACCTGTAAAAAGCCTTGACTCTCCGTCCAACTGACTGATGCGTCATATAGGTACATCAGTAGTGTTTAGTCTGCTTCTTCCTCTGTGCTTCACCTTTGATGGCCTAATTCAATTTTTATGTTTGAGAAATGGGAACGTTTTACATCTTGCGGCCGCACAAAAAAAACAATACGGAAGTGTTTCCTTTCCAAAGAGCAGCATGACTTGTCCGTCCATGAGGTGTGTTGCATTAATGTCCACAGCTGACTTTATTCTCACTGTGAAGGTTTTTTGACCTTGCACTCCAAACCTGGAGTTTGGAGGAAACCAAATATTTACCAGGTCGACCTTTTGCTTAAAGTGCTTCACCTAAAGTGCAGGCAGGAAGTGAAACCGTCTGCTGCTGGGTTTCCTGTCCTGCTGTCCAGACTCCCTAGTTTGTGCTCATGGGCTTCAAGCGAATCACTGTCTGAAGACAAGAGTTACTTGTCTTTAAACCATCATATTTGATATTGCACAGTATTCTGTGTGCGTTGAAAAAGTATGCATGAAAAACATTGTGATGGACACTATGCCATAAAGATGTGTGCATGTAATCATTCAAACACTGTGGATAATAAATCCAAAAAAAACGATTTTTTCTTCATCCATTTGATCTTTTAGTTGTCGATCTCGTAGTTTTGTGTCGAACTGTACTTGACATCTGCCAAATATTTTTGTAGTTCTGTATTACAGGTTTTACTTGATGTTAGCTTATTTAGGCCTAATACAAGAAAAACGATAGATGATACCATTGGTATTTGTCACTCATCTAACCATGTGAATGTGAACAAAGCAGGATTATCTACTTGAACACTCATTCTTGTTTGTCTGTCTTCAAATTGTCTACGACAAATCTGATCACAATTCACCTTGTTTTGAGAGTTCAATGAATGAATGACAATTACAGTATGATAGTACTCTTATGGCAATGTTGGTAAACTTGATCAAGAGCTTCTTTCTGCTATTTTTTGTTTGTGTGAATGTCAAAAGTGGCATATTAAGAAGTGTTACTGGTGGGCTGGTGGTGGTTGCCAGTGATGTGTAAAATCTTTATTCTAGGTAGTGGTTTTTGATCGTTTTTGGTTCGTTTTCTTTATCTCTTTTAAGAAAAACATTTCAGTGACTTTGCAAATTGAAAAGACTTTCATATCTTTGGAGAGAGTGAAAACATATGCACATGTTTAATCAAGGGCTGCAGATCCATCACCTGTTCATAGAAGGTACATGCAATACTCCTGCACCAAAGTGTATCAATTTGAAGAACGGGGGAGAAAGAGCAAGGTCACATTGTCCAACTTTTCCATTTTTCTTAATGCTACTGTGATGTTATGTCTTCATATAGAAAAGACATAAAGCAAATGGTCTGGTGGTGTGTTTGATGCATCATATACTTTTTCACTCTTTATATTCATGTGCCAAAACTTGTTTATTATTACCATTACTTTTCCATTATCACAGGCCGCTGTTATTTCTCAACACCTCCAACATAAAGATGCTGAGTTTTGTTGGACTACATTAATTTCAGATTCATTTTTGTTCACAATGAATCTTTGGTCTGAATTGAAAGTGTGTGTGCTGACAGTATCTCATGATTGTTTCTTTTGATTTTGCCTGAGTTGTCAGACCTTCTTACTCCATTAAAATCAACTTTTTATACCTCAATGTCTGCATTTTATTTGTATTACTTGCCAAGGAAAGCATGATTATTAATATTATTGATTAAACTTGGTGAATGATTATGTAGGGAATAATAAAACATGAAAAATAGTATAAATATACATCGAAGGAAGGACAAAAGCCTTGAGGGAGGCTCTCTTGACTTGGCCCATTAAGCACAATTCATGTTTTTGTTTGTACTATATATATATATATATATATATATATATATTTGTATTTACATAATATATGTATACAATATATACTATTTAATCTTCATGTATCATTCTTCAAATTCTGAAAATGTGATTATATTGAGCGCACACACACACACACACACACACACACACATATATATGTGTGTGTGTGTGTATCTAAGCTCAATATAATCACATTTTCAGAATTTGAATAATGATACATGAAGATTAAATGATAATTTACATAAAGGTTTATCAGCAATATCATGGAATGCTATATCCATAACATCCATTAATAAAATCATTATACAGTATTTGATCAGTGAAATTTAAATATATATATTCAGGGCCGGTAGGATATTTTGATCAAGCTGTGTAAGTTTATATTGTATAACAGGAAAAACTAAGGTAAAGTGACATTTAATAATAATACAATGAAATCTTTTTTATTCTTCACATTTTTCACTCTTAAAACCATGTTTATATCCAGATTTAAATTTGATTTTGAATCCCAGAATTCAGACTGCCTGTGTGTGTTGAACGTGTTTGAATATAAAGTTTTTTAAATGTTAGAGCATCCATTATTGTTTGAGGCTCAGATTGTGCCTAGAATGGCAAGAGTGCTAGAATCCCTTTAAAACCTAAAAATGATGACATACTTGAGCCAGTTTGCATGATTTCCTTCACTGTCCGGTAAACAGTGCTTGAATATGAAATTGATCCCTTCTCTTTACCTGAGGCTGTTAAACAACAAGTCTGAGACTCCAGTCATGTGCTTATCCTTTATCTCAAGGCCAGTGCTGGTTTGAAAATGTAATACCACCACTATTTTGTGATGTAAATTTCACGCTTTTATAATGTTGCCATTGCAAACTTGTAATACAAAGAGACACCCTGAAGATGTTTACAGTTTAGTGAAGTCAACATTTTATTGATTGCTCTCTGAGGCGCTGTTTGAAAATCAGTAGTGAATTAAAAGGTTGCCATTCTGAGCCCCCGTTCTTATTAATACATATTCGGAGGAAAAATATGTTTTAAAGACAACATTAGTTAAGAAAAATACACTCAATAGCCATTTCAGGTACTGCATGACAATGCAACCCTCGATTTCTTGCAAAATGAATGGACAGTTGAATATAAATTACATGAGTATTTAATTTGAGTGTGTTATATACAGTTTGATTCTAGGGTAATCAATTCAAATCAAGCCACTTTATTTTAAACACCATTGTGTTATTTTTTTATTTCTGAATGTAATTTAATTGTGACTTGTTAATTGTAAATTGTGAAATAGACAGATTTTAAACTATTTTTGTATGTTAACTAATTTAACTATGATCAATGACAGTAAATAAATTTAGGAGTTTAAATGATATGATTTTCAAATCAACCTGCTGTGATGTCATAATCAGACGATGTATTTAGTGTTTGAGGATGTTCTGAATTGACTAACATTATTATGCACACATAAAATGTAATAATATGTGTTATAGAGTTTTTTAATTCATAGTTACATTTACCACATACCCATTTTTATAATATACAGCATGACAGGTATATAAATTCTGCCTTTGTGCATTTCTGGATCTGATACTGATACTGACAGGGCTATTTATTATAATATTTTATTATTATGAGTTTATTTATTAAGGGACAGTGCAAAAACATAGAAACAAAAAGAAACATGAATATTAAAAGCTACACATCATCACTTCTTTAGACATGCTTTATTAGACATTTTTAAATCAGAAAGCACTGCTAATGTCCGAGATATAGGTTTGAGACAACATTTCAAAACTTTTGGCTACAGAAAACCAAACAGTGTTACACTGACCTGTGAAAGTTCCTCTGCGTAATGAAAGTTCTGTTCGGCCTGATAAATGTCTGTGCTTATGCAAAAGAGGAACAGTTCTTTCACAACCATTTTACTCAGAAGAATCACACTTTCTGGCACAGAAAGAGGTGATATGTCTTACAAGATAGATGGGAAGTTAAGCCCAATTTTCCAGTAGGGAGTAGACAATGAGTCATTGGACCAGATGTAGGACCAGCTGAGAGATGGAGACAGTGCATTACCCACCCTTCGTTTCGATAAACGTCCTTTTGATGGCGAGAGGATGCAAAAATACCACACTTAGAGCGTTGTCACACCTCTTATCTCTCTCTCTGAACAAAAGGCAGCATTCCGTACATGTTCCCTGGTGAGGGTGTTTCCTGTGGATGGGAAATGCCTGGACTGATCGTGGAAGTCAGTTGGGGATTGGCGCAGAGAAAACTTCCTCTGCACAACCTTATCAGTGCTTTTTGTTTAATACCATGTCCATCCTCTCACTTATAGAGATGGACAATAAAGGGGTTTATGTCAAAGGGTGATGGAATGCTCCTGAATATCCATCGAACCACTTGGGGCATGTTTTCCAGACTGAACAAAAGAAGATATTTTGAAGAACATTTCAATTGTTTTGGTTCATGTAATGAAAATCAGTGGGTTTCAACACAACACTGAACACCACAGACTTATACAGTATGGAAAAATACATTTTCTAAATATTTTATGTTGTGTTATAGGCCTGCAATGAATCATTTACTAAATGCTAATAAGCAACTAAAGGGTTAGTTCACCCAAAAAAGAAATTCTTGCTTTCCCTGGGAATCAAACCCATGACCTTGACGTTCTTAACGCGAATGCTCTACTGTTTGAAATACAGGAAGGCTGACCCCTCTATCTGCTCAGAAAAACCTTTAAAACAGGGGTCTCAAACATGCGGCCCGCGAAACGATATTTTGTGGCCCGCGGGATAATATGAAAGTTTAATGTAAGTGCGGCCCGCGAGTTTTGAATTTTACCGCGTTGTGTGTGTGTGCGAAAGGTTCCATTTTCGTGCGAGCTGGAGCTGAACAAGCCAACCAATCACAGTGGAGTATATGACTCCTGGCGGCCAATCACAGTGGAGTATATCACTCCCGGGGGCCAATCACAGTGGAGTAAATGACTCCCGGGGGCGGGGCATCGGCCGGGCTTGATGTAGACAGAGAAACAGTGTTGCCAACTTAGCGACTTTGACGCTATATTTAGCGAGTTTTCAGACCACTCCAGTGACAATTTTCCCAAAAGCGACTAGCGACTTTATCTGGAGTTATTGGCGACTTTTGGAGACTTTCTGAATGCACATATTGCTCTCTTACTACTCCCTGTCAGCAGTGAGTGCTGCTGTGAATTCCCTCCCTTGCTGACAGGTAGATCTCCCCGCACCGCAGTTGACAGTTGATCATTCCATATTTAAGTAAAGATTAAGTCATAATAATGAGAGGGTTTCTCATAATAATATAATGACTAAGTATCTCGAAAAAATGAGAAAGTTTCTCATAATATTGACTTAATATCTCGAAATAATGAGAGAGTTTCTCATAAAAATGACTTAGTATATGAAAAAATGAAAAAGTTTCATAATAATGACTTAATATATTGAAATAATGAGAAAGTTTCTTATAATAATTACTTATTATCTCTCTCATAATAATGACTTGGTATCTCGAAAAAATTAGTAACTTTTTCCTCAACCATGAACTTCAGTAAGTCCAAATACAGGTCTACTTACTGATGATCATCTTCAAGCTATACTGAGAGTCTCAACAGTTTCTTCTCTCAAGCCAAATGTGGCTCAGCTGTGTGAGAGGAAGCGATGCAGGCCTCAAATCATATTCAGAAGAACCGTTCATATTCTTCAATATTCTGTTTATGTTCAGGACAGTTCATGCTCAGAAGAACCCATTGCATTTAAAGAACTGTCAATAATGATGTTTGAGAAAATATTTTTTTTTGTTGAATACTTGATGCGGCCCTGCCTCACCCAAACTCTGCCTCCTGCGGGCCCCAGCTCATTTGAGTTTGAGACCCCTGCTTTAAAAAAGCAAAAAAACACTTGGTATAACGACTTAATTCAACAATTTCTTCTCTTTCCTGTCAGTCTCTGATGCTGACAGTGTTTGAGACTTATACTGAAGTGAAGAAATTGTTAAATGAAATCATTATTTTTGTTTTATTGCACACAAAAAATATTCTCATTGCTTTATAACATTAAGGTTGATCCACTGTAGATCCACTTCTATTTTAAAAGTGTCATAGGGGTCATACATGTCTGTAGGGGGTCAGAAAGTTTTCAGATTTCTTAAAAAATATCTTAATATGTGTTGGATGAAGAAAGGTCTTACGGGTTTGTAATGATATGAGGGTGAGAAATCAATGATATTTTTCATTTTTGGGTGAACTGTTACTTTGATAATGAGAATTAGGCCCGAAAGTGTTACCAAATATACATTAGCAACAAAACAAAAGTAAAGCGGCACCGCCTCAAATAAACGTAAATATCCTTCACTATCAACACTCCTCCTTTTCACTGTGAGACTGTGTCAACAGTCCTCGCTCCGTTCCCACAGCTCTTGACTCTTGACTATGTGCCACAATATAAAATATTTATGATCTGTATAAATATTAAAATATCAGTTCTATTAAGCTATATATTTGGCTTGAAAACAGCTGATTTTGAATGGCGTTAGCTGAGAAGGATACTTTTACATCTAACATCTAACTGCAACTCCCAGACGGAAATGTCAACCTCTCCATGAGCATAACAATACCAAAAACCAAAGTGCTTTACACATTTAACAAGAATGAAATAAAGCAAACGAGTTATTGCATTAACTACCTTCCTTAGTGTCTCCCCTCTACCTTAAAAGAAGCCTGTTTCTGCAGTTTCATTCTTGGCCAGTGATCAGAGGAGTATGGGATCATAGAAGTGGAGGATAGTCTGGAGTTGACAAGCAGAGTTTGGAGGTTAAACTTAATAGGGGGAGTCAGTGTCCTCTAGCCATATAAGGTGAATCGTATTGCATAGTGATGAAGGAGACAAGGATTTGGGGGCAAGAATAGTAGAAGATGGGGGGAAAATGCTCTGAAATGTAACTATGGTAACACTTTTTGATGGCCCCTTTAGATATTTTGTTGACTATAAGTATTGGTGCACCTAAATGTCAACTAACTCCCATTAGAGCATAGGTGTCAAACTCAAGGTCTGCGGGCCTTGAAGCACTGGTAACACAATAAACTACAGATCCCAGAATGCAGCGCAAAGCTGCTGCAAAGCCTCCCCCCCCCCCCCCCCCCCCCCCCCGCTTAATATTTGCTGTAATTAACTATAATTAATTAGGAAGTATATAATCAATTTAATCTACTAACCGTAACCTTTCCTCCAACAGTACCAATACTCTAATGAGAGTTAGTTGCTTAATGTTTTATATTATTTTGATCTTTGATTTTCATCAGGTGGGAAATTCAGGATATTCTTGTAGACTAATAGTAATATATTAATACTAATAGCAATTGAGCAGCATCACTCAATTCCAGCCCAAATAAGTATTTTGATCATTTTGATTTACAAACTTGAGTTAAGTAAGGAAAGCTGTGATCATTCAGTGCAAAACATTTCCAGCATTCCACACTTAGTTTAGGCTTCTCAACATTCAGACTGATGCTTCCTCCTTTCCTCTTTCCTCCTGACCTGGAAACCGATCGAATCCAGCCATCTTGAAGGACATCTCAACATTGCACCAGGAGGAGAAGAGGACTCAGGAAGCTTTCCATGGTGTCGTGAACAAGGTAAGGAACCGAGGATACACAAATAAGAAATGAGAAGCATCCCAAGTATTTAAAGTGCACTTTTTCTTTGTGGAATTTTCAGCTTGAACCCAATACTCTATTTATTGTAACTCTGCACTATTTATATTTTACTCTATTTATACTTACACTGCACTATTTATACTACAGAGCAGCACAGAATAGTGCAAAAATACAAAAATTGGGAAGCACCAACAGAACACCCTATAGCAATCACAAAAAAACTATAACAACATGCTAAAAGACACCCAGAACCCCAAATATAGCAAGTGCACAGAAAAACCCCCAATGAAGAATAACCTAGCAACCATATAGCAATATCATAGCAAACACCCACAACGCCTTTGTAAGCACCACTGATTTTCTTCAATTTGATTTGTTTTAATCTTTATTTTTGTGTTGTTCAAACTCACTACTTTTTGTAAATCAGATTTCCTTGCTTTTCAAATGCTGAGCTTGTATTTTTCTTTAGTGTGGTTATTATTAGCTTATCTTATTCGTAGCTGAAAACCGTAGGAATAACCAGCATTGAAAATAATTTTTTTAAATATGAGCTACATTTAATATGATATAACAACAGTTTGAACATATTGTACCAGAGTTGCTTAATGAATATATGAACATAGCAATCTCAAGTATATGAATCTGTTTATGTGACTATGTAAAAAATCGTGCACCTTACAGTCAGCATGAAAAGAAAGTACGCTATTTTATAAATTCATGTTATAAATTTTATTGTAAATATATTTATGTTTCAAAACGTCAGACTTCTCCGATCATTTAGAGCACTTAAACCCCACCCTTTTACAATCGACTGCAAGCATACATTCTTTTTTGAGAGTTGTCAGTACACACATCATCGGAGAAGAGATTAGGGCTACATCTAAAAGCGTATACTCATGGGATAGTAAAGTGTTCATCATATGCACACTTCAGAATCTCACTGGAAGTAATAGATCATCTGGGTACTTTTTGCCTACTGTTTATGAGTACTGTGAATTCAGACATACTTCTACTGTCACATACTGTTTTTTGCTTACTAGCAGGATAGATTTCGGATGCAGCCCATGTGTGTTCGACTTGAAGCGGTACTGCGCAGAATGATCAGTGTATGACATCAAAGCACCAGGACATTGCTATACAGTAGTACCTCAAGATATGAAAGGCTCAACTTACGAAAAATCCAAGTTACGAAAGCAAAGATGAAAATTTTTACTGCTCTACATACGAAAGGTTTTCAAGATACGAAAGGTTTCTGAAAGTCCGAGATTCGCCCCATAACAATTTTGAAACTCGCGCCGCACGGCGCCATCTTAGTTATAGTAGACTCGCCACCATCCTCCTGCTCTCCCATTGGTTCCTGATGCTAGCCAAGCCATGAGATCCTTCTCTCTAATTGGACAGCATCCCTCCCATCATGCATCTTCTATACGTACATGCTGGCGTGCTTTAGCTCAGCCACTTCGCACCCGAAACTCAAATTTTTTAATGTGTTTTTGTAAAGTTAAGTGTATGTACGTACGTACATAGCCGCCACTTTCGGAGATAGCCTCACTCGAAAGGTAAGCTTCGACATTTTACGTTATTTCATTGTTTATAGGTCAATTTAGCTTTATTATGAAATTTAATGGGGTGTTTTTGGAGGGCTTGGAACGGATTAGCCACTTTACATGTAAAATGTGTTCCAAGATACGAAAAACTCATTATACGAAGGCCGCCTCGGAACGGATTAATTTCATATCTCGAGGTACCACTGTACTTTAATGTCACTGGTCTGCACAGCTCCACTTCCAATTTGAACATACTCATTACAATATAGGGCACATGAATTTGAATCATGTGCAGGGATAATTTATAATAAAAACTGTAATATTACAGACAAAAATAAGAACGGTCAAATTTGATTCTGTGGTGACTTTAAGTGCATTCAAACATTTAATGCATACTGATAAGAGTGGTGGCTCTGTATTCAGTGATCGTGCTTTGTTTGTGAATTGTACACAGAGGCCAGGTGACACAGTTGATGCTACCGAGACGCACGTGTAGGCCTACTGCATCTGGCCTTGAGAGCAGAGAAAAGTCTGCCTGTATCCCACAGGGACTCCTCCTCCTTCCTTATTCAATCTACACCAACTCCAGTCATCATATGCTAGTGCACAGACACTGCATGGTGTTGAAACACCATGCATGTAGTCACATAGGTATGCATCTGTCCTTTTTTTGAGGTATACAAGAAGTCAAGAATCTTTAGCTGCTCATTAGAGTATCAGCACGGACATTTCACAGTCACAGCACATTTTAAAAGCAGAAGACAGATCCTCAAACAGAAAGAGAAACCCTCCTTGATGTGTATCACAGCAGACAATGTGTTTTTTGAATGCAATCAGTGTTTGTCCTAGTGTACCTGTCAAGGCGCCTTTCCTGCCTGGAGGCCATTTGCAAGCCACACTTCCACTTTCATCCCCCAGCTGCCGGGCGAGTATGCAGCTAATCCCAAAAGACCGGCTGCAACGTCCCCGGGAAAATCTCTGGGCTTACCTGATCTAGCGCTGAATTAATCTCCTTCCCCTTTGGGAGGGGAACAAAGCACAGTTTGGTCCAGGAGGGATGGTGAGAGCGAGGAGGGAGGTTCCAATGCACGTCCTTGGTATAGCACAATGCCCACACTCCCTCCCAGCTGATACTGCTCGTGCCACCATGTATCACATCTCCTCCCAAAAATGCTGCTTTTAGCCATTTTGCTCATATCTTTATTTATTTTTTTTGTAGAGGAATTTCACTCTTTAAGGGCCACAGGATGAGCAATTTTAGCTTACTGTGGTAAAATAACAAATTGTGATGTCAGTACGGTAAAGGGATGAGAACTAGATTAAAATATTAATTACCTGATTCCTGCACCTCTTTTTCTTCTCACGGCTCTACCATCATGGGATTGACTCTCCTTGACAGTACACAAACTGCCGATACAGTCGGAAGAAATTAATGCTTTTATTCAGCAAGGCATTTAATTTAAAGGAGACAGTAAAGACTTTTACATTGTTATAAATAAAATTCCAATGAAGATTTTTTTTTTACTTTGTGTTGCATCATGCATCATGGTTTCCACAAAAATATCAAGAAAACACAGCTGTTGATGAGATTTTTTTTTCCAGCATATTAGAATGATTTCTGAAGGATCATGTGACACTGAAGACTGGAGTAATGATGTTGAAAATAAAGCTTTGCCATGACAGGAATAAATTATATTTTAAAATATATTTAAAAAGAAAACTGTCATTTTAAATTTAAACTATTTCATAATATTATTGTTTTTGCTGTTGTAAAAACTACTACTTCTGAATGATGTATGTGGTTTTCAGATTCATACAGTAATTTCTTTCATATTTTACCATATTTAAATCCATTCCTTGCATTTTCCCACAAAATCAGAGCAGAAAATGTGTCTGTTTGGGTCTGATATAGGTCTGATATATTTATGACTCTTTCAGTCATAAATTTCACTGTTTATAGGGACAAAAGCATATGATACATGTTGGCTTGGCAACAATAACCTTTATGAATCTACCCTAATGAAAAGAGATTTTCTAGATGAGGTAAGTTCTCATGACAAATGTGACCTGATCCCAAAAGACAGACGTGGAATATTTTATCTACTCCCTTTTTAATCATATTATCTTTTCACCAAACAACAGAGAAAGAGGCCCATTTCTTTGCACAAAAAACTTGCTTTGACAACCTTTGAGGGAGGAGGTCAACTCTGGGGACTTTTTCTAGACTATCGGTGAGGGGCGTTATGGGTGTGAAACACTGACATCATTCATACATCGTCAACGGTGCTGCAGTGGGCAGAGAGAGAAAAAGAGAGAGAAAGAACTGGCCGAAACCACATTCTTCTGACGTCTGTGATGACCTCACTGAAAACAGTGTGATGAGTGGAGACACTCTCCACAAGCAAAGCAAACATTCGACTGGGGGCTGCTTTTGTGTGCCTTTGGATGGGCGAACGGCTGCCAAATATTTGTTGTTCTGCCCTGTTCCTTTCTACGTGGCTCCTGTCACGGCTGATAGACTGTTGCTCATCTCCCACGTTGCATGTCTGGATTGAACTTTGCCTTGGGAGGAGCAGCTTTAAAAGCCTGTTTTGAAGTCCTTTGAGTGGCTCATCTGTTTGAAAGCAAGGTGCAATTATTTTGCAGACAAACTCGTACAAGCTCTGCTGAGCAGGCAACACTAAAGAGGAGTGCAACTATGGGCACATTCTCAATTAATTTCACAACCCAACTACATCTTATTGCGCTGACACCACACCCATCTATCTAATAACAAACTGCCTCCACCCTCACACCACAACTCACCAGCTCTCGGTCATGCACACACAAACACCTCGTATCTCACACTTTTTGGGGCCTCTGAGCTCATTGAAGTTGCTCTGTAGAGATTCTGAACTTTCCAGATGAGGTTTCTAGAGAAAGCACTGAGCCATAATGGTCGGCTCACTTAGGTTTCGTGTATCTGGCTAAGAGCCCATGTGCTTGCTCTATCTTTCCCTTGCTCTGTTTTTAATCTTTATCTTGCTCTCTCACTACCTCCACCCCTGACCCATTACTTCCTGTTTCTGAAGGAGGGACCAGTGCCATCAAGCACTATTTATGCAGAAAGGAGAGAAGCGAATTATGGGAGATTAAGTGGTGCTACTCATGATCACATACATATCTTAGCAGACAGCTATCAGATCATTTGTTGTACATGTACATGTTTTGCAAGTAATGTTGGGTACTAATTTTCCTGATTCGATTTCAATTCACAAATCTCGATTGGCTTCAATTTCAAATGTCTTTTTTGGGGTATTTTTCAGATGGAATGTGCATGTTTCTTTCCAAAGTATGCAGTTCAACACAACCGCAAATGAAAGTCTTGTAATATAATATTAAAATGTGTACAATTACCAAAAAATATAAACTCATCAAATTCATGAACATTCAGTTACAAATTACCAAAGAGCAGAAAAGCTCTGAATTATGGTCTATGATTTGACAGATTCTTTCAGTTAATGGGTAAACAGTAATGGTTCATGAGTCTTTTAAAATGATTTATTACGAGGGCCAGCTCAAAAGAGTTTGTTTGTGAATTGGACAACATAGTTTGTATTGTAAAAAAACAAAGCATACAAAAATCAATAACCTGAAATTGTGAAGTCGAAGCACAAATATGCGTAGCAATCACTAGCCTGAGCACTGCACCCAAGAGAATATAAACTCTGCCCATTACAGTTTCACCTCAGAAAACCTCAGACTTGCTCATGTTTCTCCAGTCTTAAAATTTCTATTCCTAACATCTATTTTGCCTTAAAAAAGTAGAGTAAATGATATATGGAGTTTCACCAGCAGAGTGTCCTACCTCTTGCTTCCAGTCTCCAGTCCCCAGCTTGACTAATAATTGAAAGCCTGCATGGTTTCCCTGCACACTGGGGCTGGACCGGGCTTTGATTCAGGCAGTGTGGGCACTGCTGCTTCATCGCTCACTGGAGAGAACCTGAAACTGCTCTCTCCCACTCCACCCAGAGAGAACTCCTTTAGCCTCTTCACAGCACTAGTGGAGGAGGGCTGATTTCCCATTGTGCTTCATTAACCTTTCCTGGATCTCATCAGCATGGATTCATCGAGGTACATTTGAAGCATGCGATCCAATGCCATCATTGCTTGAGGGAGTAGATGGGTCTCTAGATAGTGTGGTGACTAAATACAGAAGCAGAAACTATGGATTAATAACTACAGATTTGACAGGCATATGCTTCCAAAGACGGCTGGTGTGCCTCAGGTACGGGTACTGGGGCATTTGACTTTTCTCATTGACAGTTTGTATTACTGTTTGATTACTGAAATAACACACCAAATGTGATGGTCAGAAACCTTAAAAGACACATCTATGTGTCAAAGACACAATACCACCCCAAATAATCTCTGGAGACAAATTTGAATTGTTAAGAAAGGGCAGCAAAGGTGAATAGGAGAACTGATCCAGCATGTTAAGGGGCACAAATTGACACTCCATTAATCTTAAGAGTGGAAACACACAAAACATAATAACTATGTAGGGAGTTGGAATAAAAGCACAGCCCTAATACCCATCTTATCTTCTGTCAGGCTAAGTGGACAGACGCAATTCAAGCATTCAAATGTTGAGGAAGGATGCAGTCTAATGTGAAGATAATGTGAGGCGCATGTACGGCAGTGTGTATCCGCGGACTTGTGTATAGAAAAAAGAGTGAGTGTGTGTTGGCTTTTTTAATGAGCACATACCCCTGCCCACTGCAACACAAACGATGAGAGGCTGTCAGCCCTAGTGGACTGGGGATGTGGAAATTGAATGGAGTCTTTCAGTTCTGTTGCTCATCTCCCCTGGGGTGAGAGACTTGTTACCATGGTTATGTTGGATTCCTGCAGCTAATGGGTGGGAGTAGCGTAACTCTGGCAACCTGGCTCCTGTCTAGGGTGGAATAGACGCGCTGAGAGCTGGGGGGTGTGGTGGCAGGACTCTAGGACATGGGAGGTCACACACTGACAGGATTGTACAAAGACACACAAGCACTGTTAACAGAAGAAGGAAAGACACAATAAAATGTGAAAGATTATGCTGGTACTTTCCTGTCCACATGTGCCTCGATTGTGAGAGAAAAATCTATTACAAATGTAACATAATTGAAATCTTTCAAGAAATAAATGGCAACTATAAATCATGCATCATTATTTCCCTCCTACATGTACAGCAGAAAAAAAAAACGTATGCATATATGAAATAATACTTAGCGTTAGAGTTTTAAATATTAGGCTTACAACATATTTTATGCACATCAATGCAAACATTTCTAGCTAAAAAAGGGCTGTTATATCAGGAATTGGTGTACAAGTTCTACTGAGAATTGCCACTTTTAGGTCCAGATTTGCTAAACAGAGCAAATTAGCATGAATACAATTTAAAAAAAACACAGATGGGAGTGTAAAGTTCTCCTATGATCTACTGATCCAGCCGGATCATTTTCTTAATAGCAAACACAATCTACCAAGAGCATTACATTTTACATTTATGCATTTGGCAGACACTTTTATCCAAAGCAACTTACATTGCATTCAAGGAACACATTGAATCTGTTCTTGCTTTCCTTGGGATCAAACCCATGACCTTGAGGTTGTAAGCACCAATGCTCTACTGACTGAGCTACAAGAAATCTGTAGCTGAAAGCTGAAAGAGCAGCACAAATTAGTGTCTGGTTTATGACATGCTTTCTTTGGGTGGTAAATAATACCAAATACCAGTGAATTGGCTAGTGCAATCGTTATTAAATCAGCTTGCTTGATTTTTGCATCTGAAAGGGAAACTCTTACATATGCAATACATGTCACGTCAGGGATGGTGAAGTGAGGAGGCGAGGACTCAATTGCAGAGAGTGAAGGGTTTTTTATTTAATAAAAACAAAACAAAAAATACAAACAAAAACATAACTGAACCGACTTGACTAACTTGACTTGACCAGGCTTGACATAATGATAAATGACACAGGAATTCTACACTTTTGACAATGAAGCAGTACAGGACAGCAAACACAAGGAGAATAAATAGTGAGCAAACAAGACAGGTAACTGAGGGAGAACAGTTGGGGCAAATCAAACCAATAACAAGGAAATAAGACAGGCGGGGGTTACACAATGACAGGACAAAAACATAAAATTAACACGCAGCCAATGAAAATACTCAAAAGCCGTGTGTCCACACAAAACAAGACAACATGAAAGCACGCAGCCAATGAAAACAAGTTGCACGTAACACAGCACAAGGCAAGACATAACATGAAAGCACGCAGCCAATGTAAAGATGAAACGTTTGCTACACACAACACACGTGGAGAAGAGTGCATGCAGCCCAGGCAAACTCAAAAACGCGAACAGACGACGCAACAGAAGACACGGAGCATGAATGTCCGAATCCCGACACAAAACCGAACAAAACCGAAGTGTCGGAATCTGAACACCACGCCCTGCACACAGGACATACACACACACACACGTCACAGACAGGAGAATGCACAACTCGAGAACACAGGAAAACACGACAAGAGAGCAGTGTCAGAGCTCTGCACAAAACATGAGAAAACAAGACTGAAGTGAGAGAACCCTGACAGATCAGCTGCAATTTCTCCAGGGGAAAAGAATACATTGTTCACACCATTGAGAGAAAAAATGAGAATCAGAGACTTTTGACTCAGACCATTAAACAATCACCTAGCAACCACTCAGAACATCTTGGCAACACCAGATTGTATTTTCACTACAAAGCTAAATGTGTGAAAAGTGACATTATGTTTTTCCAAGGAGGTTACCTTTTGAATTCCCCCAAAAAAACCTTTTAGTGAATCCCTTTTCAAAGATTTTCTTATAAAGAACATTTGAAATCATAAAAACAACTTTTTTCTAAGTCAAACTGAGTCACCCTTTTTATATAGTGCTTTATATTTCTGCTAATAATAAACAATGATGCAAACTTCATCAAATATGAGACCAATTCAAATTCTGCTGTAAAGAGTTCTACAGAAGACTACAGTGTCAATATTCATTTTAGTTCAATAACTGTAAATTTCATCAGTTATGAAACAATTCAGTTCAATGTTTTATGTTGCAACATAAATGCATAAATGACTTAGGTGAAGACATCTAGTTCAATTCATTCATCTCCAATAGACTCACCTAAGAGCAGGGGGCAGAAAAATGAATAATACTGTATAATAGTAGAGTGGTGTAATAATTCTCCACTTTTACGAGACTGTTGCAATAATGATATCTGTTGCTGAACTCAGACAGCAGACACACACTTTCCCTCTGGCTGTGAACATTAGTACAGGCTATGGAAGCACCTGAGGAAAACGATGACACAAAGTGTACTTTTCTTGTCTACTCTTAAAATCAGTGGCTCCTCTGACAATCAGTCACATGAAAACAACTTTGTGTGGCAACAAGGAACGAATTAGCATTTTGAAATCAAAGTGGGTCATTGATAGGCATCACCGCTTCCCAAAATTCCCAATGCCGAGTGTTCCAAATCCGCGCCTCAGTACCCTCCTCTCGAGCCATGCAGATGTCTTGGCTCGAGTTACACTTGAAAGACTGAGTCATGGCTGATGCCTGGACCCCCCAATGGACTCAAAAGAACTTGGCTCTGAGATTTATGAAACCCATCCCATTCCCTGCATGGAGCCGGCAGAGCTTAGAATATATGAGCAACTTTTGTTTTCCAAACTCTGATGAACTTCTAGCTCCTGCAAATTAAGGTACTCTGAAACAAAAGATTGCTTTCAGACTTTTGCTTGCTACCATAAAACTCCTTCCTCCAAAACGAAGCAAAGAGACTAATGAAAACTGAAAGAGATAGGAGTGAGGAAACCTCAGAGAAGGTTCAAGTAAGAAAGAACTTGTGTGTTCATTGATATCGTGGGGCATATAGCGATATTGATATTGGAATATGTTAGTGGTGTAATTAGCCAGGGAAAACATGAAGCTCTCAGAGCAAGCAGTTACTGTGGAATGTGGGCGGGGATTCAGATCTACACACCAATCAGGGTGCTTATAATATTATTCTATGTCTTACCCTCTCAAATGTTACCAGAGGAATTATGTAATCCAATAAAGACTTCAGACTGCATTATGGCAGTCAAATAACTGAGCCAGCCAGCTGTAACTTTTGAAACCTGAAGAGATGAAAATATGAAAGATATCACTTCCATGTGTTGTGTGCTTACATTTGCTTATTTAAAGATGACCACACCCTTATTTTTATATACACTAAACCGTATATGTTGGGTCATAAAAATACACATAATCACATTTTAATGACACATTGTTTAGCAGTAGTCATAAAACAAGATGCTTGCAATGATATTATGTCACAGATCACGCCCTATTTTATTTGATAAACACTGCCTAGTAAATGCAACATTAGAAATGTATATACATGGGCAGTGGGCAATTCTTTTCTTGAAATTCTTTCTGTAAATTTAAACCAGGTCAACATGTGTTTTCTTGCTGATTCCCTCTCCTTTGTCCTCCAGAGCTCAGCAGTTGCAATGCTCACCCATACTGCCTTGAGTCATGGCCGCCACATGCTCTCACTGTCCAACTATTTTACTAACCGCAGTGAGACAGCTTTCATTTGAGTGGCTGCAGGGTCTAAAGGATACCCCGGGTCGACTACACCCAAACACTGAGGCAAACAGTTTGGACCACAGCCCTGAGGTCGTATTAGTGGCCCAAGGGACAACTTCATTATTCATATTACTCTCCGTAGAGTTTTCTTGCCTGAGTTAAGGCAACAAGATGACCTCACTCCACTTTAATCCAGGGAATAGTGTGATTGAAGATCTGTTCCAGCACAGCAATCCAGAACAATCCAAGATTAACACCAAATTTAACACTATTTATGTATAACATGCATAGCGAGCAAATAAGACAGAGGTACTTACCAGTTCAGTGTGGTTATTGTCAACTAAAACAAATTGTGGTTAATGCTTTCGTTAACCGAAACGAAGCTGGAATGAAAAAACAATATGAATATTTCATGAAAAATTTAAATATCAAATAAGTTTAGGTTGAAGTGCTCAAGTGACAAGCTCAAACCAAAACTTCAAAATAACTGATAGAAGAACTGTTACCAAACATTTAACATGATGAAACATAATAATCACTGCAATGATAATATCATTGTTGACCCTTAAGCATTTGCCTATTGAGATCCAAACAGCAAAAAAATTTTTTTGGGCCAGTCAGTGTCTTTGATTCCCTCAAAAGAGTAATTGAATCTGTATTGGACTACACTTAATGTTATTGATTTGACTGCACTGACAGTTTTGAATGAGAGTTAAACTGAGCCGGATGACGACACCACTGTTTTTCTGCAGAACTGCTTTATAGAGAAAATTAAATTATTTATTAATTCATAATTTTATAATTAATTAATGATGTTTACAACAGAACTGAATCAACAGCTGACCAATGACACTATTTTCATTTAGAGTTACACCCGAGGTCTGTTTGTATCATTGCATCATTGAATCATTTTCCTTTTATAACTGTAAAGCTATGTATAAAGCACTATATAAATAAAAGTTAACGTACTTTCCAGCATATAACCCATGGGTTATACCAGATTTTACACACATCGCAGGGGGGGTGGGGGCTATATCACAAATTTCTTACACGTGATAGATAATATTTCAATATATTTGTTAAGGATTTTTTGCGGTATTTACTTTCTGTTTTTCTTTCATGCGAGGCTTGTTGTCTCTGGCGCTTGTACTATCACTCTGACAGCTGGCGCTGATAGGCTGTCTGACCTGTCAATCATGCAAGAACACGTGATTGGCTGTGCTGCCATGAGGGCGTGCTCTTCTCATCTCATCTCATCCGATGATCAACACCTGTAGAATCGCTTCTTAAGGGACGTGCTGCTGCACAGCGGGAGAGACTGCTTTTTCTTTTTGTTCTGATTCTGACTTGTTTGTTTTCTTATTGTTTGAATTTCGCGCACAATCACTGTATACCGAGCCTGAACAGTTATGGATAATTGATGTCACGCGAGCAACATTCGAAATTCGAAATGTGAACTTACACAAAAAAGTTCATCAATCTATGGGTGCGGGTTATATAAGGGTGCGGTTTATACAAAAATGTGCAAACCCCCATGAAGTAACTCACTTCATGTACATACTTACTCACATATTTACTCTTTACTGAAAAAATAAGCAAAACAAAACAACTATCCCACTGTCATTAAACCAAAATTATTTGGCCAAATTCTCAATTTACTCATCATTAGGTGTGGTAAAAAGGTAGCCTAAATTATTTGGAGCCTGGGAGCAATAACTTGTGTGATGTCAGTCTTGGACATAGAGGCCATGCCTCAACCCTTTACAGTGACTCTGGGTCTATTAATCCTTTGCAGGAGCTCCAAATTATAGAACAAATGAAAGTAGCTGGCTCTCACCACAGGGACAGGGATCGCCTATTTTGCTGACTCGTTAGTTGCGTTTGACATGCCTGTTTGTGCAAGAGGGAGAGCAGGAGAATATTTATTGGCTTCCAGAAATGTGAAAGCCGGGTATGAGCGGCTCAAGGGTCTTGTTATCGTCCTCTTTGCCTGCGTGTACTTTTTGGGGTTTAATGAACACTCGGGCGGTCCTCGCGCTCCAATCAGACAGGAGTCTCTGCCACTTTCCGCCGCGCTCCGCCAGGCTCGCCTCAGCACCGCTCGCCTCTCCTGTCCTCCAAATCAAATGAGAGGGACATGATGGCGGTGCTGAAAGGCTCAGCCGCTGAATAATTGATGCCTTGACAAGTGTGGAGTCAATTTATCCAGTGGCATACTGGAGTGAAATTGTGTGCATGATCAGCAGCAGGGGGGAATAAGTGTTCTCTTAATTTTATGCATTTAATTTTTTTAAAGACATTTCTGGAATGTTGCAGCATCTACACCAGACAGCACAAAGATCTATTGGAAGACCATCTTTTTGTCATCTCTACTCCTGCTGTTAAAATAGGGAGTAATTGGGATCCAATTAACTGCATGGAAAAGTTTTAGCCAGCCATCTAGTCGTATTCGAATATAAAACGTGTTCCAGAATAGCCACTACAATTTTCATGTAAAAATTTATTTAACGACACACCTCTTTCAGAGATTACGTGACCATATGAAAACTAGCATTAGTTACATTATAAATCTGACCTCAAAGTGTGAGTTTCTTAAATCTTAAAACTTTATGCATTTCTTCTTGGACATTGCGCTAATTAACAATAATAGAAATGCCCCTGAAAATAAAGGATTCAGGCTCAGTTTGTGGAGTCTGTCTTATTGCAAACATATTCAGTGTTATATAAAGTAACACTAGACTAGTGTTGAGCAAGCTACATTTCTCCAAAGAAAAAAAAAGAAAAAAACAGCAAGCTAAAATACCAATTATACTCACTAAGCGATAAGCTAAGTGCTATTGTTTAAAGAAAGAAAAAAAGAGCACAAAGTTTGCTAGAGTACATTTGAGCTGGCTTTTAGATTTTTCGACAATATTAAAAATAGTAAGCCTAATCTAGTGTGTTTATTATAAATATTGTTATTTTGAATAGTTTGTCACTTATGTCTTTGAAAAATGAATTTTGTGGCTTGAGTAAGTTTGTGACAGTGGTTGAGCGTTAATGAAACACAGTTGGATGGAAAATATGGAGATATTTATGTGAATATTGGGAAGAAGGGGACATTATGAAATAGGACACTGGCTGGACGTCAAAATGGAAGTGTGTTTATGAGAAAGTTTTGGCATGAGGAAACCAAAGCCTGGGCCAGATTGAGAATAAAACACCAATTTATGTTACTTCTGGGAGTATCCAATGTCAAAAAATTCCCTGTGGAGTCACTGGATTTTAAATTGGGGGTTCATATTTGTAAATATAAACATGGCACATTTAATTAATTCCATGCAAGGTTTTTGGTGACTACGAAATGGACAGTGGTGTCCACAACATTTCCAATGTTTTCTTCTTCTTCTTCCCCCCCAAAATAATCAATTACTATTTAATAAAAAAATTTGCACATTTAGAGAAAAAAATGGAAAAAATTTTGAAAAAATTAAAAAATGTTTTTCTTTTTATGGAAGAAAACGACACTTAAGATGTTGCAATAGCGAAAAGATAGACAGAACGCAATTTTTACTGAAATCTATTTGCAAAATATTATCTCCTGATAAACTGATAGATATATTGATCTCATATTTGTTAATGATTGTAAGGAATGTAATAACTATTTCACTTAAAAAAAATCCCCTAAAAATGCTCATTTATCAATGAATGCCTGCATGTAATATTTAATCTAACTATCCACTGCTTGCTGTGCGTACATAGTGTGCTTGAAACTTTTATGATCCATTCTCCACCTCCCTTCACTGTTTTGAATGAGTGCTGTAAGGAAATGTCGAAGGTGGAGGGTAAAGCCTGGCCAAAGAAAATGATTCATTGAAACATGGTATTCACTTTCAATCTATCCAGTGAAGGCTGCAGTGGAAGTGAGTTTGAATGTGAAGTGTTGCTATTTCTCCTCAGGCGGTGGACTGTGGCAGATGCCACGCACCTTCGCCCACTCTCCACCCACACTGGAGCAGCCGTGTACTCAGGGCAGATTCTATGTGCAAGCTGCACTCTGACAGATAAAGAAAATCACATTGACGCAGAGAGGGAGAAATGATGAGCTTCTCCTAGTGACTTAGCTCTGAATATTAGCGCTAGGTTAAATGAGTCTGAAAACCCTATTCACAGAGCATGGAACGAAGAGTTGTGATCGTTCCAGTCATATATATCACAGATTTGGTGTTTTTCTTGATCTGGCTGATGCACGTTTTCATAGCTATTTTGTGTCACAGCGGATTTTTCGTTAAGCTGACAGCCATTTATAGAGCGTTGCCGTGAAGGGTTATTGAAACATGACGTGGGTGAGGGTGTGAGTCTACAGTCTTGCATACAGCTGTAAATCTGGTGCACTTACCGTTGCTCCATGCCGTTCCACTTGAGCTGTTTCTTTCAGTTTTTCGCTGCTATTTTAATGGAAGCAAACGGACTTGTTAACTTAAATGGGATGAGACAATGGGTGGGCTCTTACATCACCAACGCCCTGTGCAAGACAAATGCTATTAACATTCCATGGTGAAATGTTAGAGTCCATCTAAAACAATTCAGAGCCATTCCACTGGTCAAACTCACACCAGCGCACCACTGGAGTCAGTTTTACTGTTTTGTGGGGAATTAAAACGATCAATTACCTGAGTATTGTCTATATAAAACAGGAGCAGCAGAAAGTATTTTAACACACACACAAAACACTTCAGGTAATTAATATTTCAGTCTTTTCTTTCTCTGAGAAAAATGCAACCCCGACTAAATGGGAAAATGTAAAATTATAAGCTTTAAATTCAACAAACATTGACCCCATTCCCCAATGCAAGTTCCTCATCATTGATTGATTTTTCCTTAGTTTGTATTAAGACCCAGAATATTTATTTAACTGAGAATTCTAGAAGTTATAAGAAAGCAACTTCTGAACAATACAAGCCTTCTATGGGCAGCTTTGGTCCATATAGATAGTGCCTACGGACTGCATCTGGATTGCCATACCTCTCTACTGTCCATGTCCTACTCATTGCCTCTCTGCATTAGGCCGTCAGCCAGATCTCTGAGCCTCAAAGCCAGACAGGTATACTCCTCACCTGCCCATCCACAGTCCTCACCTACAGCCGAACATTAGATTAAGAGACACTCTGCATTATTAATCAGGGAGTGTAGTGAGGGATAGGGTAAGGGGAAGAGAGAGAGAGAGAGAGAGAAAGATAAAGTGAGCAGGGTCAGCCACACTTCTGCCTGAAATGTGACACTACGCCCAGTAGACATGCACTGCGGAGCCAAAAACACCCGCAGACTTATCCTTCTCCTTTGTTTTCTAATTCTGTCTGCAACAAAAAAGAGAAAAGGGGAGCTACAATCCCAGCCATTCCACTCAGCCAAAACCACAGGGAGATCAATACAAAACATCTGGGGATGGAGTGGACAGGGCAGCTTTTGTTTGCTGGGACTAAATCCAGTGAAATACAGTCCTGCCGGATCTGCCCAACTATGGTTTGGGTTGCCAGGGAGAGGTTTTACTGATGGTTAAAAGTCTAAAGGAAGAAGGGGAGAAACAGGGGATCACTTACCAAATCCACACCTCACAAAAGCAATGGTCTGATTTATTTTAGTCAGTTTAAGATTGGAATAAGTTCTGCTGTATCACATTTACATTATTTTTAAGGAGGCTCAAAGGTAACAATCGGAGACAGAGTGTAAAGGGCAAGCCAACAAGGTGGGGAATATGGCTGAAGCACAAAGTGATATTCAGGAGTGTGAATAACAGACTTGATATTGAATATCAAACTTGCTTAATGTTTAACAGACATTGTGCACAGGTTCAATAAGGAATGCAATCAATAACACCAATTGGGCTCAAGGATGAATTTCAGACCTTGCACTTTTTTAATTTTGCTAACACATTGCATTCAGTCTGTGCATCAGTGTGTATGCCTTATAAACATTTGGTTTTCTGTCATAATTTCTACAGTGTTGTTGAAAATTCTTCTGATTTGTAACAATGAGTGTTAATATTGAAAGTATCAGTATGTGTTGAAAACTAAACCTACCGGCAATAAACTAAATTGTGATTCTAGCAAAAGTGTTAAATATGGCATCAGCCGTATAATTTACAGATTTTATTACATCAAGTCAAAAACAATAAATCACTGTAAACAAAATCAACTGTAAATAAAATGTAACATTTCAAATCTGATAGGAATGCGCTAAGTTCACCCGAATGCGCTAAGTTCACCCGAATACGCTGTTAAAAACAAATCCTTCACTCTGTGATTTTCTCTGATTAGGTATATAGATAGATATTAGATTAGTAGTAGTAGTTTATTGTCATTTCACATGTACAAGTACAGTATAACGAAAGTAAGGTAAGTATTCGTCATAGTTATATAGCTTGTTTTATTAAGTTAGGAGCAATAAATATGATTAAAGTGTGACATTTTAATTATAAGTCAATGCAAGTGTGCAGCTCTGAAAGCACAAACGCTGCTATTTGTTGCGCTTAGCTTTGAGTACGGTAAAAGCAAAGTTAATAGTATACATTTCAGAGATACCAAGTACATAAAGTCCCATTAAACATTCCACATGCATCAAAATGACAGCAATGCATGTGTAAGGTCTGTTCATCCTGGTCGCTTCATGTTTCGATTAGCTCAGCATGCTAACGTGCAAATTGCCGCAAATTAAACTTAAAGGGAACCAATTGTGCCCTTTTTTATAAGACATAATATAAGTCTCGGGTAACCCCAGAATATGTCTGTGAGGTTTCAGCTCAAAATATCCCATAGATAATTTATTATACCCTGTTTTAAACAGCATGACTCTGCATGTATCTTTAAATGCAAATGAGCTGCTACCCCTGACCCCGCTTTCCAGAACAGGGTTGAACCTTTACAGCTCGTTGTTCGGATACTCTGCCAAAAACTAATACATCTATTTGGTTTTGATTATCATCTTCATGATATATGGTTTCCAAAGCACATGCAGAGAAAACTCTATGTCAGATGGCACGTCCAGTCAGTAGTAAATTAAGTTCTCTTTCATGTCTTATGGTACTTTAACGGTTAAAAAGGCCATATATAAGAATATATATTGTTAATATAAATCAAACAAACAAAAGAAAAACAGAAAATCACTCACTGCTCTTGATTGATTAACTTTAGTAGCTTTAATAAGATACATTTCTTACTTGAATGCTACTGTTAAACGCTCTGGCTAGGAGATAAACATAGATAAACATTATCTAGATAATAGGTCATACTAGATAGCGCAAATTTTTTTTTTTTACCATTATAAGTTTGTGAACACACACTGCCCAACACACATTTATGTTCAAATACCATGTAAAAGTAAAGGTCATGAAATGTCCTGAAACCAAACACACAGTTGTCTTCATTAAAAATAGCGAGCTTAGCTAAAGATAAATAAAAAGCCCATTCTGTTACTTTCATTAATGTTGACCAAGTTTTATAGAAAACAGTTTCCATCTTGTTGGAAAACACACTTATCAGAATAAGCTTGTGTATATTTTTAGTTAAAGCTGTTAAGTTATTAAGCAATGTCTCATGTAGGTACCTTTAAGTTTTTATATAATGAACACTAGGATGTGCGCATGTTTTCTTTGATTGTTGTCTTGAAGAAATATACCCTATACATTAAAATGAAACAGTGGGGCACGTTCATTGCGTCTTACCGTGAAATGAATGTTACGTGTCTTCATTAAAGCTTATAAGCTTTCCTGTAGCTCAATCAGTAGAGCATTGGTGCTTCCATTCCCAGGGAAAGCAAGAACTGATTAGAATATCAATGTGTTTCTTGAATGCAATGTAAGTCGCTTTGGATAAAAGCGTCTGCCAAATGCATAAATGTTCATTAAAATCAACACATTAACTATTTATCTCTCATTCACCCATGCCTCAACTGCAATTTTTTAATGTTATTTTTTTTATTACTTGACCTGCCCCAACCATGAATCACCAAAACTTAAAGTAGTTCACATAAACCCCACCCCTTTCTTGTAAGCTCATCAGATCTGCTTTTCAGTCAGCAACTAAAGTACAGAACCAGGTCCCTGCCAAGGAATTTATTCTATTTCAAATATGAATTTCACCCTACATCAAAAAAGATCAGCTTCTACCTTTGTTTAATTAATTATACATTGTTATAAAAAAAATATTGCCATCACAAATGTTGGCAGTGCAGTAAAAATGACTTTAAAATTTTGCCTTGACCAATCAAAACTGTCTGTAAGATGGGTGTTTTTTCTCAAATATTAAAGCTCTTGGAAATAGGTGTGATGAAAAATGTAATCACAGTTGATACAGACCCCTGTTAAGCCCTGTTTTTTCTTATTTCACCTGGTTACCTGGAGTCGTATAGCTCACTGATCTCCCAGTGGACCACCGTGGCCCCAGGAACAATCATTGCACTTTCAAGATGCATCAGTGCCCCTTTGCCAAGGTGCCCCCCCGCCTCCACCTCCATGATGCATTTATGACAGAGGACATTGGGCGTTCCACTTCAAGGACAATAGAAAGTGTTGAGGATGTTTTAGCTTGCATCAATGCATGTAGCAAAATAGCACCCCCAAGTCATACTAACATTAGCATGTAAATGAATCCATTAATTGCTCTAAAAATATTACTTCGGAAGCTAGGTGGCATTTTTAATGAACTAGTCTTTTATTTCAAAGTTTGAGCATGCTTTTAAAATGACTTTAACATTGCGAAAAATCAGATATTACATGAAAAGCGATGCACAGCGTCTAGCTCTTAAGAAAAACTTTCTATGTGAATGAAAGAATCACAATGAAATAACACATTAGGAAAGAGCGGCATTAGACACAATGGACCGTGTTTGAGAATGCAGTGTGACTCAACCTCTTGACCGTGGCACTCGTCAACTTCCGCGGTTCCGATGTATGCTTATTTAACGCACACCATGCAACACATTCTCACAAAGTTCATTACTACAAAACCATTAGGTTCAATGGCAAGACCCTCATTCTCAATATCCCTCTGAAAATGCTGGACTGCACAGAGCACCGTTGCACATAGGCTATATGTGGAAGACTGGAACTCAAAGGTAATGAACCCTTTGACTGCCCCAGTGTTATTTGCAGGGAAACTAATTGGTAGAGAGCAGCAGGGCATTCATTTGAGCACGCTGCTGGGTAAATGTAGTGCAATCGCTTGTGAAGGGTAAATCAATGCCCTACAACGACAGAACTCATGCAAGTTCTAACAAGGATCCTATTGATTACGAGAGCCACACCTTCAGTGTTTGCAACAAATGGTCCACTAGGTGAACACGGAGAGAACAGCTGACACAGATAAGGTGCTCATGCGGGTGACGTGAGTTCAAATATAGCTCACAACATTTCCTGATGGTGCTCTCTCTCCTTGTGGCAATAAACAATAAATCAATTCAAATTGAGGAGTGAAAAAAAGACTGCATTTATTTGATTGAAAATACAGTAATATTGCAAAATAATATACAAGTTTTCTATTTTAAAATGTATATACTAATATATCTAATATACTTATTTCGTACTCAAGAAACAGTTGAGTGTTGAATGTTCATAATATTTTTATGAAAATCGTAATACAATACCATTCAAAAGTTTGGGTAAGTAAAAAAAAAAAGAAGAAATTAACACTTGATCAAAAGTAACAGTAAATACATTTATGAAGTTACAAAAGATTTATTGCAAATACGTTGTTTTAGTGACAGTCCTGTCAATATTGCAAAAATATTATGCAGCAAAAACAATTTTCAACATGAATAAAAAGAACCATGAGTTCCCAAGGATCATGTGACAGTAAAGAGAAAAGAAAAAATATATATATATAATGGGTTTATTTCTTATAGGGTTTATTTCCAAGCTCTTGTATCTTTCTCTGTCTGCATTTTGTAAGTGCAATGTTTTCTTTGCCATGAAAAAATTGTCCTCCTTTAGCAACAGTGAGAATGATTAGTGGTCAAGATTTTAGAATGTGTGAATGAGTGTTCGTTCAGCTTCTGCCATCTGCCTCTCAGTTTGTGCTCCACCCGGGGTGTCCCCAAGGGAGATATGTGGTGAAGTTATTCAATTAGAGGTGCATTATTGGGTCGGCCACATCAGTGCTGAGTTGATGATGTTGTGATTACCCTGGTCTGCATTCCTCTGCCCCACCAGTGTAGTAGACTCTGCTTCATGAAAAGGAGAATGGATGAGATAGAGGGCGAGTCGATGAAGGAAGAAGGGGAGGGAGAGGGACATGGATAGAGTGAAATGGAGGTCTATCAGAAATGCCTGACTGGTTTCAAATGAACCTGCTAACCACCTTGGTCCCAGGCTACATTCAGCTGCACAGATTGACGGAGTGGGCCAGCAGCAGTCTGCTACCACTTTATCAGACTCTAATATTCCTGCCTTTTCCTATCCAAAATTCATTCAGGTTTGAAGGTACTTTGGATCATTGTTGCCAAAGGTTACTTGCAGTTCTGAGTGCGATATGTCACACCTTTTTTAATTTATTTTTTATTTTTCCCTTTGACATTTGTTTCTTTGCACTGTCATTTTGGATCAGCAGTACCCAAGTTACCAGGGGAATTTTTTTATTGCTCAAAGGGGTTCCTCTTAAAGGGCTCAGGAGACTTTCTTTCAAGTGTCACCTTTATCAGACGTTTCTGAGAAACTAAAATAGACACAAATGTTGAATAAATAAATATGATTAATGTAAATATCTGAGCTCAGATAGTTAGGTCATTAAAGGCTTTGAGTTATTTTGAAATCTCTGACAAAACTCAACACACAGTTTGTGACATTGTTGAGATCTGTTTCCCCAGAATTGTCACAAGAGGAGCAGATGCAAGCAGAAGACTCAATTTGCACCCTATTTAATCTCTTTCCTCAGGAAAACAAAAAGTGAGATTTTAAATTGACTTATTTTTGTAATTGTTTTCTTTCTTATGTGATTGCAGTGTTGGGCAAGAGCTTGGGAGTGTTAACACAAAAAGATCGTCCAACTATAGTAGAAAGCCAGATAATTTCAGATAATTTTAGTGTTGCCGGGTGAGCAGCTATATGTCGGTCTGATAGATATAGAGGTAAGATGGAATTGTATGTCATCAGTATAACAATGAAAAGGAAGTTCATACTTGCATAAGATACCAAGTGGCTGCATGTAAATGATAAAAAATAATAGACCAACAACTTAGTCTGGTTAAAATGGGTGAAATATCAGAGGTTTTGAGTAAAGCAGTCAGTGGAGGGTCGAGCTGACAGGATCTAGTGTTAAACTTCATGATTAGATCATGTATGGCAGATGGGGTAGCGGTGATGAAAACCTTTGATCTGTCAATAATCTAGTGCGTGGTTCACAAATCTCTTAGGTATCACTAACAATAGATGTCGTGATTTATTTATTTATTTTTAAATAATTTCCAATTTCACCAGGGCTTTTTTCTGTTAACTTAATCTCAGATGTTTTTCACAAAAAAAGAAGTGTATTGCACAGTTCAGACAGTTTGATAACGAGTTAATATTTAAATCATAGACATTTGATTGTAGATTTGTGCTATTTTCTCTCCTTTTCTTCTCCTTTTTTTGGAGAAACAATTTAAATCTTATTTATTAAAATCTTATTTGTGATTTATTATTACTTTATTTTTTATTATTAGCTTTTAGTGTCAGACTAACAGTCACATTTGTGTTAAGGATGGTGTTAAAATGTTTTTTTTTGCTCAGAGGTTGCTCACTCGAGATCTCAGTTGTTTATTAGTTTTGTGTAACTTCATCTGATGTTACTCCAAAGATTCCTTTTGAGAAGTTAAAATAGTCACAAATGAGACAATTGTTTGCATGCATGAGTATAAAGCTATAACACTGTGAATGTTATAGCTCCAGATAATTTGGTCTTTGAAGGTTTAATTAATTTTGTAGGGTAGGCAATGAAAGCCTTGCCTCCTTCAAAACACATGAATGCAACGCACACAGCAGTGTCTACAAAGCGTGATGTGTCACGAGACAAGACACGGCGTTAAATTACCTCACACCTCAAAGCACATAACATTACAATAATAATGACTGTAAACAACTTACAGAGCTCTGGTTGCACCACCTGACTGCTGCAGATACATTTTTTCCTTGATAGTGTTGATAGAGAAATCCAGCTCAGGGTTACGTCAACGTCACAGGCTGACATCTCGTGATTATGGTTAGGACATGGTGTGAACGCAGCATAAGCTCGTTATTTTAGTTCAGGAGAAATTGTAAAAGGGGACTGCTCTTTCTTTATGGCGCTCAGCGTCTGTCCTAGCCTTACGGAACGCCCTGATGACGTGTGATATCTGCGTGTAGCAATGAGATGTTGTTACACCAGATTATAAACTTTATTTTTATTTTTGTATTATTTCTACTATTATTATTATCACGTTTATTCATTGTCAATGTGTTTTGGGTTTTTATTTTAAAAAGTGAAATTATTAATATGCACGTCGGCTGACGTCAGACGCAGGTGCGCGTTGAAAACCGCAGCGCAATTGTGACCACAGTCAGGGTAGTCTCCAGGGTGGTACCGGGGCCATGGGGAACCAGGGAGGTGTAAAGGGAACCAGGAGCCAAGACAGGGGAAGCGTCCAAGGTGGAGCCGGGGGAACCAGTGGCCAGGTAAGGGAGAGTGTCCAGGGTGGTGCTGGTGGGACCAAGGGCCTGGTAGTCAGGGTAGTCCAGGGCGGACCCGGGTGTCTAGTCTCCCCCGGAGGCTCTGCCTCCTTAGCCCCACCCACCCTCAGAGTATTCCTAACCCCCCAAAAAAATTCTTGAGGGGCCTCCCGGGATGCCGTCGGGAGTCCCAGGTGAAAGTTGGAGAAGGGGCGCCGGCAGGGCGAGGGGGTCTTGGAGGTCTGGAAGAGGGTCTTGGAGATCAGGGAGGTCTGGCAACGACAGCTCTGGCTCTGGCGGCGGGTTGGGCCACGGCAGCTCTGGCACTGGCGGCGGGGCACTAAGCGTGCGCGCTGCTTCCGCCGATGATGCTGATGGTTTAGGCTGACTGGTTCGGGGCGAGACACTCGCCTGACACTTGAAAACGGCTTCTCGCCAACAGTCCTGTCGTGTCAGGGAGGTCTCTTCGCTGGTGGTGGTTTGCCCCGAACCAGAACAGCGTCTTGAGCGCTTCGTCATCTAGAGAAGCAAAGGCAAAGAAGCAAAACTCCCATGAAAAATCCAGGAAATCCTAAGGACTTTCGCAAGGGACTCCATTGCCACGGAGAAATCGGTATCTTAAGGGTGGCCAACCCTGGTGAGTGGTTCTGTTAGCGCCTTGTGCAGTATGTGATGCGGAGACAGACACAGGAACTCGGAATCAAACGGAAAACACTTTAATTACAAAAACGGAAAACAAAGCAGCACACTCTTAGTGCATAACTTGGAGAAGCGGCATCACCCATAACACGACACAACATAACGTTAACAACTCACAAAGACAAGAGAACATGAGCGGGATTAAATGGCTAACAACTACATCAGCCATGTTTCCTTTATCACATGTCCTATCAGTGCCAGTTGCGTTGTGACACCACCACGAGACACGACGAGTCCTGGTGTCCTGAGTCCTGAGAATTCTGACAGCCTTCTAGTACCACATACTGTCTTTAACCTACCGTACTAAGTAGTATGGAAGTATGCAAAACGAAATATCACTATACGTCATTATGTGACAGGAGGCTCACACTCCAGACTGCCAATGACACGCTCAGGTCTGCCGAGGCTGTGGGTTAAAGGTAATAATGTTGTAAACAGTGTTCAATTCAAAGCACTTCATATAAACCTCAAAGAATCATCAGGAGCCACGGGTACTAATTGTGTTTTGCCTAAATTTTTTTGACTTCTCAAAGTGACGTAGCCATCGACTTCACTTCACGGTTCCAGCTAAAAATCGACTTTACATTTCTAATGAAGAAGAAAAAGACACCTACGTCTTAAATGGCTTAAGATTGAGTAACATAACATTTTCATTTTTGGGTGAACTATCCCATTAAGTTGAGCTTTTTTCTCCCCATTCATTCTCATTGCTGACCTAGATAATTTAGACATTAAAGATATCCTATTTGTCATTTTTCTTTCTAATGAGTTTGCAGTGTCAGGCTTGATGTTTAGTGTCACATTTGTATTAGGAATGGTTCAGGAGAACATCAGGACCAATGAGGCCCTGGCCTGTCTTTTCTGTTCTTAGGGAAGAGGATACACTCAGAGTACCACATGCCCAGGTGACAGCGAGGACATGAGCCTAGACACTCTCTCCCTCTGTGCGTATAAGCGTGTCAAGAAGCTTCAGAGGGTTACAGTAAGTTACTGCCAGGAAAGGCTGGCTCTGGTTCCCACAGCCAGTCCCCAGATGCCCAGAGCGAAGAGGGCAGGGTGCCTCATCTGCTGTGCAGAGAATACAAATAGGTCAGTCAGTGTTGTAGAGGAGGGGTGGCTCTGGTCTGGAAGCCCTGCCAGATGAATTTCTCTATCAGACTTGATGGTGAGGGCCATCTGCTGCAAATGTGGGGGAAGTCAAACACGAGGTTGGGCGATGTCTCCTGTTAGCCTCTTCTCACACAGAAAAGGGAGGGATCCGGGTGGGTGGTAGAGAGAAATAAGAGTAAAAGAGTTTGGGAGCAAGGTGCCCACATCAGTCAAATAGTTAGAGCCCCACCCAGCACTATTACCGTTGGAAAGACACTCCATCGTGCTGAGACCTCATGCAAATGCGAACTAAATAATAGTCAGTTTAGAACAAATGTTCTCAGGTCTTTTAGAATAATGTAAATAATGGAGGTATACACAAGCACAACCATGCTGAAAGATAATTAAACTTAGAGGTGGGAGACATGGGGGTAGAATGATGCCATGGCTTGCAAGTGATCCTGTTTTTTTAGAAAAGTCACATGTAACTTGATGAAACCTTTTGCTTGCACTTTCTCTTTCATTTTCATTATATATTTTTGCTGCCTTTTTATATGAGCCATGAATTACCATATTTGACAACAGATAAAACAATGGAAATGTTATTTCTCATAGGTTTTCCTTAAAGATGTCATGCTTAACAGCACACTGACTTGTTATTGATGGTGCCATGGTTATTCCAGTTATATTAAGAACCAGAACTGAAGACCCCCTGTGATGAAAATCAAGTTTGTAGTTTTTGTTTATGTGTCTATATGTGATGTTTTTAATACGCTTTAAGATGAACCATCTGCAAATTAATCAATCACCATTTATCAAAGCACCATTGCTGAGTATTTTGTATTTTGTAACAAAGACGGTTTGAAGCCACTGACCTTGCAAATGACCACATATGTAACCAATCCCGTCAACGTGCAGGGTGGAGCTTTTTCTATGATTATTTCTAAGGTTGCTGATTTTTAGAAAGCAACTGTAAGACTCTAAGCACAGGAACATGGTTTCTGCAACACATTATTAACTGTTTTTATAACATAGTCAAGCCAAATGCTAATCATGTCAATTACTGTTATGTGTCAACTTTTATTCAAATTCTGAATGGATTATATATAGCCAAGAATAAGTTCTCACACATGTCCTGGAGGAATCTCAGCACTGCACATTTTTCGCCCTCATCTAATACACCTTATTCTACTCATCAGCTCATTAGTAGAGACTGTAAGGCCTGAAGTCAGTAAGTTAGAGAAAGGATACATACAAAGTGTGCAGTCCTGGGGGTCCTCAAAGCTGTCACTCATCTCAGTTTGCTATCTCACAAAGTTCCATTTTAATCAATAAAGTTGTCTACACTGCATAATGAACCTCCTATTTTCAGTGTATCATGAGAGGATCTGCAAGTGTGCAGAACTCTTAATCGATTATCAATAGTGTAGCGATGTATGGACCACAGGTCATCGTGACAGAAGACACTTTCAAACTATGAAGTATTGATCGTTTTACTCAATATATGCGTGTTAAGTATTTTTAGAATATCATGCTATTAGCATTTTGACAATGAGTCGATTAAATTAAGCACCTCTGATTGCCCACTTTGTCAAGAGATCAACAAATAATCTGCATAGCCTTAGCCTATGGGGCTGTCACGTGATGAATAAACGACTTGGATCTGAAGACTTGGGAGATGAACTAATCTTTTTTTTTTGTACAGAACCTATAGGATGTTGTGCATGTGCGGCCAATACAAAATTAACGAATAACTGGTTGTGTGCGAAATGGCTCCTATACCCTTAAATGGTGCACTATATTTTGTAGTGCACGTTATTGAGTGCCGTAACCATAGTGGATGTTATTGAGTGCACTCATTAAATTCAACAGTGCACCACAATAACGAGTGGATAACCGACTCAATGACTAGGGAATACCCATAATTCATTGTGAGGGTTGTGCCAAATGAATTCCCGCATCTGACCAGATTGCGCCTGCAGCTGAATCATCCATCCATTTTCCAAACTGGTCCAATGTGACTACAGCGTAATATCATGCAAATTTCTTTTTCATTGGTTATTAAATTATTTAATTAAGGTATGCATAGTTTCCAAGACAGAGTTCAAGATAAATATTTTCATCTTACCACTGGAGCTGCCAGTTTGCTACGTTTCAAATAATTATTAAAAAAGCAAGCACAAACTTTGCAAAAGCAGCAGCCCTTCCAGCACACTCACTGTCCGAATTGCTCACGTTTCCATTCACTCCTTCAAGTGAACTACACAGCCACTCTCGGACACAGCCACTCTCTGAGACTCTCATTGTCTCTGAGAACTCATATTGTTCCTGAGTCATATTAAAGATTTGTTCAAAATTAACAAATTGTCCATGATCGACCCATGACTACAGTCAATCACTTTTAGACGTACTATGGAAATAAATGAGAAGTGCTGTAATCTGAATCCTACCTGTTGGGCAACTGTCTGTGAGTTCTCTTATAAAAGAACGGTGTAAAATGGTGTAAAATGCAAAAATAGCTCAAAAGAAATGTTTAAGAGTAAGTATGTTTCAGATTATGCAAATTTTGGCTTGGTTCCTTTAAAGGGACAGTTCACCCAGCAATACAAATCTGTCATCATTTACAGTGTTCTAAACCTGTATGAATTTCTTTCTTCTGGTATGGAACACTACTGTGGAAGTCAATATCTGTGCCTGATTGCCATGTTATTACTGTGTATGACTAAATGTACCAAACTATTTGAGAAATTACACCAGGTTCTGAGACAAATACACCATACAAGGCAAATGTGAAAACATTGTATTTTATGTTAGTTTCAAATGGTTTTGAAAAATGGAACTACATGACCATAAGTATCACAGACCTGCCAGGCTCACCCACCACCACACCCCAACATTCACAATCACCAGTATACTGATCACCAGTACCTGCACCTCATTGAGCACTCATCACCCATCAAATACTCACCTCACTCTGCAGTCATTGTCCGGTCTTGCTTCTATGCACATTGACTCTCCCCTGCGATCGGCAACGGCAAGTCACTTACCTGCTCCAGTGTCTCTCCTCATGTTGTCTCCAAGATCCCTGCGTGTCTCCTCACTACTACACACCTCCATCATTCATCTCCCCAGCCTCCTGCTGAAAACATCCAGGTTACTGATCCACGTCTGCCAACTTATTGCTTAAATATAATAAACTCTATTTTGTGAACTTACCATCTTGTCTGAGTCTTGCCAATAAGAGATTAACCTTAATAATAAAACATTATTGAAAGCTTCTAAAGGTTTCACGCATGGTTGGATGAGGTGTACTCAAGTTACTGTGTGTATCAACTGCATGTGTTTTTATACATTGATCCAAATTTACCTTGTATAAGAGCTTAACTAAACACATTTGCCAAGAAAGGTATTACTAACAATGTTCTCAAAAACTAACTGTTCTTGTGTGAGCTTCCTTCTCCTTAAGTCTTGTTTTGGACCTCTCTTATGGAAATTCCTGATATGACAAATTGTGTTTAATTAGCATTTAAAAATAGAAATGTTTTGGCTGTGATGTAATCCAATTGTAATATTCTTTACAGCAATTCACCCCAGTCTTGGCTGCATGTGCCTCTTTGAGTGCTTGATTTACATTGGCAATAAATCAAATCCCACTCCTGATTAAGTTCAGAAAAATCCAACTAAAAATAAGCAGCTTTGAGTGACTTGCCCTGGTCAGTATCATAAAGTCAAAACAGCCTTCACCAATATGAGACATTCCAGAGTTTTACAGTGATATCGGTTTTCCTGTTTTACACCCGTGCTGTGTTAGACACAAAAAGCTGATGAAGATTCAGGAAATAGTCCCAGTTGAGTTGAGGGTTTTGCGGCTTGTGGAATTGTAACTCTTGCCAAAATGTAAATATACATGATCTGGATTATAAGGTTGGACTCATACAGCATGCAAGAAATTTCATAAAAATCAGAATGTGTGCAGAATGTTGTAGTAATTTACGGTATGCAGAGCATAACACTTCTTGTTAAAGTTAGATGTTTGCATATCCTACAAATTCGACGGTTTCCTTAAACCAATGCAGAATGCTTGTAATTACACTAAACTCTTCTGACAAATACATTTCTTGTAATCTGTCTTCCAATTTCCCACTTGCAACATAAATTAATCATATTACAATTGAACGAGCTGTCTGCTTAATATGCTCCCCCCCCCCCCCCTCCATTTCACCGTTGCTTTGCAACACATCCGTCTCTATGATTATTTCAACTGGTGCCAGCAAATGACTGTGACCTCTTTAATTTGGCCTGTGATGAGGGCCCCTCCAATTCTCCACAGTCCCCTTTTAAAGCACAAAAAAGTAGAGAGTGAAAGCAATGTTGTTGCCATGGCTACCTGCTGGCAGCCTCCACCATGTACCGAAAGCCCCCACAATGAACAGCACTGGCTGTTCCCAACCCTGAGCCTGGGTGGGAGGGGTGGAGCTGCTTGGAAACAAGGGGAGGTCTCTCTTCTACTAAACCAAGGCTGCTGGCTGGGGAAAGAGCAACAAAAGGTTCAACACAAACCCAATGCTCTCCCTTGTGTCCGTGTGGCTGGGTGATGGGCGCTTTCTGTATACAGTATTTGGCCATTCGGATGATGCCAAGGGCTGTTATCGGTCCTCATGACAGGTTGATTAGCACTGCTTTTACATTCAACTCTGCTGAAACTCCCTAACCAAATCCTTATGAAAACTGCCCATGGTTCTTGCATAGCAACTATTTTTGTGTTTGCGTTAAAACCATAGCAACAGCAGGTAAAACAATGGAGTCTTCATTTGAATGCTCAAACCCAAAGTAACTATGTGTTTTGTCGCAGTTAGTGTTACTACATATAAATTACTTATAGTAAAACCGTGGCATATGTTTTATGCAGCCATATATGATAAACTCCATCAGATAGCATCCAAAACGTAGTGAACTGCCATGCGTTCTACTGCCTACACGGGGAGCTGTCTTCTCAGGCAGTATCCTAATGGTCATATGACTAATTTGGAATGCTGCACATAGGCAGCAACTTTGCATGTCATACAACATAATGCTCCCCCACGGGAAATGCACCCATAGATTTCAATAGATTAAGGTTAGCATGCTGCTAGGCTAATAGAATGACACAAGCGGCTTCTGCCATTCAAACATCGCTACACTTTTGACAATAGATGAAGACAATAGAAAATACCTTTAGTATTGCCTTCTTTACATTGGGCATATGTGTTCTTGTCTTAGAATATGACTAAAACAAGTTATCTTGGGAGGCACAATTACATTACAACTACCATTGAAAGCATTGCTGTGATGCCTTAAAGAGCTGTAGTCAACTAGGTTTTGGAACAGAGAACACCTTACAAGTCAAAAGAGGAAAAAAGTGCCCCCACAAAAAAAGAGGAAAATGGCTAAATAACGTTATATTATTTATTAATGAAGTTGGGTTGTTGCATCTACGCCCATTGCAATGCTCAGGTGACTTTGGTAGCAGTTTGCTGGGGGTTAAATGTCAGCCCCGCCTATGCTAAGTCAGACCCTGTGAGGGAAAACGATCCAGGTAATGGATCTGAGCAGAGATCACATAATACCCAGCTTGCACTCAGAGAACACATCGCTCTCGCTTGATACTTTCACAGCTGTGTTATACAAAGGTCCATTTCTCCAGTATTTTTGTGTGTTTGTACATGTCCATGAACATCAGCTGTGATCTATGTTTTGGTGTGTGTTTGTGCCTGTGTTGGCAGTTGCCAACACTGTGCACACATTTCTTCCTTCTGCAGATGCAGTTGCTATTGGACACAGAGGAGGTAGTGGTGGTGTTTAGGCAGCCGCCCCCGCTCCTGCCCCTGCCTCTGCTTCTGCCCCGCGGTGATGCGCTGACCTTGGCCACAGCACATAGATGCAGACCCAATTCAGACCCTGCAGATACAGCAGACAGAGCCCCCTCTTTACAGCCAGGGTCTGTGCAGGTGGACACACACAAGCACAAACACACACAGTGCCTCCTGGCCCCCAAGCATGCACAAGTCATGTGCTTCTGAACTCCACACTGAAGAACATTTACTGGAATAATATACTTGTTAGCCAGAAAAAGACTGCCTGGTTCAGCACAGACTTCACAGAAAGATTATTTCATGTCCCTTTTGCTGTAGTTAAAGAGATAAAACCATTGACCCCAACAAGTCCCTGATCTTGTTTTTACAGGTCTTCTATGGTTTATGGTCAAAAAAGTGGAAATTTCACTGTAAACCTTTCATAGCATTAAAGGAACAACATTTTTTGATTTTCTGAAGAATATGTTCTTGATTCTTGGCCATTGTGAGCGGTTGCCAGGCCATAGGTGGATGCTAAGGGGTTGTGAATGTTTGATAGGGTGTTCTAGGAGTTTGCTAACTGAATCAGGTGAATAAAAGCTACAGATCTCTATGATTTTCTGGTCCCCAGGTATGGCTCAGCTCCCTCTTTCAGTGTAAGTATGTGGGATTTTTCACTTGGATTAACTTCCCATCACTTTGAAAAGTAACTCCACATAACAAGCTACATAATTTTAACTATCATTTACATTCATATTATTTGCCGCATGTCCATAACCCCAAAATGTAGCTATAATAATAGCCAGTATTAACTAGCTAATATTTTTTAACTAATTTCAAATGTATGAAAATATATTTGTGTTATATACCCTAAAAAGAGTCGTATTTAAACATTTGGGACAAATATTTTGTTGAATTAGCATACCAGTGAAGAACCATGAGCTTTCTGCCCACACTTTAGAGATAAGAAACTATACAAGAGAAGTGACCAGGCAGCATAGAGGAACACCCTGTTAGAAAAGACCTGTTTTGATGATGAAATGACCTCATCCACAAAGGTTCCCATATTGTTTTAATATCTTAAGCAGGCCCGATTGCTGGGGGATAAACATAACATGATGATACTATGCTACTGGATTGGAGTCTAAAACTTTAAAACTGGGAGAGAGTTTTGTCATAAATCACTGGAGTTTGATTTTATTCAAATTCAAAGATTATAATCACCTTTAAAGAATATAATTTTCTGTTACTGTCAGCTAAGTTCTGTATATTCCACTATTCACTTTGAATCTCTTTGTGACTGATTTTGTTTTAAAATGAATAAATAGTACGCAAAAATCTATTATTGTAGTGACAGCAATGCTTAATTTATTAATAAAAACAGCAATTAAAAGGCGCTGTGACTGACACTGACCATGCAAATTAAATTTTCCCTGAACATACAATGACATCACTAAATGGTGACGGCACAGCTGTATGAATATTGTTGATTTAAGTTTCTGCACGGCTCTAACTACAGCCTAGTGAATTATTCTGTCAAGTATTTCTACTTTGAGGCCAAAAATCATTCAGTTGATCAGTGATATTCTCTCACCAACAACTGTGTTGCCTTTTCCACTGCATCAATTTCTGATGCTTGTGTCTCCTCCTATCCTAAATTAGTTTCATCTTCAGGATATCCTTTGATCAGAAACACCATCAACTTTACTTGTGGATACGGAGAATGAAAATATGCTGTCTTTTGACATTTTGATGATATTAACTTATTTATATTAGAATAATTCATTAGGTCTATACACTCTCTCCAAAGACTACTCTCCAAACTTTACACTTTACTGAGTGCAAAACAATTAGCACTAAGCACCAACCAATGATGGTGATATTGAACTTAAGGAAGCTGATATATATTCTGAGGGCCAATAGCAAAATATAACCTCAAAATACATCTGCATTAACTCACGTTCGCTCTGTCTCTCACAGTGTGTGTGCACTGACTCAGAGTGAGTGTTTTCAATTCACTTGCAAGCATGAATCTCAACTTCCATTGGAATGAACTGAAAACACTTGTTCTGCTCCGCTCGCATCACGCCAGTCTGCATGCATCATCACCATGCAGCGCACTTGTTTATGCTGGATCATTTAAAAACAATGACACAAAGCAAAAATACAAAATCTGACATTTTCCAGAACAGGACAGTAACGGTTCTCATTAAAGCTGTAAAGGATGTGCACATAATGTCACAGTATTTATATTCCACACAAATTTGACAGTGAAATGGTGTGGAGTAATTCCTTTTTTTGTTTTGCTCAGAATGTACAGGGCAGGCTTACAGACAGTGGCAAGTTACCCAGCAGGAGATGCATTTATTGCGCAGCGATGGGTCTCTCATGCAGCCAGGAAATCTGTGTGGCTAATGCACCATCAACGCATTTCGCAGCTTCTACACTCTGCCGTAGATCGCTAAGTACTTTGTTTATTGATGACCCACCATTGCCCTCATCAAAAGCTTGTTCTTCACATTAGGACATTTTGAAGTCACCTCGCTGAGTATTTCTGCAGTCACTATCAAAACATTAAAAGGTTGTTTGCTCTAAAATACAATAAAATTCTCCCATGCCATTTCAAACCCGTTTTCTATTGCATAAAAAACAAAAAGGAGATATTTAGCATTTGGATCAAAAACAGTTATGGTCACTGTTTGCTTTATTGTATATAGAAAAACAATGCCTTTTGTGTTGCATCCGAGAGAGAAAGTCATACAGGTTTGAAAAAGCATGAGAGAATAACTTGACACAGTCATTAAATGGACCTTGCAGACATGTCTTTTTTATAGGTGAAATAGATTAGGATTGTTGGAGGGATGACAGACAACAGACAATGTTGGTGGAACTGAAATCTTTGTTAGCGTGTAATTTATGGTTGATGTGTAAATGTGTATATATTGGCCTACATGGGCTTTGTTAATCTTATCACCTTACAACAACTGTTTGCCTACTGTGTAGTTAACCATGGTAAACACGGACACTGGAGCCCACCTAATCGCCTTGAGTCCTCTCTGTGCCACAGCTGTAATCAAGGGTGTTCACTCTTTTTCTATCTATCTTTATTTCTCACTCTCTCCTCTTTGCAGGGGAGCTAAGATGGGGCCATGTTCCCTGGCACAGATCCATACACTGCTCACCCTCCCACTGGAACGCCTGATTCCAGTTCAGCCCTTTACAAGACATGCCAGGACCCTTTGTGTTCCAGGCTGGGCTGAGTGTGCGGGCAGAGCGGGACTGCTTCCTCGAGATGTCATTATTGCGGGGGAAATTGCCACTCTTGTCAGAGGTTGCAGCTGGGTGGCATAGCATTTCATAAAGCGTCAGAATAGTGGTATTTCAATGCCCATTATGTCAGACAGAAGAATACGGATCATTGATTATTTCTTGTGTAATTCACTGAGATGATTTTGTGTTTATATATTTTATAATTATCTTGAAGTCTTTGACGTGTTACACATCTGTATTTAAAATTAATTTATTGTGGTAATGGAATTAGGGATGCCACTACACAGCTTTTAATAGTCCAAAATTCAAGTTTCCATCACACACTGCATGATGAATATCAAACATGAAAACTACACTGTGACATAAAGAAGCCATTAAGAGATTTTTTTCTGAAAGGGATTAGGTAAAAGCAGAGTATTCTTCAAAACACTATCAGCCCCATCAGCTTGTGTGTGTTAGTGTGCAAGAACACAAAGTCTATCAAAGATGCAAATTAGCTCTTTTTCCTATACATTAATTAGGATTCCCAGAAGAGCGAATCTGCATCTTGAAAACCTCTTCAACAGACCATCGCAGAGCCTTCGCAACATTCCCTTATGCATGCTTTCATGAACAGAAATACATTTTAGTACAAAGATGCACTCATAATCTATCGGTAGAAAGGTCTGGTGACTAATAGAAATGGAGCCAATTATGAGCTGTGTGTGCCATTTATATTTTTATATTTACATTCTCAGAAGACTTACTAAAACGTCTTGCAAAACAGACATGACATGCCTACAGAGATGTAGCTTAATACTGTTAATAAAATAAAAAGCACATCCAATATTGATAAATCTAAACATTAAAGATCAAAATCAAATTTCCCACATAACCACCAAAAATAAAACAATGCAAATAAATATATTACATATGTAAGACTATAATTCATCATGGAAGTTTATAACAACAACAAAAACAATGTGAATACTACTACCATACTACTAATAATAATTACATTAATTTTTTTTACATAGGGTTTAACATTGTTAACGGTCAAATTCTGAATTTAAATAAATAGGGCACTTAAATAAATAGATACACACTCTCTCTCTCTCTCTCTCTCTCTCTCTCTCTCTCTCTCTCTCTCTCTCTCTCTCTCTCCCTCCCTTTAAACGGGGAGGTACTGTAGTGTTTCTACGCTGCCTCGGCTCAGAGACATGTCGGAAACCTCCCACGAGGGGCCCCGTGTAATTCGATGCATGCTGTTAAAGCTTAGAGTATATTGTCTTCTCTTGCTTATGAAGCCTCCACCCACCGGCCCACCCTACATTTAGCGGATCATGTGACCGTGGTAAGTCATTTGCAAGTACAACAGTTCTCTGTGAGCTCCCATTCATTTCCTGAGAACTGCCCTGAGCAGCTGAGAGGAGCAGAGAGGGGAGGGAGTCATACACCGAGAGAGAGAGAGAGAGGGAGACAGACAGAGAGAGAGGGAGAGAGAGAGAGAACTGTATAAGGAAGACAGTTTCTGTCGCTGTGCAGCTCCTGGTCAGGTCTGTATATTTTATTCTCTTTTGCCTTTTCTCGCTGTTCTTTTTTCTTGTTTTCTTTGAATACTCCTGTCTTGCTTGTTTGTCTGTGGTCCGTGCATCTTGTCCAGTTGTCACTGTTAGTGTTACGCCAAATGACAAGTCTGATGCTGTCCAACCTTCAGTACTAATTGTACAACGCAGGTGGTCAAAACATGATAAAAAAATAGCATGATGTCATTTTTTTTGCCCGTGTCGTCCACCCAGTTTGAAATATTGAATAAGCGCTACGCACAAATGTACTGTAAAGTGACTTGAAGTGTCTCAGTAGAGTTTCATTATTTATCTGGTTCATTTGTGTGTAAATTATTTTCTATAGGTGTTTTGGAGAAGGTTTACTTTTTTTTTTAAAGACAAAGTTATTTTCTGAGTTGAATATTGACACCCTGCCAGAGTAGCGTGCGCGAGAAAAGTGAATCGGAGGTTTCTGAGTGGCCACTGTTCCTCTCTCAGAAAAGTTTGATTTGCCCCCGCGTTCGGCACGCATGCATGAGCGTAAGTGAGCGCGAGCGTGTATGAGTGAGTTTGCCGATGGCACGTGTATCTCCGATGCGATGACAGGCTTCCCGGTGAGTGGAGTTACCGTGGTGACAAACTGGGGTAGGAATCAGAGACTCAAGTGGTGGAGGAAGGACAGCGAGGGGGCGGGAGGCAAGTGTTTGTATCTGTGTGCTGGGGTGTTGCATGGGTGGTGTCGTGGATGTCATCTGCTCCTCAAGGAACAGTCATTGGTATTGATGGCTGGCTGTCAGTGGAGGGCTCCTGGTCTGTGGGCTGGCCCGTGGCTGTTCTTTTCAATTACGCCAGACTTGGCTGCAACTGACAGCGAAGGCATTTGTTTCGCGGAGAGAGTGGTGTGGAGGTCGATGTGCATTTGTGTGTGTGTAATTGTGGGTGGAGGTTGGATTCCTTATATGTGTGTGTGTGTGTGTGTGTGTACTTTGGTACTGTGTCCTGATCTGTGTTACTCTTCAAGGTGCTAATGTTGGTCACTCAGCTTTAAACTGTGAGGCAGCCACTGTTGCTCAAGGCTATTCTGATGAGGTTATTTAATGCTTTTATAGTTAAGACCCTTGCTGCAGGACACACTGAGTGTATGTGTGTGCATTTCCCAACACACTAGTAACGAAACTATTGCTACTGATACTATAGGCCATGTTGACCAAAAATGGTATTTAGTGGCGATCAGTAACAAACCATTATCATTGTTATTATTATTGCTAATTTTTTTGGGTTAAAGGATTGGATAATGCCTCAAATTGTGTGGCTTGCTCCAGAGAGTTGTACTAAGTGATCCAATTTATGGTTTTCACCTGGCAGACCATAAAACGGGTAGGGAAAAAAGCTCTTAGATTTACATTGAATGAGGGATCTTTGAAGGAGCTTGTCTTTGAGGTGGCCTCTGATGTCTTGGGTCAGTAAGTAACCACCTAGCAACCACACAGGACACCTTAGCAACTATAGCAACATGCTACAAACCACTCTGAACACCCTTAGCAACCACTCCCAAAGCCCTGGCAACCACCCAAATCACCCTAGCATTGTTGCAGTGAGTTTTGCACAGACAGGCAGCACTTACAAGGTCTTTAGAGAATCAAATGGATTAATACAAAAAAAAAATATATATATATATAAAGCTCTCTCTCTCTCTCTCTCTCTAAATATATATATATATTAGCATTTTTAGGTTGGTGTTCAAATCTACATTTATTTTAGTGTTGCAACTGTTCACATTTCAAATGTATTCAATTACATTTTCTTTAGAGCTAAATCCTTCTCTTTTCCTTCAGTTTCTTACACACACTGCCCAGACCAAACAAAAGCTGCTGTTTGGATTTAAATAGGCAAATGTGTAAGAGTCAATGATGTTAGAATCATAGCAGTGAATATTTTTAGCATGTTAAATGTTTGGCAACAGTTTTTCTAACTCTAATTGGAGTGTGTAGCTTTTCATTTCTTAAATAACCTTTGCTTGACTCTTGCATTGTCAGTACAAGATCTTGACCAAAAATTGATGCACCTCTTGATGGAAATAAATGTAGTGATGTTATTTCCATAAAGATGTGCATCAATTTTTGGTCAAGATCTTGTACTGACAATGCAAGAGTCAAGCACTCTGTAAAGTCTCCTCCAGCACATCCCAAAGACTTTCAATGAATTTAAGCTCTGGACTCAGAGGTGCCAATTTATGTGTGAAAAGGATTCTTCATGCTCCCTCCCAACCATTATTTCACAACTTGAGCCTGATGAATCTTAACAATGGCCATGGTGCATCTTCCTACATGGTTGTTTAAGAAATGAAAAGCTAGGCACTCAATGAATTAGGCTTAGAAGAACTGGTACCAAACATTTAACATGATAGAAACAAAATATTCACTGCAAGACTGACTCTTAAGCATATGGCTATTTAAATCCAAAGTTCTTGAATGGGCAATGTGTGTGTATGTGTGGATCAAATGTTGGATTTTTATCAGAGAGTGTCCAATATAAATATGGCTCAAATTTTAGATTTTTATCAGAGTATCCAATATTAATATGGATCAATTTTTTTTTTATCAGAGTGTCCAATATTGGACACTCTGATAAAAATCCAAATTTTGATCCATTGACTTGAACTATTTAATTGTTTGACTCTATGCCCCCCATCGAAAGTGTATAGGAGGATTTTATCAGTAGCTTTGAGATCGCAATCAGACAGATTGAGGGCTCAATAATGGGACCCAATAATCACAGGACAGCGTATCTGCTTATCACCTCTGCTTTACTTTGCGCTGGAGGGTTCCATTAAAATGGTCTCTCCAGCCACACAAATGGGCCCTGCTGGCCATGTTTATTGGGAATTAAGGGTTAGCGCCCTTCTGCTCGAAGGAGCTTCACACAGGTGGGCTGGGGATAGTGAATTATGGATGGAACTGAACTGAGACTGGACACCTTGCCGAAGGGATTATATAGGAAATCCTCAAAAGACACCTCCAGAGCTCTAGCACAGGACATGAACTAGGATTGAATCCCAAACCGGCCCCATCTGTACCAGGCTCAGCCCAGGGGAATCAGGAATGCCCCTGTGGTCTACATAGTTGTCGGCTCCAGCTGATCAAATGTTCAACTTTATCCCAATCCCTCTTTAGTGACAAACAGCACATTCAGAGCCGTGGACATGTTGAGTTAATGTTGGGTCTGTCACTGGGCCTGTCCAGTGACGCAGAGAGCGTGTCGTTTTAATGATACCCTTCATTGCACAGATGGATCCAGGTGTTTGCTCTGCATAGCCAGGCTAAACCGAATGGTTCTGTGATGCATACTATGAAATAGTATGAAACATTATTTGTCATTCGTTTTTGGATCAAGACGTGCAAAATATGTGTCTGTGCTGAGGCTGGCTTCATGCATGTCAGTGAGTAAACTGAAGCATGTTACAGAAACAGAGTGTGTCCTTCAATGGAGTAATGACTCATAAATGTTTGCCAACTCAGATAGTCATGTCATGATTGTTTGGTAATATAAGCGGGAAATGAATGCCACTACTCAGTATATACTCTCAATATTTGACGTGCGCTGTAAGAGAAGGAATGCTCTGAGAAAGTCACAAAAAAAAAAAAAAATATATATATATATATATATATATATATATATATATATACACACTCTTAAGCATTTATGTACAGTAGAACCCCGACTTATGAAAAAAATCCGTTCCGAAGTTGGCTTCGTAAGTCGATCTTTTCGTAAATCGGTCAGGCTTTTACATGTAAATTGCCTAATCTGTTCCAAACCCTACGAAAACAGCACATTTAGCATGGGATTAAGCGCATCCTAGCTTCATACTTCTCAATTATCTCCCTTTTTATCTCTGTGGAGAGCATCCTCTTCTTCGCTTCGGCCGAGATTTCGTTTTTCGCATCTCGATAATTTTGTCGTTACTCAGGCGAAAACCCCCCCCGAAATCTTTTATCGTACGTCAAACTTTTCGTACGTAGAGCGTTTCGTAAGTTGGGGTTCTACTGTACTTCGTTTACTTCTTTCCAGATTATTTATTTATTTCAGAAACAATTTCAGTAAACTTTTAAACATGTTACGATCGTATATTTATTTATTGCATGAACAATTTTAGGCCATTTTCCATTTGCTATGTTTCTGAACAAGGGGATGTCCCGAGATAGATAGATTTATTTAACAGTTTCAGACCATTTTTAATTTGATATATGTTTCCAAGTAAGGGGACGATTCGAGATTATCATCACTCTGCAACATCTGTGTTTAGTGCCCATACAAAAGTGACCCAAGAGAAGAGTAGGTGAAAGAAGGGATTGTGGGTATCTACGTGCGTGTTATGATCTCTCTCTTCCTCCTCATTTCAACATTTCGCTAAGCTGACAAAATGTTCTAGTGTGTGTCCTCTGGTGTGTTCAACCCTTGACCCTCGTGTCCAGCCCTGGTTTGTTTACTGAAGCTGTGTGTGGTGAGGGGGGGGTAGGGATGATTGTTGAACACTCTGACACAGAAAGCAAGACATGGAATTCTACATTTACTTCAAGTACACAAATGATTCACGACAAATGTTATTATTCAGTATTGGTAACTCTGGATATACCCTACGCTCTTTATTTTTGTCATGTATAATAGAATGGTTTTTATAGCATGAATATCTGTAGTGATATATTTTCACATGTCGTTTTTAGCTATTAGACGTGATGTGGCTCTTCATGACAGTAAGAAAAATCAAAGACGACCAAACCTGCGCTGTTCTCCATCTTTGTGCTGTTCTCTGCCTGTCGTCATGACAACACGGTTAGCGCACCTATCTGCCGTCCCTTAACCTGAGATGACTTTTGGAAACTGAAACTGAATTTTGAAGAAAATAAAATCAATATAATCCCTCAAAGCTTAGCAAAACATCCAAGATTTGTTTCCGAATTTTGTTTTTTATTGCTTAGTCAGGAGACTCAGAAACCATCAGTAGGACATTCTGAGATATGCATGAACTTTGTTAGCAGTTGTAGGTCCAGCAATCGGGGGGTTTGCGAAATTATGCAAACAACATATGGACTCAATTACGATCCAAAGGCAAAGCACAGCATGCAGGGCTCAGCTTTGAGAGACTCGAACGTAAGTCTATGTCATATAATATAACTTGGCTCTGGCGAATAGCTCAGACTCGTACCTGGCACTTAATGTTGGATATTAGTAGAAAACGTGGAAAAGTAAACCAAAAAGCAGACTCTGCATGTGAAGCATGAATTGAAACCCAGCTGCTTATTCTATCAAATTAGGTTATGGGTGCCTGAATAGGTCTTTATTTTGACAATTTTTCATTTGATATATTCTCTAAAAAATGCACATTAATTTATTAAAATGATCACAATATATATATATATATCATATTTCCCGTATACATTTTTTGTCACATTTATTTATTTATTTATCTATCTGTTTATGGTCTGGCTCATACCTGGCACCTAAATTTGTATTTTAACTGAAAATTTGGGAAAGTAAACTGAAAAACAGACACTGCATGTGAAGCATGAATATAAACCCAGCTGCTTATTCTATTAAATGAGGCTATGGGTGCCTGAATGGGTCAAATTTCAGGATAAAAATACCCTCATGAGGACTTCCTGTTTTATTTAATGTCCAAGTGAGTTGAACTCTGAATTTTTGTTCTGTAGTTGTTATTTTACTCAATCTGGCAAGAGTGCCGGTTATATATTTGCAGTGAAAAACAGAGCATGTGAGATGACTGTGCTGTGCTTCGTGTGTGTTGTGATAGTGTGTGTGTGTGTGTGTTCTTGTTTGGCACAAATGCCATTGCTCAATCAGAGAGCGTGTGTAGGAGGTTCTACAAGAGGATGTGAGCTGTGTAAATATGCACGTTCTGAAATTGTGAATCTGGGTTTATGTGCCTTTTGGACGGGAGATTATTTTGTAGGTCCGTCCTGTTCAAATTTAACCTACCAAAATTCTGTTGGAGTTTAGTTAGAAAACTAGCAGGTAAGTTGGCGTTTGTGCATTGATACCTGGTTTTGTTTATCTCAAATGCATTTATGTGTAGGGGGAGGGGGCTGGTGTGGAAGGCATTGAAAGGCTGCAGAGAGGCGTCTTAAAGAACCTCTTCACCATTTAGGCTGGAGGATGCAGCCAGCCCCCTGAGACATGAGGAGTGGGTTATTGTACTGATGATAATACACTCCACCACCTCCACCCACAGACCTCCAACCCTCCTCCAATCTACCTCCGCAAACACACTTAACAGACTCAATACGTTGTATAACCTGCACTGCTATACATAGTACGACTGCTCTTATTTCCACATGATGTACGATGAACAGCAGAATGACATGCTATGAATGAAAGGCCTGTAGCTGTTGTCCTTATATAGCATTGATGGCAGTTGTGTAAATGCAAGTTGTATTTACGTGTGCGTTTCAACTGCTATTATTTCCAGACCTGATACAAAAGCATGTGGTAAAACTACACTTAATTTAATGAAGAGAATGCAAGTGCTGCTAAGCTAATGACTTAGCTAAGGTGCTATGGTGCTGCCAGAACATTTCTATACAGTTGCTGAGTGGTTTTTAGCTCACTGCTATTCGGTTCCTAGGATGTTTTGGATAAATGCTTTCTAAGTTCAGCACCAACCCTTAATGTAAGCAATAATAGTATCCCTAGTTGTCAAATTAATTTAGTTACATAATTGATGTTGGCTGGGCAAACACACCACTCTTCTAAATTCATATGGTTAATGCATATTTTTGAACTTTCTGTTCATCAGAGTGTCCTGTAAAATGTATCACGGTTTCCACAAAATATTGCTGCACAACTGTTTGCAACATTGATGATAAGAAATAATAAGAAATGTTCTTGAGCAGCTAATCAGCATATTAGAACGATTACTGAAGATTGGAATAATGATCCTGAAAATTCAGCTTTGTCAACACTGGAATATAAAATGTTTAAATAAACAAAGTTATTTGACATTGTAATAATATTTCTTAATGCTAATAAATAAATGCAACCAACTTCTTTCATAAACATTATAATGTTTTTACTGACCCCAAATGTTTCACCAGTAGTGTATACATTTTTAATGTACATTTTTATAAGCATATGCATTACACGTATGAGTTTCGGTGAGTAAGTCACACTTTACTGCTGTATGTATAAAGGTGAATATTTGCCCTAAGCATATGACAGTGCATGGCTCGAGTGTGAAACAGTATTGGTGTTTGCTCATCTGTGTGTGGTGTTTTCTTTGGATGGAACTTCTACCTTTCCAACAAACAGAGCTATCCTGCAGTCCACAGCTGGTATGAACACAGATGGCCCTTAAAAATGAGCTTTGGACACCTTTAAATGGATTTACTTGAATTCTGGGGACAGAATTCCTTATTCCTTATTCCTTATTATGCCTTATAAGCAGGCATAGGATTTGAGAGGAGAGGCATTCTTCTTCACTGTCAATCACATCACAAGCAATTGTGGTTGGATGACAAACAGGATGTGCATTTGAGTTTTTTATTTTTTTTTATTCATGCATTTAAGTAATAGCCAGATAATAAACTGGCTTTCCTAAATAGGACCGTTGTACTGGAGTTAATGATTGTAATGGTCAGAAAGTCACACTCTGAGAAAATGGAGGGTTTTCAATGACATTCAAGACTCAATGTATTGGTCACATGTCAGTGACAAGACTGATTACAATGGGTTGGGTTCATTAAAAGTGGATTAATGACATGTGAATCAATGTGACATTACCACTACATGAATACTCGTTAGTCATAATGACTTGTCGCAAGAAAAACACAGAGGTTCGATTTTTTTTTTTTTCACTTCTGTGGTTACAGTACAGCTTGCTGTAACACAGGCGGTATTCTAGGATGACCAAACGTCCTCGTTTTCTGTGGACAAACCCTGTTTTTGATAGCCTGTTCCGGCCAATCTTTTTAAATAATAGGAAATTATAGACTAGAACAGAATAAAATCTATATAACTAAAATTCATTAAGGCTGTTAACTGAATGTCAAACTGTAATGGATTACATGAAGTAATTCCATGTAATGCATTATTTTGGATGTGCTTTGACATGAGCATTAGTTTGAAGGGTGCAAAGTTGCCACAGCAGATCAGTCTATACAGGTGTTATAAGTGTAACGCTTGTGGTTGTGGTGCGAGATGATGAAGAATATGCTGCAACAGGCTTTATTTGCAAACTGAAATAAAAAATACTTTTAAATATAAATAAAAGTCGCACATTTGTGCAAAACCCGGAGCAAGGAGCACGAGATACACATCCACATACGACGTAACACCTTCAACAACCGACAAAGGCTAGGGAAAACAGGGTTTATATACAAGAGGAGATTGGGAACAGGTGACGAGACTAACAAGGAAGTGATTGACATGACAGGGGAATGAAATGACACAGGAAGCACAAGGAAGGCAAGAGCAAGTGTGAAGCGACATGACAGGACTATGACAATAAGTGTGTTTTGATGTCTAAATGTAGAGTTTTATTTTAGTATAAATAATTAGTATTAGTATATAATTTGAAGTAGATTGTTTTATTTTTTTAGATGCTTCTATTTTGCTTATTTCAGTTTTACTAACTATAGTTCTTCAATTTAAACCTATTTATGAATGTATAAAACAGATGTATGCAACTACATTGCTTGCCGGAAAGATTATTTTTTACTATTAATATGTTTAATTTTTTTTAGAAGAGACCTTGCTAGCTATATGTAGTAACCATTTTATAAAAACAATAAAAAAACTAAAATCACTGTAATGTATGGCTTTTTGCTCTGTTATATATATATATATATATATATATATATATATATATATATATGTTATATTTGGTGTACTGTGATCAGATTTCTGAAATGAAAACTGGGGACATTTCTAGTTTAGTAATATCCAGGGTTTTCATTTCAGAAATCTGGTCACTTTACAGTATACCAAATGCAGAATTCTGAAGTGACACACTCTGAGAAGGAGAGAAAGAGAGCGAGAGCTGTGAGGCATTGCTGGTCAGAGGCAGTTCATTAGCTTTCTTTTCTGAATTGGAGATGAGGTTGGATTTCCAGTTCCTGTGCAAACTGGAGGCTTGGAGGGAGAAAATATGGAATGGGACCAACATATCAGCACATGCACATTCCATATTGATCCAGCACAGATCACGAGCATTTAAGTTCACCTCTCTGCAGCCAAATCCCTCTGCGGTGACCACTCTGCCCATTCCATACGTCTCAGAGCAATTGAGGTTTTTGTGTCAGGTCTATTTTAAAGCACGGACCACTGAGACCACTGCACGTTAACTAAAGGGGGAAGGGAAGAGGTGTGCTAGCAGTGGCTGGGGTCGCCCCTCTGTTGTGCAGCCTACCATTTGAGATTACAAGTCGTGTGTATGTAACAGTAGATTTCTTTGTATTTAATGTCAAGGGCTGGATGATGTAGCATAAAAAGTTTCATATATTGTAAGAAAATCTTCCACATCCTTTTGGAAGGTACATTTCCTCACATTTTTATTTTATTATGAATTCTTATTTTATTTTAATACTCAGTGTTGCGTAATTTTGTTGCGAGCAGAATCATTTCAAATATATTGTAAATATTCAATATAACACCTAGCCCTATATGCTACTGTCAAAACAGTTTGACACTGGGGTGAGATGGATTTACAGTGGTGACTACAGTGTATATATATATATATGTTTGAGAACTAGGGTGAGATGTTGGAAATTCATGAGAACTATTTCAGTGGTCATAGACTGATTTATCTGAGGTACCACAGCTCAGGAACTCAGACAAGTTTACAAGAAGCTGCAAAACCACATGAATGAAAAAAAGCAAAAAAGAAAACAATGCCTTGAAGACACCCCTTTGCTGAGCTGAAAACCCACCACTCTGCATCCTGATACTTCAAAAAAACTAAGCTAAGACGAAATGTGTCATTGGTGCATTTAGCAAAACTTTAATTCTGTTTTTCATAAACTTTAACAGAAAATGCTGATCATATAATACAGATATCGTACTGCGTAGGTGATGAATAAAAAAAAAAGTTATTTTTAAAACATTAGTATTAGAATTTTCCTGTTTGTTGTATGGATTCTACTAAACATTTGAGATATATTAATGTTTTTGAAAAGTACGAGTGAATAGTGGACTCTGAACCCTCTTTTCTTTTTAAATCCCTTTTACACAATTCATCACCTCTCACCCCCATAGCACTGACCAATCAGTTGAAAAAAAAAACTGGCTGATACTTTCTCATAATATTATGTATTATGAGACAGGGTTTAAGAATAATAGTTTTATGCATATGTTTGAAATCCAAATTTCAAATGAGTTATTACCAGATTTCATATTTTTCCTAAATAACAAAGGAACAGGATGGCTTAAATAGGCATGATTTTTCTTTTTCCATCATTAATGTAAGGCAGAAGCAAAGTTTGACTGTGCAGCTTTTTATATGAGTAGTGTGGACTGGGGCCGTATCTCATGGACTGGGCGGTCTTATCCTCACTGAATCACTGACACAGGATCTCCCTGTGCAGAAATAGCCAAAGCCCAAGGGCATTTTGCTGGACTACGGGTGCTTCCGTCAGCCTGTGTTTTGGAAAGTTGGCCTAGTGTTTACAAGAGCCTCAGCGTTCTATTAAAGGCCTCTCACTTCCTATCAGGTGTGTGAGGCCTAGTGATGGGGGTTTGTAGGATAAAATTGATGTACAGTACGGAGTCTTTTTACCGCTGCCATCTTGGACGGGTCCCAGCATTTGATTCTGCTGATGGTGTTTAGGGCTTTCATGTTTTTCCCTCTTCTGAGTGGACTGGATTATGCTCTGTGCATCTTTATTTCATAGACATGGTTCCAAAACAGGCATTTGAGAGTAGTGCATTCCCTTGTGACTTCATTTTTTGTTCAGAGGAGTTTATCTGGTCATGTCTTTCAGCACTCCTTCTGTTCGTCTCTGAGTCAGAGTACATTTGTCACACTCAGAAAAATAAAGGGAGCTACAAGACAGCAAATCTGCTTGGTTGGGGGCCCGAGTGAATGACAGGCATTGTTGTGTGGCTGTTTTTAGCCAGAGGAAAATGGTAAAGTGGGCTCCCTGAGGTGAAGCGTTACCGTCTGGATGCGCAGGGAGGAGTACACACGCTCGCATTACTTGTCCACAAACTCAGCTGGTACTGAAGCAGCACGTCTCTCTTGTGCTAAAAAAAAAGAAGGTCCCAATAACGGCCAAAGTCTTAGGGCAGACTTGTCTGCCAAGGAAAATGCGCCTTATGAAATGGAAAGTCTGAAGTCATTCACAGTATGCCAGAAAAGATTAACCAAAGAAATATAGTCCACTCCAAAGTATGGGGAGCATTGGGGTTAGAATCCACAATATCTGCCAGTAAGAGATGTGGGTGTGATTTGTATATGTGATGATGTTTTCTGAAATTCATTCGCTGTTCAGTTTGTGTAAGGGCAGAAGTCATCAAGTAAATTCCTCTTAAAATGCAGTACGTATTCTGATAGTACCTGAGATGGCCTTGATATTGCACTGGTGGAAAAAGTGCAGTTGTACTTGGTTATTTCTAAAACAATAATTTATTTAATCTAATAAATGTTTTTAATCGGTTTATGACAGCAGATTTAATACACCAAAAAATATAATGACCACAATACCATGTGCAAAGAAAAATTCAAACTCAGGATGTGTTCACACTTGTTGTTTGGTTAACTTGGTTCATTTGGCCTGTACCGAAAAAACATATAGTCCTGGTCCACTTAGCGTTACCGAATGTAAAAATACTTAACCTAAAGGCTTTAGGGATATGTTCACAACCTGATTGGTTGGCTTTTATTCCCAAACATCCTAAACACCCCGTGCTCTCATTGTATGTGCTTAGCCTACATATTATGGTATTTTGACCAGCTGAGAACTCATGAAGAGCTTGTAAAATATGTAAAGGACTCAAAACAGCTGGAGGAATCACAAATGATCTGCTGTGTTCTGATGCCTGTTCTGAACCTGTGCGCACCAGGGTTCGGATGGCAGCGTTCACACTTACTATATTCAAATGAGCCACACTAACAGAGCAATTGCAACTAAGTGTGAACACTACCCCCTGCCCCCCAAAGTTGAGTTACTATGTCCAGCATGACAGTAAATGGAAAAAGCGGTATTTAGCCTGCACATTCTCTGCTGGTTATGACAGAGTGCTGACTCGTCATATTTGCAGTTTACAGGGTCTCCAAAGTGGGAAGTGAGCTTGAGCTGAGCTCTATCGTGCAAACATTGTCTAGCAGTGGCAAGAGGAAGTATGATTCTTATTGCATCATGTGAACTCTTTGAATTTCTAACTTTAGTGGTTACAGGATTTTAATGAGGAAGAGCAGCAGAAACATTATTTCATAAAATGCTTAAATGAAAAGTAAAAAAGTTTGAGTTTGGGCTTTACAGGTTTATCTTTACAGATAGTCAGTATTTTTATAATCTTTTGGTAGAACGAGTGGTTCAGAATTTGTACACTTCACCTTTAATATTTCCAAAGTGTTCGTTTTTTGCAAATCAAAAGGCAAGGTAATCTATCTACAAGAGCTCAGCGGGGAGCAGCTCTCTATAGCTCTTCTCCTCAGTGTGGAGTCTGATGTTACGTAAAATGCTGTTCTTTTGCTCTGGTTGAGCCTGAGAGGCTCTCTTGGCATGTTTGAGTTCAGTGTTCTTGTCTGGCTTTTGGCTGGGCTCCAGTGCTTAAATCTCTACCTCCCTCCTCAACCACCACCTCCTCCTCTCATCCCCATCCGCATTTCCCCCTTCGGCCCGTGGCAGCAGGACCAGCCTCTGTGCCACAGATGCCTGCAGTTGCTCTGGGCTCTCGACATGGGAACAAAGCATTGGCAGGACCAAGGGAACCCGTCTGTTAGTGTGCTACTCCTCCAGTACAGATATGAATTCAGATATGAAACGCCTTCAAGCAGTAGCATGATCATCCTGCTTCTCTTTCTTTTCTGCTCATGTTCCAAATTTTGTCTTATTTATTCAGAAATTTCTTGGTGTTTTGGAGTATTTTATACTAGGATATATTGCTACCATATCGGTTAATAGCTGATATTGGATATTTCTTTCATAGATGTTTAATATATATCGGCCTATTGTGTGTTGCTATTGTTAAAATTAAAATGTATTTAAAATCATTTTCAGTAATTAATTAATCACAGTAATAAAGCTGAAAAACTAAATTAGAAATGTTCCCTAAAATAAGTTTAAGTAAATAATAATAAATAAAAAATAATAACCTGTTTTTCCTAGTAGCTCAACCAGTAGAGAACTGGTGTTTACAACATCATGGTCTTGGGTTCGATTCCCAGGGGAAGCAAGAAATGTAAATGTTTTCCTTGAAAGCAATGTAAGTCGTTTTGGAAAAAACTGTCTGCCAAATAAATGTAAATGTATATAGAAATACAAAAAAATAAAAATATTAATTAGTAAAGGACTGCCCGATAGTCTGGGGTCAGACCATCGGTGTATATCAATGTATATCTGTATAAACATTCAAGTCTTTTTAAACTATTCAAGCACAAGAAGATGTGAAACCCAACACAATTAGGTATTTAGGAAGGCTGCAAAAGAAATTAAGCTCTCTTTCATGTCTACTTGTGGTTGAAATCCAAACTAAATTATTTAAGATTAAGATACCTGTCTTTGTGCATATCCTAATAAAAACAGTCAATTAAGTGAACAAAAAAAAATTGAGAAAGAAAACGCATGTTTGATAGTTTTGGATTCATGCATTAGCTCTTAAAAGGACAGGAATTAATGACTCTTCACTTGTCTTCAATAATAACTAATAATTCATATTAGGCTAGTAGCTTTTGCTGTGTTGTCAAAATTGGATTTAATCAAGGATTGTAAAATTTCACTGGCAGCCTATCAAAAATTTAGTTTTCCTACTTATTAGAATTAAATCTTAAGATGAATACCCATTTTTCTCATTCGTTGTACTATAATGTAATGATGTGTGCATTTACATAACTATTAGTTTCAGTTGCTTTGTGTTTTATTTATTAATTTTTTTTAGACAAAATCCTATAGAATTTAAATATCTGCCATAACATAAAAAATGTTATTTAAATATCAGTATTGGCCAAAATTTAAATGTCAGTGCTTCCCTGTTTTGAACACCTTGACAGATTTAGATTACTCTAGCATTACCTCCAAACCACTGAAATAGAGGTTCCCTCTATGCACTGTAACGCCCCTCACATCAATGCCGAACCAGGCTTGGCGAGGTAGAAAGTTACACAATGAGGTATGCAACCGGCTCTAGGGGGCAAGTTGAATGCTCTTTAAATCATTGTGTAGCGAGGTCAGCGTGGGGTCCCGGAAGGTCAGGCTTTTCCACCCAGGACTGTCACCTCAAATTGATCCGCTCGTCAGTCGTCGGAGTCTGGTCTCCGATTCCCCCCGCACACCCATCGGCACCCACGTCCATCGGGGAGTTCTGGAGCTACGTCTAGGCATGGGAGTGCTAGCCAGTCCCCTCCCCTGGCTCCCCCATCCTATGCTGGAATCAAATCCCAGGCGGGCCCCCTCCCTGTTGCCCCGTTTCCAGTTGAATTGCCCTCATTCTTCTCAGGGAGCCTCTCGGGGGACGGCTCCAGCCGTGCATGGCAATGAGATGCCTGAGCACTCAGCTACTGCACCTTCCATGCTCATAACGCTCACACCTGGGATCACCATTTCATTTCAGCATCCCTGTGAAATGGAAAGGTGATCTTAATCTCTCTCTGGCTCGCTGGATTGCTCTCTTTTCATTTCTCTTGGTCTGTAAAGAGATAGTTCACCCAAAAATGTACATTTGCTTGCACTTTACAATAAGGTAACTAACAAATAGCAATACATTTGTTCATTTTTATTCATCTTTGTTAACATTAACTCAAATACAACTAATTATTTTTAGTTCATGTCTATTTAAATAATACTAACAGATGTGACTTTTTATTTTAATAATGTATTAATGTTAATGTTGAAATTAAAGAATTTTTATTCCTAGTTCATGTTAATTAGTCAACTAATGCGGTCAAATTGAATGTTATTGTAAATTGTTTCTGAAAATTCTCACCCTCATGTTGTTCCAGCCCACAATCGAAACAATCTGCAAACTATATTCTCTTTTTTTGTGCAGAGGAAAGAAATGCATACACTGAAGGTCTCCTGTTCAGTGTGCTTGATCAAATATAATGCAGATCAAGGCAAACAAACACACAACCTGGGTCTGTTTTTGCATTAATCCTAAAGTTTACATGCACAAGATGATTAATTATCCATAAACCATATCATTACATGCATGTCCTAATGTGAAGATTCCTTTTTTAGGGTCTGCTAGTGTAACACACTGGCTGTACACTAGATTGGATAAATTGCCCGATCTGACGAAGAACATTTAGGCTGTTTAGAGAAGGCGGAGGAAGATGGATCTAGAATTAGTCATCGTTACTCTTGCCTCTTGTATCACATTTCCGCTGTTAAATACAGTTGGTGATACACTGTCCTCCATCACAACCTCTTGATTAAGTGTTAATCAATTGGAGCTAAGATAGACAAATTGTGCCTAAATGTTAACCTCATGGTGCTGTACTCAATTATGCTAATAATCTGTTCATTTGGTGGTTAATGAAACGACTGAGACCTTGCTCTTGGTATTGATTTCTCATTTGGAGCTCTCTTAAGGGACAAGGTTAGTTAGGCAAGAGGTTGGCTCATTTATCTGATCCAATGATCAATGTCTCAGAGTGATATGCTTACACAATACACAAGAGTGTGATGACACCTCATTGGACAAACACACAAAAAATAGCTGGCTGTTGAACAGCAAGTGCCCTGGTCAACTGTGAAACCTCGCATGTCAATCTAAAAGGACAATAACCCTCTGAGCTCCAACTTGAGTTGCCATGGCAACATTATCTCAGCCCACCACTACCTGGAGCCATTGGACATCCTGATCACAATATCAATCCAATGCACACAGATTAACTTGAAGCACGCTCCGTCAATGGCAAGAGAGGGTATGATCACAATTTACACAGAAATTATATTTAGCTTTTAACTCCATATGAATAAGACCTTTTTTCTTAATTAAAAAAAAGCTATAAAGCTTTTTAAATGCTTTTTAAACTGTGCAACTGCTAGTTCCTAACATGTATGCGCTGTGTGTAGTGCTGATCTCTGAAATGAAATGACTTTCAAATGTTTTTTTATGTTTTTATTGTTATTATTATGTAGCTATATGAGGACAATACATTATAATTAAAGAATAATATTGCAAGAAAACAATTTTTAGTAGAAATGCTGAATTTATGCAAATGATCCAAGCAAACTGTGTTTATAATTATCCTGCTTGAATTGAAAGACCGTAGTATTATACCATACTGTAAATAGTACAATATATATATGCTACTGTTTAAGAGTATTGGCAAGAATTTTCAAAATGTTTTATAGTAAGTCTCTTATAATTACACGACATTTGTTTGAACAAAACTGTATATTATTATAATTACATGTATAATTTAGATATTTAAACTTTAATTCTGTATATTTTAAGCAGTAATTATTTCCTTTGATGTCAAAGCTAATATTTCCACAGTAGTGTCACATGATCCTTCAGAAATCATTCTAATATGCAGCTTTAAATCGTAAAAAGAAAAGTTTCTTAAAGGTCAGTAAGCGATTTCTGCACCTTTAAAAAGCCATGTCAAAAATCAATCTGAAATGACCAAAACAAACCATGCCCCTACCCAAAAGGATCACACCCCTTTCTTGATACCTCTGCCCTTACATTCACGTACACTCTATATGCAACACAGACAACAATTATGGCGATATCTGCTGTCCCTGATGGTATGATGTCATCAATAAGTAAAAGTATTTTGTGTTACTAAGATAACTCGGGTCGAATGTCTAATTGTTATTTAGTCACATCTTCCACTCTAAAAACAAACAAACCGAGTTTTCATGAACAGCTCCCTACGTAACACCATTGTCCAAGTAACTAATACAACTCAAATGTGACAAGATTGAGAGGTTATGGCGATCACTAAAAGGGGAACCAAAAAAACATATTTGGAGTATGTTATCGCACTCTTCGGACACACATTTGTAGTCGATGCTTGAAACAGGCAGTGGAGGAAGTTTAGATGTTCCAGGATTATAACAGTGTGTATTAAAGCAAAAGACAGCATATCTTTGGTCTGTGAAACACAACAAAGCCAACGTTACTCGCGGATTGAGAAGAAACTAATCAACCTCGGTGTCCATTTTAAAGACTTCCTTCTCCTTGAGGTCTTTCTAGTGCTGGAAAAGTTCTCCGATATTAACGCGGGATCTACCTCTTGCCTGATTGTAGCAGCCGTTTTTAAAGTTATAGTACCCTGTTATTTCCCTCTTATGTATTTTCTCTGTCTTCTCTCTTGTGCACTGAGCTCTCTCTCCTCTTCCATCATGAGTAGTGTATATAACCCTTACTGCTGATTGGCTACAAGTGTGTTTTGGTGCTTAGTCCGTTCCACTTTTCAACAGCGTTTTTCAAAACTCCCTTAGAGCGGCATAATATTTTAGTTGAAACTGTGATTTATATTTTTCCAGTATTTTTAGTGAATAAAAAGTTCAAAAGAGCATTTATTTAAAATAGAAATCTTTTATAATGTCACAAATATTTCGACTCTCACTTTTGATCAATTTAATGCATTCTTGCTGATTAAATGTATTAATGATTTTCTATCAAAGAAACAGAAAAATCTCTTACCTCTTTTGAACAGTAGTAGTAGTGCAGTAGTAGCAGAAGTTGAAAATCTAGTTATTTGGTTTTTGTCGTTTTGCATATTTCTTTGTCAACAAGACTTCATTTAAAAGCCATTTTAATGACTGAAAATACTAAAGACTAAAATGATTGAACATGACATGACAAAATATTAGACAAATGTACACAAACCATATAAGCATTACAATATAGATTCGTCCAGTGGACTGTTTTATTGTCTCATCTTCATCAGTATGGGTTCAGCTCAAGTGCTGACTCGATATCTGGGCCTCGTTTCCTGTTGCCCATGCCAGGAGTGACGCGTAATAGAGATGTTTAAAGTGTATCTGCTTTGCTTGCATTCCATCATGTGCTGCTGCTAAAATAATAAGTGTACGGGTTACTTCAGGACATCTCCCTCTGAGCCACAATCATATTGTTGTGATTGGCTCTTTCGTGAGGTTCCCCTTTGCTAAGAGTCATAACAACTCTGAATGCCACACTGACCGTGTTTACAATAATAGTGACAGATGCTCCTATGAGCCGCACACATCTAAGTAAGTCATTTTGACAGGAAGAGATTTATGTTCACTCCTTTCTGTCCTCAGGACAAGTCACCTATCTGTTTGTGTGCAAACTCATCCCTTCCGAACAGCGAAAGGCAAACAAACATGAGGACACATGAATATTGTATTTCCCAAGGTACCCATGTGTCTATTACTGCGCCTTTATGGTGTTAAACATGGTAAATTGAGTAGACGGGGGAGAGAAACGGTCTCAGTGGGAGTTCTGGAGCGTCTCTTCTCCCCATCATGCAATGCTCTAAGAGCTATATTAACTTGTAATCAGATTCCAACAGTTCATTAAGGCTGTCTCCTCGTGCATTTCTTGAATGTTGAGGGAGGTGGCCACTTTTTTAATTTGTGAGAGAGTCTGCTAGAGCAATGTCCACTATAAAGCACAGAGCTGTAAGAAGCCCGTTGTTGTTTTGAGACACAGATGCCTGCGGGGAGTTTGCAAAAAGACATGGATTCTGTTATAGAGTCTTGTCATTTGTGTTGCTGTACAAGAAGAGAAATGTCGGGAGACTCTGATTGCAGAGACAGCCTTTAATGTATGAATGTGTAGATATGGGTAGAGGTGGACAAACTACACAGCTCTATTACTTGAGTAAAAGGGATATATATAAAAAAATGCATATTAATCAAGTATTATTTTTACTTAACTAAAAGTACAGAAGTATTTCAAAATACTTAAAAAAAATTGCTTTTTATGTCAATGTATTATTTATTATTGTTGGATGAATACATGCTTTGGGGTTATGGTGGTTTAAGCCAGTCATTGATGCTCCATCCGGCATGCTAGCAAATGCTAGAAAAACTCATTTCAATACTTGTTTAAAAGTTACAAACCTCTTTTCAAAGTTGAAAACATACTATAAAAGAAATGTTTCTACATTGTGTTTATTTGACAAGATTATGCTAAAACATATTTCTGAAAGGAATTCATTTAAAGGCACCCTGTGGTGAAAATCAGGTTTTTAATGTTATTTCTGTGTGATGCTGACAAACACATGGAAGACAAACCATGTGCAAGTTCATAAGTTAACATCATTCCTGAGTATTTTCTTTTTAAAACTGCAGTGAAAAAAGTAACCAATCATGTCATGAGGAGGGTGGGCTTTAGCATATCATTAACTATGACTGAAGCAGAGGGAGTCTGAAGAGAAGCCAGATTATCCCAGTATATTTTTCTGTTGATGTGAAAATTGGGTACATTATATAATATAGCGGGTGAATTATGTATATGATGTACATTACAATGTTATGATGAACTATATGCCTTTCTCCCAATGGCGTTATATGATGTTCAAAGCGTTTATTGTTAGAAAGCAAGACGGAGATGGCGAACGAGAACATGGTTTGTGTAACATAGCAACGCATTATTAGTTGTTTGATAATGCTTTATATTAATAATCGTTATGTGTTGGACATTGTAGAGACTAATCTTTAATCTTGTCAGACAGCTGAAACATATTTTCTAAAGGTATGTTTACACGGCAACGATGTACTAAAAACAGACACCAACGTTGTCAAAATTATCCCTGTTCATACGGATCTGCAAAAATGACCAAAAAGGCTGTATTATAGATGCCAGGCCAAACCCGTAATGCGCATGGATGAACATGTAATACGTCTGTGCATTTCATCACCGTTTTCACAAATTCACGTTTTTGTTGTTTTCATGGATAGTGCAAAGGCATCGTTTTTAAAACCTTGCAATTTGAAATTTACATTAACATTTACGCATTTGGCAGACGCTTTTATCCAAAGCGACTTGCATTGCATTCAAAGTACAGTTCTTGCTTTCCATTAGAATCGAACCCTCTACTGTTGGAGGCCTCCAAAATGCAGTTATCGTGTAAACGACCTGTAAAGTATGGCCATGGGTGTGTGCTCTGTGTGTATTGTACGAGTGAGCTTACGTGTTTATTAGCACAACTCTACCCTGTAGACATGCAACAGGTCACCTAGGTCCTGGGTGATGCCAAATGTTCTTTTGCATCTACAGACTCCACTTTTCATAAGGTGGTCTGGGATCATTTTTGCCCTTATTAAGGACATAAATCCTATTATTCAAGTATTTTAAGAATTTCCTTGTTTAACTGAGCTGTACATATACATTTTACCTGCATTGTCCTTCAGAAATAAATAAATAATACAAATACACATAAAGATACTTAAGTAAAATGTAATGACTCTACTTTGAGAATGCGTTGTTCAAGTAATGGTTTCACAATGTTAAAAAATTAGATTCTGTGGTAATGTGATTTACTCAGCAATATTTTTATTTATGAACTAGACTTTTATTTTTCAAAGAGAGTTTTACTCAGAACTATGCTAAGCTATAAACAAGCTGTAACAATGTTTAACGTTCAGGGAGGAAGGAGGCGGGAACCGGCAGACATTTAAACACACTTTAATGGTGAAAATAAAACATAAACTCAAAACGAAAGTAATGGCGGCAGCCCCTCGCGGTCGACTGCCGCCCACACAAAACACAACATAAAGTCCCAGGCCTGGTCCTCTCTCGCTTTCACTGTCGTCGCTCCTCCTTTTAAGTCTCCGCTCCTCCGTGAGAATAGAGAGACCGATGGCTCGCAGGTGTCGCTCATTCTCAATCACGCCACCGGCTCTCGTGACGCTCTCACGGTCCCTCGACCCCGCCCTGCTCGCCACACAAGCAAAGCTAAGCTATTAGCTTGAAAGCTAACTACAAAACACATAAAGGTAAATGTTTAATTTGACATTGTTTGCTTCAATAAAACAACATGACATGTTTTATTTTATTTTTAACGTATTAATTGTTTTTAATTTTAATTAATTTTTTTATTAGGCTCTGAATAGAGTATTAATAAAACATTGTTAAAGTTGATGGAGTGGCTTTGGGATTCAAGGGGAATGGGATTCTGTAGGGAGATTTTGGATCTCTGTAACTAAAGGCAAATCTGTGTTTCTCCTTTCTAAGTTACTTACAAAAATTTTTTTAAATCCTGGAATCTCTCAGCATTGACAAGATTCAATATTTTGGTTTTCTATGCTACATTCTGTGTCCTCACTCTTCACAGCACTTTAGGTGTAAGATACAGGCCAGATGTGTTTGTTTACCCTTAGACATAATAAATCTGAACTGCTTACTAACTGCATACCATCATGACATCATAGCCTGTTGCATTGTAGTCTTTGCTATTGTTCAGAGCATGCTAGGTCTGATTCAGACACTGAAAAGGTGAGAGGAGTCACACGCAGCTTTCTCATGCATTTCTCTTTTTCTCTCTCTCTCTCTCGGCTCACAGACGCCATCAATAACAGGATGTTAATGCTAGACGGAATGCCTGCAGTCCGAGTCAAAGCAGAACCTCTGGAATCTGAGAGAGGGGTAAGAGAACAGTTGTTCATACAATTTTTGTCCTAACCACACTATTGTACCACCCTCCTATTCTTTCAACCCTCACACGCCCACCCTCTCACTGTGATACCCCTAATTACTCCCAGGCGTATGTGTGGAGCAGTCCTGATGTGGAGAGCCACAGCTGGAACAGGAATGCTTGTAGGGCTTGCAGACAGGGCCACTGTAGCCAGGGCAGCCATTTTGGCTGGGCACATGGCTGTAGAGAGTTGTTTTGTCATTATTTCTTCATATGTTGGTTACCTAAGTGCTCATGTACTGTACATCAGTGGTCCCCAACCCCCAGTAGATGAAAATGGTACCGGGCCAGGGAGCGAATTCGCGGACCGGTCCGTGAGCCGCTTCTAACGGCTGCAAGCGGCTGTGGCGCTGTGCCTGTGGAGGCGTCTGAACAATCTAGCGGGCACTGGTCCGCGGAAAAATTATCCCACGTTTACCGGTCCGCGGCACAAAAAAGGTTGGGGACCACTGCTGTACATGATCATCCAGGCTCACATCTATTACAATATTGTTAATCTATAAACTATACCAGAAGTTTTCAAACAAGAGACTGAAAAAAGATGCTAAGGGGTCTGCAGAGCATTTCAGTGAGATATTAAAACATATTTTACATAATGTGTATTTTAGGGCTGTCAAAGTTATTGTGAAACTAAAGAGTGGAATAATCATGCTGAAAATTCAACTTTGACGTCATAGGAATAAATTACATTTTAAAATATATTTAAATAGTTATTTGAAATTGTAAGAATAGTTCACAATATAACTGTTTTTACTGTATTTTTGACCAAATAAATAGTTTTGGTGAGTATAAGAGACTTAAAAAAAACATATTTATCTTAACACAAAAACAGTAGTACATCTTCAAAATATCTTTAGTATGAATGCTTAGTATGCTTTACTATGTAACTAACATGTCACATTATCGTTACGCTTTTGACTTAGCTATGCATAGCTTAGTCTATAAACTTGATTCTGTGCAAGTCCATGAACGTATTGATCAAAAGTAATAGAATAATTTAGTCATTGACAGTGATGCACTGTTCCATGTAAACTGCTCAGTTTATGAAAATGACCCTTGTTATGTTCAGGCCCGTGCGAGGCCATTTGCGAGCTTGATGTGTGAGGCCTGGGGAGTGGGGCTTGCTATATTAACAGGGTCTACTGTTGCTCTAGTAACGAACAATTTGTGGATGTATAAGAATAAGTTATCATCACTTCATATATTCGCTTTAACAGCTGTGTAACTGAACTACACACATATATTTTTGACACTTAAATTATGTTCTAAATAATGAATTGCTGAAACGGATTTGCAATCCGAATCCACTCGCATTTGTTTGGACTGCTCTTTCACTGAACCATCTGCAGAAATTTCCCAACCAGACAGCATCGAGAGAACAACCAGCGCCGTTTTTTTTGTTGTTGTTTTCCACTGTGAACCTGCACTAAATGGATGTCTGACAATTTTTCTTGCTTTTTGGAGTTTTTCAGATTTTAAGTAAGTGACGCACGTTCTCTGGTACCTTTGCTCTTACCGATGCTCCAAAAGGTGCATAATGGTTAGGCTATATATGCTTGTTTAACTTTTTAGTGTTTAATTAAAAAAAAAAACTTTTGTGCATACCATCAGATGAAATCACGCAGGCGTCCATGCTTTCTCCGTCCTTGAAATAAATGCAAATTTTTGAATGAGCGTGGATTTCTAGCATATTTACTTATAACATCTTTGGTAATATCTATGGTTAGACCCAGAGGTGATCAGAATTTAAAATGAACTGAATGAAGCTCTCTACGAACTTGATGTGTGATGCTTCGCTGACTTGTTGCATGCGCATGAATCACTGTCACACGCTCAGAGCAATATTCTAAATTACTGCATAATATATTTTTAACAAGCTGAATAATACAGCATCATGATACACAGTCTCACTTTTAGCTGTCTTTTAACTATTCTAGTATTTCAAAGGACAAAACATGAACTTTAATTACTGGCTGAAGTCAGCTGTCATTTTACTTTGGAGCAAGACCCTGTTCGGTTGCACACTTGTCACAGCCCTGCGACAGCTCTGGTTAGGTTCACATGCTGGTGTCAAGAGCAACACCTTGGTTCCTTCCTGCGAAAGGCTGGTAGACGTATTGATCCATATGCGTCAAAATGCTGCCAAGCACCAGGAAGTGTGCAACCTACACAATGACTCTTTGAAGTGCATCTCATTGCTCAAACATGGTCGTCGTTCCGGTGGCCACTTGCCAAGACCTTGCTGAGAACGGTTTGCCCCAGTTAATGCCCTCAACTGCTAGACCGAGATCTTATGTAGGATCCCCAAATAAAGTGAAAGTCATCAGTAAAGAGCCAAGGTGGAAAGTACGTAGGAGCAAGCGGTTGAGGTTTGAAAACATTTCTATAGAAACTGATGTTCAAGCAAGAACAGGAATCTGTATGCAGAACAACTTTATATCACCTAAAAGCCATTGACTTGCATTTTATTCCATATGAAAGGAGGTCATGTGTGCTATAGTACATTCATAGTTTACACTTTCAGTCTGCTATGGTTTAAAGCTTCATCTGGTTTTCTTTCCTATTCACATTTCATCTTGAAACTCTGTATGTTGTGGATCAGCCAGTGATACCATCTGAATAATCATGAGCACATCATAAGTGCTGTTTTTTTTAATCTTCAGGTGCTTCCTTTCAGCAGAATAAAAACACAAAATTCAGAACTCTTCAAGGCCAAACTGACTACAAGTGTAAAGAATGGAGATGAGGTCTATTTGAGAAGGAGGTTTGTCTCAGAGGGGCTGCAAAGGCCTGAGGCTACAGCGGCCGTAGGCACAGCTCCACACAATGTCCTATATACACACACAAACAAAAAAAACATATGTGGTTTAAAGCCTCTTAAGCATACCCTGAAGGGTACATCACAGAATTCAATAGAACTAGAGTGAGAGATTACTACAGACGAACACTGTTCTGAGTGATCTTTTACTGCGGAAAACATGGAGGTAGCATTGCTTAAGGAAATGACTAGAAACATTTTGTCCCTTTTGTTAGGAACACAAAAGATTACAGAGGCAGGTTTTTTCAATTAGATACAGAGTCTGTTCAGCATAATGCTGATTGGTCATTAGATGCAACTCCCTTTCTTTTCATACAGCCCTCAATAGTAGGTTGCTGATTGCATGCGATTCTAATAGAAATTCACTCACTGGAAGTTTGATTACTACCCTGTCTGTGCAGCTGTGCAGCATTTTTAAAGACTACAATACTAAAATTGACTAAAAATATGACCATGCTGAGCATTTATAACAGCAAAAAGAATGTAATGATGTAAAAATAAAAGGCGTTTTCTGTAAATGTGTTATTTGATTTGCGATCAGGTTAATGTCTGTTATCCTGTTGTTGTTTTTTTTATATTTTTCAATGTTTTCATGCATTTGTGTAATAATGTCTAGCCAATTTGGTTGCTGTTTTAGAATAGTTTTATGTTTAATGCGTAGTTGGGATTGGGATTGATGAGGGATTCAATTACGAACGTTAAAATTCAATTACGAACGTTAAAGAAGCATTTTTTCAAATATAAACCTGTTTGGACTGCAAGAGAAAACTGACTTGGAGATATTTGCAGACCCTATAATCCCATAATAGCCCCACCAGTCAATTGAGTAGAGCTGTGAAAAAGTTCTATTGTGGTTTTTCTTTAGCCGAAAAACTCCTGAAAGAGACTAAATCACCATTGAACCATTGTTGTCAGCGCTGTCACACTTTGCACAAAGGGGTGTCTTTGTTCTGAAAATACTGCTCTTTTCCCTGCCCAGTCATATCAGTTTTGTAACCCTGACCTTGAGGTCGTGTCTCCTGACCTGTGACAATGCACTCTGAACCCTGAATGACTCCACCTGGGTTTTTACGGGTGATGTTAGCACATTTAATTGTTTGACATTTGTTTGTATTTGGATTCAAATGCAGTTTGACTGTACCACACCACATACTGCTGATTCATGGGCCGGTAACGCTCAGAGTGACTCCACGTGTCCAGGGTAAAAATAGTATGAGCTCTGGGGGGAAACTGTAATTTGCTACAGGCCCACTCAGTCTGCATAAAGAAAAGTGAGTCTATAAACAAAGTCAAGTCGTGATTCTGCAGCAGACTGTTTATCACATCTGCAGTTGCAATTCGAGAACTTTTCCCCTTGGTTTAATGAGCTGCTCTGTCATGATTAGCCGCCGCCTTAGGAGCGATCATTTCACTGCCGAGAGGAGCGCTCTTTCTGCTAGCACTTTATTTACGTGGTGTTTTTGAGCAGACAAATGTGTGGAGTTGACAAATCCTCCACGATGCTCTGATAGTTGAGAAAGCAAAAAAAGTGAAGCTATAAGTTGTTCTTTAATGTTCCAGACTTCACATATATGCACTCACCTAAAGGATTATTAGGAACACTGGTTCAATTTCTCATTAATGCAATTATCTAATCAACCAATCACATGGAAGTTGCTTCAATGCATTTAGGGGTGTGGTCCTGGTCAAGACAATCTCCTGAACTCCAAACTGAATGTCAGAATGGGAAAGAAAGGTGAGTTCACTGCACTAAAATGGCCCTCACAATCACCAGATCTCAATCCAATAGAGCATCTTTGGGATGTGGTGGACCGGGAGCTTCCTGTCCTGGATGTGCATCCCACAATTCTCCATCAACTGCAAGATGCAATCCTATCAGTATGGGCCAGCATTTCTAAAGAATGCTTTCAGCACCTTGTTGAATCAATGCCACGTAAAATTATTATATAACTTTGTATTGTAACTAGTTTTTTTCTGCATGTGGAAACAAACACAGGCCTGATGTTTGATTCATGAACAAATTACTAATTTTAACAAAAATAAGGAATTTAAAGTTGGTCAAGAAGATTCATAATCGTTCAGTCATTGATTGGTTCAGAGCAGACTACCTCACTGTAGAAAGTTATATTTTGAAAAGCTCTTCTTCAAAAAAAGATCTGATGTATATTTCAACTCTTTCCCTGCCATTGACAGAGCTTTCTAATGAACTTTCTAATGTTTTCACTGTTATACGGTACACATCTTCTAAAAGAGTATCTCCGGATCCAAAAACAAATGAAGAAGCATCAGAAACGAGCAATAAAAGCATTGCTTATGCACATGTAAGCTAACGTGATCATCAAACATTAAACACCATATAAATCAAAATTACTGAATGAAATATCGACCCAGGATAAGGTATAGGACTGTGCAAGCTTTAGGAATGTTGTGGATGCAAATTACTCAATCTATGTTTTAATGATCATTCTCAATCCAAACGGGATGTAGTCTTTGACAAAAATGCTTATTTTGTTTTTCAAATTTTTATTCACAATAAATTTTTTTTTAAAGAGAAATAAGAACAAATATGTTTTGTTTAAACAAAAATGAAACAAAATATTGCTATATAATCAAAATGTATAAAAATGAAAATATAAAAGCAAAAAGATATTTTAGAAAATGTATACCGGTATTTAAAAAGAAATCCCTGACTTCCTTAGATGATGCACATACAAAATAAAAAAAAACATTTCTGTCAGATTATATTTAGATAATTATAGAGAATAATGACTTTTTTATATGTCTTCCTTACAGTCCCCCAAAGTGCACGGCTATCCTGATATGGAGGCAGTGCCACTCCTGCTCAGCAAAGTGAAGGCAGAACCACCTGAAGACCTGCTCTCGTCCGAACAGTTCCAGACCCAGACGGAGCCTGTGGATCTGTCCATCAACAAAACACGGACATCATCACCTTCATCCAACACCTCACCCATTACCTCAGCCTTCTCTCCATCCTCCTCTTCATCATCGTCGTCCTCACCTTCAGTCATTACCTCTGTCTCCTCGGGAACGCCCTCCGTTTTGACACCCGGACCATTGGTAGGATCTTCTCATGGAGTTAGAGGCCAGCAATTTTTGCACATCATCCACCCCGTTCCTCCTTCAAGTCCCAGTAAACTACCCAGTCAGGTGCACCGTATCCCTGTGGTGGTGCAGTCGCTTCCCTTCATGTACACCACAGCCATACGCTCTCCTTCCACCCTCAACTCCACTATCATGTTACCTCTCCTGGATGAGGCCAAGTGCCAGGGCAAAGGTGAGGACCTCGTTTTTGGTTGTTCAACAATTCCCATTTCACACAGTTATACAGTAAGTTGATTCCTTGATTTAAAAAAAAAAGTTGTTGGAGGTTTGCAACCTAATAGTTTGAGAATGACTTAATTGATCACCACTGCACCCCTGGGTGAATCACTTAACATCAGCCTGGCCCGGGGGAATGCTTAAATTGAGATAACAGTGGAAAAGAAATCAGCTTTTTAAAAGACTAGCTTCAGACAGCAGCATCTCTCTGTCCTTTTTTCACATAAAAGCAGCACACTCATAATGACATGCAGATATGGGGTTGATTGTCCTCAGCTGCTTGTGTACTTCCTGCTGTTAGGGAGTATGTGCTGTGTGTCAGGCTTTGCATACTGTCTGCTTCTGAAGTGGAGGGCATAAAAAGCAAAAACCTAATTCCAAATCAAGTAAGCAGGGTGGGAAATTAATTCTTATCATCTAGTTTTATTTGGGCAGTGGCGGCTAATTTTGATTTGATGTACCAGCCCGCAAGCTAACTCAGATGGCCATTTGACCACCACCAAAAAAAAACAAAAAAAAAACGCCCCCAAAAAGTACTGTTGTATTTTGTTAAGAAAAGCATGTTTGTTGAAGTAATATTTGATTTAGATTTGGAAGTCATTTGAAAAGCTGGCAAGGTGCATGTTTCATGATTCAGGTACATGATTCAGATATTCCTAGCACTTCTCTGCTTTTTTTAAAACACACCCAAGCATGTGAGGTTTTGTCACACTTTCTTCATTTAATCTCGAGTTGTGGTATACAACGTATATACGAAGTGAACTAATAGTCTTTAAGAAACTGACCAAAATGAAAACACAAAGTTCGCTTTGTTGTTTTTTTGGAAAAGGAGGCAGGAACTGGCGAACATTTAACAACTTTAATTACAAAATAACAAAAAACAGAATGAACACAAATAAAAAAACAATGACAATCTAGGTCTGGTCCTCTCTCGTCCTTCACTGTCGTCACTTCTGCTCCTCCGTGAGATACACCATTCTCTTGGCCCTCGCCCCCGCCATGCTCGCCACAGAAAGGTCTGAAATTTTAATTTATAGTAATTTCAATGCAATTGTGTGCATTTAGGATACATAATGTGTTAGCTGTGAAAATAGCCACAGCAAGATTAAGGAGTCTTTTTATTCCATTTCCACCACAGAACTCTGTTAAACACAATATATAGTTTGAGATGCATGTTTGTCCACTGTTGGACATTGTTAGTAGACAAATTTAGTAGCGAGAGTGTGAAAAGTGTGTTATTTTCTAAAAGACCACAGTACCGAAAGTGGCCATAGTTGAAGAAACATCCATATATAGTTACTGAAAAAATGAAAAATTGCTGTTAACAAAAAACAGCCACATTGTCTGGTGGGCAAGAAATAAAATTTCCCACCCTACAACTACTGTAAGGCCCATAGTTGTGGAGTATCTCAAGATACTGATGTGGCTTCTTCAAATGTAGAATCTGCATCGTTATCCAAGGTCATGCAGAAAGGTCTCAGCCCCTCACCACATGCCCTAATCAGGAGCACACATCTTGTGTGGTGCGTTCCCAAACTCTCGGGACCTCACTGGGCTGCTGTTTAGGGTTGGCTTCCTGTAGGGCGAGTTTTAATACTCTGGCAGTACGCCATGATGCTCTGGGTGTTGCTGTCAAATGCTGTTCGCCATGAGAGGACGGCACAAGGGAGCTGTTTGTTGCTCAACCTCCTGTTTATCTGGGAAGGGTGTCTGTCCCAAATGGTTGGGCAGGGCTGGGCATCCTGCTAGAAGAAGAATTTAAATACTGGGTGTCTCGTTCAGCTTCAGATGAGGAAAGAGAGGAAAAACAAGGTTTGCATAATGGGGTGGGGCGGATATTGAAGATGGGTGGTACCGCGAGCAGTCAGGCACATAGCAACATGGACTCCACCCAGAGAATTCTGAAGCAGCACAGAGGAAATGGGGTCAGACCTGGGTGGGGTCAACAGGGTAGCAAATGACGATATGCTTACACGATAGTGAAACATTTTACCACTATGTTGAGACACCAGTGTTTAGCACTTACAAGTAAATGTCTATGAATAAATGTTTTCGCCATGGCCAGTGACAGCTGGAAACACAATGGACAGCGCACACTTTTACATGCTCACGCATACTCGTGTACAGGTTGCCAGGGGGAGGTGGGAGGGGGTGTGCCCTTCTCCACAGCTCTGTCTCTGGCTGAGTTACCATGGAAACAGGCTATGGCTGGAAACAACAGGAGAAAGAAATCATGGGGTTTGCTTCACCACCTCTTATGAACTCTCGCTTTTGTCATTGCCTTTATATGGACATTTTTTAAAGAATATCCAGGCAGGCTATGTACTGTAGGTAGATTGAATGGATTATGTTGGAAACAGTCAGGCAATACAGAGACAGACTATTTTATTTGTAATTGCTGTCTATAATATGTCTGTACTATTTTTTATTATTTATACACATTTTTTGAAGATGGTTTTCTCATATCTTTAAGTTTAGGTATTCACATTAAAAATGGCTGCATATACAAAAAAATAAATTAAATTAAAATAATACAATTTCAATAATATTATACAAAGAAGTTAAGAATAAGATAAAAATAAGACAAAATATTTAGTGCATCAAAAATAATCCGGGGAATCAACAGTATACAAACACGATTCTGGATCTGTTTGAACTTGACATTGTATCGTATCAATGTAATGTAGAATATACTGTTTTGAATAATTTTGCATTACTCCACATACAGATATCACCATCTGCAATCATTTGCTATAAGTGATTTCTGTCTAGCTTGAGTAGACAGAATGGAGGAGACAAAAAAGCTCCAGGCTCTCGTAATGTGTCCAATTAATCTTTCATTGAAATCCTCCATCAGTTTTGCTGAGCGTTTGTGGCAAAAGTGGATGTTTAAGCTACTCTTGCAAAAGGCAACAGTAAAAAGCAATAGGTTTAAAGTTAGACCAGTGCATGTGATATTTAACTTAATGGTTAACTTAATGGATATTTAACTTAATAAGTTGCATATCAAAAAAGGAATGCTGTTCTGTTCTCACAGGAATGTCAAACATTTTAGCTCTGGAAAACATTTTTATATATATTTTTGAATTGTGAAGTTTCTTATGTTCACCAAGATCATGTATTTGAGAAAAATTACAGCAAATGTATTAAAAATATCATAATTTAAAATACAGTATAGTGTTGGAAAAGCAAAATTTTCAGCATCATTACTCATTAGTGTCACATGATCATTCTAATAGTTTTATTTATGTTGAATAGAATAGAAATTTAAAACAAGAAGATTTTGAAATAAAAAAAATTGTAACAATGTAAGTTTTTAATGCCACCTTCAAAAAATTGCCTTGCATTTGTTCTGAATAAAATAATTTATTTCCTAAAATGAGGTGCATTGTCTGTAGTGACAGCTCCAAAAAACATGCCTCTCAAATATTTTACACCGAAATGCTCCTGAGATCATATAACTGGCATCTTAAGTGTTCCCATCATTCATACAGAAATTCATAAATTGGCAGCATAACTGTCCAACACCTTAGAAACAAAGGGCAAGTGGCAGCACAGTGTTGTTGTCTTTAGACGCTCTCCGGGCGTATGATAGCCTGTGCTGGTGACATGCCCGCAGGACACAACGCCCTAGGCTGATTGGGAGACGGCACGGACACCTCTGATCCGGGATCAGGTCTGACAGACTGCTGAGAGAGCAGCAAATTAGAAGCGTAGCCCTGCAGCCTGGGCTAACCCACATAGTATTAACAAAGCATGGAGTCGGGGAGAATTCTGCTCTCATTCTGTGGGGAATGAGATACAGTAATCAGAGACGGATGCTCTGTGACCGCCAGTCTAAAGCGCTGACATACAGCAAGACATATACAGGTGTGTCAGAATTAAAAAAGCGGTATTTGATGACAAACTCACAAACAAGCACACACCTAAAATGTATCATATGCTATTAAAATACTTGTTGTTTTAGTATTACATTATGTCCTAACCAGGACATGATTAAGCAACAAGTTTTTTTTTTCTCCATTTTCACTTATGCATTTGGCCTTTTTATTTATCAGTTAATATATTCCATGGGATTTTATTTAACTTTTAACACATTTTCCTAATTTCTTCCGTTAATCTGGCTTTTTGCTTAGGACAGTTTAAGGTGAAATCTAATTGGTCCAAAATGCCCCTCTACAAAATTGCACATTAAATGTTATATATGATTGACTGGGATTCTGAGACTTCACACCAGTGTTGTTACTGTTAACTAAAACTATTAAGAACCATCTACAATAATTGAAATGAAGTATAAAATATAAAAATGAAATATAATAAAATATAAATATTTAATAAAAACGATATAATAAAAACTTAAACAAAAATTTGAAATCTTGCCATGGCACTTAACTGAAATAAATGAGTGGAAGTACTACATTACTTAAAAACTGAAATAAAAAATGAATTAAAGCTAAAAAAGAAAAAAATGAGGACAAAAAATGTGTCCCTAGAAATGCTGTTGTATTGTGGCTGGTTACCAATATGCTTTAATATACAAGTTTTTAGGTGTTGTAAGATCAATTGAAGGGTGTTTCTTTAACTATGAGCCCTTCCGTAAATAAACCACGGGGTCTTTTCAACAATATCAAAATGATGTACTCTGTTTAACAGCATTCATGGTGGAAATAATTTTTTTTAAACATTTCTGGTCATTTGAAAAGTAGATCATTTAAATAATGAAGGCATGAGAGTGTTCACATTAAAGTCAGTTAATGTGACCTTTTTACAATAAACAGAAAAAAGTTGAAATCTGTTGGTTTTAATAAAAATCCACCCCAGGGACATTAAGATGCCAAAAGTTGAAGAAACACCATGAAATGCTGTGCTAATTTCTGCTTCGCGTCATGTGCCATATTGTGAGCTTCTGAATAGGCCTGAGAATGGCTTGGGGCGGAATGCATATTACAGTCATGTAGCTAACCTCCTCCTCTGTTGTTCTCCCCCTGCGGCAGCACAAACAGACCCCAATGGCCTGTCGCCAAGACAAATCAAAAGTGACAGTGATGATGACGACCTGCCAAACGTGACCTTGGACAGTGTTAATGAAACAGGATCCACAGCGCTGTCTATAGCACGAGCAGTGCAAGAGTGAGTATTCTCTAAATACACACTCACAAATACACAAGCCTTCACTGGAAGTCAAGCTCCAACATATGCAGACTGACAATATTCAGCTGTGTCAACGGACTGCTAACAAAGTATTTGGAGATTCTGCTTTGTTCATTTAACCTTTTTAAATCCCTCGTCAAAGGCCCTTCCATCTTCTGTTACCTGCAGTAATATAAATAAACTCAAAAGTATTATATCAGTTTAATGATGTATTTTTAGTGTCTAATATAACTAGGGTTATGTTAATAAAACTAGATATAAATAATTGTAATATAGTAGAACCCCGACTTACGAAAGTTTGTCCGGTCAGAACAATTATGTCTCACTCAGGGAATAATCCAAAACTGGTATTTATTAAAGGTGCATAGATCGATAAAACCTCAACGATTGGCACTAATTCCCTGTATTTCACTCAATAAACTACATACAATCTTCAGCCGATCTCTTTTACCTTAATCATCCATCAACTCTCTTTCTCAGTCACTTCCTGAACTCCGAGGGAAAGTTTTGGAATAGTCCATTTCGCACTGAATGACAGGGATGGCTGGAATAGTCCATGTAAGAAGGGGAACACGTTTTACAATCCTGCTCTCCTATTGGTCAGCATCGCTCCCACCAGCCTCTGCATAGCGGCGTTCTTCTCCCATTTCCTCTCCCATTTCGTCTCACTAACTCTAAAGTTCTTCCGTGCTTTTGCATACAAGTTTTGTTTTCATCGTGCTGCATCGCCATTATTTTGTGCCCAGTTAACATTAAAAAAAAGATTGAAGATTGTTGCTGAAGTGAAAGGGAAGAAGAGGATACCCTCCGTATGAACGAAAGGGAGATAATTGAGAAGTATGAAATTTGGATGCGTTTCATCCCATGCTGAATATGGTGTTGTCGTAGGGCTTGGAACGGATTAGGCAATTAACATGTAAAAGCCTGACCGACTTACGAAAAATTTGATTTACGAAGCCAATCTCGGAATGGATTAATTTCGTAACTCGGGGTTCTACTTGTTGGGGCCTACTGGTTAAGAACCACTGCTTTAAAGAGGCTAAATAAATGATAATTTGAAGATAAATAATTATTTTATAATTCATTTACAGTTTTGTGTTGTTCCCAACCTGTATGACTTTCTTTTTCCTGTGAAACATAAAAAAAAACATGCTGTCCATTCAATGAATGTCAGCAGGGTCCAATCAATGTGGTTTTAAACCCTGTTGACTTTCATTGTATGGAGAAACGGTTGAAAAAGTCTTAGTAAATATCTTCTTTTGTGTTCCTTAGAGTAAAAAAAGCACGTCATGCAGGTTTGGAACGACAATAGTGTGAATTAAAGATTACAGAATGGTCATTTTTGGATGAACTATCCCTTTAATGTATTAAAGAGCTGGAAATGAACACCTCCTATCAAAAGACTTGTGCAAACTGTGAAGCGTTTCCTTACAGCCCATTCTTTGAAATACCAGCTCTTTGGTAACATTAGCTGTCATCTCCCATTCTTGGCGGCACGACTCCATGTGTCTTTACTCAGATGAGGTAGTCATTCCATTAAAGACAGTGACATGATCAAAACCAGAAGACTCTCAAGCCTGCAGGCTGTAAAAAACAGTCTAGGACTTCTCCCAAAGAGTTTTCCATGAGCCAGCCCCCCTACCAGCACCCTGTCGTCTGCCTGTTATTTAGGCAAATGGTTTGGAAAGTATTCCAGGATTCCTCCGCATGTCAAAGCTCCTGCGCTGACACCGTGTAAATGTTTCCCTTTGCTCTGAATGTGTTGCAAACGAACGGTACTAGGACTTTGCCCCCCAGTGCAGCAGAATGCCAAAACACAGTTTAACCAGGTTTACAGGAATGGTGTTATTGGGAGAGCTGCTGCTTTTGGCTGTTTACAGAAAGAGAGTGAGAGAGAGAGAGAGACTGAGAAAGAGGTCATGTGTGCAGCTGTGTTCATTCTAGCATGTGAAATAAGATAACATTGTGGGCAGCATTGCCACAAGAATAACACTGATAGCATGGCGAACTCAATGGACGAGAACAAATAAGCATTTATCACATCAAAGAAGTGTTTGATGAAGAATATTGTCATTTAATTGGGTCAGTGTTTTTGCACAGTAATCGAACCAGAAAATTAGAAATGCTGGGCAATAAAATGCAGTCTACACTGAGACCAGAGCGTTTAACGGTAGGCATGATGTCTTTGAGATGAATTTGTGGACTCGCGGAACTAAAATAACCCCTTCAGCTCCCGGTCCTGTCAGAGGCCGGTCACAGCCGACCCCGAATGACTCAGCCTCCACTATAAGACTGTCCTCACCATCAGACGCGCCAATTTAGGAGAGAGAGAACTGCCAGCTCTGCACTTAATTTAAATATCCATGCAGCTAAAGAAGCCGTGTATCACTCTGAGCGAGAGCCCAGATGCGTTATGTGCTGATTTCTGGCTTTAACTTGCTGATTTCAGATTCAGATGAACAGATGAAAAGCCTCTGTCCAACTTTCGCATCTCTGAGACCATCTTGAGTGACAAATGCATCTATGTGGGTTGCTGTATTTTGTGTGCTCAGTAAAGTCTATGAATCCCTATGGGATAGAGGCTATAATATTGTTAAAGAAGCTCTGGCAGATTCATTTGGGTCCCTCAAATCCCAAGAGCCATTTGGTCAGACAAGTTGGAGGTGTGGCTACACACATACAGACACACACACACACACACATAACTACACATTTTCAGTCCTCTTAGGACAGAAACAAACTTGCATGTTCTTGCATTATCAAACTTCAGGACTAAAGATGCCTGATCGTATTAGTTATTATTTACCGCTATGGTCTAAATCTCTCACTCTCTCCCTGACTCTTCTTTCACTCCTCTCTGAAGCCTGCTTTCTCTTTGTGGAATTGCTGGATAAGATGCAGGTCTTGTTGTAACAAATGTTTAAGGGAGCGTATCAGAGAACACCCTGAGCCTGGAGCAGAATGCTTACTTCGCTGGTCACTCTGAAGGGAGATGTTTTAGAACCAAATGATTCATACACCCCACCCCCCAAACACACAGAGAAAAGCACAAAGCTTGTTCTACAGTAGGTGATGGCACTAGCATATGCTATGTTTTGACGGGGAGTGATAACAGACATGTCGAAAGGCTTTCATTTAGGTTAAATTGTAAATAATATCAAAGAAAAAGGTGCCAGTGGGGTACAAACTAGATCGTGCTGGGGGATGTGAGGGTTGGGCTGGGCAAAATGGGGATCATTCTTGTACCAGCCTGGTGTTGTTACACCATACCTGAATCTAGAGGACACCTGGTGCCTGCCGGGGTGATGTGTGAGATTCGATATCATTCCTCTTAGCCAGATGTTACATTACAGATTTAAATGAAAGATCTACCAAAAATAGATTTACCTGATATCAGTATCGAAGATGGGCCAATATTTAATGAATTACTTCTATTAAAATAAATGCATTCAGTTTTATTTTTTTCAACCAAAAACCCCAATAAGTCAGCAAAGACAAATCAGTCAATAAATAAAATTATATACATATATACACTTCCATTCAAACATCTTGGACCAGTAAAAAATTTTTTATAAATAAATTCTTAATACTTTTATTCAGCAAGTGTCTAAGACATTAAATTGATAAGAAAATTAAATTGATTAAATTGATTACTGTTTTTACCCTATTTTTGGAAAGCAAAAAATTTGCAGCTTTAGTGAGCATAAGAGACTTGTTTCAAAAACATTTAAAAATCATTTCAGCCCCAAGATTTTGAACAGTAGTGTGTGTGCGTTGATATTAATTTTAATATTTAGTTTCCCTCATATAGCTTTTTGAAGTATTTATTAGATGTATAATTTTGACTGATTGAATCAAATGACACATTAGCTGATGACTGATCTGAGAAGGATAATGAAAGGAAGAAGCGTCTGCACCTGTCAGCTGAATATTTTTAAGCCATTTTCCTCGAGTCAGACTACTGTATCACTATTTATGTCAGTGGCGTCCCCTCTGAAATATATCAGACTGTAAACATCCTGTGAGAGTTCGCCGCTGAAGTCTTTCCACTGTAAATCCTGTCACTCCCTTCATGCTCCCTCACTCCCTCCAAACTCTCCTTCCAACATCAACCCCCCCTCCATTTTTATCTGGCCACCAACTTTCATTCTCACAGAAATTCTCTGTGACTTTCTTCCGCTCTCTTGTAATTTCTCTGAAAGAAAAAACAACAACAACCTGTTTGGCTCATTGCCTCTTTCTCTGCTTCTCTTTGTCTCCTCTTCTCAATTTCACTTCTTCCCTCCTGGGTCTCTTTCTCTCTCTCTTTCACTCTCTGTGTGCATTTGCTCGAGGCAGCGAGAGAGAGTTCAGCCTCATTTCTCACACATTGGCTCATTTCCGCTAGGCCTTCGCTTGGCAGCGCACCAACACCAACAGGTGACCCAGGAGCAGGGGAGAAACAGGAAGTGGGCTGCGTGTGGTGGAGGCAGTTCACTGGAGGGGTTGTCTGGCTCCACCCTCAGCCCTTACTGCCAGGCCCAGCCCATGCCAATCAGCAAAGCAGGGGACATCGAGCTCTTATTACCTTAGAAGGGAAGGCGAGCGAGGACAATGTAACGCAATTAGGGCTCCTCTCTGTCTCTACCTACGGGAGACACTCTCTCTCTCTCTTTCAAACACAGCATGTCCTCACACTTACGTGGCTCTCTGTTCTTCTCCAACAGTTCAGTGAGCTCATTGGTTGATATCATGTACAAATCCTCTCAATGAGAGCCAGCTTTACAGTCTGAAATCAGGCCCACCGTCTGGAACAGCAATAAATCCTTTTCCCACAGCAATCGCAACAGACAGTGTGTTAATACTGTACAATTGAACTGATCCTAAATACTATAAAAGTATTTAAAGACATTCCCTTGGATCTTTCTAACAGCAAACTAACAAGCAAGCAACAAATGTCACATCTCTATAAGAATTATGGCTTGTTTTGTAAGAAACAAAGTGTATTTTTGGCCTTGTCCCTTGTTGTGCAATCCAAATGCAGAAGGTATACAGCGCCATCTAGTGATATACTTTGAGTAGAACGTTAGCATTTTTCATCAAAGGAATAAATAACATTTTTATATTTATTAAGGTAGAAAACTATATTAAATTGTAACAATACTTCACAATATTATTGATTGTCTGTATTTTTGATCAAATAAATGCAGCCTTGGCAAACATTAGAGACTTCTTTAAAAAAAAACATTATTTGCGATCCAAGCTTTTGAGGAAAACTCAATAGAAAAACGTTTCTTGGCATTATTTACTTATTACATTATGTTAAGATGGCAAACTAACATTCCCAGCTTATAGATTCACCACTGCTGCTGAAAATTATGATGCAATATTGCATCGTATTGCATAAAAAAGATAGATAAATGGTTATACTGACAAATCGAAACATTTGTCAGTATTACATGGTTAGTATAGTGTAGTATTATGGTTAATATTATTAATATGATATTAATATAGTATTAGTATGGTCCATGTTTAAGTACTAGTGCTTCAAAATCATGTTGCCACATGGTGGCAGCAGTTAGCTTGTACATGTGCTGCTATGTCAAGTAGTATTTAGGATGCTGAGTAAGTTAGTCAGTTGGCTGTTTCCTGACACATTCTAATTATTTGAAGAGTGTGATTTAAAATGTCTCTCTCTGTTTCAGTTCCATGTCACCGTTCAGTATTGAGAGCATTCGACGGCCACAGCCACCTGAATCTCCAGACTCCAAGAAAAGACGCATCCACAGGTGTGACTTTGCAGGTTGTAATAAAGTTTATACCAAGAGCTCTCATTTAAAGGCACACCGGAGGACACACACAGGTAAGTGAGCACACAAATGCAGTCCATACACATAAGTTCACTACTAGTTTATTTCTATTTATTCTAGTTAACCAGTCTTCATTGGTTCAGAATATACAAATTGCATTTGCGTTTTTTTTTTTTTTTTTTTTTTTTTTTGCTTAAGTGCGATCCATTATCTCCACCAGGTGAGAAGCCATACAAGTGCACCTGGGACGGCTGCACATGGAAGTTCGCCCGCTCGGACGAGTTGACACGGCATTACCGTAAACACACAGGGGTCAAACCCTTTAAGTGTGGGGACTGCGACCGAAGCTTTTCCCGCTCAGACCATCTGGCCCTGCATCGTCGCAGACACATGCTGGTCTGAACCCACCCACTCACTCACACACACACACACACACACATGGGAGAGCTGGATCTCCCCCAGTAGTGTTCAGCTGGGCTGGATGCAAAAACAGCCCACCCTGCACCTGAGAAAGAAACAGAGAGAGGATAAAAGAGCAAGTAAAGGAGGAGTACAGTGCTTTCCCCACATTTGCAGAGCTAAACAGGGCCCATTCAGGGAGGGAGGAGGCCTGAAACATTTGGAGTCCAGAATGTTGCTTGTCTCATGTGCGTTTAAAGGAATAGTTCACGTGGACAAACGGTTTGTTTTCTGATTTTTTTTTTCATTCTGAATCATCCTTGTGTTCGGTTTAAACATGGCTGCTTCTCAGTCAGCATCTACAATGTGAAGAAACACCGAGTGGAATGGCTTTACGTGTTGTTCTGGCAGATGCAAAGGGGAGCTTGACCGGGAATTGTATGCTTGCACAATTTTTTACATGTACCTTTTTGTGGAACATCAAGAGCCAGACATATCTGTGAAGGATCATGCAGTTCTTCTGATGACAGAGACTTTGGGCCAGTGATTCTGGAGGTTTCGGAGGTTGCCATTTATAGGTCAACATACCAGCAAATGAGATTTCGCAAAAAACTAAAACTATATTTTGGGTCATTATATCTGCGGTTCTCCCCAACTGATAAACAGACAAAACATATGTGGGCTTATTTCATCACACTGACTCACTAATTGGAGCAAATCTGGATAATGAGGGTCTATTCAGACAGGTAACTCAAGGTAGAAGAGCAATATACTCATTCTGAGCACCAGATGGGTGAGCTGGTCTGGCTCTCACCCTTATACAGTACGTACGTATCTATCTATCTGTACTTACATCAGGTGGCTTTGAAAAAAAAGGACAAAACTTTACATTTCTACCTTTTGTTTTCTATAATTCAGATACCTCTTCTAATTATAGTGGATTTCTAGCTGCCACATTTTGGAGGTGAAGTTGCTCACAACTTTGTAGAATATGTAGAGGAATTCTCTTTAATGCCCTCTGTTTTCTTTTCCTTTTGTGAGATTGCTTTTGGACTATGAAGCCTAGAGGCCATTTATTGTCAGTATAACAGCATTGCTCGCTGGTTTTGTCCTTTACTTACTTGTCCTTTAAGTACTGCTTTAATGATTTAGTTAAAGTCATTCCAAATATCAGTGCATCCATTTGCTAATTATTATATACACTTCAATTAGTTAATACATTAGTTAGTTGAACTAACAATGTACACTACTGTCCAAATGTTTGGTGTCTGTAAGAATGAATAATGTGAATAAATATTTTAATATATCATGTATTTCTATATAATATAACGTAATTTATTCATGTGATGGCAAAGCTGAATTTTCAGTATCATTATTCCAGTCTTTAGTGTCACATGATCTATCAGAAATCATTCTAACATGATGATTTGCTGCTCAAGATTTTATTAAATTATTATTAATGTTGAAAACGTATTCATGTTGCTGCTTAATATTTTATAATATCTAAAATTTGAAATAGAAATCTTTTGTAACAAGCTTTTGTATTGCTGTTTTTATTGTTTTAATTTAATACATTCTTGCTAAATATGTATTAAATAAAATAAAATTCTTACTGACCCCAAACTTAAGAATGGATGTGTGCAGTACAACAGTATTTAAAGCATTAAATATAGGTAAATGGTAAATTATAAATATAAAATTGTTCTATTCATAATATATTATGCAATTCCTGTTTATACTAAAGTATAAAGTAGTTCGTTTAAACAACCTCAAATATGCTCAAATATAGGCTATTAGTGTATGTAAAAATTAACTTTAACCCGGATTAATAAGTGCTATTAAAGTATTGTTCATGGTTAGTTCACAATACCTGCTGTAGTAACTAATGTTAATGCATTTAAATTTATTATAAAATATTACCAATGTTTTTCCGCTTCTTTTTTTTGTTGCGTCACAGCAATTGAACAATCCCCAAAGTGACCAGTAGAGGGCAGCCAGTGAGCTAATTTTCAAAGTCTCTGAAATAAATCTTAGTGTTTTTCTTTCTTTTTTTTCTTTTTTTACTATTCTCTACGCACTGTAATGTTGGAGATGTTGGAAAGTGATTTAAATATTTACTGAGCCATATCTTTTGTTATTACAATTCATTCTGTGTTTTTTTAAATCAATCTATCTTAGAGGGATTTATATATATTTATATATATAATCCCTCTAAAATAACCTATGTTCCAAATTATTAGGATTTCAGTACAATAAACATTCAGATTTCAGTTCTTCAAACTGTTTTATTCATTAATTTTATTTGTATTGGTAACCGGTATCAATCTCTGACTTTTGTTAAATAGTTTGCCAGGTCTACTTAGGTAAATGGAAACCCGAGTTAAAGACATTGTTCCACATTAGTAAGCGAGTCATAGTTCTCATGCAATATGTAGAGGAAGAAAGATCTTTCTGAAGATGAAAAGCATGAAATGTTGCAATGTTATGCAAAAGGAATGAAAACAACTAATATAGTGTGAAAACTGAATGGAGATTATCAAACTATCATAATTATGTAAAGCTTATTAAGTTTCTGTAAATAAATAAAAATAATAATTGTGTTAAAAACACCACAGCATGAAACTGTTTGAAAATGTATTTTGACACCCATTCAGTTTTCACACTACATTAGTTGTTTTCATGCCTTTTGCATAATATTGCAGCATTTCATGCTTTTCATCTTCAGAAAGATCTTTCTTCCTCTACATATTGCATGAGAACTATGACTCGCTTAATAATGTGGAACAATGTCTTTAACTAGGGCTTCCATTTACCTAAGCAGACCTGGCAAATTGTTTAACAAAAGTGTCAGAGATTAATACCAGTTATCTAAAACAATAGTGAGAAATAAAACAAACACTTTAAAACTAAAATCTGAGTTTGTTGTTCTGAAATCCTTCTGATTTGCCATGTTACTTGCATAATAATTTGGAACACTGTGCATGTGTGTGTCTATATATATATATATATATATATATATATATATATATATATATATATAAGACACACAGTACACTAAACAAAATATTCAAAAGAAGCAATATGCCACACTTGTGAATAATTTTTTAACATATACTCTACCCAGATAAATCCACTGTACGTTCTATGATCATGTTCAAGTTTTCACTAAACTGTAAAGTTCTGTTTCTGAAAGGACATCTTTCATAAGCTGTCAAAATCTTCTGTTTCTTTGATCCATATGCACTTTTAAGTTGCTACAGAAAGCCATGTGATCGCTTCTCAAATGTCTAGATATTATTACTAGAATTTACATTCAGAAGGGCCACCTGACTGCATGCACAGACAGATCAGGTGATCAAACACTGACTAAATCTACAATCAATCACACAGTTGCTGGGGCATGTAGGGACTTTTTGTCACCAACATAAGGAAACGAGTCAAATGCTGTGAAAGGAAACATGTCTATAGAGACATTTACTTTGTAACCGTTTGTCCGTTAGAGACGACCAATCAATTTCTAGCATTTTCTGTTTGTTCGTTCCTTCTTAAGTATTATGATCCACCATGTTTTATGTTCCTCACTATGTATTTGTGTACACACGTGTGTATTCTGTTGTATATGGGCTTGAACATAACATGAGCACCTTGTTTTTATGAATTATGGAAGTAATTATTTTAAGATAGATGTGACATTAATCACCAATGTATCTTATCATATTCTGTATTTTGAAGCGTGTCTGTAATGTGGGGCACTTCATCTGCATATGACTATTTTCTGTACAAAAAATACTTTTAAAGATGTTGTAATATATGTGAAAGTGAAAAGATATTTCTCTGTTTTACAGGCTGTAAATACCTATTAAAATAGGGCTTTGTTAATATACAAGGGATTATCTTTATACGTAATATGCAGATTTTTCAGAGACATTCAGTTATCTAATATAAGAAGTGTTCAACTGTTCTATGTGTGAGAACAATGAAGGCTTGTCATCTTAAAGGGATAGTTCAGCCAAAACTGAAAAATCTGTCATCGTTTACCCACCTTTGTCGATTCATACCTGTATGACTTTCTTCTGTGGAACACAAAAAGATATTTGTAAAAAAAAAAAAAAAAAAAACTTTTTTTGATTTTTGATCTCACTAACTTTCACTGTATGGACAAAATCATTATTCTTCTTCGGTAAAAAAAGTGTGTATATATACATACACACACATTTTATATATATATATATATATATATATATATATATATATATTAGTTTTCCCATGTGTGTGTTCAACAGGAGGAAGAAAATCATACAGAAGTGACATCTGTGTGATCAAATGTTGATAGAAATTTCATATTTGGCCGAACAACCCTTGTAAATGCACATGTACGACCGGTTCGAGCCCAAAACCGACCGCAGTTTCATGTAGTTTTTATGAACAATCAAATTAAATGTTCGTTACAGTATTCAGGCAGTGCTGCCTCATTTTTTTCTAACTATATTCAACGTTTTTATACTGACACTAAAATGTGAATAATGTAAAAACATCCCAATGAAAATAGTGTTTCCAGGACAGTATTCAAGAGTCATGAGCAACACATTTTTAAATATAGTGATTAATTAGAAGGGTAAAATTTCCGAAAAAATAAATGGTTTTACTCAATTCTGCATTACTTTCCCTCCTCTTTGACTTCCATATGTTTTTTTTTTTTTTTGTGGCATAATTTTGCAAAGGCAAACAGGGTCAAAGTTATGCAATAATGACGAGTGCCTAGTATTATTAAGATTCTCACGTACAGGATGTTACAGTTTCCTTGGTTTAATCACCTAGACATGACACAAAGATCTGTTCTTTTAAAATGCACTGAGCCTTATGAACCATTTAGGAATCATTTTGAAGCTGTAAATATCCCGGGTTGGTGTTTGTTGAACATTCTTTATGTGTCTCCTATGGAAGCTGCATAAGATTTATATGGTAATACTCACCTATGGAAGAACTAACAGGACTCCGGTTTACCTCTGACTTTATACAGTTGTGTGAACTTCTCATGCGCGCCCAGTTATGGAAATCAAGCAGTTGCAGGAAACATTCTGAATGTTAAGACACTGGTGCATAAATAATTACTCCGTGAACAGCATTTCCCCCTTGATATCTCTGTAAGATATTGCCTTTGTTTATGTATTTACTTTACTTTCTTTGGCATCAAGTATTTACTCAATGGCCTTTGTTTATTGTTTTGCTGATATTCTGTAATTATCATTCTTGTATTTATGTATAGTGTGTGTATTGTAAATATATTCAGAGCTTTTTTTTTTGTTTGTTTTATTGTAAAGTTGTGATATTTTTCCCTGCTAAACTTCAAAGGGATTCCCATCCCATTGGATCCTGTTGGAGATACGTCCCAATCGTTTCAAAGGTTAAAAGTGTTTCAGCTTTATTTTGCTTCACCAGAAGTTGTCTAAATATTCTGTGCTTTTTGCTATTCTCTGTATTTTCTTTCTCTTTTTTTTCCCAGAAGATTGAGCTGTGAATTGAAATTGAGGTTACACATTATACTTGTTTGATAATCTAATTGGAGGCATGGAAGTTAATAAACTTGCATTTTGTATGGAACACATTGGCATAAAGTCATGTATTTACATTTAATTTACATTTTCATTTCAAAACTGTTAATAGAATAAAGATGTTCAGTCCTAAAACCTGAAAAATTAGCTTTTTTGTCCCACAGATTTTTATAGCATTCGGATTTGAATAATTCAACATTATGCAAATTGCTGACAAGCTAATAAGTACTAATGCTACCTTATTAAAAACATTGACATTTGTGAGGGAATCTATTGGCAAATTAATTACGGGTTGTACAACAAATTGACATTTTAACTAAACAGCTCCATAGAACAGAAAATTAACACTACTGTTCAAAAGTTTCTTCTTTTTTTCCCTTTTTTGGGGGGGGAAAGGAATTAATACTTTTATTCAACAATGATAATTTCCATTGTTCTGTTTCTATTTAAAATAAATGTTGTTCTTTTAAACTTTATATTAAAGGATTCAGATTTTTTTTAAATCATGGTTTCGACCAAAATATTAAACTGAACAACTGTTTTTAACATTGATAAGATATGTTTACAAATCAGCATAAAAATTATTTCTGAAGGATCATGTGACACTGAAGACTGGAAATCGCAGCTGAAAAAGCTTGGCCTTCACAGGAATAAATTACAATTTAAAGAGTTAAACTTTTGAACAGTGTTGGATTTAACTGAGATCATGCCCTTTTAAGACTATAAACAGAAAACTGTGTAAATGCTTCGATTTACACAAACATATTAATGGAATGACTTCATTTTTGAGTTGCGGGAAACATTTCCCTTTATATTGCTTTCATACCAATGTGATTTTGTGGGAATAACTCCTTTTTTTCCTTAAGGGTATGAGCAACATCACAGTGATCTTATAAGTGCTTTCCGTAAATGGCATTCACTAAAGAGGATCACAGCTGAGCTACTGTTTGATCCATACTCTCATCTGCAAAGATCATCTAAATGTCAGGTCAAATAGAGAATTAAACTATTGTTCCTTTCTATGAAAGAAAATTAATGAGTTCCCTATTGACATAAGGCTTTTCAAAGGAACATGAAGGAATTGGCTAGGAGATAACAATCTTCCTCAGAGACAAAGCAGTTGGGCTGATTCCAGTCTTGTTTAACAAGTATTATACAACATGAAGACTGTTAAAGTTATTAGCCAGCAATCAATAATAATCAAATAACATAACTCGGGTTGGCCAGTGAGTTTTCACATTTAGGTGCAATGTGGATGTGCTGACTTAGCATGCAGCTAGCATGCTAACCTCTGCTAAAAACATTTAAAGAGGCCACGCAGATTAAACTCACAATACAAGTTGGACAATACCAACCCTAAAAGTGCAGATTGTCTTGTACCTTATTTGAGAATTGTGTGTGTTTTTTTTTGTGTTTTTTTTAATATATACTAATGTATGAACTTGTCAGCTACATAGGCTATTTCTGAAGTTACAATATATCAACCTGTAGTTCATTCCGTTTACATTTGTGGAGCATTTTTTCTGGTGTGGGCCTGACTGTTATTTATTTCTGGATAATAGCATCAGTATCTATCTCTAAAGCAGAGAAAAAATTGTGAATTACTTATGTAAGAACCGATTCAGGAAATAATATACACCCTAACAATAAAAAGAATGCATTGTGAAAGTGTCAGGTTATTTCCATGACGGAGGACTTTCTGCCGTTACTCAGTGATTTGTATACAGTCAAGATAATTATAGTATCAATTTAATTGGGTGTTACCACTCAACACTATCAACTTTTAACTCAGCGACTTAAAATCTGACAGCCCGTATTAGCAACTGTAACCACACCTCCATTTATTCACCTAATCACATGTAAGCCAAAGACGACGGGACACTCCAGTTTCACCCGACAGACTAAGACTTTAAAGATATGCCTCTATATTAAGTCCAATAACAAGTAATGATGTACATATTTAACATTTGCTATACTTATCTAAGTACCGCAAATTAGAGCGATTAGAGGGTGTGTTTAACATTTTAATCTTAAGCAGTCTGAACCTTTAATTACAGCAATTAACAGTTTTACTCTTTCGGTTTTGGTCACAAAATGAAGGACTTCTAGTTCTGAAATAGAGCTATAAGTTCTTCCTCTCTCTTTAACGTATAAACTCCATAAGTCCTCTGTCTATTTTACTTCCATCTCAATAACAACATCAGCTTGTCATCCGTAGTGAGTCCCTTCTGTTATTCATTTAGAATCTCTGAAAAATAAGGTGGAAAACATTTTTTATCACTGTAATGGAAAATAAGAGGTTTTATGAGGCCACACATACAGATGTAACACACCAAAAGCCAAACTAACTAATGTAAACAATCATCTGCCACATTGTTCCACGTAATGCAGCCATTTACAGCACTATTAGTTTGAACAAAGATTTTTAAAACCACTTCCCAGTAACCCAGTGCACATTTCATGTGATCATTGAGTTACATTTTATAAAATAGAAAAAAAAAATCTGTGCAAAATAAAAATAAATACACGTCATATGTACATTTAAAGCTATCATTTATCCCAAACAAATGCATAGTAAAGGGAAATAAACAACTACGGAAGTAATCGATATCCAACCTGTTCTCTTGCCAGGAAAAATACAGCATTTCTAACTCTTATTGCATTTCTGTAAAACACAGGAATTAACACAAAGGAGTTCAATCAATCTTCAGATTGTGCTCTTTCAAACATTTTGCCAACGTAAAGCGAATCCTCTTCGACACATATCATAGCTTGGACTGAATCCAACTCTTTGGTGTTCTGAAGCTACATTTAATTTTATAATTACCCGGTGGCTCCCACACAAATTTCGGATGCGCTGTTTCTTATCAAGTGCTGCTTTTAAGAGACCTTAATTCATTGTGACTCAGCGTTCGTGGCTCTCTTTCTCATGACCGTTCTGTGGTTTGGTTCTGTAACCAAGACTACAGTTCTTATCTTGATATTATTTATCTTGTGATACAAGTACGAGTAGCCACTTATAGCAATATTATGGGTTATATACACAAGTTAAGCTCAACTGACTGAACTTGTGGTACCTCAAAAGTGAATTTCAATGGGCCCAATTTGTAAGTGTTAAAATTCTCGATTTTTCAATTGCATAGGTCACAAGGCAAAGACCATAAAAAATTCAGAGAAAATTTTACAGCTCAAATAATTCACGTTTTAACAGAAGAATGTCAGGGCGGTCATAAAATTATAAGCTTCACATTTCAAATTGGCCCCATTCACCTCCATTAAAAACTTGATTTTCCTTACCTCTCTCTATATATATTTTTTTATATTATATTTTCCCCCCACTTTTTTTTTGTTAGTCAATATTATGCCACAAATGTTGTCAATTAAGCTTAACTTATTATTAAACTCAGAATATTCCTCTTTAGTGGAGTAAAACTGCCCACAATATCTTGCACATTGTATATTTTAAGTGGCACCTCAATTCTACAAGGTAAAAAAGGCACATTAAAACTAGTTATGTCATAAATAATGACCTCAAAGTAAGGGAAAAAAACAAACAAACGTGTGAAAAGAATGTCCCATCTAGCAAATGAGCCAAGTTCTCATCAATTAGCTGGTTTTGTGACCACAGGAGCCGTACCGACGGCAGGGTTTGGTCCTGTTGTACCTGATGAACTGCCAAAACCCAAGATTAACCAACACACCCAAATCCTAATTAGTATCATCAACAGAGGTCCTGATAGCCCTCCTGCGGCACTGTCAGAACAACGAGAGCGGGCAGCTCTAGTTCTGGTGTCTTTTCATGTGGAGGGCCAGGTGGTCCGATCGGGAGAAGCAACGGCTACATACGGCGCACTGGAAAGGTTTGGCCCCCGTGTGCTTCCTGAAGTGGCGCGTTAGCTCGTCAGAGCGGGCGAATCGCCAGTCGCACCCCTCCCATGAGCACTTGTATGGCTTTTCGCCTGCAATAAAACACAGGCCAATACAATTTGAGCTGAGAAATTTCATAGAAAATTTTGGCAAGAAAAAGGTATTTCTATTGAGTCGTCCAAATGCGCTGCACGCAATAACATACAGTGCAACAAGTATTATCTAATTTACTAAAATATTACACTTTTAATCTGGTTCATTTCAGTGAACCACTGTATTCCCATTTATAACCAAATGACTCTTATGAGCCAGTCCTTTTAATGAATCACTCAAAAAGACTCATTGAATCGTTTGAATCAGTCTCATAGATCCTTCACTGGATTAACTCACCAAAACTGTCAGTTACTGAATCATCATCAAATTATCATTAATTTCAGTGAGGGAAATTTTTACATGAAAAAAAAAGAATAATAATTATATTTTACAGAATAAATAGCTAAAGATCAGTTTTGGTTTTGTTGAGTAGTATATCTGTAAAATAAAATAATGCAACTGAAATGCATAATTTGGGCCCGGCTGAATTCTTCTAATGCTGTCTTTATTTTCATGTATCAACTGTAATATGCCTAAATGACTCAAAATAGAAAACAAAATCTGTAATTCTGTTAAGTTAACTTTACTGAAATATTGTTTGACACAATATCACACTCACAATTGTGTAAACAGCTCTGTTGTCTGTGTGATATTGCTTATTAAAAGTCTTACCTGTGTGAGTACGTAAATGGGCCTTCAAATGTGAGGACTTGGTGTAGACCTTCTTACATCCTGACAAATAATACAACAAATGTTAATATATATCATAACCTCTACCATTAAGGGTGTTCACACTTGGCATATTTGGTTTGATTAAAACGAACCCTGGAGCGATTGCTCTGTTAAAGCGGTTCATTTGAATAAATGTAAACACTTCCATCCAAACGTGCAACAAATAAGCAGACTCAGACCGCTGAAAAGAAGGGTAAACTAACTAAAATCGGGACATGACATCACAAGATACGACCCTAAAAAGTAGAAACTGTTTTTTCTCGCCTTTGTTGCCCATCACAGGCATCAGAACCGCATCTCCTCAGTAGCAGATCTTTGCTTGTGTTTGTGAAGGAGGGATTCCTGCCGCTGTTTTGACTATTTTCCACATTGTATAAGCTCTTCATGAGTTCTCATCAGGTCACAATATGTAAAATGTACAATCATATGTAGGCTATGCTACGCTAAAATGCAAGTGTTAGCAGGCCAGGACTAAAATGTCTCAGTGTTTGTTATCAAAAACAAAACTCAAAGAATTTTTTCTAGATATCTTCTTTTTTGTTCCACAGGAAAAAATACAAGTCATTCAGCTTTGGAATGACATGAGAGTGAGTAAACATTGATAGAATTTTAATTTTTGGGTGAGCTATCGGTTTAACATTCTGGCCAGCTCTGACTTGTCCAGCAGCCTCATATACAATGTCAAAAGGTTTCGCTATTGTGTCCTAAACCTCTTAGTCAGTCCAACTTAGAGACCGGTAATTGCCAGATGTTTAGTCATGTCAGTCCACAACATCTATTCAACAACGTTAAATCACATGAATAGCTATTTACGCCTCTGCTGTGTCATATATGTGGAAAAAGCTGTGGCTTCCTTCTAAGTTCTTGAATATTATGTCAAATAATGTGTACGCTATAGTCACAAATGAAAGTGTCTAGATGCTAAATTCATTCTCACCTGGTACATCGCAGTGATGTATCCTCCGTTTGTCTAGATCGGGGTTGTTCCTGCGGTTGTATTGAGCAGGTACTGACTGAGTTTGGATAGAAAGTGCTGGTCCTGGGGTAAGACACGCCATTTTAGATGCCATGCTGGCAGCATATGATGGAGGTGGCGATAAGTTCTGTATAAGTTCTTTCCTCCTGTCTGGGCTGCCCGGTTCTGAGTTAGGAGGGGAGGGTGGTAGATAGGCTGCCCTCTTCTGAGGATGCTGACCAAACTGGGAAGGTAGAGAATATCCATTGCTGCCTATATTACAAAGAGATCTTTCTGCAACATGACTGGGCGATGGGTGAATGCCATTATACGTCGACATCGGAGGGCATGCGGCACTGTGGGAATCTGTGCAAGATTGGCCTCCAGGCACATTGGGCTCAAGCTCCGAATTCAACAGCTGAAACAACGGAACGTCTGGGAATTCGAGGGACGGCGTCTCGTGCTTGATGTAAACATTGTTCACCGTTTCCGCAGCTGGGCTGTAGAGGTTTGTGTACTCGGTTTGTGTCATGGCGGGAGCAACGGTACCGTGGCAACTGGAGTAGTTGAAAGATGAATGCAGAGGTTCCGTCTTTATCTGCGTTGCTGTGGACCGAACGGGTCTGCACATGCCGGTTCGTAGGTAGGTGACGTCAGGTAAGAAAACATTCATGTTTATGCTGTATGGTGTGCCTTGGTCCATCGTCAGGGAATTGTCTTGACAAAACTTCTTATGGTCTGACAACACGTGAAACTGAGGAGGCAGGTATCCATCCATGTCTTGTCTGATCTGAGGGAAAGAAAAACAAATGTTTCATTCACTATAAATTGCACAAAAACCTATAATACATGAAAAGAAAAAAGTTAGTTCAGGCATATCCAAAAATAATCCTTGAAATTTTAACATTAATCAAGGTTAAAGCTGCTTATGGCCCACTTAGCCAGTAGATACTGTAACTGTAATCTAGTTTTATTCCAAATATTTCATTACAGTTTTACCAATGTCTGATTCTTTTTTTAGAACTTTTAAAAGCACAAAACATGTGTCGTCTTTCACATCACAGTTCAGGAAAGTCGCTCAGTGAAGGTTTTGGGACTGTGTGTGTTCTTATATTCCCATCAGCATCATCATCATGACACACTACAGACATTATTCACGTGGTATTTACGACTCAGCTGATTGGCTCAAAACACTCAAAACTCCAGCCAAGCAACTGTCATTGACATGGGAATGTTATTGGACAGCTTTCTTCACTTATCATATATACCTCTTTATCATAAATCCTTTGATCTATCTAGTAAACAATGCCTAAATTCCAGAGAATTACAAGACAAGTTCAGTATAATGCATGCTCAACGTGACCATGTTTACATGTACAGTAGATCCACGCTCTCAAACTGAAAGATCAACTCAAACTTAGTCCAATTCCTCTCATTTTTATGGCAACAAGTCAGTTTTTACGCATGTCTAAATACACTAGGCTAGTTGTTACCTTATAGCGAAGAAGGAACTCCCATGCAAGCTCTCTCTCTCCCTCTCTATCTGCCATCCATAAACTAGGAAATACTCCATCTGAATTTAGAGCCTACAGCTGCTCTGCTGTTATGGAGTTTTCAGATTAAGGTCAGAGCAGAGTTCACCCCAATTCATCCAGCATGCTTTATATAGGCTATATAACGTACCGGAGAACACCATTAGAAAACATTACTATAAAACGTAAGCTGTGCAGCGATCATGTTATGCTTAAGATCAAAAGCATAAATAACACTGGCATTTCGGAAAGCATGGCACCCAGCACTGTTTACCAATATAACATGCGATTACAGATTCACTCTACCAGAATGTGATGCTTTGATGGACTGTCATTAAATCCACTGTAATCGTCCTCTCTCAATTCCTCGCTCAGTTGAGGTGTTTTATTCTAGCCGTGGATCCTGCTCAACAAAGCGTTGCCCATAACCGCATGTCCTCCGCTGAAATAAACTGGAGATCACGTCATTCAATATGCCGCAAATGAAAACGACACGACAGACAGCCAGAGATGTCAAGCGCTTTACGCGTTTGACAAGACAAATTACGCAACTGCCTCGTTTCAATGCCTCAAAACGGGGCGGGGCTTTGTCATCATACATTTAATAATTCACCCAAACAGGTTTTCAGGATCTGTGGTAGTCTAGTAAAGAAAAAGAAACATGGCCATGCACTGAAAAAAAAAACAAAAAAAAACAAACATTAGTATTAGTATTAGTATTAGTATTAGTATTAGTATTAGTATTAGTATTAGTATTAGTATTAGTATTAGTATTTGTATTAGTATTAGTATTTGTATTAGTGAGTAATAGTATTATTAAGTCAACTGGTTGCTGTAGTTGCCAGAACTTTACCATGCAAATACAGACATTTTAGTGACTAAATGAATATGTCATTAAATCATAACGTTAATATGTCAACCCTATTTCAGCTATTACAAATGCTAAAATAAATCATATCACAGGTAGAACGTAAAGTTAATCAAAATTGGCCTCATGTTATTCCACCTTTAAGTCTGCTTTAGAGACATATTTATTCTCTCTGGCTTTCAATAGAATTTGTTACAATATTTATTGTTTTACTACTACTGTGTGCTTTATTAATTTTAGTAGCTTTACTTTTTCAACTTTCTAAGTTTTCTTTTCTGTTCAGCATTTGGGTCAGCCTTTGTTGTTTTTAAATGTGCTTTATAGATATAGAATTACTGTATTATATTGTCTTGTAATATAATAAGACATAACTTTCTTTCCAATAAATGTTTAGTGTACAAATCTGTATATTATAACTTTTTTCTTCACTAGAGGTCTTTTAAAATAGAATAGACTTGTTTGCTATATATGGTAAGATACAGTATCTAATCATTAAAATGTTTTTCTGAAGCATTACATTATTTTTCATTCAAATATTGCAGTTTTTATAATACATAAATAAATTGAAGCTATATGTCTAAAATTATTTACCAAAGTGTTCAGTTAATGGCTTTGACATATTAATGTTATAAATGATGACACTTTCCCCCCAACAATACTTGAAGATAATCAGACCAGATAAGATCCTTAATCTCTGTGAATACAGTATGGAATTCCAGGGAACGAGTTAATTCACATTTATGCCCCTCTCTCCCTCTCTCTTTCTGTCTCTCCCTTGGGCCATATGTGCTGGTATGCAAATCTGCTTGACTGCACTGCAGCTGCCTGTGTGGATTGCATGTTCTATGCCAACATGCTAGGAGAAGTGTTGAAGTAGGCAAAGTTGCTGCCAGGGTAAAATATCAGGAATGTTTTGATTAAAATAGCACAAGATCATAAACGATCACAAGGAATGCCTTGGTAGACTTCAAAAAGCTAAATTGTGGACAAATTTGATTTCACTTAAGGAAAATATTGTGTTTCATGAAATGATTCATAAAATCTGGTATGCTGTAAAAATGTCACAATCAAAATTTACAGTTACAAGAAGCCGAACAGGCATGCTTGCCTGGCTGAATGATTGTAGAGAAGGGTTCTACTTGCTAGTTCCTATGCATCAAAATGTCACTGATTAGTGAAAATGTGCCTGAGTTTCAATTTATAATGAAAGGTAATCAATGTTACAAGTAAAACATCTCAGGTTATACGAGAAGGGGAACAAGACACTGCGTCCCCTAGAAGATACTAATGCTTTTGGCGTGACTGGTGTCTGAAGCGCATATCCAAACCCGACAATAACAATGACAGCCTGTGACATCACTACTGGTGCGGACGGGAGTATAAAATAGCACCTGTAGATCACATCATCCACTTCTTTGTCTGAAGGAGGAGTACACAGGAATGCCTGAAGCATGGCAAGGAGGTGCAGTTTCTCACTCCCCTACTCGGGGAACCTGGTTACAATCGTAATCTGAGACATTCCCTTTCAAATGCACTGCACTGCATCCCCTAGAGGACATTATGGGGAATGAATGCCCACTCAGCCATAATGAAGGGAAAGCCAAAGCGACTGTGTGAAGGCATGGGTAATAGAGTAATGACAGAGATGAACCCCAGCATTGTTGTGGCAGCGAATAAAACTAAAGAGGACACAAACAAAACTTTCAGCATGAGGGGTCACCCTTCAGGTGTCCTTAACTAACTCAGTAGAAAACAGCAAGAACAGCCTTGCACATTCACAAAGTGATAAATAGCTGTTTAGATGACTATCTATGTGAATAGATAGTGAATATGGGTTCCTCCAAGATCTCTCAACCTCACTATGGAAATTCGGATGGAATGGAAGGTTCACTGGAGTTGGACGATCAAATAAACAGCTCCTGAAGACAAAGAAGAGGAGGCGTGTTCTACAGTTTCAGTCTTATATTCTCCATCGCACCAGTGGTAACATCAGAGGCTGTCGCCGACCAATGTCAATGTCATTGTCGTGTTTGGATATGTGCATCTGATATTGGTCAGGCACTGAAGGCATTCCCCATAGTGTCCTCTGGGGGAGGCAGTTTGAGTTCTCATTCAAAAGGGAACATACAATGTTAGCATGACAAATAAATTGTGATGTCAAAATAAAGGCTGTTCCCATTATTCATATGTGAACCTTTATTGTCCTGCTTCACAGAAACATTTGAAAACCAAACACAGGTACATTAGGAAAGCAAAGACACGTTAGACAGGTTTAGAGATTATTCTGGGCATGAACAAACCATTGAAACTGTAACAATGTGACAGACCTTCATCACTTTTTGTAAAGTTAGACTTTCCTGGTTTTCTGTAAATGTTAGGATCACATTTGCAGCATAATTCAGATAATATTTATTTGTAAAATACTGTGGCATGGATAGTTCACCCAAGAAATGAAAATTAATTTATCCTCATGTCATTCTTAATCTGTATGACTTTCTTTCATCAGTGGAACATATAATATCTTTTTAATGTTTTTGTTTTATGTTTTGTTTTTTCACAGTGAAAGTCAATGGAAACCAGAGTGCTTTTGGCGCCCATTGACTATCAGTGTAAACAAAAAAGTCCCCTCCCAAAAAAGGACAAAAAAGTTTCTATAAATTATTTGACTGTGGTAGGCATATGCTGCATTGTCGACAGCAGACTTTACTATGAGATTCCTATGAATGCTATATATCCTCATGATATTGAGAATTTACAAATATGCACATTGATGTACTTTTCATGGAGTCTGTATTTGAAACATCATTTGTGACATATGTTCACACATTTTGTTTTGCCATGCCTATGCCTCATTGCCAAATGTTAAATCAAGATCCACTGATTCTAGTTATGTATTGAATGTGCATCAAAGGCAAGTATTTTCTGTTGCTCATTAGAGAATTTAAGGATCATAGCAGCCAGGGAGCATCTGTTGATGTTGGCACATGGACATCCGCATATGAATGCATGTAATTCATGTCGTACATCATTAAAAACTCAGAATATGCCGACAATCGGATGCCAGACTTTCGAAAATGCAAAGCATGTATCTGGAGTGATACATAATCTATACATGAACTAATAAGGTAACACTCACATGACTAAAAATTGTTTCTCACAGATCAATTTCAAGTTTGTGAATGTTGTTTTCCATTTGCAGGTTAAAATCTTAGTAAAAGAAAAACAACATTAGTCATGTATAATGCAAATTAATTCTATTTTAACCCCACATTCATAACGTATATACAGTGTTAGGTCTTTTGTGTTTGAAAGCATTTGGTTAAATTCTCTGAAGCTCTTCAATAAACATTGTCATACTGCACAAGAACTGATATTTGATCTCGAAATTCAAATTTAATATATTTACTTCTTAGGTTTTCTCAAAAGTATTGTATTGATAAACAATTGCATTCATATTCTGATATATATAAAGTAATTTCAAGTGTTAAGTTGTAGTTTTAGAGGGTGTGGTGTGTCAGGAAGCCTACATTGTCAGTGGGATTACAGGTGGCTTACTGAAAGAGCTATTTAAGAAAATATGTAATGCTTGATGGCACTAAATAGAACTTAATCCATGTGAGTATGTGTGTTTTTATTGTTTATATGTGTACTAGCACACAGACAGAAGAAAAGACAGAGAGAGATACATGTGAATTACCTTTGGTTTTATCAATGCACGCGGGTGTCTTCAGAATCTCTCAAAATGGGAAATAGATTAAACAAGTACAAACTGTTAGAAGCAATGTGCAGAGCACCACTGAGACATCTAGACATAATTGTAGTTTGTTTTGTACTTGTGTTACATTTTTAAATATGAACAAATGCGGCAAATGGGTTTAAAAGCAATCTAGATGTGATACTCTATAAAAATAATACCATAAGTGGAATAGCAAAACAAGTTTTTTAGAAGATGGTTGTTTCAATGTTGGCTTAGCAGAAGTATCAAAGAGCCTTTTGCAGTCATCAGAGGTTCAGCTTGTACTCAATTTAAGTAAAAAGCTGGCTGTGTGCTAATGAGTACACAGTGAGAGTCAATCTTAGGCTTTTGAAAAGGACATTTGTATGATTATGTCTAAACACTGTCAACTTAACTTGTTTGATCTTTCTCTGGAGCACATGCTGACATGTTAGACTCCTTTCACAATTTACTGAAACTACATTTGTGAAAAAAATGAAAAGAAGCTAAAAGAAAAAACATGTTACATTAACTGGTTAGCATCATCATCTTTTACCTGGTTATATAACAGGCTAACAGAGCACCAATTTATATTGTGGAGTGATATCTGTAAACAAATATTATTAGACTGTTTATACTGTTTAGTAAAAAATTAAAAAACAATTAATATATTTAAGCCTGCATCTATCCAATTTCAGAATTGAATTAAATTAGGAAGCATTCCTCTTTTATCCTAAATTCAGTCTAATTTCTGTATGAATGTGTTACTGAAATAATTTTGTAGATCTTTTATCTTTCAGATTCATCAAGCAGCTCTATAAAAACATTAATTATGAAGCTGGTTAAGTAAGATTATGATCATTTGAAAGTAATAAGAAAAGCAACCATGTAAAAAACATTTTTGGGTTTCCCACAACTATAAAACTTTTTTGCTGAGTACTTAAAACAGAAAAATGGTTAAAGTACAACTGGATTTTGGATTAGACTGTTGACAATTATATGAAGACTTGGCTGAAAACCTTTACATGTCATGGTTTTATCCTCTTTATTATGAAACAGGATAATGCTTTGGAGTGAAACAAACCGACACAAAACTTCACAGACATCATAAAACCCATGTTGCTTAGACTTACTGTTTATTTATTTCCTTCAGTTTTTATCCCTTGTTTTTCCATCAAAATTATGTCACTTCCTGAGGATAATGTCATAAGCAACTGACATTTGTCAAGGGGGTCACTGTTTGGCTGGTTAGCTCCTGCTGGTGCAATCAAAGAGCTGAGTAAGCAAAAACCCAAAGCAAACTATTTACATGAGATGAATGAGAATGCTAATGCTAATACACTTTCTCTAAATAATGTATTTCTATATTAAATGAACATAAAAAACACCAGACGATCAAAGATAGACGTATAGAAAGAGAAAAAGAAGAAATTAAGATATTTCTTATAAATATGTTTTTCTGTTGGCAACATCTATTTAAAGCAAGACATGTATTTAAGACATGTTTCAATATAATGGCACATACTGTACATTGTACTGCACAAGGGAATTCATAGAACTTCACTGTCACTGAAATCACTAAAAGTTTATCATTCTAAAAGAATAGACGGTGGTCTTTTTTTGAAATGTGTCGGTCGCAAACAAGTCGGCTCTATGATCCGGCTCCTTTAACTGAATGGTGAGAGTCGGTTCTCGTCAAAGAACCAATTTACATTTTCTATATTTAATACAATACAGGATAATATGATTATCATTTCGCTGCTCTACTCAACCACACGTGTATTCACGTGCGATCACGTGTAACTACATTACACACACTGGTCGAGAGGCGAAAAGATAATCCTTAACATTGTGTCAGAAAACAAGTTGAGTAACACACGCAAACGAAGTAGCATTTGAATGCATTTTAATAACATAGACAACATAAAAGCAAAATGTGGAGGTAAAAATATTATATCGAGCATGGATTAACAACCTTATTTGTTATATATTCAGTTTTAAGTGTGATTTGCTTGGAATGGGTTTTATTATTTGTTATAATGTTCAGTTGTGTTATAGTGTTTTATGATTTTACATATTTTTTCCCCTACCAAACATGATGCACAAATTAAGGTTTAATAAATAATTACATAGAATAAATTAAGTGAAATATGTGTTTACATATCAATCACGGGCCAAATATGAATACATTTGGTTGGATTTAAAAAGCCAAAAGTGGTACTAAATTAAGAGCCGTTTGAAACGGAAAGAGCCGATTCTTATTACTGAGCTGAGACAAATGAATCGATTCCCTAAAAAGAGCCAGACCATGAGCTCTAAGCCAATCAAATATCATGAGTTATTGACTCAGCTGACGCGAATTTATTTGTGAAATATAATATTATTATATGTTCTTAGTAAACACCAAATTAGCGCACTTTAAAATAAATACGTAATATACATATGTTGAAATGCAATTAATTTATTGTGTGCGTCAAACTGCATTTACACAGCCTTCAGTTTATTCAGCAAACTGATGTCTTACTCCATTGATTTTCCTTTAACTGACCAGCCTTTTGTCTCGGGATCCCGTCGCGTTATGGGATTCTACACTCAGGTATGAGACTAGGTTTGGGGAGATTATTATATTTTTTTCCCTTCATACCGGAAATAGTTAACAGGTTGTAACTCGGATTGTACTGTTATTTTAAACAGGTCCGACGGTCTCCCAAATTAATTGAAAAGAATAAGCATCCAAAATGACTCGCTCTTCATCTAAAATGAGAAATCTTCAAGCAGGGTGAGTTAACATGCTATGCTACTGAAAAGTTCTTTCTGTGTTCACGGTTGTTTTGTCATTTATGGAATTAATTTTATACAGACATCTTGATTAATATTACCCAGTTTTATATGACACGTTTAGTTATGCCTTTTGTCTGTCATTGTTTTTATTGGTGACATTAAATCGTGAACATTTTGATCTAGGCCACGTGTAGTGTCAGCCTTCTACCTCTAGATGGCATTGTTTAGTCATCTGAGATCTACATCCTGAATATAAAGAACTTTCTGATATGAACAGGATCATATTCTATAACAACAACATGTAGATGAGGTATGAGCCATTGAAGTATTATTACAATGGCTCATATTATAGTACTAAAATAGGTAGTGTTATATATGTAATTAATTTCCTTGTTACATCATGCAATAATGAATCCAAGTGTGAGCCTTCTAAGGCATTTGAACAGCTTCTTTGAGCATAACGTTAGCGGTTGCAATAATTTAGTGATTTAAATACATTTATAGGGCTGCAATGTGCTGTCAGAATGCTATCGAATTTAATTTGCAAATGAGGGAACCAGATCTCTCCAGAGTAGCCCATTAAGGTATGAAAAAGTTTTGATCCAATTACGTTTTCCCCTGTGCGTTACAATCATCTGTGATTGTGTTACAACAAAAGACAATACACACTCCATCGGTTTGTCTTCGTCTCTGCATTCTATCTGACACAGTTTCATTTCCTTCTGATCTTTGCAATCATTTCCACAACATTATTTTTTCTTGTTTGTAAAAGAGAACACAAGTCTAATGTTGCTCTCTGGGGAAAAGTTCAATATAATTTGTTAATTAAATGGATTAATTTAATTACAGTAGCTCCAAAAACATTCATCAATATAATTGTTCCTCTAGCTCCAATTTAATTAATGTTTAAATGAAAACAAGTCTGTTTCAAATGTACATAATACTTCCTTACATGCCCCCTACCTCTCATCTATTCATTTTCTCTGATCCTCATCGCACAAATCCTGTCGGTGTTTGTTTGATTTTCAATGATACAGCATCGCTGAAACCAAACATTTATTACAGCAATTTAATTTAACCTCTCAACAGGCTTTTACAAGACGACCAGAGGGATGGTATCAGTGAAAGGCACTCAGTGTTCAGTTATTAATCTCCTGCTGCCGTTGGCCCTTTCATAAAAGGTACGTATTATCCAAACTCCAAACATACCACTGCCATTCAAGCTGTCTCAAATGTCATCGCAATGTGGACCAGATAGAGTTCAATTCGTCCATGCAAGCCAAAATAATAAAAGATAATTTTGGCTAATCTGCAAAAGGAATGTGGAAAGCGTTTGATGTGGACAGTGGTGAATCTTCAGTTGAAATAATTGCATATCGACTCGGTTTGGACGGTTGGCTCAGGTACGCGGCTCTGTGTCTTACAGGTGTTCTCATTGCTAGACAACCCATCCCTTGTTTAAGAAAGAAAGAGAGAGAAATAGCAGAAACTGCTTTTTTTGTTGAACGCTGGAAGGAACAAAATGATATGTGAACTCCAATATATTCACATTCAAAGGAACAAAATAGTTAAAAAGTTCTCTTTAGTAGTTTATTTAGCGATAGTAGTGATATTCTGGTCTCAGAGATTTTATTAGCAAAGTAAGATATATAATAAGATACATAAACTGTTTTTACAAGGTCCATGCCTTGATTTTTTTAAATGTGCAAATGGACAATTAATTGCCTATTTTATTCCTAAGCAGGACAAAGTGATTTAAAAAAAGAGAGAGAGAGAAAAGAGAAAACAGAAGTTTTACAGTTCAATGTGTCTAAGGAATCTGACAGGGGATGATGTTGTACATTGTACCAAGCAAGTTAAACATAAGAACCATTTTCTGTCATGTTGTTTTTGTTCATTTAAAGCTATCTAAATCTTCACGGAATTCTTCTCTGCACATTTATACCCACTTGACAAAGTTTCATAATTTGAGTGTTGATACAGTGAGCTAAATTTGTGCGCTTATCACTAACACATTGTTTCAAAACGATGTATTTATGTCTTTGAGCCGTTTGTATAGCTGAAGCAATTAAGCAATGCCACTGCAATGCTTTGCTCAAACATACAAAGCTTATCTACGGCAGCATAACGAGTTTCACGCTGCTACATGGGTAAATATTTGTAAGCCTCATGGAGGACGTTTTGTAACCAAAAAAGCGTCAAATCAAGAGAACATCTGTCCAATTGCTGCATCAAACGAATAAGATTATAATGCTGTAATATTCACTGAAAGCTCAGATCATTATGCCTCTATTCAGCTGTGAGATTGGAGGGGAACAGGAAAGAATACTCTACAGAACAGATGTTATGTGTATAAAAAACTAACACTGGCCCCAAAAAGTGTTTAGACAAATTAGCCACACTTAAATCAAAATAATTTTTTTTCAGCCAACTGGCATCTGCAAACAAATGGTTTTCTGAGGACTAACTTTCTCAGACGTTTTTTAGATTTCTTTTAAATAGCTTTCAGATCCTTCACAGGTGCTATCGTTGTGTCATTTAAAACGTTTTAGGTATACACAGAGTATCAAGTCAATAATTATATTCATGCTATAATATTAAAATATGAAACAATTGGAAATAGAAACACTGAAGACTCTAATAAGTGAATTTAAGCATTACAACATTATAATTTACAGAATGAAAAATTGACATTTTGAGATTTCCTTAAGATTACATTTAACATTATTATTATTAAATTATTAGTCTTTTAAAGATTAACTTCCAGTGATTCTTTGGTGATGCAAAAGTAAGAAAAATGCCAATGCAAAATTAATTATCCAATATAATATATTTTTTAAATCTAACATCGGCTGGAATTTATTTCATTCTGGAAAAGTGTTATTTCTTAAAACAGATGCAACTTGGTTTGACATTGTAATCATTCCTTTAATCATTATTGAGGATTTTAATAAAGCAAATCTCCCGTGAATGCCAAAAATACAGACACCACGTTACATGTCCCACCAGAGAAGTAATATACTGGACCACTGTTACAGCATAATAAAGAATGCATGGCAATCTGTCTCACATGCAGCTTCAGGACTCTCCGATCACTGTCCAGTTCATCTTATATCAACCTACAGGCAGAAACTGAAATCAGCTAAACCTGTAATAAGGACTGTTAAATGGGATGGACTAATGAAGCAGAGCAGTATTTACAAGCCTGCTTTGATTGCACTGATGGAGTGTTTTTGAAGCTCTGGCCACCGATCTGGTCGAGCTCAAATAGACAGTAACATCTTACATCAGTTTATGTGAGGATACATGCATTCCTACCATGACATTCTTATCATTCAATAATGATAAACCATGCTTTACTGGGAAACTCAAACAGCTTTGTCATGCCAAAGAGGGTGCTTACAGGGGATAACATCTTGTATAACCAGGCCAGAAACAGACCAAGGAGATCAGAGTGGCTAAAAGAAGCTACTGTGAAAAGCTAGAAAAAGTTCTCAGCCAACAACCCGGCATCAGTTTGGAGAGGTCTGTGGAACATCACCAAGTACAAGACGCACCACCTCCACGATCTGTGGAGAATCAACAACTGGCTAAGGATCTGATTGTGTTTTACTGAAGGTTTAAAAATCCCAGTCTCACACCCCACACACGCTCTGATCTGCACTTCACACATACAACGATACCTCCTGCAACCCCGTCCTCCCCTTTCGTGCTATTCAACCTGCGCTTAAGGTCTGTGTGGAGGACGTGAGCAAAATTGTCATCTGGAAAGCTTCAGGCCCAGTCTGTCACCTGGCTGTTTAATAGTCTGTGCTGACCAACTGTTCCCAATCTTCATGTAGATTTTCAACAGATCATTGGAGTTTCGCCATCAGTTTGCCTACAGAGTAAACAGGTCTGTGGATGATGCAGTCAACAAGGGATTATTGCATTATTTCCTGCAACATCCCGACAGACCTGGGACTTGCGCAAGGATCTTGTTTGTGGACTTCATTTTGGCTTTCAACACCATCAGACCAGATCTTCTATCATTCTAACTGAACCAGCTTTTCATGATCACCCAAATCTGGATCACCAGCTTTCTGATAGATAGGCAAAAGCTAGTGGGACTGGGGAAACTCACTTCCAGGACTCTATTAGCACTGGCGCTCATTAGGGTTGTGTCTTCTCTTCACTGCTCTTCTCACTGTTCACAAATGATTGTACCTCTAAAGACTCCTCAGTCAAGCTTCTGAAGACAACACCACAGTAATTGGCCTCATCCAGGATTGTGACAAGTCTGACAAGAGGTCAAACAACTGGCTGTCTGGTGCAATCATACAAATCTGGAACTGAACACACTCAAAACAGTGGAGATGATAGTGGGCTTCAGGAGGAACACCCCAGCACTCTCCATCATGAACGGCACTGTGGAAGCAATGCAGCTCTCAGGACCTGAAGACTCCATTGAGAAAAAGGCCCAGTAGAGGTTGTACTTCCTTCGTAAGCTGAGGAAGTTCAACCTGCCACATGAGCTGCTGACACAATTCTATTCAGCTGTCATTGAGTCTGTTCTGTGTATGTCTATAACTGTCTGGTTTGGTTCAGACATCAAGCAACTACAACGGACAGTCTGGACTTCGTGGGGAAGATATCGGTGCCTCCCTGCCCGCTCTTTAGGACCTGTACTCTCCCAGAATGAGGAAGGGGCAGGTAAAATAATTACAGACCCCTCATCCCAGCCACAACCTATTTGAACTGTTGCTATCCAGTAGAAAATCTAGGCACAGGAACAGTTTCTTCTCACAGGCTATTTTTTTTAACAGCTTTCAAAATGCTTTCAAAATTTTTATCTGTGTAAATTAATTTAGTACTCTTTATTTACAATACTGTAAATATGTGCATTATCTGTAAATGTTTATTCTGACTAATAATAATACTAATATTATAATAATAATATTTTTTTATAGTTGTTATTCTTAAATGTTTTTATGTGTTTTGTTATTTTTATGTGAAACTGGAAGATTCAATACCAACGTAAATTCCTTGTGTGTGTTTAAGCATACTTGGCAATAAAGTGCTTTCTGATTCTAATTCTAATGCAGGGATATTCAAGTGTCCAGAAATGGTTTTGGGGCTACTGTATATATTTTTATGATTCTGTCACTGATTGTTAATCTAAATACCCCTCTTTTACTGAAACCTATTTAGATAATTTAAAGGCTTTATTAGGTTAAAAACTAAATGAATAGAAAGAAAATTATGAGCTGAAGTATCTGAGAAAACAACCAGCACCTCTTCAGCCACCGCATTCCCAGCCATTAGCTGACCTGTCCACACCTCCTGTTTAGTCATTGGCCAGATTCCTTCAGAGCAGACCACTAATCACATGACAAAGCTGTCTCTATTAGCCTCTGTCTACCCCTCCCTTCCCTTCACTCGTCTCTGTTCGGCTTCAAGTACACTCCCAGATTTGCTTATTATTATTCTCTTTTTTGTTGAGCTAATGAATTATTTGACCAACAGTGTTATTTACTGTCATGTGAAATGTGTTGGTTAAGCCCTGAAACTGATGTGGAATACTATGATAAAGCTAAGCCTCTTCTGGCTCAAGTCAATAAAATCTGAACAAAGGGGCACCTTCACCATTAAAGTCATCAGTGTCTGGTGAAAACAGAGCTGCCAATCAATGCACTGCTCCAAAGGCATCTGGTTAAACATGTTGTGCATTCCTAGTGAAAAAGGAGGAAATTAATTAGGTTTTTTGAGAAGCATTGATACAAAGACCTCCTTAAATAGACTTCACAGTGTACCCTGGGAAATTGTTCTGAATTGAGTACAATCAGATATATGTGACACACTTCTTGGATTCACTGTATGTATTTAAACACTAAAGCCACACATAAAATGTATGAATGTCATTGTATTAGGTGTAGGTGACCAAATATCAAACCAAGTTGTATATTAATTTGAATATTAATGATGTTTCTAAGTACTATATTTTTCTGAAAAATTGTTTGCAATTATTAATTAAACAAGATTCATGTGTGTATGTTTAATATATTTTCATAAATAAAACATTAGCTGGCATAGACAAAAATATATGAATGTGGCAGATATGTTATATAAATATTTCCCCTCATTCTAAGCGTCTTATACGCTTTTTAAACACGCAAGCTAGTATTCCACTTGAATAATGCGAACAGTAATCTGTCAAATGAGATCCAATGAGAAATGATCACAGGAGGTCATACATTAGGTTGCATTATTTTAATTATTATTCCACCACATAAGAATAAAAGGTACAAAACTCACCATATTTGATTGTTATCCGTTTGTTGAGTTTTACCTGGGGGGCATCTTACCTTTCCCTTCATAATTAAGAACACTTTAGTATGAAGCAGTATAGAGGTTTCTTCAAAGGTATTAATTAGGACTTTATTTATGCAGATCCCTGAAAAAATTAGCATAAAATCTATTCCACAGATGGGTTTATGGGAGTAATGAATGTGCAATGCTGGTATAACATCTGGTTCATCATAACAATGCTTGTCCTTTGAAAAAAAAAAATCAAGACATTCTTTTGAATAGGAAAGAAAATTACTAAACATGTTTAAAAAATAGCAGATTGTCCAATTTGTTTCTAAAATAGCTGTATTATGTAAGGTTTGCCTTCCTTTAAAAAAAAAAAAAAAAACTCTGAACGATACAATGTGTACTGTATGATCATCTTCAATAATTTGTTTTCTGATAACACTTTAGATTAAAGCGGATAAGGCAATTTATTAATTAAAATTATTAATACGTTATTTAATGTTAAGGTAAGAAGGTAAAAATCAGTACATATACAAGACAATACTTTTTCTGAAGTGGTATGTTTAAATATGCGCTATAACGCTTAAAAAAGAAAAATCGATAATAATCAAATATGTATTAGATAAATATATTAGATAAATCAAGGTTTAATTCTTGTTTCAATCTGTTGATATATGAGAGTTTTTTTTTTTTTTGGGTTTTCTCTTTTTATCACTCTGGATAAAATCTTTATCAGCCTGGAGAAATCCCCATATTTTTAGGAAGAAAATGCAGTTTAATTCAGATGAATGATATATAAACAAACCACTCTGTAAAAACCTTCAGAAAAGATAGGAGTAAAACTGGAAAGTCTGGTGTTTGTAAGTACTACTGAAGTGGAGATTTCTGGCTCAATGCATAAGACAAAACGAAATTTCCTATTTCTATAAACAATTAATTTGTATAAATGAACTAATCTACAATAATAATGCTTTGCAAATATTCAGCCCTTTTTCTTTCTTGCTTGAGTGTTTTGCAACCCTCAAAGAAATCCACATTGCAAGGAAGCTCTCTTCTTTTGGCTGATGTGCCACTTGGCATGCAGACCCAAAATGTGGATAGTTTCTGGGCATTCAGCAAGATTTCAAAAAAAGGGGGGGGGGGGGGGGGGGGGGTGCTGTGCTCTCATCCTCCACTGGCTACAAGGTCACTGGAGTATTGATAAATCACACAGCTGTGATTCCCTCCTGACAGCTCAAACTAACATCAACCTGGATGGGAGAGAACAAAAGACCATCAAGCGGCCCTTTTCTTGACACTTTTATTCAATCACGGTCAGATTGCTTACGACAGCAGCAGCAGCTGTTTTGTCTTCATCTTTCCCCATTTGATAAAGTGTGTCAAGTCATATTTTTGTAAGTATTTCACGTCACCCCTGCTGCGTGAAAGCGGCTCCCGTTTGGCATATGTATTCCACATGAGGGGATCATCAAATGGGTCAGGGTTTAATGACATCCCTCCCAAGGTCATCAGCCATCTAAAAGGGAAGCTGCCACAAAGCTACAAGCTGAGGGTCAAAGATAAGAGCACGCTGGGAGATATCGCAGATAAAAAACAGAAAATTAAACAATGAAGGAACGCGGGAACGCTTTGATTGTGTTGTTCGGTGCAATTGTTATTTTGGGTGCACCAATTCACAGAGTGTCGATGTTAACCTTGTCCTCTCAGGATAGAGGTTACTGATAGGACTAACACATTGTTTGTTTTAGAGCTCCCAGGAATGGGATTTCCATTCCCCTCTTCGGGTCCAGTTATAGATTGCATTTGCAGCAGTTGTTTTGTAAGGGTGATGTGTGATCACAATTACAGATGATTGAATGTTCTCTGATGGGGTGAGTGAGAGGTGAAATGACAGAGGGTCAAAGTCTTGTGAGATTAGAGCATATGAGAATATCATTTCAGAGAGACTCTGAAGTCCTCTTGAGCAAAGCGTTTCTACGGGACATTTCTTACCAGTGGGTGGTGCTGAAAGCTATATTGTTTTGGAGAAAGCTCACGTTTGTTCAGGAACTTGTGTGTGTGAGAAGAGACAAATGAAAATGGTCTAATGATATTTTGTTTAGTTACTGTTTCCAAAGACAAACACATGCTCATGTTAACTACGGTTTCACAAAGCAGCCTTTGAAAAAAATATGAAGTGGTTCATTGTATTTGTTGTTGTTGTTGTTGCTCAAGTTTTTTTTTTTTTATGTGCCCACACTTAAAAAGGAAAACAGCACTTTTCAAGCCCACAACAACTTGAAACAATATCTTTGAACACTAGCGATTAATTACGTTTATATGGTCAATCATGCAATCTGGAAAGCATACGCCATTTATCAGGTGGGGACAACTTACTCTTGAATTGGACAAAATCCCAGTTTTATATTCGACATAGAATTGCTCAACTCGCCACTAAAACAGATGCACTGTCCATATGCTCACCTCCTGAGAAGGACGATTCAAGCAGCCGATCTCCTTCAGGTTAAGAGATGAATGCAATCAGTCATTAATCCCCTGATATCCACTCTGTTTAGGTTCTTAGATTGCTCGCCAATACTTTTATTCTTTTATTCGGCTCTTTAGCATTTCAAAGTCTGGACTGTTTTGAGAGAGCCTGTTGTGTGTGTGTGTGTGCGTTTTAAATAGAACTATATACACTTATTGTTTAATTATTTCATATAACACTAATTATAAAATGTAAAAAAATAAAAAACTTAATTCTTTTAATTTTTAAGATTTTTATAACAACAGTATTTAGATAGAAATCAATTTGCTAGATCTGCTGAACTGTCATAAATAAAGAAGACAGCATTTTATGTTCTGTAGTATTTGATATTTCATATATTATTTACTTATTATTTTATGTATTTGCTGTAGTTAAAGTAGTATTAAATTCTATGCTTTCAGTTGTTTTAATGCATTATGCAACAGCAGATCTCCAGGAGCAAAGAACCCATTTAATGTTTTTATAGAAAAATTGATTCTTCATTATTCAAACTTCAAGGACAGACTGACTATGAGAACTGAGTTAGTAAACAGTGGTATATGGTTTTTGCACTATGTACTTTGTGGACAAAAGTGTGAATATGGGTTCCCCCTCTTAAAACAAGCATTCTGAATATGTGTTGTTGTGTTTTAAGCTTCTCAGGGAATGACAATTAAGGTAAACAACAAACCAGTGGATTAAAATAGTAAAGCCATAAAGTCTGTTTCCCTCCAACTGAGGTGTTAGCAATTCACATGAGGATTAATTAAAGAATATTTATCCAGTTTAAATCATATTCTGAGCACTTTTAAGACTTCAGACTAAGGCCAGCATTTCTAACTGTAAACTGTATTTCGCTACAGAAATGATTGAGAATTCTGTTTATTAGTTCTTAAGTATTATTTTGTTATGCCAAGCATAATAACATAAAGCAGTGAAATATAACTATGCTCCTGTATTAATACTGTTCTATTTATGTAATTTTACAACCATGACACGCTACGCTATTCACATTTAGACCGTCAAGGACAATGCTTGGAAATTGTCAGAATATTCATTAAGGGACACATTTTCACAAGCTCAATGACATCTTGCATTTCACAGACCATTGTGAGACGTTTCAGATAAATTCTATTAACAAGTCTGTGCTCAGCATTATCAATTCATAATGGTTTTCTTTCCAGCATTCTGCAGCTGTACCTTATCAAAGAATAGCAGCCCTTCTGAGCTGGGGACTCATTTTATGTTGAGAAAGGCCTCCTGAGAACTTTAATATTTCTGTGAGTGCAATTGACTGCCTACAACATTATGAGACGGTTACAATGACACCGTGCAGATGTGAAAGAAAGTTTGTAGCATATGGAATTCTCCTTTTCTATTTAAGTGTCATCTGATCGTTTTGAAAGTAAGAACTAAAGTTGACCTTATTTTTATTTATTTTGGGAGGCTTTTTATGCCTCACATATTGATTTAGACTGAACAGGAAATGAATTAGAGAAAAGGAGAAGTGGGATTGGGGTAAAAGAAAAAATGATCCAGACTTTTGTTTCTCAGGTGCTTACGTATAGAGCTAACTGCTCCTCCACTGCTCTTATTTGTGCCATAGTTTTATTGAATACATGATTTAAACAATCAAGATAATTGATAGAACAATGTTTTACTAGTCATTTTGCTGTAGTGAGCAATGACAGGAGAATGCAGCTCTATGAAAGATTTAGTTCCCTCTTCTATATTAAGCACTATGATATTGACAGCTTTAAACGGGGATAATTGGAGTCCAACATTCTTGTCAATTCCAGATCATTCTATATTGTTCCCTGACTTTTCCTCTCAGCTAATGTAATAAAGTGACTTGCTATACTTCAGAGTTTCACAGAAGGTAAACTTGAGTATATGCAAATCGCGCAGTTTTGCGTTAAACATAAGATAAGTGATTTTGACAGCTTCAGTGATCTTTTCTTACTGTGTCAGTGACCTGGCAGACATTGAGCAGTAACTCATTGCTTTTATCTGGTATACAGTAAATACACTTCAAAAGAAAAGCAACCCATTTCTAATGAGCTCAAAATGTAGTTTGTTCAGTGATTGCAGCTTTGGAGAAAATTAATCGCACCACAGATGACTCGGACCAACTTTGAGGAACGTTAAAACAAAAAGCCATAAAATGATCACCAACGCTCCCTGGAATGACAAGTATTATCAACAAAAATTAATCAGCCGCATCTTTTCATGAACTCAATTAATAATGTGCAACAACAGGGTCTTTTTTTCTCGGGATGAAAATTAATTAGCAGTGGGAAGGTCACTCCGAGACGCTGACATCACTCATCAGAATGGTGTGGCAGTTCTAATTATTTGTCTTCCAGGCTTGGGTGATCAAAAATTATTGCAATACCTGAGCAACATTTAGAAAAAGCCGTGTTTTAAACCCGTTTAATTAGACGTAGCTATTTGATTAATGCCATGTAAGCATTCCAGTTCAGCCTCTTATCAGGGTTCTGACAAGTTTGGTGGTCACTGTTCTGTGAAAGACGTTTCATTGACGCTAACCGACTGTTTAGTATCTAATTCACTCATTTCGCAACAATTAAAAAGCTATTTGCTAGGAGAGTACTTGTTGATATCGATAAAGATGTTAGGAAGTTTGACAAACCACCCAGTGTCACAGAGTTCTGCTATATGCATTCCAGGATCGCTACAAGGGATCACAAATGCTGAATGTTTATTCAGTCATATGTGCCTCTCCTATAGATTTGCTTTAGAGTGCAGAGAATCCCACCATAAACCCATTTGACCTCCTGATATTTTTAGGTAATATTTTAATAACTTAACTTCATTTACATGTTCTTTGTCATGCAGGTAAACAAATATTTCATCCTTTCTTAGTGTTTTATTTTCATTGCCTTTTATTTAAAAAAAAATGCTGTTAATTAGTTATTATTAGTACTTGAGTTACGTAATCAGATTACTTTTTTCAAGTAACACATTACTTTTAAATTTACAACAAAATATCAGTTTAAAAAAAAAAAAACGTTACGTTGTTTTCCCATGCATCTCCTCACGTTGAGAGAAATCGGGAGTTGTTGTGTCTGAACATGATGATTATTGTAGTTCTATACTAATTGTGAGCATTTACTAATCTCACTCGCACAAAAACAGATTCAGTTTTCCTCCAAATTAATAAAACCATTGAAATGCAAAATCGGAAATACTATACAAACCTCCATTAATTAAATGTAAAAAATATATATATTTGTATGCATTTAATCTCACTTTATACTTGTTGCTGATCTTTGATAATTCAGTTAAACCATAAGTAAAATGACTTTATAATTTTAGTTTTTATTGGTGAAAGGTTTGTTTTGAGCTCTACTGACATTCATTCTTTTGTCCATTATCGCGCACCATAGTTCAGCAGAAAATGGCTGATACTGCTGCAGGTGACCACGTTTTTCCTCTCTCCTGTTAATTAGGTTGAAAATGTATTTAATTTGAGTTTATCAAGTGTGAAGATTTGTGGGTTATATTAAATGTATAATGTGTAATGTATAATGCATTGGATGTATCATGCAGCCGTGAATAATTATCGATTGACTTTGTCATGTGTAATGCAATAAGTGTTGCTGCTAATGCTAACGTAGCATCTGATAGCACATTGAATTTACCTTTATGGAGAGTGACTTTATTCATGCTGTTTTTCTTTTTTTGCAGTTAATGTCCGCTCTTTTTCTCATTTATTGTATTTGTTACATTGATGTATTCTCAGGTATGTGACTTTCATGTTTTGTTTTTGTTAAAATGTAATTGTTACAGAAAACCCCAGGACAAAAATCGTCGCTGTGCCTCAGCAACAGTGGGACCCGAACCTGAGGATTTCAAGCTTGGGTAGCGTTTGTTTTAAATACCGCCAGGCACATGCTCTTTCCCCCAAACAAACAACACAAATACTGTGTGTATCCTTGCTTGTGATTGTAGCGAATCACATGGAGAAACACACAATCTAAACTGCTGTTCGCTCGCCATTTTAGTTTTTTTTAGTATGGTGTGGGATTGCCCTGTTCTTTTTAAACTACCTGGGGATCTTTTAAACACACACACTGCCAGCAACATTTCAATTCGACCGTTCCTCAGCGCTTGCTGAAGACACTAAAGCTGCCAATTCGGGCGTGTCTTTATCCTTCTGGTTCATGACGTCATCGTCCCCGCGATGTGCATTTAAACAATCGATAATTCCATTGTGCTTCACGAGACAGTCACGCTGAGGCGTTACCCTAGTGTTTCGATGCATCACGAGTTCTCTTGAAAGGGATCTATGTGCATGTTTACTGAGGTCCAAAATGGTTTTAAAGGCAAAAGGTGGTTATGCCAGATATTGATTTGATTTAGTACATAGAAGTTCATTGATAATCTATTTGACGTTAGTTTTGAAAGCATCCTCACTTTACAGCATTTTTAAATTTTTCCTAAATCTTTTCACAGCCCTGTAGCTTTGCAGGAACATTTCTTAAAACGTTGTGGAGATGTTGCTACAGATCTTCTGGATTTAGTCAGTTTTTTCTCTTTTTTCATGTAATCACAGGCAGACTCGATGATGGTGAGATCAGATCTCTGTGTGAAGCACCAGTTGTTGTCAGACTCCTCGTCTCACTGGATTATTACAAATAATGGTAAAATGAATATTTGGAAATGTAAACTGATATTTCCTACTGACACACTATATAAATAACAAAAATATATAAATAACTGGGTTAAAACACTTTTTTTTGGGGAGTGAAAATACTACTATGCCAAAGACTTTTGCACAGTAGTGTGTATATATTGTGATAGAACGGCTGCCTCCCCCTTATTTTCAGCGCCACCCTGTCTCTTAAATCTCCACCCTTCGCCAGGTTTCCCAATTGGACTGGGTGTGTAAAGAGGAGAGGCGCAGAGTCACACCTGAAACTGCTGTCCTGGCTCTGTACAGGAAGGGAGAGCAGAGGGATAATTGTGCCGCCAGAGATGTTTGTCGCCGGACCCATGGTCCGGGATGAAGGAGCACGTGTTACGCAGCTGCCCGGGCCGCCATTCCCGTAGCTTCCGTGACCTAGAGAGGACAAGCCACTGTAATAAAGCTGCGGCGACTCGGACGCGAATATTTAAAAAAAAATATATATATATACACATAGTCATATGAAATTCAATAACAATTCATGAAAATCAGAAAATCTGATTTAAAAACAAAAATTTATATAGTGTATGATTTGACAAATGATTAAAAAAATTATTTACCCATTCATGTCATTATTATTTTTAATTCATGTGCCCTCTTTAATCAAAATAAATTTGAATAAATAAATCTTTTCTCATATGTCTTTTGACATGATGGCAGGACAACCTGTCACCCAAATGAGCTCATAGCAATAGCAAACCACAATTATCAAATCAAGTCCCAGTCTACATTTTTTCTTGTCCGAGAAGCTGTTTCACTTATATATATGTACTTAGGGAAGAAACGACTATTGCAACTTCCGTTTCATGCCGACTTTGATACATAATTTCTAACAAATTTTTAAATAATTTTAATGCAGGACAACCTGTTGAATCCCGCTTGTTCAAATTGAAATGAAATTAACAGTAAGTTCTGAACTCCCAGCAGTCCCAGATCCAACTCCACTGCCGGCTCAAGTTTCCCTTACCATAACCACATCAATTCACATTACCTGCAAATTAGCGAAGTTCTACTTTCAGGCACGCAGTACATTTGATCCAAATAGACTTTAAATGCCATTTCTGTTCCTATTAACCTACGGAGCGGCATGGCAGATATTTCCATGAGGGTGTGTGGATGAAAAACAGGGGGCTAATGGCTTAGTTGTGACAGCGCTTCTCATGATGATTTATGATTCTGTGTTTAACTTGATTACTCCACTGCTGACTCTGAATACTATTTCAATTAGTACACTGAAGGTCACATCGCCAAATCCCTCCATAATCTATTCCTATTAACACTAATGCAGGGAGTATCCATATCTGTTCACCCTTGTTGATTCAAATCATCCCTGTTCCTAACAGGAGGCTTGTTTACCAGTTTACTGCTTTAGACATATCCGAGATGGTAATTTTCAATCCTTAGCATATCATTAGCGCTCTCACTTTTGACACACTACTCGAATGGACATCTCAATAGAGCTCCTTCATATTTTAATACTTAAAAAAAAAAGTCTTATGCACTTACTGATAAAAAAAAGAAGATTTTTATTTTAAAGAATATTTTATAGTTAGCATGACTTTCCCTTTGCATTCCATTTTGCATCTGTAATCTGACATATTTTTCAATGTATATCCAAAACAGCATAATAAAAAAGACTGTAGAAAAAGTAGGAGAAAAACCTAGGAGTTTATTTATATTTATATACAAAAACCTGAGTTCCCAATGTCAGTCAGTCAGTCACTATCAATATCAGTCGTGTGGCTTTATACGGAAGAGCATGTGTACTCCACCTGGGTGGGCCTTGGCCCCCTCATTTACATGTCCGGCCCCCTCAGATTTCCAATTGGTTTTATATATATATATATATATATATATATATATATATATATTAGTATAAAAAATGAGTTGCCCACTCATTTTAAGCTGGGACCCCCCAAAAAAATAAAATTCTGGCTATGCCCCTGACTCGCACATTCAGCTTCTCACTTTGAAGCAAAGCGGTTCTTAAGTGATCGTTGACGAGCGTGTTCTGCGAGTCAAGGGAAGCTTTGTGTCAGTGGTGGTTGCGATAACTTCTTACTTCAACTAAAAGATCGTTTCTGCACGCTACAGGCGTAGTCCTGTGAGCTGTGCTGCAACCTTTCCCCTGTGTCATTCAACACTTGAAAGAGCAAAAAGACAAAACACAGTTATGTGTCTATTTAAAGATGTTGCTTGGCCCCGTTTACAGTCACAATCACTACCTCATGTGTTTGGGCTTAAAGCATGCTTAGTGGTTAAAGCATTTGTTGTTGAGTCACGCACCCACTGCAGGAACATGACCAGCTCTGTGCTGGGTTCGATTCTCCAGTACCTCCAAAGTGGTGGAGTCTCCTCTTTGAGCCCAGCAGAGGGCTGGTGGGTGCAGAGGGCTACGGTGATAGGCATGGTGACCTGAGGATTACACTGGGGGCTAACCTCGACGAACACATTGCAAGGCATACCTAGTAAAGCGTGCTCTCGCTTAAGTGATTCCCGCACAGAGACCAAACGTGGAGGCTGAGCTTGTAGGCTCACTGGGGGAAACACATACTTGTGTAGGCTTCAGGGCCAACTGTGAGCCACGTTTGTACGCACGTTTATTGAATAGGCAGGGTGGCCTGAGGATTACAGTGGGCCAATCTCTATGGGCCTCTCATTCCTCTAGCACACCGCAACCTGTGGAGTTTCCAGATGAGATTACTGTTCCTTCTCATGAGGGACCCAGTGTTTTATTTGGTGGTCCGGGAGGGGGCCGGAGGATGAGCTAGAGTCCTCTGAAGATGAATACTCTGCTGGGTTGCCCTTTTCGGGGATGGTAGCATTGTCGAGTCTGACTTAGAGCTACTGGCCATGATTCCACAGAGTAAGACAAACATTGACAAAGTTTATAATTTCTTTATTGAACACAGAAGAAAGTGATTGCAACTTCACCACCATCGATCACCATGAAATCTGTCCTCTGTCCACAGACGGCTTCAACTGCACAAAGGCAATGCAAATTTCGTACATTTAACAAAGTGCTTTGAGAACAACCTGATGGTTCTTGTCATTGTGGTTAAATGTCTCTTTTTCTATAAGTTTCATTTCCTCTTTCATCCACTTTTGCTTGACCAATTCCCTTGTATGTGCTCGTTTAGATTAGTTAAGTGTTTGTGATTTAGTTAATACAAATTTGTGCACAAAATGTATAAGCTTCTTGCAAGGTTGATTCTGGTCTGTTTATACATCAATGTCAATTTAACAATTGTGACATGGCTACATAGCTACATGCTAAGAAAGTAATATTTCTGTGACCACGAAAAATATTCTTACTGATAGAAATATTTATAATTAATTATAATTAATTAAGATTTATTATTCATATTTCTTTTAGCTAATTTGCTACACGGTAGTGCTGATCCCTCCTCTGGAGGAGGCCCGGGTGGAGAATATTTCGTTCTGTTTTCTGTCTGTTCCACCGCTGGCCCCACACCCAAATTTAAATAAACCCTTGGCACAGATGCACTGGCTCACAGCTTCCCCCCAGTGGGCCTACTCGCACAGACTGTGTAGAGTCAGGGAGGACAATGAGCATGTCTTGCTAGTTTCGCCCTACTGGCCCAACCGGACCAGGTTCCCAGAACTCATGCTCCTCGGGTTAGCCCTTCCCTGGCGCATTCCTCTGATGAAAGACTTGATACTCAGTGACGAGTGATGACACTGATGTCACCTGTGTCCAGACCTCTGGAACTTCCACATGTGGTCTCTGGACAGGGATCACTTTGGCAAGAGCGCCTATGTCTTGAAATGGTACCTGTTCATTGAGTGGAATTATTCTTACCGTGAAGACCTCCAGAGATATCCAAACAGGGCTCTGCTTTCCTTCCTGAAAAAAGGCTTGGAGTGAAGGCTGTCTCCCTCCACCCTCAAAGTGTATGTTACCGCTATTCAAGATGCAGTAGCTGATAAGTCTGTGTTTAAGCACTACCTGATCACCTGGTTTCTAAGGGGCACAAGAAGGTTAAATCTTCAGCGCCCTCACCTCATACCCTATTGGGACCTCTCTCTCGTGCTATCCAAGATTCTCACCATGTTTTTCAGGGACCAGTAGGTGAGCCTGCAAACGCAGGTCCTTGGAGCAGGCAGACCCAAACTTTGCTCTTCTCTGTCCTGTTTGCACTTCACTCCTGTACGTGGACAGAATGCAGATCTTAAGAACCTCAGACTAGCTCTTTGTTTGTTATGGAGTACAGCAGAAAGGAAAGGCTGTCTTCAAGCATAGGTTAGCACTCTGAATAGTAGAAGCCATAATCTTGGCATATCAAGCCCAAGACCAGCCGTGCCTCCTGAGGGTGAGGGTGCACTTTTCCAGGAATGTTGCTTCCTAGCACCTCAAGGTACACCTGGTGGTTATCCCCTCTGCTAGGCTTGCTGCTAATATGTTGTGATACTTACAGGAAACCCATATGTATATTCTTCCATGGTACAGATCACCTCTCGGCAGAACCCTGATAGAACTATTGCCATCTCTGCATTGTATTAACTTCACCCTAACTAGGCTGAATCTACTACAGAAACCTTCCACATATAGCACTGCCCAGTTGGCCAGTCCATACGTGTAAATTCCACTTAACATGGCAGGATGTGGCCTCCGTAGCATTTTCCTTTAGGATATACTCTCCCAGGGTTACCCAAATCTCATTGAATGCGTTGGAAGGAACAGCATTACTTTACTTCCCAGCGTAAAGTCCTGTCCCATCCAACGCCCCAACAGGTGTGGTGGATCAGGTGGCTTTCACCAGTGGCGTAGCCACGGGGGGGCCTGGGCCCCCTCATTTACATGTGCGGCCCCCTCAGATTTTCAATTGTTTAAAATCGCGACTGTGAAAACTAAAGAGAAAACACATATCGCCTGCCGCACAAGATGATCGCAAGGAGGTTAAGGCGATGGACTAGAAATCCATTGGGGTTTCCCCACGCAGGTTTGAATCCTGCCGATTACGTTATGCTCAGGCCCCCTCATTTTAAGCTGGGCCCTCTCAAAAATAAAATTCTGGCTACGCCCCTGGCTTTCACAAGGCGCTGGAAGGATCGGATTTGGTAGGGATCCCAATTTTTCAGTTCAGTTCTGACGTAACGTTGAACGTGACTATTGATAGGGAATGTATAGGTTATTATTGTATCACTGCTGAGCGAAAACCTGAATGTGCAAGTAAAGATGTGCATCAGCTCATTTAGTATACATTCGAAGATGATTGGGCTCTCAGGTGAGATCCTATTTCATCAGTTAAGTTCTGATGTAACGTCCAGCAGGAGCGAACAGGTTACAGTAGTTTCATATCTTGTTTTCTTAAAAGGACAGTTCACCCCAAAATTTAAATAATCATCATTTTGGAGATGTTCTGTATTTTTTATCTGTGTGTGTAATTTGTATAATTGGATGCATTAACTAACTAATGGTTTGAATTGCTGTTCCAGGTTATTGCGGACAAAGTTTTTTTTGTGTGTCTTTTTTTGGGGCTTGACAACATGGACATACAGAAAAGAGGTTTCAAAACTTTATTCAAAATTTCAGCCTTTTTAAACCATAGAAAAAAATTACAGCATTTGGGTTTGGAACATTGAATAAATAATGACAAGTATATTCGTTTTTGGCTGCACTATTCTCTTAGGGATGAGAGTGCTCTAAAGAGTGTTGTTCCCAAGCAGTTTGTTTGATACAAAGTTCCCCACTGCAGTTTAGCGATCCCTTAGTTGCCCATCATGTGGAAAAGCCACTTTTTAGAAAGTAAGATGAAAGTGCTGACATTGACACGGGATGACAGAGCCCCATTGAGGTATAGGTGAACCACTTTGGCAAAGTGACATCAATTTTCAAGATGATTTACTCTAACCATAACGCTCTTCTGGAGAAGGGGCAAAATTTCCAAAGTCTGATTTACCCCCACTGACAGTTGCACAACTCCTGCAACAATGTTTCCAAGGCTACTAGCGAATGACGAGTGGTCATGTCTGTAGAACCGTCCCCATTGCTTTGATTTATGGGCGGGGGATCCAATAAAAATGGCAATCAAATCAGCCCAGCCACTTTACAGGTAGTAGGCTGTCTGATTAAGTTGTCGAAGGCATGGCTAGGGTTCAGAATGATTATTCCGCGGAACCGAAAAGGGGTCCATTCCCACTGCCAACAAGGACACCATTCATCTCCTGCTGTGTTCTTACCACTCTGTGATACATATCCAAAATAACTGCACATCTACTGCTCACGTCCCTTTACTGAAGGTTATTTGTTGTCTGAAGGACTCCTCTTGTCAAGATATGATGAATACCATGTACACAGACAGGGGAGCATCAAAACCCGGATTAGCCGGAAAACTCACTGATCTGTGAATAACCTAAAAAAGAGGAGCCGAAGATTAGCGACGATGCTTTTAAGAATGATCCATCAAACTCAACTACCAGAGCAGTGCGAATGAATCATCCGCCTTGATTTTTGAACCTGCTTTCTGCTACTCCAGCACTGTCGAGTAGCGTAGAGAATCTGTGGTAGAATGTTATTAAATAAGTGCTATTAATTTCCACCCAGATCATTTCTTATCTGGCCTTCAGAATGAATTATTCACACAATGATGTCACAGATTGCTGAATTAATCTTGAGTCTTTTGTATTCAACCATGTTGACCAGAAAGCCTAAAGCGATGTCAATGATTTAGCCCCTTGTGAAAAAGAACAGTTAATGGAGAAAGGAAAATCTCTTAAGAGTATGTGTGACTTATTTTCTCTCATTCGCAATACAATAGAAGTAATTGCTACATGTTAACCTTCGGGAAAACGAAGGACAGTAGTATGAATAAAAGGGCATTTCCCAAAGCATGTGGGCTATTTTTTACCCTCAGAAGTATGCTAACGCTACACGTCTGTATGGTTTCCTGTCTTAATGCCCCTGCGGTATTCAACGATCACATGGCTGAATTAACGCCATTGTCTCAAGATTTGCATTGGGGAAACTGTGGAGGTTGGTGTGCTGTTATGGCAAGCCTGCTTTCTTCTTGGTCCAGTGGGATGCAGGCAACAGGTAAAATAATCAATTTGAAATGTTTTTGCTGCTCTTAAGAAATGACAGTATAGTTTCAGCCTGTTTACCGCCTGTTTTAGGAAATCCATTGCAGGAAGTGCATTGGATCAAAGTCCGGGCAGCTGGTTTAGCCGTTAGTGTGTGTGATAAGTCAAATGAAATCACCCTCATTGTTACATTGGAGTGACTTGTCTCAGTGTCTGACAGGAAAAAAGCAGGAAGAGGAAAATGGAGCTGATAGTTGGAGTTGCCTGAGTAATAAAAAAGGCCATGGGCAGCCCTCCAACTTTGAAACAGAACAATCGAGTAGAGAAGCTTTTGTGATAGCAACACAATCACCCTCAAGAAATAATAGTCCTGTATGCAGAACAGGCACAGGCACATTTTTCTAGACATAAATCTAACCAGGGACCATAAGCATGGCAATTATAACAGAGCTTGGCTGTGGTCTTTTTTATTTTTTATTCCTTGGCAGTAATGTTTTTGTTTGTATAAAACAAAAAAAACCTGACAACTTCATATCTTGCATTCGTAAAAGGAATAATTTAACAAAAATTATCTGTCCGTACATTGAAAGTAAACAGTGTCCAAAGTTGTTTTGAAAATATTCTTTAGTCAAAATCTTCAGCAAAAATATATTATTTAGTTTAGACAGACAAAAGAATATTATATAGGTTTGGAGAAACATGTTTTTATTGTAAATAATTTAAATAATGTAATTTAAATGTAATTACATTTAATGTCCATTTAAAATCTTTCTTTCGAATTTTTTTTTTCTTTCTCCAGTTTAAGCATTTGTCTTGTTTAAGTCACCAACGATTCAAATTACAGACTTTTTTCTTTTCTTTTTCACATTGATGTTGCAATGTCTTGAAACTTAATTTGGCCAAAAACGTATAATTCTATGTTCTACATTTACTGTCAAGACATTGCTATTCTTTAAGTAGACAGGGGAATTCTTTAGGTACTCATTGAGTCTGTCTAAATAGCATGCATGACACAGGAAATAACTATTCATTGATTTCTGTTTCCAGAAAGATCAATTTTATTCTTCCTTTGTTTTCCAAGTACAATGCTCCAAAGCTTCTTGCAGCTGGATATATCCTGTACACCAAAGAAGAAAAGAGGCTATTAATCAAATGGTGTTGGTGCAAGCACATTGTTTTGTCCTGCACAATAGAGACAACCTAAAGTGCTCTTGTTACGCTACTAGTCACACATATTTTGTAGCTAAAGAAACATAGATCACTGGACATATGGATGGGTGCCTGGCTGAAACAAATTCACTCTGATTGAAATATTTTAAGATATGACGTTTCTCTGTAAGCATTTTTTTTTCCGTGGCACAACACACTTGCATCCATTTTTATTACTTATTTTTAGAACTCAGATATTTAGTTTAACTAAATTATTTAACTTGCTTAAAGGCACAATATATTCACTAAGCATATTGCAACAGTACTTTTGACATTATAAATAGTTTTCAGATCCATTCTAAAGTGAGGTTGCTTACAGCAGCTTATAGAATGTACTATGAGCCCTGCATTTGCTTTTATTTCTCCTGTATATTTATTCTTAATTTTATTCCCATCACTTATTTTTCCACTGCGAAAGTAGCATCACAGGGACTATGGATGTCCTTTCCCCCGTCCAGCGCAGTGACAGGGAGCAAAAGTGATACCTCAGGCTTTATCTTGCATCTGCCTGTTTAAGATTCATAGAAAAGGCTATCTGCCCTAATCAATATCTTCTAGAAATTTAAGTTGCATAATGCATCGCCTTCACTGGCATGATTTAAAACATCAGCACAAAGTATTCTTAATTTTATTGCCTGCTGTAAATTAAAATTAATGATGCTGACATCCACAATTAACAATGAAAAATGCAGATTCCTATAATTACTTTAGCCATAATATTGTTTTTCAACAAAGACTCAAGGTGCCGCAGCCCGGCTCCTCAACATTCAGCAGAACACAAAGAGACAGCTTCATTACATTTTATTTGCCATAGGAAACAAAAAGAAAAAAAGCTTTTTATTTGCTATATAAAAAAAGAAAAAAAGAACGCTAACAAAAATCCTCAGCTCATTTGGGATTCTTTCGCCATGCATAATTAAGCAAATTTGATTGGAATTAAGCATGACTTCTTTGGTTGAGTTTTAATGAATGCAAATCAGGCATCTACATCCCTAAGATTAATTTCAGCCAATTAAAAAACAAAGCTTATTGGAAAGTGTAAAAGTGTTCAAAGCTGGGTTGCAAAGCATTTTTCTCTTCTCGTCTCATCCTCATAACTTACACTCAGGAGATTTTCCCCCTCTCAACTTTGATCATTAGCGTAGAGATGCTAGCAAGCCCTCTGAATTCAAATAATGTAGAAAAGCGCAAAACTCGGACCGCAAAGTCACTCCTGCAACTACGAACAACTTTGTTCTGTCTCACACCCTCTTGATGCATTCGTTAGTCGCCTGTTGGATTACAGTATAGCCAAGGATAAGTAGTACTTTATTGAGAGATGACTACACAATGGCGAATTTCAAGGGCCATATAAAGTAGTATAGAGTATAAACCTATTAACATTTAGGATGATACAAGATCATAATGTCGAGATATATATGTGTGTATGTGTCTATTTTATTTATATATATATATATATATATATATGTATGTATATATATATATATGTATGTATGTATGTATGTATGTATTTTGACCTTTCTCAGTAAGTGTTTTATTTTCATTGCCTTTTATTTATTATTTTATTTAAATTCCTCTCCTGTCCTCATGTTTTAGAAATTAGGAGTCGTTGTGTGCGAACATGATGATTATTGTAGCTTGATTGTTTTTTTTTAATTGCAAAAAAGTTATATTTTTAGGCAAACGTAAAGACCCTTTTACACCAATATTTAATTAACAAGGCTGAAGGAAATGCAGATCGAATTCATGGTGTCCAGTAGAGCTCTGAACAAACCTTTCAACTGTTGTAATTGTGGATTGCAGAAAGAAAGTTTAAAATGTACTTCACCAATAAAAACTAAAAATATAAAGTCAGACCAGCAGCAAGTGCATTGATCAACAAAGTGAGATTAAATGCATAAAAATATTTGTTTTATTTAAAATATTTTATCAATGGAAGTTTGTGTAGTATTCCGATTTTATTCATTTTAAGGAAAATTGAATCTTTTTTTGTGCGAGTGAGATTAGTAATTGCTCACAATTAGAATTATTTGTTGTTTTTTATGAATGCAAAAACCTGCTGCAATTCACTCATGAACCTGAGTTTGGAAATATCTGTGACAGTGTACAGGAAGTTTATATGTTTAAAACATATTGAGTGTGTGCATGTATGTGTGTGAGTGTGTGTGTACACATATTATATAATACAAAATGTTTGTACAAACCTACCTCCAAAGGTACCTTAAAAGAAATGTGCATGTGTACTGTGGTCAAAAACAGTTTTAAAGGCAAAAGGTGGTCACGCCAAATACTGATTTGAAGTTAATTGATAAAATCTATTTGACAACTTTTCACAGCACTGTAGCTTTGCAGGAACGTTTCTTAAAATGTCTTGGAGATGTTTTCACAGATCTTCTGGATTTAGTCTGTCAATTTTTTCTGTTTTCTCATGTAATCACAGGCAGACTCTGCGATGGTGAGATCAGATCTCTGTGTGAAGCACTGACTGTTTCAAACTCCTTGTCTTAGTGGATTATTACAAATAATGTTAAAATTAATGTTTGGAAATGTAAACTGATATTTCCTAGTGATACATTACAGCAAAAGATATAAATAACTTGCTTAAAACCCTTTTTTGGGGGGTGAAAATACTACTATGCCTAAAACTTTGAATATGTATATGAGCTTGCCCCCTTTTTCTTATTTGTTTTTCATATTTGTGACACTTAAATGTTTTAGATCATCAAACAAATTTAAATATTAATAAAAGATAACACAAGTAAACACACAATGAAGGTTGTTATTATTAATGGAAAACAAAATCCAAACCTACAGGGCCCTGTGTAAAAATTGTTAAAACATAACTTGTTAACTTAAAACATAACAGTGGTTTATCACACCTGAGTTCAATTTATCTAGCCACACCAAGGCCTGATTACTACCACACCTGTTCTCAATCAAGAAAACACTTAAATAGGACCTGCCTGACAAAGTAGACCAAAAGATCTTCAAAAGCTAGACATCACGTGGAAATCCAAAGAAATTCAGGAACAAATGAGAAAGAAAGTAGTAGAGATCTCTCAGTCTAGAAAATGTTATAAAGCCATTTCTAAAGCTTTGGGACTCCAGTGAACCACTGTGAGAGCCATTATCTACAAATGGTGAAAACATCGAACATACCAGAAGTGGCCGACAAACCAAAATGACCCCAAGAGCACAGCAATGACTTATCCAAGAAGTCACAAAAGACCACACAGCAACATCCAAATAACTACAGGCCTCACTTTCCTCAGTTAAGGTCAGTGTTCATGACTCCACCATAAGAAAATGACTGGGCACAAATGGCCTGCATGGGAGAGTTCCAAGACAAAAACCATTGCTGAGGAAAAACAACATTAAGGCTTGTCTTATTTTTGCCAGAAAACATATTGATGATCCCTAAGACTTTTGGGAAAATACTTTGTGGACCGATGAGACAAAAGTTGAACTTTTTGGAAGGTGTGTGTCCCATTACATCTGGCGTAAAAGTAACACAGCATTTCAGACAGTACAACAGTAAATATGGTGGTGGTAGTGTGATAGTCGGGGCTGTGTTGCTGCTTCAGGACCTGGAAGACTTGTTGGGATAAATGGTGAATGAATTCAATATGAATTCTGCTGACGGCCAAAAAATCCTGAAGGAGAATGTTAAGCCATCTGTTTGTATCCTCAAGCTGAAGCGATCTTGGGTTCTGCAGCAGGACATTGATTTAGAACACACCAGCAAGTCCAACTTTGAATGGCTGAAGAAAAACAAAATAAAGACTTTAGATTGGCCTAGTCAAAGTCCTGACCTTAATCGTATTGAGATGGCATGACCTTTAAACCCTCCAATGTGGCTGAATTACAACAATTCTGCAAAGATGATGTGGCCAGAATTCCTCCACACTGCTGTAAAAGACTCATTGTAAGTTTTTGCAAATCTCTGATTGCAGTTGTTGCTGCTAAGGGTGGCTAAACCAGTTATTAGGTTCAGGGGGCAACTTTTTCACACAGGACCATATAGGTTTGGATATTGTTTTCCTTAATAATAACAACCTTCATTTAAAAACTGCATTTTAAAAACTTTATCTATCTATCTATCTATCTTGGAGACCTTCAAAATCCTTAAACCTTTTACATTTATTTTACTTATCTATCTATATAGAGGGAGAGAGAAATAATATTTTAATCAATGTACATATACATACGGTAATTAATCATTTGATGGCAGATTGATGGGACAGAAATAAATTTTTTATGAATGCTTTGCTCAGAAATTCTATATTTGTCTCAAGGTACAATGTATGTTGCTTAATTTCTCAAACAGAACTAACTTGCATAAATCACGATCAATGCATAACTGAGACACACTGCTGGGAATAAGTGGGTGATATTGGCCATTCTTTGAGGACAATGTGTATTTCAAGTGTATTTGAAATTTGTTTTCTTCTCTAACCACTCTTCATTTGGACCCTTCTCATAGCTCTCTATTTATATTGCTTGAACTTCAAAAATGCACTTAACTCTTGGCAGTCTATCTCCTATAACCATTTTCTGCTCAAGCGTTTGTTTCACTGCCTGGTTACTGCCAAAGCAGTTTCACGTTCCTGTTCTCTCCCCTGGGTGACTCTTTTGAAGCACTTAATCTTTTAAAATTTTTACACACCTGCTAATGTTTCCCTATTTCCCATGTAGCCACTTAATAATTGAGGAAGTGGAGAGGATCTTTCACTCAGCGCAGAAGAACGCTCCTTCCAACTCCCCACAAGAAAACTCTGGTAAAACCTGATTATTTTAAACACTAATGATTTAAGGCAAGCAGGCACCTTCGCCTCTCGGGGCTGCGAAATGCTAATCCCCATCTTCCCCCCTCCCTCCCAGCATGGCATTCGAAGAGTGTGTACATCGATTTGATCTCTCACATCAAAAGACAAACACTGATGCAAGTCAGCAGTTCCTCTGTCAATGTCATTCCTTGATGTGATTCTTTCCATGCACATCTTTATGGAGCCGAAGGATCGAGCTTTAAGCAATCACAACTATTGGCATTTTAAAAAAAAGTAGATTCATGGGTGTGGAGAGCAGAGTGTTCTGTTGAACCTACCAGCTTGGATGGAGATGCTCTGTGCTAGGATAGCGCTAATCCCATTGTCTTTACCTGTTATATGTTTCATTAACGTTGTCTTTCAGGATCAGCCTCCTGCAGTGCGGGGGAATAAGTTTGAATATATGCACACTAAACAAAGAATTCAATGCAAGGTTCAAAGCAGCCTGCAAAAGGCCTTTATGTGTGCCTTAATCATGCTAAAACACAAGCTGGTATGCTGGGTGCGTCGCGCTCCCCTTGCTTTGCTGGGTGACAGAAAGAATTAATATTTGGCCTCTGATGCTTTTTTTTGAAGGAATAAAGAAAGTAAAGAGAAGCATTATCTATTCAAGTAGCGCAGGGAATAACGTACGCCAGGCTCCCTCTGTTCAAGCTGCTGCGTCTCATTTTGTCTAGAGAAGATCAGAGAGCTGAGGACTCGCCACTGCTGAGCGCAGAGTGGGAAATGAGACTGAACTTAGAGTTTCGAATCCTCTGGGAGAGTTTTGTAGGGGTAACTAGACTTTTGAGTGTATTTGCATCAGAACTGGAAAGTTATACGCGAGCATGCAAATAATGAAACAAGGGAGCTGGATTCACCCATTGGTATATGTTTTAGAGGGGATTTTAAGAGTGTATTAAATGTACAAAATATGAAGGTTAGACTTTTGATATTTTACTAACTAGAAGTAACTTTGCAGCTACTTAATTAAGGTTAAGTGTTAAGGTTAGTGTTTTATGTATGGTAATAGCACAAAACACACCAAATGCCTTATGAAGGGATTATAGAACAATGTTGGGAAATAAGTTAATTAAAATTGTGATGCTGCTAATAACCCCCATTTTTTAAAAGGCTGTCTCATTTAGCTGTTTTTTCTGTAGCTTTTCCAGTAACAAGATATTGTTTTTAAATGGCATGTCTAAACTGAGGGATTATTCAAACATGCTCAGCTGATCGGTCCTCTCTATTTTTCCTCATAGCACTGGAAAGTTAGGTGATTTTCTATGAATCAGTTCATCCTAAATAAATCTTTAGAATTCATTCTAAATTCATATAATTGTTTAAAATTATTAGAGTAAAAAACTATTCACTGTTTCAAGTTTACAATTTTGTTTTAGTTTTTTTAGATCATGGTGTTTTGTTGTAATTAGTATAGATTTACTTCTGTCATGACAACTCTTTTTGTCATGGTAATGGATATGACCATGTTGATATATATTTGGTCTTTTCAGAATAGAGCTGCTACACTGCTGCTGCTTTGGCAGTACGGGACTTACTACTGCCAATACACACACAACACATTGCTGTGAGCAAGTAAGATATGCTGCTGCTGTACAATATAGCATACATGAATTACCTCCAGCAGATCTATACTGGTTCTTAAAGTGCTAAGGCAAAAGCTAACCAGTTATTTGAAAGTTAAGCACACAAGCTCAGGAACCAGAGAATGTGCCTAGAGAATGATATGATTGCAAGCATTTTAGTTAATGGCTTCCTCCATCTAAAGTTTCATTACAGAACTCAATTCTCAATTAGTAACACAAATTGTATAAAATATCATATTGCTTGCCATATGCATAGAAGAAATGTAATATTTGAAGTGAATGCTATCTTTAATTGTTTCTACGGGAGCAATCAACTTTTTAAGCAAAGGAATCTAGAATATAGGTTGTATATGGACTTGCACTCAAGAACAAATCTCAAAAAGTATTGCAATCGAGAAATGTAAAAAGATGAGCTGTTAACACAGCTCAATGCAACAACTGACAAAACGGCAACAACATTTTAAACTAAAGTCAGCAGATGGTGAAATAATAATCCCAAAATGTATTCCTGCTGCAATGTGTTTCAATAAGGATGCTGGTGCGGAGGCACGAGGAGACCTGGAATACAACTGAAAGTACTTTATTTAACAAACACTTTTAACACTTTTTGTGCAAAACTCAGGATAAACTTGAAACAGGGAACATGGAACACTGGAGACATCCACACACGACATAACGTTAAAGACAAGGGAACACAGGAGGGTATAAATACACACTGGGCAGATGGTAAACAGCTGACAAGACTTTGGATCGTGATTAGACAAAAAGGACCTAGAAGATACATAAAGGGAACAACACAGGACATTTTTGAGTCATTTCTGACCGGCTCCATATTCAAAAAGTCCTTTTAGGCGACTTCACCTGGTCAGATGTTCTGTTTCAATAAGGATGCTGGTGTGCGATGCAGAGGCATGAGGAGACGAAGAGTACAACTGAAAATACTAACGAAAACAAAATGGCACCCCCTTTAGGTACAAACTTTGAATAGGGAACATGGAACACGGGAGACATCCACACATGACATAACGTTAACATCCAACAAAGACAAGGGAACACAGGAGGGTATTAATACACACGGGGCAGATGGGAAACAGCTGACAAGACTTTGGATCGCAATTAGACACAAACGGGGACGTGCAGGACCTAGAAGATACATAAAGGGAACTGGAAGGGAACAGGACAAGCCCGTGACACAATGCATACTGCATGGAACTCAAAAATTAAACATTTTAGCATTTTTTTCTTTTAACTAGTTGGAACAATATTTGGGGGAATTCTATTAGTTAATATGTTTCAAGTAATTCACATTTCTTATTTGTGACTCCAAAAGTCCCATAAACTGGAAAACTATAATTATTTATTAGTATAATAAAAAAGAGTCACTTGACTCTAGTTTCAGTTTCAAAGGAGCTTTCCCACCTTTGGTAGAGAAAGGTGCACTAAAATGGAGGTTGATTTGTTCACTTTAAATCACCCATTTTTATTTTTTTTATATCCATGGTGAACACGCTTTTTCCTTAATGCCTCAGGCTTGGTATCCTATTAGACAAAGCATCATTACTAGGCCTTATGTTTCACTTTATGCACCAGAGACTATACATTCAAGTCCACCAGAGCAAACCCCGGCCTTTGAAAACACTTGAACCATGTCGATATGAAACCACGATGCTCATACATTTGTAACAGTACAGTTGCAGATCTTCTATTGGTGCAAAACGTTCTTTCCACATCACCAGGGAAACTATGTGTCCCTTTTATTTCTGTGCATAATGACATAACAGATGCTTATTATTCAGATGGAGAAATCAGTGAAAGGCTATTGAGTCCGTTTGTTTAAGGCTTCAGTAAAAGCGGAATAATTTGCAGTCTTTGAGAATCAACACAATCAGCAGTGGCTTTAATAGCATTTTAATTAATCTTCCTCAAATTGCGTGCAAGCGTTTAAAAAGAGCCCGCTTGCCACTGGATCTTCTGGGTGTTTTATTGTGTGCATGAGAGATGCAGCTATGTGATGGGAAACCCAGGGGACATGCAAGAGGACAATGCTGGCTCTCTGGAGGATTTGATGCTGCCGAACTGAATGTGAATGCATAAAAGAAAACTCGGCAGCAGTGGGATATAAGGCACAACATGGCTTGTGTGTCTTTTGTACACAGGGAGGAAAAAAAATCTACACAGAATATGTCCGCATTTTTGGTTTAATCTTAAATAGGTACTTATTTAGTATCCTTGAGTGATTTCCCTTCTAGATACATGCTAGTTAGAAATGTTATTCAGGTTTTTATATGCACCACAGAGAGAAAAGTTACCGGAATGTTTTTATGAGATAGAAAGAAAAATATGCTTTCTAGTCTGCACTAAATAAAAGCAGATACATGCAACGTGAGCGCCCACCATATGCTCTGTTTCGGCCCAGGCTACACCCCTCCATTTGCTGCTTGCCTGCTTTTCCTGTTTGGTCTGTTCGCTTTAGTTTGTCCCTTATCTTTTCATCAGTCATTCCTCCTGCTTGTACAGCGCTTGGCTCTGCCTCGTGTTGTTTGGCACCCTTTCTTTTCTACCCCCTCTTTCTGTGAAAGACACTTTGTCCTCCTGTGCTAAAGTTTAGAAGCAAGGGAGAAATGTCTTGGCAACACTTTCTAGGTTTGCTGCCGTTACACCTGGATGTGTTCAAGACGTCATCTTCAGGGAGATCTTCACCCCTGGACAAATGGAGTTGCCTTTTGTTTATTATGTACCAAATGATAGATTTGAAAATATTATGAAAACATTGTACAAATATAATTTATTTATAATGTGTAATTACTTACTATATGCCTTGTTCAGGAGAGTTGACTGAATGAGTTGACCACTTTTTTTTTCTATTATTATTATTTTTTACTACATATTGATAAATATAATTTTTTAATTTTTAAAAAATAAAATAAATGCATATAATATTTAATTACATGGGATTGCTTGCTAGATGCATGTTATAACCGCTATTCAGAAGAGTTGACTGAATGACAGTTTTCCATATTATTTTGATAAAGTATTATGGGGAAAACATTTATTTTGATGTAATATTTTTAAAAACTTCCTTAATATATTACAGAAGAAATTATTATATATTAAATTATAGGCCTCGTAATTGGCTAAAGGAGGCTTTTAATATTATTTTATTGATTTTACCCTTTTCATTGTGTCTTTTACTGAATACAGTACTGAATACAGTACTGTTTTGATTAACATTTACTTTGTTTTGGTTTTCTTTCAGTATTTAATAGCTTTTTAATGATCCTGTCCTTTGTTTTTCCCTTTAAGGAGGTTACTTGAGAAAGTCAAAAGTGTATCTGCGTTTTCCATCTTCAATCCCTGTAGATGTCACTGTTGCTTGGCACAGCTGAACAACAACTGAAGCTCAAAAGGAAAGGTAATTAGTTCCTGCATTATCTTATATTCATACATACAGTTACAATTTCACAAAATAATGTTGATTGCTCAAATAACTCATATATATACTACGCTAGGGTTCCCTGCATAGCATAAAAACAAGCAACTAGTGTTCTCTCAGAATGACCTGCATGAACAACTTGAATCCTCTGAACATACATCAGGAGATATTTTATATTCATAATATCAGTTTATTTGTGCAAGGACTGATGATTTGTGCAAGGATGATGGTAATTGAATTTCTTGATATGTGTGTTTCGGGAAATGATTACAGGCTGTAATTAAGGGTGGGGCTCTGAAACGAGATATATTAATTTGCTCTCTACTACACATTTGTTTGTGCCATTTAATTCTGAAGTCCACATACACACACACACAGTGCAGGGAACATGTTTGAATCAACTCTAAATCATATTTATCGCTAGAAACACACATCCAGATGGCAGACTCTTAACTGAGCTTGGATTAATGGGAGGACGGGCAAGAACTGCATCAAACTCCTCTTAAGGATCTTTGAAGAACAACATCGCTAATCGCTCATAAGGACACTGTAGAACATGTTTGCTGGGTTAAAATAAATAAATGATGCTTTGTTTGGAAACACATTTCTAGCTTCAGCTGACATTTCTGATAGATATCCATAGACCAATATGTATGTGCAGTGAAATGGAGATGGCCTGGCCCACATAAGCCCTTAGTTAGGATTCTGTTTAAGTGTTAAAATCAATTCCAAGGAAATAATGTGGAAACCTTTGTGTAAGCACTTTTTACACTCTTAATTCTCCCTTGTTAAATTAGCCTCACTGTTGGAATGATGGGACAACCAATGAAGAAGAAACTTGAGTGTGCTGAACATTTGACACTTTGTGTTCTCAGTTTTACCAGGTAGTCTCTTAAATATCTTAATTATGAAATAAATTATACATTTTATTATAATGTTTCAAAGGCTATTAATACATATCTGATTTATTTACAGTACTTTGAAATCATCACGAATGTTGTGCAAAGTTTGACTATCTACAGTATATCTACTCATTGTGAATTCATGAATTTATTGGGTTCTCCAACTGGGAGCAGCAGTTTTTATCTAAGAGAGATGTATCATTATGCACTGATAATTCCACATAGAAAACGTGGCTGGCAGTGTTTGCTTTGCCTTCGTGAGGATTTCTGTATGCTACCCCAGTTGATTTCCACATCTAAAAGGACAGGGCATCTCATTTCTTGTCACTGTCTCCCAAATTCCTAAAGGTACAATTAGCATTTTGTCTGACAAAATGTTGAAAGGTTCATAGATTGATATTTGCAAAAATGCAGCAAGATGCTCTTTTTTTCCAGAATGCAAATTTTGACATTTATTAACTTTTATTCCAGATCTGTTTATGGATTGTAAAAGTCTGCATACATTTAACGAGAATCAAGCGAAATTACAATGTTTACACAGTTGCTGTCCGACGCATAAAGTGCGTAATTTATTGTGGAGGCAATGAAATTTTTACTGTCCTTGATTTATGTCTTCTATGGCATTTCTAATGAGAGGGAGCGGTGTTTCATTGAAGAACAGTGCAGGAAACTACATTCATTGCAGACCTTTTTTTTCTCAGGGGTGCTTTCCCCTTGTGAAATAATGTCAGCACTTTCCCACCTTCAAAGTCCTTTTGTTTTTCTCAATCTATTAACAATTCTAATTGTACAGCACTTGTTAAGTAAGCATGGTAAATAAGGCAGGAAACGCATTATTTCCCTTTAGTGCAGATTAAAGGTAGCACTGCACAATGTTGAAACACATTAGTGAACACTAAAGACACAAAAAGAAATGCACACTGTTTTGCTTAGCAGTGCGGTGAGCTTCCTGACGTTTAAGTGTCATTTCTGTGGGAATCAACTACCTCATTTCGTCCACATATCTGTTAATGAACATACCCGTGCTCTGGAATCTTCAAAAGGGATGCAATCACTTTAAATTTGATTAAAGTGATACATATTAGGCTGGCTGTTTTCTTTGGGCATTTCAGCTAATTAAATAGCTTTGTATGGCATCGACTGCCTTTCTTAGACACAACACCCCGGTTCAACTTTGCTGGTCTGGATGGCCATATCTTAATTGGGGATCATTTCGTAAATGTGGTTCAATTTCCTTTACAAGACAGTTACTGTTAACTGCTATTTTTAAAGCCAATAACAACGTCAAAGCTCGGGATGATTAAAGCAATTAAAGTTTCCCTTTGTTTTCTGAATACAGTGAGATAGGCGGCCGTGTTTGTATAGCATTTATTAAACATTTACTAAATGGAATTGAATCTGTCATCGCAGAACTTTTTCGAGACAATTACTTTTTCGTGTGGCAAGCACGCTTTCGTTCAGGGAATGTTTTGCAGCTTATATCGCTGATTAGCCTTGCGATTTTAATCAAACTTTACCCTTAAATCTACACACAGTGAGAAGAACTTGTGTGTAATTTCAGCACCAGACTTTACCCAATTAGCATACTACATTTTCTCCATTAGATAAACTGCCTTTTGAGATCTGACTGGTTTAATCTGTTTAATGTGCGTGTAAACTATAATCTCTCAATTCTGCAGATTCCCTTAAGGACATTATTCACATACTCTTCATATTTGAAATGCATGATCTAGCACTGCTCTTAAAATCAGAATTAAATGCTGATTAGAAGCTGGGTATTTCACAGAGGTTTTCCTTCCTGGTCAGAGGGAGGGGGTTATGTACAAGTAATCAGCCGCAGACTAGTTTCGCTGCAAGTTTAAAAGTGTTTTATAACCAGGCATGTTGCTCGCATTGCATCACACCGCACCGGTGTCACCCACAGATGTTTCTAATCAGTGGATGTACAGAGAACATTGAAAAAAATAACATTCAAGCAAATGTCAGCTGTAATCATTTTCTTAGACCTCTATGCCACATGCAGTGAATTCTGGGAAGGCTTAGCATCTAACACATCAAAACAAATGAAAATGATCAGAACTCTGGATCATTCCCATCAGTATTCGGGCTATTGTAACGAGCATAAAATGACACCAAGGATTTGGATGCACAATATGTTTCTTTATAGGATGCTAATATATTGAGTAATGCAACCGACGGCTGAATGTTGGGTTCGATATGTACCGCGGATTCTGACTAGAATGAGTCTTTGTGCGGGTTCCTTTTGAAGTCACTTCATTGATTACCTCAACCCTCTAGGAAATGGCTCATGCATCTCATGTACATTATAACAAATGTTCTCTTTGCATTACAATTGAATTGTGATTGTTATGTTCAATCAATGGGAAAGGTCAAAGGATCGCCACTGCCAGCAATTTAATGGAGAAGTCGATGGAGATTCATTTTAATCACTGTGGCTGTTGCCGAATGAGCACAACAGGCCCTGTGAATGGCACGGTAATTACTACTGTTTATACAGGTTTACCTTCCAATTTAGATATCCACAAATCTCTCGCCTGATATAAAAGTCTGTGTGGCTTTAAACAGGGTACCGGGCACCGCAGAGTAATTGTGCAGCTATCAAGCGGCCTCTTTTGAAAAAATGAAATTAGCTCTCTTTTAAAGACTGATATCACCAGAGGGGCAGTATTTTACATACGGTTGGACGTTTTGCCAGCTCAGCTCACAAGACACTCGGCTGGCATCTTTCCAAGTGAATCCTGAGATCTGCAGATATATTTGCAGACAGGATGCACACAGAGAGAGAGAGAGTTGTAAGGCAGGATGGCATCATCATAACAACCGCACAAATGGATCTGAGCATCAGAACAGCTTGACATCTGATAATTATTTCATGGCAGCATATCTGTATAATGCACATAATGAACCGTTGCGTTCCAAGTTTATGCTAGGAAGCTCTCTCCCTATACACACACACACAAAACACTATATATATATATATATATATATATATATATATATATATATATATATATATATATATAGTGATAGAAAAAATACATACATGCATACAGACATCCATACATACTATATAGCTCCACTGTCAGCCAATCACAATGCTCTCATCAGAATACTGATCACCTGCATCTGCAGCTCATTCCATCACTAATCAACTCAGCATATAAGCATACACCTTGAACACTTACATCGTCTCACATCGTCTTTTGAGTAATAGGATTCAATTACCTGTTCATTCCAAGTTTCCGAAGCATATGTACCTTACTCCTGCTTTTCTCCATCATCTTCCAGTTCCTTGTTGTCTCCATCGTCTCCTGTTCCATGTGCCTGCATATCTGAGACTTATCTGTTCTCTCAAAAAGGTATGTGCTCCATCATCCCATTCATCCACAATCTCCAATCCACCTATAACACAAAGACTGTCAGTATTTCTCTATTACTTCATCTACAAACTGCTCTACCTGCCTGCAAAGACTCACCTGCTTATATTCACTTCTCATCTGTGTATTAAAGAAACAACTTTTAGTTTTTAACTCTGTCTTGAGTCTCTGTTCCCTAACAGAAGACCAGACCACACAGTTACAAGATGAGTAACCTGGATCCATTCCAGGAGATTGTGGATGCACTCAAATGAGCACTTACAGGCACCTCTTCCACATTAGTCAACACCTCTCCTTCACCACCAGTAGTCCCCAGTCCCATGGCTGATCCAGCACAATACTCTGATTCATTAAAAGGATTGCAAGAGATGTATTCAATCTTCTGATGGGCCCAGATGATATGGGTTTAAGCTGGTACTACTTTACTCACACCTGTTTGGAATTCATCATTATATCATGTCATTCGTTATGTCATATCATTGTCATGGAAAGGTCTCTGTAAATGATTATGCCCTTCAGTTTAGAACCCTCGCTGCAGCCAGTGAATTTAGTTTAATGCACCCTTGAACAAAATAATTCCAAAAGAATTCTTACTGACCCCCAAACTCTTGCACGCCATTGTATAATGTAACAAAAGCCTTCTATTTCAGATAAAAGCTGTTCTAAAATAAAAGCTGTTCTTTTGAACTTTCTATTCAGAATCCTGAAAATAAATTGTATCCAACTGCTTTCAACATTGATAATGCCAACCATAAGCAATAAGCAACCATTTGTTTTTATTAATGTTTGTTTAAAAAAATTAGTTATTTGAAGCTTTGATAGTGAAATTCCACCAAACAAAGAATGAAAGTGATTTTAGTTAACTTTTATTAAATGTGTCATCTGGGTTTGATTAAAAAAATAATCTTTCTGTTAAAAGTTTTTATCTCTAACTGAAAAATGAGAGCTGTTTGAAATTAAATGCATTAACTGTGTTAAAGAATCTTAAGGTATTCAAAAATGTATTATATTCAATTAATCACCTGTCTTAACCATTAAACTACTATTTTATTGCAAGTATTCATACATAAACTCTTCATAGGAACTTCATTCAGATGCAGCTATACAGACCTTTCAAATTTCAGATTCCATACTTCATATAAGCAATAAAATCTGCATTCTGTTATGAGGTTCCCTCACAATTGTTTATTGACATGCAACATTGCAATCGGGGACTAAAAATATTTGCTTTAATTATGTTTCTGAAGGTCATACCTGATTTGTGCAGGAACTACTTTATGGAAATGAGCCGGCTTGAAGATCTGTAGTTTTATTAGAGCACATTTTGGTCTCTGTTTACTGTCTGATCTCATCTGTAATGTGAACACAACAAAGAGAGCCATAGTTTCGCTTTGTAAAACATTCCGACGGCAGTGAGCTCAGAAAATTCCAGTCTGGGGAGAAACACCATTCTCATTAAGCAAAGAAAGTGTGCTATCATTCTCACAACATCTAATTTAATGACAGTCCCCAACTGCCTGTCATAAAGTTTTCGTTCAGACATCTACTAAATGAGGGGTCTCTAATTGGACATCTCTATGTATTAACCCTGTTCATTGTGTACCTGCAAAATATGTAATTTTGAGCAAAAAGGATAAAAATGGAAAGGAACGATGCTGTCTTTCCCTAATGCAGCTTTTCTGTTTCAGATAGACTAATCTGTAAGGTTCAAGAACATTTTCATCAACAGTATGTAAATGTTTAAAATATATATATATATTCTTGAACCTTACAGATATATATATATATGTGTTCAATATATATATTTGTATGCCTCCTTGATAGCCCTAGAATTTCTATTTTAAACTCTCACTGACCCAGATGGTGGGTAACGTTGAGAGTCGACACTTTTAGCTGATGGTAGAACTGATGGTGACTTTTCTGTCATCTGCCCTCACCATGATGTGTGTGTGTGTGGCGAGGGGCGTCTCCGGATAGATGGGGTCAATGGCATGCGACCTTGAAGAGACAAATATTCAAAATCAATAAGTATTTGTCTCACTCTGCACTCTGTTTGTCTGAGCAGCATTTTAAGCATCATCCTCCCTCCAAAACCGAACAATGTGAGTAAAGAATGTGAGTCAAAAGACCCAAATATTTACTGCATGAAAGTCCTGTTTATTCATCAAACGAGTCGGTGAGCAGATTTGCATTTATGGAATCTGCCAATATGTTGCAATGCAATGACGGCTGTTTCCATTTGGACCAGGTACGCCCATTTTATGCAATTAAAGTTATTTATCTCCCTTTTCAAAGTTCATCAATTATGTTGAAATACTCTTAATGTCCATAAGGGGGATGATGTATGATTGGTGTAATTATTTCTTATTCACCATGCTTTCTAAAGCATATCAATTTTGTTAATACCATGTAATTAAAACATGTCAGTGCACTACAAGTTGCGAGCTGTATTAATGACTGTGAAAATTATTTTAATTAAATAGCCAATTATAGAAAAATCCTAACCATGAGAATTGACATTTAAATGAATTTAATTTAAATTGCTTTTCAACATTGTTTTATCAAAGCCTTATAGGCTGAATAAATTATTATATCAAACAATATACAGTGCCATTGATCATACACGAGTCATATCGTAGTTCTACTTTTAAACACTGATACATTAGCGTTATGGTGATTCATTCAGATGGAGGGAAACTCTGTGCACCCGCTTTATTCGCAGCTGCTTCTCCATTCGTTAGTCTTCTAGTCGGTGTGCTGAGGATTATGAAAGAAAGTATGTACTGTTGTCAGCTTGTTTGATGGTTCATGAATGTCTGATGTTTTCTGTGTGTTCCCTGTAACAAATACCATAAACAAAGTGGAGCGAGTTAGTCATCATCAGCACTGCGATGCCATCAAACCTTTGTGCGTGTGGTCTTGTGATGGGCCTTTCCTCATTAGCGATGTCATGTCATCCCCCAGCAGTCATCATGGGCCTCTGATATCATATAAACACATGGAAGAAACATAAATCTCGTTGACTAACTTCAAGCACTATTTAGAAAGCATTTAAATGTCATTTTCAAAAAAAAAAAGCATTGAAACAAAGAACACCCTTTATGTTCCTTCAGAAGATAATTGAGCATTTTATCCAATGCGATCAAACAGTCAGATTGTTTTAATTTGTGGTAGCATTTATGGTAGCATTTACTGTATGTCATCCATTTTCCTTCCCGATGGATCCTTTTAAAGCGCTAATAGTGTAAATGCCAATGTTGTTAACGCATCGCCATTCTGTAATTACACTTTTTAGAAAGAACATCTTGAATCACGGAAAGGCTCTTGACTGTTTAATAGATGACATTTCTTAATACACATATTACACACATAAAAATATTTACAATAAGGTTCATTTTTTAATATTATACCTTTTTTGTAAATTTTTTTGTTTATGTTTACAAGAATTAACATGGACAAACAATGAAAAATACTTTCAATAATCTTAGTTAACTTCAACACTTACTAACACATTATTAAAATCAAAAGTTGTGATCTGTGAAAATGATTTAATGGACCTGAGCTACCATGAACAAATAATGAACAGTTGTATTTTCATTTACTAGCATAAACATAGATTAATACAGATACTCCTAGTCTTAGACAAAACTGCATGTTTGTACTGTCTTAACTGAAAGCATATCTTAAAATATGTCACTCTCATTGTTTTGTCTCAAGACGCACAGCAGTAATGTTTTTTTTTCCTTTTCTAATGGACATTCATAAAAGGTACTTAAATATACAAATTGACTTGAGGCATAATCCCGTCTTAATTCTGTGAAACAAGTCCATACTGTAACAAATGTATTGCTCATTGTTAGTTAATTTTAGTTAATGCGTTTCCCAACGTTAACTAAAGGGACCTTATTGTAAAGTGTTTTATATAGCAAGAATATATGACTGTGTAATTGAGGTGGACATGCTATTTCTATACTATTGACCTTAAAGTGGACTTCATTAAAGCCGTTTAACATTTCGTTCTCAGCTGTTTCAAGCTGTTCTTTGTTGTGTGTAACCTCTTGATTGTTGTTGGCATGAACTTCTCTCAGGTGGACTGTGTTATCATGTAGCATTCCTCTCAGTCCTGGCTCATTGAATAATGATGCAATGTAGAATAAACATGGTTTCTTTTAAAGCATGAGATTAAGAAATTCTTGCTGGGATGCTTGCATTTACCCAATACATAAAGTTTGCAGACATTGTTAATTTAACCAATAAAACTAATTGAACATTCAAGGTTAGAATGCATTGAACAACTGAGCGTTTCTCTGCATTGTGCATCCTGCTGTTTGTCTATTGAAAGACTGTTGTTCTAATGGGAGCTTGATTCATCAGGCCCACCCAGCTTGTTAAGAGACTCTGAATCGGAGACATCATAGAGGTCCTGTGGCGTTTGTGGATGCCTTTTTGTCTTATCATCATTCTTCTCTAAACGAATGTCTGCAAGCAGTTCTTTGTGTAGAATTTTATGGCCATCATTTGCAGTTAACCCCATGCTAACAGGAAAAAACTATCATGACATTCCTTGTTTTTAATGAAATCTTAATATGATGCATATTTAAGCAAAGGTTAGGAACATAAAGGGCAACTTTGTCTGGCAATGAATTTTAAGCGGATATTGATTTTTACACTACATGCTACCTCTTTGTCTGAATGACAATTCTGAAATGGCATTTTCCTTATCTTAAAGCAGATCAGATCAGACGAACTTGAACTTATAAGTTAACTAGGATGGATAGGTCTTTGACATTGAACATTTCCACATAGTTTTCTCTTTGCTTTAGGAGAGTTCTGTATGTTTGAATCTAATTTATGAAGAAATGCATATCTGAAGTTGCAAATATATCGGCTATTAATCTTTGGGGTCTTTTATTTTTATATCGGGGAGTAACACGTTTTGTTTTGACATCTGTAACACCCACCCACCCTGTCATATTAAAATTTGAGACATATAATATTCGGTTTGTAAATGATTTGTACATAGAAAATAAACATTTACATTTTATTTCCCTGTATATTTTTTATATACTTATCTTCTTTATGCACCTTTGTAAGTTCAGTAAAAGTACTTGGAAAGTGTTACAGCCTCTCTTGTTTGCTTGTTTGTCTGTTTTGTACACACACACACACACACACACATCAACTTAAATGAGAACCTGCTAATATGCTAATAGAGACCAGTTCTGTCATGTAACATACATTAACCTGACTGCACATCAATTTAATCCAGATAATTTCACTTTACCTATACCTTTTTTCTGTTTTGTGAATTATCTTAAATTTTCACCCTTGTAGCTCATTTCTAACTGGTTAAACTCAACCTTAAGTTGTGATCCTGTTAAATTCACTATACTTTCTGCATCCATATTTTCGTTAATTGTCATAGCGATAATAACTACCATTTATGCCAATAACAAACATTTATAATGTTTAACAGATCCGGCTACTGTTTTTTCTTTAGGCTATATGTTTTCCCAACAAGTAATGATAAAGTTTACCTTTAAATTAGCTTATTGTCTCAAACAATGACAACTTTGTGGGCCACTTTCAAACAATAAACGATAAGAAGCAGAGCTCGGCGTGTAAAGTTCCTGGAAGACGCGCAGGTTTCATCCGAGCTCGCGACGCTTGTCAGCAAACGCTGGAAATGTTCCGTCCGCTGTTCCACTAGGGTCGCATTAGATTGTGCATGTCTCCGTTTCAAAGGGCTGATAGTGGCTCCTCCCTCTCTGTACCTTGTGACAACAACAACTCATCCACAGAGCAGAGGCACACTTTTCTGCTCATTTTCTCCCTGTCATTCTCTCTCAATCTTTCTCAGAGCCCTAATTTCAGCACGGCACCTCTCCACATCCATTCGCGCGTCGGCGGAGCGCACTCGGCTGGATTTCTCCTTCTTTGCGCTACTTTTGCATACCATCTGAACTTATTTGATAGGTGCAGAACACCATGGCCGTACCGGCTGCTCTGATTCCTCCGTCGTCTCTGGTCCAGCCGTGTCCGATCTCAACTTCTTCGTCAGCATCATCAGCATCATCATCATCATGCTCCGCGATCGCAGCATCATCATCCTCGCCCTCGGCCACTTCTGCGTCTCCCTCTCAGTCAGCTGCCCAGAATCTGTTCCGCACGGATCTGATTAGCACCAACACCAGCAGCATCTCACTGGCCGGCAAGCCCGTGTACTCGACCCCGTCGCCTGTTGAAAACACCCCGCAGAATAATGAGTGTCGGATGGTGGAGCTTAGGGGCGCCAAGGTGGCCTCTTTCACGGTGGACGGACAGGAGCTCATCTGCCTGCCCCAGGCGTTTGACCTGTTTCTCAAACACCTGGTCGGGGGTCTGCACACCGTCTACACCAAACTCAAGCGGCTGGAGATCACGCCGGTGGTGTGTAACGTGGAGCAGGTCCGTATCCTGCGCGGGCTGGGGGCCATCCAGCCCGGGGTCAACCGCTGCAAACTCATCTCCAGAAAAGACTTCGAGACCCTCTACAACGACTGCACCAATGCCAGGTCAGAACAAGTGTGACTCTTTTAGTGCTCGAAAGCAGATCATCAATACGCAAGTTTAGAAAGAAGTTAAGTGAAGCTTGCAGTAGAAAGTAAAAAGAGTTTATCAGTAGAGGAATATGTGGAAGAAATGTGCAGGGCATTTGCAAAAACTTTCACAGTTATCTTTGCACTTTAATAAAATATAGCCTATATGTTCCAGTTAGAACCCAAACTTATTTTACAGCCATTGTCCAACAAGAACGTTTCATTATTTGTGTAGTTTTATGTTGGAATACTGTTCTTTACTTATATTGTGACATCAATAACTCTAATCTCAAGAAGCTAATTTTCAGCTCTAATCTTCAGAATAATTATAATAAAAATATAGAAAAATGTATTCAACTAATTTTAGAATACTATTGAGTTACTGGTTCAAGTTTTTGTGATGGTGGAAAGTTGAATATAATAATAATAATAATAATAATAATAATAAATAAATAATACATAATAAATACAAACATTTTATTGGAGTTTTGTAGTGCATGATAAAAGACTCTTTCCCAAAATTAATAACTCACAAATGACATTTGGCCAAACATGCTATGTGGAAATCATGTATGAGTGTCTAGAGTATGAGAGCTTTTTTCTTGTTTTGATATATAAAAAAAAAAATGATTTCAAGTTTTAAAGTCACCTTACTTTTGCACATTGTTGTAAGCAACTCTGAGCTCCTATTGAGCATAAGAGGAAAATATGATTTAGTTTTCTTTTATTTGAACAGATTTAAATGAGTATGTTTGTCAGTATTATTATAAGAGATGCTCTCTCCCTTGTATTAGTTGTATTTATAGGCAGACATTTCTTTCTACTCTTTTCTTCCTCTGGGGAAAAATCAAATCATAGTCAATAAGTGCTTGTATACTTAATGGCAGGAGTGATACAGTGCTTGAAGGTACAAAATCACACAGGAAACAATTACTGCTTGTAACATCGGTGAATAATTCGCCCTGAAACTTTAATGTCACCCTTTAGTGATCAAGTGAATAGGCCCAATAATTACTAGAAAAGTAAGCTAATTTAAAAATGTCAAGGTGTTGACAGCTCATCTGAAATGAAAACATAAAACACCTTGCAAGCAGCAATTCGAGACCTAGTGTTGTAAAATTTCAGATACTTTTTTTTAATGAGGAACTTCAATCCTGTAAAAAAAAAAAACTTTTGTAATAAAAAATATATATATTGTGGATCAGGCAGCAAGTGACAATTTCTACATAATATTAATATCAATCTTTTTAGAACTGAATGTCCATTGTCATTTTTTTAAATCATATTGGCTATTTTAACACAATATTATTTCTCACAAACATAGCATTAATATATATACTAACTAACTTAAAACACACTCACACTCACATAATATGACTGTATTTTGGACAAATGCCACTTTTATTCAGTGTGAGTGCGGATTAAAAAACATACATTATTACACCATCACATATTTTTAAAAACAAATCTCTACAATTATAATATGCAATAATTTATTATTTTTTTTTTCTTTTTTGTTTGATGCACATATATTGGACGTCTTAATGCTAGTCATAATTACAGCTGCAGATTAACACCAAAATACATTGCATTCTTTTTGATTGGTGTAATTCATCATACACTTGATTTAAAGCAGTTATTAAACATGTTTGTCTAAAAATGCGCTAGGTAAATATATTTCAAGTGTGGTGTGTGTTTGTCCAGCAGCGGTGCTAATGGAGCGGTCTGCTCACAGTCTTTCCCATGCTGTCTGTCTGTGCGAGCTCCTTCTGGGCCTGTGCTTGCATTCAGTTTGGCTCCCCTCCTCCTCGTGCCACCCTGTCCCAGGGCCCTGAGGTGATGGAGTGCGTGGTTTGAACTCCGGGGCTGGGAAAGAGAATGGTCAGTGATGGGGTTAAAGGATAATGCAGTGCTACACATTGCTTTAATGACGCTAAAGTGCCTGGCCTATTACTGCTGCATAGAGAGGCCTGTAATTGTCTCTGAAAGCACCTGGTACTGCCGGTGTTATGCTGAAATCAATCACCTCCTCCATGTCTGCTTCCCATTTGGAGGATTACATCATTTGTATGGACAAAGGTATCTGCTCGGATGAAACACAAACACACCGGCTCTTATTTACAGTGTGGATTTAATGTATCTACATCTGCTTTGATTCTCTGTAAGGGGAAGGTCAGCACGCTAAGTCATAACTCTTGCATGGACGTGACTTGGGGCACCATTAGGTGCTCAAATGTAGAATTTTAAAGAAGGATAATTTCCTTTATCTAAAGCAGTCTAGATGTTTATGATATAATGTTATGTTTTGCTATGTGAAGTTTGTATTTTTGAGGAAAACTTTACAGAAAAGTGGCACACATGGAGTAGGCTGTGCATGTAGAGGTCAGGTTTGAGTCTGACCTGGGATGCGTTCCAGTCCTATGCCCATTGTCTTGCAAATAAAGGCAACAATAAAACAAAAAATTCGAGATATTAATAAAAAAAAAAATGGCATAAGCACTAGCAAGCTCACTTTTTCCAGCATGCTGCTCGGCTTTCAGAGTGCTGAAGAAGTGCTAATAATCCTCTTTGCTACGGGATAACAGTGGCCTTACATCTTTGTCTGCTCACGTTAAAAGAATTCCCCATGAAGCGGAGTCAGACTCGCCCCGTTCTCCCTTCCGCATGAGGACGTGTTCCTCCGGCTCCCCCCTCATTCTCCCGGGGAATCTCGGCCCAGATTAATGCGCACCTTCTGCCGCCGAACAGATACGGGGCTGTAATCTCTCTGCTTTCATAGGAGTTATTAGTCTGCCCCGTGAGAAGCAATACTTCAGTCCTTTCCATTTTGTCCGTGTGGGACGGTGCGCTTCTTGCCGCCTGGTGACATTTGAACTCTTAAGGAAAGGTTATTGAAACACCAGGGCGGTTGGGCTGGAGGTGAGTGCTGAGACAGCTGTTACATTGGAGGTTTTGTCAGGCTGCGTACGGCCCAGGCGGTTAATTGACAGTTGTGGTCAACAATGGAAGGTTAAATAGAAACCTCTAAATGCGCTTGCATATTTAAAAAAATAAAATAAAAAAAATCATTCAATTTAAATTAATCAAGAAAATTTCCTCAAGTTTGTGTTCATTTAATTAATTATGTTTAGTTAAATTAATCTATTTAGTTAAAGTTTTACCTTTTATAATTCGGTGACAAGAGCATCACGTTTGACAAAATATTTTTGTTTGTGTACAACACAGACTGGCATATTTACAGAGGAGCGTCATTATTTTGTTTAGCACTCAGGGGTGCGTCTTAACACACAGTGGCAGATTTTATCGCTCTTTTTTTTCCCTCTCTCGCTCTCTTTGCAGTGCTCTTCTGATATATTTGTTTTCGACAAGGCACGGATGTGTTTACAGGTACTCATGGGAAATCTTTGGATCGAATTCAAATCATTCCCAGTCAGAGTGGGTGCTAAGATACCCGTCACCCAGCAACCACATCCAAGAGGGAGCTGAGGCGATAATAACTTCAAAAAACAGAGAGACAGATGCTGATTAGGATGAAAGAGTTGAGGGGGGATGTGTGTGTGTGTGTGTGGGGAGGGGGGGGATGCATGTTAAAAGGCTTGTTAAAATCACAGATTCATTGTAGCACTTTCTTACAAATCATACATATGATTCCATATTCCTCACTTGCGATCAGTGCTGATGGATTGAAAATGAAGCAGGTAAACAATCTGGTTTTCATTTTTTCCTTTTCTGTGAGTCATTGGAGCCTTCCTTGATAGGATTAGCCACGTGTGTTCAAATTAACTGTGCACTTGGCATCCGTCGTCAATGCGAGAGGAGACAGAAGAGGGGTTTGTTATAAACGTGACTTTGATAAAAGCAACTTGATACCTCTATTCAATGGAGCTTCATTTGAAATAGTTGTAGGAAAATAAACATATATTTTTATTATTTTATTTATTTGCACACACTTTAAAATTTTAATATCAGATTTATTTTTTCATATTTGAAACTTTTTAAAGCAATAATTCCCTCAACAGTCTATCTATAAATATACAGCATTGATCGAATGCTTTCCCTTTTATTGTTTGGCCAATTTTTCCAAAAGTCTTCTTTTGCATTCCGTATAAAGAAAGAACAGAACAGTACAGGTTTGCAACCACAAAACTATTCCTTAAAATAAAATAAAAGGTTAAAGTTAATTGCACAAACAGTGGACGCTCAAGATTTTTAGAACAGTTTGCGGTGACTGAGTGATGGCGTGACTCATCAATCAGTCTCAAATCAAAGAAGCAAGTGTAAGTGTGTCAAATCATCTGCAGCTTTTTTTTTTCTGACCACCAGCTGCATGAAATGAGACAGGACAGTGACACTAGCCACTGTAGTCACACCTGAGACAGATTGCCGGTGGAAAAAGCAATGCATTATGAGCTCTGACTCAGAGCCCTGGCATGTCTTTAGCCACCATCCCTTCCACATTACAGCATATTTAGGAAGCTGCGCGCAGACCGTTGACGCTCACGCAGGGACGCTAACCACTACTGACACAAGTTAGAGAGAGCAGATGAGATTTCTTGATTGGAGAGCGATTCTGGGCCTTAGCTCGGCTCTGTCTAATATGGTCACATAAAGAAATTGATTTTCCCCAGAAATTAATTAATTTTTCATATAGCCCAAAGCTGGAGTTTAAAAAGAGAGTGCACTTTCTGGTTTCCTATTTTCCCTCTTTTTTAAAGAATTATTGCCTAATCATATTAATACTTTTGCCCTAAGGATAGAAAGATGATTGTACAAATGCATTCGGAAATATGTATCGCTGAGTATTTATGATTAAATTATGCAAATAACTCTGCTCTCATCCTTCGCGGACCCAGATTGTCTAATTAGGATTGATATGCCGAGTGGATGTTCGGGAATCTGAATACAAGCATGTCCAAAGAGCAGAAAATTGAAAATGACAAGGCCGGAATCCTTAAAAAGTGTGTTTTTTTTCACCGTCGTCTAATTCAGCGTAGCCGTATCAGGAGTTAATTTTCCCTGCCTTCATTTTCGTGTTGAAGCTGACATGAGGGGAAAAAGAAGAAGAAGAAGAATACTTCAGGGAATCAATCTCAAATGGGATTACAGAAATTTCCTCTCCTTGTTTTTCCCCCCCGTCTTCAAGATCATATCAAATGATGAATCTCCTCCTTTATAAACTTTTTCATGTTATCACGGAAATATCTGCGTTGTTTGAACTTAATGGCCTCGTCTTGTCCCACTCGACTGTGATAAAAGTGAATGATGGGAAATCTACCCTGTTAGAGTGTTATTTACTCATTTTGTTATAAAATGGAGGAATGTCATGATGGATGTTTTACGAGCTCTGTGGTTTTGAAAAAAGACCGCAAAGCTGGATATTTAAGTTTGAACTGCTGTCATTAGCAGCGTCAATGAGGTGCGGGGAAGCTCGGAGATGCCGTCAGCAGGTTTGGGCAGGACTGCGGTGAAGGACAGGTGACTGCTGAGGTCTCGAGGCTGTTTTCATTTCGGTCAGAACAAGCGGCACTTTACAGCGCAATGAGAGCACCATAACTCTATTAAAGAAAAACAAAGGGCTCTGGAGTGCTGGAGACACTTTTCCTAGGACAAAATAAATAGAGCTCTCAATTCAATTCACTTCAAGCTCTCCTGCAAAAAGGAATTATATTATTAAAGTACCTTTGATAGAACTGCTTTCAGCATTCCTCCATAAATTATATATTTAGTAATGTATGAATACAGTACTCCATGAAATATGCTAAACAAGGCACGTTAAGAGTTTTTATACATTCACATTTTTTCTATGCTGCCAAAACAACTGAAGAGTCCCCATTCAGTTAGATCATTCAAAGGAATGAAAGAAAAGAGGAAGTTATACGTTTTTTTCTTCCTCTTTTAGGAGTGCAACAAAAGACTCCTAACACCTCTAAAGGTATCTCATAAAGTTCTGATTGTTATCTAATCTTTACCTGACCTACAGCTAATGACACTCGAGAATAGAATGGAACTCTATCAGAGCTCAAAGCATGATGGGTCTTTGACAAAGCTGAGACATCAGGCCTCTCTTATGAAGCTGGAATCCTCACGGACCGCACAGAAGCCTATCAAGTCAATTTAGCACAATTGAATCATAATAGAAAAGCCAAATTTCTGTGCTCACTGCCGCTGAGGATCCCATATGTTGCCCATATTGATGCAGTTGTTGATGTGTTAGTATCTCATTCCTGCAACCTTTTGAGGAAGCATCTTTTTTATTCAGTAGCATTCATTTCGTTTAATTCATCGATTGCTTTGATGTTAAGGTGTCAGCGTTAAGAGTTTTGATGATATATTTGCATTTGAAACATTCTTAAATGAGGCTGTAGCCATCAAAGCAAACAGTTAGCGGACCTTGTAGCTCGATTATGCTATGCTAACGTGAATGAGCGTAGCACACAATCCCATCTTATAATGCAGCCCATTTAAAACAAATGGAAATATTTCTTCTAATAACTGTAGCACAAAGTACGCATATCCCCAACAACAGATCCCTAAACCATCCGAAACTCTCCATGGGCAATGCTGTATTTCATTATCAGCAAACAAAGGTGTTGTTCCTTTGAAAGCAATCCAGAGCTTCTCATGTTGCTGTTGTCTAAGTCCAGTGAGACAGGCATTCTGATAACTCTTTCTATGATGCTCCGCTTGAGTTTCTCCTGCAGACTCAAATGTCAGCTTCTCGCTTTAAAAAAGAAAGTGTTTTTTTCCATAGCAAGTGGCTGTGGTACCCGGCTATTATTACTCTCTTCTTAAAGACTGACAGTTTGCTCCAGAGAGACATGACACCAAACTCGTCTGCTGGAGGCGTACCACTGCATTTCCCGTCTGTCCAATCAGATATTTGTAAACTGACGACACCTGGCAGGAGAAGGTAAATGGTGAGCCCAGAGCTGTAGAAGACACAGATATTGTGTTCAAGCCTTTGTGTGACGGAAAGATACCAGACATAATTACATACTCAAAAGCATACTCACTCGCATTCGCATAATTTGTACGAGATGGTGAAATTGTTGAAACTTAGATTGTACAAAAATGTAGTGCTTTTAAATGTTTTCATATTACAGTCATAGTTGGTTTTAGGGTTTTGGTAAGGGGTTGTTTTTATACAATGGTTTTAGTGCGACCGTCTCAGATAAATTATTATTATTTTGTGAGACCAGGTTGGAGAAACAGATCAACTATAAAAAAAATCTTTCTCAGAGGTGGCTATTTCATAGAACAGGAGACTTTCACTCAACTTTCTATAATAACTTTTGTCTTAAAATTAATTTTATATATATAAATATTTAATTAAATATATTAGACATCTTTGAGTATGTAACAATAAAATCAATGTGAATTGGACAGCTCTGAATAATCTTATGGAAAATGTTAATTTTGAAATCACTTACTTTTTATTGCACAGTTTGAGACATTGTAGATTATTTTCTCCCTAAAACTCCAGAAGAGATGCTTACAAGATTATGGGGTCTTTTTTCCCATTTAAATATCTCTATTTCTATTTATGCATTTATTCTTATTTAGAAACTATTGAGACTTTGAAGAGCTCTCGTTTGTGATTTTTCTTTCCCATGATTTTTTGCTGTTGCCCTTTTCATTACTGCTGTTAATTTTAAGAAATGCTTAGGTTTTGCCCATCCCGTGCTCTTGCTGCATTAGAAAGGATTATGTTACTAATGATTTTATTGTGGATTTCAGTTAAGACGTGACATCATGAACAGATGATTCAGAGAAAACGATTCCCTTGAAAGTTGTTTTCATTTCAGAGTCATTGAAGAGGAGATTCATGGCTGTAAATGCATTTACATATTTACATTCATGTGCTCGGGAGAGAGAATATTCTTCCAAAGTGTCTTGAAGAAGGATAATTTATTCTAGTTGTGGATTCGGTCTCACAATTTAAACTCTGTTGTGAGCTGTGTCTCTTTTCAGACAGCTTATGCTGTGCTAATACAACATTCCCAGCATAATGTGTCTGTCCACATCTATTATCCCGCTCTGGAACAGGCAGTGTGATATCCGTAAACTTCACATATGAATAGGCTCAACTGAAAAGGAGAATGAATTAAGTCAAGCTGACATCGCATGCCAATAAGCTTTGTTTCATTCCCAGTGCAGTATTCATTTGCGGCACAGAAAGATTTATTGCATGATTGACAATTATGAGAGGATGACCTAGTTTTTTGTAATGGAACAAAAATGGTTTTCATGGGACGCCACTGCCTGTCTGTGTATTCTGTGGATGCCAAGTAATAAGTAGTTTTTCTCACCAACAGAAACTGTTTTTGTCTCTCTTCTTTCGGGGGTGGGGAGAGGTTTGAAAGAACAGTGAATCACTTTACTTTTACTCAGTATATTTTGTCTTGGATAATTCAGTATTAAGTGTCAGCGGTCCCTATAGACATCAGCTCCTTTTAAGCTAATACATTCAATTTGCTCCTCAAAGTTATTTTCAATGCGATTTGACATGGTTCTCCCTGCAGGCGAGAGCACTTAAGTAACTTTATACATGGAGGAGGTATGGTATAGCCATTCAATAAGCCGCTAAACTCTCTCTGGCACTACTGAAGCTGCCCAACAACCCTGCAGACAGCTACGTCTACTTAACCAGAGCCATTTTCATTGGGATCTGGCTAATATTTCATGATTCATGCATTTTTGATCTTACCTTTCTATTAACTGTTTTATTCAGCTCAGTAAAGCTCATTACAGCTGTGAGGAGGGCTCCGGCCCCCACGGGACCATTGGTTGAGTGGAACCACAAATGGCACAAGCAGGGTTTAGCCAGAAGTTAATATCCTGCAAAATTGTTTCTGAGTAGCTCGGTAGAATACGGATGATTAAATGACACGAGCAGATCAAAAAAACGTTTTCTCTGACTACAAAGTGTTAAGTGCCGGTGCTTTCAAGCGCTACAGATCTCCCAAGGTTGCCATTAAGTGGAATAGGACTTATTTAATGGGAAAGACTGTCCTGCCGAGAAGGGAGAAGGGAACACAGTGCTGAGAGCACAGTGGAAGGTTTTTTGAGCTGTACCGAAAGCAGCAAAGCCTTGACAACAACAACAGCAACAGGAACAACAGAAAAAGACTGTCAGTTCCTTTGTTGAAAGTTGATTTTATTATCACTCTGAGGATAAATATAAAATATGTAATATAACTAAAATGTTAATAAAATGTATACATACAGACATATATAAAGCTGTTGCATGTGTTTATGTGTTTCTGTTAGACTGTCAGTCTGTGTGTTAGTGATGGGGGTTTTAATGACGACACTGATACTGACTTTCAGTAAACATTGCTTAACCCTTTCGCACGTACGATCACACCTGTGTGATTAGAACGTTCGTGCTTCACATCATCAACTGCTAAATTCAAACTTGTTTTCACGCATCATCTGGCGCTGATTCAGAGACGGAAGCGCTCAGAGCTTGTCATATATCACAACTACTCAGTGTTTTCAACCACATAAGGTTTATTTTTGGTTTCAGACATTTAAATTAGTACTCGCAAAACAATACATTTATAGTTTGAAAAATACACACTGAAGTCCATAAAAGAAGAAATAGCAGTCATACAATTTTAAATTGATCAGATAAACATTGCATAAGTAACTATGAAGTTCACTGTATTCTTCTCCCACTCCCACCGGCCACTCACTGTCATTTTTTTCAGGAGAAGCGACTGAATTTGTGTTGTCAACCAGACTGATTCTCCGAACTGCGGCGCAAACATACATGGCGGCGCCCACCGTGCATCATAGATCAGCTAACATGATCATTATAATGGTTTTCAAATGACAAAACACGTTCACTTTCACATATTTGAGAATCGAAATATCAGGTAGTTGATAACATAGCCAACAAGGTGGTGAATATTTTGAATTAATAAGACATACACTAAATAAATGTGATGCACCTGTCATACAGCGCTTTTGAGGCTGTGATGTGTCACGTGACAAGCATAACGCGTCACCATGGAAACAACAAGGTAAACATTCTAAAAAAATGGTCACCTAAAAAAACTCACGCTGGAGGGGTCAGAGAGACTATTTAGAACTTACGTGCGAAAGGGTTAATTTGAAACCACATACTGGCATACTACTCTTATTATTTCTGACATAGAAAGGTGAAAGTGGTATGAGTAGTGTAATAGTGTGTAGTTCTGAATTCAGTTCCTGTGACTATCTTCTTCATGAATGAGTTATTGTATCCTTAACTCAACTCAGAGTCATTGAAACAGTATTTTAAAACACTGATTTGTATATGAATGCCACTGTTTTGTGCTGCTTGTAGATACTTGACAGGTTTTATGCTTCAAATTAAATTTTATTATTGAATTATTTTCACTGGCAGAACAAAAATGATGTCATGTCTTCGATCTGTATTCGGAACAAATTGCGCGCTTGTTTGTGTGATGTGCAAATATTTGGGCCAAGCTGCGCTACATGTGCAGTGTTGACAATGTGCAGTTTCCTGAAACCTAAAAAAAGAAAGAAAGAAAACAGTATGTCTCACTCATTATTTATGGTACAGCAGTTTGGTTCTTTTAGCAAGCATGTTTTTCTGTGTTGCAACTTGACCTTTTGTTGCGGTCAGAGCGGTATCCAATTCTTTCCTCTTTTTGTCTTCAGTACAGCGAATTCCTAAAGCTTCATCTTATGGTGAACAAATGTGAACAGACACAGTTTCCTAGTGTCTCTCTAGACCTCCTCCCAAAGATAAAATGCTACGGTACAGATTCCGAGAAGACAGATTAAGGGTTGTAAAATAGAGTATGAGGATTTTGCAGTTATCAAATGTCCTCTCACTCTTGACCTTTCAAATGTCAGAAAAGGAATGTAAGACAAAAGCAAGCTCACAGATCTGATTACACGGATCAAAAGTGTCTTTACGATCCCGTCAGTGACAGGGATGTTTAATTGGAGGATACTGGAGAGGGCAGCTAAAACAATACATCACGTTTATGTTTTCTGTGCAATTTTTATACTTTAAGGATTGTTCTGGAGTGCTGGAAACAGCTCTAGTTGTTGGGGCATTATGTAATTTTCCCTTGATAAAAGAGCCTCTTCTGCAGCTGTGTCTCTTGCTTGTCTCACAGTCACATTCCAAATAGTCAAATATTATTCCAAGAGTAGCATAGCTTTGAGTGGGGCCCTCAAATGCGTACTTTAAAAGAATAGCGCACATGCTCACGGCTATGATATGTATATTCGTTTTGCCATGGAAGGAGATTTGAGACAGGATAATTAAAGGTGCGCTTCTCAGAGGGTCAGGGTCAAGCCAATAGGAATGTCAGAGACTTGCAAGGCTATGACAGCTCTTTTCAACAGGCCACGGCAGACTGGTGCAGACAGAGATAGCGCAGCGCCCCAGAAAGGGCAGCACGCTGACAGCTCTCCAGCCACGCCGTCCCAGCAGGAAGGCATCAGTTTGAGAAACAGATAGTGAGCGAGGCCGTCGGTGGCATGGACTGAATCGGGACAGATTAGGCGTGGTCCACGGGTCAGCCCGTTCCCACCGTTTTGCTTGTGGCCTCCTGGACCCTGGAGTGTTATTAATAAAAGATAGGGCCGAAGTGCTCATTGAAAATCTCAAACTCACCTCTTTCATTAGAGTTGGCGTATGTTGCTAGCGCACCAACACACCATTAGTATGCTAGCTGTGGACACTGGTTGACATGTAATGTGCCCTACAGTTGTCTTATTGGAACTTTCTTTTTCCCATTTTTAACCTTTGCAACTTAAAGGTGAAACATGATATTTTTCATGTCAAAATACTTCTATCCCAGCTTAAGATGCTGAGACAACTAGTGGTCTACCATTGTATCCCCAGGGCCAAAATACAGCATTTGCAGACATTTTGGTAATTTATTACTTATAGACATCAACCGTAAGATTTGCTATTTGGACAGCTTGTATTTTGACATTGGTCATTTTAAGATCCATTAGAAGTATGCAAACCATGTGAATCAAAATTGGTCTGGAAATTTCTGCAGTCACTGAACCCACACAATAGGGCAACTTTAAATCCTAGTTTTATACCCTGTTGTGCTGTTTCTAATCATATTCTCTGCTCTATTTCTAATCATATTATCTGCTATACATGCATATTAATGCCATGTCATGTTAATTTATAGGTATAGAATATCTAGAGAAGTTTTATTTCAGTTTTAGTAAATATGTCAAATAAATATTCATTTTATTGAGTATAATAAATATAACATTTTCAAACAATGTTCAAAAAACGATGTGGAAAGTATTTTAGGCTTTACAATCAAAAGAGGAAACAACTCAATTGTAGGGGATTTACAGTTAAGACCCGAGGACCAGATATGTTGAATGAAGACCAGGAGTCAGAAGTGCAGTCAATAGAAGAAATTTTAGTGAAGTTTAGTTTGCAGTTTCATCAGCAGAAGCCAGCTTCAGGTCTCACAAGGAGTTCGTAGGCCGCCCCACATACAATAACATTGTTACAGCAATTATACTCTAACAGAGGGTGCTAACTACGTCAATGATGACGTTTAAATGACTCTGATTGGCTAAGAAAGAAAGAAAGAAAGATAAACAAAACTAGTAATTTTCCACACAAGAGCAGACAGTCTGAAGCATATCTTCGTTGATCACATGGTTGATGGGTTCATGACGTGGCTTGTCAAGAACAACAAGTTTTATGGTGCCAGCTAATCACCTCACTAATATTGACCATATTAACACACACACACACACATACAGCTTCTCCAAGCCTGAACTCGGCTCAGGCTCCAACTCTCAACAGAAACAGTACCCAAAACATTCTGATAACATTCTCTATCTGTTGAGAAGTGCTGACAATATTCATCCTTACACTATGGAAAACTACAGAAAAGTAAAGAAAGGTTTTTAACTAATAAAAAGCCCTAACTTGATTATAAATCACTCTTTACAACTCATTCAAAAAAGAAAACGGAAAAGAACATATGAAAAATAAGACAAAGAAAAGAACATAGGTATAAATAGGAAAAATAAATGTATATATATGTATATATATATATATATATATATATATATATATATATATATATATATATATATATATATATATATTGTAAATAGAAGAGACAAGAGATTTTGATTATCCGCCTTCAGTATGTTTAGTATGCCTAGAATATTCAATTATACTTTTAAGTATTTCTCCATCAAAAGTATAGGCCAAATATACTTAGAGCCAGATGTACTAAAAATTGTGCCAGCGCAAACCATGTTTTGCCGTTAAAAAACTACTGTTGTGTACACAGACGTGGCTGATCTTATTGCATATGCGTTTGTAGAAGTTTCCCTTCCAGAAGCAAATTTTTGGGAGGAAAATTTTTAAAGGTGATTTACTAAGGATCTACTTATTAGTAGATCACTCGCACTTGAATATCAGAGGATCTACTTGTTTGCTCTTGTTAGATTGTGCTGGCCATTATGAAAATTACGCATGTTATGTTATTTAATGTGTGCATTAACTTTCGTCTCCCATTGGTGCTTTTGTAAGAATTGTGCTCTCACAGTAATTTGCCCTGTTTAGTAAATCTGGCCCTTTTCTGTCAGTATAAGACAAGTATACTTAAGTCTATTTTTAAGTCTATTTTTGAAAAGTACATTAAAGTAGACTGAAAGTATACATTTAGCTTACAAGAAGTATACTAATAGCACATTTGAATAAACTTATTTTTTATTTTTTTGTAAGGGTAAACATTATCCTCACTGCAGTGTAAGCATTCATTATGAATGAGATGGTATGAATTCTGAAATTAAACATAAAATAGTGATGAAATACCATGAGCGTGTGTTGAGTAAGCTATTCATAGTTGCTGTAAAAGTTTGTGTGACTGCTACAAAAAGTGTAAACGTTCTTCCGGAGCTTTTAAAACTTTACTCTACTTAGGGGGGGGGTTTAACGGTTTGTTCAACTAATGGCAGATTTTGTCGGTATTTTAGTAATTCTGTTTGGTGATTGTAGTTGCGCAGAAATTAAAACCTTAACTTTTTATTGGGCCTCTGTTAATGTAGTGTATGTAGGGCAATGTAGTATCACAGTAAATACAATGCATTTCAACACGTTAAGTGAGGATATCTGTACACACAGAGATAAACCATCCTCCCATAACTCTCTCCTTACCTTAAACGATGACTGGTGTCGTACCTGTCATGTGTTTAAAAGGAAGCATAACATGATAGAGCAAGATCTCCGATCAAGATGTGCAGGTGTGCGACGGCCATGATTTATATGCCATGCCTCAATAAAAAGGCCTTAATGAAATCCGTTGAATGTATCGGCGGAAGTGAGATATGTTGACAGTAAGCATGCAAATGAGGTTAAATATGCGCAAACTGAAATGAATCACCTCTTGTCTCCGCCTTTTCTTCAGCAATACGTGGTTTTGGTGGTTACGTAGTGACTCGTGACACATTCCTTCCTTTGTTTCAAACTGCTAACTGTATTTAATTTCACATCTTATCGGCCTAGGCTTTGTCTGTCGAGCGGCTCCTCCCGAGTCAAAGCGACCCCTTGAGATAAACTCTGTCAGACTCCGGGGTGATTTATTAAATTCTGATTTCTGTGAAGGACTTTAATGGGGGTGGGGTAGGGGAATACATACATTGTAGGTGGCTACCAGCTTCAGGCACTGTTTGTTCTCTGATACTCCTGCTAAAGGTAGAAGAAAGAGAGAAGTACAAATCTAAGTGGGATTTCCTTCCTTTGTTGTGGCAAGAGGAACCTTCCCCTGCAATCCCCCTTTAATTTCACCATTGCAGCAGTTGTTCTGAATAACCGCTGTTTAGAATAGAGATGGCTTGAGGAGCTTGGGGCTATTTATATTATCCAGTGACCCAGAAGAGTAAATTTACATTCATGCAAATCCACTAGCGGACACCTAAAAGTGTCTCTGACCCTCTATCCAAATCTATAAGGGAAATGTACTGACCCAGTCTTAGCCCTATTTGATTAAACTAGTTTGCATCTGTTTTTTTGGCCCTGCACTTGTTGGCAATACGTGCATCATGCTAAGTGGTGTATGTGAAAAATGCGCTAGTCAATGTATTATTAAAGCTAATTTACAGTCGAATATGATTAACCATGGCAGGCATTTCATTTCAAGGTTGTGCTCATATGGCCTCGTCTTTTTCTCTAGCCTTTAATGGCAGGAGAACATGGCCCATAAAAGTGATATGTTACTTATTCTAGTGGTAGGCTTATCTGTGAATGGCGCTATGATTAGCACCTGATGTTCACTGTGTCATGCTTTTCTGCTTAGCTTTTGTTAGCCTGTTGTTTCCAAAGACGATATGCTTTTGTACATTCCAAACAAACAATTTCATGTATATTTGTTGGCACTCCATTCATTGCAATGTGCTGTGCACACTGTCCTTTACCAGTTCCCTATATTTATTGACAGAAATTGTGTGTGAATCTGGGGTTGAATTCACATTCTTAATGATAACATTTCTCCATAACTGGTGTTTTCTTCTTATTTCTAACTTAAGAATACAGCAAAAAATTTGTGTGTGTATTTGTGCGTATATATATATATATATATATATATAGAGAGAGAGAGAGAGAAAGAGAGAGAGCTACATGTAATACAAATTGCTATGACTATGTCCACAAGGTTTTAATAAGTTTTAATAAGTTAATCAACTTGGTAAAAATGGTAAAAAACTTGGTAAAAATGTATTCTGTTCCGTATCAGTCTCTGACGCTGTTCACATTGCAAACATAGTGCAGTGGGTTCGAGTCCTACGTCAGAACGCTGGCACAGTTCTGTGGTGCTCATGTGAACAGTGTTTGAGGCTGACATGTGAGAGAAAAAATTGTTGAATAGTCATTATTTTTGTCTTTTTGCACTCAAAAAGTATTCTTGTCGTTAAACTTAAAGGCTTTCCTTTAGCTCAAACAGTAGAGCATGGCACTTGCAACGCCAAGGTCATGGGTTCGTTTCCCAGGGAAAGCAACAACTGAATAGAATGTCAATGTGTGTCTTGAATGCAATGGAAGTAATTTTGGATAAAAGCGTCTGCCAGATGCATAAATGTAAAATGTTAAAATGAAGTGCTTAGTCGCATATTTTCATAAAAATATCTTAATTTGTGTTCCGATGATAAACAAAGGTCTTATGGGTTTGGAATGGCACGAGGGTGAGTAATTAATGACAGAATTTTCTGAGTTGGGTATTTTTTACTGGACAAACTTTGCATGTTGGAGGGAAATGTTTATAGTATGTGTAAAATTCTCCTAAAAGAAAATTATATTTAGTATATCCTATATTTGATCATACAGTAATACCTCGGTTTACGAGCGACTTGGTATACGAGCAAATCGGTGTACGAGCATGGAGGGTCGAATCGGTGTATGAGCATTGTATCGGTGTACGAGAAAAAAATTCCCTCACCCATGCGCAGTTTTGCGTCGAAAAGATCCCTTTATCACCCCTTAACTCGTTCATTCTCTCAGTGTCTCTCAGTTTGGGTGCATCATTCACCACAGTGCATTATTTTATAAGTTGTTGTGAATATGATTACATGTGAATATGATGAAACTTTATTAATGGAGCATGTTACCAACACCACACATTGCATACTAATGAGACGTGACGTTCAATGACGTCCAATGACGTTCTTAAAAGGGCCATACACTTTTAGAGAACAGCATACTATAACAGTTATAACTCTGTACAGATCATATACATAAGTGATTTACAGCGGTTTTACCTCGTGTTGTTGCATTAATTGTGATAGCTATTCTTCACGTTGTAATATCGTTACAAATGTTGAAGGAACTAGTTAATCTGTGTTCAATAAGTTTTAAGTTAACAGTCTTGTCACTTTAAGAGGGCGGGGTTTCAGTCGGCGCTAGAGAGAGTTGAGTTCTGAGGGATTAGAGACGGTTCGCAAGCAGAGATAGTTTTGATTCTTCTGTTATGTACGGCGTGGGTTGAGGCCAGAACCGCAATCCGATAGTTCTCAATAAAACCTCTGAATGAGAAGGAACCTGTCTGGTTATTAAAAGAAGCAACGCTACAATGTAGTGAAATATATAAGCAGTAACACCCTACCCCCCCTCCCCTCTCCTCTCGTCTCGATCATGCCAGCAGTGAAGAGGTAAAGTGCGTGTTACAGTAAATAGTTAATAATGACAGTTAAACTTTAAAAATACTTAATTAGTATTTATATGAGATCTTAATGGTTATAATTTTAAATGTAATTAATAGGTTAAAACCCCAAAAATATTTAAAATGGGCATTTATGGTCGTGTGGAACGAATCAAGTGATTTTTAGTGCGTTCTTATGGGGGAAATTGTTTTGGTGTACGAGCATTTTGGTTTACGAGCTCGCTCTTGAATTTTAATTTAAAATTAATTTAAATTTAATTTACGAATTAAACTCGTAAACCGAGGTATTACTGTATTTAATAAATTAGACTTTTGTGGATTAACACTACATTTCCCAGAATGTATCATCTCTGTTTAATATCTATGAACTGCAGTTCTTCCTGTAACTCCAATTCAAATTCAAATTCTACTTCCTCTGTGGTTTTCATTTTTCATTAATTGAAAAAAAAAAAGCAATTAAAAATTTTGCACAACCCTGGTTTGAACCTCAAAACTGTTGCGGGTTTATGTACTGTTATTGTACGTAGACCCGTATGGTACAGTTAACTTGTCAAGGATCTCCTGCCCAGCCAGATTGTGCTAAGAAAAGAAAAGAAAAAAACCCGGCATGTCTCCTTTACAGCTGGATCCTGCGGCCGTCTGCTGTGATCCCCGCGTCTCACATTTTCTATTGTTCTCTGCACGTCAACATCTTTTGTCTTTTGGCGCTGATTTGTCTTTTGATCTTTGCAAGTGATTTATCTGCATGCAATCGGTTTTCGCGCAACGCTCACCTACTCGCCACCACCACCACCACCCCCTTCCCTTCAGCCTCAGGAAATTTGGAATGGGTCTCCAATAACCTTGGCAGAACCAAACAAAGCAGTAAACAAGTTGATCTAGTGCGTTTTGATGCTGCCTCTCACCTTGAAATGAGAAATGAACTGTTTGTTTCCTGTTCACCATACTGTAAAGACAATGCTTTTTTTTTACATAATAATTGAACACTTTAATGAAGCTGGTCAGATGGTGTTAACTTCCATCTCTATCCTTTGAGCGCCTCTGATTGCTCCATTTCAAGTCTACAAAATCGCTCCAAGATTGGGGAGTTCAGTGGAAGACTCTGATGTCTTGAGACGGCAACAGTTTTTCCTCTGTTTGCTTGGTTAAAAGCATTGTGGGTTGGGGGATTGGAGTTGACAACCCTGAGGGTATTAGAGCTGTTTGCCTTCTCTCTCTCTCCCGCTTTTTTTTCCACTCGTCTGCAGCTGTTTGAGTCTCCTCCCGCCAGCTGTCAGTTAGACTCTCTCCGTAAACACCTCCACATACCACCTGCTTCCCACTGGGGAAATAGGTGTATGGTGGAAAAGTTTGAACAATACGGAAAGGCGGACAGGTGGAGAATCTGTATTCAGGCTGTGAGTCCAGGGTCTGACAAGGCGGTTAAGTGGCATCTCTGTCCAGGCTTTGTCAGAGTTACAATAATTCTAATTAGGAGGGCTGTGTTTGTTAAAGCATTCTTGCTTGGTTTCCGAAGCCGCCTTGATGAATTTGAAAGTTGTAAAAGACCTGGGCGCATAAATCAAAGACAGGAAACGGTTGAAGCTGCATCTAAATTGCGGAATAAATGCAATTTGCCGTTTGTTAGAACTGTTTGAAAAATGCAGGTTCCTTCTTCTGCAGTTACATCATAAAACCTCGATTTGACGGATGTGTGGGTGTGTGCATGGTGTTAAGTTACTGTCTCAATGAGCACTAAACCAGACAGGTATCTTTTTATCTGTCAATTTAAGCATGTATTCTGTCTATTGGAACGGCGCAGAGCCAGAGGAGAACTTTATTTAACTTTCCGTCGTCCTTCCAAGACTAAATTCATCAATCCCAACATTATCTGAATGCAAATTGTGAGCGCTAATTAAAGAAATGGCCTACAGAAATTCTGATAACCTGAATGTTTTTCTGGCTGCTTGGCCAACAGGCTCCTTTCACACAGGAAGTTATGAAAGTATTACACGCAGATCATTTGCACAATGAAATCCCAGGCCTCTCTCAGTGTTTGTGTTTGAATTAGCGAAGCAAGTTGAAAAATGACCACCTCTAGGCTAGTTCCAGAGCAGTCTGTCAGCTGTAAGTTTGTCGCATTTGAGTACTACAGCCCATTTTAGGGGCTTATTTTTTGTTGTTGTAGATTTTGATTTAGGATTTGTGTTCATGTTGAACAGGCAAGAGTTGCAACATTCCAACCATGTCTTCTTACTCTAGACTTCCCCAATGTTTTAACCACAAACCGATCCCACAGTCTTGGTCCTAGTTGAGTTATTTCCTCACCTCATCATTTCACAATTGCCGTTAGAGTGCTCTGCAAGTCAATCAGTGAGGCAATGAAACAAGTTTCACCAACTGAGATTAAGGAGCGTTTTGATCTTGATAACAGACTTTCAAATTGTGACATGAAATGGAAAACGAAGCATGCAGGTTTTTATGTCGGAAAACAGGGAAGCAAGGGATGAAGGGTAATGACGTTGAGCCAAGCTCCTGTTTAGCACTCGGAAGCCCCAGGCAACTGTAAGGCATCAAGGCCACCTGGGTGCGACTTTATTAAAGGATGAAATGAGAGGTCGCACGTTCCAGACCCTCACATGACATCCTGCTGCTGGAGCTGTATGCTGCCCGCTCTCCTCCAGCCTGGCTTTTTTGATGGGTTAGCCATGAAAGTGTTTTTCATTAGTCCCTCCGAGGGACCCTGGAATGCTCTTTTGCCAGCAAATCCTAATTTCATTGTTGATAGGTCTGTTAGAAGCATGCCGTGTCTATCATAGGCTTTTAATTAATGCTGGATGATGTGTTTGTGGGGGAATTCATAGATAGGCACTTAAAAAAAAAAAGTACAATTTTATTTTAATTTATTAATGAGCCTGCTATTTGTACTTCTTTATTGAGGGTTCTGAAATGTAATTTGTGTGCACTGTTTTGCTAAACATTTACGTTTTTTGAGTCAAGGGAATTTTCATTTTAAACGTAACTCCTTAAAAAAAGATTTGGTTGCATTTACCCTTTCACAAATTTTAAATTACATTTTTGGCTGGTAGATTTTGCATATCTGATGGCAGCAATCCGTTAACAACTTTATAGCACTTTTCATGGCTGTAGACTGTAAACTGACTAACTGTTTGTGTTGGCAGAGTGTTACCTGATTTTATAGCAGGATCGCATCATGTCGAGCTTCTTGTCATTTGCAGGCGATCTGGTGTTCTCGCAAACAGCCACGCTTTTTAGACACTTGAGCATGTATTTTCCCTCAAAAGGACGGCTTTAATTTAAGAGAAAAATGATAGCTCGTGAAAGTGCAATCTGTTGACATATTTCACTGTAGCATTATTGGTGCACGCTGTGATTGGTCTTCTACAGCGTTATCATTTAACAGAGCGCTTTTAATGCTATCATTTAATTCTCCTCTCTCCCTCTCACTGGCTCATTTGTATGCTGCTCTTTTGGTGTCTGTTTGGGCTAGCTTTAAGAAGCACAAAGCCTTTAATTGTGAGGTTTAACATTTTGCAATTAAAATCCACCCTTATTGCTCAGAGGAACGAATGACGAGGCTTTGATGTATTTTAATCAGCAGAGCTGTATTGTACTTTAAGGAGCGTAGAGATCCCTGATACATTTCTGATTTTAAATCGACATCCTCTTCTACCTTTGAAGATGATAGCATTTCAAGCTGAAAGCACTGAGCTGGGGTCCCTTGAACCCTCCCCCTAGATAATAAAGATTTTTATCTTCCCGATTCTAAAGTGGACAAATAGGATTATAGGAGACATTTATATTTCAGCTAAACCAAGAACATCACAATGATTCCCCAGAGCATGAAGAATCAAATCTCCAAAGATGTAATAATTAATGGGAAAAGTTTGCACAAAGAACTTTGTGGGATGATGACATACTTGGCGAAGCTAGCGTTTTGAGCAGCATAGAGCACCTTAGCTCGGCAAATAATGCGATTGGTATTTTGCATCTGTGAGAACATCTGACTTTCGAAAAGGCAAGCAGGAATTCACTAATAACCGATCTCCTCTGCCTCAGTTTCCCTTTGACAGATGGACTGTGCATGCTCAAATCGAATTGGGCTTTAATTGCATTGTGGCGTTTCAAATTCATCTGCTCCAAAGATTTTGTTTACAGGTTTAGGGGCTCATGAAATATATACATAAATATATATATATATATATATATATATAAATTCTAATCCTCTAAACAGGAGACAGCTGTAATTCATTGATAATGTTTGGCCTGTTGGGATGACACTGTTCAATAGGATTTGTCAGATTGTTTTTTTTTTTTCTCAATATGCACTTAAATGGTATACAGCTGCCTGGATGGTCTTTGGAGCTGCGCGTCTGCTTGGTTGCACAATGTTCACATGATGGGGCTCATTTGGATAGGTGGACACAGTGTAATCAAATTCCTTTCTGCTTCTGAGCTCGCCTCTCCTCTCACACATTTATGAACACACTTTACATGTGTACACTAATGTTTTGCCTTATTAAGTCAGAGCCTTTGAATATCAAAGGCCCATGTGCACAGTAAACAGGGCGGTTTTCTTTTATCAGCATTATCAAAACAAGCTGATGACGGTTTCGTTTGATAATGTTTCTTCGACAAGAAAAAACTGCTTGTTAGTAGAATTTGTGTAATCGTGTCGAATTCTAGAGAGAAATCATCCAGAACGCCTCACAGACAAAAATTCAACAATTGGTTACATGTTTTTCTCTGTAAATGCTTGTGTTAATATTGTTCTGGATGTTCATTATTAGCTCGTAGCGTGCTTCAGATTTTCCATTAAGTGAGTCATGCTAATGTTTAACTATTTTAAACTGAAACCTCCACAGAATCATATTTCCATTTTGAGAGGTTCAACGTTTCTTTGTGAAATTGATGTTGTACTGTATGTTCTAATTAAAAGTCCCTTCGAAGTCTTGGATGTTAAATCCTTAACCGCTGCACTAGTAACGTACTGGAATGAGCTTGTGAAGAGAGAGGATGATTCTATCATGCCCTTTGCCACACTCTCATTTGCCTCTTCTTTGTGAGCCTGTAATATTTTTCATGTGCTTCTAATGAAGATTACCCCTCTCTACCATCCACTCACCTTATCGTTAGCCTGAGCTTTGCCCGCGCACTAATTGATGCACCCCTGCCAATTCCGACTCCGGCCCTGTCACTGACCCCCATTAAGAACCCGTCCTCCCCTTCTTATGGAAATCAGCCCCAGCATTCTGAATCCTCCACCTCCAATCAACTCCACTCAAGTGGAGAAAACAGCTTCTCGTAGCTCATACTAAGATCAAGCCTGACTCTTATTGCTTTGTTTCCGCTGGCTATTGTTGCAATGGTCTCAAAGACGTTCCTTTCAAAATGTTTGAAAACTTTTACAATAGAGAGCTCTTGATATTTAAGATGAGGCATGTGCATTGATAATTAAGGGATTTTCTCAACAACAAAAAAAGTATACAGCGCGGGTTGTCTTCGTCTTATACTGCCACCTAGTGACAGCATCAAGACCGTTATCAAGTCTTTTTATTTTTAGAAAAGTTTTATTCTTTGTCTTGTTTTTTTCAAATACTTAATATTGGTTACCGTAGTCATGTGATCTTATTTAAAACAGATAAGGCCACAGATATGATTATAGCCTTAATCTCATGTGAATGTCCATGATTTTTAAACTTTTTCAAAATTGCTATTGTTTGTTTTTGTGTAAAACATATTTAAATACATAAAAAAAATACATACAGCGCACATTTAAATTACTTTCATCTCATCTGCAGGAGAGGATGAAGGAGATTTTATAGTAGCTGACCTGTTAGCAGTGGTAGTTATGGAAGTAAATTATTGACAAATTTGTTTGAAACAAAAAACTTGTTGAATTGCACTAAATGAAAGAAATATGCATTATATTAAACATGTTTGCATTTTGATGTTTTATATTTTTAGGGCTTGCATTTTTTATGTGCTGAAATTCAACATGGTTGTATGTTTATGCTGTGAATATTTCAATTTAAAGCACTCATTACACATTTTAAGCAAGCGAGTGTTGCTGAACAGGTCATTCATTCACAAAAGCAGATTTACAGAAATGGTGCTGGTGCAGGCAGTAAGTATATGCGATGATTGTCAGGGTCAGTATACATGGAAAAGCTGATTTAGAGTAAAATTATAATGTCTTCTTGGTTACTTTCCCTGTAAACAAGCAGTTTTCCATCATACTCTGGGATTCCACTGCCGTCAGGACATATAAAATGCTTAATGTAGCTTAATGGACTCATATAGTGATTTTTTTAAGAGCAAAAAGGCAATCAGATGAATTTAATGTGTAAATTTTCCCGCTAAGCTTTTCCTTGTAAAAATACCCTCATATAGTTGGCTTGACATTTGATTGTCACAATTTTAGGGACCGTCTCTAAAGTTACGACATCGGTGTTCATGTTTCACAAAATATACCATGATAAATCTACAGTTAAGCAGATGATCCCTGTATATTAACACAATGCGCAAAGTTTCACTTCAAGAATTTTTCTCCCTAAGAAAACCATTATAAAGAAAATGCTTGCCGTGGAGTGTAACGTGTTGCATTCCTCTGAGTTTGATCTTTTATTACTGTATTAGTCTAATAAGCCATTCTAAGCATTTTCTTTATTACAGGTTTCAATAGAAGGGAAATTTGAAACTATGCATGTTAAGTTCATATTCTGAGCGCGTCTTAGAGTGTGTCCATTAAGTCACATTATGCATTTTTCACATTAAGTTTTGTTGGGGAATCCTGGAGTATGATCTGTTTAGAGAAGCTCTATTACTGCAGCACTGCAATATAAAGTTAAGAAAACTAAAAACCTTGAGAAATATATGTCTTCCTCAGATGTAATGTTTGATCTGCACAATAATGTTATACATGTACAAATGTTATACATGTATCTCACAAATCAGCTTTTCTGCATATATACTGGCACTGATAATCATTGCATATACTTACTGCCTGCTCCATTTCTATAAATCAGTTTTTGTGAATGAATGACCTCTTCGTCAACATGCGCTGGCACCACCCGCGGGTTGGCCAACTAACAACAGATGAAGATTATGCATCTGTACTCTACCGCAGTTCATGCTACATTCATGCAGTTCCCAGATGTACCATGTTGAACCTTATGTTGAATTTGAACCACTGAATTTGTAAAGTGAAATAAAATGGACCGAAAATTATATAATATAATATAATATAATATAGGTTATATTTTTAAACAGACCGAAAATTTTAGAAGTGAAATCTGTAAGGTGCTGTGAATTGAAATATTCTCAGCGTAAACATACAACTATGTTGAATTTCAGCCCATAAAAATGTAGCCCTAAAAATACAAAGCATTAAAATGCAAGCACGGTTGATGCAATGCAATTTTTTTCCATGTAGTGCAATAGAAGAAGCTTTTTTGCTTCAAACACATTTGCCATTAATTTACTTCCATAGATAATTGTCATCAGATGTATACATGCGGGTATATTGCACCTGTTCTAATATCTACATGCTGTGCACACCAAAGCATGTCCATGTGACGCTTCCCTAGCTTAACTGCTCTAATATAGATGCTGTATCTCAACCTCTAGATATTTATGGCTGAAATACAGGGGCACTCCCATGTCAAGTTCCTCTTCACTAGATGTGATGTCAACACACATTCCATGCAGTTCTCTGGAAGCTTGACATTTTGAAATAACAATCCTGCTGTCCAGGTATCTTGGTTAAGCATTGCAGTTAAGATGCCTGAAATAGTGACCAGCAATTTGATGCCTTTAACTGGCACCCTATATTATATTTCAGTGATATGCCTGAGTAAATGTCTTCAATTCAACTCGCCTAATTCTGTAAAAGATTTTAGATTTCAACATTAGACCTTTTTTTTAGCCTGTTATCTGCTAGTGAAGTCCATTTATCCCATTTTCCCCACAGCAAATTGTTTCAGTGACCAGCTGAATACAGCCGGAAATGCTTATTTCTCATTCTAGTCCCAAGTGCAGCGACCATGGCCCCTGTCTGTACTTATACTGATCTAAAACTGGCTTGGAGAAAGCAATCTGCCACATGCTAGCCCTTGCAACATGTTTTTTTATAGTATCAATAGTCTGCCCTGCTCTCAGACATGACATCACAACAATTGGGAATCACTTTCAGCACTCTACTCTGCGAGGGTAACAGCCAGGCCAGAGACGGATATGGTATGGCAGTTGGCTCATGGGCTGGTCAATGTGTAAACACAGCATGGTAGTGATTTTGTGAGTGATATGCACTTTAGTTCTTGTAATACAAGCCTTTAAGTTACAATGTAACAAAATGTCAATGGGTCTCATTTACTACTAATTGTATACTCAGAACAGGTTCTTTTAAAATGTCCACAGGGCATTTCACAATTGAATTGTATTTGTAATTGAATTGTATGAGTGTGTAGTTCTGGTAAACCCTACGTTATGAGGACAAAATGTCCCCATAAAGATGGCAATATCTGAAATTGTTGTTCTTCTGGGGACATTTTTTGGTCACCATGAGGAAAACTTTACTTAACAAGGCAAATGAGATTTACTTAACAAGGCAAATTAGCATGAAAGCACAAAGGGGGTTATTTGCATCAACCAGCCTAAATTTTATCGACCAGCCCAAGGCATTTTTTTCAGGTCGAATGTGACCAAAAGGGCTACACTTTTGTAGTGTAAAAAGTGCCCAATCTGGCAACACTGGCGTGACGTTCTATTAATGATGTGCAAATTAAAGAACACAGACGGAGACCAATGGAATCTAACAAGAGCAGCGCACATTAGCATCTGGTTTAAGACATGCTTTTTTATGCAATAAATAATGGTGCAAATATCAGTGAATTGACTAGCACAAACCTTATTAAATCACCTTGCACGATTAATTTAAAAACACTCCTAAATGTAAAACATACCTATAATATAAATGTAAAACACTCCTGTAATATAAAGCCCCTATAAATGCATATGCAATAATGTCAGTCTCAAATATACCCGAGCCCACGCCCGACATTAGTTTTGACAGTAGTTTTTTAACGCCAAAAGAGGGTTTGCGTTGGTGCAAGCTGTTAGTAAATCTGGCATAGTGATATTTTTTGAAAATTCTGCATGAGCATGTACAAAAGTTTTACACACAAATACATGTGTATTCACAGTTTGTGAATGAGACCTAATGCCTAAAGCAAATGATTTACACTAGTCTAGCCGGTTTATAGGTTTGTTTAAATGTATTTACACCAATTAGGAGTAATCAGGTATTGTGCTTGTGTTTTATCACAGTACATAGTCATTAGTAGGTTTTAAACACCTTATGGGCACTTCACTCTGTTTTTATTTTGCTCAGATTGCTTTGTTGTATTAAAGAACAAGATCCTGTTTTTCTGAGGACATTTTGATGCGCTTCCAGATTGTCCTCGAATGCCTCATAAAATATGGCTCCTGGATCAATTAATTGCGTACAGAGTGGAAAAGCAGAACGGCGAGTGTTACAATGGAGGGCCTGTCTCCCCTGGGCCCTAGAGGCTTGCACTGTGATGTTTCATTAACTGTGTGCAGGCCTGTGGCCCCCAGTAAACACACAGTAATTAGGGAATTTTGAGTTGTCGTTTCTTAGCTTGCACTATGGTAATGATGATATGACCCTAAAAAAATGTGCTTGCGAGGTCATGGAATAGGCAACCTGCATTTAATTCTCCTCGCCGGTCCAATTTAAATTAGCCCGCAACTGTTTAATATTCCAATTCTTGTGTGCTAAAATGGAGATTTATTTACAGATAAGGGTGAAGGATCATATTTTATGAATTTCTTTCCTTTGGAAACTAATCGTAGGGCTCAGATTGACAGACCGTTTGTCTGTGTCAGCAACGCAGGACTTATTTGCTTGCTAATAAACACAGACATCTAAATGTATACAGTGGTAAAAAAAAAAAAGACTAGCAGTCAGTGTTAATTATTCCCATGCAAAACAGCAAATAGCGTATTTCGTTATGCGCCGGGTGTTTTTACCTCTAATATTAACATTATATTAAGTCTCCTAATTAGTGATGGCTGCAGTCAGGCCTTGCAATAGTAATTGCTTTTGCTTCTTTAAATAAAAGATGCCATGTACAATTGCGTCTCGTTACCGATATCGAATAAACAGGGGCAGCAGGCTGAAACCAGAGTGGCCAGGTTGGCGAATGGTGCCCGGGCAGAGCGTCTGAGAGACGGGAGAGAGAGAGAGAGAGAGAGACCTGCGGATGGGGAGGCACTGGAGGCAGCATGTCAATGAGACGACTCGATGTCACTGAGCTCACCAGTCAGGACAGCCATCTGGAAAATCAAAGGCCAGCGCCATCTGCTTTACTTTCCCACTGTTTTCCCATCTCCCTCTCTTTCTCTCTGCCACCCAGCCATCAAAACGGGATCTTTGTTTCCACCTTCTCCTGGATTTAAGTGCCATCTTGTTTTGTCAACATGGCTGATGTGGAATTTCTTTTGCCACAGATTTTGTTTTGTATTTTGACCGGTGAGATTACGGGGAAGTTTGAGTGTCAAGTGACATTTGAGTGCCCTTGAGAAAAAGATGACTTTTTATTTGTATTTTGAGAGTTTGGGAATGTATTTTCATTATTTAAAGACTCTTTTTAAGAAGCGTTGTCGGTGAGACACAGATGGAAAGGTGCCCTGGTGTCCCCCCCCCCCCCTTCTTTGGAAAGAAATCTCCTGACTCTGTAAAATGGGCAATGATGACATATGTGGATGCGGGCTTGTTCATATCTTTGTGGGGCCTTTAGGGAAATAAATATCTGAGAACATTCAGTGAAATGAAGCTCACTCAATAAATCAACCTGACACAATAAACACTTCTGGCACATGCATCCCCCCCCATCCTTCCCCCTTTTCTCTCTCCGGCACCACCTACCTCTCGACGCTCTCGCCGCTACCAAATGGTGCCTCCCTAAAGGCCGGTAAATCAAATCGGCACACAAATACAGTGGGAATTTATTTGGAATGGGTTTTTGTTCTGTTTAACGCCCGATTGTTAGATGGTCTGGGCCGATGATAAATCTAGAGACCGCCACTTTACCCGTGCTCAGAGCCTGTTGCACCTCGGCGCCGCGTATAAATCATAAATCCGATTGCATGAGAGAGCTTTTGCTGGCTGTTGACAGGAAAGAGAGTGGCAAATGAACAGAATATATGTCCGACGCTATTTATCTTCCCCCGGCTGCTACTGCTGCAGACCGCCGAAAGTTGCCAGAAAGTTTTGTATTGAATCGGGAGAGGTGTGAGGTGCAGAAACGTCCTGCGGTGTGATTAACGACCGCCGAGTCGTATGCATTTGCCACAGAAAGTATCTGAAATGCTGATGTATGTGTAGCCATTAACTCACTGTTCGTTAGCTGTCCATATTGACTGTCGTGTATGATTAAAGCGATAGTTCGCCCAAAAATCATTTACTCTAAATCAGGCCTTTCCAAACCTATGAAGGAGATATTCCGAAGAGCTGATTTTGTACATATAATAGAAGTCAATGAGGTCCAAAACAACACTATACCCCATTGACTTTAATTATATGGATGACAGTCCCACAGAAGAAATTCAGTGACACAGGTTTGAAAAGACAGGATGAGTAACTGATTTTAATTTTTGAGTGAACTACGCCTTTAATTTGTGACCTTGTGCTGATTTGGAATCCCTTCCGCCACTTGCCTACATGCTAAAATCCCTCCTAATCCCTCGGGCACTATTTAAACAGCAATAATATAAGCTGTATAGCAGGGAATAATTAGTTTATCAGTGTTTGCTATGGTAACACACGTGGTAACAGTCTTAAGTGATTGTGTTTTCAAATGGCAGGCCTCGCATACATTTTCTTTTATCTAGCAACGCAGTGGCTATGATTGCTCAGTGTTATAAATGGCACATACTTTGTAAGCAGAGAGAAAGACATTGTTTACAGTTGGCCTCACACCGTGAATCTGTCCAGTGTAAGGTAATCTGCAGTAATAAGCTCCATTTGTTTTGTTTAGCTTTTTAACAGAGAGCTTGGGGAAGAGTGTGAGGGAGAGAGAAATCTTATTTCAAATCCTTCTAACCTCCTTATCTCTATTTGTTCAGTTGTTTTTAATGCCACATACTGAAAGAATTTCAATAGCTGTTTTGCCATGAAGTCATTTGTTATCCTTCAGCAGGCTTTGGTCTCCCTATTGTGTGACAGCCGCCGAGTGCTTGAATCTTCCAGATGGAGCTAGCCAGAAAGAGACGCTTGCAAACACACACACACACACACACACACATGCACACACACACATATATAGCACATACATATACCTATATATAGGGTGATAAAGGGTGAATGATTGTGTCTTGTTTCTTACTTCCAAAAATATATATACACTATATCAATGAGAATGTGTGTCAGGCACTTTGTTTAAACAGGTGGGACAGCTTGTCCCTGAAAGCTCCCATCTCTCTGTTGTTATGCAGTGGTCACATCTTAACACAACGAGAAGCGCTTTATCCTTAGGCCAGTGTCACGCTGGATTCCCTATGAAGTTACTTTACTTGTCTGCAGCGTTATGTGCTGCTGACAGTCTTCAACGTGAAATTCACAGTCAAGGTGCACTGCTCCGAAATAATTTAACACCTTAATGGCATGCACTTAACCAGGACTTAATTTATGGTACCCAAACGTTAAGGGAAAGTGACATATAAAGGGGAAGTGTGAAATATACAGTTATTAAAAGACACTTGGAATGACTTTCTATATGTTAAAGTCAATGCGAATTGCCATTCGCAAGCCATTTTACTTCCGAAATGCGAAACTGTATATTTAAACTGTAAGTTTACTACAGCTGTGCTTAGGTACATAGCATTATTCAATCCAGCATAAGGAATGACATCAGACAAAAATGTTATTTCCGAGATTATCACATTTTAAAAGTTATCACATTCTGATTAAAGATTACAAAGACAAACAGTTTCTTTCTTTGAAGTATGTTACGATTTTCAAATGTTTTTGAAAGATCTCATGTTCGCGAAGGCTGTATTTATTTGTAAAAACAGTAATGCTTTTAAATATATTTGCAATTTAAAATAAAGGTTTTTTATTTTATTGTATCTAAAAATGTGATTTTATTCTTACGGTATGATGGCAAAGATAAATTGTTCCAGTCTTCAGTGTCACATGATCAAATATACTGATTTGGTGAAACAATTCTTATTATTATCAATGTTGAAAACAGCTGTACTGGCTAGTGATTTTGAGGAAACCGTGATACATTTTTTCAGGATTAATTGAATAGACAGTTCCCTTTCGAAAGGAAACTCTGCACTGCGTCCCCTAGGGGTCACAGCGTCTCGTTCCCTGTTCTCAGGGAACTATGGTTACAATAGTAACCTGAGACGTTTAAAGGAACAGAATTTATATGAAATAGAAATCTTTTCTAGCAATGTCTTTATAAAGTCTTAAAAAGTTAAAGAATTAACATTACTGTCACTTTAATTCAATTTAATGCATTCTTGTTGAATATATTATCTAAAATTATACTGACCCCAAGTTTTTGAATGGTCATTGCAAATTATCTTTTTTCAAATGCTCACCTTATTGAGCTCTTATTTGCTAAAGTGAATTATTCTTTCACATGACTTCCTTGAAAGGTGCCAAACGCAGTATTCAAAAAGAGATGCTGTTACCTCACTTTCTTGCTACCCACATAGATGTTTTACATTTTCTTTTGCAATGGGATTCTTGCAGCAACATGTATGCAAAACGAAAGAGAGTCTAAGATGATTAGACTTTATTTCAACAGGGCTCTTTGTTATTATGTTTCCACTAACTCTGTCTTTTTCTCTGTCTTGCATGCATCTTGGGCATCCCTGTGTGATGACACTCCCAACTCAGGTTAGTGAAGTTCAGTATTTTCCCATTCTATCTATTATGTATAAATCTTTCATGTCCACAGAGACAACTTACCAAACAAAATTTCAAAGTAGAAACAAAAAGTAGGACATTTCAACTTAAATTACAAAGATAAAAACACATTGGCCACAACACATCTAAATGTGAATGACTGTAGGCCACCCTGTATTATCTAAATACAGAAGCTCTAATAAGGTCAGTCTAATGTTTGGCTGTAATAAGCATAACAGCGGCTGGGATATGACTGATTCACAGCGGACCTCCAGGTTCCATTCGTGACTTAATGGAACTGTGCTTTAATTTGACCAAGCTCCTGATTGACAGCTGCTCGCGATATCTCGCTGGTAACCCTTGACAATGGACATTAGCGTCGGATTAAAGCAAGGTGTTAAAGTGTATTAAAAATTAAGTCGATTTCCTTTCTGTTCGCTCATTTTCTTCCTCAGACAGCATTAAAATTCCTCTACAGTCCACTTTTATAAGATGATAGCAACTTCTCACCGGGTCTCACCACGCTCTTTTGAAGAAAACTGAATGACTAAATATACAGGGGTATTGTTAAAAGAAAAAGACGAGAATAAAATGTCATCCTTCATTGAATAAAGCATACAAATATTATATGACTTGTGTGCAGGGGAATTATCTGCAGAACACTGGGCTTTACCTGTCAAAATGAATCTGATCATATCTCAGATGGGTTCATATTGCAGGCTGGTGCACGTATGAAAGCGCAGCCCCCCTCGCAGAGAGCTTTATCTGTCAAAAAGACTCAGCTTGAACCTCTTAATTTGCGCCGAACTGCAAGCCTGCACTTTGTTTATTGTATTATTTCACGCTGCTGTAAATAGACATAAATCTCTTCTAAGAAATATTGTTCAGCCAGACACCAAAGCTTCCCACTTAACAGAGATCAACTGTTACTTATTTGATTCCATTTCCCTTCGTTTATGGATTTGTGAAGAGTCTGGTTTGAAGACAATGAACTAACAAAAGATTGTTTTAACAGCTGTGCGTCTTTGATTACACATTTCTTTGAAGCATCACTTTAAGTTTGCCTTTGAACTTGGAGAGAGATCAGAAATGATTTGGGCTTCTTTTTGATGTAAAAGGAGGGATTCGATTGTTGAAATGTTCATAAAGTGTTTCCAACCGTTTACAGCTTGGTGTTGATTTTCAAAGGGGACGAGGGGGAGAGATACTCCTCTTCATGGATGTGATCAAAAAAGACACATTGTTGTCTCTCCTGTAGAGCAACTTGAGGAGAAACAATTTTCTGTTTTCCTTTAAAAGAGACTGTGGCTTTACAATGAAGGGTAAAAAAACAAGCCCTTTTTGTATTGCTGTATTTTACATTCACTAGTTTTTTTCTTCATTTTCTATTTTGGTCAATGTTCAGGAGTGGTTCTACAAATAACATAAAAAAATAAATGTTTTCAAGTCGTTGGGTTCAATTCATATGGTATTATAGGATTAAGTCATTGTTCACTAATCTAAGCGATTTGGAGATTTCTAGTCAGAATCTGAGAGCCATTAAAAAACAGTCATTTGTATAGAAATGTTGATTATCAAATTCGTTTTCTTTTTTTTTTTTTTTTTACAATGAGTTAGATCAAAGGGATAGTCCACCCAAAAAGGACAATTCTGTCATTGTTTAATCACCTAAATCTTTGTGACTATCTTTCATCTGGTGAAGAAGAAAAATAAGATATTTTAAAGAAAGTGGGGAACCAACCATCATTGGAACCCAATGACTTTCATTGTACAGACAAAAAAAGGCATTTCTCAAATAAATGTGTTTGTTCCACAGAAGAAAGATAACCTTTAAGACAGAATTTAAGAGTTTGGTTGAAGCATCCCTTTAAGGTTTGGTGTGCCAAAATGGTTGTTACATTTATGAAGTCAGATTTCATTAATGTAATTAATTGCTTTTAATGGCAGCAGGCTTCATTTAATGTGATGTTGCTGTTATTTCTACCTTGATGATGGAGAATTGGTCAGATGGAAGTGATAAACTCTATCCTGGGAGTTTTTCTTTGCTTTTGTGCAGGAATGTGAAAAACAACTGGCATTTTCCCAGTGCCTGTCCAGATTGATTAAGCGCAATATAAAGACCAATGCCAACGCACAACAAAAATATGTATCAGTGTAGGCCCAAGTTTTAATTCATATTTCATTCTGCTTATTTTAGTACTTATCTGGTCTAAATGTTCATCTCTTGAATAGATGAAGCGTCTGCGTATTTATAATTGTCAGATTTTTTCCCCTCTGAAAATTATAACCTCGACTCTTTAAAAAAAAGCAGAAACAAAGTTAGAGTACATGGCCTATATCTGTCAAAGACATTAAAAGACAGTGCATAACTCTTGATTTATATTCGTCCGGGGAAAAAAGGCAATTTTTCTGTATATTTCATTGAGTCAAGGACAAAGAAATGGATGGCCCCAGCTCACTAAATGACCCACATAACAGAATACATGCAATTCATGATCTACTTAAACAACGTGATAAATGCAAATACTGTCACACCGTCCCTGTGCCATTACGCTTGAATCTCTCATTTCACTTTTGTTTCCTTACTTTTCATCCTGCTGTTTTTGATACCAACACACTTGGCTTTTTTCCCAAGGACTCTGATATGAATGTTATTGGAAAGGAAGGGAGAGAAAATTTAGATATTTTTACATGATGTCCTACATTTTGTCAGCTAAAATGGGGATATTGCCTGAGCGAGAGTGAGGCATGTTCTTCAGTTGTCAAAAGGCAGTAAGTAATGATTAAAATAGCAGTGTGAAACGCTGGGAGATTAAAGTGATGCTAATGATAAGTGAGAGAAGAAAAGGGCAAGCTATATTTTAATTCCTAGGAGAATGGTTAATGACTTCTATTGCCTGAGATTAAACTAAACCTGTCTCATCAGCTTTTTTCTGCTCACAGAGGAAAAAAAAGGGCCCCGTGCACTTTAATTTATTAAACTCTTTTAAGGAAGCACATTGATCTACATAGGTTAAACTTTCAAAATTTGGGCAGCACGTTCCATAAAGCTGTCTGCAGGAGCAGGGGCAGTGGAGTAGCTCAAGGCATCGCCATAAAGAATTCATTATCTATGAACTGCCACATTTAATCAGAAAATATCAATTATTTAAAGGGGAAGGCTTGCTTCTGTTTAGCGCTGGAGGATTTTGAGACGGTCCAGATTAAAGTGACAACCGCAGACAATGCTCTGTGTGAATTTCCACTGTAACACAAGCCTCATTTTAGGTGTATTCGCCACGGTGTGTCAAAGCCTGCGCTCGCCCACTGTATTCACGCCTGTGATTACAATTACATCAATAATACAGAGGTGTGCCGCAAGTAAAATATTTATCTGGCTTTTTCAGCCTTCTCGATTGACTAAGACGTGCACTGTAAAAACGTAACCGTGACATTAAAACACAACCTCCCATGACCTGTGTAATGAAACGAGTGGGTTTTTGTTGACATGGTATTACGCGTTCCGACAGACTTTATTAATTTTGGTTTTGAGGAAACCTTTTGGCATGTTCCTGGTGAAGATATGGGGCGGTGACACACATTTTTGATGTTAATTAGCATGCATTCCGATCCACTGAACCCAGCATAACAGCCCGATCCTCGCAGCCGCTAGAATTTCTCAGCACCGGCGTGATAGAAGTCATTGAACATTCTGCTGACAGCAGATTATTTTTGTTTTTATACAGATGTCAGGCTTGAGTTGCTGGTGTTTTCCACTCTAGCTACAGGGCCCCAGAGCCTTTACACTGTACTGGGAGCTAACGATTATTCTTTTCTCTGTTGGGTTGAGATGTAAACAAGGAGCTGATATATAAAGGGATAGTTCACCCAAAGATTAACATTCTGTTGTCATTTATTCACTCTCATATCATTCCAAACTTGCAAGACTTGCTTTTTTTTCCCAGTGCAGTGAAGGTCAGTGAGGTACAAATGTTGTTCAATATATATTGTGAGTAAATGATGATCTTTTGGAGTGAACTATCCTTTTACAGACACTTTCATATTGCATTCCTCAAAGTGCAATGTTCATGAATCCTGATCTAGTTAACAGTTAAGCTTATTTTTCTACTGACTTTAGCTCAAGGTTAATTTTAGACATGAGTACTTCAAATAATGACTGATTTATGAAAATATGTATTGGGTTTTTCAGGAGTATGAAGCGCTCCAAACTACGCTACAGCTTGAGATCCAACAATAAAGCTTACCATGCGGCAAATCAATAGTGTCAATTGCCAAAGCTGCTATGCAGAATTTGATACCAAGGACTTGTGATGACGTTTACTGCTGGGTCAATAGCCATGTGATCCTTTATTCGTTTTCGAATACATAATGTCTTTCATTGTTAAGAAAGACTCTGACACAGTGCCATTACAATTGATTGCTTCAGTACATGCAAGAATAACCCAATAAATCACCCTTGCCAATAATGCTTGAGGTTTGCCATTCAGCTGATCAGGTGTGGCACTGCGACAAGATGTCATTTAAACATATTTAGTTGTACCTTCTTATCGAGTTTGCATTTAGAGTGGTGACTAATTATAATTTGTTTGCCTGACTATAAAAATAAAGAAATCCTGCCCAGCTTTCTGCAATAATGCATTAAGAAATCACATTAATAATGCACATATTTTTTCTCACATATTTATAGCTTTCCCCCAGACACCAACATGTCACAGTTGTTGTTAGATCCCTATTGGTTTCAATTAAAACCTTGCTGAAGCAATAAAAATAGGCAATTAAATTGGAGCAAGCACTTCAGAGGTAGAAATGGGTTGATTAAATTAACCTTGAACTGCAATTAGGCTTAAAAATAAAACTATACATGTATTTGTCTCAAGCAACAATATTAATCTGTGTTTGCTAGACTAATACTCTGAAAGTTTTAATCACTGCAGTTGCTTCGGTGTAAAGTGAAAACTTTTCATTACTTTGTACTTTGTTTCAATGCTTTACTTTAGTGTTAATGAACACTAACACGTGCCTGTAGTAAGTAACTGCTCTGATTGAGTGTTGGCCATATGGCCCTCCTGACTCCCTCTTATATGGAGAGTATGACCTCAGCCTTGATATAAATGAGCTTTTGCGGGATGGCTTGGCCTTTGACTGTGACACTAATGGAATGCTTGTGCTCACAGGCTCTTACACACTTAGGTAAAAAGGCTTTTGGTAGTGGATCCTAACACATGTTAGTTTAAGTGAAAACATTTATTTCTGGAGCAATGCACTCGCAGTCATTTCAGCTGCAGCTTGTGTCTGCCTGTGTGTCTCATTATCTTGCACTTAAAACCAACATGTACCTCCCACCCCCAGCCTGACGGCACAGCGGTCCCGGGCCCTGTGCCTCTGTTGCGCTCTCTGACTGTCGTTGTCTTCGTCTCGTTGCTCTCAGTTTTTAAAGTTAAAAATATTCGTTTCCACCTTTATCTTAGATTTTCATACAGTTCTGGGATTCTTCTAGAAAGTGCTTCAAATCCCATGATCTTTCCTGCAGCTAAGATACTTCTGTCCCCTATATGTTGCTACCTAAAGCCTGTCTGATTCTTTTAGCAACCTGTGAAGCTGATTAATTTCACTCTTTATTAAAAAATGTGTTGTGGCATCTTCTGGACTATTGTCATTCAATTTTTTTCTGTCTCTTTCTTTCAGTCTCTCTCCCTCCTCTGCCCCGGCCACCCGCCTCCTCCTCCCTCAGCGCCCTTGGCAAATGAAAGGTCAAAGACGCTGCAGTGATTAATGAGCACCAAGCGCCAGGATCCCTCTGTCATTTCCCCCCCTTGTGTTTTTAGTCAGGCTACTAATTCCTCCAAGACAGCTCAGGCTTTATTGGCCGATGGGAATGACACGGTGTCTATGGAGGTTTTTTGACTGAGCCGTTCTTACTGTTTGGTTTAGCGAGGAAAAGAAAACAGTTCGAAGGCACTCAGTCCCCATGAAAAACCTACTTGAAAAATTCCCTTTTTTTATCTGCGAAAATGTTTTAGGTTGAGTGTCGCTCGTTTCTCCTCTGTTTTGTTTGCTCTAGGACAAAAAGCCCACTCAGACACTAAGTTTAAAAAAAAAAAAATTCCACAGAATAGAAGTGGCCGTCAGCCGTCTCTCTCCACTTCGTGGATGACACTTCAGCAGTGCACACCGAGTGTTTATTTGAAAAAGTAATGAAATATTTACTCCCTATTGCGGGTAGGATTAGCACTGGTAATTGACTGCAGCAAAAACCGAGTCTGTGTGAAAGCGACCGAGAGAGCTCGATCGAGAGTGAGGGCCCCTCGTGTTTGAATGCAGATCCTTAGCGCACAATGGTCCTGTTAGCGAGGCTGTATTTCGCTCTGTCACTCTCTCTCTCCACATGTTGCTTTTTCTTTGAGAGATAAGTGGCCCTAATGCTGAACAAATAGTGGAAATCAGAAGCCACTGAGAATCATTCGGCACCGGTTTTCCCATGGCACCCAAATAGACGCCCGGTCTCACAGAGAGAAGGAGCGCGAGGGGGAGAGAAAGGGGGGAAAAACCTCTCAGATGAGCGCGAAACAGTTTTGTCACCGCAAGCAAATCCAATTGAAAAGTCCCCTGGACTGCAAAGAACTGGAGTTGTCAGATCGGGCCAGCACACTGAAAAGATCCAGGAGTCCTAAATTGGCATCAGGTGTGGGGCTTCTCTCTGTGGTGATGGGCTCCCACATTGTGTCAGCTAGACATTTGGCCATTTCCAAATATAATGGGAGAAATTAATGCAAATGAGCGGCTGGAATGAAATGTATTTAAATGCAGATTGAAAGAGCCTCTGCGTTCTGCCTGATAACAAGTTGCTTTAGGAGAAGGGCCACATTGTGTTGGCTCAACTCACCCCCTACTGTTTCCATCCCCACACCAGTGTGTCCCTTTTTTTCTCTGGTCGTTTGTGTCTCATAACAGGCCATTGTTCAGTGGGTAAACTCGCTCTCTAAACTATTTACATTGCTCATTTATTTGAATTTCAGATGTAGCTGGGTCTTTGGCTTCGAGTCGCTCGGTAATGTTAATTGCACACTGACTAGAGAGAAAGAGCTGGATCATTTATAATAACGTTGCTGTTGACCATAACCTCATTAGAACCTGTGACGGCATGCATTTCACAAACAAGTTCCTGGCCGACTTCTTGCCTGTGGCTAACCATCTCTTAAAACATCCTCTTCCTAGCTTTAAAGAGCTCTTGTTTCAAGGCCTCACACTCTGTGTCCGCAGCCGTTATTAGAAGAGCCTGGAACACATCAGTTTCAAAGGAAACTGTTCAAATCGAAGCAGTTCAGTAGGAGGGCAAATTTGTTTATCTGTTTGGACAGTGTTGCTGCCAGACACGTCTGCGTCCAAAAGAACAGGATATTGTTCTTTTGGACGGAGATGCAGATTATAACTTCTAATCTTTAAAGGGAACGTTTACACAGGAATGAAAATGTTCTTATCATTTACTCTTATTAACCCGTATTTTTGTTCCAAACCTGTTCCAAACCTGAATTATCCAAAATTGTGATATCACAAATTATCACAAAATCCTTCAAGCTATCCACAAACAAGGACAATTTGAAGAGCTTTTTAGTCTGTACAACAAAAGTTTGAATACATTGATTGGACACCATTCGTTTTCATTGTATGGACAAAAAAACAAATCAAGACATTTTTCAAATCATCTACTTTTTAGGGTAAGTAAATGATGACAAAATGTACCTTTTTTATGCGAACTGTTTCTTTAAAAAACGTTCAACCACTCGCAGAAACGCTGAGAAAAACAGTAGGCATATGCGAAGAGTGCTGTTTTCAAAAAAAGGAAAATTTTACAGATGCAATTTACATGCAATTAATTTTAGTTAATTGGATACACTGACTTCATTTATCATGCATATTTATGTCAAGCAGCTTGTGTTTTTCACTGATTATTAACCGATAAAGAGAAACATGGGCATTTGACTCTTATCTATCTTCTTAACATTATCTGCTGTATAAAGAGACAGCCGCTCTTACTGGCATGCAGCTCTGCTGTTTAGTGTGTGTAGTGCACTGAGAGGGATGGTCAGGTTTGATGAGAGTCCAGGGCAGAGCAGGAGACCGCTGTGTCCAGAAGGTCCGGGCCTGTGATTAATGTGATAGATAATGTGCTGGGGAAATGAGTAAACACTCCCTCGCTGCCTAGCTTTGTGCTTCATCGGGTTGATGACAAGGGCAGTGCAAGGTGAGAATTTAACAGGCCTGCTGGAAGAATAGAGGAAAAAAGGAGAGAGATTCAAAGGAGTGAACCATGACAGACTTGGGGAGAGAGAGAGAGAAAGAGAGAGAGTGAAAGAGTGGGAGTCGGTTGCTTTGCTAATAAAGCGGGCTGACAAAAGTGGAAGTTTTTCAGGAGAGGAATAATTAAAAGTGCTCAAGGGACTGCAGTTTTAATTTCACATGTAAAGGGCTAAAGATTTCATTTATAGGCACGCTGAGTAGCGAGAAGGTTAATAAGACGAACAAAGCGTGCATTGTGAGAACATACACTCGGAGCAAGGCTGCTGGACTTTCACCTAACACGTTTTTAATTATCTTTCTTTACATATTTCTCACAAGACGGGAAAAAGAATAGATTAACTGATTAACAGCGCTGGTTACCGATTGTTGATGGTGTAAAAGGCTCAAGTGTCTTGTTCTGCTTTAAACATCAGCACAAAGTACAAAAGTCCCACGTTTTACAACTCATTTAGTGGTAAAAGTGATCTACGAGCAGTTAGATCAGCTGGCAAATTGGGTTTACTTGTGATAATTGAAAAAATAATATGATACAGTACATATAAAATGTAGTGATAATAGATTAAACAAACATTAATTATATATATATATATATATATATATATAAAAATAGGCTCTACTTATACCTTATAATCTAGTGATTAGCCATATTTAGCCATGTTTAACCCCATTTATCCAAAGCTGCTGTTTTTCTTTAATCCAGCTTGAAAAATATTGAAAAAGTTCAATATTCCTTCTGATTAAGGCCTGATACTTAACAAAAGGAGCATGACATATAGTCTTATGCACTGCTTTGTATATGTGGTTTGACCCCCACTTCAGACAGTCTGGGTCTCGTCCCTCCCTGTAATGTCTTGGGCTGGTCGAGATCATTCTGTCAGTCAGCAATCCAGCAGTGGATCATGGGAATGAATGATCGCAGCGGAGAAATCCTCCAAATCCTTCCCCCGCCGGCCTGTCACACACTCCACTCTGGGCCTGACACTTCTCTATTATATGTTTATCAGTCTCTAATGAAATGCTGACAAGTTTCGCCGCACAACGGATACTGTGTTCCATTAATAGTATTTAACGAACCTTGAGCTCTCACAATGGCTGGGCCCTATTGCTGGTGACAGCTAAGGGGCCCCACTGCTGCTCCCCAGTGAGAGAAGATATTATGCATTATGAACATTTGCAATCCCCCTCTCTTACCCCCAGACCATCTTACTTGTCTTGCTGATAGGAATGAGAGCGAGACAGTCCATTGCAATATGGTCAGTGGTGTCTTGTTTGAATGGAAACCATGCTGTTGTGAATTTTACGAATTCTCATATGTGATGCTGTGAAGAATAATGAGGGAGGAAATCATTTGTCATGTTTTTTCTTTTTGTTTTATTTGTGTGATATCTTCAGTTTGCTTCTTTTTCTCTCTGGTTTAAAGCTAAACTGGATAAATGTGTCTCAGTGTAAAGTGATTGGTGTTCAAACAGGGATTCTAGATTAGTACCCAATTATTGATTGTAGGTCATCTCTAAATAACTGGGGGAAAATACCAACTGCTAATGACAAAATTCAAGTATATAATCATTCATGTTAAAGTCAGAGTTGGGCAATATTCAAAAGTGAAAAATGTACACTCTTTCACTTGAGTTAGAATTTAACTTAAATCAGCCCCATACGAATTTCCATTGGAATGACAGGAAGATAATTTAGCTTCATCTCTAGGGTTAGGGTCATATTTCTGTCTGTCGTCATAGATTAATCTATCCATTAATCTGCTTCTTTCAAGGCAGCATTTGAAATTTGTCTGGACAAAAAAACATTTCTAGTAAAAATTTATTTTCTCAATTAAAGTAATTTTCAATTTAAATTATGGAATTTAAATAGCATTGGCATAACCGTTGACAGCAAAATAAATAAGCATACTGATGTCAAAGGCTGTGCATCCATTTTAAATCTATGGTCTATTAACACAATCATCTTGGAATAAGGTAGCCGAATTAGCCAGATGTTAAAGGAGTCATGAAATGAGGTCATTGTATAAAAATATTCAGAAAGTTTCAGAACTCAAAACTTCCTTGTTAGTACAAAAACAGCTTTTATTGAAACCAAGAAACTCAAAAATGTCTAGTTTCGGATTTTGTCACATTATAACGTCATGGTGTGATGAAAGACTGCCTCTGCATAAGAGGATCAATGCCTACTTCTACATCATCACCTCTTTAGTCCCACCCCCCGAGCATGTCATGTAAGACAGATGCAAACACAGGATTACTCAGGCATATCTCTGCAGATACCTCTGCGGATTACAAGAGTCATTGCATTGCCATCCTTGTGCTCCTAACGTAAAACGCAGAAAGCATAGATTAACGTAATTTTAACAAAGTTCCAGTCGGATCACGTCAGTAAGACACTCTTTGTTTGTTTTTTCGTTAGCTTAAATTTAACACGGATTTGATTTTTAAACTTCTCTCTGAAAAGTTTGACACAGGCTTTTTAGAGAGACTGAAAATAAAAGATGATGCATTGCCGACTAAATTGGATCGGACAGTAATGTCGCAACACACAAGTGTGAGTAACAGTGTGTTAGCATGTGTCGCTATTGCTCTGTCTGATACAGATCGTTTGATATGTAGAGTATTTATACTGTAGCACCACAGTCAAAATGGTAATAGTTGTGAGTTGTGTGCACTGCAAATGGCAATGTATATGATTTTCATTGTATAGAAATAGAGGAACTATGAATAGCCTATAAGAACGACAAGCAATGGTACATTCATTCAGAATTCTATTCAAAATACTGTAAGTCATCCTTTTGTCAATTATAACTCTGGGAACTCCAAATACCTCAAATTTATTTGCCACAAGCAAGACTCATAAAGCCCATGGAATACACATAAATGTTTCATATTATTGGAAAATATTTGAACTTTGTAACAAGATTTTTTTCGACATCGGAAGTTTTCCAAAATAATTCCACAAAATTATTTTAATATGCAAAACTGTCACCCAATCATAGCAGTGGGCATTTACTTCCAAGTCTTGAATGTAGCACACCCATCAAAATGAGTCTTCGAAATAGAGAGGGTCAAAATTATTAAAGAATTACTTCTAAATTAGAATGTTTTTTTTATTTAAAAATTTTGATAACATTATAAGTAGACCTCAGAGAAAATGATAAAATAATATTTTACATCGGCCTAATAAACCCCCATCGGCCTCCATAATGACGCAGCAGTATCCATTCAACATTATTCCTTAAACCCATTATCAGCCTGTGAGAAAGATTTCTGCTCTCGTGAATAATTGGACCCTAGCACCTTGCCATAGTTTATTTCTGTTTAAGCAACCTTGTCCACGGAAGTCACTCAAAACGTTAGCGCGTCATGCTAATTCTAAGCAGATGCCCGTTCGACCCACAGAGTGATTAGTTTCGATATGCGAGGCGCAGAGTAAGATACGTGCTTGAAATATCTGCAAGGGTCTGGCACAAGAGTAGAGAGCATAGATGTTCCTCATCTGTAATACACTGTGTAGACTAATATCTGCTGCTTTTTCTTATATTGCAGTGCGATATTGATCTGATAAAATTGTACCATATTGGAGCTGTCTGTTGTGATATTCATCATTCTGTCATGCACCCCTACACCCCCCCTCCCCCTCCTGTAGCGACGAGTTATTAGAGGCAGCGGTTTGAAGAGGTTGAAGGCTTTAGTCGCAGAGATGTTGCAAACAATTCATCATAAAACTGAGAGAGAGATAGCAGAGGGGGACAGAAAAAAATCTCAGGTGATGTCTCGCTTAAGATTTATGTGGACCAAGGCCATGCATTAAGAATTACATCATCAAGTGGTGTGAAGACTTCGCACAATGTGCTGAGTCGGACTATTTGCCCTCACGCTGAGCCTAAATGGACTTTTCTTACCTCCTCATGAAGCTTTTTAATGGAATCGCGAGCTTCCAGGAACAAAACGAGTGATTTAGTTAGCACGGTGGAAGCTGGGTCGCGGGCCCTGATAAAGCTTGTCTGAAGTAATTGTCATTCTGTGGGTTTAACGACACGGGCCTTGCCTCGCTGCCATTACGCCACATTTGGCAGTTGATGGCAATCAGACAGCGAGGATGAAAGTAAACTTGTACGTGCCACATTCGATTTGTCTCCTGACTGGGTGGGGCGCTTTTCCCTCCAACTGTCTTAAAAGGTTCTGGTTGTTTGCTCTCCGCACGCAGTCAGTGATTCGTCCTGAAGGATCAAAGAGATGCTGACGGATGTGGCTGACATGCATTTAGCAGCCGGGCCTTGATTTCTTTTTATCAGGGGCTAATCGAGGGATTCTGTTAGCAGGAACCATTCTTGCGGGGTCAGTTGTTTTGTTTTCATTGTAAACTGCATTCAAATGGAATTGATCAGGATCCGGGAGTCACAGAGGATGATTCGTTCTGCATAAACTGTATCTAAAAGCGTAGGAGGAGGAGGACAGGGCGGACTCGCTGCGCCGTTGTGTAAACATCGCTCTTCCTCTCCCACCACAGATCACTTCTGGACTCCCTGGAATATTTACATTGCATTAATTATTAAGAAAGCAGAAAGAGTATAAACAGTGGATCATTTTTGTTTAATGTTTCACACAGGATTCCGATTCCACAGTCCAATTAATGTTAATCATTAAGGACTTCCTGTTTAGTCCTGGCTTTAAGTTTGTTTGTCTCTGAGAGGATACAGACCTCACATAGTACATCTTGCACAATATCAGATATTTTCTCTCGTTATAATTAAGCAGTTTCCCGTTTTAGTTGTGGCCGACTGAATTAATGACTTTGGAATGTCAAAGAACAACCAGAAATGCCGTCATTTGCTAATTGAAATGCATGTAATGCAAAACATGGATGTTTATCAAACATATTTCCATGTAACGTGGGACAAATGTTCTCAGTTAAAGAACAAACAGGCCTCTAGAATTGTATGAGTGTGTGTTTGTGACAGTGTAGGCACACGTGTTTGCGTGGCACGCTGCCCTAACCACATTGATTCTGAAATCATATTTGCAGAATTAATATGCATCAGTCTGAGTGCTATTGTTTTGTGGCCTCTTAATTGCTTCCTCTTGTTAATATTAAAAGCACATTAAAGTCTTAACTATTGGCTCTATCTGAAGTTACTTTCAACGACAATTTCATAAGACAATGGGAAGGATTAATAAACTGCAGCTTGATCTCTGTTATCAAGCTCTTTTACTATAGGGAACCAATTAAGTACCCTTCAAGATGACTTTCACTTGCTGCACTGGTCTGTTCCTCTGCCAGAATTTGGGATTAATTGGGAATTAATATCCTCTCTTGAACAAGTTCGCATTGTTTGCTTTGTCTGACTTTAACAATTGGCACTGAGGTTATCCCAACCTGTTCGTCAAATGCCCCCCTCCTCCTCCTCCTCCTCCTCCTCCTCCTCCTCTCCGAGATTGATATGTACACGTCCCAGATCCCTTCAAGCTGAAAATATGGGCCATTAAGAGAGAATAGTCGACAATGATTTCGTTCTCCACGTAGAATTTTTTCGAGCTTTATTAGCCATGCATATTAATGACTCAATTAATTCTATTCATCCTCGCAAGTCATCTGTTTGTTTTCGCCTGACCTTTTATCTTAGAAGTATTCACGCTCGACTCGGTTTAAGCACTTCCTCCATGCCGGCGTTCTCCCACAGTGGCTGAGCGCCTTTTCAAAAAGGGAGTCATTTAATGTTTTGGACGAAACCTCCCTCTGTTAGAAAGCACGCCGGATGTAAATGTGACAGGAAATATGCTATTATTACACACCAAGCCTTTCGTCTGACATCCCACCAAATAAAATTACAGCATTTCCCCCTTCTCTCTCCCCCCTGGCTCCATCTGCCTCTAAAACACCTCTCTTTTTTTTAATTTACGAAGATCGGAGTAAACAGGCATGTGATGCGGAGGAGACCAGGGTTGGATACTTGCCCTGCGCTACATCTATCTCCCATTCAAAGTTAGTGGTGAGGACAGGACATATAATTGAAAACTGCAGCTGGACTGTGTACAATCTTGTAAAAGGATGCCTTGGAAATTAGATTAATCAAGAGGCAGACATTGTGGGGAAAGTTTGTTTCGAATGCCTGACAGTATCGCTCTTTCTCTCATTTCAAATGCTGGCAGGGCAGCAGGCAGCTCCAAGGGAAATGTGCTCCTTTCATACTTGAGTAATTGATGAATTGTATGCAATATGCAAATGAGAATCCATAAATCTTATGAATGACAGCTTAATTTATGTGAGCCTTAATGAATGCAGGATTAGATTTTAATTAAATATCCTCAAAGGCACCCTGACTAGTAAGTTTTTAAAGCCTTGTTTTGAAGACTTGTTTCATATGCGTTGCAGTTCTGCGTGGTAAAGTGAGATCACTGAGAGCCTTTCCTCACCATTACAAAGATAAGCGCAGCTCTGTTTTGTTAACCAAAGGGACTGAAATTAATAAATATTGCGATGGAAATCATATCTAGCCATCTCATTTTAACTTTCCTGGAACTGTTCATTTTCATACATTTGATTAACTGCATTTACTTTTTTTTTACTCTCTCTCTCTCTCTGCCGTATCTGATCTATAACATTTTCTAGCAGTGTCTTTTTAATTAAGAGAATCGTCCATTAGGCACGGAAAAGTCAACCAATTAGGCATTCTACATCAGTTCCCAGGATGTACAGGGCTGCTGCTCCTTATTAGTGCTAATAGTACTGATACAAAACAATTTTAAGCTTCACAATTATAGTATGCAATTAAGAAATCGTCTTTTTGTCATTAACGATGCATTAAAATAATAAGCAGTTTATCTTGCTTTCAGATCTTTTTTTCCCTCTAAAATCTCCCTCCAGTATGAAGTTATCTCAAACCGTGTTGTGTTTGCAGTTGCATAGGGGAAGTTAACTCTTGTGTATTTGCTTGGTCAAACTGGTAATAAAAGCAGTAAAAACAACTACAGTCATTAATGAGAAATTGTAGAAATGTTACACACTCTGCAATTGCGTCAACCATGTCTTGGTCAAAACAATTTTTTCCACAATTTTTTTAAATTAAAAAAAATCCCTGAATTATGTCATTGAACTGTAATGTTTTTGCAAACTACAACACAGTTCATTTCATTTTGGTCAAAAATGGACAAACATAAATTCAACATAAAGGTTTGTGATTCCCCATACTAAGGGGATCTCTAAAAGCTAACTGAAGTCAGATAACCTGCGGTCCAGTCAATAAGACGAGATTGCATGTGTTGAGCAAGTCAACAATTCTTAATCTTCAGTTTTCTAAGATCTTTCTTTGTTTGTATTTTTCTGGCATGGTCCACATTAAACAAAGTTTCCAGTGAATAGCAAGGAGTAAAAATGTGTGCGGGTTTACATACTTTAAAAAAATGTGTTCTATGGCCAGTTGCTCTGCATACTTTTACTTGAGGACACGGCCATGTAAATAAAGCTCAAGGAAGGAACATAACAGGGTTGCAAGTTCCTTTACAGTGGCACAATCTGATTGCCCTGCCCAGTGGCTCTTTAATCAGACTGTGCAGCACACAAAAGCAGCAGGAAGGCCAATTTTATAACCTGGGCACTCTCTGTATCTCTAAATGTTACGCCCGACGTGGGACTGTTGAAGGATTGGGCAGAAAAGCACGTCTGGGGTGGAGAGAGCCACTGTTTGTAGACTGCTGAGGGTAACTGCTCCCTTTGATTGTTTGCATTTGATCTAATATATTGTTCCTCACAAAAGTTCACCGTTTACCAGCGGATGCAGCTGTTCCTGCTTATAAAACGCTTTATATGAAGTGCTTGCACATAATCCATCTATGCTGATCTGATAAGGCGCCTACCTGGCTGAGGGTGACAGGTGTGAGAAGGAGAGAGAGAGCTGGTGGCGATAAAGCAACAACAGTTCGATGCAAATAAAGAGAATGATAAAAATCGGAGGCAGCACTGATTAATGCAGGAGCGCCGGTGGAACGGGCCATCGCGGTGCTCCGGGTGACCTCTTCTCTTAGCGTTCCATTCATGTGCAGGTGTAAGTGAATGAGACAGCCACTTGTGTTGCTATATATCAGATATCTTTGCAGATTCTACTTCTTTGCTTCTCTGCGACCCTTGCTGAAAACTTCTAGGGAAGTTGAAGTTGATGTTGGTGGTCTGTGTGTGGAATAAAAGAGATGATCAGTGGTTTGTAAAATCTAGAATGTTAGTGTTTCGTATTCGTAATGCGATCTCGGCCATTGCATGTCTATGGTGGTCCTGAGGTTTTAAAAAGCATCTTTAAAAAGGATAGTTCCCCCCCCAAAAAAATACCATTCTATTATAATTTATTCACCTTCATGTTTGTGCAAACCCATATGCCGTTGTTTTTTTCTGTGGAACAGAAAAAGAGATGTTTCATACTACTCTTTTCATATAATGACAGATTGTATTGATCACATGCAGTAGTTCCAGAAAATATGAAAAACACCAAAATAAACCCCCAAAATTAGTCCACATGTACATAGTATGATAAACCAGCTGAAAGTCATTTCCATTGGTAATCTTCCCATCACTGTTAGCTTGAGAACTGTTGAGTCAGTTGAACTAAAGCCCTCGATCAGTCTTAATCAATCAGATCAACTGTTTCAGTGAAAAGAACTGGTCCAAAAGAATGAACACAAAAAAAAAAACACCATGAAAGTAGATCGAAATATTACATTATATCACATTGTAATGAATTGTAATATATTTAAAGGAATGTTTGTTTTTGAGTGAACTATGCCTTTAAAATGTTTCAAAACATTTGAAATCATTCCACTAGGTTTAAAGTCCATAAATTCAGATTATCCAGTCTAATGTATTGGCTTAGTTTCCTGTTTCAGTTTCAAGTCTGTCCTTTCAATGTACAGTAGTTTAAATTGAATATCAATTGGCCAGAGTTATATGCTTCGATCTTATAGTCAGTCCACACAAAGATTGCATAGTAAAATAGAAGAGCTTTACCTGCCAGCATTCCATCTAATCAAGCCGAGTAAAGCTGCAAAGTCAGGGGGCCTAATCTGAGCGTAGTGTGTTATTGTTAATGCGGAGACCTCGGTTTGTTATCAGGCCCTTGTTTTCTCTGCTGGCCACCACCTCAGCAAAGTAATCAATGAGGCATGTGCTGCTATCGCACGAAAAGAAATGAAAAATAAACCAGTGATAATCCTTCAGTTAAAAGGTTATTCAGGCTGATAAAAGCTATTTTGCTAATTTATTTACACTTTGCTTCGGTGAGATAAAGAAAGCGAACAATTAGGGAATTCTAGGTGAGAGATTTGAAAAGGGCAATGACATTGGGTTAATATTTTATAAGGCCTGATTGGCGGGCTACTGGAGGACTCTGTATTTACAGAAGCAGAGATGCTGTGATTCGTCTGCTTGTTTTGGTTGACTGCGAGTAAATGGAATAAATATCTTCATCTTTACCTTTCCCAATGACAAACAAAAGGAAGACGAGAAAGGTTAATTGCTCCATTTGAGGTGAATCAAAACGGAATGTTCTTTTTATAAACCTGAGCGAGACATGTATTGACTCCAGGATAACGTTTCATCAGCTGACAGCAAAATGTGTCTCCATTAGATCCAGAGGTCCACAAACCTGTCAAAAATACTGGCCAAATATGTTCTTTGTGTACTTCTCAAATTTGTGTTTAATAAATTGTTATAAATTTAAAATAAAATACAAGATTTTAAACTGTTATTCATTCTTAACTAGGTAAATTAGTACTTTTAAGATATTCCAATTTAATAGATACTGTTGTATTATACAATTATATAGTATATGCTATACTGTAAATAATGGAACAATTATGTTGATCACTGATTTCCTGATTTTGAGTACAGTGTAATGAAATTGGCTTTCACAATGCCTGCTATGTACACAAAACTCTGAGATGAAATTATTTACACTAGTCTTTGGATAGTCTTGTATTCATGCGTGAGTTTTTTCCCCCTTCAATTTTTCAGTTTTAATTATTCAGGCCTTTTTAAGTAGTTTTTATTTTTATTATACCAGGATTTTAGTATTTTCTTTGTTCATAAACACTTTTTTCCTAACAGATGAGACAACACATGAGAGGTTGAATTCAGTTATTTGCTGTTTTTTGTATTATGGAAGTGAGATGGCCATATATTTTGTGGGTTTAATCTGATTGCTTTCTCAGTGTGGTGGGAGGAGATCATGTTCCAGTGTGAACTCCTGGGTCAACATGGACCAAGTCCATTAAAGGAAGCATGGTTCAGGGAAAGTTCACTCTTATTTTCTTTTCGCCATGAATGCAAAACAAAAAGAAAATTCCTACATTTGTTACAAATTTGCCACTTTTTTGCCTCGGGCAAATACTGTCTATAAAAGGTCCTAAGTTTGGAGACAGGATCTGTTATTAACTATAGTACGAGCAATAAAGAGAGATTGCAGGGTGATTATTTTGTTTTTCAACAGAGCACACAAATATCTGTTTCCAATGTTAATGCTCTTGCATTTATATTGTTTATTTGGTGCCACTAGAAAAATTTTCTCAACAAATACGTGTATACTATAACATATACTTGGATGCTCTTAAATGAGCTCTTAATACATAGTTAAATATGTATAACTAAAACTTATTAGACCATTTAAATCTTTAAGGTTAGAGGGTCAAACCCCCCCTTTGCACCATACCTGTAACCCTCTTCATTAGTAACTGGTTTGGAGACTCTGCATTGCATTTTGCAGATAATTTCAAATGTTTATCATCTGAGTAATACAAATATAAATGCAAACAAACATTGTGGTTTCCCTCTAGGGGTGAACATTTTGTTTATTTGAATTAGTCAGTATCTCACTCAGAAAAACGTCATGGATAGCCTTGCTTCTACCGTTGTGTGGAAAAATATCCCAGAGTTACAAAAAGAAGCGAGAAGGAAAAAGGATGTAACTAAGTTTGGTAGTTGTGATATACAGTTGAGGAGTGGACAGGGCATATCTCAGACACAAGTGGATCTCATGAACCATTGTTGTGCTCTAATAGCCTACTTTTGAGGACTTTTTGTGCTGGGCTATTTAAGGACTCAGCATCCAGCACATGACAAATTGTACTTGTTCTTTTGTGAAGGTCCAGCTCTTGTTCTCCCTTCGTCCTCAGTGGCCCCATAATCGCTGTTTACAGAAGCGACAAACAGCAGAGAATGCTCATGTATATCTCAGCTAAATAACTGCAGTGTCCTCTTGAACATATGAGCACAGGCCATCCCGTTTTAAGTGAAAACCTTCCGTGCTGTCGCATGATGGGGATTGTTTTTCCAAATGCTATCTTGCTGTCGTAAATTAAAAACAAGCAATTGACCAAACACACACACAAATCCAAACTAAATAAAGTTAGTGTAATTGGTTTAAATACTTAATAACAACAACAACAACACATCTGCAGTATGTATCTCTTAAAGCTGTAGTTCACCCAAATATTCTGCACACTTTATTTTGATGGTCCAGTTTAGACATTCTACTAACTATAAGTAACTTTGCAACTACATGTCAAATAACTCATGTTAGAGTATTAGGAAAGCTCTTAGGAAAATAAAAGTGCTAATATCTGCTAGCACTTTATTTTGATGGTCCCCCAACAGACATACTACTGACCATAAGTAAACTTATTGTCAGGTTGTTATTGGCATCATGTCAACTTATTTTACTAACCAGAACCCTAACCCTAACCTAAGGGCCCGTCCACATGGAGACGCGTATCACTGTATACGTATACATTTTTTATCGTATCGGTGTTTCGTCCACACGGATCCGGCGTGAATCCGGAGACTGAATCTGCTATTTTTTGAAACCGGGTGCTAAAGTGGCTAAATCTGAAAACGACACCCTTGCCAAGGTTATGCAGAATTACAGCGCTCCATACTGGTCTGGCATATATACTACACCGTTTTCAGTCGGTTTCAGTGGTTTCGTGTGTACACTGATATTTCTTGAGATGATGCCATGTTTACGGAATTTTTTTTTTAGAACGAGGAAAAAAAGATTGGATAGGGAATGCACCAGCTTCGTGTGGACGTGGCCTGACACGTAGTTGCGGAGCTACCTATTGTTAGCAGAATGTCTAAAGCGGACCATTCGAAATAAAGTGTAACCAAAAACTGTCATCGTTCACTCACACTGTTGTTTCAAACCTGTATTGCTTTATTTTTTCTTGATTTGGAATACAGAAAATTAAATTTGAAAGAATATACTTTTCCATACAATTGTAAAAAACGGAAAGTGAATCGATCTGGATTCATGAACGAAGCATTCAAACTGCAACAGTCAATTAATTGAAAAGATCTTGATCATGATCATGAATTGGATGTTGCTTTGTGTTTATTACATAAAGGTATTATGTGTGGCTTCAAGAAATGATGACTATGAACCTTAAGACTTTTATGCTGCTTTTTGCAGTGTATTAGACTTTTTTTTTTCAGCAGAAGAATGTCAGTCCTACAGGTTTGGAATGCCATGAATTTCACAAAATGTATCATTTATTTGTGAACTGTCTTGTTAAATGTTACATTTTAAGTTAAAATATTGCTTTACAGCCCTATTAAAAAAGCCACTGTTCTCCTCTTCCACTCTACAGTACCTTCGTCAGATATGGTGTAAACACTCTGTGCGCAGATCCCACCACAGCTCGCAGGCTAAACGTCTGCTTTGTTCACAATCCCCTGCTCTTCCTGGAGCTAAAGTTGATGTGACATTTTGTCCATTTTTTTGTCCAAGTTTTTTTCTGCTTTTGGCATTGTTGAGGGAGGGAGGCTTTTACCATCTATTGAGGTCTTTCATAAATAATTCAGCTCAGTACATTGAAAGTGATGACAGCAAAACTGTCATGCAATCTCCCACATAAGATCAAAGAGGTGTTTCTATAGGAGGAGGAATTTCATTTTAGGACGTTCTTTGGGTCGATCATGTGATTGTTTGTTGCTGGGACCTCTTTAGCTCTCCTGTGACAAACTCAGATAAAGTGCTGCATTTTAAGGGGTAGTTCGTCCAAAAACTAAAATTGTATTTTTATTTACAGACCCCCATGATATTTCAATCCTGTATGACTGAATTTCTTCTGTTGAATAATAAATAAGTTTAACAGAATGTCAAGCCTGAAAAAAAGAGAAAAAAAAGCTAATGTCATCAATTTAAATAAGGAAAAGATAGAAATGCAAGTGGTTATTTCCTCTTAATCTTTCAAATATGACATTGTCAGTTTTTACATGAATTATGCCAAACGTCATTGTTTTTTGTGACCAACTTGGCAAATGTGACTATGCAAATCTGATATGACAAATTAATGACTCTAAAGACTTACTTTTACGGTGTTTATTTTTCATGGAGGGTGCTTGACAACCCCTTTCCCTGTTCACTTTTATTGTGTGAAAAAGAGCAGCTTGAACATTCTGCCCGAAAGAAGGAAAATTGAAGGGTTTGGAACAACATGAAAGTGAGAGCATAATGACAGAATAATTTTTCTTCAAATTCTTCTTCTAAAAGAACTAAAGTTAATTTCTGGCCTGCCACATGCTTGAAATGATTAGCATAATTACATTGAATAGAACAGCAATAAAGAACTTGATACATGCCAATAATGAACAAAGGAGAAATTTCAAAGATTCCTAAAGATGAACCTACAATAAGTGTGAAATCTCTACTGGAATATTTATATGAGGTCTGAAGTAGATGATGTCTCTATTTCCGTTGCATGATGCGATGTGGAAATGATTCTGTCACATCTGAACAGGCTGATGCAGTTGAAACTCTGTACAGTGTGAATGGCCCCAGGCCTGACTATATCGAGTGCTGCTCTTTCTCATGGCTAAAACTCTTAGCATGGAGTTTATGGCCTCTTCTGTTTTTAGTGTGCGAAGTAAAGAATTTCCGTTTCAATTTCATGCCTGTCAGGGATAAAACATGATAAAACGCAATGAAATGCAGCTCATCTGCTCAGTCTGTAAATGGACTAAACTGATGCACATGACAGAATTTGGTAGTACATGAATAAGGGAGTTTTTTTGGCCTTGGGTCATAGTAAATGTACTGTTCTGCTTTCCTTTTGGCCATGAAAATGAGGCCCTGTTTAGTCACTGGAAAAGCAGAGAACAAAACCTTGAGTTAATGAAGGTCTCTTTCAATCATGTCCTGATATGCCATTGTAACGCAAGTGCTGTGAAATATAGACAATGCTCTGAAAATTAGCTTTCCTCTGGTAGCAACCAAAAGCAGGATCAAGTATTTCCTCTGATTTATTTATTTATTTTAGCCCTTTTAAAATGAGCGATTGTAATTGTTAACATTCAGTGGCACATAAAAATGTATTGATTGATTTATTGTATCTTACATTGTTTGATGTATTGATTAACATGAAAGGAGGGGATTGTGTGTCAGTAACTAGGAGGCTTTGTTGTCACTGAAACAATGCTACTTAATAGGTTTGCATATATAATTTAACCAGCTCCATCATATTTTGAATACTTTTGATATGCAATTAGTTTTGAAAAAGTACAGGGGACCGAATCACATGTTTTGATATAAAAATAAAGCGTCTTTATTAGGGATGATCTCTGTGAAAAGATATTTTTTGTGTGAGATTACGCAAGCTCTTTTGTGCCAAAATTAGATTGGAAAAATGCATGGATGAACATAATGTTGTAATGTGTGAAAAATTTCTGACAATCAGCTCGGAGGGTCGTTTTTTTCCCTTCTCCCTCCGTTGGACTTGGAATTGTTGTGCCATTAATCATTGTGCGATCTTGGTCACTCATTTCAAGTAATAAAAGTTTCCATCATAAACGCACAACAGGTCGGAGTCACTCAGTCACACCAGCTTCCAGCTACGACTCCTATTAAATCAAGCAAGCAGAACGTTTCCTAAGGCAGCCTTTTTCTTTTTAATTTCCTAAAGAACTTTAGAATATCATTCATTACTAGAACTACACATATTTGGTTTTTAAAAGTCTCATAAATCAATAGTGGCCTGACTGCAATAATTATAACAAGTTAACATGTAATTTCCAGGCTGAAAGCCGCATTGCCGGATTTTAGCATATGCAAACGAGGTAATTCAAATAGTGTAGGGATATTAATACAGAAGGGCAGGTAACGAGGTGCAGGTCATGAATTATGCATCAAAAAGTGGTTGATCTTCAATAAAGGAAATGAATTCACTGTGTAATCTAATTAGTTATGGAAGTCTATTATGTTGAGCAGCAGAAAGCAACTGTCCTTGAAAAGGAATTTATTTACTGTACTTGTTAGCTCTTTGGAATGGAATTGCGTTCTATTCCGAATGTTAACGGCAACCTCTGTCCCCTTCCCCTCCCCTTCTCTCTCCACTTCACTCTACCTCCCCCTTTCCACCACTTCACTTCTGTTTTAGCTCAAGACCCGGGAGGCCTCCGAAACGGACCCAGAGTGTGACATCGCCGGAGAACCCTCACATCATGCCGCACTCAGTGCCGGGCCTCATGTCACCAGGAATCATTCCCCCCACAGGTAACTCATGCAGACCTCCTCCCGTGCCCCAGCCCGTTTTTCGTAGCAACCCGCTGCCCATCCGTTAAATGGCACACTGCAAAATCTGACAGCCCTCATCCAAACTACCAGCCAGAGCCATTGACCGTTCCCGCTGTCCCCCCGTCTCTTCCCAGCAAGCCCCCCTGTGCAACCACAGCTCCAGAATAAATTGGAGTGGAGAGTTGTTCTCTTTCAGATTATTATAGTGGATGCTGCATTCTGCCTTGAGTGGATTTTAATTAGCCCGATTAAATCCACTTCACTGCTATGTGTACATAGGCCGTCGTGATGTTAAAGTAAGCTTATCGCCACAAGAATCAACAACAACCGTTTGTGCCTTCAGTTCGCCTGGAGCAAGTCTTATGCTTTTGTTCTATTTATGGCTGGTTTTCATTGTAGCAGCTTTGAAGTCGCTCACGAGAAAGGGTCCTGATTTACATATCGTGCTCTCAGTTGTTCTGCCATCGTTTAATAACACAGTCATTAGGTTATGGTTCACTCCTTGTTAATGTACAGTTAGCTCCCCGTTAAGTCTCTCTTGTGGATTTTTCAGCAATTATTGAACACAAATGTTACATAGTGATCATTTTTAAACCTAAATACCATTTGTTTGTATTATTATTGTTTTTTCATTGCAAAGTATGTTTTCTGTCTTAAAGGACAAATGTTATTGCTGTCACACAACAAGCTACATTTACTTTACCATTAATATAAAGTATATTACATAATTATATATAATCAGTTGTGACAGCGTAAACATAATATTTTGGCGTTGTTAGCACTAACACTGACCAGTCATTTCATTTAATCATGTGGTAAGAACTATGTAATGTTAGAATGTTAGAATGATGGAATTTCCATAATTTGTGAGAAAACTGTGTTTTTCCTGTTATATTATCTCATCTCCTTGAAATTGTAAGGTTATATCTGAAATTTTTGGTAAAATTGAGTTATTCACATATTCTTGCTCTGTAAAAACTTATTTACGTCTTATTTTATGAGAGTTTTTTTTTAAATTTGTGTACATTTTGGGACTTTTTATTTAGAAAACAAAAAGGTTCCATTTACAGAGTCGAATGGAAAGCAAAAACTTTGAAGCTCAATATCTGAAAACTATTCAGAATGCAGAAAGAACCTTATAATTCCAAGGTGGTGATCTTCTGAAAGAGTACTGAATCTCCTGATCAAAACGCATGCAAAGAAGATGCAGGAACAAGTGATTTCATATGCAATTAGATGAATACGCAATCATCAGCATTAAACAGCATATAAATCAAAACTGACTGATATTACTGAATTAAATATCGATCTATGCAATCTATGTTTTGATATCATCTTTCGTTCTGAATCAGATCTGAATTTATCTGTAGTCTTTGACAAAAACACAAATTCCCATGACGTATTTATACATTGTGTCAAAATCAGTTTTTTCGCACATTAAATTACTTTAAAAGGCTAAAATTTCCAACTTTACTTAAAGGGTGCATGAATGATAATTACTATGAAGTGATATCTTCAATGAATTGTTAAGGGATATATTAAGATTATCTTTAGTCTGTATTTGAATTTGAATTTACCAGAAATTTTCAGTATGTCACAATGTAGATGTGTATTTGGCCATCAGTCTTTTGGAACATCTTAAGAAAAAAAATCTTTCTGTTTGGTTATTCTTTTCAGCTTGTACTGTAGCTCAAACAATAGAGCAATAGCGCTAGCAAGGTTATGGATCCAGTTTACAGTGATTTCATGAACTGATAAAAGGTGTAACTTGAATGCAGTTTTGCTTTGAATAAACGTGTAAAATGCTTAAAATGTAAATACAATAGCTTGAGTTGAATGAGGCACTAATCTAAAATGGTTTATGCATAAATGTAATGAAATTTATTAACTTGTATTTTATTTATTTTGTGATCCGATATGCTAGTGCAACATTCTTTCTGAGAAAGAAACTATTGAAATTCCAGCTTGGCAACAGAACTGGTAATCTTGAATGATGTCGCTGAAGCATTAGTGAAACACACTGTTTGGCAAACTGCGTCCAGCTGCCCCTTTATGTTTGAGTGAGGTCAGCCTATCAGTGTCTTGTTTAGAAACAGGAACTTAAAGGCCAGTGTGAGAGCCCAGGATGAGAGTCTTCTCTTATTTAGTCCTGAGCTACCATGACAAAAACCCTTTGATATCTAGGCCTTTAAACCATGAGAGAGGCTCTGATCTTGACATTTTGGTTGGAACTTCTGAAGAAAAGTAACATTTTATACAATCAAGTTTGTAAGGGTCTTTGGTTGTTTGATGAAGCGGCATACAATGAGTAGATGCAATAAGAGTTGCTCGCATTCGGTTCTCTGATCCCAGTAATCTCGACCAGCACCGGGATTGGGAGAGCAAATGTAAACAACAGCTCAATACAGCATGAAGTGGTCCTAGTTTTTTTTTGGTTGTTGTTGTTGATGTAACTTCATCATAAAAGAGTGTAATTGTAATGTTGGCAAATGTTCAGAGGTTTTGTGTACAATGCTTAATGCAGCACTTGTTTTCTTTCCAGTAGCATATTATTTTGCACCACACTTACTAGCATAGAGACTTTTTTTTTAAATCTCACTGTTGCTCTTGGATTCTGGTTATATTGATCAGAAATAACTATTCCTAAATGTATAATAAATTAAATCTTACTGGTTATTTGTTCTGGGTTTGACAGAAATGAGAACCATGAAATGCATCCATAATATGACATTGCATACATATACTGTACACTCACCTAAAGGATTATTAGGAATTTCTCATTAATACAATTGTCTAATCAACCAATCACATCACAATCACAGTATAGGGTTTACAAAGAATGGTGTGAAAAGGGAAAAACATTCAGTATTGTGGGCGAAAATGCCTTGTTGATGCTAGAGGTCAGAGGAGAATGGGCGACTGATTCAAGCTGATAGAAGAGCAACTTTGAATGAAATAACCACTTGTTACAACCGAGGTATGCAGTAAAGCATTTGTTGCATTTGTTCCACTTGTATTTGTACCACTTATCTCTACCACAAATAGGAAAAAGAGGCTACAATAGATAGTTCCCACAAGCCTCGGCAGGTGCCCGTGACGCCATCTTGATAGGCAGTAAAGTTTAAAGCAGCTGCTGGTAACGCTAAAGGAAATCGTTCTGCGGACAAAAGACTAAACATTTTTTCATTAAAAGGAAAATGGCATCTAAACCACCACTAAAGGAGAAATACAGGGATGGATTAGATGAGCAGACAAGGCTTAGATACGACCAGAAGATCGCATGTATTGGAATCGATCCATATGAAGTGTCGAGCAAGGAGATGTCTAGTGACGTAGATTTGCTCCCGGCAATTTCGTACTATGACATTGTAAACTATTTGATACATACAAAAAGTGCTTACTCATCAGAAGAACTTAGAAGTTTGAAAGCAATGGAATCGTACAATCAATGCTTTACTGGATGGGGAAAAGATGTTTCGTCGATGAGAGTCAACAACAACGTACTAGTGACAGGCCGAGTAAGTAAACCAGTGTTAATATTAGGGATGTGCTTTTCGACTAATTTGTTAGTCGTTTAAACGAAAATTTTGTAACCGACTAGTCTAAAAGTAATGCCGCTAGAAATAAGGTCACGTTTCTGCGGCGCGCTTTACCTTCTGCAGCTGTATGTAGAGAGAGGCGTGTGTGTCGGTTTCCATGGTGAAACCCGTGACAATGAGTTCAATAAACAGGTAAAGAATAAAAAAGTATATTTCTATATATTTATTTAAACTGAACGTGATCACAGTGGCGGACAGTTGTAGTAAATGACGCGATGATTTGGCTGTTTCGGCTCATCTCTCCAAACATGTCCGTGTCTGTCCAGTGGAACAGTTTATAAAACACTTTTCTGTCTCCTCCTACTTTAAAATACTCCCACATCAAGCTCGTCTTTCAGTGGTCATTATTAAACCCGCCGTGACTGATATAAACAAAACACATGGGAGATCTGCGGTAAAGATTTAGTTTCTGCTTGTTGTTTCCATGGCGACGCGTCATGCTTGTCACACAGTTCAGAGAATCGGCTTTACAACACGTAAATTCAGTCACTTCTCTCAAAATGCATGACAGTAAGTGTCCGTTGAAGCGGGAGAAGAATATGAAGTTTATAGTAACCTATGCAATGTGTATCTGATATGAATAAAACACCTTGTCAGTTTATAACTAACTTGAGACAATCACACCAGGCTTCTGTTTACTTCTCACACCATGATTTAATTAATCTAAGGTGAGACAAAAATCCTTTCCCTAACAGGGATTTGAACCTGAGCTATGCTTCGTTGTCCCCGATCCCCGATTAGTAAAGCCTATCGCCTTCTGCCTATTGAGATGGCAGATGGCTGTAAAGTGCCCGTATGTGTGATGTCATGTGGGAACTATGTATTTGCACAAGCTCACAAAAATTGGACAGTTGAAGACTGGAATTGGATGACTGGATGAAGACTGAATGAGTCTCGATTTCTGTTGAGACATTCAGATGGTAGAGTCAGAAATTGGTGTAAACATAATGGATCCATCATGCCTTGTTACCACTGTGCAGGGTGGTGGTGGTGGTGTAATGGTGTGGGGGATATTTTCTTGGCACACTTTAGGCCCCTTAGTGCCAATTGAGCATCGTTTAAATGCCATAGCCTACCTGAGCATTGTTTCTGCCCATGTCCATCCCTTTATGACCACCATGTACCCATCCTCTGATGGCTACTCCCAGCAGGATAAGGCACCATGTCACAAAGCTCGAATCATTTCAAATTGGTTTCTTGAACATGAAAATGTGTTCACTGTACTAAAATGGCCCCCACAGTCACCAGATCTCAACCCAATAGAGCATCTTTGGGATGTGGTGGAACGGGAGCTTCATGCCCTGGATGTGCATCCCACAAATCTCCATCAACTGCAAGATGCAATCCTATCAATATGGGCCAACATTTCTAAAGAATGCTTTCAGCACCATGTTGAATCAATGCCACGTAGAATTAAGACAGTTCTGAAGGCGAAAGGGGGGTCAAACACAGTATTAGTATGGTGTTCCTAATAATATTTTAGGTGAGTGTATACACACAGTATATTTATACTATTTTTAAAAGTCTGATCTGTACTTTTTTTTCAGAAGAACTTTAATTCACCAAGGATGTAATTTACTGATCAAGAGTGACAGTAATGACATTTATAATGTTACAAAAGATTTATATTTCAAATAAATGCTGTTTTCAACTTTCTATTTATCAAATAATCCTGAAAAATAATTATCACAGTTGTCAGAAAAATATTTAGCAGCACAGTCGATTTCAACATTGATATGAATGAGAAATGATTATTGAGAAGGAAGTCATTCTATTAGAATGATTTCTGATAGATCATGCGTCACGGAATATTGGAAAATTCAGCTTTGCCATTAAAGGAATAAACAACATATAAATATTTACAGGGGAGTGCGTCCATATAGGTTGTCAAGCCATTTGTGGACTCGATAATTAATTTCAACACTATAAATTACTTAAAATTCCCTTTTACGAGTTGTACCATAAAGCTTTCATTATAAAATGTTGGCAATGTGTATGCAACTCTCCGTCATTTATTTATTTGCAAAATTATGGTAATTTTCTTGGTAAACTGCCACTCACTGAGAGTTCTGGGTAAGCAGATCCACATCCGCTTTGGTGCCTACACTCTGTTGTTATGTATCGTCATCATTGTCCCACATTTGCATCGGTTTGCTGGCATTTGGGATATTTCATGCGCAGGGCAAGCAGTCCGCCGATCGCTTGCCCAAGCTGAGAATTTGCTGTTACTGCCAGATCTCGATCAACGAAAATCGCATTGTATTTCAATCAAAACTAACTACACTAAATCAAATGAAAAAAGTCAGAACTGAACCTATTATCATAGAATTTTGTTTTTTCCATAAGGAAATTTATTTTTTATGAAAACTTATAAACTGTTAAAGACAGCCCAACTGTAAGCAGACCTACTGCAACTGTTCGAGGCTGTCAATCAATAGTCTATGCGTTTGTTTAAAATCATCAATTTGCATTATTTATCTCAGCCAATGTGCCATACCGCTTAAAAGGGAAGTATGCCGTTTCTGTGACATTTGTGCCACACAGCGGAATGATAAAAATAATATATTTTGTCCCGTTTGTGTAATGCGCTTGACTCATCTCAAACACTCAATGCAACAGCTTTTATGGGTGCCTGTGAAGGCATCAACAGGTACATGTGGGCAACTTTCAATAAAAGGTCAAACATGTTAGGAATACTTTAGCTGTGTTGCTTTGTGTCATGAGAGTAAGCCACTAAACAGCTAACATTGTATAGAGCGAACATGAAACCTATCGTATCTGCACTAGGTGCATTAGGTGCATTTTTGGCATAGTACGCACACCAACATAGCTGGTTAAAAAAAGTCACAGCTCGCCATATATATCTCCACCTAATAACTGACTGATGGAATGATACTCTGATGTCATTACCTGCAATGCTGTAAAACACTGTTCACTGTTATATATATAACATCATTCCATCAGTCAGTCATTAGGTGGACACAATCGACTAGAAATGCAGCAAGGCTGGGAGAATAGACACAAAAAGAGGTTAATGAAACATGAGGCCTTCACGCAGATGCAAGATTACACTGTCATAAACAGATCAGTCAACTCTAATGTGACTCTCCTCACACCGAGTGTCGGCAGCTTATAATTGATGTGCGGTATTTGGCTCTAATGCAGATGGAACAATTCAGATGCATTAATTCACCCAGTCCTCATTGTCACAACCTCAGCTTTGTTTGTGCAATCGGTCCTCAAAAGTCATTGAAACTGAGCTCATTTCTGCAAATATACTGCGTAAATAGTCAATTTTGGCCTTGATCTCTATTAGAGCGCACAACATTAAGTCAGTAGATAAGCACTTTCTTATCATAAGCATGGCTAAGTCACTCTTTGTGTACTGATGTGAAGTTAATCTGATCTTAATTTAATTACACTATTAGTGGAAGGAGGCACATACATTCCTTATTTGTTATAAGAATGTTCTGACATTGAGCAGGTATGGGGCAGCCCGCATGTTAATTAATAATGAACATTCTGACAATATTCAGAGGCATGACAGCGTTAAGCCAGTCTGCTGCTGGTTCCTTTGCATATTAATAGATCCTTCATTATTATTTAATATGACAGCTGCTCCAAGGGCTACGATCAGACCTCATCTCTATTATTTGCTGTTTTGTGCGCAGTATGACAGTACCAAGCGATTCTTTATTTGTCCCCTCCCCACGCCCCTGTCTTGCGCCCGTCTGCCCGCTCGTTCTCTCTTATGCTCGGCTGTTTATATATGGCTGAAGAGATCCTCGTGTCTGTGAGAAAACAGACATGGGTGTCTGAATCTAAAGGTGACTTTCAAAAGTCGAAACATTGCGATCTGCTATTGGTGCTTTGCATACTAATGAATGTTAATTGAAGAAGGAGTGGGTTGCTCGTTGTGATGCTCAGACGTGCACAGGCACTACGAGTGGACTTGTTGCTGATCTGAAGAACAGCTTGTGGATGGGTACTCTCATGTAGATGTTACAGTCAAACACCCTTGTAGCCTATGATGGATGTTATTTGTGATCTAATGAACTAAACTATCTCTCTGGAACAATATTGAATGATAGTGAAGAGGAGGAACCATAAACGTGAAAACAGTTGCTCACGAATGCTTGCAGGTATAGCAGTGGTTCTCAATTGGTTTTGCTTCACGACCCAGATTTTACATTGTTTCCATGTAGTGGCTCAGTACAGTACCAGAGTGGTTTAAAAAACAAACAAAAATAAAATGTCCTTGTTCCTTTCTTTCTTTCTTTCTTCATATAATAATATAATTCACAGTTATTATTTGTAATTTTTTAAGTCTAATTATATAACTCCAAAACAAATTTAACCACATCATCATCAGTCCATTATGAGCAAAAGTTATGGAATTTAAGCTGATTCGTCAAACCGTTTTTGATTAACTCGCAAACTAATTCGACACTTTAACGTAGTCTGACCAGACTTGGTGTGTGTCATTTTAACCATGACATGTGACTACCTACCTCGCTAGAGATATGAAAAATGTACATTTTTGCTTATAATTGGCCAAAAATCATGAAACTGGGCTCTGTTCCAGTCTACAGAGCATCACACTGAATCAAACGATTGGGTATTAAACGATACCCAATTTTTCCATATCGGTCATTTTGAGCTTCAGCCTTTTTAAATTTTGTCATAAAATGCTATATTTTACAAACACATTTGTATATCATTACAAAACTCGGAATGTGTCTTCGTGTATATAGACAAAACCATTTTTGCATACCCCAGCAACAAATTTGACATAGATGCCAAAATGACTTTGATGCTGCATTTCTGCAATACTTAATTAAACTCATTAAGTAATTAAAATGTCTTTAATTGCTTATTGCCGTCGGTCTGATGCTGTCAGCCATACTATTGGCATGACTTATAGTGCTTTCCTTCTGCTTGGCCCCTTAATGGCTGCATGCAGCTATATTTATTATTATTATTATTATTATTATTTCCATTTTGTTGGCTAATTAATTTGTCCTAAATTCTGAAATTTAATTGGATGCGAGGCCTTTGCCTTTACTACAGCATTTTAAAAAACTATTTATTTTGCCCCAGTAACTTTGCACAATAATATGGTTAGTATTTGCATATGTTTCTTTTGTTGCTGTCCTTAACTTTACCATTTTGGGGTCACAATCTACCAGCTGGGAGCCACTGGTCTTTATTGTAATAGGCTAATTAAGCAGGAAATTGTGATAAGCTGTTTACTGAAAACATCCATACCTGTAGGACATTCCGTATCACCATGTCCATTTTATAGAGTTGATAAATGAATATGAGAGATGTTTAATACATTACTGAAGTGTTAATTGTTGAAGTAAAAATTCTGGTAAAAGGAATTCAAATGCTTGACTTTTCACCCAAGCAATCGGAAGGTGATTTTATTCTTTTTTCTTCAGGTCTCTGCTACGCATACATCTCATTTAGAAAACAGTTGACTCTCTCCCATTAGACGCAAATGAAGATTGACCTTCAGTGCGACTGGAGGCCATATTTATTATGAGTGGACGGGGGGGAGGGGAATATATCCCCTCCTCAGCTGTAGGCCATGAATATACAACAGCAAACGAGAGCGGCCACTACAACACAGTGTATACGATACATCAATATGGTACTGATGTACTTTAAAATGCAAACAAGCCCAGAAAGCCGGTGGCATGCAGTGTTGCTCACACCATCTGCCTGTCTGCTGCTGGGGAGGCAAGGTGGCGTATTAAAGCCACATGTTCGATATCTTTCTTTTTCCCTTTCTCTTTGCGCTCAGGAATGAAGACAGAGGCCAAATGGCCGCAGTCGAGTTATGTCAGTGAAAGTGACACTTTAGTGATGATGAATTTACCAATTGGCTTCCCTCATGTGGGGGAAAACAAAAGTCAAATGGGCCATGAGCGCATTACTGATTGATAATACATAAGAATAGATTTATAAATTTGTTAAAAAGCTATAAATATTATGCATGTCAATTTAGTGACATATAACAAGCCTATGTGCAATGATATGGAAGTAATACATTCAATTGCATATTAATATTGAGGGTAACAGCCCCAAAATATCCTCCACATTATTGTGGAAGATAAAAAAAAAAAAAAATAAGCATTACAAAAATGACTTTACATTCCAAGTCAACTAACTTGGAATGTAAAGTCATTTTTGTAATGCTTATTTTTTGTTTTTTTATCTTCCACAATAATGTGGAGGATATTTTGGGGCTGTTACCCTCAATATTAATATGCAATTAATTAATTGGCATATCTTAAATTCCTTAACAGGCTAATAATTGTTGATTATGCTGGATACAGATCTGTTTAAATTATACATTAAAACAGGAAAAAACTTCAGTTATGACATTTAGTTTATTAATATTTGTGGTAGTGTCATGACGTTGCTCAGCCCCTATCTCAGACCCCTTTTCCTCCTGGTCTCATAAATGAGATTATTGTACTGTAACCTTTTTCAATACACTGTACGTATAAAATGGGGTTGCATTCACAGGATTCACTGAACACTGCTGGAAAAAAGCTCAGCTTTGATTCATCCATTCACATCGTTTCATTAATCTTCATTCATGGATTCAAGGTCTCTTTCAAGAATCCTTTTTTTACTTTCTGCGAGTCTTTCAGGTGTTTTGTCATTGCAAAATAGTAAATGACAGCGAGTCAGCTCTTTATCCAATCTCTCCATCTCCACTGTCCTCCTCTCCATCTCCACTGTGAGCCTGTTAAACAAATCAAACAATGGGGAAAAATATTATTGCCACTGAAGCCAAAAGATTTTGAATTGCAGCGTTTCTGTTCATTCAGAGGGAATTGCAATGGATTTTCCGTTTAATGTTCATGTGTTTGAGATGTCACAGACATTTGTGTGTGTGTATGTGCACGTATTTGAGCATGTCTTCGGGTTTCCCACTGTTTCAGACTGTTTGTTTTCACTTTGTCGTACATCCCTACCCGTTTATTTACAAACAGAAACCATGGCAACATGTCAGTCGTGATATGTTCTCCTGACTCCATCTGTCACCATCAAAGCTCAGCGGCATCATCTTTGCATTTAGAAAGAAAAAGAGACAGAAATCAGAGAAGACATACATGACAGCGAGGCTTCCAGCTGAAAATGTTGCATCAGTCCAATAGGGCCAGCTGTGTAATCAAAAACAGAAAAGCTAACGTCGGTGATGGGATGCAAATGATCTGCTCTAGTTAAGATGCGGTGCTAGACTGAGTTAGGCTAGTGATGGGAGAAAAGACTGTGTCAAACAGTTATAGAGCGAGAAGCAGTTTCCCCCCCTTCCTTCTGAGGTAAAGCCCTACTCATAGTAATGTGTGATTTCAAAAACATGACTGTAAAATTGTTCTTTTGCCTTTTTACATAATGTATTGAAATTGAATATTTAATTATGCATGTTTATTTCCTCTATTTTTACATTTAGATTACCTTTGCGGTCATTTGATGCTCACTAAAGGTAATATTTAAAAACAACAGGATACATTTATAATTTAATCTTTAGAAAATCTCAAAATGATTATCGATTTTCATTTTATTTAATTTTTTCATTTATTCAGACACAATATTATAATACAGTACAGCCAAACATTTGGGGTCAGTACAATTTTTCTTCACGACTTTTATTCAGCAAGGATGTATTAAATTGATCCAAAATACAGTGAAAACAGTACTTACAATTTAGAAAATACCATTTTATTTTATTACATATAAATGTAAATATAAATGTACATTTTTCTGTGATGGCAAAGCTGAAGTCAGTCTTAAGTGTAACATAATCTTTCAGAAATCATTCTAATGTGCTGATTTTGTGTTCAGTGTTGAAAACAGTTGGGCTTAATTTTTATGTGAATTTTGTTTTTTAAATGAATAGACAGTTCAAAAGAACAGCATTTTTTTTTATTGAAATATTTTCTAACACTATAAATGTCTTTACTGTCACTTTTGATTAATTTCATGCATCCTCTTTAATAAAAACCTAGTGTTTTTCCCCCCTCAAAATTTTGATTTTTTTGTTGTCATGTTACTATTTCTTCTCCCCCTTGAAATTCCTGCACAATGTTTTTTCTAGAAGCATTTTTGACCATATTCTTGTTTTAGGCCCATTTGAGCTGAACCCTTATGATGCAGTGACTCCATCTTTCTGTCCTCCTGCTGCAGGTCTCACAGCCGCTGCTGCAGCAGCTGCGGCCGCCACAAACGCTGCCATCGCAGAGGCCATGAAGGTGAAGAAGATCAAACTGGAAGTGATGAGCAGCTACCATGGTAGCAACAACCAGCACGGGGCCGACTCAGAAAATGGAGACCTCAGCTCCAGTGTGGGTAAGTCACTATCCACCAGCAGCATGACTCACTGCATGCAGGCACTAGTATTAACAGCTGTCTCACGATTGTCAAATGGTCAAGCAAGACACATTGCTGTTAACACCTGGCAGTAAAATGCTTCTCAAATGTGACTTCCATGAATACTTGTGATCAGATTTTCAGGGGAGGGTCACTGATTTGATTACCAAATATTGATAAAGTGGAGAAAAAGTAAATGAAAGAATGTATTATTCAGTACAATTATGTTCTATTTACTAATTTAACAAATAACTGTGCTTCACGTGATCTGACATTTCATGTTCATATCAGACATATCAGAGAGTCTTGAAATTTTCAACTAGAAGGTTATTTTTCATTAATTTCCACGTTGATAGAAAGTATAAAAGCCTTGTTTTGGCACATTTTTGATTGGCTCGTGAGTTGGCAGGATTTAGCCAACTCAATATTAGCGTTTGCACTACAACGCAATGTGGTCATGGTCACTTCCTCCACATATTATCTGAGCATTCGTAAAGCATTTTGGACCCCATTTACTCATTTATGTTGTGCTGAAAACTTACCAGGGTTTCAAACTTAACACTTACAGGAATAGTTCATCCAAAACGTACTGACCCCGTGTTGTTACAAACCAGCATGACTTTCTTTCACCTTTGAAACATAAAATAATTTAACGGTTTATGTCCTCGCAATAAAAGTCAGTATGCTAAGGTCCAAAAACACAATGCTTTTTGTTGTTGTTGTTGTTGTTTTGCTTATTCCCTTAAAGAAAGTCAGGTTTAAAGGTTAATACAGATTTGGCAGACAATATTTAGTGAACTATCCCTTTAAGAACAAACTGATCTACTATTATAAAAGTAAACATAATTCACTCTATTTATCTATGCAAAATGTTTTTATGCTCACATAAATTATAATATAAATATAAACTACCAAATCTATACGAAAACTAGAAAGCTTTGTGTAATCATCTTTTCAGCAGTCAATTTGTTTGGTTGATTCCAAATTCATCATTAGCAGGTAATGCACTTTTAAAGTAGCTACACATCAAATGCATCCATGAGCACTTTATCCCAAAGCTAATAGCTATTAAGCGAGCCGCTAATTCAATTTGGTGAAGAAAATTAGTTTTGAATGTCCCCCGCTCCAATTAATCGCTTCTCAGATACATTCCGATTTTTTCATTCTCTCTTTGCAACATTACTTAAAGCCATTTTTTGTGGAAATTACACTGTTATATTAAACCACAAATCCATTACAAATGATTCAGTTACCATAATCCCAGAGCTGAACTGTGCGTGTGTAATTTCCATTGTGAATATCCACCCTGCGTCGAGGATTTCCCAGCTGCATTTGACACTAGGAGTTTTGGCAAAACATGGTGCGCTCTAAGCAGATTTATCGAAAGGAAGCCGCGCGGAGCTGAGGTCATCTAACAGCGAACGGCGGCGGGGGGCCGCGAGGTCACCGAAATAAAGATAAATGCGAATCGGAATAGGCGAGGCTGCGGCAATGGGGCTAATAAGAAACTGTTTTTATCTTTTTACAATTTAAATTGTAACCTTGAGCATGCAGACTCCCTGAAGAATAATAATTCCAGGCCCAGCAGTGAGCGAAGGAGCCGAACTAGAGAGGCATTAGAAGCTCTGAGTGAAATATATGGCTGCGACGCCTCTCCGGCCCATCCACAATCAATTGGATTCTTTTACTTTAATATTTACTCGCAGCGATGAGATGCTAGTCTGCATGGTGATGAACAGTCTACCTCTGGCGTTTGAAGGTGACCTGTCACTGCGTATGGACAAATCTCTCGCTTGCAGAAATGTAGAAAATAAATCATTAAAGGCAGGCGGGCCTCTCATTCCGGGATTTAAATCACTCCCAGATTTATGATTTAAATTAATGCTTCGTTTGGTCAAAAGAAAGGAGGCCGAGACAAATGATGTTTGGTACTGAAGCCATCCTAATATTGATTACTGGATGTCAGTGCAATCTCTTGTTTATATCAAGCACTCTCCTGTGACGGGGTGGCCAATAGGAGTCACCCGCATGATAAGAGGGCGAAATATAGCTGCTTCTATTCAGCCAGCCAGAGGGGAGAAACAAGCTCCTTTCAGCCTTTAATTGCAACATAAATTAGGTTTTTAAGTGAAATAGACAGTGTTTTCCATTCCCGTCTCCCAGCGAATTCCCTCACTGCTGCGGATCATTACGGCATTAAAACGGAAAGGTCATTTCGCCAGAGAACTGAGAGAGAGATTTCGCATCGGAGTGTTTTAAAAGAGTGCCAGAGAAAACACACAACTGTGAAAATAAACTCATAGCTGTGGTGCTTTGCTGACCTTCTGCCTTTCCGAGCCCCGTGATTGGCTCTAATGGTTTTGGGCTGTGAATACCTATTATGTCCTGCTTATTTGCAGCTGGAATCCAGAGTTTGAAATCATTTGACAGAAATAGGGATGACTTTAGAGCAGAGGAACTCAGTTAAACACTCTAGACAGAAGTGGACAATGCCATGAGCAGGAAGTGAGCCGGTGCTATATTAAAACAGGTGCTCTTGCTATGAGGTTTTATTTAGAGACACTTGGTTACAATCAAGTGTAATTATTTTTCTAAATGTCACTATGGGTAACACCACCAATAACAATAATCATCATCATACAAATTATTTTTATTAAGATATTGTGTGTGTGTGTGTGTGTTTATTTATTTGCAATAGTGTTTTTGTGAGTGGTGCTACTGCAAGGGTATTGCACTACATTTTTTAAGTGCCCTTATTATGCTATTTTAAAGTTTCATAATTTTGATTTGGCGATCCATTGCCAAAAAACACTCTCATATTCTCATTGTAACTATGTTTGTGTTCAGGGAGGAAGGAGGCGGGAACCGGCAGACATTTTAACAAACTTTAATAACCAAAATAAACCATAAATTCAGAATAAACGTAATGGCGGCAGTCCCTCACGGACGACTGCCGCCCACACAAACACAAAACATAAAGTCCAGGCCTGGTCCTCTCTCGTCCTTCACTGTCGTCGCTCCTCCTTTTTTGCCTCCGCTCCTCCGTGAGACACGAGACCGGTGGCTCACAGGTGACGCTCATTATCAATCATGCCACCGGCTTGCTCGCCACACTCATATTCTCATATGTACAAACGTAATGTACATCACCACATTTTTCAATGATTCTCAAACGATTTGAATCTGTCTCTCGAAATTCCTCCTTATTGAGAGCTACTCTGCTCTGATTGGCCATATGGTCCAGTCTGTTGTGATTGGTCTACCACTTACAGCGGTTGTCGGAAGCTAAATGCCCAAACCATAACTGTGTACAATCGCTGACTAGAGAACAAGTTTATCATCCAGTTTTTCCAGTTTATCAATAAACTGATTTTGTCAAAGATTAGAAATCAAAGATATTTCAAATTTATTGTTGCGCAAATGTGCGAACTGCATCAATAGCAGCTCATATATTAGCCAAGCACTAATGTGAATGACTGATGTAATATTACATTTTGAAAAACAAATCTTGTTGTAGAAAATATATACATCCGGAGAAAATAAATACAGTAATACCTTGAGATACGAGGGCCCTGACATATGAGCATTCACGAGATACGAGCAAGCCTTCAAGCTATTTTTTGCTTTGAGATACGAGTAAATATATACAAGCACGCTTACAGACGCGGACGCTATTGTTCGAGCACTCGGAGCAGCTCAAGCCGCCTCATTTATGGGGTAATTGCATATGATCTCCACTAGAGGGCCACCTTGGTTTTACAGCGGGTGGTTACTGGGGGCGACGAGTGATTCAGGAGTATAATGCTGTGAGCAGCACAAGTTACGTGTATTCAATAATAATAAATATGAGTTTCTGAGTCTATCCAATAAACTACATGGGAAGAAACACTACACTTCTTGTGTTTGCATTATCTACGTTATCCCTCCCTCCTCCTCCTCCGCATATGCCGGTACTGTATCATCTGTCTCGAAGGTAAGAACTCATAATTAAAACTACATTTTATTTTATATCACAGGAATCCTTATATACTATAATTTTTTGGTGTGTGTATGTCTTTATAGCAATTAAAAACATGTTTTTTCCATTGTTATTAACACTAATAAGGTTTTAGAGGGCCGGAATGTATAATTTTTTTTCCTGTTATTTCTTAAGCGAAAAAATGATTTGAGATACGAGCAATTCGAGTTAGGAGCTCTGTCCTGGAACGGATTATGCTTGTATATTAAGGTATTACTGTACATAAATAATTATTCGTGTTTTACAGTTTGTGATTCTGAGGAACTATCCCATCTTTCAAGAACAAGCGTTTTGCAAATCCGAGAACTCCGAGAAGCAGTCGTCAGTAGAATGAGGGCATTTCAAGCTGTTTGTGGGCAGACAACGTACAACATAGGTGGGCATGATGCACGTCCTTTCTAGTGACGTAGAACCATAACGCAGTGGGAATATAGAATTACAGACAACTTGCTTAGATGGTTCAGAGTCTATTCTTTCCTTTGGAAGACAATAACTTTTTTATTGTGCACTTTTGACCCCACAACTTTGAGTGACGATTATGTTCACAAACGGCTATATTACGCACTGCATGAAAGGGAAATTCACTATTTATTTATTCGAAAAACCATAACAGGAGCTATTTAATTCTCTGATAATTCTCCAGTGATATACAGTATATTCTGATTGAGATTCTCAGTATAGTGCAGAATAGATTTAGTCTGAAGTACAGACAGACTGATAGTAAGTGTGTGAAGGGCATTGTACTCTCCTTCGGACTTGTTGGTGTTAATGCAAATTGGATGGGCTAATGTTTCTTCTGCATTAAATATTCAGCTCAATCACTCTCGCCGACTTGCATCACTATTATTAATTACAAAAACAGAGAGAAAAACAGTCAGCCAGTTCAAGTTGGAGCCAAATAGCCAAACAGAGAGAGGAGGTGGTGAACGTGATTAAGCTAAGCACTCGCTTCTCTTTTGATTCTTCCCCAGCATTTTTTTTTCAAGGATGTGGGGGGTTCCCTTCTCTTACAAGGTGGATTGTTCCATTGACTCACAGGAAACGGCACAATTAGAGATCACAAACCAAGCAAAACATGTGCTTGGAAAAAACACAAACAGTGATCCGTTCTCTCGCATTGAACTGACCTGAACCAAAAACAACACCTGCCCTTTTCAGCAAGATGAATTGTTTGATTTATTTTCATTTATTTTTCTTTCTTTCTTTTCCTACTTGTGACTCATGCATTTGCTGCCTTCAGGTTAAGAAATGGAAGGAGGTGAAAAGAATCGCTCTCTTGGTGGCCACTGGGTGCCATTTTGCATCTGATTCCTTGCCACGGCAACGTTAATGGACCTTAAATCCTCTCCGTAATTAGATGGGGGAATTGTGTGTATCACCAACCAGATGATGCTGCCATAATGAAATAAGCGACAAACTTTCAGGCATGTATGTGCGCGCGTGTTTGTGTGGATTTCTCTGATTTAGCGAGTTAGCGTGCTCAGACCTGGCCCAGACCTGGCGTTTAGCGTTTTGGGGACATGGGGGAGCTCAAACCTGTCACGTCAGAGCTGGTGACAGGTGTCTATGTTAGGGACAGAATTAAAAGTGATGGGGGGAGGTGATGGGTGGGCCTCCCACCATCGATGAGGTCAGGCCGCTAATTCCGCCAGGCTTCTTCTGGCAGAGGAGGCCAGCACTCAAGAGATGGATCTGTAGAGAGACCGCAGCTGTAAGCGTGGAGGAGCTAATTGGTCCTTATCTTGCTGTCCCATTCATCTTCATTTTTTACCAATTACTGAGCATTATCTGTGTTCTCGGTTGGATATGGGAGTTAATCCTTTTTGGTTAAGCTGCTAGTGCAGCTTGCAAATTTCCATTGGTGAAGCGGGTGAAAGAGTCAGAGCGAAAAAACAAACTCGGGAAACTTCTCATCATTGTACACAGGAAGTAATCAATTGGAAATGACATCATGGGAGGGAAAGGAAAAAACAGCAGGGAGGAGGGGAATCAATTATTGGTGTTATAATTCAAGCTCTTGTTTGCAAATGTTGCAGTGCCATTGATTAAGTTGTTTTCATTGCGCTTGCCATTATTGACTTGTTAAAACCATATTTTCTTCTCATCGGTGGTTTCAAATGTGCAACCAATCAACCAGTGGTGTTTCAAATCTTAAAATAATTACTCAAAATGTATAAATCTGTGGCAGAATTATCCTTTTCCATGTATGAGATGAAGGATCACTTCAGAGGGGAACGAACCGTCTCTGAAGCGCTCTTATTATGCACGCAACCATATGGATAAGCGTGCAAACACATTAATAACTGTAAGACTCGTGCCTTTTATTGTACTTGTTACACTGTCATGAGCCATCTCATCACAAATTCAATGCATCACTGCGTCAAGCACTCTGCGCTTTTAACTGACACAGAGGAAGTCAGTAGCAGTGCGATATCTGTCTGATGAGCGCTGTCACATTTCCTCAACACCTATCAAAAAACATAGACCCTAAACCCATTGTCTTTACAGCAGGCACATCCATCATGCATCGTGGCCGTGATGCGTCTTTATAATCAGCCAGCTTGTACATCGAGCCCTCATTTAGCATAAAGCGTTCATGCTCAATGCCGGGCCTCTTAAAATAGCTCCCCATAGAGGACGGATTGAGTGAGCCATGCCTCCTGCTCTTTGATAGGGATCTGTTTGGTCACACACAGCACCAGCTGTCATCTCAGCCTCGACTGCTGTGATTTAATTAGTCTGTTTATGTCCTTTCTAATAATAAATCCCACACTGTGGAAGGACAAATCCAACAAGGGTTGCGCTTTGTTTTTCAATCTGGCGGACTCGCACTGCTAAACGTGGCACGGCAACAGCAGAAACTTTCGGTTAAATCGTGTTTGTCTGTTTGACTTTCACTGTTTCTTCCTCTCTTTTCTCCATCTAAGTGTGTAGTTTAAATAGATTTTATTATGTTTTTGATCAAATTTAAATGATATTCTTTGATTTTTCTCTATATAGATTTAAAGAGGGATTTGAGCATCTATTGTCACTAAGTTGATTCAAATTGTGCAAATAAAACTCTAAATTGTTTGTTTCATCATTCAAATGTCCACATGCCATTTTTCATATACTCAAATGATTTACTAAAACTGTATGTAAATAAAATGTAGCTAACATAGCTGTTCTATCTATTTGATTAATATGAATGATGATTCTTTTAAACTTTATCAGAGCTTTGAATCAACTCATTAAATAATTAACTTAAAGGCGTTTGTGCTACTAAAATTTAAACCAGAAACATTCATGCAATTTGTGTGACTAGCGTAAATTCCGAAAAAATTACTGTCCAAGTAAAAGTGCAATAAAATTATCATCATATTCATGTTCTTGATTAAATTAAATCACCACAAATATAGTACGAAAATGTGATATATTGCCCAGAAGTAAAAAACCAGCCTGCAGCTAAACAGGGAAAACATGTTCACTTCCTAGCCACATCTGAGTTGCACCAGCAGAAATTAGGGCAATGATTCCTTATTACTCACAGACTGAGTCCCACCAAAAGCATTTAGCTTTGCAGATTGCCAGTTTCTTCAAAACCGCATCACCTGTGTCAGTTTACATTGTGGAATGCAGTTTTGTCTCGCCTTAAACATCAGCAGGGCTCTTCGCGGGAAGGCAGGAAGCATTGGTAATAGCTCTGAGACCGGGATGAGAACCAGGGCTGAGTTTACAGAGACACGCAGCCTCTCCTGGGCATTCGTTTCTGAGTGCCTCTATTAGTGTGTTGTGCTCCTGGGAAGCAGGTGACAGATAAGTGGAGAGCGTCACACATTTTAATAGAATTTCAAAAAGATAACTCGATAATCACTTACTTTTTTAATGAAGTCGAATTGCTTGTTTTAATTCCGGTTGCATCGACAGTTAAGCATCAGCATAAAATTGAATATGCATGATTTTGGAAGAGGGGGGAGTCGTGGGTTAAAAATGTGCAAAGCGGTGGTGTACACAAATGCCTACAACTGCAGAAACAGATTACAAAATGGGAATTGATTAAACATTATTTCTGTAATGATCCGTATCATGCTCTATCATCTCTGAAAAGCAGCACAGCTCTACGTTACTGCAGTGAGCGTAGCATGGTACGTTCATGCAGATATTTGTGTCTGCTGAGGAAATGAAATAAATAAGTAACCAGTTTACTTGTCGGGCCTCATCAACATTATAGCTCGTTCTTCATTAATTGGATGAATTAATTTCGAGCCGTTTGATTCCGTTGTGAGAGACGTGGAGCATTTCCCATCCCTCTTTACTAATCTCTGTCAGGTTGCATTTATAAGTGGAATTGAGTGACCTTTGGAGGCAAAGATAGGGATGAAGAGATCTGCGCAATTTGAAAAGACAATGTCACATGGTGTAAATGTGATACATGTAATAAATGACATTCAACCTTTCACACACGATAAGCTTCTGCGGTCCATAATGCGAAATATGCGTGCGCTTTGACTGCTTAGAATATTCCTCCGATAGGTCATCTCACTGCACTCAATTATGAGAGAGAAACAAACCAGCATGTGACGCGTAACCGTCTTGCCTTATGATGACAGAGAGGATGCGGCGCAATCGGAATATTGCCATGATTATTGCAGCGATAATAACATTGCAGCAATTAGAACATGAGAAATGAAGACGTGGCCATTATCACTCACGAGTATCAATCATGCCTGGAGCCCCATTAACCCGAACCAGACAAGCGATCCTGCTCTGGGTCAGGCTTCTTGCCAGAACAAATCATCCCACAGCCTCAAGTTACTGAATGTAGCCCACATTTAGTTGTGTAGTACATGTAAGAAAAACAGGATTAGGTGCGATGGAACTTTTCATAGTGACCCAGAGGAATTTTCAATGCTCAGAAGTTGCTCTTTTTATGCTTAAAGAGTTCTCGGTTATGTTTCCACTGAATGTCTTTAGTAGAAAAAGAAATGGACACAAATATAGACACAATATAGAGCTAAATATGTAATGCGGATATCATAAATCACAAAATGTATGCCCTTTGCACAAAAATAGATCTCAGTAGTGAATATTTATTTTCTATTTGAAGACCTGAACATACATTTTTTAAAGGGATAGTTTTCTCAATAAATCACCATTTATTTATAAAAATAAATGATGAATGAAATTTTTACATTCTCTCCATGTAAACTCTAATTGCTGTATAAATGGACAAACTTTTTCTTGTCTCTTGTGTAATACAAAGATGATATGAAGCATGTTGCAGCAGAGGCCAATGTGGTCCAAAGCAACACTGGATGCTATTGATTTTTGTTGTATGCATAAAAAAAAAAGGTTTTGAATCCTGTAAATAATGACATTAATTTAATTTTTGGGTGAACTATCCCTTTAAGCTCGTTCAATAAGACCAAAGTGGTATGACAAACATAACAAATCTCCTTTCACAAGGAATTTCAGAGTCACACGAAGATGCAGCCTCTGCAACGTGATGCTAATTTTGTAATTAGAACAGATGATGCAAGAGGCTGTCTTATCCTCTGGAAAGCCGTCTCATGGACCCCTGCACTGTGTGATTGATAACGCCGTTCAATACATTTCATTTTAGAGTCCAAGTCAAATGACAACTGCTTGCCATTGACCAAAAGCAATCTTTTTAAACGGGACCCTTTGCTCAGTATCTGATGGAAATTATTCTCCCACCCCTCCTCTCCCTGGGTGTTACAGTCCCTCAGGGAAGGGGGGGGGGGGAGGTTTATTGATTGGACTTGAATATATTCTACCGTCAGTGGAAACATCTGCTGGTAATGTCCGCTCCCCTCTGCTTTCCCTAAACCAGCAGTAGTTTATGGAGAGTGATACGGGACACATTTAAGCTGAAACTAATTCGAGTCGAAATTGGGTGTGCTTTCAGTGATGTGTCCTTAACCGTGTGTCTGAGCATCTTGTACCATGCAGGTAATTGCGTTAACCAGACCACAAGATCACATATAAGATCACATATACAGTATGTGGTGCTTACTGTGGTCCACACCAAAAAACAAAAGAGCCTTATTTGTCATTTCTGTCTTTTTACTACTGTTATTATTTTATTTTATTTTATTTTCCAACATGAATAAAATTTAGAAACGATTTATTTATTTATTTATTAAAATAGTTTCTTTCTTTAATAAACATAAAATTAAAATTAAAAAATGAATGAATTTGTTTTAATTTATCGATCATTTCCATGCCATGTAGATTTATGTAAAATGCACTTTAATTATGCGTTTCGGTATCAAAATCAGAACATCATATCAAACATTTCCTAGCGGCCAGCTTGCGTAACAGGTAGTATTAAAAACCACGCCACCATATTCCAAGAACTGCTGCTGGGTCTTTATCCTCCTGAAGGAAAAATGAATGAATGAATGAATAAATAAATAAATAAATAAATGAATACTGTCTCCTCTGTAATCCCTACCACATGTTTGCTTTGATGGTTGTGGGGGGTTGTAGCTCCGCGTAATTATGCTACCTCATCAAACCAGAGATCTTTTGTTGCCATTATTTTTTACACTCACAAGTGTGTAATAGATGTTTTTCTTTACCCTCTGTTTCTTATTAAGCACTCTCACTTCAGAGTGAGCATAGTAAAAGCCTATTTTACACAGGGATGCAGTTTCTCTGTTCTTGTGGTTTCAGATCACATCACATTCTCAAGCGTCTGAGGGTGTTTTTAGCGCTCTCTGATTGTTGATGATAGTGTACAGGTCTGTTTCTTTTTTATTATCATTTTGGGGGGTGGAGGGGTGATATTAACAAATTCAAGATGTTATTTTTATGATTAGCATTAAGATTATAAACAGGAAGAAAAGGCTTTAAAGTTTTTCTCAATGACACAGAAAGACCGTGGGTGGCTACTTCAAAGTGAAATACCTTCCTCTAACGGGCCTTAATGAGTTAGAGCGTTTAACAGCCTTGACTAGCTATGCCGTCTGGGAAAAAGAAACAATCTATACCCTTACCATGGAAGCATGTCTATGATGGACTTGTGTGTTTATTTCCAATAACATCTTCTCTACACAGATGGAATCTGCTTTGTTTTATGGTTTAAGGTCCGTTTTAATAGCCAGAATGATTTTATAATTAGCCAGTTTTATTTTTACAATTTAAATGTGGTGTGGTTTGCTATTAGAATAAGAATCCTGTGGCAAAATCCTTGACAATTGGGTATTGCAAAAATAACAATCTGCCATTCTGAAATGCCACATGAAAAAGAACTTAAATTATCCTGATTCAACAGCTACTTCAAAAGGCCTAAGATTTTGGCTCTCAAATCAAAGGGACGAGCAAAAGAACGTCTGTTTAGATAAGAGCATTTACAACATACTGCTCCGTCGCGTTGTGCTCGCAAACAAAGATGGATAGGCCAGAAACAAGTCATTTAATTAGCACTGGAACCCCCGTCTCTGACTCCGGCAGCCAATTACACATTCCAACGGCATCTGCAGGTTCTATTTCACGGGAGGAAAGCAAATCTTCCCTGGCTCGGCTACATACAGTACATATTTTCTCTTCCATTTAAGAGAAGGTAAATAGCAGAGATGGACAGCTTCATTAGACAGCATCTGAGAAGCAGGCAGGGCGGATTGTCGCTTAAATAGTGGGCTTTTACTGGAGGGCTAACCGGCGACCTCAGATCAATTACAGCTGACATTATTGTTTGTCGTGAGCTCTTCCAGGACAGAGGAGTAGAGACAGAACGAGCCCAGGCTCCGCTGAAAATGTAATTTTCCTCCTCTTTTGCTTTCATTCCACAAACAATAAATCACTCAGTTGAAGAGATAATAAAGTGCCAAGTAGGAGCTGGTTTAATTTTTGTCAAGGGAAAGCTTCCTCCCTCACAGGACAATGCAGGTTGCTACTGCTCTGAAGGCCAGGTTTAACCAGACAATGGATGCTTCAATCTGTCTCTTTTTAAGGGCCACTGAAATCAAAGTTCATCTGTTTGACAATAATATCTCAGTTCCCATTTTATGCAAATGGCAGTGCAGTTTATCGCTCTTAAATAAGTGCAAAAAGAGAACTTGTTTTGTTTTAGCTTGAGTCAGATATGTTTGGTTTAACTACCTATATGAATATTACCTCTGGTGTGTGTTTTTTTTGTATGTGCACCTGCTAGACCCTACATTGTGAGGGCCAAATGTTCCCACAAGGATAGTAATACCAGAAATGTTTTTATATCTTACATATCTAACATGTGGGGATATTTTTGGTCCCCATGAGGAAAACAGCTTATTGAAAGCTTATATTTGAAAATGTAAAAATGCCTAAGGTTTCCTGTGATGGTAGGGTTAGAGTTTAAGCGTAAAATACAGTTTGTATAAAAATCATTATGTCAATGAAATATGCTCATAATGATAGGAATTATCTGTGTGTGTGTGTGTGTGTATGTGTGTGTGTGTGTGTGTGTGTGTACACAACATTTAGTTATAGCCCTCAAATCTGATTGGTTGAGAGCCCTTCCAGGAGTGCTGATATTTTTTTATATATACTAAATGTATTATAAAGAAGATTTTTTACTGACCCATATACAAGTTGAATACATTAATATTCTAATAAGAGAGTATGACATATTTATATTTATCTAAGTGTAGCCTCTGGGTTAAAGTCTGAATAGATGGAACACAAATCATTTGTACTTGTATAAAAAAAAATCATTTGAATCTTGAAAATATATTTTCATTGATTGTGTTTTTTTCTTCTTTATTAAATAAAAATCTTTATTGACAATGTTAATTCATTAATATTGTAAAATAGCCGTGACAGTGTCTAAAGGAGTTTTGTTTTGTGACAAATTTGTTGAAAACTACAAAAGAAGAGAAAAGACAGTTGATGAAAATTGCGACTGCTTCATCATACATCTGTATTCTAGACATCCATAGTTCATCGCCTTTCATTTTGTCTGAAAACCCTTGGTGGACCTCTTTTGCCTTGTATCATGTTTTCTTATGCTTTTCAATAGGCCATTATGGCTGAAACATCACTTAAGGATGGCGGAACGTGAAAGGAGGTGGGATGGGGAGAGAGAGAGAGGGAGAGAGATTAGGCCCCCGAGAGCAGTCTGCTACTGTAAGCCCATAGTCGCTCTCACACGCAGAGTTCTGCTTTGTGGAAGTCGGTCAACACAACAGACATCATTCACCGCCAGGCTGATAAAGGACGCCCATTTAAATGACAAAAGCAAAGTCATATCAGACTTTAATACGTTTCTCCCCTCTCTTGTAAATGTTGATTTCCTGAAATCCAGTCAGATCTTCTTGAGCGAATCACAAAGGCGCGCCGGCACTCAATCCGGCTCTCAAAAGCTTTGAAAGGTAGATACGTGCATGAATGCCTCTCTCAATTTGTTTCGACGTGGCGCTGTAAGTATCCTGCAATCACACGCTGGCGCCGTGGCAGGTTTTAATTGAGTCCGGTCCTGCGAGTGGTAATTGATTCAGACTCGGCACTCGAGGAGAGACGCCTTTACAAGGTGCTGCTTGGCCTCTCATTCTTTTAATCTCTGCCTCCTTTTTAATGTCAGGGAATGTGTTTTCCTTGTGCATCTGCTGGTCATCTTTCTTATGGAAATGTACAGTGCTTCAGCGAGGAGCGTTGACACTGAAGAGACTCCATCCTCCCCCTTTTTTGGGGTTTTCTTTTTTCATTTTTTTGTAGACGGTCTCACAGCCCTTGGCCACTGATATTTCTCACGAAAACAACTCCCTGGATTAATCCTCTGTGTTTCCCGTTACCTTGAGCCAGGTGATATTGGGGAAGTGTGGGATGGAGCACGGGGCCGCCCGCTCGATCAGATCCATTGCGAACGCTCAAGTTTTCTTTCAAGAGCTCGAGTGGTGCCTTTGACCGCCCGAGACCGAAGTTTCTCTCAGTTACTTTTGATCCTTTAGTTCAAAGTCAGGAGTGGGAGTGAGTGGGTCTTTAGTTCAGGGACACACACCAGGCTGTGACCTTATTTGTGTGCATATGTCCTTTGAAAAACCGGAACAGCTTCCTTTCTACCCATTTAATCACTGTCTAAGAATGTAGCACAGTTCGCATTAGTTTCATATATGAGTTTAACAGTACATTCAAATGTCCTCCTGCAGGATCTGGTGTTCCTCATCAAAATACTTTGAATGTCGTAATTATTTCAATCCCATGTAACTATCAAGGACTTGAAAAAATGACTTTATAAATGCACTCTGTTACACAAGTAATATAGTTTCTGGCACAAATACTCGTAATTAGCTTGTAGGCATCTCATGATACACACTTAGTTTTAATTGGCTCATTTTTGCTCATTTTAACTAATGCCTTTCATGTTTGCCTTATTTTTGCTCAGATATTTTGAATGCATTTACTATTAATGGTGAAATATTTCCATAATTTTTCCATTTCCCAACATAATAAAGATTAGTTTAAATCTCACAATTATTAGGTTATTATGACTGTAATCACCAGAACGCTATATATTATTAACAGCGATATGTATTATTAACAACAAAAGTGAATATTTATGTTTCTAATGACCATAATGGCTTGAAAATATGCCGCAATTATTTTCTGTAGTCGTCAATAGCTTTAATATAATACACTATCTAATGTGACGATTATTATTTAATGAATATTTACTATGTAAGCCATGCCGCTCGCACGATAGGTCACGTGTGAATAATTCATAGCATTTCTCCTTTAAATCTTCCTCTCTTCTTCAGCAGTATGCTTTCTTTTCTGTCGCACACGCGTCTTCCATTTGCACACAACTTAATGCCAGAAATGATTAATTAATAGGCTACTTTCCCCTTTCATCTTCAGGCTTGGAACTGCCGTTTATGATGATGCCCCACCCCCTGATCCCTGTCAGCCTGCCTCCCGCATCCGTCACCATGGCGATGAGTCAGATGAACCACCTCAGCACCATCGCCAATATGGCCGCCGCAGCACAGGGACAGAGTGCCCCATCCCGAATGGTGACATCAGTGATTAAGGTAACCCACAGCGCCGTTCTCTCATTGTGTCGTGCACATCTCTCATCAGCCATTGGGGGAAGGTGGAGGGGGCTGGGTGGTGCGCGTTCCGTGCTTTCATACGGCGTTGCAGGGAACAGTCTATCAGACAATAGCCTGGGAAAGAAAGGATGCAGAGGAGGGGTGGGGGGACGGTGCCTCAAAAAAAAAAGCATGGACGCTTGTGTGTCCATGGAGGTGTGTTGCTGAAAAGAGTGTGTCATGTAATGGCCGCCCTGGCTGTGTTTGTTTTTCCTGTTGGCTGTGCAGGAACGGGTCCCCGACAGTCCCTCCCCTGCCCCCTCTCTCGAAGACGGCAGGAGGCCGGGGAGCCGTCCCTCATCCCAGCGCAGCAGCAGCGTCTCCAGCTCTCCCGCGCACACGGAGAGCTCCTCCGACAGAATGCGTATGTTCACCTCATAAATCTCTCTCCCACTCTCTTTGTCTCTCAATTTCTCTCCCTGGTCTCTTCCAGCGTCTCTGCACATCAGCGCACATGCATTCAAGAGCTACTAAATACCACACTAAAAATGCCTCTTGTTAAGAGTATAGCACACGTGTGTCCCTCCCGCTTTCTGTTGTTTTCAACAGATGGCAAAGAATTATTAACTATCTTTTTTTATCTTTAAGTTTCACTCTGGCTCATGTTGTGCAAAGACAGACCTCAAATGTTTTCATCATTAGCTGTGTCATAAAATAATAACAATGTCCTTAATCACTGAGAGGGCCTGTGTGAATGTTTCTCGTCATCTTTGAAACATGCCACCATGTTTTATGATGTTGTGTCTTAACAAGTAACTGTTTACTTTGATTAAAAACCAAATCTGGGCTTTGAACCTGGAGATGCGTTGTTAAAATGGTCAAAGAATTTTAAATAGAAAATAAGATATTCAGACATAAAATAAGACTCTCAATTCAAAATCAAGTCATTGCATATTTTTTTTACTTTGGACAGATGGTCAGATGACTTGTCTAATTAATGAATTGCCATTAAAGCTCAAGATGCTCCTTGGATCTTCACAAATCATGTGAATTCAAATCAACATGATCAGATTATAACTTGTGTAGTTCATGCAGCTTGTTGTTAAAGCAATTATTAAAGCAAAAATTAATCATTAAAATATTAATAGCATAAAGCATAACAATTTATTTAATGAATTAGCTATTTTTAATTCATTTCCTCCCTGAAATTATAATGTTGATAATCTAACTTGAAATGAAAAATGTTTTATTAAAATGCTAAATCATTTTCACTAGTGGTGTCATACTATACAAACCCATTGAATGTTTGATATGGTGTAGTTCAAGCAATCTATTTAAAAACAATTGTGTGTGTGGGTGGGGGGGGGGGTTATTTTTAGTCATAAACAGAATAATTTTTTTTGGTTTTGTTAGAGATTTGTACTGAGAATTGCACACATCAGGCAGAGTGGCAAATGTGATTTTGATTGACTGGTGCATTGATTCGGAGATGATGTATACCACAAGTCGCAAACAGTTGAAAGCCAAGGACGTTTTCACCTTCTCTAGCCACTGGATGACGAGGGCTCTTTTCAACTAGAATCATTATTTATCACTTGAGGTGTTTTGCGTTGTCAATTGAGAGCATGTGGAATAATATGTCTCTGTGTTCTCTCAAAGCTGTGCATCAGAATGGACTGTCGATGAACCAGGCATTATTGGGCCTGTCTCCCAGCATCTTACCCGGGCCTAAAGAGGGCGACCTGGCAACTCACGACATTGGCCATGAGGCCAAAAGAATGCACCTGGAGAAAGGTCAGAGTTCAGTACCTAAAACCTACAAAATAGCTATATTGTTTTAATTTATGGAAATATATGTGACACTTTAGGGTATGGCAGTGCACTGCAAAATGTTCAAGAAAACTTGCAATGATTGTTTGAATGGTACTGGGGTTTTAAGTAAGTGCAAGTAAAAGTAATTTGCCCCCTTAATCAAATAGCTTAGTGTAGAAACATGATAATCACTATAGCAAAATTAACCATTTTTATTTATGAATGCGCACAATTAATCAAATATGAGATTTTCCTACACAGAAATAAATTGTTTTTTTTAACGTATTAAAACATAAAACATAAATATTTCAGAATATTACTATATTATTTGTACTGTATTTTTGAATAAATGAATGTAGCCTTGGTAAGTAATCTATAATACACTTCTTTAAAAATCTTACCATCCCCAAATATTGGATTATTAATAATCTATTTTTAATATCAATTTAATAGTATCAATAGTTTAATAAACTATTAATATTATCATTTCAGCTTTACCATTGATAATATCAAATAGAAAGAGTACAATAACTGTTACATTATCATCCAATCAAATATTTTTTATCTTATATTTTAGACATATCCAAATCCATCCAACCAGAACAATTTCTATAAAAATAATTATTAAACAAAGCTGCAGTGTCCAAATATAGGCATTGCTTGTGATTCCAAGATATCTTTTTACTAAATTAGTCAAATCCAGCTCTTGAGTATAAAATTGAAGCAGGCTAAACATTTGACACTATACTTTTCAGTTTACAGTATTTACTTTATTCTGGTGAAACAAAAATGAAGTGTCTTTTCGTATGTTTTGCATAAACACAAAATGATGCATATAATAGAATGAGAACTCTCTCCAGGCGGAAGGCAGGGCTGGGGAAGTGTTAGAGAGGGTGATAATGACATTAAAACCACGGTGGAAATCACTGGGCTGCACGTCCCCTACTGGATCTGCCCGGAGAGGAGGCGTTGTGTAGGTCTCTCCCGTAGACCAAGCAAGCCTGTGAATCAAAATAATTAGCATGATTATATGAATTTACAGGTCAGACCTTAGGTGTGATGGGCGGGGGGTGGAGATGAGGTGTTTGTGTGAGTCTTGTGGGGATTGGTGTGTGCGGTCGATGTGTTTTGTTCAGTCTCGATCTCTCGTTTTTAGTGACTGATTGTGTACTATACAAGGCCACTGACATCGTGGCCTGTTTATGATAACATTATCACAGGACGTGTGATTCATTTTTTCCTATCCTTCCCCGATAGAGATCTGTCTAATCCCCCAGCACGCCACGTTCCACCAACCCCTTAAGATATCAATTGAGTTAGATTGGTCCAGATTCTCTCCGACCGAGTGAAAATCCACATTGTCTATTTGCATCGCTGCTGCATTATCATTCAGACGCTTGGCATGCTTAATATGTCACTCCTCTTGATTAGAATCCAAAGCTCTCTAACGTGTGCGGCAAAGGTCTCGGGCTGTGGAAAACATTTTTATAAAATAATCCATTAATGCAGAGGAGTGCAACTAAATTAGTTACCAATTTGCTGAGCATGAATTAATGAACAGAGCTTCTCCTGGCTCCCAGAGTTGTAATTTTCATAATAACCTCAGACCTTTATTTGGCAGGTTGTTTAGATTTTTCGTTTGAAGGTTTTCATTAGTCTAATGAGGACTGTGCAAGGGCGAGCAGTCAGCACAATTTACATGAGGAAGCTATCATAATAAATGAGGCAATTTGAATAACACGCACAGGTTTATGCCGCGAGATGAGAGAGATCGTAGCGCCGGATCTGGAGGTAACCAATACATTAGACCAACTAATAACCAAAGTAATCCCAATAAAAGCCTTAAGTGAAGGGAATAAAATTAATGATAGATATATTGAACTGTAATGATATGATACATGATGCATTAGATTAATAAAATAAATGTGCCCCATTGTTAAAGAGGAGGGGCTCGTCTGGCTTGGCCTGCTTTTGTTTATGGCAGCCTTTTTAATTAGGGTTGTTCATTGGATCAGTTTGTTTAGACAAATGAGATTACATTTCAATGGTTTAATGATATTTCTCCACTTGTTTGATCTTTATGGTCGTGGCAGAGCATTAAATTAATCGTACACTTTCGCTTCAGTGCGAAATATTACAGTTGAGTTGTTTACGTCACCTGTTTCCAGGCAGGTTAAGGCAGCAGATGAGTTTGGGACAGTTTTTTGTCTCGTGCATTCAGAATATCGCTTCACATTCAAGCAATGTCACATGAGCAGGAGGGCTGTTGTGATAATGACACCTTACCGTATTTCTTCAATGCGAGGTATTAATGAATCTGTTTGTGTCAATGATTCACTGACTTGCACAACAGTTAAGTAGCTTAAATTTTAGACAATTTTTAAAATTTTACTAGTTACTTTGTGTATTTCTTTCCAAAACTACTTTCAAACAAAGTCAAAGCAGTTGTTGTGTGCTTCTGAGCAACACACAGTATCAGGGTTTTGCTCCTAAATGAATTAGGAATGAATTAATCTATTTGACTAAATGTTTCAGTGACTCGCTCATAAAGACAGTGACTTGTATTTTGCAAGAATCAGTTTAGTTAATGATTCAGTAATACACTCAGAGACATTAACTTGTTTTGTTCCCATTGTTTTGAACAAATCGGTTGAGTGAATGATTCAATGACTCATTCATAAAAACACTAACTTGTTTCATTACTGAATAAATCAGTCTTTTTAAAAATATCTTTTGTGTTTAATGATTCACTCATACAGACTATCACTCTCAGTTAATAAATAAAAAAGTTCTAAAAAATAATACATTATTAGGCTACTCTATGATCTCCTTCATCTCTGTCATGTTTTGCCTGCATATCTGTTCAAGTAGAATTTTAGACTGCTTTAGGTTGTGCTTTACCTTGAAGTGAAGCAAAAAAGCAAACGGTTTGCTCACGTTTATTATAAAGTCTGGACTAATTGAATTGCTTCACAAAGGGAATCTGTCAGAATTGTTTTTGACAAGCCTCGCTCTTGTGAAACAGCAGGTAGTTGACAAACAAGGAAATTTGAAAGGCTCTAAAGCCTTTGGCAGTAAACTCATTTTGGACATCAAACATTTAACATGGTTCCTCTCCTTGGGGGAGCCGCTCGTGAATATATCCACATATGGGCGGGAGCTGTAGCTAAGCGCTGCACAATAACAACACTAGAAGAGTAATTTATGGGATAATAACTGCAAACAGTTTCTCTTGCCCAAAGGAATGGTAGAGGTTTATTTTTACCAAATGAGAGCTTTTCTCACATAAATTATTCCTACATTATTGATCATAACAGATGAGTCATATGTGATAACATTGATGAGTGGCAATGTAATATTGATGCCACATGGCATGTCTTAGTTATGCAAAATTAGATTTTTTTTGTATAGGACGTTCATATTGTAAAAATGCAGTTTTTCACACTTTTTACAATACTTTTTTGTACCACATTTGTTATAATGCTTCACATTGTCCTATAATTACTGCAAAAAGTGTGGAAATTATTAAGCCTAATCACGGAATAATTTCTTTCTAACTCTACAAAAAACGTAACTTCTTATTGAGTATTGCTACAAATAATCTTGATGCCTTCATTTTACAAGTGTAAATATGATTATTACCCTTTCCCCCTTTCGTAGTTACCACGGTATTCAAATACTTAAATGACCACATCCTCATCACATGCATATTGTGTGACTTTGAAGAAACACTGTACCATCACAGAGTCTCTCTATTGACAGTACATCATGACTTTGGTTATGCGAGTGATTGATGCATACACCTCCTCCTCTATATTCAGCATTAAATGTGCATGGAATAATCGGATCTGATTTGGCCAAACAGACAAGCGCAGAGATGCAGTCATATGAATAATGGAGCATGGCAGCCGCAGTATCACTCCGATAATTTGCCAGCTGGTCAGTGAATGGCAAAGCATGTGTTAGCCATTATATGATTTCATCATAAAATACCTCATCCCCAAGAAGATCAAAAGATGCGAAAATAAAAGTTCTTCAAATGAAAGAAAAAAGAGAAATAATTTTTAAAAAGTGGTGTACAAAAAACATGCTTTTATACTTTTAAGGTTAGTCTGATTGTGTGTAAAATTGCATTTCTGTATTATAACTTGCAGATGGACTAACATTGTAAGATCCTGAATTTTCATGACATTAAATTGACATGAAGGGAGTGGGGAAATATACTGTGATGTATTTTTTATTTTTTTTGTATCTGGCAGAATTAGATATTGTTCTTGCAGTGCAAGAATGAAAACTCATTAGATTGCTTTGCTGATGTAATTGTCTTCACAAACCCCAAGGACAGCGGCTTTATTTCATTTAGAGTGTAACGCTTGAGAAATAATCTGGCTAATTTCACTTAGCGTACTGCAGGAAATTGTACAAATCTGGTCGACTTTTGAACAAAGTAAACATTATGATGAGTTTTATTCATGCTGTGTTTTTGTAGTCTGTAAATACAAAAATGAACACGAAGTTAAAATGAAATTTTTTATCGTTATACAAGTACCTGTTAATTATTGTGGTAAAATTCAGTTATTACTCATTACACTCTACTTCAAACATTTAAAAAAACAAACTATTGATTTCGTATCAAGTATATTTCTAGTAATGTGTTGCATTTATTTCTGTTTGATTAGCCAAAAGACTAAGCCAAAGCCCAAACTATTAAACAAGGAATACAGTAGTCAGTTTAGAAATGTTTCCAGTCCAGCAGTTTTATGACCACCATCTTGCATCGTTATAGAGACATTGGTTTTTGCTTAGCAAACATGTTACTTACAACACACCTCCGGTTCTTTAACTCCATGTCTGATCGTGGTAAACTTGCACACTCTCCTTTCATCAGACTCTTGCTTTCCAAGCATGTTTTCTATTGCCTTTTTAAGTGTCCTTGCAGTTCTGGCTTCAAAAGTGAAACGGACTGAGGCTTGTGCTGACTCGGCTGACTTTTCCTAAGACAAAAGGCTGGATCATTAGCCATGGGGATCTGAAATGTGACTTGGCAGACAATCACGGTGTATGATCAAACAACTTGTCAGTGTGTTCTGTCGAAATGAAGGGGTGCAAAAAGAAAGAAAAAAATCATTCAATAGAGGATCAATCAAGTTTGTGAGCAGCGAAACAAATAGTGCTGATGATGCAAACGTGGGCCGTCCCTCCAGGACACGGCGCTTCATTTGGATATTTGTTCTCCCTCATGAATGTTCCATTACATGATACCATGGACTGCTAATCACATTCCACAAGAAAGACAGTGCTTTTAGGAATGTTGAAAAGCGAGTGGTACTTTCTAATCTTTGAAATGCCTTAAAAGTGACAGAATGCTTTCTCCTGCCAAGATGTAAGGCTTAGATAGAGAGATAAATATGCTGTGGTCAGCTAAGAGTATCTCACGAGCAGAGAGGCAAATTTAATAATGTATTATCATTCACTAGAGAAGGTGAAATCTCCTTGTCCATCACAACACGCCAGGGCCGTTTTATGTTACTCTTCATTTCAAAGGGAGCAATGTGCTGCAGAGACACCTGCACTGATAAAAAGGAAATATGCAGCTCTTGGCCTAGAGGGTTAGGGCTTCTTCTTCTTTTTGATTGTACTGGTAGCTCTCTCAGTTTGCAAGTGAGCTTCTTTAAGTTTTGCAATATAAGGCCAATTAGAATGAACGTGGTTCATTCTGCAGCACAGACAGTCTCTTTGTGAATTCTAAGTACATATCCGAGCATCTGCCCTTAACGGTATGCACACTGCTGTGAACATATTTATCATTTGCTTGTCCTTGGACAGACGAAATGTAACAATTAGCAGTGCCGTTTATGCTAATTTGTGATTCAAGATGCAAAAAGCTGAAGAACAACTGTTGTGTTAAGGTAAGGCTGACCCAGGCATCCTAGACATAACAATTAAATACCTCAAAGATTTGTTTTCTATGCACGTTTTAATTTGTGTAACCATCAAAGGTGTTTCATGTGTTCTCAGGCTGATTTACCAGACATAACAATAAAAAAACGGCTAAATACTGAATATTTCACTTTGTACATCAATCAAAATTTGTGTTAAAGGGATAGTTCACCCCAAAATGAAAATGCTGCTTTGTTGTTTGGACCCATTGACTTCTGAAACATCTTGTCCAATATTCTGCAGGGAAAAAAAACATACTGGTGTGAAATGAGTAAATGTTACAAATTCATTTTTGGGTGAACTATCCCTTCAATGTCAGATTGGAGTGCTTACACGGTACTGCAGTTCTCTTATTAAGCTGCTGAGTTTAGGGCAAAGTGTGTCAAATTTTACAATTTCACTGTTCCGTAATTATCAACGGATACTTAGGGCTGTTATATCCTTTGACTGTGAACAAAATCGTTCCTAATAAAAGAGAATAAGGGGCGGAGAAAAACTGCGGGAAGACTAATTCTCTTCTCTCTTGCAGCATTTGAAAGCTCTCCTAAGTGTTCCAGTCACCTTGACTTTGCTGCCACAGGCCCGGAGATGCTGTTGCTTATCCTGCCTAACCCCGGCCTGTCAATTAGGTGTTTAAAAATTAATCTCTTTAACTGGAAATACCATGCCAGCTTTCTTCCATCTGTAAATGGAGTGTTATTAATTCAAGCTGCGCAAAGCCAGTGTTATGAATAATGTTATCAAAACAGATTTCCACACGTTTAACACATCACCCGCTTTTAAAAATCCTAAGTATTTTTTTTTATAGCTGTGAACCAGACGCAAATGGATTTGCATCCATTTTCCTCTGCTCACGAGGGCATGAGAGACACAGAGAGAGGGCGTCAGATGGGGGGGCTGCTAAGCTCTGCTTTTTAAAAAGTTTACATTTACATTTCTTTTTGTCTTTCATCTTCAGTCTCCAAAGCGGCTCAGTACATAGAGCCTGGATTAGTGCCAGAGTCGATTGTCGCCCCAAACATCCTCATTCCCTGTAGGATTGCTGAGAATCACATTAATATGTCCGCCCGTCTTCGACAGAACGCACTCCACTGTGATCAGACCACAGACTATCTTCCGTTTCTCAGTGTTCGAGTGCTTGTTCTATCAAAGCATTTTGATTATGTCGGGTTTTTTACTCCTTGTTTGAATTTCTAATGTCATTGTGTGTAAAATGTGGAAGGCGTTTACATATTGGCACCGAAACACATTTGTTTCTGTGTAAGGACAGCTATGTGCGCATTCATAAAAGATGTAGAAAATTCAACCAGATGTGAGCTGAGGGCGATTCCAGTTAACAAAAATAAATAAAGATGTCCACACAGACCCATCTCTAGAGATGATTAGCACTAGATTGCGCAGGAGGCTTCAAGAGTGTGATTGTAGTAATCTAGCTTTCAGGGTGTGCACCAGTAAGCATTCAATGATCAATAAATGGACTCAATTTGGGCTGATTACTCCTGTAATGCATGCTAATAATAACCCCGCTATTCCCCCCCAAAATCTCTTTTTTTAGATTCTAGATTGCAACATGTTTGATTTCCAGACCTTAGTGATCATCACCCCCCACACAGACCGTAAACAAGACCCTCCACTACATACAAGTCCAGCATACATTTGCTTTCCAAAAGGCAATTAATTCAAAGACATTTGAGAACATTAGTTACTCATCCTTCTTTACCTTTTTTAATCGGGTTATGCAACCCTCTCTCGTCAGTGCTTCATCCACCTTTGAGGACTGCCTGTTTACGGCAACAATGCATGCCGAGTCTTTCTGTAGAACACTCACTTGAAGATACAAAAGTAGTGGAGGGGCTTTTTTATGCAGTCATCACAGGCAGTCAAGCCTTTAATCCTCAGCGGTCCAATAATGACATCCCCTCTGCATTTATTACATGGAGGAGCGTGGAAAAACGCTGACTTTGAACAAATGAACACTCTGACCTTTATGCAATAAATATGACACAGGGCGTATAAAAAGACAAGATGTCTTCTTCTCCTGGGGTGTGCATCAGAGACTCTTTGCCTTGCTGCTGCCGCTGCATGGCCCACCACCAGAAAACAAGATGTTTGCGACAATACTGCACACGAAATCACAAAGTATCAGTCTGTGGAACACAAAAGAAAATATTTAGAAAAATGTGTCAGTATTATTTTTGTCCAGACAATGAAAATCAATGGGGTTCAGTATTGTTTTGGACCTTATTGATATTAATTGTTTAAACAAAGAGCTCTTCAAAAAGGGTCAGTAAAGGAAAGCGCAGAGCGCACTCTCTCCAGAACTCCCTGGGAGTAGGGTGATCGAAGAAAGATCCAGACATAGTCTCGGCCAGTCCGAAAAGAAGAAGAGAGATTCCGCAGAGGGCCGCGGGAACCTCCCCAATTTCCCCGGGCTTCGGCCCCTGTCTCGACAGGATGCCTACTCCCACGTGAAAGAAGAGGCGACCACCACTGTGTTGCCGAGTTATAAGCAACAACATGATGGCAAGGGAGTGATCCCAACCCGTAATGAACGCATACGTCGATACGCATCGACAAGAGCTCCAATAGGGTCCTAGAGTCTAGGATTCTTCTAGTTGTCTCTAGGAGGGGGAAACTCCCCAGAGCAACTCGACTCAGAGGTGGCAAATGAGGAGGATCACCCAATCTGGCCGGACGCCTCTAATCAGGCCTCTAGCCTATAGCCCACTACCAGGTAGGAAGGTCCTCAGACCAACCTATTGCCCGGGGCTGAGACTAAGAGTCGGCCCGACCCTCCTGGATTTTGTGCGGAGGTTAACGGGTAGCGACCCTCTGCTTGGGTGGAGTGACCCCTCAGGATCACTCCCCCAGTGTGAGGCTGGACGCCTCTCACTCTTAGCCCTCTTAGCAGTGAGGTCGGTCCTCAGATCCGACCTCGTGCCAGAGGGCTGAGCCTGAGAACATCGGCCCGACCACCCGCATTTAGGGATGGGTAGCGGGTAACGACACTCTGCTTGGGTGGAGTGACCCCTCAGGATCACTCCCCCCTGTAAAGGACACATCCGTCGATAGCATACGCCGACAAGGAGCATCAGTTACAGGTCCTAGAGACTACAACCTGCTAGAAACTCTAGGAGGGGGCGACTCCCAAAAGCAACCTGACTCGGAGGCGGCAGTTGAGGAGGATCGCCAATGTGAGGTTGGACACACTTGGTGTCAAGACCTCAGCTCATAGCCTTCTTAGCTTTGAGGATGGTCCTCAGATCCAACCTCATGTCCGAGGGCTGAGCCTGAAAGCATCGGCCCGGCTCTCTGGAATTTTGGGAGGGTAGCGGGTAGTGATGCTCTGATAGGTGGAGTGATCCCTCGGGATGACTCCAGAACCATAAGAGGTGCTTACACATCATGGGTAATGCTATCCATTGATAGCATTACACGTCAACAAGGAGTTCCAAAACGGTTCGTAGAACCAGATTCCCCACACTACCACAGGTGCGTAGGCATGCCTCGTGACCTTGATCACGTGGAGATGGGGTTACTCCTCAGGGATAAAACCCCTATGGTTCTGCCACCACTGCAGTCTCAGGTAGAGCAATCCGAGCGACTTGAGAGTCAGCAGTGAGTGCCTGGCCTAATATGAGCTCTGACGGCTGCAGGGTTGCATCGATGCACAGGGGAAACCATGCTCAACATCGACACTAATCCCAAGGAGAGAACACTCCTCAAAGTTCAGCCTCAACCCCAACAATTCTGGATAGCAAGAACGACATCTCGATGTCGAACTGCTAAAATGGCGACTGGGGAGATAGCCAGTCGCCAGGAACGTTCTCTAGAATGCATATGCCTTGGAAAAGGCAGCGGAGTGATAGCGTACTTTTCCCCAGCAAATGGTAATATTGTGGGTGACAGAGCTAGGCCAAATATGTCTCCAAACAGGTAAGCAGGCAGGCAGCCAAGCAGGAATGAAACGCACGCAGAGAGAACTACTCACAGTCCTACAGGCAGCGCTCTCGAGATCCTTTTATTTTAAACTAGACTGGGGATACTCTCATACTCTCGCATACTCTTACACAAACGCGACACAGCTTTGATGAAGACACGCAAAGCTGCCACTTCCAGGTTCCGGTGCCTTTTTATGACCTGGTTCATGACATCACTGACCCATGACGCACATTCACACAGCGTGTGTTTTATCGATTACACAGTGCTTCACTTGACTATCGTCAAGGCATTCCCCTAGCGCTTTTGACGCAGTTCAAGTTCCCATCAAAGGGAACTATAGTTGTTAGATCTTTAGAGTAGGAAGTAACAATTTGTTTTTGTTTATTTATTTGATCTATCATTTTATGCTCTGTGCATGTGTCTTATGATCTTAACAGTTTGTGGTTTGGTTGCCTATTATAGTTAGTTGCAACCACCTCTGGTAGTGAACTGCTCGCCATAAAGGCTGCTTTTGTTTTTATCCCTGACCGTGTGCGACAGTTAAGGATTTATGAAGATTTCCTCCCCTTCGCCTGCCCATCTGTGCGGCTGTCTTCAGCGTGGCCTTGAGAATATGTTTCAATTTATTAAGCCAAACCAAAGGACTCATTATTTCAGAAGAGGGGCGCAGAGTGACACACAGAATTGGTTATTAATGGAAAGTCTCTGCCACAGGGCAGTTGAAATTTAATGATATCCTACAAGAAAATATGATGGTGTCACTTTCCCAAAAGTCATGCGAAATGTCAGCGTTTTAAGGTCCCGACGCTAATTTTATGCCCGTGCACAGTAATGTTTGGAAGCGCGTTTAGGAAACACGGCCCAGTGCCTGTGCTGATTATCCCCCTCACCTTCCTTGTGCTCTCAAATGGGTTTGTGCAGCAAGCGATTTAATCTCTAAGTGTAGGGAACATTAGTGGAGAGAGAGAGAGAGAGAAAGAAACACCATAGTGCATTTCTCAGAGATAAGGCTTTCCAAGCCAAATGTTACCTGTTAATCCAGGGCCGACCGACTCCATCACTTGACTTTGACTCTCAGTAGGAATGTGGTAATGGCTAATTTTCATCTTGGAATTAAAGAGCAGAAAAGAGCAAAGCCAAGTGGGTGTGAGCGGGGTTAGTGGTTCTGCTGTAGATAGCTGTAACAATCCCGTAACACGTATGCATTCATCATGCCCATATGCACAACATATGCACCTTTAAGTCATTGTAAAAGAATTTGCCCACTACGGATCACAGCACACATTTCTCACTGTGGTCTGCATGTGTACACATGCTGTAAAGGTAGAATTGCTTTCCTTTTCATTGCTTTTATGTTTTGTTGTGTACAGTGCTTGCAAGGCAGTGATGTATTGTTCAGATGTGATCTATCTATCTATCTATCTATCTATAGTCAGTCATTCTATAATGCACATTAAGCCTATATTCACTATAAACACTCATAAAGCTTGACAAACTGAATTCATAGTTAAGTCTCTTCTTTCATATCCATTAGCTTTTGCATTTTTGGCTTTATTTTCTAGGACAGTGCAAGAGTGCAGGAAGCAGTTGTAGAGGAGAGAGTAGAACAGGGCTGGATGTAACTATAGATTCCGACCTGTCTTTTAACCTAAAAATATCCGTTTATATTTAATCCTCATTCTGTTTTTTAAAGTTAGTGATAAATTTACATTTTTAAAGTTCTTCAAACTGACCACTTTAAACATAAGCACATACGTTTTGAGTTGGGTAAGGTAAACCAGTTTGCGGCTGAAATATTTAATGGAATGCAGAAGAGAGAGCAGACAATGCAGCTTTAAAGATTAGCCTCTGTGTAATGCGCCGTTGTTTCCATTTACGAGACTGAAAGGTCATAACCACTCCCCTGGAAGGAGGCAACTTCTTCAGCCCCATTGGCAGGTCAAATAAAATGTAATTGTCTACTGTAGGTAACAGCAGCCTTTGCGGAAAGGGGAACTGACATCCTCCGCGTTTTAAACATTCAATTCTCCTGCTGCGAGGAACACAGGTTTGCAAGGACACAGGCTTCACCTGTCAATATATCACAGTGACTGGCTAGCCAAATGCAGCAATGCTTTCCCCCTCTCTCTCTTTCCCTCCTCCGGCTCAGTGCCTTCATTGGAGAAATCAGCTGAAAGGTCCGCTGGGACCTCAATTCAAACACTGCAACTTGCAACATATGGCACATTTTCAGCTCCCAAGGTCAATTAAAGCTATTTATTGAGAGAATGTTACTAAATTTCCCAAGGTTTCCACTCAATTCATCGCAGAGTGGCTTGTCTATCATATTAAAAATCAGTTGAGTGGTTTACACTCTCCTTGTCGTGACATTCCATCAAAGATATCAAAGGCTTTTGAGAGTGGTTCGAGACATTTTATCTTCTCTTATCGTAAACATCTCTTTTCTTTCTCCCCTTTTCCTCAGCGCAGCCTTGTCCGAACCCCGCTCACAATAGAAATCTAATAACATGTAAATTGAAGATAAGCCCAGATCCCTCCAAGTGATATTTTTTTTACATTCATAGTTTGTCAAGTTGATTTCTGAGCCCCGTTTTTAGCAGCACAACACATAAGGACTGAGAGAATTAACAGGAAAGGTGATTTATCATTGCTACCACACTGTCAAGGACTCCCACTGCTGCCACGGGAGGGAGGGACAGCGTGCGTGTGTGTGTGCGTGTTTATGTGTGATTGTGAGTATGTGCGTTGTGTTAAATTATGGCATTTCATTCCAAATTTGTCGTATTTACAGCGTCCCATTTTTATTTGCGGCTCCTATTATCCAGCGAAACAGTTGCGCATGAAATGTTATTTGTGACACGGCTGACCTAAAAGGATTTCATAAGGATTTCATTTTTGAGGCAGAAAGCTGCAAACGGACCTGTCACAGCTGCTGCTGGCAGCCCCGGTGGAGAAATATCACCTGGAAAACACAGCTCTCTCCTTCGCTCTCTTCATCATGCTGGCGTCTGGCACTGTAATTAAGTCCAAGTCAATGATTCTGGACCAATGGCAGGAAATAAACAGCTAAAGCCTGGCCAAAATGGAGTGCTCGAAACAAGAGAAACAAGAGAACGCTCACAGACACAATTGCACTCAAGTGTGGCAAATGTAAATGGAGACTGACCAAAAAATGACAAAAATCGGTTATTTGAGAGCTGAATTGGTCATTTGAGATGAAATGTGCTGTTTGCTTTCTAATGCATGACAGATTGTTTCCTAGTAACAAAGCAATATGAGCCACCCTGTGATCCAGTATTGTGTTTGCGGCGAGGTCCCGCTGAGTCTAAAGCAGAAGTTGGTTTAAGCAATGATGTATTATTAATGCCAACACCAAATCCAGGACTACGGTGGCTGCAAACCAAATACAGGCTTCTGACATCCAACTCTCCTCTATTGTTTCTTATTTGCTGATTCGCTACATGTTTGGCATCCAAAAAACCAGAGTCATAAATGAGACAAAGAGAAGACAACACACTATGTATACATAGTATATTCGGTGATGTAATAATGACATAAAATTCACACAATTTACTCTGTTTACTGGATCTGTTAATGATTGCAGAAAAATGTGCCATCAAACAGCATTAAAACAAGTTTTTCTTAATTTTTCTTTTTTAAACATTTGATTACAAACAAATGCACATGCGTTATTTGGCTGCCCATTGTCTGTAATAACCTGTAGTAAAATGTTAGTTAAATTAGGGAGAGATTGGAGGAGACCCTCCATGGATTCCCAGTACTTCTCTTGGCCTTTCCTCCATCCAAGAATTTCAAATCGTAAAGTCTTAATAGTGGCGGCTGATATTCAACTGTTGGTTGGCTGAATGTTTCCAGGGCATTTGCAGATGCTCGGAATAATCTCTTATGTTTTGCTGCAATCTGCTGCGGAGATGGTTGAAATAAATACTTTAAACTAATTAATGTAGGACCAGCTGTTACCAAGCCTTGGCTGGCGTTAGTGAATGCTGATGGCAGAAGAGGGGCTCCTCAAGTCGTGCCGTGTTTGTGCATGATTTAGGGAGTCATATAAACACATATTAATTCTGTATGAGGGCCTGATTCTGGGGTTTGATACATAAACTGAAATGCATGAGAAATGAGCATGCACACAATAGTACACACATATATTTGTGCGTTCCTAATAGATAAAATGGAGTAAACTGTCCATCAAAAGGCATTATCAATTCTTTCAACTGGTGTTACATTGATAGAGTGTATTATTGAGACATTCTTCTTGGTTATTAACATTTAGACAGTCTGAATCATCCTTTTGTTTTCTGTTAGTTGGTGACATGGGCTGTTTGTTTTCTCGTTTTGTTGCAAGCAGAATTTTGTCAGTGACTTCTGCTGTGATTGGCAGCATGCTACAACAGCGTGAAGATAGTGTCAGCACAGGGCTGTGTGGTTTAAAGTGAGTTATGATAGTCTGTGTGTACATGTTTGTCCATGTGTGTGTGTGGAGATGGATTCAGGGGGTTATGAGGCCTTTACGTGTGTAGTGATGGATGCAGGCCTATGATAGCCTACGTAAGGCTGTGGCTGTTAAGATAAATGTGGAGTTTTGATGGCCTGTGTGCAAGTGTGTGCGTGTGTGGAGATAGATGTAGAGTTATGATTGTCCGTGCAGCAGATGGCAGAGGTCTGCCCTTACGGAACTGATGAATGGCAGATGATGTCATCAGGGCACTGACAGGCACTGGTGGCTGCTTACAGGAAGTGAGTAGGAATCTGCTTTATATTTCAGCCCCACTGGACATCTGCTCAGTGTCCGCACTCACGTTATTCTCTCTCATATGCTGCTCATATACTTTGAAGTATAGAAAACCTTTTTTTCTCATATAGATGGGTAGTACTGTAGCCTAATGGTTAAAGATCTAGCTGGTAACTGAAAGAATAAAGGTTCAAACCTCAATCATTCACAATAAATTGTTAGATACTTAAATGTGATTTTTGAATGATGCGTCATCCAATATATTATTTCATTTTTGAAATAGTGCTAATGTAAAATAATAAATATATTGTATCATATCTTTTATACATTTTTATTTGTACCATTTATTTAACTCAAATAATTTAGTGATGACAGATCAAATTCTGAAAGGTATACTTTATTGTTACATACACACACACACACACACACACACACACACACATAAAAACTAAGTTTGGCCAACAAAAAAGACGCTGTTTAGATTTAAACGCTTAAGAGTCAATAATTGGATCATTATTGCAGTGATTATTATGTTTCTAGCATGTTTTTTTTAAAGTTCTTAAACAACCATGCACCTCTTGATAGAAATAAATGTTATAACGTTATTTATAGCAAGGGGATGGAAATAACATCACAAGATTTTGTATAGACAATGCAAGAATAAAGCACACTGTAAAGTCTTCTTCAACACATCCCAAAGACTTTCAATAAATTTAAGGTCTGGTGCTAATTTTCACAATTTCGTCAATGCTCCCTCTCAACCATTCTTTCACAATTTTAGCCTGATGAATCTTGACATTGTCATCCTGGAATATGGCCATGATGTGTCTTCCATGGTTGTTGAAGAAAAAAAAAACACTCCATCAATTAGGGTTAGAAGAACTGTTGCCAACATGTAATATGCTATAAACATAATAATCACTGCAATGATACATATATATATACGTATACATATATATGAACATTATTGAAGCATTGTTATTGTAGATTATGAAATACAGTTTAATTCATATAATTATTAAATTATGAATTATAATACTTTATAAATAATAATACACACCAGAATTGGCTTTTATTGCAGTCCATATATTCCTGTAGCTCATAGTCGAACATGGCACTAGCTACACCAAGGTCATGGGTTTCAATACCAAGAAACACATACTATGAAAGTGTATTGCATGTGTTGTAAATGGATTGGATTGAATTGTCTGCCAAATGCATAAATGCAAATGTAATGCATATTGATTTTAACATAACGGTTTACTACACTATAAAGAGGATTTAATTTTTTCACAAATTTTTTTTAACACAAGGTACTTTAGATTACTTTCATTTACCAGCATAATGTTTAATAAGATGACATGGTGATTAATCTTGGAAAGCTGTTTTTAAAGACATGCTACACACTTTGCAGTGTTCATCCCTGCATTTTTTCTCCTTATGACATTCAGCTGGAAGTCCCAGTGGACTAGGTGATAAAATATATACTCTTTAATGTGCCAGCCCCTGTTTTTATTTGTCTGGTAGACATAAAATCCTTTTTCTTTTATTTCCAGAGGGTTTTAACGGCAGCCCCACCTGTGACATTTTACACCTGCACATTTATGTGTCAACCATCGGCTGAGAGAAAATAAATGATATTTATTTTCCTCCTCTGTTTTATTCTACCAGGTTCCTCTTGAATCTCTTCCAATCATATAGATTTTTTTATGCACCGATTCCTTTGAGGGGGTTAATTCATTTGCCCAGAATGGCATTGCCAGTCTGCTGTAGTGTTGAAACATGGTCAATGAGGGTTCACCACCTTGTGCCATATGGCCTTTGTTGAGAAGCCAGGGCCCTTGATAATCTCAGCTTGCCATATGCATCTGTTTGAGTGTGGTCTTTTCCTATCAGAGTTTTCATGCCATATGGAACGGGTGCGATTTGTATCCCAACATATCCATGCCCTCAGTGCTGACGAGAAACACATCATTTCCAAAAATGCAAATGCCTATTTCTTAGAGGAGCCTCTCATTTTATCTGTATATGTAAAATCTCTCAAGCATTTATAGCAGCTATAAATACAGAAGCATCAATAATAGAGTGCGTGTGACACTGACAGAATGGGCTATCAATCATATGTGCTTGATTGGGCATGCTTGTATAGATGTTAATTTTACATCTCACAAACAATCTGGGTGTATAAACACCAATTCAGAAAAATAATGATTTATTTTACAGCACACTAGTACATGGAGTGTGTCATCTGTTGTGCTGAATGTGAATGTTTCTCTGTTTGCCACCAGAAGAAACCCCCATGTGCACGCCTACGGCGAGAGACGGCTATGAGAGGCTGTCATTTGCGGGTCAGACTTTACCTCCAGGATTCCCCTCACCCTTCCTCTTCCCTGATGGCCTGTCGTCTATAGAGACCCTTCTGACTAACATCCAGGTAAGAGAACTCTCCGTCGGAAGGTATTTTACAGAAAGTGAAATACACCATGAACAGACTTTCTTGATTCAGTTCTCCCTGGTTGATTCAGATTCAGGTCTACTAATTACTAATTAGGGAATAGGTTGAATTCAGACTATTCACAAAGCATAAGTAAAATGCTGGGCGACATATATGTGTTATCAAAGGCTCTTGTTTTAAGCAGGGTATTTTCAAAAATTGTATTTTTTTGACCAATTGAAATATAAGACATCCAAAGAAGCTATCTAACAAACTACCTCCTTGTTGCTTTAGTTATGTTTTATTTAAGTCAATTTAAATAAAGTTGGACTGGCCAGCTGGCAGATGTCATGATCTTATCACATCATGTGTCATCACACAGTGAACACCAGTGATTCTGAAGATTACACATAATGGAAGGAGATGGCACATCAAGTCATTTATCACAATTTATGGCAGTCTTAAGCCACTGTTTAAATATATATTGTGAAAGGAGGCTGATGTGCAGTGATATCACCATCATGTTTATGTCAAATATTCATAGAATAAAAAAATATTTGTACGGTTTACATTTATTAATTTAGTAGATACTATTTAAAGCAACTTTCAAAGGAGGAAAACCAAGCAATTTGTCAAGTTTGAGTCATCAATATTACCAATGCTGCAATTTTGAATTTACATCAACTTGAGCAGATGTGTAAGTGCAGAACAGTACAAGAAATGTATATGCAGTTCAAAAGTTTGGGGTCTTTACTTTTAATTCAGCAAGGAAGTGACATATTAAGCAGAACAACTGTTTTCAAAATTGAAAATAATAATAATAAGAAGAAATGTTTCTTAAGCTCCAAATCAGTATATTATAATGATTATGGATGATTGGGATTATGTGCCATTAAAGACTGGAATAATGGTTGCTGAAAATTCAGCTTTCTGCTTTATTGAAATATATATAAACAGAAAGGTTATTTTAACTTTATACCCAGTGCAGTTGCCTGTGGCAGGTGTGGCAAAAAGTTAATATGTTAGTTTTCTGGATGCTCCTCCAGCTGATGTTTTCTCCGTCAAAACAAGTACATAGCCACATATATTCAAAACGTCTCCCTTGATCACCACTGTAGTTGTCATGCAAGTAAGACCCAGTCAGAAAGATGAATGTAGTTGATTAACACCGCCTCTGAGACTAATGATGTGGGTACAGTATGGGGAGTGAGAGGTTTGCTCATTGCTCTTGTGATATGGCCATCAGATCTATCGCGCCGCTTTCGGCCCCATTGTTAATTAGCAGGACTCAGTTCAGTCAGTCATCTTTAATCATGATTTCAGGGTAATGTTTTGATTGAACATTTGCACACAAATCAACAAAATGAACCCAAGCAGAAAATTGAGATAAAGCAACTTAGTCTAAATTGGGGTCACAAGACGGAACAATTAGTATGATTTAGCCCATTGCATTTGGTTTAATTGCATGTGTACAGGGAATAATTGTTTTGAAATGGTCACCGCGCTGTTTGCACGGCTAATACTGTTTTATGCAGCTGTTTAGGTTAAGATTTACTCGTTCTTACACAACTTGCTCATTCACAAACTGATATACAGAAGTTATAAGTTTATTAAAGCTCATATGGTCTCCGCGATATGGTGCTCTTCATTTGACGAAATGAGACTGTGATCAAACTTAAAAGGACAGTTCTTCATTTACTCACCCTTATGTTCAATGTTGTTTTATATATCGTCTTTGGCATTTATTTGGACAAAACGTTTATTCAAAATAGTTTCTGAACTTTGATTTCGACTGCTTTATCATAATGCATTCATATAGTTTATTGACTTCTGAGTTGGTGTGTGTGGACGTTATATAATGTGAGTTTTTCTCCTGCTGCTACTCAAGGGTTTGTTGAAGGTGGCAATTGATAACGCCCGTGCTCAGGAGAAACAAGTGCAGCTGGAGAAGACGGAGCTAAAGATGGAGCTGTTTAGAGAGCGAGAGCTCAGAGAAACCCTGGAGAAACAACTGGCTGTCGAGCAGAAGAACAGAGGTGTGTATTAATCACACACACACACACACACACACACGCTTAAAGCACATAGAGTACACACAATTTATATAACATTTTATTCCTGGTTCTAGAAGAATGTTTTACTGTACACAAAAATGTAAAAAATTCAATTTTGTGAATTTGTGGCATTTTTCTATTCTTGTCTCTCTGTAATCAGCTCATTAAAGTTTCTCAGTATGACTAATTAGGTTGAGGACTTATTATCTATAAAATTAAACCAACATTAGTGAAATGTGTGTTGGTTTTCTTTGTCATTTTGGGTGGTTTCATGTTATTGCTAGTCAAATGCTAAGAAAAGCAGGTGATCAAAAGGCATTGCTAAAGGTGTTCTGGGTAAGTTTTGCAATGATGCATAAGCAACAATCATAATTTTATTGCAACAAAATATGCATATTATGGCCACAAATTAACATTTGTTCATAGGTCTGCACATTTTACTAATTCGTTCCCACGTTGTAAATAAATTATGCACACAATATAATAATTTGTTCCCTTGTTTTACTAAATTGTGGCAATATTGTAATTATTTGTCCCTTTTGTTTTAGTTCAATGTGGCCACGATTTACTAAAACGAATGAATGATTTCTTAATTTGTGGGCACAAAAATTAAGGGAGCACTTAAATCACTTCAATTTCAATTGGAAAATGTTATTTATATACATTCTATAATTTTCTAAGATAAAAGTTATGTGAAAACAGTCACTGAAAACCAAAATCAGGCCTGGATTCAAAATCATACCAAAAACTCAATGTAACAAATTGAAGTTACAGGCTTATCCAAATTTCATAAAGTTCATCACTCATAATGCAAGTCAGCAATGTGTATGGCCCCCATGCGCCTGTATGCATATACGACAATCCCTGGTCATGCTCCTGATGAGAACTTTGTATTGTGAGCACTTCTTGTGTACTTTTGCCTCTTCACGAAGAATCGCTTCCTGTATTCCTCAGTTGTAAGTCACATTGGATAAAAGCATCTGCTAGATGAACAAATGTAAAATGTAAATCTAGAATAGTGTCCTGGGGGATCTCTTCTCAGATCTGGATCAGGGCATCAGTGATCTCCTGGACAGTTTGTGGTGCTACTTGCTGGCTTTGGTTGCTCCAATACATAATGTCCATGAGGTTCTTATTTGGATTCATGTCTAGGGAACACAGGGGCCTGTAAATGTCATCAATGTCTTTGTCATCTAAAACCTTTCTACACACTCTAGCCACATGAAGCCGTAACCAAGAGGAACCCAGAGCCCACTGCACCAGAATAAGATCTGAGAATGACTCATTGGCTAGCATATGGAGGTCCATGCAATCCTCCAAGGATATTCTTCCCCAGCCCATTACTGACCTTCCACCAAATCGGTTATGTTGGATGATGTTGCATGCATAACATTCCCCATGGGATAGCTATACTCACGTGCTCAGTGTGAACCTGCTCTCATCCGTGAAGAGAATGGAGCGCCAATGGCAGACTTGCCAATTCTGGTGTTCTCAGGGAAATGCCAATCGAGCTGCACGGTCCTCAGCTGTGAGCACATGTCGCATTAGAAGACGTCAGGTCCTCATGCCACCCTCATGAAGTCTGTTTCTGACAATTTAGTCAGAAACATGCACACCAATAGCTTGTTAGAGGTCATTTTGTAGGGTTCTGGCAGTGCTCCTCCTGTTCCTCCTCGCACAAAGGATACTGGCCCTGCTGCTGGGTTGTTGCCCTTCTACGTCCCTATCCAGCTCTCCTTGTGTAACGGCCTGTCTCCTGGTATCTGCTCCATGCTCTTGAAAATGTGCTGGGAGACATGCCAAACCACTTTGCAATGGCATGTATGAATGTGTCATCCTGGAGGAGCAGGAATGCCTGACCAACCTGATTGGGTTGCAGGAACTTCCTCATGCTACAGACAGTGACAAGCGCCCTACCAAAACATACAACTAAAGACAAATCAGTCTGGAAGAATAAGGATAGGACAATTGTCTATGGCCATCACTTGCAAAATCAACCATTTTGTGTGTTTGTTTTGCTGTTGCCTCTCCAGTGCACCTGTTGTCACTTTCATTTTCATCAAAGTAGTTGAAACTGATTCACAATCACTTATGCTTCCGAACTGGACAGATTGACATCCCTGAAGTTTAATTGGCTTGACATTATGCTATGATGAATAAGTGTTCCCTTAATTTTTTGAGCAGTGTATTTTTTTCTGCATATTGTGTGCAGGCCTCTGTATAATTAGGCCTAGAATACAACATTTAAATACATCAGATGTGACAAAAAATCTTTAGAATTCATTACGGTGTGTGTGGGGGTGTTTTTGTCTTTCTGTTTTTTTAGCAATCATACTTTCAATTTCTAACTAGCGAACGATACAACAAAAAATCCATAGACTTACAGTACCATTCAAAGTAATTTATTTATTTATTTCAAATATTTGAAATATTTAATACTTTTACTGAGGAAGGATGCATTACATGAACGTGTCAGTAAAGACTTTTTCATATTGTTTAAAAAAACATATTTTAAATAAATGTTGTTATTTTGAACTTTCTATTCATCAAAGAATCCTGAAAAAAACTATCCAAAAATAAAAAAAAAATGGTATCGGTCTTTACAATGCCGGACACATAACTGTAATTAATGATTACCCTTTTGCTTGACTATGTTTTCAATCAACTAATAGTGTGTTGCTAATGTTCCTGTTTGCCATCTCAATCTGCGTTCTAAAACTCAGCATCCTTAGAAATGCTTTGAACATCATATAACGGCAGTGGAGAAAGGCATATAGTTCATTATAGCATTACAACTTACATCATATACATAATTCACCCGCTATATTGCTAAATGTACCCGATTTTCAAATCAACAGAAAATTATAGCGGGATAATCTGACTTCTCTTGAGACTCCCCTGCTTTACAATATTGTAATGATATGATACATTGATTGTGACGTCAGAAACACCAGCAATTTTAAACCGTGTCTTAACGGGAAAATACTCAGCAATTGTGTTAACAATTAAAAATACCACATAGACATATAAACAGCACTAACAGGGGGCCTTTAAAATAACCTGAAAATACCAGCTCAAGCTCAGTTTTTAATTACAAGCACACAAAAAAAGCAAAGTGATAGAGACAAGGTCATAAATCGAGCAGAATGAGGCATATTCACATTACGATCAATACATGAGCACATATTGATTATGTGTGCAGAAGGGCTTGTGGGAATAAAGTATATTACAGGAACTATATACACAGACAATGTCTAAATGCACAGTGTGCATTAGAAAGATATACTGAACGAAGCTTTCATTCGAGTGAGTATGGTTCAACTCATGAAAATATGAATTAGTAATTTAAATGGTAAATGTTTCTAAATGAGCCTCAATATTTCTCGAGGGAAGCCCATGATTGGACTACAGATTGATAATAGTTTAGCTAATAATTTTCAACTCTCTTTGAGATTAAAAGTAATATGTGCATTACAGATGGCCTCTAGTTACATACTCTATTGTATTTTATTATTGCATGAACATATAATTAAGAATCTACGTTTTTGTATCAATAAATTATTTCGATTTTTTTTTTTATATACAAAAACATATTGCTACGTGTGACTTAATAGTCTCATGTTCTATTTATTTTTCCTTCATAATGCATCAAAAAATTGAGCTTATTAAACCAGTTTCACAGAAGGTTCCTTATAAACGTGCCTACAGCCCTCCAGCTTTCTTCTGTTTAATATTCAGCGTGCCTCTCTCCTCTCCTTCTTTACAGAAAGTTTCCCTTAACCTCTTCTCATTGGCATTTTAACCTAGGTTAATCCAGGTTATCGCTGGCTCAATTATTTTGCTAATGACACAGTCAATTTCTCATTGAATGAGAACACTTTTCATCTGCAACTTTTCCTTGAATATTTCCTCACTGATAGAGTTTGAAAACCAGCTCTCTTTCCTATCAGATATATTACTATCAGATATACCTCTGCAAATGAGCGGGGTCCTTGACTGTTGCTTTTCTGTGTTCTTTACACACAGCAATCATTCAGAAGCGATTGAAAAAGGAGAAGAAAGCAAAGAGGAAATTGCAGGAAGCACTGGAGTACGAGTCAAAACGACGAGAACAGGCCGAGCAAACCCTGAAACAGACATCACCAACAGAAAGTCTCAGATCACTCAACGGTGAGACATTGACATTCTTAAGTTTGTTAAAGGATGTATTTTTCCATTTCATTGTTAAGTCCCATGAGATGTGTATTGAATGTCGATGAAGGTCACTTCATGTTAAATATCCTCTTGTATATTCCCTTGCTGAGAATAATCTGATGCTTCAGTATGATAGGGATGATATAGTAAGCCAGTCATTACCACAAAATGAAACTTTCACATCTGGGTCTTAATTAAAGAGGTTTATTTTGGGATATTGACCAGGTGGCTATAGAGCACATGATCCCAATTAGTACATCTACTGATAAAAATAAAATACATAAATGGGTATGAAATATTAATTTAATTAAAAAAATGTACTATAGGAAAAAAGGAATCATAAAAGAGACTTGAAGCTTTTTATCCAGGAAGTATGTTTGGGACAAATTATGCAGTAAACAGTGGTCATGATACAATATTTGACTGCAAAACAAACAAACAAATAAACTATATAACTATATAAAAATATTATATGAGAACTTAGTGAGAAGCGATAAAAGGTTGATTAAAAATCATATCTTCTATAAAAACAAGCATTTTATTTTCCAAATCTGGTTCATTCTGAGTGTTTTCTGTCAAAATAATTTTTTTAAGTGTTGCTATTATATTTTTTTGTTATAAATGCTATGTTAAAATAAAATATGAACATGATGTGAACGTTGAACCTAAAACAATTTACAAATTATTGTCTTGTCAACTAACTGAAATGTTGCCCTGTCAACTAACTGGAATAAAATATAAGTACTAAAATTGCAAAAACTAAGATAAAATTAGATTAAAACTGAATAGAGATTGAAAACTAATATTAAATGATAAAAGCACATAACAAAGAAAATATTAAGTCTAAAATTAAATTGAAAACAAAAACATAAAAAAGCTAATTCAAGATATTAATAAATTCTAGAAAAGCATAATAAATAATACTGAAATAATGCATTGGACACATGTTTAATAGATCCTAAAAGGCTTAAAGTGTTGAATGAAACAATTATAACATCTGTACCAAGACTGGCCAGATCTATAAGATCAGATTAACATGTGACGAAACGGTCTGTTCAGTATTCATAACACCGCTCATCCATTGGTCGAAACTTCGCCCTGACCCAAGCGAACTGCCGAGCACATCCACCCTCCACCCATCACGAAAGACGAGGCTAGAAAACTTTCCTAATTAAGCACAGATGTCATGGATGTTTAATCGTCATTATATTTTCATTTTGCCAGACTCGTTGACCCAAGAGATAGAGACTGACCGCAGCAGTGGCAGAACAGATGCTGAGAGGACAATACAAGGTACGTGTTTTTCAGGAGACTATAAATCTCGGCTCAGCTCCGGTATATGAGCCTCGCTTTAACTGGGCCTGCTGTTCATGCATACAGCCTGCCATCTGGGCCACAGATCCTACAGTTCAAGACGAAGGTCAAGATCAGTGGGATCTGTCAAGAGAACATTTCTAGACAGGGAAAATATATGAAAATATGACAGTGGCACGGTCTGCTGAGTTGGAGAGTTGATTCTATGTGAGTGTGTGAAGGAGTTTGATGGGATATTAAACAAGGAACAAGGAGAAGATTAAACATTAAACAAGCCCACTGAGTCAATTAAAATTGTACTTTTGTTTTGTAGTTATTTTTTACCAGCAGGGATGTATTAAAATATTATTAAAGGGATAGTTCGACCAAAAAATTGTATGTTATTTCATCATTTACCCAACTTCAGGTTCTTTCAAACCTGTTTGACTTTTTTCTTTTGCAGAACATAAAAGATATTTTGAAAGGCTTTTTTGTGTGTGTTATATCAGTGGGGTCCCATGTTGTTTTGAACATGTTTGAACTTTGAACTTTCATCTCACACACACGTGTATATGTTCATCTCATTAGATGAAGGAAAAAGGATAAGATTATATGGATATAATCATTTAAAATCATTTTAAAGATATACCCTCTTGACAGTAAGACCCTGTCTATGTTGTGTACCTCAGAGACCAATGCAATTTAATGAGCGTAATAAGAAGTTTCATTATCTGAAGATGACCCACAGTGGAGCACAACACACCCACTCAAATAAATACACACACATTTTATGGGTCTATGGGTATTTATGGACCCGGTTTTGTCTGGTATCATTTCACAGAAAATCACTTGCCCATTTGCTAATTTTTCAGTCACACTCTTTTAACTAAACCTTAAGTGTTAACTTGCTCATCGCTCGGATGTCTATTTTAATTGTACCCAGCAGCACATGTGATACAAAAAAAAACGTCGTCTTGAGTGGTCTCAATTTCCCTTTGAAAATAGTGTGTGGAAATTGCTATGAAATGTGGGAAATGGCATTTTAATACCCCATCGCAAGTAAAAGCCCCGTAACCCAGTTTGATTAGCCTAGTTAATTTTTTTGGGTGTGTGTGAAGGAAGTTTTTAGTAAAAATAAATGGAGATCCAGTGCAAGGAGAATGATTTTACCCAACTAAATCAAGTGACATTGACTTGATGTACAGGAAAAGATTTTTTTTTTCAGAGCATATAATGTCATTAGCATTATGATGGTTCTTATGTCTTAAGATTAATATTTTACCCCATTAATTGCTAAAGTTATTATAAGCATGGAGGGGAGAGAAACTTGTACATTATTACTTGAATTGCTTTTGTCAGTAGTTCCTTCGAGCAGGCATGTAGCGAAATTTGAGACATTTAGGTCATATGATCTGGAGAAAAACATGTGCGTTTTTACTGACACAACTGTAGTTTTTATTGCTCCACGATATGCAATATTCATAAGTTTTATGGTTAGTGCCCTTGAAGAATTTATTAAAAAACTGGCCACAGGAATTGTGTATGTGTATGTATTAAAATAGCATGTGTGTCTGATCAATTATAACAGCTTTTTTTGTGTGTTCATGTCATGGTTACTGTGGACTACAAGCGGTGTGGCATAATTACTCTCAAATGGCAAAAACATAAAAAAGGGGGCTGATAAATTACACTCGCATGTGAGGGAAAAATTCTATTCCAATCTGTATACAAAAAACCAGAGAGACATGCTATAATTTCAGCACTTGACTGTTGGGTGGGGGGGGGAATAATGAGAGCATAATTTCAGAGAACTAATTATTTCTATTTGTCTTTTGTCACACTCTGTAATTCTGCTATATTAACACAGTCTGTGTTTATTAATTGCTTTTCCAGTGTTTTGAATCCATTCCAAGAATAAGCTTGACTGTTTTTCCTGGCTCTGTGCTTCTGGGAGCACATCTCGCCACTAATTCCTTGTGATACCGAACATAATATCGCCCCGGTATCTCTTCCCGATCCTCAGCGCGCGCCTCTCTATGTTTTCTGCAAGTTTACACGACCCTGTGAGGAGAGATAAAGTTCTTTGTTGCAAGATTAAACATCAAAACAGTTAAAGTGAAATTAAAATTAAATGAATGAATGTCACTGAAGCAAAAAAGGCAGTAATTAATGGTTCCCTTAATTGTCTTCATAAAATATTTGCATGGGCATAATTTGCATAATTTACATGTATTAATTAATCTTTCAAAGGAATTTTATGCTGAGAGAAGCCAAAAATTCCTTTTGTTTTATTTAGTATCTAATGAAATATTTATCCTCTTTAATGAACTTTTCATCTTGATTTGAATATAAAAATGCCAAAGTTTTAACATATTTTAATGAGGGGGTTCTTTCATAAAACAACATGGCAGTCATTTGATTTTTCCCACTCAAGAAACATTCCTGGCACAGTTTGCACAAGGTAGTTTAGCTACACTCCATTTGACCCAGAATTAATATGCTAATTTGTACATTTCAGATTAGTTTTCTGCTTGTTTTTGTTGTCGTTGTTCTCGGTTTGTTTAGATATGACTGTGGTATTTTAATGGTGTATTTTCTACATCATTTTAGATAAATAGTTATAAATACTCTTTTTTTTTATTTGCTTTATTTAATATTTGCTGTTATACTATATCAACCATACTTAACATCTCCAGCATCATGTTTTCCTGTAGCTCAAACGGTAATGTGGCACTTGTAATGCCAAGGTTATGGGTTTGATTCCCAATAACAAGCAATAACTGATGAGAATGTCAATGTGTACTTTAAATGCAATGGAAGTCACTTTGGATTAAAGCTTCTGCCAAATGCATAAATGTTAATGCACCAAATCTGGTGCAATTAAGGCAATCGAAATCACATGCAATTATCATAATCTGAATAAATATTTAAATAGCATTTATATAATGGAGTAGATAATGTGGATGAAGCTTTTGATATGCCCTGTGAGACTAGAGCCATATATTTGATTTTATTTAATATTTTTCAAAATCACAATATTAACCCCTAGTTTATAAATGTACAACCCCAATCAGTGGCAAATAGCAAAAAAAGAAGCCACTTTTGCTCATCCGAATATAATTTTATTTGGATTGTCAAAGAGAGAAAACACTGCTTAAATGGAGTGATGCAGCATTCCCGGACACAGAGGAAATGTTCTGATAATAAAAGTCAAACAAGCTCCTGAGCCATGCTTAACAGATGCTTTTACCAGAACAGGCAAAGAGAGCTGCAGCCCATTCATGCATGCACTTGCCAATGAAGGTTCGCTGGAAATGGACAAAGCTCATTAGATCGCACACGTCAGAAAAGACATTACAAAATAAAAGGCTGCTTTGTGAAGTGCTTTGTATCACGAGGGAAATATTACATTCTTAAACTGTGACGTACATTGATCCATTTACAATGGTGTGATTGGTGCATTTGCATCGCATCACTGTTACTTCAGTATACTTATTTTGTCTCTCCCTTTATCATTAGCAGATGGAAGACTTTTTCTGAAAACCACAGTGATGTACTAACAGCACGGTGTTGAAGACTGGCAGCGCGTTTCATATGAAGATTCTCCAGAATCCCCTTGCAGGGTAATTTAGTTACAGAAACAGGTCAATCGCTCATAGAGGTGCACCAAGGGTTTATGCTTGGCCTGATGTGGAAGATGGATTGTGTCCGAATGTAGTATTAGGACTCTTATTCTCAATGATATAAACGTTATATTATGCCAGATGTGGGATTGGAAATGATGACCTGGCGAAGATGACAATTTGAGCACAGTAAAATGTACCGTACGGTACACTTGGTGATAATATTACAAATTCACAGCACTGAAGATTTTTTATACTGTATTTAAACCAGCGAAAAAGCTTAGAAAATTAAATCTGATTCAGAGGTTTTGTTTTGTATTAAAAAAGGAAGAAAAAAAAGAACATAAATCAGTGTCATAACTATTTGCCAAGATGTTAAAGATCCAAACTTGGAGAAGAACCTCTGAAAAATGTGAATTTGAATATATGTTGATCAACTGAAAAGACTAATATTTGCTTTTAATGTTTTCTAAACTAGAAGAAAAAAACAATCAAGTTTCATTTCTATCATTATTGTATATACAAGAACAGAAGATAGGTTAACTCACTCACTTTGGTATTTGTATATAATGTTAAAAGTTGGTATTGTGTATGCAGTAGATCTATTAGAACGACAATGCCAACGTTTATATTGAATTTATAGATTTGTTTTATTTCTGAGCCATCATTCTTTCAATTCGCTGCCACTATGGTGAGGAAGCATGCAGGCATGTAAATGTGTTGTCCTGAATTCATGTTATTCAATAAATACTTAACTGTGCTGAACAAATGTACTTAGGGTTTCTTCACTCACACCCAGTCAAAGTTGATAAACACTACTATCTTTATAACAGCTACATTTTAAATTTGCAGTAATAGAAATCTCTTGTATGGATTGATTTCAACTTCAGTTAGTGGAAAAGTTGTATAGCCACATGTTACCCGTCATCGTTACACTTACTTTGGTGTATTACTTTCTGTGATAGGCCCCTTTAAATAATAAGTATTTAATGCATCATATTAAATATTTATTATTCTTGTCAATAGCAATAACAGGAAACAGGTTCCCTTCGGAAAATTAGACAAAATATTAGTCTTTTTTTCAGAGATAAAAGAGGATGATAACTGGAATGTAATTATTCATAACTGCCCCATGTGGATCATATTTGATAAAAATGCATATTGAATTTACAGTTTTTTTTTTTTGCAAATTGCAGAATTATAATAACTTTAAAAAAAGGATTATTAAATAATTTTTTATTTTGTTTATTTTTCAATTGTTTGAGAAGATTCTTACATTTTTAACAATTGCCAGCAAAGATTGTAGACCATCCTTTATATATTTAACATAAAACAAAATTAAGTAATCATAGCAATCCCAAACTATGACATTTGAATAAAGAGTGAAACAATTCAGCCGGATGAGTTTAAAATTACACTGTGCTAATTAATGGTAATGTTGAATATATTAAATCATAGATTACAGGCTTTTATTGTACCAAGTAGATGATGATGATGGTGATGAGGCACTTATTGGATAATCAAGAAAGAATATGCGATGAAAGGATCCTTTATTAGATGGACGTATCTAATGTTATGGGGCAGCTATATATACTATAATCATAGACATTATTTTGTCACACATTTGTCCTCAGTCTGTAACAATTTCAATGTTTATTGTGTTAAACTACATGTTAAAGTATCTTTTACCTCATCAATGAGGACTTGCTTTTTAATTTCTTTTTATGTGATGTAAACACTGTAGCCAGATTTATGGACATATTGTTCCTTATTTCTTTCTATGGCAGTAAATGAAACATAAATATTGAAAGGATGTCTTGTTTTAAAGTGCTTTTCCCTCTTTTCTGATCTTGTCTCCTGTAATGACACGGTACGTGAGAGAGAGAGAGAGAAAGCGAGAGAGTGAGTGTGTGTGCGGGTGTGTGTGTGTGTGTGTGTGTGTGTGTGTGTGTGTGTGTGTGTGTGTGTGTATGTGTGAGAGAGACTTTGTGTTTCTGCACACATGCACTGAAGTGTATCTGTGCGAAGTTGCATGAGTGTGTGTGTTTTCTATTCTATGGTGTTATATATGGTAATAAAATATTTGTGAACCAATGATTATTAGACTAAGCTCTTTTGCAAATGAGTTGCTTTGTCATTATAAACAACTTGAGAGAGAAATACAGTTTATGGTGTGACTTTACCATCAAATGTCACTGTTTAACGCAGTTGAAGACTTGAATCTATGTGATTTTACTATGGTTCAATCTAAAAAGAATTTGCAAGTGTATCCTAATAAAGTGACTGCAAATTCTGAGCTGCAAAACAAAACATCACGTATGATATTACATAATACTGAGCAATGACAATATCTAGCAGAATAAAACCACTCATGCTTAGTACAGTGAGTACGCTGCTCTACACAACACATGACTGAGAAATAATACCTTTCATTCATTCCAGCTGAATGGGCACAATATTCCTGGGAAAAGCCACATATTCAAAATGTGCATGAAGAAAGAAAGAAACAAGAAGAAACTTACATCTCTCGTTTAATTTAATTACTTATTGATAAACTGTTAGGTTTGAGCCAGCCAGGGTCACTCATGTTCTGCTGTATATTTTCATGCTTTCATCATAGGCAGTTGTGAATAAATAAAATCGCATATCAGTTTGTTTTCTGTGGATTTTAAATAATTTCACTCCTTTATTTTGAGTAGATGTCCCTGGCTGTTTCTAAGATTAAACTCTTAATTTAAAAGAAAAATTAAGTGTTTATTCATTTTCATATTCATCAAATGTTCAAACCAAACATGTCTTCTTGGTAATATCATTTTAATTGGTAATAATTTTTCTAAATTTGCTTTTTACTTTCTGGCCTTAAAAAAAGGCAATTCCTTAATGACTTCATACTTCAGGAAGTGATATGAGGAATAACATCAATGGATGAATCATGAATCATGTTGTTTTGTGGTATTAGCTGGTTTTGTCTCATTTTAAAATATTCCACCTCAATCAGAGAAGTAAATGTATGATCAGTAGTTAAAAACAAAATTGAGTTGAAAACCCTTATATAAGATCACTCCTTACTTCTCTGACTGAGCAATGTCTTTTTTTTGTTTGGTATAATTCTGCTTATTTTTAAAAAAATGCCATTGTGTAATTTATCAAGCCAAAATACAGTGCCTGAGCATGATCAGAGAATATATCTAAAAGTTTCGATACATCATTTTACAAAAATGCATATTTTCAGCTCTATTTTCAACATTACAGCTACTAGTTGCAGATCTCAAAAGGTAGTGCACAACAGAAATCACCCATGAGAGTACCTAACAGTTTGGCTCAGGAAACTGTTTTCCGATGCAATGGAGCTAATTGACATTAGTGTTATTTTAAATTTATAAAAGCTTAGGCAGAATTGACACTGAATGACAATTTCCTGTCGTAAGCAATTCTGATGGAAATGTGTTGACACAGCACAGCCGTGCACAGGTCCATTTTGCATGCTTTTGAAAGCGTGGCTGTAACAGAGAGGCTCCAAGATGAATAATTGACTGATCACTGCATAATTCAACACAGCATTGTAAAAATTCAAGGTCTGGAACGTTTCATGTTTTTGTTCTTTATTGAAAATGAGGTTAAAGTTTCTATCAACCTTGGAAAAACTACATATAAAGTGGCAATCAATGGTTACTGTAATTCAAGTTCAGCCCTTTTGCGAGGATAAAAGGTTTCTGTCTCTCACCAGTGAAATTTGAACTGTTAGGATTTGATGCAGTAAAGAAGTCACAAATATGCTGTCTATCAAATTGTATTTTTTTTTTTGTTTTTTTGTTTGCCTGCCTTGTATTTTAGCAGACAGAGATCAGCATTGTAGCCAAAGCAGTGGATCAAGACTTTCTGGCTGTGCTTCCTCTCTCTCAGACAGAAATATACAGTACTTATGAGCTGTTTGATGTCTTGTTCTGCCCCAGCTATTTAAGCGAGATTCGCCCCTCCAGCTAGATGTTTCATATCACTGCACATATTGTAATAAATTCATTTCAGTTAGAACATGACTTTGAGGCACAAAGACCAAAATATCCACTGTGCTACAATCGCGTCCCGTGTCGAGCACATTTATAATGAGCGTTTCTCATTCCAAACATGGATTGTGTCAATGTCATCACTTTGGAGTGTGTGTGCTTTTCTTGTGTCGAGTGTGCATATAAAGACATCCTCCAGATGATTATTTCACAGTCTTAATACCACCATACCCAAGATGATATAATATTGGTTAATTTGTTTAATGCAGATACAGTAACTGTAAATGAATTCACATGTTCACCTCTCTAGATGTCTAATAGGATGGAGGGGATAGAGTTGTGGGTAGGGTTAGGGCAGGGGTGGGCAAACTACGGCCCGCGGGCCATATCCGGCCAGTTGGGCTTTTTAATCCGGCCCGCCGAACCTGTATTAAACCTCCTTCTTTTTACATTTCCCTGTAATGTCACTCTGTCGCGGCTGCAAGCGGCAGTGGCGCTGAAAGCTGTGGTGGAGAATAGGCGTGTGTCGCAAAACCCTCTACACCCCCCTTTATGGCGTTAATTCCGTGCTAAAAGGGAACGAGCGCAAAACTCATGTTTGCGCGCGCGTAAATTACATCCGCGAGCGGAAAACAGAGCTACACGTAAATACGGGTACCCGCGAGCTCATTTTAATCACTCGCGCGCGCGAACATTCACCTGCTCTCGACTGCTGTTTTTGCTCGCGCGAGCACTTTTATTTTTGTCAGTCGTGGGGCGGGGCTTGCTCTTGTAATAGTAACATCAAACGTCATTGGTTAGTTCCCTTTTTCCAGAGGTCAGTTGTGATTGGACGCCTGTTATTGTCAATCTAGAGCTGAGGCAAATATATGATTCAGTCACATTGCATATTATGTTTTTTCTGTCAATTAAATTGTATTAATATTGTTTTGTTATAATTTCACATGTCCCAGTCGAGTGATTTAAGACCAAACTATACTTTATACAGGTTTTCTAGGATTTCTTATAAGTAAATGCACAGGTACGACCTTCAACCCGGCCCCTCTGTCAATTTTAAGAAACCGATGTGGCCCACGAGACAAATAGTTTGCCCACTCCTGGGTTAGGGTGTGGTTGGATATTCTACCCATCAGGCCCAAATTATATTCGCTCCTCCTTGCTGGATGCCTAGATTCACCCATTTGCTCTCCCTACCCATAACCTTATTGTTAAACATAACTCCAGCCATTACTTCCAGAGAGGGGGAGTTGGATGTCATTTGTCTCTGCAGTGAGCACCACTTGAATGAATCTGTCTGAATACTATAAGTAGTTTTTTTGAATTCACAGTACTCATAAAAGAGTAGACAAGAAGCACCCGAATAGCTACTTTAGAGATTCTGAAGTGTGCAATACGACAGACGCTTGTGAGAGGATTTGTGAATGTCAGTGAAGCATAATGACAACATGGTGAATTTAGTACATCCAGATTACATTCATACTACACAGAACATATTTTTAGCACTTGCAAAGTAAATATTTATTGAAAATAATTACTTGAGAGTATGCAAATTCAGACACAGCCAATGCTTCGGAGAATCACTGACTTGAATCACTGCACTCAGATTTTATCATCACCTAGTAGTGTAACAATATAACTAGTCACTTAAAAAGGATGCACAGACAGAAGAGGAGTGATACAAACATTGAAAAGTCCCAGCTTTTCAACGCTCTTGGAACACCACTCTGCCAGTCAAATTCGTGGGCTGGAACTAGAATTATAATATTAATGACCTCCAGGGTCTTGAGTCTTCAAGCACCAAGGAAGCCTAATGCGCAAGTTGCATTAATGAACAAATTAATAGACTAGCATGAATAATTCTTATTTAATTCAGGTCATTTTAAAATATATAGCATTAATAGCATTTGAACATCTGAAAACCATTTTTAAGTTCTGCGTTTATTTTAGATAATCATTTCCTTTGCATGTCTGGGATGCAGCATAATGCCTATTTCAGAGGCATAATAAAATGTAATATTGGTTTTGTCAGAGATTTTGGTGGTCAGACATAATTACTCACAGTCATTTGACATTCAGCACAGTTCATAAAGTAAAAAGGTATCAAAGACTCACCAGCCATGTGACTGTTCTTCGTCTGCTCATCTTTGAGTCTGCGAGGAAGGAAATCGCACAGGCTTGATTGAACACAAGATAGACTTAATGTCATCTAATCAGAAAGACCATTATGTATTAGTGGAACCACCAAACAGAATTATCTGACAAGGGGCAGGCCACATTATCTAAATTAACATTTTGCAAGCATGAACATGCAAGGCCACAGTGGAAAATGAAAGGCTACAGGAGAGCGGCCTGCATTTAGACATTCGGGCAGTAATTATTAATTTATGCTTGTCTGTGGTCTTAATGAAAATGAAAGCCAGGAGAAGAGAACAGGGAAGGATAATGTGCCGTGAAATTGAGTTTCATTTGTTCGGGGGCCACCTTTTAACTTTTCCTTTCTTCCCAGGAAATGAAACCAACCAGAGTTCTTGTGTGTTTTTCCTCTGTGAACCCCCCTACCCCCACACAACCAACCAACACACATCTCTCCAGCATAGACACAGACAATCTCTTGACCTCTGCAGTATCTGTAAATATCCTGTCTACCTCTGTAATCTATTTTATAGAGCCCTGCTTCAATGACCATTATTTCTTCTTCAATAACAACTGCTCATGTTAGCACTTTGTGCTCTACCAAGTGATACGGAGAACGCAACCTGTAACAGATTGCACACTGATGGATGCAATGAACAGTTGAAGCACAATGTCAGATATGGATAATAAACTGGGTGTTTTAGTTTCTTAATGGTTATGATTATGTACATATTTTTAAAAATAGAAAAAAATGGTTGCGCTTCAAACAGGTAAGAAATCCTTTTGCTTCAGTTGCGTAGAGGCAAAAGAATAATAATAAACATGCAAGAAAATTGCTGACCACACACTGAATCTTTAAAAAAGTCTAGCAAAACATTTTTTTTTAATGAATTGCATGGGTGCAAAGTGTGCAAAGTGGGGGGGGGGGGAGACATGAACAGCAGGTTATGAATGACGCAAATCCTCCACAGTCTTTTTATTGTCACAGCACTGTCTTCCAGAACTCTTATTTTGCCTTCCTTTTGGTCACATGTTTTGATCTAGAGCTTTCCATCACTCATTAATTGCCATGGACACCCATCATAGCTGTTTGTCATTTGTTAGTCACTCTTAGTATATTTATTTCTCTTAGTTCACTCCGTAGTTTGTCAGTTGTTGTTCGTGTAGACTTCATGTATGCTTGTGTGTGCGCTACATGTTACGTTTCCACGGCTTTTACGTCACCGTTTGCTTTCATTAAAAGTTATATTGGATCAGTATCTTCGTCTTTGTCCTTGCCGACCCGTGACAGTTATATCATAAAGATATATATTTTCTATTTTATATCTTTTATAGGTTAATCTATAAAAGAGCATACACTTGTTTGAGAAAATTACCAATGGCAAATGGAAACTGATTTTGGACAGACATTCTGAGGCAGCATAATAAAGCAAACTTTGGTAAGAACTAAACAAATATTCAACCCCAACTTTAAAAATCAGACGCCATCTTTGTTGAACTGCCACAGAATGGAAAGCAAATAATTGTGAGATAGACGGCGAATGGTCCTGCATTCAAAAAATGATCAGATGAAGTATACAGTGAAGCTATTATGGATTTGGACCTGCCTTGATGCCTTCCTGACTTGGAATGCGTCATTCGAAGACGCCATTTTTTAAGTTCTTGAGTGTGTTTTTCTCCTTATATGGTTTAGCGCGCTCTAACTGACGTATTTATATAAACAAATCGCTTGCGCGCCCGATTTCAATGAAGGGGACAAGATTTTTTTGTGTGAATAACACCTGGCATTTCTGCTTTTTTGGTTTATTTTTAACGACAAAGCAGTCAATGATTTTAGAAGACATGGGACGAACAAGATGGGCTGCCTATAGAGTATTTTTATTTTATTTTAGCTTGACGGTTACAATCACCACCATCTCATCCTTCTCATAGAAAACGTCAATACAAGTCTGGAGCAACAGTAAGCGTGAGTACATGACACCAATTTAATTTTGGGCGAACCATTACACCACTTGTTTTGTAACACAAAATAACACTTCAGCACTTTTTTTCATACCACTTTTAAACTTGTAACATAACTGCAAATATTGTAGGCTCATGTTTAATTATAAAAAAAACAATAATAATAATAATGGATGTAAATTACATTTACATATGACATGGAGAAGTGTTTTTGTGGGAGTTGGCATACAGTTATAAATGCCATTGAAGAACCTTTATCTATAGATTTGACAGATTTGATAGCTTTAAATACCAAATGTCATATTATTATTGTTAAAATGATTTCAAGAGGCACGTTTATGATCTACTGGAAGCAAAAGAAAGTGTTGTTCCAGTGACATTTGCTCGTTGGCGCTCTGCGAACAGCACCTGTGTATTGAGAGCAAAGCCACCATGATGTGTCTTGATCCAGGGATTTTTCTTCATTTTGCCCGTTTGTCAAAAGGAAGCCTTGGGTGCGTGAGGACAACATGTAAACCCTCCTAACATATAGCAATATAGACACACAGAAACACATACAGAAGCTATTAACCCTCCTCCAGCTCATCAACTTTGCTTTGCAATCTTCCCTTAGAACCATTAGAATACCCTGAAGAAATGACTTTCCAATTAAAGGGGATCTAGGAGAAGACAGCCTTTTTATCTCTGACTCCAGGAGTTCTTTATTCCAATCATTTAAATTGGAATTGATTTTTCAATTTAGGCACTGACTGTTCTGGACATGCAGCAGAGGGGGCCAAATAGAGCTGCATTCTGAAATATTTGTCCCTCATAAAGTCACGGTGGCCTCAAACGCATTAATGTGTTTTGCACGCCACTACCGCAGACAACAGATTTTTAGCTCAGCATGCTGATGGAGAGAAAGCCCATCAAGAGTGGCCACCTCCCTCACACTGCAAAGCACTGAACTGGTGCCTGTGGGGTTTTTTCTTTTTTTCTGGCCAAGTATGATTGGGTTTATTTTTCTTGCAAGGCAAAGGCAGCTGTATTGTTTTGCACATCTAAGTAGTTTTGACTCGTTTGATCAGAAGGGATGCACTGGGTGCAGCAATGGGTGTAGGACACAGATTAGGGGTGTAGGGCGGTGTGGTAGGTGTTTGGGGGCAGGCCAATCCCCCACTTGCAGCACACATATAGCCCTTGTCTAGTAATAAAATATGAAATATGTATTTACTGTTGTTTTGCATTAAAGGTGCATTTCTTGCTGTAATACACCATCAATACTATCACAATATGTATTACGATTTTTAATCTTTTTGATTCTGCAAGTATTGCATTTTGATATTGACATGTTGCAATTTATTTGGGTTTATTTTAACACTAGACCATGGGGAGGAAACAATCATACACATGTAACAGATGAATAATATTTATAAAAACAATTAATCATATTTCTGAGTTTTATTTCAGAAGCATCATACATTACAAAGCAACATTCTCTTGAATAAATGATTCAATGACAGACATTTTTTAACAGTAATTTGTCGCCACCTAGTGGCGAAACAATGCAAACTATACAGTTGTTATTTCAAAAGGTGATAACTATTTTGATCGCTACCATAGATATCAGTGTTTCTATTTGATATATATAACATTTATTGCAGTACTTCAATGATAATTTGACTTATTGCATCAGAAATATATTGATAGCTACTATGAGGATGAAATGACAATACACATTTGAATGTTGCGATATGATTTTGTCAAAGGTTTAACAGTCAGACGAATTGTTGTCATTTAGGAATAAGATCGCGTAGGTGTTTGATTCGAGATCACAATCTTTAAAATCTTTTATCATGCAGCTCTACTGTCTTGTACTCTTATCTGTCTCCGCATTGCTATCTGACGCAAAGCGTATACAAATAGCGCGATGGCTTTTCAGTGTGTTACTTTATTAATATTCATGAAGTGAGGCATCGCTCAAGGATAAAGGATACAGTGCTTCTCCCACATACCCACCAGAACAGTTTTAGAAACAGTTTAAATCTATTTGTGGCAGTCAATGTTGATATAAATCAGTGTGACTTTGTGGAGCGTTTTGCTTTCTTTACCCGCTTGAAAGTGGTATTATGTCACGTGACACGCATTGATAACAACGCATTTCAACCTCTTTTGGAACGAAAAGGGGGTAACTTCTGTCCACCTCGTCTATAAGCAAGGACTAAAACAGAGCAATTTAATTGGAATTAATATCGATTGTGAAAAAAAAGAAAAAAGAAAAAACGATTTTAAGATCGTAAACAAAAAAAAAGTTAGGTTAATTGCTTTTTTTCTTTCGCAGCCATAGTAAACATTGTTAAACAATTTATATCCATGAGCCAGACTTATAAAATGTAGAATGTGGACTTTACAATATTTCTAAGGTAAAAAGAAAAAAAGCAGATTTCTGCAACAGCAGTGTCTCAGGTCTCATCTTCACTGTGACCTTGGAGAATACTATTGCTGCACTTTGTCATAATACAGTTTTATTAGTTTATTTTATTTCTAATCATAACCATGTTAAATTGGTCACATTTACATTTTACTGGTGAGCCTCTAGATCCTGCTTCTGGATCTAGAGCTAGTTATTTCCAGTAATTTCTGGAAAATAACTGTAGAAGAAGATCATGCTTGACAAAAGTAAAAATCCACAAAATGTGTAGCGTTCATTCATTACTTGTGTAGAGTTTATTTCTGGCATGTGTCCTTTTAGATAAGAGCATCTGTCAAATGCAAAAATGTAAAATAATCACAGAGAATATGCTGCACTGGAATAATTGTGCTTGGACTTGAAATCTTAAAACCTCTTGTCAGTAAAAACTAAACAGTCTGAACTTAATGGTGCAGTTAAAAAAAAAAGACATTGAGCCATACTGGCCAAACTTGTGTTTAACAGGCCTCAGCTACTGTGTAGTCCAGCCTCTAACAAGCCCTGCCATCAGCACTGTAAATTTCCCCAGCTTCAGCCCGGGCGGAAACAGTTGTCTTCTTCAATTACAATTGGAATCAGATGTGCTTGTGTTTTCCAGCCAAGCCTGTGAAGTCTTCAATAGAACTGGCAGCTGCCTTTTAATGAGCATTTATTGTTTCGCTGGCCATGGATACCATTTTTATAGGGTCAGGTTCAAGGCGGAATGATTTTCTTCGCACTGTTTTACAGAAGCATTTAGATAGGTTTTTGTGGACTGATGGTTCACTCTCTGCTTCCTGACAGCTGTGTTGGCTTGTTTGGCTCTCTCTCCCATTTCTGTTTCTTTTTCTCTCTCCTGAGTTGTTTAATATAGTTGTGTCGCAGGAGTACGGACTAGAAGATTAATGGACGCAAAGGATCGGTGGCAGTTGCGGGGAGATGCAGGACAGAGCAGGCCAGCAGCCATCTGTTCTCACTACCTTTATGGCTCTCTTAATGGAGGACAGGAGACAAAAGCATCTCCGCCACTAGGCAGGCGGTGAGCGTGTCTGTAGAGCTACTGTAAACTAATTGTCAGTTCTTTTGACGATACGCAAGCCAGCCGCAGAGATGTACACAAATACACACAGAGTTTCTCCCAAATGTCTTTTTACCACTCAATCAAGTGTGGTTGGGAATGGTCCAAGACAGTTGCGGCACGTTTAGAGGAACAACGCTACGAGAGAAAAGTGATTAAAAGATTCTCTTGAGGCAAAACAGATCATTCATGGAGACAGGATGGCGCGTAATCAAATTAAGATGAAAATATAGAGATGGCCCTTTGGTCTTTTGAAATGAAACAGAGATGTTTTCAAAACTTCATCAAGTGTTGGCTGATGCTCAAATGCAGCCTGGCACTGCTTTATTCTGAACATCATAATCAGAGTGAGACTTCAGTAAACTGTATGCAGCTTTCAAGTAGAGTTGGAAATTATGAGCTATGTGCAAATAAATGACAGAGTGATGTTGTATTTACCAGTGGGAAACTCATAATTGTTTATAATACCCGAGCTGTGACATGTTCAGATGAAAGATTGTGGAAAGCAGCTTGGTAATAAATGGCAAGAATTTCTCATTTGGTCTCATGTTCAAAAGGTAGAGGAAATAAAGGGTCCCACATATTACAAATACTTTTAGCTGTTTGCAATGTGTCATGAGTAAGCAATTGTGCAGGCTAACAATTTGCCTAGAGCAAATGTTTATGTCTCGGTTATTATAAAACCATCCCACGTGGTACATTTTATGATGTCTACACCGGACACATCAAAGTAAACAATATAAACGAGTACATTTGTCTTTCTGAATGGGTGCATGCTGACACTCTATGGGTTTGAAGTGCCCATTGGAGAGTGTAGCATCGCAATACCCCATTCCCTTGATGTGTTCATGACCTGTTTAATCTTTAAAGGGCTAAATGCAGGTCTAAACGCATTTTGGCTTGCACTTCTGTAAGCCAAGCTGAATGCCAAACTCTTGCTGTAGATTGAGCTCTTCTTGGCCAGAATAAGCAGCAGTGAAGTATAGACTCTGTTATTAGTCGAAGTCTGCCTTTGTGAGACTAAATGAACCTAAAAAAAAGCGTAATTCTGAGATTAAAGAGAAATAAAAGGCCTCTTAGTTTCACATGGGCTTATTCTCATTGCACAAACCCGTCTTATGTTAAACAACAACCTCGCTTTTCTCTGGCGGTGTCGACATCTGTAAAGCAAAATGAAGTTTCCTCTCTGAGTATCAATCTTGTAATTGAGCTCTCGGAGGCCTCTACGTGACGCGCACACAGATCCCTACATGAGGCTGCCCTGCGCTGTCACACTGAAGTGGTCTCCTTTTCTCCCCTCTCTCTCCCTCACAATCATTCTTCTGTCTGCGGCTCCCTGGGCCCTGCAGTGGGAGAACGCCCGCGCACTTAACGCGTCAGGTTTCAATTATTTTGAATACCAAAAACCTTCCCATAATGAGGCATGACACAGACATGTAGTCGAATTTTAAATTGGATTTAATTGTTTTCTCAGTTGTAACTTCAGTCGGATAACAGAGACAGAGGGGGATGGATTGAGAGAGAGAGAAAGAAAGAGGGAATGGATAGCGAGAAGTGGGTGGGAAAAAGACAAATTCAGCAAGTGAGAGAGATGGACAGAAAAAGACAGGGGGAAGTCTCTGATCTGTTTCTTAACACAAATCTCTCTTTGTAAGCTCTAGCAAGGGCCATGTTTGGAATTACAACTATCATGTATCTTATCCCTGTTGTAATTCTGCCTTGCGTGTTCTGCTGATGTGATACGATGGATCATGGGGAAGTTTAAGTGAGACCGAATTAAATATTTAACCAATCTGACACAAGTCCTGTCTGCTCCACACTGCTACAATTAAACCATGGTGCTGTGCTTTTGCGTGCAACACTCGATCCCCGCTGAACGCTGTCAGGAACATGCTACTTTACAGACTTAAAATAAATCTTGTCCTAATCTATTGAAAAACCTGACAAGTGGAGACCAAGGTTTCAAGGCACTTAGCTGAGTAGTGTTGGAAAAGGACTGTACATTATTTATGCCCTCTAATGGTGCTGCTATTCTCTGTGTGGGAATCAGCAACGGACTTGTCCGCTAAAATAGCCACCGCTGTAATCAAAGCCATATGTTTTCCTCACCTCTCCTCCACTAACTGAGGGGTCAGTGAGACTTCTTTCAGGAATATCACACCTTATGATATAGATTAAAGAGCACAAGGTCTTTCTACCCACTTCTGACCAGACAAGAATAAGCACCACTGGGAACCGTTTTCTGAGATTTCTGTCTGAAGAGATAAAGAACTATCCAGTCGTTTTCAAACATCATTATCCACCTCAATTCATTAGGCCAAATACTCATTTTTTACTTTACTATTGAATATTGATTGACAGACATTAGGGAAATGGTAAAAGATTGTTTTTTTTAATCAAACATTATATAAAGGCACTTTATTTGTTTTTTTTTATCATATTGCAAGACCTTACACGAGCAACATTTAAGGACATGTTTATGAAGATGCAAGTTATTTTCTGAAATTAATACTTTACTGTACATTCAGTTGAATAATGATGATACCTGCTGTACAGTTTAGTCAGGGTTTGAATGCGGATGAGAATCAACCATGTTGGGTAATACATAACTACCCACTAGCTAGGCTTCTTTGTTCTTAATATTCTTATTAAGAAGAATATAGAGAATATATATGAAGAATATAGTCTTAATATTCTTAAATTTTATTGATTCACCTGCTCTTTTCTTTTTTTGTTTTCATGTGACCACTGTAAAGCTGCTTTGAAACAATCTGTATTATAAAAAGCGCTATATAAATAAAGGTGCCTTGACTTGACTATGTGAGTGTGAGCATAATACTAAAAGTCATTGATGCCACTTTGTTAATTTCTTATAGAAACATTTGCTCATAGAGTAATTAGATTCAGTTTTGGAATTCATCTGTTTTTAATGGTGTCCACAAACAATGTTTGACTGTTGTAAGTCTGAAAGCCATTCAGTGATTCAAATCAGTAATTTGCATATTAATAACTATATTTAAATCAAAGTTGTGACTGTATTCTGATATACGCTATAAAATTTAGTCAACTTTTTGTGCTTTAGTTGCCCATGTTTCAGCGCGTTGTTACAGGAAGAGCACTCCCATAACAGGAGTAACACTTGCTGGCTAGCATGTAACTTAGTTCAAGTTAACTTGCCTTTGCGTCTAGTCAAAAGTCAAAGTCAAGTTGTAATATTACATTTATGTTGTGTATCTAGGATATCTGATTAATCTCATATAGCACTGGTCAAATAGAATGAGATTCAGTTTAGTGGTGTTCATTCACTTCAGATGTTTCTTTTTTGAAAACATTGATACATTATTTATAATCTAACAGTTTTATGTTCTTAGTCATATTTTCATATTTTAATAAATGTATACTGTCATTTCCCTTTCAAGCGAACTCGCGCTGCGTCGAACCGCTAGGGGGAATCGGTATGATGACATTATGAACTGGTAGCATAAAAGTGCGGCAGAAACCAGAAGCGGCAGCTTTAGTGTCTTCAGCAAGCGCTGTGAAACAGTCAAAGTGAAATGTTGCTGTTAGTGTGTGTGTTTAAAAGATCCCCTGCTAGTTTAAAAAGAACAGGGTATCCCACACCATACTTTGAAAAATTTACTATGGCGAACAAACAGCAGCTTTAGATTGTGTTTCTCCATGCCCTCGCTACAATCACAGGCAGGGATAGACAGTCTTTGTGTTCTTTGTTTGGAAGCAGAGCATGTACGATCAGTGTTTGAGGACGCTGGCTATATTTACAAAATACGATCCGCTCCCACCTGACGGCTTCTAAAACAAACGGCCAGGCTCGTGATCCTCAGGTTCGGGTCCTGCTGTTGATGAGGCACAGCAGTGATTTTGTTCTGGGGTTCGCAAATAGACCTGTCAGAGGGGTTAGAGATGGGCATGGCCTTATCTCTGCCCTCACCTGACAGTTTCAGTATCCTCTCCCGGGATGTAGAAGCACGCACTATGGTTACTTCCACTCCGGTAAAGGCAGCTGAAGGAGTGTGTACATGTGTTATCTTCAGTAGTGGCTCAAGACCAGGAGATTTTTCCCAGATTTTTCTCACAGTCAAGGTCACATGGCTGTGCCTACACACCTTAGTTATTTGTAGGAATCCTAGTTTCTCTTGCTGGGCAGCTCCGTCGGGACATGGTTTACAACTTAGCATATGGTGCCCATGTCTCCTCGATGCCCTGTACGGACCTCTCGGACCCGAGGTGGTAGAGCGGATTTGGGTCAGACGTGACTGAGGCTACGTCTGTACACTTTTCCCATGATCATTCACCGGGACAAGGTCCGTCTCAACTAGTGTGGCTTTCGAACATTGTCGATCGTTAATTAAAGTTTTCCTCATCGATGGAACTCAGTGGAGATTCCAGTCAGGAGGGACCTCCCAGGTAGGGGGCTTGATAGCTCATCCTTGCCCAGAACTGTGGAGACTGTGGGCTAAGCTCATAGATTTTGGTCTGTCAACCGAGGTTGTTGAAACCATTCTCCACTCCAGAGCTCTGTCCACGAGGAAACTATATGACCTGGAGTAAAAAAATTCCCTTCGTGGTGTAGTGAGAAGCAGTTGAACCCAGTTACCTGTCAGATTGCCATGTACCTCTGGGTGGTATTTAAATTGGGAGAGACTCATTACTTACACGTGTCCTTCATGGCAAACTGAGGCTGAAGCCAGCAGTACGCAATAAGGTTTTGATCTGGTATTGGTCTCTGGTGCTCGAGGGCTTATCCCAGGCCCCCCTTTTGAACCTTCGAGGAGGTAGGTTCCATCAAGTTTCTTTAAAGCTCTGTTGAAGACCGTCCTCTTCCTTACATCCCTTAAACTTAGGAGATATTCAAGTCCACTAACGTGGCTCACCCTTTGTACTACAGGCATTCTGTCCTCCCTGACCAGGAAAAGATCTGTTGTGTCCAGACCTGAAGAAGGAACGAGACACTTCGCCGATCTGCCACATCTCCTACGTGCCTGCCGGGAACCTTACTTCAGACACTGTCTAAGCTGCCACTTTCGGTTTCCGGCACACCTTTATCCTCTTGGTTCATGATGTCATCATGCTGCGATGTGCATTCACACAATCAGTTCGATTTTGCTTCATGAGACAATAATGCTAAAGCATTCCCCCTAACGTTTCGACGCAGCGTCTCGTTCCCTCTTCAGGGAACTAGCGTTACATACGTAACCTGAGACGATTTTTTTAACATTTTCATTATTGCCATCACAGACTTTTGTAATATTGTAGTCACATAAATTGAACTTCGGTCTTTAGGCTGCACAGTAGTACTTCCATTATTATGAACTGCCGTGCAAACTACGTCTAATGAAATGGTTTCTATTTTTAATTCTTTAAGAGCACTTTGATGATATTTTTTAATGTGGATACTGTCTGAGTCGTCTAGTACATGTCTAGAGTTCAAACTCAGGTCCTAAGACATGTTCACTGTACAGCTGTTCACATGAATCCCATTCCTCTTCAGTGGTCTGAGGAAGCTAGTCAGACACTACCAGTCCTAGTCATGTTTTTTATATGATTTGTGAATTTGGCTCTGGTGTAAGTGCTCACAAACAGTAGAATCCCATTATAATTCCCATATCACAATATAAAACTGCAACAGCTGAGGCATAAAACAACACCCTACCAATTCCATTGAAGTCACCGGAGACGCTGCAGAGCAATATCCCACCGAACACATATGCGGGCCCACTCTGATCATCACTTGATAGTGTGCTGACAAGCAAACTCTATTAAGCTGTCTTCAAATATGCAAAATGATATGATTTTACAATGATTACATATTCACTTCCCAGCTGGCTGGCTCCATGCAACTCCATTTGTCATTGACTATTGTGTCCAATTATATGATTAGCTCCAAACACTCCGCCACTTGGAGAGCTCTCGTGTGTTCCAGTGCACTGACTGATTCACAAACAAAGTCATTACAACATGTATTCACACATATCAAATAACAAACAGATGGCCATTGTGCGCTGGCTGATTTGTTTGTAACACGAGCAGCAGAAAAAAGGTAGTTTTTTGCTGGGCTTTGTTTAAGCACCGACTGTTTTATTCCCAGAGAGAGACATCTGGCTGCCGAGGCGGCTAAATCAACTCAAATGAAAGACAATCTTGTTTCCATTAATTTTTCCTATGGAAAAAGCACTTGTTATGAAGATTCTAAATTACTGAGAAAGCTTCCAGATAATTCATCATATGGGTCGTACAGAAGACTGCAGTTGCTCAGAGTGTCTGTCTCCATTAACTTGCTGTGATGTGTAACTTGTGGCGCAAGAGTGTTTGTGTGTGTGGCTCAGGTAAACCCTAAGTTATGGGGGAAAAATGTGCTAACAAAAACAGCAATATCGAAAAAATTGCCCCACTAAGTCAAGGATTTTGGTCCCCATGAGGAAATCATACTAACTTTGAAAAACTAAAAATGCAGAACATTTTTGATGGGTAGGTTTCATGTTGGATAGAAGTACATTGATTGTACTCAGTTATAAAACACAGTATAACAGGTTGTACAGTGTAAAAAATAATGACTATGGAACTTCATAAAATATGAAAACACAATTTGTGTGTGTGTGTTAATGTTTTCTAATACACATCTTACAATAGTGATAAGGTTATTTTGGGCAAATTCATCCGTCTATGACAGGTACTGAAACAATCATTTTGTTGATTATATGTATACAGTGCCCAAAAAAATATTTGGACATATAAGTCACATTAAAGATACCAAACCAGGTGGCATCTGCAAACACATTGTACTAGAGCTGACCTTAGAATAAACTTAACTTTTTCAGTTGTTTTTTAATAAACTGGTCTCAAAGGCATTTTTTTGTGTGATTGAGTTCCCTTCAAGTTCACTCAGGTGTCCTAGATAGCAGAATAACCACCTGTGTAGTTCATCATGTCGAAGTCTGATTGAAATGGAATGGTGTTTACACTCTTCAGAAAGAACTACTTGTTTATGCACTTTAACAGTACACAGTTGTGGAGAAAAAATATAGAAAGAATGCTTAATCAAGTGAAGTGCTGGGTATCCATTAAGTATATTGGTGTTTGATGCATAACAAGTCCAGAGTTTACTTTAAAACTGATATGAATATATAAGCTCCATGATTAGTCACAAGTCTTGTAAGGGTTGTGTGTGGGGTGAGCTTTTTTATTATAAATGGTCCTGCAGAGTGACATGCACTAAAATTGCACATATTCCATACAGTCTCTCAATTACAAAGTCACAAAAGCTTCAAACATGAATAAAAATTACAACAGAATGAGAAAAGAAACAGTTTGTAACAGAAAGCATGTATCACCACAGGATATCACCTTCTCAAAGAATAAATCAGTCCGTCAGTCAACAGTCACATATTTTAAGGAAAGTTAAAAAACACAAAGAGACAATCCAAAATGAGTAGATGTAATGCCATTTTGAAGTAATTTGTTCACATTACATGACACCACCTGATGGTGATATTGAGACAAAGCATTGTGAGAGTAGCATAAATGTGCCCTGGTCATTAGCGCCACCTGCTGGCGCCTTAAAGGTCAATTTTAATGTTGGGCAGTGCCAAAGGCCTATTTCAGTTTGGTTTAATTTTAATCAGCTTTTGTTAAAAGAAAAATGTGTAGAATTTTTTTTTATTAGTATTTTAATATATATTTGATCTGTACTCCCCCCCCCCCTTATAATTAACTTCATTATTAAAAATAAAGTGCTTCTATGTAATTTAATTACAAATGTGCATTACATCCCACACTGAAAGGTAGTATCTCATTTTACACTTCTGAAAGGACCAAATATCCTAGTATGCACTCCTTTTGAACATTTGCTGTTTCTGAAGATCAAACTTGGTATGATAAAAAGCATGCTTTTTAAGAGACTAACATAATTGTGCTAAGACTGCAAAGAAAGGTTTGCAATGGAAACTATTCCACACACCTAGCCGTGATTATGCAACATTCCCAATTTTTTATGAATAAAATTTGTTTTTAAAACCACAGATGCACTTGCATTGTAACTGGTCCTACTCGACCCGCTTTGAGCGGGCCTCAAACTAGAGTCTCTATTTGGGAGGCGGGCATGCTAACAAGGACACTAAAGACCACAGCCTCTAGCATCAGTCGCTAGCGTGCCTCTTGAGATCAGGGGAGTGAGGTTTACATGAACAGCTCTAACTGGCCTATATTACACTCACCCCCTCCAAACCTCACTGCCATCCGGGTCACGGCACCAAATATAACCGATCCTGCTCAACCTGCTCAGAGGGAGATTCAAACCGAATTGCTGTGGCGTGGGAGGCGGCGCACTAACAAGGATGCTAAAAGCCGCAACCTCTAGCTTCATTTGCTAGTGTGCCTCTTGAGATCAGGGGAGTGAGGTTTTCATGCAGAGCTCTTACTGGCCTACGATACACTAGCATTAAACACAACAACTTGAAACACTTGAAACAAACAGCTGGTCTTTGGGTGTGTTCACACATACAGCGATACTTACAACACAAGTAAATTAGCGATGGTTGGTGATGCATATCTGGCAGCAATACAAAAAACAGTTTAACTTTATGCAAATGTGTTTCGTCTCATGTGAGTTAACTACATTTACATTTATGCATTTGGCAGACTCTTTATCCAAAGTGACTTACATTGCATTCAAGATACACATTGACATTCTAATCAGTTATTGCTTTTCCTGGGAATCAAACCCATGACCTTTGACATTGCAAGTGCCACGCTCTTCTGTTTGAACTACAGGCAAGAAGTTATTGTTCCTGTGAGAAATTTCACTGTTAAGTTAAGATTTGTTTCTGTTTGGAAAACATAATTGAGTTTGAGCATTGACAAACATTCATCTTGTTTTGCAATTTAGATCTAGCTCTATAATTTAGTCACAAACATCAACATGTTTACATTCAGTTTACATTGTTTTCGTCAACTGTGTTATTGTTCAGATCATGGCACTGGTCAGGTTGCTGATTGAACGAGTACTGTTGGTGCGACGGCTCTTCCTGCGAACGCTCCTCAGGTAGTTCCTGTACAATATCACGCTGATCACACGATCCTGAAACTGCTTCGACACAATGTAGAAGAGTATAATGTCCAGCACTGTACTCGCATTCATCAGGAAGGTGGTGAAGGCCCCCCAGGTGTTGTAACCCTGCCCATCACTGGCCAGCAGCATGAAAACAAAGCAGATGTGGAAAGGTACAAAGCACACAAGGACCTGAACGATCAGTGTGATGATGATCCTGATGGACTTCTGCTTGACTTTGGGCTTCAGTTTGGACGTACGGCCGTGGATAAGATTTTCTACGATGATTATGTAGCAGCCCACCATGATGCACACCGGCACCAGGAAGAAGAAGACGATACGTGCAAAGTGGACGGGATTGTCGCGGCGCAAGTAGATGATGTCATGCATCTTGATGCAAGTGGTATAGTTTGAGATACGGTCTGGGTCTTCTTCCAGGAGGACTAGCGGAGCTGTGCTGCCTAGGGTCATGATCCAGACTCCTGCACAGGACAGCAAGGCTTTACGAACACTTTTTAGCTCTCTGGTGTGTCGCGGTTGCACTATGGCCACGTAGCGATCTGTGCTAATGAGAGCAAAGAGCCACAAGGCTAGGCATGGATAGAGGATCGTTAATGCGGCGTTAATCCTGCAGAACATGTCCCCGAAAGGCCAGTATTCTTGACTGTAGTAGACCATTCGAAAGGGCAGCAGTAAGACGAATACCAAGTCCACTAAAGCGACATTGATCATGTAAACAGTGATGGAGTTCCGTCTTTTAGTGGTCAAGAAAAAGACCCAGAGAGCGGTTAGATTGACCACTGTGCCTATGATGAAGATAATTCCATAAAACACTAGACTAGCAGTCCGATACACTTGAGGGATGTGGCCCTCCATGATGACGGGCAAAGATGTGTTATGATCCATGATGGTTTGCCTGATTTGACCATATAAAAAAAAGAAACCAATGTAAAACAGTAGCTTTGTTTTTGTTAGCTATTTTTTTTTTTTTTTTTACTATAGAAGCCTATTTCAGAATTTTAAACACAAGGTAATAGACCCTTGACCTTACCTTATCATAGTGCCAAATTAAAAATTTTGGAAGAAAATGAAAACAAGGCTGTGATGGATAGAAGTACATTAGGTTCTATGGATTGCAGTTATGTTTAATAACATACTGATGGCAAAGCTATATGTTGTACACTGTATGCCATTGTAAAGACTATCCCTAACAGCCACGTTTTCATCTACGTATACAGATTTCATCATCTGGTATGTAGAATATGGCCTCTATCCTGTCTATTGCAACTTGACTGTACATCTCACAATTTCAACTTTATATCTAGTAATTCTGTAGTATTCTGTTTCTTATACTTGTGACCAATGTGTTGTTATATATTATGTGAAAATCTCATTTTTTTGTATTTTTTATCTCTTTTTACTAAACTTTATTTACTTAATATAGTAACATAGCATAATATAACAGTAACAGACAACACAATAAACATATACAAGTAGAACAAAAAATCTCTTCAAATTACAAGACAAAAGAAATCCCCTTAAGACTCCATTTGAATTTGAGGGTTTGTTACATTAAAAAAAAGTCTTAAATAAAAAAGAAACAAACTTCTGATGTTTTAAGATACAAAGAAAAGTAATAAAATGTTAAATATTCATTAATATACTAGTGCACCATTTGAAGGAAATTTACTTTCACTACAATACTTAGTTATTGTTTTGGCTTTTCTGAATCTTGTCAAAAATCTGTGCAGTATCAATTTACTGTACCTTATCATCCTGTACCTTAAATGAGTAGATATAATGCCACTCAACAAATTCTTTTGCACACATACTGTAGATTAAATTATTGTTATTACCAGATTAGCTATATAAAAAATAAATGTATAAAAAAATACATTTGAGCTACAGCTTTGTTTTCTGCTATGACTGGCTGTTTTTAAAAACTATCGTTTTTATTTTTAATATTATTATTTATTTATTTGTTGTTCTACACAATTACAAAGTAAAACATTCTAAGTTACCAACCTCAGAGATCCATGTTGTTGACATCGTAACTGTTCTGAATGCTGTACGGGTGACGATTGTCATGTAAACGTTTCCAAGCTTCGATCTAAGATAGAGGAAGTCACAAAGTCAATGTCTTTATTTAGATTAGAATTTTTCTTTTGGTTTCTGTGAAGCCCCTTCAACTTCCTGTAATGCATGTAGTGGTGCAGAATATATCTCAAAAGCAAACTGTATGTCACTTACAGTTTGAGAGCAGTGGAGATGTAAAGATGTGACAGGTTTGGGTGCTGGTTATTGATTGGGAAAATAGGGTTTGTCACACAGCATTAGCTCTCTTGGGAGTAGCACACAGCAGGTGGCAACAGAAGGCATCTGGTGTTGAAGAGTTTTAATTAAACACAGGATGCTGAGGTTGTTGGTGTATAAACAGGAAATGAGATCTTTGTAATGTAGGCTTGAGATGGCATCTCATCTTAAAATCAGAGAAAAAATAGACAAATCCCTAAACCTGAACAAACAGAACACTTTTAGACGCAATTACTTTTGCTGAGGTCAACTGGCTATCTGAAAACAAATATATTTGTTGTCTGTGCCACATTTGATTCTTCATGCATAATTATGAAAAAAGCTTTGGCAGAGTGTGAAGAGAAAAGTTTGAAGACAGAAAATTAATTCTGTCATCATTTGCTCACATTCATGTAGTTCCAAGCCCACATAACTTTCTTCTACGGAACTATCCCTTTAATTACTGCTGTTTTTGTTCTGTGACAAACCTGTGGTAAAAAACCCACACGAGCAAAGTGTTCCAGCAGTGACATTTAGCCGGAAGTTTAATATCTAGTGTGAAAGAAAGTACTTTTAAAAACATCAACACTGTAATATGTGTAATATATTCATGTTTTCCATCATTACAGTGAGTGGAGCACGTTCTCACATAGTCGTACTAATGTGACACCTACACTGCGCATCGACTGATTCATTCACCCTTTAAAACACTGTCTGACATTTCCTCTGTTCAACAATCACCCACATCAGGAAGTCACTAGTTTTAACTTAACCATATGAGGATTACTGAAACAACAGGTTGTGAACAAATCTGTAGTAGAAACCTTGGGATTTTTTTGTGAAGAGTGATGTGAAAGATTAGAGAAATGAATTTAAGACCTGAAATGAGGAACGTCTGTTTGGCCTCTAAGTGCATTAATATTTTCAGTTCCTCCATATTAGAAAAAAGGGAAGAAAGATCTACAAGTATAATAATAGCAATAATATACTTTACTTTTTTGTCAGTTACATTGTACACAGATCTATATGTCTATTAGCATAATGGAATGGATATATTAGATGGGTATAAGCAACTACAGAGTGCATCACAGAAAAATTAAAATAGAGAATTAAGAAACTTTTGTACAGGTTTATCTTAATTTCAGGATGGAATTTTAGTAATTAGAGGTTGACCGATTAATGAATTTGACTGATTACAATAACTAGATTGAACCACACTGGCTGATAACGATTACTCAACTGATAGTTTGTCAAATAGATACTAAATAATAATATGTTACATTTATATAGCGCTTTTCCAGAGCTCAAAGTACTTTACATAGTATGGGGGAATCTCCTCAACCACCACCAATGTGCAGCATCCACCTGGATGATGCGACGGCAGCCATTTAGCGCCAGAACGCTCACCACACATCAGCTTATTGGTGGAGAGGAGACAGAGCAATGAAGCCAATTAGAGTATGGGGGGGATTAGGAGGCCGCAATGGACCAAGGCCAATGGGCAAATTTGGCCAGGATGCCGGGGTTAAACCCCTACTCTTGCGAAGGACATCCTGGGATTTTTAATGACCACAGAGAGTCAGGGCCTCGGTTTAACATCTCATCTGAAAGACGGTGCTTGTTGCAGTACAGTGTCCCCGTCACTATACTGGGGCATTAGGACCCACACAGACCGCAGGGTGAGCACCCCCTGCTGGCCTCCTAACACCTCTTCCAGCAGCAACCTAGTTTTCCCAGGAGGTCTCCCATACAGGTACTGACCAGGCTCAACCCTGTTTAGCTTCAGTGGGCAACCAGTCTTAGCCTACAGGGTGATATGACTGCTGACAATTAAATTAAACCAAATATAACACATAATGTCACGTTTGTAGTGTAGTACAGGGATGAAGGCAAGGACACCAGGATGAACTTAAAATGTATTTAATGATGAAACAAAAAAATAGTTCAGCCAAAAAAAAGCATGTATCATGCAAAAACATTTGTAAAGAGAGAACAAATGACGATAACAGATAAAGACTGAAGGAAAACACTTGGTAGACATACACAAGGTCTGATTGTAGGAACAAGACACAAATGACAAGACTAACAAAGTGATTGATGACGAGACAGTTGAATGGAAAAACACTGGGAGAGCACAGGAGGAACCAGGAAGTAAACAGAGACACGTAACAGATACGACCATGCACTTTAAAAGAGACCGGAGTAGGAGTGGGAACAGGAGTAGGGCAAGACTGAAGAATAACAGGAAACACTAAACATGGGAGGGTGGTGCCGGAAGCTCGGAAAGCTAGGGTGGGGCCAGAAGTTGAGGGGTCCAGGGTGGCGCAGCCTTCCATAGCGGGTGGATCAGGATGCCTTGGTGTCCTTTGTGGCCTTATCCCCTTTGGTCACCATGGCCAAGGGTATATAATTTGGCGGATAACTTATTATGCCTATCGTACTCCCTTCAAGCCAAGCCATAGGTTTAGCATTGCTAAATACTCAGCTTGTGAGTCATAATGATATGTTAAATACAGTGTATTATGTAGAATCTGCACATATCTGTCTTGAACATAGACATCACTACACAACAAATAAAGTTTGTACTTGTTTATTTGCATTGAAGCAATGGCGAAGATTAAAAAAACAATATGGTGATACTTGCCAAGGATAAAGACTTTGAGGGTGAGAGCTTATTAGAGGTTATTAGAGCATTTGGTTAACACAAAAGACATTGTTATTGTCATCGTAATACATATATTTTTGTAATACGCACACAGAGAGAGAGAGATGTGTGTGTGTGTGTATGTATGTATGTATGTGTGTATATATATACACACACAATATGTATATATACACTGTATATATATATATATATATATATACAGTGTATATATACATATTGTGTGTGTAAGTGCAAGTATGTAACTGAAATTAAATGCATTTCTGATGTTTTTCTCAAGTTTGGGTCAGACTTGCGTGCATTTTTGTCACATTATTTTAACCGTTTGAGGTATTTTCTAATATCCGGCAAACATCCTGCTGTTCACCGCTAATGCAGCATCTAGTCAACAAATTAATTACTTCATAATGATATGAAAGCATGTTCTGTATACATAACGTCTTGTCTTATGTTTTAAATATTTTCTGAAATGTCCTGCTCTGTGCAGCCTCACACGTCAAAACAAACTCCATGAGGCATCAATGATCATTTTTATTTTGTCTCTAGAGGCTGCTCTTGTTCTGTATGATGACAACAGACCCTTCTCAGCCGAATGCAACCTGAAAAAAACTATTTGTATAGTTTTTTTTTAACCAGCAATCGGTTGTCGATGCCAATTAATCAGTTGAACTTAATATTTAATTATTTGAAGCCAAAAGGGGTAGGTTATGATGCATTATTACAATTAAAAGTGTACTTGTATCAGCTTAACCTTGGGCAGTACAATTGTATGTATCAAACCTGTTCAGTGCTAATTAGAGTCCCAACAGGCTCCCATCTCCTTAAAAGCCGAAAACTTTTTCTCCAGAAGATGCGTGAGACACTATTTTATATTTAGTCTAAATGATTTCATTTGCCATACAAGTCATATAGGGTATTTTATTGTGGATTCTAGAGAAGTGAATATTATAGCTCTAGAGAAGTGACTTGAGAAATATGAGATAGAGACATCAATGTTGTCCAGGCTTGGACCTGAGAAGGTCAAGTAAGAACTGTAACAGAACATGGTCCAGATGAGTCCAGATGCTTGTGATATTAGACTCGACAAACTTGATATTGGATTAAAGTTTATTTTTAATTTTATATACATATATATATAAAATAAACATTTGGACAAGCATCTGTACTCAGACTGGATATATATATATAGTCAAGCTTACAAACTATGTCCTTTTTCCTGTAAAAAGGATCTATTCAAGAAGCTTTGAAGCAACACCGCAACTTCTGTTTTGCTACCACAATCTCCGTTGCATCTGCTGTTCTGCTTCTCTGGGGTCTTTGTCAAGACACCACATATTGGCCTTTGAACTTTTTCCTGTTTTTGTCTGTGTCGTTACTGACTTTCACATCCCTTCTGAAGATTAACTATTTGCCCAGTTTTCTCACAATGTATTTTGTGCAGCCCAAAAAGTAATCACTTTCAGTCAACTAACCAATTGCAATAAGTCTGCAGTAAACATGTAGGCCTACTGTAATTGTACAATTTGGTGTTTTTCTGAAAGGTGAAAAGTAAATTTTTTAATTTTATTTAGGATAACAAGCAAATTAATCTCTTAATCTCTCTAAGCAATATTAGCTCACTTTTTTTCCATCTTGAACTAACCACACTATCTTTTCAATTTAGTTCCCTGTATAAAGGGAAAGAGGTGACTAATGTTTTGCTGTTCACAAACTTCACTTTTTGCTTTATGTCCCCCTCTTTTGGCTCTTAATTGTAATTACACTGAATTCAAAATGTCTGTAAGATCTTGGTTAAGTGGAAAATATTGAACCGGTCTATGTGTAAATTTTATGTACACTTTATTTCTCCAAGATTATTATCCGCTACATAGCATAAGATGGGTAGATTGTTTGTGCTCTTTTTTTGTCATCATCATCATCATCATTATTATTATGTTTTCTTTTAGCTGTTGGCCATGAATAAAACCCATTTAAAACCCATTTGAAACTAGCCAAAAGGTGTGCCAGCTAGTATGAGCAAAAGGGTAGAAATCGTTCCCTTATAAAGTGGCTTACAAAGATGGTATTCTTAAAATATTTCTTGTAGCTCAAACAGTAGAGCAAGACGCAAGGTCATTCGTTCGATTCCAAGGGAAAGCAAGAACTGATTAGAATATCAGTGTGTTCCTGGAATGTAATGTAAGTTGCTTTGGATAAAAGCATGTGCCAAAAAACAGTCTTGTGTAAGTCTTTGGGTATTTCGTAACTCACCTATTAACCAATAGATGTTCTCAATTTGATTGTTGCAGAAAGATTATTGCTTTGCTAATAGCCACTGAAACAGAATGTTTGAAATTAAAGATGTTTTTTTCTGCTTTTTATTTTAACTTGTTACCAGAACTGAGACAGTGGTTTTTACCCTGTGCACACCTACCCACACCACAGAGATACTGCATGCTGCTTTAGAAGGTACTTTTTTGGCTAATAATTATTACAGTTTTGGTCAAAATTAAATAACATTAATTAATAACTAATCATGTTGAATCTTGAAACAACCAGTATAGGCAAGTTAGAGGTTAGTTTGTAGATGTTGAGGACCTTAGAATATGCGTACTATTTAAATGATATTGATTCAATTTATGACGTGTGATTGTCAAGCGGTGGAATTATGATTGATCACTTCTACAGAATTTACTGTCTCAGCCCACTCTATAATACTATTTGCTTTGTGCTATTCTCTTTAAACTCAGGTAAAATCACAAAACCATCACACACCTCTAAAGGAAGAGACTTCTTTAAAACGTAAATGACTTTGTGACTGATTAATGATGAAATATCACTGAATGAATCATTGATTGAATCTGAGTCTATTTGTGACTGGAATCTCATTCCATGGTACTTTACGAGTAATGTAGCTCATCATTTCACTGAATGTGTTTTCGTTATTACAACTTTTTTTATTATGATTCAAAAGATCGATTAAAAAACTCCAGAACAATTCTATCATGAACTAAGACAAATGTGCAATAGTCCCTTAACAGCATCACAAAATATTTAAACTACCGACTGATAACCAAAAGCTTGAAATGTGAAATAATCCAGAGGTAAGAGATACTGTATGTTGTTGTTTTAAGTCTTGTATAGTCACGCAACTGCATTGTTTCTCCTTTTTTGGGTTCAAAAACATTGCTGCCATTAGTCACTCAATAGCATACTGCTTCTCTCTTTCTGATTGCTTCTGGTGCTCATTTGGATTTTGTCATCTTTCCCAAACACGTCTTTGGAGGAGCATTCGGGGGTGGTCCTAACCACACTCGAGAAGGACATGCTGACTTGCTTTCTGAGCAGTTTAAGCACCTTCTTCTTGTATCCTTTGCAGGCAAAGAAGTAGATGAAGGGGTCGAGACATGAATTGAGATTCATCAGACATACAGTGATGTGAAGGGAGATCTGAAATGTGTGCAGTTCTGAGCAGTCTGGCTCATACTGTAACTTTTTGATCATGTACTGCAGGAGGTCGATGTGATATGGACTGTAGCAGACCACGAACACGAGAATGACGGTGCAAATCACGCCGATGGCTTTGCGACTGCGACCCGACTTCTCTGTCAGTTTATTGGACTTGGCCAGGAGGCGGAGTTTTGAGCACAGTGCCGAATAGCATACCAGAATGGTGATCACAGGGATGCCGAAGCCGAGCAACACGGCACCGATGAGCATGACAGGCAGGTTGTCAATTTTCTCGAAGTTGGGATACTCCATACATGTTATGTGACCACTTTGCTCGATGTTCGTCATGGGCATTGACAGCAAAGGCAATGTCTGCATCATCACCACAACCCATACGGCCACACAGATGTATCGCACCTTCTGAACCTTCCGGAAGCGGGAAAAGCGCAGTGGCAGCACCACTGCAATGAAACGGTCCACGCTCAAACAAGTCATGAAGTTGACGCTGGCATACATGTTGATGTAGAACAGCAATGCCACGGCTTTGCATAAACCCTCCCCCATTGGCCAATGAAATCCCATTGCATAGTAAACCACACGCAAGGGCAGAGCAAGTGAAAACAAGATGTCTGACACCACCAGGTTGGCTGAGTACAGAGTTGTGGAGTTAATTTTTTGTAAATTAGGCCAAATGACATGCAAAGCCAATGCGTTGCCCAGCAGTCCCAAAATGCAAATCAGAGAATACACTGCAGGCAGGAAATACTGTGCCCAACCACGATGGTCATACAGGTTGGTACAGATGTCAGATACATTATGAGTTGAGTTAGTAACTTCTACCTTCTCCATGGGGTCAGTTATGAAATCTGAAGAAGAGAAAATGGATACATTACTGCAGAACTGAAAGAACAAAATCAATGCTTGTATCAGATGGTGTCACACTAAGGAAGTGCAACATTATTGCGTCCTCTTTTGTAAACGGACATGCTAGGCAGTCAAAGGAAACGCCACAAGCCACCTGCGGTTTCAAAGCACTCACTCACCCCCTAAACTCAGAATTATTTTGTACGCGTGTGTACGGAAGTTTGTGATTTACTGCTGTGAAATGACAAGGAAGTTTTGTCAATCATCAGCGCAAATGCAAAGAATAGAGGTCCAGCACCGTGCTCCATTGGAGCAGCAAAAGGTGTTTCCTGCCAGACCTACATCTGCCAGAATTTAACACCCTCGCAAAGACCTTGACTGCAAGAAAAACATGTCTGGGTCGAAAATTCTCTGTGATGTGGTAATGGCGATTGTGCAATGGCTAATGTATTTCTGTAAAGCCAATAACTGCTTTTTGAAAGGGAGTGAGTTTTTTTAAATCAAAATTTTAATAATAAAATATTGTATATGCTGCTTTAGCATGTTGCAATAATAAATAAAAAAAATTGCTGTATAGCGGCAACCTTGCTATTGATAGATTCACGATTTGCGGTATGTATTGCATCATTAGGATGTTTTCATCCATGTGCCAGTACACTCATTACTCGCATGTTATGAAGCAACGCAGCAAACTAGAATGGATATTATTTTTACTTAAATTATGCAAACGGATATATTTGTGTGTGTGTGTATATATATGTGTGATATATATATATATATATATATATATATATATATATATATATATATATATATATATATATATATGTAAATATAAAAATACACACACATACACAAAGTCTGAATTCTTCACAAATATTATTGTAAAAGCAAATGTACTTACCAAAACTTTCTTTTGCCCTAGTTTTTGTGCTTTTGTCTTGTGAAGTGGTCTGATCATGGCAGTGTCAAAAGTGGCACCTCCTGGTCCGACATTAACCACGTTTTCGTGTACACCCCAACTGAGCAATGAAATACTGTTTCCAGCCTGCTTTTGTAACTATGACGACTATCAAAATTTCCTGTATTGCTGATCAAGATCTGCCCATTTTTTCTCTTTCTCAGTAGTTCTCGTTTGAGTGAGGACCTCTCGCAGTCACATGTTAATTGCCATCCTACACGTGTTCAGCTGTGGTTTCAGAAAAATGAAACTCATCAGGACTTAATAACCTTTAATAATTTCATCTGGTGACTAAAATTGTGACAACTGGCAATAACATTAGTAGAAAAAAAAGAGAATGATTTGTGTGTGTGTGTATATGTAAGTCATGTATGTGTGTGTGTATATATATATATATATATATATATTCACTAATATCCACCTGCTCATTAATGTATAAAAATGTTTAAAAAAAATAACAGCATTATATATATATATATATATATATATATATATATATATATATATATATACACAAATGAAAAAATATATGTATATATATATTTAATGCTGTTTTTTTACATTTGTATACATTAATGAGCTGGTGGATAGTAGTGAATATTCACACATTTTTGATCAGTTTAAATAAAATGTGTTATTTTGATTCTTTATCATGCGGTTTGGAGTATGTTTGGGTGTGACAGCAGTTGTGAAAGCACGCAGTTCTTAGTTCTATTGTTAGAAATTGAAAAATACATCTGCAAGCTTTTGAAAAACTTCCCTGTTTAGTTTAAAACATCCCATATGCACCTGTAGGTATACATTACAACCACTTAAAACAAGATTTTTTTGGATCAAAGAAAACTAATGTCTGCTTTGCGGTTGTACTTAACTACAGTAGCTAGATATCACAAGTAGTGACATATGTCGTTAAGGTTTAGAATACAGGTTGCAATCCATGATTTTGTTCTTTGTTCACAACTTCTATATTAAATAAAACACAGTTTATGACTGGATGTTTTTAAATTACTTGTTAAAAATGCTTTCAGAGCCTTTCTACTTTTATTAAACAGAAATTGAATAGGTTATTTCCGGCAACTGGTTACTCGTCACTAAAGCTACCATCCTAATTTTTGAGAGGATGTGGCTTTTGAGAAATCTTTCCATTTTCTGCTAAACACAATGTGTGCAATCGAAATTTGTAACCTTTACTCCATGTTATGCACATGAACTGTACAGCTAAAACATATAAAGCAATGACATTTATTCATGTGGTCACCTATTAACTGAACTCTCAATCTGTTTTGTTCATGTAGTTCATCTCAACTTTTCCACTTTGAGCAAGGTCCTATTTTATATATTTGCATGTGACTATATTATGCTCAATATTAATGTTTAGGCACAAGAGCAGTAACGTCTCTGCAATATGTATGAACTAAATATCATTACATTCTAACTTTAAGTTTGGATTCTAACTCAATTACAAAGCAACAAAACAAAATTAAATGGTAGGTCTAACAGGCACATTCACGAACATCTTAATGTTCTTAAGATGTTTTTTTTTCACTAGTTTAACCCTGTGACAAAGTATGTGATAAACAGGAAACCTAAAATAAATGGCTTCAGTTTCTGCTGTCTACAGTTTGACCCCTGTTCCAAAAGCACTGTGGCATACACACCTGCCACTTCTGCACTTGAGGCGTCAACCCAAAAACATATTTTCAAATGTGTAAGCAATGACATGTCACAACATCTCACATCAAGGACACTGCACATATTTAGCTGTTAAGATGCTATTTCCCGATGATGTTTTTCATACTTCTCAATGTGGTTTTCACACCACTGAGTACCCTATAACGCTCTTCAACTGTTGAACGTACAGAGGCCACTAACGTGTTTCATTGGCAAATATATATATATCTATTTTAGTCTGGAAGGTTGTAGTTTTGATCTCATCAAGGGTTTGTCCATGAACCACGTGAACATGACTATACCTTGCTTGATGAATTTGACTCTTAAGAAGACACTTGGCATTAAAAAAAAATCTATTTTTGTTTCATGACCTGTGTCTGAGTCTGGGCCTGTGGCTGAATGGAAAAACAGGATAGTGTGTAACTTGATGAGTCAAACACATATGAGAAACCAGACAGAATGTGTCTGTTTGACTGTGAACCTCAGGGTCAATTTGTTTAAAGTCATACAGACATATATGAATCATATATAAACAAAATGCCACTATAAGCATTTTGTTATAAAATGCTTGCTGCAGTTTTGTCATGACAATATCATTTGGGCCGCAAACACCACAGATACTGACATAATGCCAGCTGAATTTGTTTGATTTCTAAAGCACACTAACCAGAAGTTTCACTTTAGGCTCATAGCAAAAGACAGCTCTGTGTCTTGAGTTATTGTAACAGAATCGGTTTCATTTTAAAAGTCAGTCACCTCATAGTGAAATCTTTCAAAACGATAATACAAGTCATGACCATTCTTTTCTTAAAATGCAATGCATTTTGTACAGAAATATGATTCAAATGGTCTGCTTTCAGGATATCTGAGATAAAGGTTAACTGATTGGCAGTTGAGGCTGACTTTTTGCCTTGTTCAGTGGAAGCGCGTGGTAGAAAGTCAGTGAACCGTGAATTAAATTTTGTTAGAAACAGGAAATCCATTTCAAACCCCGCTGAGCAGTTAAAGGAAATAATTGATTTGCTTGGTGGAAACAGCAATATAAATTTTTTTTGTGCTTTTCGAAGTTGAAATCCTGGCTTCTTCGACTTGCATGTAGTGTGTGGTGGTGGATGATGCTTTAGACTGATATGTCTTTCATTGATGTAATGGCGACAATTTTTGGTCTGTTTTCTTAGAACTGTAAAACGTTTACAACACAAAATGTTTTAGTAGTTTCACAATAGTTTTGACCTAACTCAGTTAACCTCATGTGCTTGGTTGGGAAAACTTTGTTATTACTAAAATAGATGAGTGAACATCTAATTTCTTGTAAGTTTAATCAAGAATCTACAATGTGTTATTTGAAGTTTTAGTGTACGGTAGTCGAGTAATGAAAGATCATTTTGACACACTGTCAGTTTGTTAATTAGTTCTCTTTTCCTCTGTCTGCCTCTTACTTTGCTGTGTATTTGCCGGCAGCAATGTCACCCTGTAGCCTACGACTGGTTGCCCACGGAAGCTAAACAGGGCTGAGCGTGGTTATTTCCTGGATGGGAGTCTGACTTGATTGCTGCTGGAAGTGGTGTTAGGAGGCCAGCAGGGGGTGCTCACCCTGCGGTCTGTGTGCATCCTAATGCCCCAGTATAGTGACGGGGACACTGTACTGCAAGGAGCACCGTCTTTCGGATGAGACGCTAAACCGAGGTCCTGACTCTCTGTGGTCATTAAAAATCCCAGGATGTCCTTCGCAAGAGTAGGGGTGTAACCCCGGCATCCTGGCCAAATTTGTCCATCATGGCTTCCTAACCATCCCCATTTTCTGAATAGCTTCATCACTCTATCTCCTCTCCACCAATAAGCTGGTGTGTGGTGAGCGTTCTGGCGCAATATGGCTGCCGTCGCATCATCCAGGTGGATGCTGCACTCTAGTGGCGGTTGAGGAGATTCCCCCATCCATGTAAAGCGACTTTGAGAGTCTTTGATAAAGCGCTATATAAAAAAAATGTAATGTATTATTATTATTTAAGCCCTGTGTTTTTCACTGTTTGTTTTCATCTGTTTTCTTTGAACTCAGTGTTTGAGTTGGGGTGTGTGTCAGTGAAAACAAGAATGAAATATTATTATTATTGTTTAATTTTACAATAAAACTATCTAAAGTACATCTAAAGTAGAATAACGATTTAGTTTATGCACATATTATTTATTCATCATTTTGTAGAAGTAGAGATAAAAATGTTTTGAAGAGAAGGTACATCATTTTGCTCTTACCAGAGTGATTTGAATTTGCCTGATGAAGGAATTAGGACTTCCCAACTCATAAATACAAACTTCCAGGAGGACTTGAACTGAGATTTTCTGTTATGTTGTCGTTGTATTATAAACATTTCAGGGAGCTAATGGTAAGGTACAGTTGACCACTTTATAAAAGTTAACAGGGTTTCAACATAAAATCACAGTTCTATTTCACTCAAAGTCTACATTTTGATAACAGATAACATGGCAAAAAAGTGGACAAATGCATAAACCTCAAAGTTTATAATACAGTAGTACCTCAAGATACGAAAGGCTCAACTTACGAAAAATTCAAGTTACGAAAGCAAAGACAAATTTTTTTACTGCTCTACATACGAAAAGTTTTCAAGATACGAAAGGTTTCTGAAAGTCCGAGAGTCGCCCCATAACAATTTTGAAACTCGCGCCGCACGCCGCCATCTTAGTTATAGTAGACTCGCCACCATCCTCCTGCTCTCCCATTGGTTCCTGATGCTAGCCAAGCCATGAGATCCTTCTCTCTAATTGGACAGCATCCCTCCCATCATGCACCTTCTATACGTACGTGCTGGCGTGCTTTAGCTCAGCCACTCCGCACCCGAAATTTTACCGTACGCAATCGCCATTTGTAGGTAAGCTAAGGTAAGCTTAGACATTTTACGTTATTTCATTGTTTATAGGTCAATTTAGCTTTATTATGAAATTTAATGGAGTGTTTTTGGAGGGCTTGGAACGGATTAGCCATTTTACATGTAAAATGTGTTCCAAGATACGAAAAACTCATTATACGAAGGCCGCCTCGGAACGGATTAATTTCGTATCTCGAGGTACCACTGTACTCTTACACACCATAAATACATTTAATATTAAATAAGAAAATATTAATAATTAAAGGGATAGTTCACCCAAAAATAATTTTTTTTATCATTGATCACTCACTTTCATGTTGTTACAAACTCATAATAAATGAAGATATTTTAATGATATCTGAGAGGTTCATGTTTCCCCATTGAAAGTCTATTCATCCAAAGATCCATATGATTGGAGCTGTTTAATCCAAGTCTTCTGAAGAGACGTGATTGCTTTATATGATGAGCAGATTTAACATGTAAACATTGATCAGTGAGCATACATAGAGCACGCAAAAATGGTAAACTTGACGAGGTGAGAACAAACCTCACTGAAAAATGCTGCCTTCAGAGGATACATTCCAAGGTAGGCCTCAAGGCACGTCCAAATCTAGTATAGCTTCCCTTAATACCTACATTTCACACCTTCATCTGATCAATTTTTGAAGACAGCATACTAGATGTATCCTTCGCTGTTAATGGTATACCACAATCCTGTGTCTCCATTTCTTCACTGTCGAGCTAAAAAATAATGTCATCTGAAAGTTGCAGTTGGTGGTCAGCTTGACTAAATATATTTGCATAGTTATCACCCTAGCTCGCTCTAATTTGTTATAGATCAATAAACTACTATATTAATTCAGATAACTGGCAAGAATGAACCTCATTTGTTCTTGTACGTCAAACGAGCATGCTTGAGTTTCTGTTTACCGAATTTCACTTAATTGATTTGAATGGATTTCTTTTACAATCCCTTCATGAAAGTTTTGAAGAGTCACAGTTTTAGGGTGCATAGAATTTCAATGGAGCAGCAGAAATCTCTCAGAATTCACAGACTCATATGGGTTCGGTATGATATGAGGCTAATTGACACAATTAAAACTTTAACTTACCACGTTGTGTTGTGCTATAGTGCTGCTAATGATTTAATAAGCACTATTCTGCCAATACAGTAATCCCTCGTTTATCGTGGTTAATGTGGACCGGAACCCTCTGCGATAGTTGCAAATCCACAAAGTAGGATCAGCCAATCAGATCACGGGATACATCCACTCCTGCTCTCATCCGTCGATCTCGCGCTGGGAACCAATCACGTGCCTTGTCTGAGTGCCCGTGGGTGTGTACAAAGCCTCTGAGAAAGTTTCTCTCTTTGTCTGGCATCCCGGTAAACCGTTTCTCTCGCATATGGCGGTATTTTTGAACTTTTATTTTTCGATGAATATTTTTGAAAAATACGCACTAAGGCCGCAAAACTTGAACCGCGAAGTGGTGAGGGATCACTGTAACTGTTTTCTTGGGCCTGCACATCAGTGATGTCTAACACCTGCCAACATTACCTTCCCAATCAAACTTAACATTTTAAAAACAAAATATTCTGAATAAAGCTTGACTATACTGTTTTCCTTTTGTGATATCAATCTTTTTCTACTTTTAAATTAACCTTTAAGATTCCAACAAATTGGAAGTTGTATAACCATGCACAATGTGGCAATGCACAGCCTACATAATGGCAAAGATTAGATTGCAACACATCAGCAGGAAGTTAGAGTTCGTGGTAAAGAGGTTCTTGCTGAGTTCTCACTACTAGGTGTTGCTTTAGCTAGCGAATGAAAAACATGTTTACAGGGGTATTAACCATTTTGTGGAAATCGAGAATAGGAATTTTTGGTGTCATTCATGGATACCCTGCAAGATAAAGTTATTGGATTACCTTGCAATCCATAAAGTTGTTGGTTTATGCCAGTGTTGGAAAACTATTTAAACAACAACAAAAAACTTAAGATTACTGATCTTTCCTGATTGTGTTTTCATATTTGGGAAACGGTTATATGAAAATTTGGGGAATTAGGTATGTGCCTTTTTTTTTGATTTTGCAGTGTTTTTATGGGTTATTGTGGTTGCCATGGCAATGGGTTTTGTCATGACTTTAGCATATACGTTCAGGAAATGAGTGATTCTGATCACTTTATTTTGTTTTGGTTGCTTCCTGTTTAAAAGGTTAGAATTGGTACCATCCCCATTGCTTATGAGGAGGGCTTCCCCAGCTTAGTCTTGATATCAAAGATGCCATTAGTGATTTAATCCTTATGTAACAAGATATTGCAAATAAACTGTTAATAAGGATTTTTACTTTTTTTGACAAGTCGTTTTTCAATTGTTATGAATTTTACAACAACAATAATAACAACAAAAACAAGTTTCAATTAATTTAGTTTAACTGACTTGAACAGCCCCTAATTTCCAATCAGCAAAAGAGAAACATCTTCATGTTCACACATGATCAGAGACCTGGTTTGGTGTTTTTCAGTCAGTAAAAAGTGTCCCTAGTTTTTGTAACTGTGACCTAATTGTCTACCACCTGTAAACTGTTGTCTTTCTAACAAAGATCTGTGAAGCTTAGTTGGATTTTGCAATATTATCTTTAAAATACTGTATCATGAAAATTGGATAATTACTTGGATTTTGATTTTGGCCACAGTAACTTTAGTACCTAAAGTTTGCTGCTACTGTGTTTAGGCACAAGATGGCAGTAGCACTCCATTGTTAGGATTGTGCAGAGATCAGTGATAATGTACTCAGCATGAGCATGATTGTATATTTAGTGTATACATTCATTAACACAGCTACATACAGTAGAGCACCACGTATAAACACTATCATCTCTCTCTTGAATTGTGTCATTTATAAAATCAATTCTTTGCATGTCATATTTCATATTTTCTTATTCTAATTTTATTGTTATCATTATTATCTATACGTTTTATTATTTTCATGTGCTTTATGAAATTCACCAGACTATGTGACCTAATAAGCTAATAGCAGATGAAAATAGGTTGGAGGCTGTCTTTAATGTGACCTTCAGGTACCGGTATGGAGATGTGGGGCCCCCTTCAGGTTGTGGGTTTGTTCAAATCTCCTACTCAAAGTATGAGCAGTTGTAATTGTGCTTCTATAAATAGTATATAAAATAAATGTGTGTGTTCTTTTCCTGTGCAAATTAAAGTTTGTTTAATCTCTTTTACAAGCCCGCTCACACAAACGTTTACTGCTTATAGAACAGTGTCATTTATTGCATGAACTTATTTATTTTGTTGTCACAGTGTTTCAGGATGTTAAATCAGTTCCCCTTTTCATGCATAATTTCTCAAAACCCACAAACATGAACAGAATATTAAAGTATGAACAGAATATTAAAGTATGAACAGAATTGCTTACACTTCTGTACTACAGCATTGTGCATGTTTGTATGTGTATGTGTAAATATATTATTAACACCTCATTATGCAGAAATTGTACATTTACGGTTAACAGTGCACAGTGGTAGTGTTCATGAGAGGTTTCGACAACAACACCACAGCTTCCTCAACAAAAAGAAAAAAAGGATATGCAGTGGTGTGAAAAAGTCTTCCTAATTTCTTTTTTTGTTGTTGTTGCATGTTTGTCACACTTTAATGTTTCAGATCATCAAACTAATTTAGATATTAGTCAAAGATAACACAAGTACACACAAAATGCAGTACTTAAATTAAGGTTGTTATGATTAATGGGAAAACAAAATCCAAACCTACATGGCCCTGTGTGAAAAAGTCCTTGCCCCCTAAACCTAGTTGGACCACCTTAAGCAGCAACAACTGCAATTAAGCATTTGCGATAACTTGCGATGAGTCTTTTACAGTGCTGTGGAGGAATTTTTACCATCTCATCTTTGCAGAATTGTTATAATTCAGCCACACTGGAGGATTTTTGAGTATGAACTGCCTTTTTAAGGTCATTCCACAGCATCTCAATAGGATTCAGGTCAGGACTTTGACTAGGCCACTCCAAAGTCTTCCATTGTTTTTCTTCAGCCATTCAGAGGTGGACTTGCTGATGTGTTTTGGATCATTGTCCTGCTGCAGAACCCAAGATCGCTTCAGCTTGGTAGACAAATGGTAGACTTGGTAGACAAAGCATTTTTTGGTAGACAAATCGTCCAGGTCCTGAAGCTGCAAAACAGCCCCAAACCATCACACTACCACCACCATATTTTACTGTTGGTATGACGTTCTATTTCTGAAATGCATTGTTACTTTTACGCCACCTTCACACACGGCACACACCTTCTTTTTCACACAGGGCCAAGTAGGTTTGGATTCTGCATTCCCTTAATAATAACAACCTTCATTTAAAAACTGCATTTTGTGTTTACTTGTGTTATCTTTGATTAATATTTAAATCAGTTTGATCTGAAACATTTAATTGAGACCAACATGAAAAAAAAGAAAAACTCTTTTTCACACCACTGTAAATTGTGAACTTCTCCATAAATACTATACAGTCACAGTGACAATGTTACACACTGTATTTGTCACAGTCTCGTTGTGTATACACTGTCTCATGTTCCACTTCCGGGTCCTGTCTGTGTATCTTCCCGTGTCCTCATATCACCTTTTATGTTAATCACTCACCTTGTCAAGTCCTGTCAGGTGTCCCTAATGTGTGTTCTTGTTAAATACCCTCCTGTTCCCCCATGTGATTGTCGATTGTTAAAACTGTTTATTGCGTGTTCCGCGTTTCGATGTATCCTAGTTCCGAGTTTCCTGTTCAGAGTGTTTCCTAGTTTTTGCACTTCAAGTGCCGTTTTGAGTTTGTCTTTCAGTCCTTTGTTTTCCGTGTTTGCCAATAAATCTGAGTTTATTGAAGTGCCGCTTCTCCTCGCCTGTCTCCGCATCGCACCACACCCTAAGTGTAACAGTATTAAGGTCACAGAACTTTATTCATTCACCAAGAAGCCACCCATCGCGCACCCTGCCAGCTACCAGCTGCCACCCAACCATGCTGTTTGTAATCATGGGTTGACCCAGGGCCACCTTGCCACAATATTTGTTAGGTGCGTTTGCGCATCACATTGATTGGATGGAAATGTTTCCGATTCACATATGCAAATTTATCTTCAGATGGTGCCTTATATGTGTGTGCAGTCGATCGCTCCGATTACATTAGGTAAACCGGCTATCGCTGCAAATTGCATTTTAATGTTTGGCTGGTCAACTGCATCATATGGAAACAATCATATGGGCATTGCGCGGCATTTCGTGGCTCAAATACGACTTGTTTATTTCTGAGCGGTCTGTCAGTTCCCTTTGGAAAGAATCATTTGCCAGGAAACCAAACATTGTCAGCACCTGTAACGGAACGGGTATTGCGTGTTTCCTCGCTGTCTCTCTCTCTAGATTCGGACCCAATTAGATTCGGAGGATAGCCCTTGTAAATCTGAAACGGCTGATAAGACAGTCATCCTGGGCCAGAACATCATTGTGGTCCCTAAAAACTCGTTCTCTTCGGATTCTGCCATTAGCAATGTCCTCTAATATTGCCAAAGCTGCCATTGTCAGACTAAGGTGCTTTTATATGTTCTTACTTAATTGCATAATTTATAGAATATTCCCATAAGGCTTGTGTGACAATATATATCAATCATTTTATACATTGCAAATTAATAGCAATGCTTCCCACAGACTTGTAGAACAATTCGTTGTGTAATGTTTGCAGCTTCACTTCATTGCCTGTAAGAGTCGCCAACGGACAAAACTATGAGAAATGAACTTACGCCAGCCATGAACTTGCCGTGGAGAAACGCACATTGTCACGTTAGTTTCACTGTTAGTACATCCGACCGTGAGCGTGAAAGCTGGCGAACGCAATGTTTTTGTGCGTAAGTAGTGTTGATACATGACGCCCCTGTCCTGTCACTTCCACACTTCAATTCTCATGATTTTCCAGGTCTTCACTTGCACACCCTTTCCAATCGTCCACACCTGCCATCACTCAACCTCATCAGCAAAATTACATCAGCTCTGACGGTTATGATACCGCCGATTGTGTGTCTATGGCACACATGCCAGTAACTTCCCCCATCAGAGGGGAAGCCGAGCAACTTCCCCTTGCCAGCCTTCAGGGTGCCGACCCTCCCACCCCATGTATGTATTGCGGCCTTTTGGAAGGGGGTGTGGAGCATTGTCACATTTCACCTGTCCTGTCCACTACAATTCCCTTGACCCTCTCTGGTCTTCAGCTGCACATCCTTTCCAATCATCCACACCTGCCATCACACACGCTCATCAGCTCCACTGCTCTTAAGCCTACTTCATGCACTCATTTCATTTTATTACCTGACTTGTCTCATTTGCCGGCAGCAATGTCACCCTGTAGCTTATGACTGGTTGCCCATGGAAGCTAAGCGGGGCTGAGCGTGGTCATTTTCCTGGATGGGAGACTGACTTGATTGCTGCTGGAAGTGGTGTTAGGAGGCCAGCAGGGGGTGCTCACCCTCTGGTCTATGTGGGTCCTACTGCCCCAGTATAGTGACAGGGACACTGTACTGAAACAAGCACCTAAACCGAGGTCCTGACTCTCTGTGGTCATTAAAAATCCATATTTGTCCATCATGGCTTTCTAACCATCCCCTTTCTTTGATTGGCTTCATCCCTCTGTCTCCTCTCCACCAATAAGCTGGTGTGTGGTGAGCGTTCTGGCGCAATATGGCTGCCGTCGCATCATCCAGGTGGATGCTGCACTCTAGTGGCGGTTGAGGAGATTCCCCCCTTTGAGAGACTTTGATAAAGCGCTATATAAATGCAATGAATTATTATTACAACATGTACCTGTGATCCTTCTGTTTCCATCCAGCAATCGAACAATCTTTGACCTATCATACTGCAAACTGGATAAGAACCGATATTGAACCATTTCATCGCACTGTTGTCTACTAAACTAACCTGATCACATTGCCAGTTATCTACCTTGCATCTTAATAAACCTTTTATAAGATCACCTGTCTGTGCTCTATTTTGTTTTCTGACACATGCATGCAATGGTGATCTTATCTGTAAAATCCAGAATTAACATTCTGTGAAACACAAGCCACTAAGACAGGAAGTGAGAGAAAAAGTCTTTGGTTTTATGTATTGGCCTACTAATGAGGGTATCAGAGTACTTTTTCCTGTGCTGAGGATAGGAGTGTTATGCTGAGAATAAGAACTGTTGTTCATTCAACAGATAAAGAATGTTTACATAAGAAAAAGTGTGAAAAAAAACTTTGGCTGAATTAGGGGTCAGAGAAGGATGGAAAATATTAATGTTAACTAAATTCTGTGACTACTTTTTAATTGATAGTAACCATTTGATTAGTTCCTTCACATATACTAATTTTATCAATAAGAATTCTCTTAAATAAATATGTAATGTTTATTTTTACATCAATATTCATGAGTTGATATTAAATTATTGTTCTTTTAAATTGTAATATTTGTTGCCAGATGTGTGGTGCAGTTGAGAAAAGATTGTGTTATTGCCGCATTTCATGTTTTTGCCTATTTAGTGCCTATTTTTACTCATCGTTAAATTCAGATTATACTTTTTGAGTATGCATTTTCTACAAAGACAATTTTAACACCCACATGACATGCCACCTACATCCTTGTGTTTTGTAGGCCGCTGCACGCTTGCCACATTCTCCGCATTTTTTTATAGATACGTCGCTTCATGGAATACACAACAAAGTCTATCATACCACCTGTAGCAGCTAAAACAACTTCATGTGCTTGTGGTTATGTTGGTATCCTGTTCTGAAGCTCAGATGAAATTAAGCAGGAAAAAGAACACCGCTGCCATGTGTATGTTTAACACCCACATGCACCTATCAAACACGTGTTGCTGTGCTGTCTTTCGTCCCTGCTGCCCGCACAGAAAATTGTGACATGAAGTCATCGCTGTTTCAGTTTATTTGTTTTTGATATATAAAAGACTGAACCAAGTGCCATGGCATTCTAAGAAACGCTGAGATGTGATTTTGACTTTAGATAAGTGTCTTCTTCTTGTGGTGTTCAGTCGTGTGCTTTCCCAGTTGTTGATAACTAAAGGGCAAATTAGAACATCAAAAATCTTTTTTTTCTTTCATTTTTATTCTTCCAGTGTACCATTGGCAGTTAGAGATAAGTGACACAAAGCACATTTGATAATGAACTTTTTTAATTTGAATTCAAAAAGAGAAAGTTGTTCAGAGCAAGCATGAAATTCCCAAATGGAAAATGCCGTTATAAGGGTTTCTCAAAATGTTACTCGCACATTGTGAGCATTTTAAAAAGCAAAACAGTATTACAGCTGGTTACAGAAATGTCACTAAGTATTTACATATACCAACATTACTCATTCTTAGTCAGAATTGCCTATTGGTTTCTAGCCGCCTCAACATTTATGTGGGACTTTTCCACTTAATGATTTTGGTAACATTTGTTAACACTGGTTAATGCATTTACTAACATGAACTAACAATACATTTGCTGCAATATTTATTCATCTTTGTTAGTTAAACATGCAGTTATTCATTGTTTGTTCATGTTAGTTCTCAATGGATTAACTAATGTTAAGAAATTTGTCATCAATGGCAGGCCGACATGACCAAGTAAAAAAGAGAGTCCCAGCTCATTAATTATTCACAAAAAAAAAGTATTACAAAAACAAGTTCCATATGCAAATTCATACTGACCTCACAAAAATATACAAATTCACACAAACGTGGTAAACAAATCTCAAAACAATCAAATAAGAAGGATTCATTAAATGATAAGACATAAGAAATCAGCTCAGTGTCTGCAGTCTACATCAATCCAACCACATTTTCACATGTGTGCAGGCATTTCCTTTGCACCATCAGAATTTACTTTGTATATATTGGTACTCATGTGTTACTGCTGCTGTTGTCCTGCATGCTCTTGGAAGATGCCGAAATAGAGATGTAGCTCTTAAAAAGACTTATCACTCTCTTTTTGTATGTTTTGATGGCAAAAAAGTAAATAAGGGGGTCAAGGCAGCTGTTAAAGTTCATCATGGCAACGGTTACCTGCAAAGACATTTTTAAAGTCTTTAACTCCTCACAAGAGGGCTCATGGGAGAGCCTTCTCACTACAAACTGCATGATGTTGATGTGGTAGGGGCTGAAACACACCGTGAAGCTCAACAGAATGAGCAGAATCATATTTTTGGCCCTGCTGTTGCTTCCGGATCGGTTGGTCACTGGGTTTTCCTTGGCCGTCTTGTAGAGCTTGCAGCTGACGCTACTGTAACAGCACAGGATGAGTCCCAATGGCACACAAAACCCAATGACGCAAGCAAAAAGAATACCATATGCCATCCTGTGGCCATCAAAATTGAAGAACTCCATGCACGTTCGATGACCAAGTCTGGCTTCCACTGTACTCATAAGGAGCAGCGGGGATGTCTCGAGGAGCACCACCAGCCATACCAGAGCGCAGATACCTCGCACGACCTTGGTTTTCCTCAGTCTTTGACATCGCTGACGGTGCAGCATGGCCAAGTAGCGATCCACACTGATGCAGGTCATGAAGGCAATGCTAGCATAGGTATTGCTGTAGAAGATCATGGCAGTCAGCCGGCACAAGAAGTCTCCAAATGGCCAGTCAAAGCCTCGGATGTAGTATGTGATCCTGCCGGGCAAAGCCAAGGTGAAGAGGGTGTCGGAGATGGCCAGGTTCATCAGATATAGCGTGGTGGAGTTCATCTTCTGCCTTTTCTGACAGGTGATCCAGAGGACCAGGCTGTTACCTGCCACACTGATGACAAAAACCAAGCAGTAGAAAATAGGAAAGAGGATCCTAGCAGACTCCTTGTAGATAAAAACATCGCAACTCTGGTTTCTGTAGCTTTCATTCATTGACTTCATCTGAAATTCCAGTTGAGTTTGATCTGTCATGTTCCTAAAACTGTTTGAATAAATAACATTAAGAGGAAATAAAATTAAATTAAATTCTCACACACATATACTTTACACACACACACACACATATATATATATATATATATATATATAATATGCTTTTTAGATCACAACATAACATTGTGCTCCAAAAGTTTGCACAACAATATTGTTGTGCAAACTTTTGGAGCACAATGTTATATTGTGATCCAAAAACTCATATTAAATGTCTGATACTCACAGCAGTGTTGACTGTCTGTCTCTCTTTGAATTGTCTGTCTCTCTTTGAATTGGATAGTGATGTGACTGAGTTAGTAAGTGCTCTTGCTGAGTTTAATAGAAACCCACCCCCTTTCACCTGATTGGTTAAGCTTAGTTGGGATTAGGTTGAGTATGTGTGATGGTTGAAGTAAACAGAAATGAAAACAACAATTTTTATCTTTTTAATGTCTTTGTTTTTTCATTTTATATTTTTTCAGTTACATATTTTTTATTAAAACTATATCATTTAAATGTTGTCAACTGTTCAGAGTAATTCCAACTTAAATGTTCCAGTGGTCATGTTGTTCATCTTAAATGTCAATGTGTTTTTTCTTCTTTCACTATTAACAGTCATGCTAAAACACCAGCAATAATACGTCTTTTTCTAGTTATTACAACCACAATCTCTTCTCTCTGCTGTACTGACCCAGTTAACATGCCAGGTGTATTCAGGTACTTTTGCAGGGTCACACAACAACCCTTTTAATAGATAAATAGGAGGATAAATGTCAATGAGTTTTAAACTAATGCCAGCTGAGTTTTAAACTATGGTAAAAAAAAGCATGGTTGTGCAACTTTGATTTAGCATGAAAACACAGGTAGTCTGCAGTACCCAGCGAGCAAATCAAGCTGCTGATAAAATCTGTGGGTTATGACCACACTGTACCTCATCCTCATGTTCGATATATGACAACAGTTTCTGTTGATGAAAGTAGTAAAAAACAACTAAAAACTGCCGTTCATTTCACAATACTTACAAATGTGAGAGATTTTGCTTAAAGATATCCCTGTAGTCTTGATCTTGCGTAAAGGTTGGCACTATACAAAATACCCTATACTTTTACAAAAACTTTGAACATAACAGAAACTGTTGTGGAATGCACTACAAATTATATTCTATAAATACATTTGCATTATCATTATAGTCCATTAATCAGACTGTAATTTCGGTTATATTTTACAATAAGTTTTGTTAAAATTAGTTAATTCAGTCGTATCATGAACTAATACCATTACAGGATTTATTAATATTAGTTAATCATATGCATAGTTATATGCTGAACGTCAAATGAACAAACGGAGTTGCAAAGTTGCATTCACATGTTGGAGAAAGTATTAATGGCAGCACGAACTGACAGGAATATCTATGGACTTTTAAGGTAATCAGCTAACCTAGCTAGTCCTTTTTATTCAATAATTAAATGTTAGTGAGACGAAGAATAAAAAAAACGTTTAGATGTCAATCTGAATGTACAATGAACATTGGTTGTGCTCATCTTTGCTCTCTCCTTTGAAAGTATCTTGAGTACATCATTGGTCCAGCAAAAAGACACGTCAGACCACCGAAAAACAATATGCCACAAAGCCACAGAGTTTCACACCTTTTACAGAAAATCTACATACAAATGGTTCCAGTATGCAAAGACAACTATAAACCTCTGCATATTACTCTGCATATCCGCAACTATAAACCTCTGCATATTACTCTGCATATCCGCATACTATTTCCACAATGCACTGTGAGAGTTGAGTGCTGAATTAATCATCCATCTATCCATCCAAACCTCTGGTCCAATGTATATATATATATATATAGGTCAAATTTCAATTAAGATTTTACATAGTTTCGATGACAAGTTCAAAAAAAATCTTTTCATCTTACTACTGGAGCTCTTAGTTTGCAAAGTTTCAAAAATTTAAAACAGTAAATTTTATATTTTAAAGTAAAATTACTTTAACTCACTTATTTACATTCAATACCTCAAGTGAACTATATTAGTGGACTAATGCATGGAAGAGTGAATGAGGGCATAGGAGGGCGATTTCAGACACAGCCAAAGACTAATAACAGAAGACACACCTGAAGCTAATCAACACAATTAACCAAGGAGAGACAGACATATAGAGTAAAAGAAGCACATGCCATGATCACATGACCATGATAAAAACTTCAAAATGAAGTGAAAAGATATGAAAACCACCTGGTTTCTGCCCTTGAAGTAAATGATTTGAGATCAGCAAAAGGTAAATAATCATCACCAGTTGCTTATAATTACAGTTAAAATACAATTCCGACAGGTCACAATACCAGTCCATCGTGTGGGCAGTGTCTGAGATAATAGCATGCTGTAAGTCAGCACTAGAATTCATACTACGTGTGATCAGACGTTGTAGCGCTGCCACATAGGGGTGAAATTAATGTGCTGCGTAGAAATAGAGTTCTATTGTTCAGCTGTTATTTTATTTTTTCCCGTTGGTTGTATTACCACTCCTTGTTGTATTCCTGTTTCTCTCAATTGGAGGGTTTCCCGCAACGTCAAAGGGATTTCCATCCACGTCGGCACATCAGCTGATTAATTAGATGGACTATAAAGGAAGCACGCAGATCTGCAATCGGCAGCTACAATTCTACGCGCTACTTGTCGATCGATCGAGAACGTTTTCATCAGCTGCCACCTCCTGTCATTTACAACGTTTGTCTCAACTGTGGAACCTTATGGATTATTCTCCGTTGAGCGTTGTTTCCAGGACAACTCTATTGTTTCACGAGCTCTCGGACTGAGACTGTTGAACCGGTGAGACCGATTCAGTTACATTCCCATACGAACTCTATCACGGACTTTAACACACACATAAACACGCACTCACAAAGCAAAGCATCGGTTGTAAATATTTTGGAGGGTGTTTTTTCTGATGGGTTATGTCATTTCTATTGTAAATATAATTTTGAAATTGCAATATCTCTTTATTCTTGTGGTATTTAAGAGAGCATATTGAACGTATCAGTTTTATACAGGGTCTCAGAACTTTATAGAAATTGTGTTATTCCCTCCTTTTAGGCTGGGTGTTACATATTGGCGCCCGAACAGGGACCCTGTTGATTGGTTTTGTTCAATTTAATCTTTTTTTTGTATTTATTCTTATTTTTTTTGACATGGAAGAGACTGATATGGGTGTGGTGGAGGGGGATCAGGATGTTAATACTGAAAAACCTGTTACCCCTGTAAATATGCCTAACCCTGATTTGGAGGAACAGCCAGACTTGGCGTTTACTGCTGGTCCTTTTGTTACTAGGCGTAATCCTACAGCGGAGGTTACTTCGATGCTTAGCTCCTTATACCTGTCTGATGTTGAACAATCTGATGGGGATGATAATGCGGATGAAGGGAGTGGTAATTTTAACGCTGAGTGGGTTCAAACCTTGCAATCTGACGTAGCCCAGAGTAAAGTGGATTATTTGGCTCTTAAACAACAATTAAACTCGCTAGAGCACGATTTTAAACAGTCATTGGATAGTATGTTTAATCGTGAGGCCAGCTTTAGGCAGGCAGTTGACAATAGCTTGATGGGACTAGAGAATAGTTTCTTTAAAGCATTAGAAAACATGGAAAAGGCAGTTACTAATTGTTTTCAGAGGAGAGATGTTAAATGGGAAAACGACTTAAGGAAGTTAAAACTTATGAGCGCTCCCACACTTGACAAATTACCAACTTACTCAACCTCTTCACACCCTGGTTCATTTCTAAACAGACCACAAACTACAGGACCCATTTATAGAGAGAGATTAGAAAGAGAAGAATCTCTCAATATAACGTATGATCTTTCAGCTCCTGTACGTGCATATTCAGATTCTAGGCTTCACCCCTCAGTAGTGGCTGGTTCATCCTCATTCTGTGCACGACCTCCCATCCGCCTTGAGTTCCCCTCTTTTGGAGAAACCTGTGATACTGCGGAAGTACTCAACTTCATTGAGCAGTGTGAGAACTTCTTGGAGATCAGGCCCCTTCCCAGCGTAGAGCTCATTGGAACACTAAGTACGGTCTTAAAGGGATCAGCACTTAGCTGGTGGAAGGCAGAGAAGGCCAAGGTTAAAGATTGGAGATCTTTTAAAAAAGATCATGGATGCTTTTCTGTCAGATGACTACCTCACGGAAGTGGAGGAAAAGCTGAGAACATTGGTCCAACAGCCGCAACAGCGCCTGAGAGACTTTGCGTATGACTATCGGGCCCTCTGTCTAAAATGGAAGCCTGATGTCTCCGAGGAGGAACTGGTTAACCGCAACTGAACAACATCAACCCAAGGGTGGCAGGATGTCTGAGAGGTACCGTCAACACGGTGGAACAACTAGTGAAGGTTGGTTCAAGGGTGGAAAAAGATTGCATGGGAGCAAAGGACTATTGGATAAAAGTTGGAACTCAGAGCAACCAAGAAAAGACAGCTAAGAAAATAGCAGAACGAACCTACAACAAAAGCATGGCTGGAGTAACCATAGCGCAAACCTATCCTGTATCCTCTCTCCTTGTGGTGCCGGTGAAAGTGAATGGAACTGAGGTTAGAGCAGTACTTGACACAGGAAGCACTTACACCTTGATGCAGGTAAACCTGTGGAAACAGTTAAAGACTGAGACTCATCCCATAGTTACCTCCTGCCCACAAAGATTTATTATGGCAGATGGTACAATGCACCAGTCTCGAGATCTGCAAAAGATAAAGTTTCAGTGGCAAGATCAAGAATGCATTATGGACACTTACATTCTGCAGGACACTCAACTTGCATTTCCACTTATAGCAGGCTTGGACTTCCTGAGGACCATGGGAGCAGTGTTAGACATCAGCCAGGGCCGGTATGGCTTGCAATCGGGACAGGAATACCAATATTACCCTTTCCTGCCATCATTAGTCCCGGCAGGTCCTGTTACCAATGAACGTCAAGCCCACTCCCTCAACGTTGCAGAGCTAAATCTATACTACGCCTTACCATCAAATAGCTGGCCGACTGAACTCTTATCTTCTACCACTGAGATAATGCAGTGGGACTCTGAAAACCAGGAAGAGCTGCAGAACTTGATCTCAAGGTGGCCTCACACTACCTCCACCCTGCTGGGAAAAACATCACTGGTACAGCATAAAATCAACGTTCATGATGAAATGCCTTTTAAAGCTAGAGCATACCGAGTTTCTCATCATAAGAAGCAGATCATTGAGGAGCAAGTAGACCGGATGCTCCGGGACAACATCATTGAGCCCTCCTTCTCCCCTTGGTCCTCTCCGGTGGTCTTGGTACCTAAACCTGATGGCTCTTACAGGTTTTGTGTAGACTATAGAAAGCTAAATAGCCAAACCATACCAGACGCTTACCCGATGCCGTTGATTCATGATATCCTTGAATCTCTTGAAGGTGCCACCTGGTTCAGTTCATTGGACTTACAGTCAGGATACTGGCAGGTGGAGATGGAGGAGCGGAGTAAAGAGAAGACCGCTTTTATCACAACTAAAGGACTATTTCAATTCACGGCTATGCCTTATGGACTAAGGAATGCTGCTGCCACTTTTCAGCGTTTAATGGAGAGAGTTCTGGGAGAATTAAGAGGTACAATGTGTTTTGTCTATATAGATGATATAATCGTCTATTCAAAGAATTTAGAACAACACAAAGAACATCTGAACTTAGTCTTCCAAAAACTCACCCAAGCCAACTTGACTCTAAACATGAACAAGTGCCATTTCTTCAAACGGCAACTTAAATTTCTTGGTCATATAGTCTCTGAAAGGGGCGTGGAGATTGACCGAGAAAAGACCAGATCTGTTGCTGAGTTTCCCCCACCTCTTGATCTCAAAGCTCTCCAACGTTTTTTAGGATTGGCCGGGTGGTATCACAAGTTCATTCCTCACTTTGCAGACCTAGCGGCTCCATTGAACCATCTGAAAAAGAAAGGAGTAAAGTGGGAGTGGACTTCAGACTGTCAGAACAGTATGGATGCTCTGAAACATGCATTACAACACTCACCTGTACTGATACAACCGGACATTAATAAACCCTTCCAGGTGCACACTGATGCTAGTGAGGTAGGCCTGGGAGCCATCCTTACCCAACAAGCTGAAGAAGGGGAAAAGGTGGTAGCGTATGCTTCAAGGACCTTGATAGGAGCGGAGAAGAATTACAGCACGTCTGAAAAGGAATGTTTAGCTGTGGTTTGGGCGGTGGAAAAATGGAAACATTACTTAGAGGGAATTCCATTTACTGTGTATACGGATCATGCTGCACTGGCCTGGGCTTTTAATTGCCCTAAGACCTCTTCACGCCTAACCCGCTGGACTTTAAGACTCCAACAATTCAACTTTCAGGTCTATCACAGAAAAGGATGTCTCAACAAGGGGCCGGATGCATTATCCCGAGTTCTGGAGACGCCTGCCTCTCTCACGGCACCTTGTTTGGCTGTATCTTTGCTCCCGTCTTCATTACCTCTCTCCTGGGCCGAGATTGCTCATGCCCAGAGTTTAGACCTCACTATTGGTAATCTGGAAAAGGGCTTAAAACCTCGAATAGCCAAAGAACCAGCTATCACTTTCGAAGTCCATCAAGGGGTATGGTACCGCAAAGTTCCTTTGAAACACAACGGAGCAAAGTATCAGTTAGTAGTGCCACAATCACTCATTACTGACTTCTTGCACTACTACCATGATAATCCTTTAGGGGGACATTTTGGACAGCTAAAAACGCTTCTCAAAATCCTTGAATTGGCTTGGTGGCCGTCGGTCAGGAAGGATGTCTGGCGGTATGTTAAAGGCTGTGAGATATGCCAAAAATACAAACCTAGCAACACCAAACCGTCTGGTTTTCTGCAAAGCTCACAGGTCTTAGAACCGGGTTACACATTAGGGATGGACCTAATGGGACCATTACCCTGTAGCAAGAAACGGAACACCTACCTCCTAGTGATTGTAGACTATTTTACCAAGTGGATGGAAATGTTTCCTCTCAGAGACAGTAAGACCCAGAAGATAGTGAAAATCCTCCGGGAGGAGATTTTCACACGATGGGGAGTGCCTAAATACATTGTGTCTGACCGAGGTCCCCAATTCACGTCAAGCATTCTGGGTGATCTCTGTAAAACCTGGGGTTGTGTCCAAAAACTTACCATTAGTTACCATCCACAGTCCAATTTAACTGAAAGGATAAACAGGACAGTAAAGACTATGATTTCAGCTTATGTGGGTCAACAACACCAGACTTGGGACCAGTGGCTTCCTGAATTCCGTTATGCCATTAACACCGCCCAGCAGGAAACCACAGGAAAGACTCCTGCTGAGTTAATGCTGGGTAGGCAAATTATGGGACCTTTGGAACGGCTGATCCAACGACCCCCTTCACCAGATCAAGCTGCTTATTCCCTGGTAGAAAGACAGAAACTCATAGCGGAGGAGGTGAAGACGAGGATGAGGATGAGTCAAGCCAAACAAGCTAGGTCCTATAATAACCGTAGGAAAAATGTGCAGTTTCAGACGGGTGACTTAGTTTGGATAAAAACACATCCTCTTTCTAGTGCTTCCAATAAGTTCTCGGCCAAGCTAGCGCCCAAGTGGGATGGTCCAGCGGAAGTAAAAAGTAAAACAGGGCCAATAAATTATACCGTGTGTTGGGGCAATCCATCCCGAACCGACATTTTTAATGTGGTTAATCTTAAGCGTTATTATGGACGTTACTCTCCTATGCCGCTGGCTGGGGGGGGGGGGGGGGGGGGGGGGGGGGGGGGGGGGGGGATTATGTAGCGCTGCCACATAGGGGTGAAATTAATGTGCTGCGTAGAAATAGAGTTCTATTGTTCAGCTGTTATTTTATTTTTTCCCGTTGGTTGTATTACCACTCCTTGTTGTATTCCTGTTTCTCTCAATTGGAGGGTTTCCCGCAACGTCAAAGGGATTTCCATCCACGTCGGCACATCAGCTGATTAATTAGATGGACTATAAAGGAAGCACGCAGATCTGCAATCGGCAGCTACAATTCTACGCGCTACTTGTCGATCGATCGAGAACGTTTTCATCAGCTGCCACCTCCTGTCATTTACAACGTTTGTCTCAACTGTGGAACCTTATGGATTATTCTCCATTGAGCGTTGTTTCCAGGACAACTCTATTGTTTCACGAGCTCTCGGACTGAGACTGTTGAACCGGTGAGACCGATTCAGTTACATTCCCATACGAACTCTATCACGGACTTTAACACACACATAAACACGCACTCACAAAGCAAAGCATCGGTTGTAAATATTTTGGAGGGTGTTTTTTCTGATGGGTTATGTCATTTCTATTGTAAATATAATTTTGAAATTGCAATATCTCTTTATTCTTGTGGTATTTAAGAGAGCATATTGAACGTATCAGTTTTATACAGGGTCTCAGAACTTTATAGAAATTGTGTTATTCCCTCCTTTTAGGCTGGGTGTTACAACGTTAAAGAGCTCTTCATGTGCCCTCTAACCACTCGATGTCCATGAGTTGGGTACACTTGAAACATCTGAATAAGCAAGTGGATGGATGGATTCATGTATTCGTCCCGAACAGATAGATAGTCATTTACCACATTGGCGTCTTTCCCACTGAATGTAAATGAAAGTAGTAAAAACAACTAAAAACTGCCGTTCATTTCACAATACTTACAAATGTGAGAGATTTTGCTTAAAGATATCCCTGTAGTCTTGATCTTGCGTAAAGGTTGGCACTATACAAAATACAATATACTTTTACAAAAACTTTGAACATAACAGAAACTGTTGTGGAATGCACTACAAATTATATTCTATAAATACATTTGCATTATCATTATAGTCCATTTGTCAGACTGTAATTTCGGTTATATTTTACAATAAGTTTTGTTAAAATTAGTTAATTCATTCGTATTATGAACTAATAATGACCAATACCATTACAGGATTTATTAATATTAGTTAATCATATGCATAGTTATATGCTGAACGTCACATGAACAAACGGATCTAAATTGCATTCACATGTTGGAGAAAGTATTAATGGCAGCACGAACTGACAGGAATATCTATGGACTTTTAAGGTAATCAGCTAACCTAGCTAGTTCATTTTGTTCAATAATTAAATGTTAGTGTGAAGAAGAATATATGTTAGTGATAATTTACTTTAGTGCTAATATACTTAATGTTTTCATTTGTTTTATGCTAATTTGTTATATTAGTGAGAAGTTTATTTTGTGTGCCGGCCCCTTTAAAGCAGGGCATGCTGGGTAATAGAAGAGTGTGGATAGAGAAGAGAGAGTTGTACCCGAGTTAGGTGGATGTTCATGCTTTGATGCCGACGCTTCCGATTAAAGTTACAAAAATCATCCCCATTGTGACCCGTGTTTTATTTACGGCACCCACGGAAAGAGACTGGAGTCCTCACCGACACGGCATCAAGAAATAAGGGTTACAATTGGTTCAGCAAAAAGACACGTCAGACCACCGACAAACAATATGCCACAAAGCCACAGAGTTTCACACCTTTTACAGAAAATCTACATACAAATGGTTCCAGTATGCAAAGACAACTATAAACCTCTGCATATTACTCTGCATATCCGCAACTATAAACCTCTGCATATTACTCTGCATATCCGCATACTATTTCCACAATGCACTGTGAGAGTTGAGTGCTGAATTAATCATCCATCTATCCATCCAAACCTCTGGTCCAATGTGTATATATATATATATATATATATAGGTCAAATTTCAATTAAGATTTTACATAGTTTCGATGACAAGTTCAAAATAAATCTTTTCATCTTACTACTGGAGCTCTTAGTTTGCAAAGTTTCAAATATTTAAAACAGTAAATTTAATATTTTAAAGTAAATTCACTTTAACTCACTCATTTACATTCAATACCTCAAGTGAACTATATTAGTGGACTAATGCATGGAAGAGTGAATGAGGGTATAGGAGGACGATTTCAGACACAGCCAAAGACTAATGACAGAAGACACACCTGAAGCTAATCAACACAATTAACCAAGGAGAGACAGACATATAGAGTAAAAGAAGCACATGCCATGATCACATGACCATGATAAAAACTTCAAAATGAAGTGAAAAGATATGAAAACCACCTGGTTTCTGCCCTTGAAGTAAATGATTTGAGATCAGCAAAAGGTAAATAATCATCACCAGTTGCTTATAATTACAGTTACAATACAATTCCGACAGGTCACAATACCAGTCCATCGTGTGGGCAGTGTCTGAGATAATAGCATGCTGTAAGTCAGCACTAGAATTCATACTACGTGTGATCAGACGTTAAAGAGCTCTTCATGTGCCCTCTAACCACTCCATGTCCATGAGTTGGGTACACTTGAAACAACTGAATAAGCAAGTGGATGGATGGATTCATGTATTCGTCCCGAACAGATAGATAGTCATTTACCAGATTGGCGTCTTTCTCACTGAATGTAGGAAATTAAGAGTGAAGCTGGCAAAGCTAGTTATTGCATTGGCAAGTGACAGAAAGGGTTTTTTGAATACTGAAAGTGATGAACCAGCCTGAGATACACATGAAAGTCAGTTCTTGGATGGCTGACCTTTTTCTGGTTTAGAAGAGGAGGTAGATGAAACTGATTTTGGGGAAATTTTGCTTTTTAAGTACAATACCACCTTCTGAAGAAGAAGAAAAAAGTGCAGGGAAAACTGAATAAAAGCAGTCATTTTTCAATCATTTTGAATTTGTAATTGATTTTGTCTTAAAGTTTTTGATATACTAATTTTCACTTAAACATGATTTCATATGCAGTTTTACAGAAATTGGTGTAAGCAATTAAGAAAGTTGATTATTTCACTATATTAATCATTCATGAGAAAATTGGACTTTGCTTGTAAGCTAAAATGCAACCTGTAATCGTACACATTTTTAAAAGATTGGGTATTATTTCCCATTTTATGCAGTTATCAGTGGAAAGGTCTCAATCATCTTCACAGGGGGTCAGCACCTAAGACACAGATGACAGTAATTATTAATGGATGTGAAAATGCCATGCCAAATGCCATGGCTACCAGGTGCTGCCTTTGTGGATGTTATTGACAGCTGATTGTTTAGCCAGTTTAATAAACTACATACAAGACATGCAAAACAAAAGATTAAGACAGGAAGTTTCATACTGCTTTAGCAAATTCAGTTCTTTAATTTTAACCGGAATAAAACCTGTCAGTTGCTTTTCTGACCGCTAGAGGGAACCAACTACTATCGAATCCATTTGAAGAAGAACCTGCCTGGCAAATTCATACATTTGCACACCGAGGAAATATGTATCCCCTTAAAGATTTACGGGTAACATATGCATGAATAAAAAGTGCCAGTAATAAAGTAATTAACTTAAAAAAAATTACTTTAGCAGACCTGCATCTCCCTATTTATTCACTAGATGTTTATCAACCTTTAGTCCTAAACTGTACAAATTGCCCATTGCTTTTACCCTGTATTTTGTTACTGATATGAATATGAATTAGCTGATTATATTATTTAAACGGAGATTATCAAATTTAATGAATATGATTTATTAATAAAATTGTACTGGAACAGTAGAATTCTGCTGGTTAATCACTACATACGAGAGAAAGTCCCAAATTGATATTTTAAGTTAAATGTGCACATAAAATATGTTTTACTCACAAATAAATAACTAGTGCTTTTGAAAAACGTGTTGAAAATCATGTACATTCACATGAGATGAATGTACGAGCTCGTTTTCATTCTGCTTAGAGCGGGTTCTCTCATGAGGGCTGACATGTTGAGATCACATGACTAGCTTTACATTTGTGAACCCTCTGTTATTGCACACTTTCACCGTGCAGCTGTAAGATAACGGTTTTAACTTCTAACGTGACGTTGTCCACACATACAGTCTAATGTGACCCATTTAGATTCGAGTCTCGGCCCACCCGGGGTAATTATGATATATCTCTATCTCCGTCTAATGCAACTGTTCCTTTTGATCTTCGACTGTGGATTCATCCGGGCTGAATGATAATGATATGCTGAAATATCACTTTTTAGAGGCTCTCTGGGTGTGTGAAGAAGAAAAGAACGACTCTGGCGCGCTTTGAAGCTGCCCTGCCCCTTTCAGAGCCGTCATCTCTCCCGCCAGCCCTTTGTTGGTGGCGATGCTTGTTCTTTGTCAGCGGTCTCATGTGGCTTGTGTCCATTCCCATCATCACCAATTACACATTGCTTTCTCGGACGCGCATCTCTGGCGGTGTCACTCATTTAGACTCGTGTGAAGAGCCCTGCGTACCTTTAGCCGCTTGTCAAACTTAGCACACCCGTTTAGCTGCCTCCGACACTCGGAGTTCTTTCAGAAAAAAAAAAACCTGTGTAGGGAGTGTGCATTCACACACACGAAGGTAAAAGTACCCTGCGTATGTTTGCTTGTTTGAGTGCGGATAAGGCCGCGGGCCCTGCGCCGCTGTGTTTCAGACTGACAGTGTCTGTCAGGCCTGGCTCTGGGCTGTGTGCAGAGTAAAGGCAGGTCTGCGCTTCTCAATTGCACTCAGCAGGGGACAAGTGCTCGGCTCTCAGGGACGCCACAGCCAGCTGGCTTCACATAGATGAGCCGTGCCCCGACTGTCTGCCCTGCAGTGTGTGTGTGTGTGTGTGTGTGTGTGAGTGAGAGAGAGAAAAACACTTGAGAGGGAGACAGAGCATTTTCTCTGTTTATGTGAAAAGGTGTTTGATTCTCCCACTGTAAATTATATAAAGGAGTTGTCTAAATCTTTTGTAGGAACTACAAATCTATCAAGCGTGGATTTTCTTTTTTTTTCTGAGAAAGAAAGAGATCCTAAAGCTTTTTACCATGGTTTTGATCATTATACATAACATTCCACAAGCATGTTGCACTTTGCAACTTATGTAAATCACTAATAAAAAAATATGGTTTTATCTGCTACTGTATAAAAGTTAAGATTATACATCAATATCTTAATTTTCATACAGCAACATAATTATTTTATGAAAACATGTCTGCTCCACTGGGAGATGAATACGGGTCCCATTGATTTCTTTGCATTCGTTTACCCTTTTAACTACCTTCACATTTAACAAAACTGCAATTTTTCTGCATTTGTAGTTATTTAAAAAAATACACAAAGATACTCTGTGTGTGTGTGTGTGTGTGTGTGTGTGTGTGTGTGTGTGTATATTTGAATAACTGTCTTGTTTTTTGAGGCATCCTAAAAGGTTGAATTTACTGATGAAAAATAGCTATAATTTTATTTATAATTTTAATCTATTAAGTTTTCATGTAAGTATTTTAATCATTTAAGACTCGCCTTTACATTTACATATAATTCTTCAGCACTGTAAATACTTCACATTAGCATTTAGCCAAATTACATACCATTTACATATCATTTTCATACTGTTTCATTCCTTTTTCATTTCCTTTGCATTTGTTCAAGAAACTAATATATTCATTTTATAAGCATTATATAACCCCAAAAGCTTCTGCCTGTTAAAAAACAAAGAACTGTGATATGCTATCCCCACTAGCAGGATCCAATTTGATTTCCATGATATTAAAATGAATATATGGGGAATCTATATTGATGGAATTCTGAGTTTGAAGATGTTGCCTTTGTACTTGGTCAATGGGATAGCCTGTTTTCAGGTCATCTGAGGCAAAGCCCATATTTTGGATGTCAATTTGGCTGTTTTCATATTGTTTTATTCACAGAGAGTGGACTAATTATTCCAGTGGGGCTGCTCTGTGGCTAACGGAGTGACAGTTGGCGTTATCGGAGTGATCAGTCTGCTTCTAAGCCTTTGCTTTAGCCATTTGACATATATTAACAGTAATTGGTGCCACAGCCACAATGATGTTTTGTAAACCTTATGCCATTTTCCAGGAGGATGCCCATGAGGAATGCAGGGTGGAGGCTGTCTTTAAATCCACAGAAATACACTTTTCATCCTGCACCTCTATGAACGAGTCTTTCTTCTGCTCACACTTGTCGTCGGGCCTAAAAGGTTGACAAACAAACACTTAATCCAAAGTTAGATTTCTATTTTATACCTGCGATCTGTCTATTTTTAATAACACCAGCAATTATTGATTTTCTTTTCCTGCAAAGAGATGTATTCAATTGTATAATCCTGGATGTGTCTGTTCTGATGGTTCTCGTCTGTGGGATGTGACCAAGAAAGTGGGTTTAGGTCTGTTCTGACAGTCGCAGGCAAAAATGCTATAAATGCAAATTATAAAATGCAACCATATGGTTGCACATACTGTAGGTTAGCAAAATGAATATGTTTATCAACTTTTAAAAAGGATTGAGAAAACACTTTTCATATCTTATCCATTACTACTTTTGTCAATATTTAAGACTGTGCATCCAACTGACCACATGGATAGGTTGTGTGACATTTTCTTTTTCTATGAACAAAACTACAGAATTAAGGTGATCGAGATTGAATAGAGGTTGAAAAGCTCATGCAGAGCTAAAGTATTAAAACAAGTAAATAAATGAGGCCATTGAATATTTTGAATGCAAATGAAACCATATCTCATGTATGTAAATACCATTGAGATGACATGGAAAAGTGTCCCAATCAACCTGATTTCACCCCTATATGGCATCATCATCTAATGACATCATCATCCACAGAACATGTTAACAGACACGACACGTTTGGTCAACATTAGACTGCACAGATTTGACTGGCCTCATAAGGCTTGCGTGCAAATGCTCTCCCTTTTTGTTTGGGTGTTTATTTTCTGTGAAACGCACGTAATGTAGTTCGAGGTTATTTATTAATAGTGAAGAGAGGAGTTCCGTGAACTCCAGCAGGTTCTGCAGCTGCCAGATTATACAAGCGTACGCAGTGGAGAGATGTGTGGTGACAGCACGCCGCTCATTAAACCGCATCAGCATCAGGGGGTGACAACTGGACGACTCCAGCCTTGCCTGGTCACTCGGCTACTCTTTGTGGTCTTCTTGCTGGTATCGGGTCAACAGCGGGCATGGGTTATACTCTCAGGGCTGTGCTGGTGATATCTATTTCATTCCGCTTCGCCACCTGACACGCGGAATTCCACGTGTGCCAGGGCGCTTTCAACACGGTCTTGTGTTGCGGCATCTCCCGCGTCTAGATCGCTTAGCATCCGACGGGCTCACTCTGAGCCATAGCAAGTCTCATTTATGGAGGTTCAGACAGTGAGGTAACAGATGTGTGACTATCTATTCATAGGGTGGTTTATGTCTCGGAATTAACGTGTGATCCACGTTAGGCTTAATGGTCCTTAAGGTTTAAAATCAAAATTAACAATTCTCATTTGTTATAAATGATTTATCCATGCACATAAGTGTGCATGTATATATATGTGCATGGATAAATCATTGAGGGCGGGACAACCTGTCACTAACACGAGATCACAGCAATAGAACAATTCACTCAGTTCCCAATAAACTAAATGAAGTAGCACCCTCATTTTTTTTTTTTTTGTTTCAGAAAATGTTTTTTACTTGGGTATATATCAAAATAGGGGAGAAAAGACTAAGGCATTTTAGCTTTAATAAAGGAGTTTCAGTTAATACTTACAGTTAAAATACTTTTGTATTACTTTATGTTGTGGAAACGCCTTATGAATTCAATTAAATAAAGTTTTTGTCTGACACCATAATGCAAGTGATAAAACTCTCTTCCATACAAATCTGTGTTTTTGTCATAAGCAGCCTTGACTAATTGATATTGATTCAGGACATTTCTCATGAGGTCAGGTCCGGTGGCCCTGGCCTTGCTGAAATCAAATTTTGTCCAAAAGTGTATATATGGTCTGCCCCAATGCCATTACTTGTGGTACTTGCACTCGACCTCTTATCATCTTGCATGACATACTGTTTCCTGTTTTTGTGAAGACCGCGTGCAGCACTTACCTAGTGGGACACATAACATATACCGTTGTTAAAAAGCAAGTAAAGTTTTTAGAGAGGTTTATTTACTCATTTTGATTTTCAGTACTTTGCAATTTAAAATATATTTCTAAATGTCTGTTCAGTAGAACTTGTTTAACAGATGACACAATTTAGTAACTAATGCTTCTAATTAAATGTTTAACAAAATAATAATCTCTGCAGCAATAACTGGAAACTTTTTGGACTGGTTTGGACATGGTTAAGGTTAAGCAACAAATCTAGCTATGTCTTCTTGAGGAAAATAACAACTTCAATGTCATTCCACTTGACAAAGCCCATCCAAGTAACGTCTTGGCAACGTCAGTACCTCATCTTAAAATAAACAATGCAATTTTCTTTTCTTTTCTTTTCTCATAAAATTGTGAAATCAATTGTAAGTCAATTTTTTATAATTAGATCCCATTGCTGTTTCTGGCTGTTTGGAATAGTGTATCACAATATTCATCATATTAATTTCTGCAGTATGCTGTTTTGTGTGCACATTTTGTATATGCATATATTAATTCATTTGCCAAAATGTGCATTCTTGTATCCCACAATGCAGTGCTCAACTTGATCTTCCATTTTCACTGACAAGTGAACCAAAATCTGCTTATTGACTTTTGCCTCTTAAAAATTCTACAAGTATATTGTGAAGTTATCAGTACGCTACTGTTCCATTTTGAACCTCTCTTTGTCAGACATTGATTGGAATGAGAGAAAATGGGAAGAAAATAAATGGTGCCAGATTAAACCCCATCTGCTAAGCTGTTAAAATTTTCTGAAGGGCAAATAGTAAGTGTTGGTGTAAATTTTTAACGCCTTGTCAAACTTCTGCCTCCTGAACAGCCCTCAGTGGTGAAAAATGGAAAACAAATGTTCTACTGACAGCTTTCCTATGCCCAGGGTGGGATGATATTTATATCAAAAAGGTGCGAACATAAAGAGCTTTTTAGACCGGCTATTCAGTGATAAGGGTGTATTGAGGGGCTCAAGCAAATTTGGTACCTTAAGCATTTTAACGTGCTAATTAAGTTATTTTATTAGCTGATGGATGGACACAATGAAAATACATCAAGATAGTGTGAATTGGTCTTTGTTTGGCTTGAGGAAAAGGAAAGGCGTCAGCAACATTTGACCGCTGATCCCAGTTGTGTAGAGTGGTTTATCCTCAACAAAATGTCAGCCGTTTATTTAAAGCTACTTTTATTTAAATTATATTACATATAGTATTATGTATTAACATAGTATTATGTTTACTATAAACTGCATGCATTCCTTTATTCATTAAATAAATTGCACATTTGGACACAACCATCATACAAAGTTTGTACATCCATCTCCCTTGATATGTGGCGATACATTCTCATGCTTTTCTTTCTTCCTTTTGCCAATTTGATAGCATTTTCAAATTTTGTACAGAACTGCCAAGCTAATGTAGCATTAACAGGCCAACAACCAACAGATTTATTAGTATGGTTTAGTGTCTCCTTTGATGACTGATGCTGCATGGCCAATGCTGCATCAGTTAATCTTGAGAATAACAGATACAAGTCCTTTAGGGATTTTGAGCATTTCCTGTTCTAGAATAGTGGCCAGGTCAATATGTGATGCTGGTGGAGGAATACTTTTTCTGATTTGCTTTTCCAAAACACCCCAAAGTGACACACCCATCCAGCAAAGTAGGAAATGGCATAGTATTACCCCAACTATCACTGTTCCAACCCCTGCTTCATTCTGGCCATGCAGCAGTCCGGATGTTTTGCCTCTTTGTGGCTTTTCTATACTGTAACATCCACAGATAAGGGAAGGACAATGAAGGTAGACTCATCAGAGAATAATACATGTTTCACATTGTCCACAACCCAAGATTTGCACTGCTGGCTCCACTGAAACCAATGAAATGGCAAAAGTGACCAAAGGTTAGGCTATAGCAGCCCAACCATTATTATTGACTCTGTGGAGAACAGTTTTGATGGAGACAGGAGAGTCGAGATGCGCATTTAATTCTGCTCTGAGTTGGGCAGCAGATTTATAATTTTTGGATACAATCTGGCTCAGTAGCTGGACGTCCCTTTCAGACAGCTTCCTCTTGCATCGGCAGTTACTCCAGATTGACGTGGATCATCTTAGCTCTTGAATCTTGATACAGCTCAATCAGTAAAGCATTGGTGTTTACAATGCCAAGATCATGTGTTAGATCCCAGGGAATGCAAGAACTGATTCAATGTGTTCCTTGAATCCAATGTAAGTCGCTTTGGATAAAAGCGTCTGCCAAATGCATACATGTTGTGTGGATTGCAGTGTTTTATCTACAGCTGTGCAACCTTCACACTCTGCTCTTGCTGATGGAATGTAAGATTGGCCACCAGGCCACACATATATAGGTGTGAAACCTCCAACATTATATTGGTCAGTGTTTCAATTTCAGTGCCCAACACCTGTACATTTGGATTAAAATAGTCGCTAGCTAGGGGGTCATTTTTTGCCACAGTTGACAGATTAGACTCATGGTAGACTGCAAGATAAACACTTTTTAATGAGAACTTCTGTGGTGGTAGTCCTCAGCACTGGAGCAACTGACAGCAGGTAGCTTATTTTCATGAGTAATCTCTATGTAAATTGATTAAACATGCATCAAAGAGGTATTAACTAAAGGTTTCCTTTGATGTACAATGTTACATTTTTAAACATTTACTATATGTAGAAAACTATTTCCCCTTATAATCTCCTTGAAAAAATATATATTGAAAAAAGGTCATAAAATAAATGTATTTAGTATATCAATTTGATCTTTTGATCTACATGCATTTTATACTTTATACAATTTCAGCTAAATAATCACCATTCTTGATCTGAAGATATGATGATGTGTCAATTCCAGGAATACATATGGAGCAGGATAAGCCCTCATTGATGCCTACAATAATTAGACCCAATTTGTCACATGACCTGCTTTTATGTGTCCAGTGAGTGGAATATAACCTCTTTTCACCTTTCCCCTCATCACCGGCGTGTACTTGAGGGCCAATGTATTCATGCTTACCCATGGCTTGGCAGTGGAGCATGTTTCCTCGCCCCAATAATATATTAATAATCAGATTCTGCCACTGCATGTCTTGCTGTCGCTGTTTGCTTGTTTTTATAGTTCACGGGTCAGTGGAGTGGCATTTGGTGCATGTCCCCTGTGCAAGTCATGTCTGTACTAACTAGCTAGTTGTGACCACTGTGAGGCTGTGTCGGTGACGAGCCGCTTTCATAATGTTGACTATGTAAGTGACAGGCATGATAGGGAAATGCTTATGCAAAACTGAGTATGAATAATGGATGAACTCATATCAATTCATAGATCACATGACCATGGCATAAGCAAACATATTGTCCTTGTCTGTTTGATGAGAATGGAAGGTCACCAGAGAAAGCAAAAAAGAGAGACAGCACATGAGAAAAGTGAGTTTATCTGAGGGGGAGGCGATGAGGACTAAATAGTAGCACTACAATCAAAAAATATGCAAAATAATAAATTATGCTATAAAATGCATGAACATTTAAAATGCAACACATGCTCATTCACTTCAAACATGGCAGGTGCAGAACTGACCATTTTTATCATTGGCTCTTTTATTTTCTGTCTGTTTGAAATGGGCCTGAACCTGCTCATTAATTTAGTTAAATGAGGTGAGAAAGTTGTTTTCGAGGTGGATGGGGGGTTGGGCGATCATGAAAGCATTTCCTGTGATTTTGTTAATGTGCAGATCAGGTCCACCAACCCTGACTGCAAGCAGCTACTGGGTCAACGACCACAATCTTGCTCAAAGTCTTTGCTGTACTCCATTTACTTTGGGCCTCTCGGGGCTAATGTTTTCTGACATTGCCAGTAATGCTCAAATCACTGAAGTTCGAACTGTATGCTTGGATAGATTTAGTACAAAAGCTGATATTTTTTTGTATACGTCATGCACCTAAAATGAAGAATCAATTGATTTTAAGCTGCCATTATGCCCTAAAACAGCAGATGGGACCGGTATCTCCAGACCAGCCCAGATCAATATCACCATCTTTGTGCTGGAAAATCTCGCAAGATACCTTCACAGGCATTTGTCTGTTAAAAGCACATATCTGAATTGTTGCTTAACCCAACCAGTGACCCTGCCACTTGCAATCTCCCCCCCTCTGCCCAGATTCACCAGTGCACGTTCCCCCTCGGAGGCAGGCGAAACAGGGTGTGTCAAAAAGGGCCACCAGAACCAAACAAGAAACCTGTGATTCACAAATCCGAAGGCTCGCTCCGTGGCTGCTTACTCATCTGTTAAAAACAGAGTGATCTGGAAAGTTTGTACGGGAGGCTTTTTGACAGAGCCCTGCTGCTCTGTCAGTGCAGCACATGCTCTAGGCACTGGCATCCCCTATTGCCTTCCAGGTCATTGGGTAGCCGCAGAGGGGGGTCTGCCCCAAGCCCCATGACAAGCCTCTGATTCGCAGCTTGATCCGTAACAAGGTATCATAGTAAATGAGTCGGTAAAACATCACTGAACTGAGGAGCGTGACAAATTGCCATGATATCATTTGTAATACTTAATGTGAATTGCGGAAGAAGGCGGTTCAGTAAGGACAGACTCTCTACCTCATCCAAAACTGAGATTACGACTAATGCGAGAAGGCAACGGATAAATAGTCTCAGCGTAGTGATTTTACAGGTTGTAGGTGTTGTGGCTGTGACATGGGTTGTTTGTGACATGTTGCCCTGATTTAAATTTGGGTTGGGCTCTTCATTATAAATGAACAGTGATAATGTCACAAATTGCTGCTGTCTTGAGTTAGGTCTTCACCACAGAATAGCACAACACTGTTTTGGCAGGTTTCAGAACCCACAAACCCTCAAAAACAAAAAAGGGAAAGCCCACAATAATAACTTTGAAAGTCTTCTTTGCAGTTGCTTGCCAGAAAAAAATATAATAATTTGGGGAAATCACTCAAATTGTCCTAATATTTGTTTCAAAATATATTCCTACTATTTTTTTAAACATTTATTTTGATATGTTATATCAAGCAAACACATCTGTTTGTTTTTTTGTTTTGTGCTTATTGTTTAATCATTTTTTTTAATCATTGCACTTTAATTTAGTGAATTTTGTTTTGATATCAAATATAGACACACACACACAAACACACATTAACATGCAGATATTATTTCAGAAATATTATTATTATTTTAACATTACCTTACATGTGTGTCTGAGAGAGTTATATATATTTTTTCAAATCTTCCTGGAAATCACAATGGATATCTTAGATCTAAATGTCATGGTTTCATACCAAATCCAGTGACATTTCTGTGATGGGATGTACCCCTGGGTGAACATTGCCAACACTGGTAGTGCATTAATGGCACTCATAAGGAAGCTTTGTGATTTGCATTTGTTAACATAGGCTCCATAAAAAACATACTTAAATACAATATTTATCATATATTCAATTATTTATTCTTGTTTCTTTTTAATAACATCAAATATGATTAAAAAGTAACTTTTATGAACTAAACGGATTTGCAGGAATAATAATAAATCAAAGCTGATCTATCAGAATTGACAGTCTAATATGAAATATAAAGTAGACACATAGAACATTTGCACAATCTAACATAGAGTTAGATTGGGACTTTCCATCCATACATTTTGTCTATGTTTTGTTCTTTAATCTCCAGCTTCAGAGTTGGCACTATTTCAAGATTTTCAAGCAACCAGACATCCAAGACACCAAACCCTGCTGATTCATTGTCTATTTATACCAGGGTAGACCAAAGAGAACAAAGGCGGTCAAGAGTTACTATATGTATTTGATATATTCTTATATCAGTTCATACCATTCATCTTCTTTCAATAGCCATTATCCATTTTTCATGATTTACAGTGGTGCCAAAGGATACTGGTACTGCTGTATCATATTTGGTATAGAAAGTGAAATGGTCTGATTATAATTTGCCGCATGCATATCTGAGCGACTTTCATCAGACAGCACATGCCCTCTTTTCGGGACAACCGAACTCTGGCTTCTTTTGGGCGCTCTGTGGTTCCTAGGGGAGACCAGAATAGAAGTCGTGGATCTTGCTGTGATCCAAAGAAAGTGTGCCAAATGCTATCAAAACTGGATTAACAAACGACAATTGAGGTTGATGAAAGGCATTGAGCAAGAAAAAGGGAGTTTCCAAGTAACCCATGAATGGAATTTCAAACTATATGCAATATGTTGAATATGAGTTCCCATTCTACACCTGTTATGTTGTGATATTGTTGCAGACGATTTAGGTTTAGTTCTATGATAATTGGATCACTGTTCTGTCCTGAATATGCAGTTCATTTTCATACCTTGTGTTAGCATTGAATGTACCAAGTGTAGTGTAAAGTATAAAGAACATATTTTGATTCTACATATATGAGAAGTACATTTTATCTGACATTAAAAAGTCTGACATGGTCTTACAAATTTTATATTCTAATGCAATTGACTGTGTCAATGTTGTTGTTTTTGTCTTTGGGTATTTTTTGTCTCTTACAGAGTTCCTCTCCTGCAAGCAATGCTGTGCACAACCATCGCACATATAGTCAGCGAAAGGGTTTTTGAAACCTGACATTTCCTCAGAGTCCCCTGCTGACTTAATCATGGCAAATATTGCGTGTCATTTGTTTGCCACGCTTGGACCTGGCTGATGGTAGTAGTAGTAATTCACCACCGCTGTGCGCCGGTTCCTGGAGTGCACTACAGTCATGGTGTCGTGCACGTCAGCACATAGACATGACAACCAGGATCATCACCAAACTGAGGCCATGCTTAGAACAGAATACTGGCTTACTAACTCAGTATATGCTAAAAATAAATGTTTCAACAATAGTGTGATAAATTGTTGTCATGCGATATGCATTTAATTTAGTGGCTGGCATTCTATAATCAGTATGGAAATAAAATGGTGTGTTTCATGGTTGATTTTACTTCATCCAGCACACTGTAAATGAAGGTTTGTTTAGTGTATTACATTGTGGTACAATCCCACACGTTGTTCTAGTTGAAAGCTTCACAATATTGGCAAATGTAGTAGTCATGCAGATATTTTATTTACCATAGTGTGCACAATATATATTGCAGAAATAATATTAGTAGCATGTCAGAATTTTCTGAATATAGTCTCCAAACATGCATTAACATATAGACAAGATCACATTAAAAGGAAATAAAAGGGAATTATTTAATATGAAACAGAAAAAGAAGATTTTATTTGTATTATTTACAAGTCTAGATTAGAACGTGTGCATTTGTCTGCCACTTTAAATCAGAATGGGCGGTTATTCATAGCCATCTATTTTTTTCTCTGGCCAATCAAAAGTCATCACTCTTACACACGGCGACGCAGGCAGCCAATAGGAACACCGCATGTGAGGAAGCTGAAGACATGGCGCTGCGCATAGGACGTGCTTGCAGAAGAGAATCTGTGCTGTAAGTTTGAACCTACTGGATATTTATCTCCTCTTTACATTATACATTATGTGTTAATGACACGGATTGGTTTTTAGAGTGTATTGGTAATGAAAGGACGTCCCATATAAACAAGCGGCGAAAGTTAAAGGATAACATGACAAAAACTCCTATTTTATGAGTATGACATTGACATAGCCTACATGTTTGGATGCTTTCCTTTACAAGAATAACGCTCTGTCTTTTTCTGTCTGATGAATTGTCACAAAACGACTACGTTACCAGATATGGAAATTGGTTGATGATATGAAAGCTGAAGTTTGAAGTCCAAAACTATTGGTCAAGCGTAAGTCCTGTTTCCGATTTAGACGCAGAACTGAAACATCCAGGGATGTTTGGGATGTTGGTTTAGAATAATATCAAAATAAAATGAAATATTGTTGATTGTGCTAATACAACTGTCATTTATTTGCGATCCGGATAGGCTTTTCTGTAAGTGATCCCATTTAATACACGACCTTTTAAAATGTAGATAAATACATGGACATGTCATCACCTTCATTGTAATTTACATACAAACAGTTTTAAGTCTCTCATTTGTAATAATAATTTAAAAAAAACGAAGATGCATGAAGTTCATCAAAAGATACATTTCTGCTGCAAAAGATTTCTATTTCAAATAAATGCTGTTTTACTTTCTTTATCAAAGTAAAAAAGAAATGTATCATGGTTTCCACACAAATATTCCACTACCGTTTTCAACTGATAATAATCATAAATGTTTGTTGAGCACCAAATCAGCACATCAAAATGATTTCTGAAGGTTCATGTGACACTGAAGACAAGTGCAATGCTGAAAATCACATCACAAGAATAAATTACGGGCATAAGTTACAAAAAATATCACAATATTAATGTGTATCATAGTTATTTTTATTTATTTTTACTGTATTTCTGATCAAATACATGCAGCGTTGGTTAGCATGAGAGACTTCTTTCATAAACATGAAAAAATCTTACTGTATTGTCTATATATAAGTATAGATGTGTAATATTACACAGCTCTTTATACATTATTTATATTTGATTAAAATATATAATTGTATATATATATATATATATATATATATATATTTATTTGTATTCATGTATGTCTTTTGTATTTACAGAATTATTGGAGTTGTGTATGGTTTACTCAAAGAATGCAGCATGTATTTATTTATTTTCAAATTGTTATCGATTAATGCATTGATCGATTTTTGTTTTAAGACACTTTTCAAAATGTGAATAAAGTCCCAGTTTTGACTAGATTAATCTCTGAAAATTAACAAAAGAGTGTTTTGGTCCATGATATGCTTACGACCATGCTTAAATGTTATTTTTATTGCGCATGTTCAACATTCTTCTGTCATGATGAATGAATGACTATTAAATTACATTAAATTTTGTATGCTAAAGAATACGTTTTTTTTTTTTTTACAACAGGCTTGTCTTTTCCAGAGGTAATCTAAACAACCAGTCAAAATCACTAAAGCAAATTAGTACTGTAATTCTACATGGTACATCTGTGTCTAATTCCTCTTGAGAGACTTTAATGAGGGACTTCAAACAGTTTAAATGTCAATTACAAAGAAGGCATGGTTTTAAGGTCCCAGTAATCTGTCCATATTGGGCATTGGTCATCAGGACATGGTGCCAGGTGGCTGTAATTCATAGCAGATGAATTTCCAGAGGCGCTCTACTGATGGGCCAGCTAATGTACAGTGTGAACTGTGACTGTCACGCCAGGGTTTGTCATATTTGCAGTTAGTATGTGAATATGTGGTGCGTCCAATGACAGTTTTGGTGCCCGAGGTCATCCAGCAGGATGTGTTTAACTCTGTTAATTAAACCAGCAGTTCATGTTCGTTATCCCTTGAAGACAAATCTATTTGTTCAGCTTCTCTAAAGGAATGCATTTCTCACACAATCGCTGTTAAATTAGTTTGACTGAGCACACGTCGTACAGAGGTCCTGGATTATCATCAGCTTGCCATTTGTTTAATAACTGTTTGAGTGGGGGTTTTTTTCTTTCTCCTTCCACAAAACTGAGTTGGCTTGAAAGGAAATTTGAACACATGGCTAACTGCTCGGGCTGGACCCAATTCCGAGGGCCATGAGCGGAATGTGTGTGTGTGTGTGAGAGAGAGAGTATGTTTTATGGAGAGCCGAGAGCCACTGGCTTGGAAGCAGACTGGGATATGTCACAAACACCCTCATGTCAAAGATGCAACAGCATCCCAGAGGAAACATGGATTGACGCTATGAACTCGACAAGTGATGAAAGTAGCCTAGAGCTTGTCAATTATACTTCCCGGGCCTGGACCCTATAAGTTAATGGGCAGCTTCCCCTTTTGAAGCCTGCCAAAGCTTTATAGTACTGGTTATAAAACCATGAAGTGTAATGTGCTACTATAACTTTTTCAATTAAGAGCAACTGTGCAGATGCTCTCGAATACCTGGAAGCAACGGAAAGCGATTTTTAGAGGGTTTTGTAATCATAAATCAAAAGTGGCATTCTAGATGCCTTCATTTAGGAAACATTTTTAATGAACTTCTCTTCGGGGTCCAAGCCTAATGGGCTTTTGCTTGTATAAGATTATCACTCTTTTTTTATGCTAAATGCCATACCCTAAAATATCCCACTGTGCTCATCGTCATCAAGTTAATTGTTCATATTATTTGCTTTTAAAGTACTGGATCAAATCTATGTCTTTGTCCCGTGTTTGAATTTTATATCAACTGTGTTGGCAGCGCATGAAAGAGATAATTTAGGGTTGTTGTTGTTTCCTGTTATAATATTCCTTGTGTGTGTGGAAGGACGGTGACATTTCCGAACAAAGTCAACAGGACAGGACAGATCATTTTAAATGTTCAAAGCCGTCGGTCCCCCCTCATCTGGTGCCTTTTAGTGTAGGTGCAGCCTTTGGCATCCCATAGAAAAATAAATGAGTGCTGAGTAAATAGTGATGTGTTGACAACTCATTTCCACGTTGATTGGTGCCGGTAACAGGAGCAGAGGTGTGTGGCCTTAATCCAATTACGAAAGAAAACCAAAGCCTCACTGTAGCGAAACTCTACCTATACCGAGAATCGAGTAACCGAAATATGGGTTAACCGGCTGACCCAATGTGATCAAAGCAAGCCTGAGGTTGTTTTAGTTTGGAATGAGTATAAGCTGTATTTATGCCGCTCCCTCATAAAGTGTGTGAGGTTGCGAGGTGTGTTTATTTGTCTCTGCACTTCATGTAACCAGAAAAAACAGATATCGGTTTTGCATCCATCTTGCTCTCGTATTTCAGATCAGTGCGTCAATATATCGGTCTATTACCTGTTGTTGACCCCCCTAAATTGGGCCTTTGAAATTTGTTACAGAGCATTAACTTAACACATGTTCTGGGGGAAAACAAAGGGGAGGTAACAGGATTGGGAGCCAGCTGAGTAAACTGAATGTTAGAGGGATGGCAGTTCGGAGCGTTCTTGTCCCGGAGGTAACTGAGAAGGTCCATACGGCCAACAGATGGAGATTTGTGCTCCGAGTCCTCACCGACCCAAACAAGTGCCTCTGCTCTTGCATTAAATGCTTTGATCAACGAAGGGTCTCGGCCAGAGAGCGGCTCCTCAGATAGGCCGTGGACTTGCATCTGTATAAACATGGCCTTTCAGGAATGTGTGAACAATGCAACAATAGAATCTTGTTCTTGAGCCAGACCCCTGGACTCGTGCGGTTCACCGATCGAGCTTGTGCTCGGATTGAATTAACAGTTTTGGGAATATTCACTGTTTTCAGACATAACAGCGATGGGATGTTGAAACTTTGCCTGCGATTCACACGAGTTTGAACGTGAGAGTTGCATGAAAATGATGAGAAACTGTAGAGCCGTTTGAAATTCATTTGACTTTTAGATACATAATTACCAATAATATTAATGCTTGTTCTCCCAGTTAATAGGATTATTTCTTAAAAACTGTTATGACTAATGTTACACAGCTCTTAGAATGGTGTTAATATTTACAGTGAATCAAGAAGGTGTTGCATCGGTCGGCTGTTTTTGATAAACTTGCTTTGTTGTGTGCGTGACTAAACCAAAGAGACCAATTATTTGAAAACCTATACAGAGGAAGCACTGAGTCACTGCTTGCATCAGGTGAACTGGCTGCAGTGTGAGGTGTGTGCGCGCTGGCTTGCACGATCTCCTGCCACAGCTTCTGCCACGCTTAGTTTATCATATTCCAGGCAGAGCTCTGGAGAGACACCTGGACTGGCCAGCCTCTGCTGGGAGTGCCAAGCTGTGCCAAGATCAACCGTAATCAACACGCATTTTCTGTCTTATACATCATAATTATTAACTTTAGTGCTGAGTTTACGGCAGGCAACTGAAGGGATTTTTGTAGAAGCTCAGGTTTGTGGCAGCAGTTCTCTCTTAATCCCCATGGTGTCAGTGTTTGCAACGTTTGATTATTGCCCTTTGGTCTCGCACCAGGTAGGCAGTGCAGGCCCTGCAAGTCAATGAAAAGTTTCAAGTTCCTATTTTATTGACAAGAATGCACTTCTATTCTTTACTTGATTTTGTTTCTCAGTATATATTTGTTGTTGATTGAAAAATAAATAGTTATTATATCAGTTATTATTAGAAATTATATAGCAAAAATATAATATTAGCATGCATGGTAATATTAATACCACATATTAGGTTAATATTGTTAATGCTATTTCATAATATAATGAATAAAATTAACGTTATTAGGAAATTAACATTTATAATTAGTAAAAAAAGTATACAATTTCTAATAGTAAAATGCATTTGTACAATGCATTACACAATAAAATGTTATATTTAATTTTATTCCTATATCTATAGAACATTATTTTAAGTAATAATACTGTGTGTGTATGTGTGTGTGTGTGTGTATATATATAATATATGTTTGAAAAGGTGCATGGCTGACATATGCCAAAACTAAATCTACTGTCTTTCCACCTAAATCACTAGAGGCGGCTAATTTTATGTAAAAACACTGATCTTAAGTTCTAATTTAAAGGCCAGAGCAAACAGCACTTACAGTGAAATTAGTCTCCAGCGATGAAGCGTGCAATGAAATCATATCCATCCCTTTTTTAATGACTGAATAAAATATTAAAAGAACATAAGCAATAAGAGGAGAAATAATAATAGGAGCAGATTTCCCATGGTGCAGCACATGGAAATGGGGAGAGAGGAGCCCTGAGGTTGGGCCGGGCTCCTTCTCTCTGTGTCTGTGAGGCTCCACCATGCCAGCCGACGTTCCGCCGATTCTCATTAGCTTTGGAAATGAGCACATCTTGGTTCAGGCTAAGCAGCAGGAGGTTCGAGCTCTGCATTCTACAGTGTTTGGAAGATAGGTGGCGCTGCGGATCCTGAGTATTGCTTGCTTGACCGTTCTTATATGGCTTGGATTTTAGAATAGTGTCTGCAGCTCATTTACAACCTGGGCAAGCTGTTTACTCTCACAGCGTTTCAAAGTGCATTGGACTTTTAAAACACCAGTTGTAGTTTCTATAAATGCTTTTGTAATTTTCATATTGGTTTAAGGCTCTTTTCCCACTGTGTTGGATGTATTATTGTAATCCCAAATTGAACGTTTGGCTTCTGTTGCTAGGAAGTGCGTTTATGGATTTGAATAAGTGATTAAATGTTAATTTTTATAGTAACTGTTAAATGTCAAATTTAGGTTATTGGACGTCTCTTTTCATAACAGGCTTTTAAGGCTCTGGATTTGTGTTGTGCGGGAGAACAAAGCTCCTGCCTGTGAATTTCTCTATTTTTTCCTCAGGGAATCGTGTCTATTTAACACTGTTTTATCAGACAAAAATAACACAGCTGTTGTCAGATTCCCAGAAATACTATTCTGTCAAAATGTCAATATAAAACATGCACAGTGTTGTTTGTATGGATATGCTAGTAATTCATTCTGCCAAATAAGTAGTGTGTGTAGATAAAAAAAGAAAGAAAGAAATATATTATTCACTAATATGATATGATTTTTCTTTCAGGAAAAATACTAAAAGCTTATTTTAGCCGGTTAATTAAAGAACTCCTGTCGGTTTCAATGTACAGATTAGTACTTGTTCTTTTTTTCTCTCTCTTTTTTTGCTATGAATGCAATTCTGTCTTTCCCATTTGATTTTCTTTTCTTTTTTTCAGGTGTTCACACATCTGTGGGATTTGGGGAGAGCTAATCAGTTTTCTCTTCTTTTGGCAGACATGTGTTAGGAGCACGATAAACCTGAAAAAAACCTACTAATTATGGATATCACCTCTGCAATGATTACACCTTACTTCCCCTTTTCTACTCATGCACTCCTGATTTAGCTTTAGGCTAGAAAGTACTTTGTCCCGGTGTCAGCAACTATGTACTTTAGATGCTTGTATTCAGCACAGAGGATTTATACCAGCAAGGAATGTACAAAATCACAATTTTATTTTTTTAATTGAAAGGTCAGCGGGTTGCCTCTTCGGCTAGTTGAGTTGGAAAGGAACCCTGTATTATCTGGCTGGTCAGGTTCACCTGTCCTTTATCGAATTTATTTTAGGGGGCAAGTTAAAGATTCAACTTTTCCAAGAGGTTTTCACAGCATGCAATAACAACAACAAAAGAAAATGTATATTAGGAATGTCCAAACATAAATGCATATACTGGGGGTGGATGGTCAACTACTCATGTAATAATTAAGGATTTCACGGTACCAAAATTTCAGTAGTCCGTACCACTTCCAGTAAAATGTAATGGTTCTTAAAACTAATATCAGTACCATAGCAAAAGCTTTTTTATTTTTTATTTATTTTACTATTTGAAAATAAAACTATTAAATAAACGTAATTAATTAATGCTATTAATAACCATTAGTAAATAACACAAATCTTTGCATTAAAAAGAACAAATGAAAAGTAGAAAAATGGAAAAACAAAATCACATTACAGAGAACCGAAGTGCAGGTCTATTTCACTTACACTGCTAGGCACGGTTGTCATTAATGAAACTTTGCTGCGTGTACATTTATTCAAATTATAAATGGGTGATATCAGCTTCATTGATTATAAAGGGAGCACTCTTTGCTCGCTTTCTGTATATCACCTCAGTTCAGTAACAGCTTAAGCTTGCTAAATGGAAAAATCTCTTTATTCTGCACAATTAATCTTTTTTTTTGTACACTTTATATTTTGTTGGTTAAAACACTACAGCTACAAACTCTACTGCATTGAGTGGATTCTGACTAACTTAGATGCCTCTGATTGGCTATTGCGTTTACACGCTTTGCTCAACAAACTTGTGTGATTGGCTACAATACTCAATACTACCAAAACAATATTTGTTATGCTTTTACAGCACGCTCATACAAATACGAGTAATACAGCGAGACAAATACAAATACGAGTAATACAAATACGAGACAAATACAGCGAGTGTTTGAAAGCAGCCGTCATTCATCAGGTTCCGAATTGACCCAGTATTCAGTATACTGAAGAAATGTAGAAAGCCGGGTATTATGTTTTTTGTTTTGTTTTTTCATTACGACTTGGTACTGAAGTTACAGTACTTTAAAAAAAACCTAGAACAGGGGTGGGCAAACTACGGCCCGCGGACCATATCCGGCCCGTTGGGCTTTTTAATCCGGCCCGCCGAACTCGCCGAACCTGTATTAAACCTCCTTCATTTTACATTTCCTTGTAATGTCACTCTGTCGCAAGCCCCTCTACACCCCCCTTCCCCGTCAACAATCGCGAACCGCGCTCAACCCCCCCACGTCAACAATCACGAACCGCTCTCACCCTGGCCCCTCTGTCAATTTTAAGAAACCAATGTGGCCCGCGAGACAAATAGTTTGCCCACCCCTGCCCTAGAACCTAGCCAATTAGTTAGGTTCACCAGTGTAATAGGTGAACCTAAACTCCATTCACACTGTCAGTTTTTGGGATTGACAAGTTTGGAAAATGTATGGGTGCGAGTTTGGTTATAGAATGCAGTTGTTACTCCCATGACTGAAGTTTGTGGGGAAATTATCATATTAAGCACTCAAATACAGGACTGACAACCATATTCTATTGCTGAACGTGGCCCTATAGTAAATACTTCTCTAGTAGGATGTGGAACGACAAGCTAAGCATCGTAACCCATCCCTAGGGTTGCAAAAGATCCTTATACTCTGAGAGCTGTTTTGAATAGATATCATAACCACTGTTGATTCCACTCTGTCCCCTTCTGCCCTTCTGAAAGCTCTCTAGGTAAAACTCCTGCTCTTGAAATTCATGTATCCTGTCCTTTTCCCATGGGGGTGAACTGGTATGGCGTTTGGAGGTGGGAGCGCGCAGGCAAGCGAGACCGTTTACTTGCGCCTCTTAATGGGTGCGTGATGGGCGCCTGTTCACATCGCTGGGCCGACACTGCCCTGCTTGTGCTGCAGCTCATTAGAACAAGGCCAAGATCCTGCCACAAACATGAACTCATCCGAGCCAAAGACAATCCTCACCCCCACCTCATCATACGCAAGAGGAAAATCTGTCCTCGTAGGACACGTCTGTACGCATCACTGACCCCCTTAAGATGCTAGTTTCCAGGCTCAGCTGCCTTTGGTTCGGTTACAGTTAGTGCCTCCTGAGTACACGCAATATTTGTTTGGTTAGTTTTTGTTTGTTTATTGTTTCCAGATGGCAGCCCTCAACTTTGCCTGCGTGGCTTTCAAGTTCCCAGCGAGCGTTTTATAGTCTTGGCTGGAGTGCTTATCCTGTTTCCTAGACCCTGCTTTATGATGGCACTTTTTTTTCTTACTTTTTTTTTTACCTTGAAACTGGTAACAACTGTCAAAAGCTGTCTGCGTTTTTCTACCCTGAAAAGGTGCAGTGTTGCTTTGTTGTGACGCCACAAGGTTTACCCTAAGTTTAAGGGTCACTTGTGAAGGTAGTGTCCCATTCGCCGTAATTTAGTTCCGTATTGGGAACCGGCTAGATTCCTTTGTTCGTGGAGGTGCAGTGAAATGTGGTCCTTTTGTTATGAGAAGGACTGATGAGGCTGGAAACCTTTTCCCATGGCTGAATCTGGGCACCGTTAAAGCCACGTCACTTATTTACAGGAATACATGAGGTCAGTCTCGGCTGTAAACTGGGGGTGGATGACTTACCCTTCGGATGCGGTTAAAACCAGGGGGTAGCTCAAACTCAGGGTTCAATACAAGTTGAGCTCAATCTACATGATAGATATAATATGATTATAAAGATATAAATGCCTCATTCATTCGTTCGTTCATTCGACATAGTATTTGTAGCATAATGTTGAAAAATCTACATTTCTTCAAGCGAATGGGGCCAATTTTGGGAGGATTTATAGAAATGTTAAGCTGATCAGTTTATCAAAAGAAGTACTTTTGTTAAATGCAGTTTAGTGTTAATGGCAGTTGTGCTGTCATAGTAACAAAGTTGCAAAAATGAATGATTTAAGCCATTTTCTTCCCACACTCAAATTACTGTATAATGTTTGGTGGCTACACAATTGAAATAGTTATTTTAACATTTACAAATGTTAAACGCCATTCACATCCATAGTAAGTGCCTCACTGAAGCCCAGATTTTTGCTTAAAAAAATAAATAAAAGGGAGAAGTGAAAATAATTCTGTGGCAATGAACATTACGCCACAAATACTGTTGACTTGGCTTAACCCAGAAGATTCCTCTTGCAAGCCATTCTGCTTTAACCACAGTCTCCATAGACTGCAGCCCGTTTTGTTGCCACCGTATGTTTGCATCTCTAAGGCGACTGGAGACCCGTTTCCCGTTGCACGCAGCTGGTGTCAGCACCGAGGTGTCATGGTAACGGTGCGATGACTGTGTCAGGCAGGGCTTAGCTCATGTCAGTCTTAATCACGGGATCATCATGTTGTTAAGGTGCTGAGAAAGCTGCGATACAGTATCGCGTGCAGCACTGCAACACGGTCTGGCCTGAGGCTGACCCCTGGGATGAGGTGTGACCGTGACGTATAAGCTTTATTTTTTCTCCGGACCTTGTTGTCTGTTTAATCTTTTCCCTGACCGCTCGGCAGGTTGTGTGGGGAAGAGGACAACAACTTGGCTGCACTTTTTCTGAACTGCGTTATCATGTCATTCGTTTCTTTAAATAGTAGGGAAGCCTCATTCATTTAAGGTGTTTAAGAAGCGACGTTAAAGGACAACCGTGCTGTCAATGGGAATGTAACAGTGATGTGCATTTTATATTCTTAAACAGCTTTTGAAGCAGTACTCACAGTACACTGTAGTCTTTGATTAGCTTGTTTTTTCATTAAATGCTGTTCATTACGCTAAGCTGTTTCTGGGACACTAGGGTGCGAGACCGGAAATCCGTAATAACTGGCTTTCTTTTTTTTTAGCTCAATATGATTTTGTTACGTCACACAAGGGCACAACAACCCATTTTTTAAGGCTAATTTCTCAAACTCTGTAACAAAATATTGTTGCAATTTTTTGCACTCTGCAGTCACTTAAATTTATTTAGGTTTTCTGAAATAAATCCAATGGAAAGTTATTTTTGCGGTACGTATTGCGGAGACAAAGATACCTGATGTCAAACCTGTAGGGGGTGATACCCTACTCAATCAACAACTGTGTGGGATTTGTGACAACCCATATGTGATTCATATGTTGCACACCCCAGTTTTTCACTTTGTCATCACTAAAGTTGAGAAAGGATTCTACATAGGTTCTAGAAAAACCTATATGTAATTTTTTTTGTAGTACATATTGTTTAAAATCCGTTCATTTTTCACCTCTTGAAATGGTGGGCTTTGGGTCAAAAATATTTAACTCTATTGGTGACTTGAGAGATGCGTGTCTAAGTGAAGGATTAATTGTAACTCAAAACACAGAGGTTCATTTGGGAACTAGTACATAGATCATGCAATCTTTTTCAAACGATTTGCTCCTGAACTAATTATCACTTAATAGCTGATGTGCCAACAAACAACTAGGCTAATTATTCTCTGATTCTGCTTCCGCGAGAACACAAAGTGAATTACTTTAACACCTTTGTAAATGTCCCCAGAAGAGTATTCTTCATCACAATCTGCCCCAGCTGCAAAATGATCTAACAGGTGAGGGTGTCTCAGTTCATTTTTGCCTTTTTTGCTGCGATTGAAATACTTATTTTACCAGAGGGGGAAAAAAACAGTTTGTGACTGGCATTGTTTGGTTTATCTGTAGCTAAGAACTTATGACACAAACTCTTTGTTTGCGGTTCCTTCCAAACAAAGAAAATCAGCCTTGTGAATTTGCCCACAGCATTTTTTTCGGTGCTCATGTCTGAAAGGGTTGAGGGGGAACGGATTGTTTAGCTGAAAAGGTCCTCTAAACAGTTTAACCTTCCCGAGCGGCCCAACAAACAGATAGGCTGAAATTGGTGGTGGCATGGCCGGCCTTTTAAAAAAGCAAAGCCCTTTTATTTGTCTGATCCACATGGATTTGTATTCAGTTGACACGAAGGGCCATGATTATGAAGACGTGTGAATTACAGACCAGGTCATTTGAAAGTGACGACCTGGGAATGGCACCAAAGCCTTTAGAGGAACAGCCTTTTGAGGCTTTTTTCCCTTTAATTCCGGTGCTGGCTAGTCCCCACAAACCCCCCTTAGTCCAGTTGGCACGGCTTTGATCTGTCCGTTTGACAATGAGCCCATCACAAAATTGCAAATTAAGGCAACTGGACACTAAATATTAAATGGAACAAAATAACATTTGGGGGTCTTTCTTGTGTTTGGAATGGACTGTTTGTGTTCACAATTACTGGAAAAAACAGTTGCGGGGTCACTTTGATTCTGTTGAAATTCTGCTCATTCTTTTGGGGGGGGGGGGTTTGCAATTGTTTTCAAACTGCTGGTAGTAGAGGTCTGCGGATCGACCGTGGGATCTATGGGACCCAATGCAACAGAGTGTGGTGCTGGACAAGTTTTTAAATTTCTGAGTGCAGAAATGCAGGAGGGAAGATACTGATATAAGCACAGGAAGTGTCAGAATCAAATGACCCGCGGCACACGCAAAGCATAATTGTGTGTGTGTGTGTTTGTGTGTGGAAATTGAAAAAAATATATATTATAGACACCAGAACGAGACAGAATCTAACCGGACCAGGACTGATAAATCAGCATAGACCTCTTCCTACAGGGTTTTGTGGGCAGGAATGGGACAAAACGTGAAAGATTTGGGCAGGAGCAGGATACAATCTAAAATCCATCCTGTGTAGACCTCTAGCTTGTAATCGGACGACAGTAACCATCTTTCAGACATATCGCCATGCCTTTTAGGCCTGGCCGCAGCCATGCGCTACTTTCTACAGGCCTTTGTTTACCCTCCTGGGTCCCAGCTGTTTGGATAGGTGATAGCCGTGCTCCTCGCCCCGAGGCCGCCCAAAAACCTGAGTCTGTGCACTGTTGCTCCCTAAAACCTAAATAGGCGCATTAGACACAGCACATTAAGGGGCTGCTGGTGTGGAGGTGGGTGCGTGTCCCAGAGGCCCTCGTCTCTCTCCTCCTTCACACCTCGCCCCCTTTGCTCTGTCTGGACAGATCAGGGGCCATGACACTGCGAAAGCTCTAAGCGGGCCTTTGTACTTCGTCCCCCCCATTCTCCCACCTCCATTCACACAGTAGCTTCCTGATTTAGATATCTCTCCACCAGCGAGAACTGGTGCCCATTGTTCACTTCTTTCTCTTGTTACAGCGTGTTTGATCTGCCATTATGTCGACCGAGAGTTGTCATAAAGCTGCTTTTGTGTCCTTGTTGACTTTACTTTCCTTGCTATGCTCCCGTCCCACCGCCTTTGGTGCCATATGCGCAGGCACAGCATTATATGCTGTAAAATATAATCTAAACTTGACTTGTTTTTTATTTAAATAAATGATGCTATATTATGGAAGAAGAATGAAATGCACCAATGAGCCACATAAAAATATATTTTTTTAAACTTTCATAGTTAATTGATCCACCTCAAACCTAAAATGATAGAAAAACGCTTTGAATGTACAAAATACAAGTAGAATCACTGATATAGAACAGACAAGCTATTATGGGGACGATAAAGAGTAAAGGGCAGAGGAAAACTAACGTGGAGATAAACAAACTGCCCAGTTTATCCTTACTGACAATTTTCTCCTCTGTAATGAAGTGCATTTCCCTGTGGCTAGCGTTGAGCACTCTGATTTTGTGCAGATTCTGATTGGTGTCATAGCTGAGAGAGCGCGAAAGATTGGATCAATAACGTGGGCCCGGGATCAGAAAATGAGGAAACCTGTTCCCAAAATAATGAAAGCAATGATGGTGTCTCTCCACTCATAATGAACTTTACTACGAGCGTACTTGAGCATGACTTTGTCTCAGAGCAATGCAAATGGAATTGCCCCCTGATGGTTTGGAATGCACCCAGCTGGCCTTTAAAAGGTGATAATTGGAAAATACAGGATACAGCCGTGGTCAGAGAAGGGACTTCTTGTTCGACTGTTTTAACCACTTCGTGTTTGATACAGGCTATGGCAAGCTTGCTTTAAGCAAGGTTTGACATTTTTGCATTTTCCCTTTTTATATATACATATACTTTTACTGTTAATTGTTCTTTTATTCTTTTTTTATTCTATTAGTATTTTTTGGTAGATTGTAGATGGGTTAAACTGAAAAAGTTGGCATTGTTGTTGACATTTTACCATAATTAACCCACTTATTATGATTATGATTATTATTAAAAATGTTATACTTAAATTTTCTTGCCCTCTGCTCATCATAAGATGTTTGTCATTTATTACATTGCATTTATTTATTTTGGTTTCATTCCACTTATTTATCGTCTTGTTAGATTTTCTCCAGGCTCATGTAGTTATCATAGATGAAGGTAAGAAAGGTAAAAACATGCCTCCCTTCCTTTCCTCTAGCTTTATTGTTGTCCTACAGCAGTGTATAAAGCCAGACAGCATTCCTCTACATCCACGGAAGGAAGTCATGAGGCCTGGGATTTTGGAAAGCTTCTGTCCCTTACAAGTCTAAATTGAAACCAGTTCGCTACTCCTCCTTTAACTCGGGTTAAGGAGGCACAGACGGACTTCATTAGAGTCACTGCAGTGGTAAAGGCTCAGTTATAATAGGACTCTGACTTGAGCGGTGAATACTATTTATTACTAGTTTGATTTGTGTGTGTAATTTGTAGGGTGATGCATTCGTGTCTATTTTCGGAGTCCTGTCAAAGCACAAACAAGAAGATAAATGTTATCAATTGACGCCACGCTTTGGCAAGCTGTTTTGAAAATGCCAGCATTATCCAAGCATAATAGCGTGTTTTCTGTGCCATCCTGCCTGACCTGGGTGTCAGTCTGCTGAAGTTTCCATCATTAGCAAGCCAATGTGCTGCCTGAACAGGAAAGCTTCTGAAATATCACATGGAACCTTTTCAAATAATTTCCTCTGAGTCATGAGCCATGCTGTCGAGTTATATCAGCTGGAGGTGAAAAAAACTGGACTGAAGTTTAAGTAAAAGATACTCTGGGCTTTGAAATATCACCCTAACCAATGCTAATTTATAAAGTCCGTTCACAGCTCAAGATGCTGTGCTTTCTCAGCTTGTGTACCTGCTCTAAATGTGTGACGTGTATTTTCCGTGTTGATGTGTATCAGGTGGTAAAAATGTTGTCCAGGTGGAGTGGGGAAGGAAGGGTGGTGGTTGGATGCGGCCCACGGCCAAGCACAACAGCTTCCATTCCTCCCTTTCCATAACCCCCCTCCCTCCATCGTACTGATTATCCAGATTTTATTCAGTGAGATGTGAGAATTAATTCTGCTGAGCTTATCAGCGAATGAACTGACTGGCAGGGATGAGGGGTAACTAAACTAATTAAACTAAAATAGCAGCTACCAATTTAAATACATTTTTTACATGCAACTGTTCGGTTTTTGAAGGCCACAAACAATTTTTCTCAACAAGTAGTCGTGTAGCAGGACAAAATGATACATCTCAACCTAAAATTAGTCATCAAGCTTATTTAAAATATAGGCAAGCTCTTATTACAGAACTATGAGACTACATAAATCGCCACGGTGCACGTCTGTCATCTTCTCGTCTTAGCAGCGCTCATACCACACAACGCTACACCGATAACGTGCACAAACTATAAGATGTTTGGCGAAGTGGCAACACCGAAACAATGTTTTCTCACACGAATTCACACAAGACATTTAGAGAGACATATCATGACTGATGGTAAATAAAATATACCATAATGTTAAGTATAGAGTAAAACCACTTATTTAAATTTGTAAAGATAGTTTACTTGTTTATTAGTATAAAACAATTGGTCATATTTTTGCCATGTACAGAAAGGTGAATGAGCAGTTTGCCATATTGTTTCATTGCTCACGTTACAAGATCACATTACTACTGGCTACTGGTCTGAATTATGTTGCTGACCTGCTCATACATCATGCTTTCAGAATAAGCATTTTAAAATCACTCCCAACAGTGAGGGAATCCTGGAGTACGATGTGTGAGGGCAACCCCAGTATTGCAGCACAGTGTTGGACAAGCCATGATATACCATTAAAAAAAAACGAAATATATTATAGAGAGTAATGCAGTATATTTATTTCTCGGATCTAATTTTTGTTCAGTATATCAGTTTCGTTGGAAATAATGTTATCTTCTTTGCATTAGAGAAAGCTGCCTACATATACACAGGGGAAAAGAGTAACGGGGAAGACTGGGTTAAACTTAAATACAACTTTTGTGTGTTAATCAGCTCTTCCACGTATATACTTGCCCTGATAATACTAACATACAACTTTCTCCATTACTACAAATCAGATTTTATGAATGAATGACTCTTTCTACCTGATTTTCTGAAATTCCTGTCTTATTTTTTCTCAATAACGTACGTCGCAATGTGGAAGAAAACATCTGTCGCTACTTCCATTTCATAGAGACTTTAAGTCAATGTGCATGTTACATTGTCATCTATTTTATGTGTAATGAATACTTCTATTTAGCCTTAAGTTAGCTAATTTTTGTTAGTAGTTAGCTAGCTTGGTAGTAGCTTACATAGATAAGCTTTATATTGAAGTATTGTAGGCTAACCATCACCACATGCATATTGTAATATTTCTTTGAATGAGAAGATGGACCATCATTTAGTGAATCTGTTGCACTCTACTTAGCTGTTTGGTGTTAGCGCTAATCTGTTGACTGCAGTCAAACAACTGTCTATTTAAAAGAGTTGTTTGACTGTATGCATTCTCCTTAGGATGAAGGGTTGTTTATCCCCCCTGCCCCCTCTGCTTACTCTGATGTAGACCTTCTGGATTTACTGTGGCGTTTCTACAGATGCTGTGAAGTTTGCCGTCTGCAGAGTCAAGGCGCCTGCTCTGCCATTTGCATCCACCTGGCAGTTTAGTAAATTCATTAGCCAGAGGCAAGAAAACAAACACGCTGCCCTTTCCACCCTCCCACCTCCTTTCTGCCTTTCCACGTTTACTCTTTTTATCCCCTGCTGCCCTCTGCTCAGCATTTGTATTCCAGATTCCATTAGAATTTGTATGTTAATACTGTATTCAGTGGTTTGGAATGTTGGATTATAGCCGTAGCCTTCAGTCATGTTTCCTCTGTCACGCTAATTAAACGAAACCCGGTATTTACTTTCGAGAAACTCACAGCAGCATGTCTGTTTAGCATTTTGAGTTAAAATTTCATGTCATAAAAGCATTTAAATAAGCCCTCAGTTTTGTAAAGTAACAATATCCCTAATAAATGTTCCCAGAGCCTTCTAATGTAATGTTCGGCATACCATGCAGACCTCAAGTCTGTGTGGATCGTAGCAGAGATTCCACACAGGGCGATGCTGAATTCATGATCCCGCGATGGGACGTACGTGCACCACTTCTCCTCCTATGCTGTACTGGTTGAAATTGTGGATTTGCTTCCCCACGTGCTAGTGGTTAACCTTAGTGAAAATGTTTTGGTTTTCAGCTGTGGGTTACCACCATAGATCACAATTCAGACCCAGTAATCAGTTGTGGTTTGTTGTTTGTTTGTTTGTTCGGTAATACTTGTTCCCCGAGCATCTTTAAGAATTTGATTGCAGAACTTTGCTATTTTGCCGACTTGAGATTGATCGTAAGGAGCAATGGCTATTATTTGAGTGAATTCTTAACTGGAATATGGTTCATTTTAATTACTGTAATCATAAGGTCTTGTGTCTGAGTGGAGGTGGGCGGCCTAGTGGATTTAGTCACTGTGTTGTGAAGCAGAAGTAGGCTGGGCTTCAGGAAACTCCCTGTAGTGTCAGAAGCAATCGGGTCTAAGCCAGTATTAATTAAAGGATCTGGACTTGGCTGATGGGAGGGTGCGAGTGGGGGTGGGTGGTTCAGTCTTCTGGGTCACACAAAATAGAAAAATATTTTTTGCTCACAAGTAATAATCTAAGAACAGCATTTTATTATGAACTGTAAATTAATCTCAAATGCTATTCCATCATTTCGTCCATTGCTTTTACTATGCATGTTACTTGTCTTACTTGATACAGAGCTCTAGCTAAACGCCAGTCATGCATGTAGCATTTGAATGGCCGTTCTGTTGATATTAGCTGTTTAGATGCTATTAGTGCAGGTCTGGTGGAAACATTCATGGCTGAGAGGGTCTGTATCCTGCTTAAATGTCTAATAGTGCTGTAAATGCACATGGTTCATGACAGGTTTCACTGACCCAGTGTCAGTGCGAGTGTCACAGTCCCTTTGTTAAGTAATGGCAGTACCCGTTTCTGTGTCTTTTCTGGATTTGGGTTAATTTTAGGAGGGGGGGGGTGGACAACTGTGAAAGAGGCACCTTTCATTTATTCAGTGTATAACCACCGGCCTAAGCATGCGTAAGTTTAGCAGGGCAATTTATGATTTGTGCCGTTTGAACTGGGAAATGTGATTCAAAACATTTGAACTATTCCTATTCATAAATGCATGTATAATCGTTTGTTTGTTTGTTTGTTTGTTTGTTAATCACTCTTGGGAGATCAGCCTTATCAAAATCAGTCATGATTTCCCAGGTTTTCAAAAGCGCACACAGGTGATTCAACAGAAACATGCAGTACTATGTCCTACCACTTGAGGGCGAGGTAAACTAACCAGGCTTGTGCTCTGCAGCTTCAGAGGAAGTTTTGGGATTAGATAGAACTACAACTGAGTAAACAGTCCTATTCTATGGATGGCTAATTCCCTATTTTAGATCCGGTGCTTTTTAAATAGGCCAATATAGAAACTAACACTGATACCTGTTTGTTTGTTTATTAAATAAAAAATGATTGTGACTTCTGTGGAAAAAGACAATTATTATAGCAATTTAACAGTTAAACTTAATTTAATTAACACTGTTAACATTCAGATTATATTCTAATTAGTTTTCCATTTATTATCAACTATTATGAAACAAGGAACTTACGATACACAACGTAATCTTCTGTATGTCGGGATTCGTTTAGTGAGTTTAGTGATAATATTAGCCATTAATTACTTGCATACTAAATATAGAGCAGAATAAATAACAATATTATAAATGTACAATAAAAATCTCTAACATTAACATGCGGTTTGGAGGAGAATTGAACCAAATTCAAAATCAGTCCAGTGCCATTTGTTTGGTCTGGTGGTTACAATAAAACCCAATGTTCATCATTATAGATCAGCTCCTGGCTGTGTCTGTCTGTCTATGCGTTCTCACTATTTGTTCAGTGTTCAGTTGTTCTGTTCAAAGAGCCACATGGGCTGCCTTCATCCACAAAGCTGGAGACAGAGTCTCTCTGACCCGTATCCTCCCTGCGCTGGGCCTCAGCCACCTGTGGTGCAGCTAGGCCATCCATCTTTCCCCTACGCACACACACACACATGCTGCTATGGGCTGTACCCCGCAGTCATTGCGTAAGCATCCTCCTGATGTCTTAATGTAACACTTAAAGGAATAGTCACTCAAAAATAAAAATGCTGTCATCATATACCCATCTTCATGTTGTTCCAAATCTATATGCCTTTCTGTTTTGGGAAAAAATAGAACATACTGAAAAATCTTCACGCTGTTCTTCTCATTTCAGTGAACTCGCACAGTGTCCAAGGGTGGTCAAAAAGGACAAGACAGCACCATTTAAGTAGCCCATACAACGTATGCGATATTCCAAATCCTAAGCCATATGGTAAGTTTGTGTGAGGAATAGATTAAATTTTGCGTCACTTTTTGGTAAAAACAAAAACATGGCTCTCAAATCACAATTCAATGCATTTAGTCATGTAGACATGATCAGTACAATCTACTGAATTTTAAATTGATCATCAGAATGGGGAAGAAAGGTGATTTTTAAAGCCTTGTTTAGACTGTCAGTCCAAGTAAGAGTTTTGTGCATATTCTATTTAAATTTACTCGCACCACGTAAAATGTAAAAGTCTGACATTGTTATAGGAAACAAGCTGAATATCGCTCCAGAAACAAGATTGTTTGTTTCTGCAAAGTGCCAGATGAGTAGAAAATGGCGGAGAACTCAAATTAAACTGCACCGAATAAAGCCACACATACCAGGCTCCTACATTTCTCCCGCTACCTCATAGGACGCAGCTGTCCAGAGCAGCTACACATTGTCATATTGTAAATAAGACAATAACTGTATTGCAAAACCCTCCATGTTGCGGTTGTTGTTGTTTAAAAGAGAAAATATCCATTGAGCGGCAGTTCTTTGGGTGAAAATACCTTGCTGATGCTAGATGTCAGATGATAATGGCAGATGATAGAAAGGCAACAGTAACTCAAATAACTACTTGCTACAACTTAGATATGCAGGAGAACATATCTGAATGCACAAGTTAAAGCAAATTGGTTACAGCAGCAGAGGTCCGAATTGAGTACAACTCTGTCAGCTAAGACCAGGAAACTGCTACAATTCACACAGGTTCTCCAAAATTGGACAATAGAAGATTGGAAAAATATTGCTTAGTCTCCATTTCTGATGGAAGGTTAGAATTTGGCGTAAACAACATGAAAGCATGGATCCCTTCTGCCTTGTATCAGTGGCTCAGGATGGTGGTGGTGGTGTAGGGTATATATATTTTTGGCACACTTTGGGCCCCTTAGTAACAAGCACTCAGCTTAATTATGTCCATCCCTTTATAACCACAGTCTACTCGTTTACTGATGGCTACTTCCAGCAGGAAAACATGCTATGTCACAAAGGTCAGATCATCTCAAACTGGTTTCTTGAATATGACAATGAAGTTCACTAAACTCAAATGGCATACAGTTACCAGATCTCAGTCCAATAGAGTACCTTTGGGATGTGATAGAACAGGAAATTTGTATTATAGATCTGCAGCAGAAACATTTACAACAACTACAAAATGGTATCATGTCAATATGGACCAAAATCTCTGAGGAAAGCACCTTGTTAAATCTATGCCACAAAGAAATAAGGCAGTTCTGAAGGCAAAAAGGGGTCCAACCCCATACTAGCAAAGTATACCTAATTAATTGGCCGGTGAGCGTATATTTGTATAGTTGAATAACGGAAGATTTGGAATATCGCGCATTAGTTGCAAAAGCTACACTTGCACTGCTTAACAACCTGGGTCTTTATATAAATTAATTCTATAAAAAAAAAGCAGCTTGAGTTTTCCACTGCTAAAAGAAAATATTTATTATTTTAAATTTTTTGGCACTAGTCTCTTGTGACCAGGGCACCAGGGTTGTAATAGCTCCTTTGTTTAACACATATATTTGATATTATTTGTTTCAAAATGTATTACATTGAACTCTCAAAAAAGGATAGTTTGAAAAATTGGAAACAACAAGATGAAAGAAACAGATATGTGTGTGTGTGTGTGTGTGTGTGTGTGTGTGTGTGTGTGTGTGTGTGAAGGGTGCAGATTGTTACGGCAGTCAGATGGCAAGTTTTCCGCCATGTTTAAGAGCCAATCTCTGGCGCCGGTGTGCTCATCCCTGCAGGTCGCAGTCCGCTGGGCTTTAGTCAGGTAGGCCCTCCATAGAGAGCTGACTACAAAGGGTTTAGATCTGTCCATATGGCGGTGGGACAGAGTGAGGCGTACATTTGAGGTGCTTTGGAGTGTAGCCAGAGGAGTTGAGCATAGCATGGAGACGGCAGGGCCTGTCGAGAGTAGAGGTATGACAAAGCAACGCCTCTCTGGGGCTGAGTGAGTGTGTGTGTGTGTGTGTGTGTGTGTCTGCATCCTTTGGCATGTCATATAGGTTAGATTTGTTTATACACTTGTGTGGGTCCATCGAGAGAGAGAGAGAGAGAGAGAGAGAGTGTGTGTGTGTGTGTGTGTGTGTGTGTGTGTGTGTGTGTGTGTGTGTGTGTGTGTGTGATTGATTGAATGCATACACCTGCATATTCGCAATGCAGGATTAGTGAATACATGATTAAGTATTAAACTTTGGGATGTAACTCATCTTGCAATTCTTTGTGCTGCAGACATGAATGATACATTAAACAATGTGGTTTATTGATATGAGGTAACAATAAAATAGGTGTGATGCACCACAATAAAACACTAATGAAGATTATTATTATTATTGAAAACTAAAACTTTTGTAATTATATTATGTTGTTCTGTGTATCTTGTTCAGTGATACATTAAACCAGTCAGTAACCACTTCAACGCCTCTCAATATTTCAGCTGAACAAATTTGACATATAGCGTAATTTTTAGTCATGGTGAAGTGTCTGACATATTTACCTGATGTTGCCTATCCACAGTGTTTACAAAAAGGAGACACTGACACAGTTAAAATGCGAAAAGTAAAAATTTGTTTTAAACATTTTGGTCAATGATTTTGGCTCTATGTTTCTTTTTTGGCTACCAAGATTTTTGGTGACCAAAATGTTCCCAAAAATAATCCCATTGACTTCCATTGAAGGAGGGGCCCAAGTTATTTCTGAAGCCCAGAAAATCATTGTGACAAGGTGGGATCATTTATTTGGTCCAGGAAGCAATTATCTATCAACCTTTATCTCACCTTAGCACTCTAGTAACCCACTCTAGCAACTACTTAGAAACTCCCTAGCAACCGTTGATAATGCCCTTGTGTTATTGTAGTGGGCCTTGCACTCACATTTTCTGGAGAAATTTCCTTTTTCATAGTAATTTGTCATCTAAGTCATTTATGACATCTAATGTCTTTTGTAGTTCATTTGAGTGTGTGGGTGTGAGAGAGTGTCAGGGACGCAGAGCTTCTAGCGGCAACTCGTCAATCTTAGCACTGATGTTTAAAACCAACGCTAATCAGTCAGTCCTCTCAACCTGTGACAGTCTCTCTCTATCTCTTCCTGTGCTTAAAGAGACAGTCACACTGATCTCTTGTTTCTCCTCTCTCTGTTTCTCTGTCCTCCACTCACTGCTGCGTCTAGAACAATCCCAACCATACCGCTCAAATCAAACTTTTTGCCAAACAATTACCACATTTGTTAGTCTCAGACAAAGGTATACTGTCAGTAAAATGTAGAATTACTTGTATTCAGCTCACCCCCTTCAATTATTCTAATTTTCTTTGCATTCATCTTGATTTATAGTTTTATTTCTGATACTAATCTTTTTTTTCACAATCTCTGTTTTAATACATGTTCTTTATTAAGGTTGAAAGAATGAATTGATCAAAAAAGGCCCACTTGTTTATCAACAGCATATTTTCAGTACCACCCTAAACGACTGAGAAACGCTCTGAACAGAAGTGTTAAAATATTGTGTGATTTTTGTCTATATGTTTTATCTGTCTCGGTATACTGGTATTTTTTCAAATGTAATATTGATATCAGGTTAATACACACATATTAATATATTAATAACAGTAAATAGATTAAACTGAATCATGTCGGAGCAGATAACATGTGAATGCGCGACATTGTGCAACAAAACACATCGCACGAGTGTGTGAATTTTTTTGGGGATTCTGTAAAGACAAACTAAATAAAACTGGGGTGTTAGACACCTCATTCTACGTGAAGTGCTGATCAACAGTGTTATTAGTTGTTTACGTTTTTGTGCAATTATTGTCACAATATCTCACTTATCCTCCATACATTCCTATTTTGAGGGTGATTCATTGGCCAAAAAAGAGAAAAGGCAAATTACACATTTGACTGATAGCATGTTTTTGCATAATTTCTATAGATATCACAATAATACCATTAATCCAAAAATCATGTAGTGACAATTTGTTACCGCGACAGCCCTGCCTCCATCTATTGCAACAATCTATCCCCACAGCACCTCAGTGAGCAGTCAGAAACGCTCAGTGCCTCAAACAGGCCGACACCTCACAGCCCCTGCTGACAGGTTAGTGAAAGGCCCGGATCTATTTGCATGAAATAAATAAAACCAATTGCTCGTCAAGCGTGTTGCAGTGGCAAAAGGTTTCTATTCCCAGATGCAGTCTCCATCTGTGCCTCGACCACCCCGTTCTGTCGTGTTACCTCTTAAATAATTTCACCAGAGCAGTACTTTTATTAACACTGTATCTCTCTCTCTCTCTCTCTCTCTCTCTTTCTCCCTCTTTGTGCCTCAATTTCTCCTTCATCGTTCTTTTCCTCTCCGATTCAGTTGCGTCCCACTGTGAGGACATTTTATCTTAACATTGGGTGCCCCTGATCACATCGGTTTGGAACTATAGGAGAGTGGATGTGGTCTAATTAATAATGTGTTGGATAATGATTGGTGAACATAGTGAGGGGCTTCTCTTGCTGATGTGGCTGATGAAAAGGATGAGGTTTATTAATGCTTAGAGAAGAGACTGGCCTACTCAACTTCTTTCTCTCCCCTTTACTCTCTGAAAACACCCTGTCTGCCCTCTCAGATGAGGGTTGAACTGAAGGGATGGTACACGCACCCACACACATGAGAACCCAGCGCCTCCAATGTGATTTAGAGTGCCTCAGATAATGAAGCCATATAAGCCTGTTATTTGCTGTTTTACAGCTTGTTTTATGAAGGTGAGCTGACAAGCACCGTCCATAATGGTTCCTGTCAGTTAAACTGACAGCATTACCAAGAGAAAAGAGCCCAAAGAAATTCAGCGCTCCAGAGAATAGATGGCCTCTTTATGTGGGCTGCTCTCCTTTGATGGCCATCAGGCTGCAGGCTATCATTTTACATTTTACGTCGGCTGCTATTGTCGGGAGACCATTATTGCTGCTGAACTCTGGTTAAATTCACACCTTACCACTAATCAATTACAGCGTTGATCCATTAATCAGCTAAAGTGAAAGGAAACGACAGAGTTGTGGGTTAAATGTGGGCTCCTCTAGATTGCATGGGCCAGTGCGCGCCTTAATCGCCAGGACCTTTTGCCTGGGAATGTGCAAGCTAGGATGTTGTTTGTCAGCATCAGCAGGACGAATTGGTTGATATTATTTACATTTTTTCCACTCTGATTTTTGCTGTAAGCACAGATGACAGTGCAATTCATTTTCTAGTTACTGAGAAACCAGTAACCTAAGGTTTACTATTAGCGTGGTAGTTAGGGTTAAGAGTTTGAACAAACCTCTGATCACATTTTAATTTTATTTTAAACGTTCCCATGATTTGAGCATGCAGCTTATTGTGCATTTTACTTTTCTAGGTGACCGGATAAAACACCTAAACATCCCTTAAACATTTTCAGGTTTGATTTTGTTTGAGTAACTATGACATTTTTTTCCTCTGTGTAACAAAGTATATTGTTCTGGGAAGAAGGAGGTGGGAACAGGCGAATGTTTAAACCTTTTATAACAAACAAAATAAATAATGTAAAAGTGGCAGTCCCTCACGGTTGACTACCACACATATATATATATATATATATACACACACAGTATACGACAAAATAAGATCCAGGCCTGGTCCTCTCTTTTCCTTCACTGTCGTCGCTCCTCCTTTTATGCTTCCGTAGCTCCTCCATGAGGAGCAGTCATGCCACCGGCCTCGCGCTGATATCTCACGGCTCTCGGTATCATCCTGCTTCCCACTCTCAGATTAACAGTTTTAATAGTTTGAAAGCATTATCATCTAGTTGAAAGGAATAGTTAACCCAAAAAGGAAAATTCCGTCATCATTTACTGTCATTGCAAATAAAAAACAAAATATATTTTATTTTATTTTTAGTTATCTGTTTTTGTCCATACAATGAAAGATAAAACTGTCCCCATATGATTTCTACAGAATAAAGAAAGTCAAACAGTTTTAGAATGACTTTAGGGTGAATAAACTATACCACAGTTTAAATTTGTAGGTGAACTATCCCTTTAAAATGGAAATATTTTTAAATAATAAGTTTCGAATAGTGTGGTTTTATTTGCATATCATAAGTTCTAAGGACAGGCACGTGCAGAACAGTTCAAACCACGTTATGCATATCTCAGAATTTGTTCTTTCTGTATGCATGTCAGCGTTAATCTTTCAGACTGGGGCTGTGCTTCGGAGCATGCAAATTACCTGGTGCGAAGGGGAGGCGGCCATGGTTTGGAGAGGTTTTATAAAAACACGTCAAACAAATCACTCCCCCCTCTCCTCCTTGCCCGCTTGTGTTCAGATGCTCTCAGTCTTGGAGGTGACACGATTTAACTGTAAATGAAGCCCTGCCACACATTAAAATGGACAACGCATGCTGGTTCTGTTAAAAGAATCTTTTCCGTTCCAACAAAGTGTCGGGAATAAACTTAGTAAATGTTAGTGGAGGGCATAATAATTATAGATGGGACTGTAGTCACGAGGGCCTTTTTATCAGGACGAGATGAAGGCGATCACTTCTTTAAGTGTCGTCCACGTGTTGAATGGGTAAGTGGGTGGGGATGAATGTTTCTCCGGGGGTTAAAAGCTAATTGTGTTGATGCACAAAGAGGCACTTCAAAAGTCCTGGAAAAGAACAGAGCGTAGCGTCAGAAATGGTGGTGCTGTGGCAGAGCTCTCACTGTGGGAATGCATCAGAGATTGAGCTTCACCTTTTAAAGTGCCTAAAGAGACAGGGGAAACTTCCTCCCTCTTATTCTGGCTCTTTCTTCCTGTAAAGTCCCGTCTTTCCCTAAACAAAACAAGCTCCCCTTGTTTTTTTTGCATCGCCTCTTGTCAGATTCTCTGACTTCACTTCTCACTCGTCCTCTTCCCCTCTTGGACACTCTGGCCCCTCGGCCATCCAGCAGTTCCTTGTGGGTTTTTTGTGAAGTGGGGAGAGAAGCACTTCTTGTGTAGATTTTTCGGTTCTTCAATGTGTCACTTGGCCATGAGTGCCATTGTCTAAAGCTCCTTTTCTCCATGCCCCTCTGCCGCAACGAGTTGTGTCTTTCCCTCATGATCAGCACTTTTGTTGCCTTTGTTTCTGGCTGTACCTCAGAAGTCCATCTCCCCTTTTATGTCCCTTCCATTCAAGCCGAAGGGAACAGTTGTGCTCTGTTGTGGAGATGTTCCACTGGATTTTCACCAGTGGGGTTTCCTTTCAAACCCTTCAAAGTGCTACAATAGAGCTCCAAAGGCCTGAATGGCTATTGCAGAGTGCACACTCTTAGTAGGATCCCTTATTTTGTTTTCCCGGAGTCAATAAAAATGCTAAGTTAAAAGCTAACCCCATTGCCCTCCCTACACCCATCGCTTGCTCCCTCCTTTTGATGGACCGTTCTCAATTATTTGTGAAGAAAAATTAATGGGAAAATTTTCAGTGTCAATCCTACTGCAGAAGAGAATCGAATGGAACAGTTGGTTTCTCACATTGGTGTGAGTTGAAACATTAGTTTGTATTTGCCAGTTATTATCACACACATCTGTAGAAGTTCTTTCTGGACAACAGGTTGCCGTTATTATTTTGCTTTGGTGTGATGACTTGGATATAGACGTTCCTCGAGCTGAAGGCAGGCAGTCATGAGTCTTTGGTCCAGGAAACAAAAAAAAAACTCTGATGCTTGACAGCTGAGCCGTCTGTTGTCTGAGCCTTTGTGTGAAGAAGAATTAGAGCTTAGAGTTTGCGGTTTGTCAGCCATTGTCTGTGTGCAGCTTTGCGAAAGAGAAAGAGCGAGCAACCCTTTTCCACATGGATTACAGGTAGACGTGTAGGCCAGTGCACGTAACTGCTATGACTTCACCCTCATTGTGCAGATTAGGGTGTAAAATCCACTATAATGAGGCAGTGGCAGTGGGGACGATGGAGGAGCGAAGAACATGCAACTTCTGGGATTCTGTTGCCAGGGTCACCAGCCACCAGCTGATCCTGTTACGAGAGGATCAGATGTGTCTGTCAGCCCAGAGAGGAATGGGAGGGAAGGAGGGAGGGAAGGGGGCGAAAGAGACAAGTTACACTTTACCTCCTTGACTATCATCAATGCCCCACAGTTAATTTGGCCACATATTTTAACACTGGCATCTTGTGTCTTCCAACTGGAAAACAAGGCCGATCCCATGCTGAGAAGCAGCTTTTATTGGGATTGTTTTAGCCTGGTGCCAGGAGGAGGTGGGAGGGCAAGACAAGGCCTGGAAATGGGATAAATATTGATGAATCCTTGACCGTTTATTTCTCCACCGACTCCCGAACTTATTTCATGTTTATGCATTACGGCATTGATTTGTTTTTTTGTGTTTTTTTTTACATTCTGTTTCATCCACTCCCTCCCACCCATACTTAAATTTAATTTAAAAGCCCAAACATGACAGATCCTGGAAATAGTTTGCATATTAAAAAGATGCTGATTATCGCAGAGTAGAAACACAAATCTTTAATTTTGTGCATTTTAGACACAGTTACTGCTGTTGCCGCCAGACGCTGGAAATAATTGTGAAATCTGCATATTGAAAGAGCTGCTGTTGACAGTGCTTATATGAGACGGGAAGGGGGGGCGGGGGGGGGGGTTAAATTGGACAACATATTTATCCATGGTGCCGTGTCCAGGGCTGTTTATGAATACATGAAACGCAGGGGTTGCTGTAGCAGACAGATTGAACAGAAGAGAAATTCTTTGTTTATTTCGTCTTGAAATGACTATTATGGTTTTTACAGTGTTGTCTAAAAGGCTATTTTATTCTTGTTGCCACCATTTCATTTCACACCCTCTGTAAAGTGGGGGTTTGAAGAAGAATTGGCCTATTAGTTGTTTTGTCAGTGGAAGTTAAGATGAAATGTTGGTCTTTTTGTTTTATCATAAAATGCAGATAGAAGTTGCATCATAGGACTGGTGTACTTATTTAAAATGTCACCAACATGTTTTTAGTCTGAGCCAACACAGTGGGCGGTTAAACGAGTGCATTCTTAGTTTGTCTTGCTAACTTACAGTATCATTAGGAGCAATATAATAGCTACTTATGTCGATGTTAAAGTTGTGCAGTAAATCTTCACATCATGTCTCCTGGTATGCTGACATTTTCAAAGTGACCCCATACATTCTCAGACCTCCTACTTGGAGTCTAATCTCAAGGTTAGAGGAGGAAAAAGAACATCAGAGATTAAATAAGAACATCTGAGGAATGTTAATGTTAAAATTTATTTTTGGGACACAACAGTGGAGTTTGGTAGGACAGTAATAGAGCTACAGCTGAGCGGAATCAATGTCCAACGAAATCACCAGAGGCTTCTGTATTTTCTCTCGGTCCTCTTATATAGGGAAGCCAAACTTCCATTTAATGAGGACCAGGCCTGACTAGAATCATATAAAAGCAGCAAAGAGCAGAAAACCTCAGAACTGTCACCAGTAAATCCACTAACTGCTAAGCTAACCACCCTGTTATCATAGCCTTTCAAGTCCAGAAAAGTGAGGACCGCGGAAATGTTGTCTACATCAGGGATAGCTGAACTTATAAAACGTATATCATAGTTTAATGGCAGGGAAAAATGCTGGACAGATTTAACAATAAAACGGTCCAGATTGCATATCTCGAAAGCACTGTATGGATCTGGTCGACTCTCTCCAAATGGTTCCAGAGCTGCCGTAGAGCCGTAATAACATTTATTGCTTCTTGTTTTTATGGGCCATGGTCTGTGTTGCTTTTTATGTGAATTATCGTACACTTAATATTGGCCACTTGAGTTACTATTACATATATTCATTTCAGGGTTTTCTTGGCTAAGTGCTGATCTAAATGAGAAGTGGGCAAATCATGTTATCAAATAAATCACTAGGAGATAAGCTCATTTTCCTGAAGTGATTTTCGTGAGTGAATTACTATGTTGAAAGTTGGTATAAAATTCTCATTAGTAATTGTTAAATAGGATTCTGGTTGGTTTATAATGTGAGAGTGGTATGCCACAAACTTTTATGACTTTCATGGCTAAGTAAGCCAACATTGCAAGCTAGCGCATGAGCTAATACTAATTACGTTTGCAGTGTTTCAGCATTGCTATTGTACAGCATCAATACAGTATATTATAAACCGTGAAAAAAACATTTGTTACAGACATTTTATTTAAAAACACAAAAAATGGACAACATGACATTTTCAGACTGACTGTGAATAAAAACCTCTGTCAATCAGCTCCTCCATCTGAGAATTAAACTCCTAAGTTAGAATGAATTTTAATACTTAAGATGAAATTGACTTGAAACACGCTAAGTGGACTTGAAACCACTTACCTAACTAATTTAGAGTTTTCTATTTCTATTATCCAATTTATATTAAACCCATTACATTTAATTTTTTTATTTTAGTTATCTATTTTGAAGAAATTAAGATGGGAATCATTTCCAAGACCAAGAACTATTGATTTTTATTTTGATCTTCATTTTTGCCCCCATTATTTACATATTTTACTTGTAGAGCAAAAAATGCTTCTATATAAATAAATTTTGTTTATTTATTCAAAACAAAAATCTATAAAATGAAAATGCTGTCATAATTTACTCACTGTCGTGTATGACGCAGAATTTTGTGGCCCAAACAATATTGGATGGTATTGCATGGATAAAACAATGAATTGTTAGGACAAAACATACATTTTGGGGGTGCTCTATCCCCTTAACGTATATTGATAAGAGGCATGTGAGACACACTATATTCTTACTCTGTCTTACTCATCCGTGTGTGTATTGTTATGCAGTCTTTTATTAGAAGCCTGATGATTATGCATGTATTGGACGTGTGCGTGTGTACAGCACACAAACACAGCCAGCATCCTCCCCTGCTGCACACACATCATCACGCTCTCTCGCGTGAGAGGCCAGCCGCTTGGTTTTCAAAACGCCACCCTTGGAGAACACCAAAAAACCTTTCCTGAATTTACCGACTTGTCTTTCCCCCCTCTATCTCCTTCAAACATAAAAGAGAGAGTAACAACTAAACAAAGCAAACTCCTCTCTTTCCCCCATGGCAGCTAGGTTGCAGCAAAGTGAAACCCCTACTGTGTTTAAAAAGGCATAGAGGGAGAGTAGCACTGAATGGCGTTTCTCTATTAGACACCCTTGTACCTCCGTCAAGCGATCTGCTCTCGCTGTCTTTCTCTCTCTGATAAAGATCCATCAAGGAAACCCCTCTCTTCCCCATGGAGCTTTTTTAATGTTTTTTTTCTGCACTTTTATGAAATCTATTCTTTAATTACGAGTGCCATCATTTTGTAAGCCTCCTACTTACAAGATAATTTATTTCTTTTTCAAGTGCCCACTTAAAATGGCTTTTTAACATTTTCACCCTGCAGCAGTATGCATTGAATGTAGAAGATTTAATTTGGATCCTCCCTCCCCCTTTTGCTCTACCCATTTCTTAGCCAACCCCCTACACGCGTACATGCATAATGCCCTCTACCACCTCTGCGATTGTTTCATCCAATTTCTCTGTTTGTATTCTTTATTGCCAATCCAGGCACTGTAAGGTTTGGGGGTCTGAATTGAGAGTGGTTTTGCATATCTTCTACTCCTCCTTCCTCTTGTTGAGGTACCGCCACTGACCAAATCTGAACACTATATAGTTGAGAATCCCTACCGAGACTATGTATGCTTAGGCCTGCAAAGTGCTTGCAGCCATAACTACCTGAATTGCTTTTAATTGCCTGGCATAGCTGCATCATCTCAGTCGAGAATATGCTCGCTTGGTTCTTGAGGGCAATTGTAAGCGTGAAGGATTGGATTAAGTGGCTATTGAAGTGACTTTGGCTTCTTTTGACAACAAAGACCAAAAAAGAATACTTCACCCCTTCGCTCCCCCCTTAAAGCACTCTGCTACCCCCTTCTTTTTGTTAAGGCAGAAAGGAATACAGTCAACTAATGTGGTCCCTTCATGTGCAATCGCAAGGAACCGCCAGGCGAAGACTGTTCCCGGCTGTAATTAGTTGTATGTGATACCAATTATTTGGCGCATTTATTAACGCTAATTGTTTGAACACCCTGACATACTGGGAAAAAAAACAATTAAAACGTGTCGGAGGCATAACAGTGGTTATTAGTATGTGATAAAAATGTGATAGGAGAAAATTAAGCCATAATCGCATACCTCTATTAGCCCTGACACGGGGAAATCTGCATCTGACAGCTTCAAGAACTAATTTACCAAACAGATTTGTGGTCTTGTCTTAACTTTCTTGTGTTGTGGTATGTAATCTCTCCCAAGTCTTTTACACATCATACTGGCTTGGATCTAAATAGATTTATTCAGCTGTGCTTGCTAAGCCATTGTGAATTAGCATTAGAGAAGGAGCGTTTGCTCTGATGTTGTCAGAGATAACAGCCTCAGGTCAGCAGTGCTTATCCATTAGAGGACTGAAAGGAAAACAAACCTTGTTTCTTCAGTTTGTAAAGATTTGGGAGGGAAATTGAAGTTAAGGCTAAGCACTTGAGATTAGCCAGAGGTTTGTTACATGTGTGCAGGCATAAAGAGAGATTAGCAAACAAATGGAAAGCTCTAAAATAGAACGCTTTATTCAAGTCATAGTGCTTTTCTTAGAAATTTTACTCTGTCGTGTTGGTTTTGTGTGGTTTTGTAATGTCATGTAACCATCAAGTAATAGTTATTTAAATATATTTATTTATTAAGATAATGTGTTTTAAGAGATGGTGTAAAATCCCCCAAAAATTTTTTATTCATTATAAATATAATTGGTTTTCTGCAGTAGCACTACATAATGTTTCAAACTGAACTGATGTGACATTTTAAGATGCTTGACTCAGTCATGAGGGTCTGCAGGGGTCCTCTCTATGATATAATTTCCTGTTTTGTTTTTTCTTACATTTTGGTTGGACTCTGAGGCGGTGGACAGTTTTTAGAAATGTAAGATATTAAGTTATATTATGTAAGAAATAATAATAAAAGATTATACCAAATTACTTAAGGGTTTTTCTTCAAAAATGTATTTCTTTTAATGATACTTTTAATCAGGATTTTTTCCGCACCCCCCAAATATTAAAAACATGCTCACCACCATAGACGAGGTGTATTTAAGTAATTGAATGCATTAATTACATTTTAATGTCAAATAACAGATGAGACAAAAAATGTGTAAAAATATTATTGAAATATCCATTATAAAATGCTTGCATTTTCTCAGGGGGATAAGTCGTCTACTCTTGTCTGCGGTTCCCTGGTGTCAGTCTAGCCAGCGTTTCCACCATGCCCCTGGCACCTCTCTCAAGTACATACCACGCCGTGCCGTGCTGTACGTTCCTGGCAACGATGAGAGAAAACTGCAGAAACTGACTTCACTGGACGTGGACTGTGCTGTTCTCGACTGTGAAGATGGAGTCGCCCTTAACAAGAAGGTACCGACCGCCCTAACCTCTCATTCTTCGTCCAGCACCTGACTCTGTAGGACATAATCACAAAATCCTCATCATTTAAAGCTCTCTTTTAGCCAGGTGCTGATCCTTAATCACTCCAAAGAAAGTTACCTAAGCGCAATGCTTAAAACAAGCACATTTCCGTCCCATTATGTGCCAATAAAGGCAAAAATGCCCCCTATCACATTCACTTGAAACAAGGTGCCCACTTCACACTGAGCAAACAGCAGGACTTCAGCAGATGCTGCAGGTTAAAAGCATTCTCGACCCGCCCACACAGCCTGCCAATTGGCCCTGTTTACCTCTCCATGAAATCGTGATTGGAGCAGGAGCTAAAAGGAGAACTGGTGGAAAAGAGTCAGCTAACAAAGGTTTTTAAGTGATGTTAATAAAGATGATTGATATGGCCAGAGGCTATTCCTGCTTGAGTGGGAAAAAGTTTGACAGACAGCCTAAACAGTGACCCCTGAAAAAGGTGATGGATTCCAATGTTTTCCAACACCCACTTGTTTCTTTTATCACAGCCAAGTGGGGGAAAAATTACAAGGAAGTATCCACATAAGACTTTTAAGACTATCTTGTTGTTTCAGAGACTTAGTTACTACCTGATTCATCTTTGACGGCTTTTAAGAGTCAAAAACATGCTCAAAGAATAAAAACGTTATGCCATTGTTAGGGCAACGTGTAGGGCCGTGGCATATTGACGTATATCAATGTTAATGTTGTTTGAAAATGACAAGTATTAAAAGACCAGATTACGGAGCCAAAATTCATCTTTTCTGTGGGGTTCTGCCCTGATAAGATTATTTTGTTGAGGAATATTAATGCTAGGTGATCTGAGAGGGGAGAAAATGGCATTAGAGAAGGGTCTTGGGTCCCCTCTCTGAGCGGAGCGGGTTTCTTTTTGCTAGCTCATGTTCCTGTCAGGGCTGATAGAATTAACACTCTCTGTAGTCCCCCAGATAAAAATGCTAATAACTCACTCCTGAAAATAACAATGTACTTCGGGACGAGCCTGAAAAATAATCCCATTGCTTCTCGGCTTTTTGATGGTATAAATCTGTCAAGGCTACAAGCACTTACAATCCTTCGTACAAGACTCAGTCAATTTTAAAGACCATATGTTAGCTTTAAAGAGCCTGGCGTGGAATGGGGAAAGCTGTGATCCATTATTTATTTGCTAGCACACAACTGCGTAATGTAAAAATGACTTATTAACTCAATAATAAACCACACTTCGCTCCTCTGCACCCGCTCTTTCACTTCCCACACTCTCAGCTGTTTTCCCCATCCTGGCAATTGAAAATCCATGGGGGTTTGTGTATACCTATAGATAGATGTTTTATTTTCCATGCCACTAAATGACACTCCTCCCGCAGCTCAGTTGCTTTTGTATGGGTTTGTGCAGAGGACAGAAAAGGAAAAAGTCACACACATATACATGCAGTGCTCAAACACACTCAGATGGTGTCGTTATTCAAAATATTTGAGCATCGATAGCATCTTTACTGTAAATTTCCAAATGTTAAATATTTGGGGCTTTTTGGTTACATTTTATTGAAGAGTGAGTAGAAAATAATGGGTAGAGAGTTGGAAAAGGGCAATGTCAGATTGAAAGCCGTTTTTCCCCGTATAAGCAAAAAAAAAATCTTTGGAAAAAAAACCCACACTGACTGTTAATATAGCGACAAAAACATTGAGTAATCCTTAAATATTTTTTGTAAACTTTAGATGAAAGAGTACATGTCTTGAAGAAATCTATTGTTTTTGTTAAACTATCCCTTTACGTGGTGGAAATATTGTTTATTCTAATTATTTTTAAGAATACGTTTCATACTTAAATTAACAAATTATTTATTGAGAAAAACGTATTGCATAGTTTTTCAATCAACATTCAACATTTTTGGCATAAATATTTACCCGATATTTGTGTGTATTATGTATTTTAGACTTTTTAGAATATTGTGCTGTTAGCTTAGCAACATGCTAACATCAAACTCTACTGAAATCAGTTATGACTTGTGTGCCAAAGTGTTGCTTCCTAGGTAGAGCATTTTGAATTTGCATATGGGGTTTCCTAGTAGTTCACTCACCAGATTTTTTAACATTTAGGAGTCCTTTAGTATCATGTTGTTGATATCAATTTATAAAAACATTGATTGTTGAGCTGTAGTAGAACCACAACCGGGGGTTTGCATGCATTTATACAAAGCATGTGTGTTTTGTACATTGATGGATGGTATTATATGGCTGAAAGTGCTGGAAAATATTTGCTTATTTGTTTCAAGTTGATTTAATATTGTCAAAAGCACATTCGTTGCGCTTTCCACCCCATCTTGGGGAATTTTCATAACAATAAAATATCTCCCATAGAGTGGCTTTAAAAATATGTGTTTAAAACATTGTATAAAATCCATGATGACTTAATGCGCAAGTTTGTAATCCATAAACCGTTTATACAATTTAACCATAAAAGAAAATTGTAATTGTTCTGCAGTGTATTTAATTTCTTAATGAAATGAGTTAAAATTAAGAGATACGGAAAAATTTAACCTGTCAATTAGACAAATGTCAGGAAAAAATTATTACTCGACATTTCTGTCCCCCTCACTTCTGAAATGATGGCTGTAACCCTGCACACTAGCACACATTTAGTATGTAAATATATCTCTCGTTACTGATAAGGAGGGGTAGGAAGTTGTCCTTTTCTCCCTCCGGCAGGGGCTGATGGCTACACCTGTCTTTGTTCGCTCCGGGGGCAAGTTTGTTTATTTGTGTGTTTTGTGGCAGAGATGCCCTATAGACTGCCGCTCAGTTTGGGGCATTCCACTCAACGGCTCCTTTTTTCCCCTCTCCTTCCCTGCCCGCCTCCCCTTTCTCTCTGCACCAGCTTCGCTCCGCACTGCCCCCCTCCCAGCTCCAATCCCTGGAAGTTTGGAACTAATGAACTGACTGCTGAGCTGCCGCCACGGAGCTTGGTCCCAAACTATACTGTACTTCACACTCGATTTATTCTCCAGATGGCAAGACTACGCAGCCCTGCCGGGAGGGGCCACCTCTTCCACTGAAGTGTGAAAGTGGACGGATGTTGTTTTCGGATCCTCTGTGATCAGCTCCGAGCTCCCTCAAACCACCCGGCACCGTATGTAGAGAATAAATCCCCCTGCTTACGGGCACACTCGAGCTGTGATGACTGTCTGTATGTTTGTGTGTGTGTGTGTGTGTCCTTGTTGCTTTTCTGAGATGCAGTGTCCCTGGCATCGGGCATTGCATTATCTGATGCACTCACCTGTGGGTGGTGGTGGCTGATGCTTAGAATCATGACAGTTATCCCTGCTCTTTTTCTCTCTCTCTCTCTCTCTATCTTTTTTTCTTTCACCTTTCTCACCCTCTGATTTTTCTCTGCCTAGCTCCTACTTTCTCATCACTTCTCTACACTCTTTCTTTAGTTAGCAGAGCAAGTGTAAAACCTCTTGCTAAGCAACAGGTTCGCTGGTTCAGCTCAGTCTGATGGAGATGTGTTTGCTTTTTTTGGTTCTGAGTTTGGCATTTTTTGAAATCCAGGTCAGTGTTGGGGAAGCAGCTTTAAATAAGAAGTGGAAATAAGCTTGCTTTCTGATATTTAAATGGTAGTCAAGCTACATTTTAAAAATAGCCAGTTACAACAAGCTGCTACCAAAAAGTAACTTGCCAATCTGAAGTTATTTGATGATGTAATACAATAAAATAAAAAATTTGGGGGAAAAACATAATACTTTTCTTCAGCAAGGGCACATTTCGATCAAAAGTAAAGGCATTTTTAATGTTACAAACATTTATCTTTTTCAAAAAATGCCAGTCCTCAAATGTTTTGACTGTGTCAGCATAAACCGTGTCTGTTTGTGTTGTGTTGTTTGGTCTTTTCTTTGTCAGCCCTGGTGGTGGCAGTAGATTAAATGATTTGGTGAGAAATGTCTCACATGGTTTATATTTTTTAACATATGCAATCTGTAGTTCAAATGCCAGCTATTACTCAAATGTCTTGCACTATAGTTCCAAAGGAATTACTCCCTGTTTGAGAACATTTTTCTGTTTTCTTTTGCTCTTGTATACATTCACAAGTACAGTATGCAGCTATAGGACTGGCTATAACACACTATTGTAGTCTTGGATTACAGCTTGAGCTTATTTGAAAGTGTAATACCTTGGCCTCCTGTCAACATTTCCAATTTACCATAATCTATGCAACCAACTGTTATCTGATATAGAAGCTTAAAATGCAATGCTGGTATTTTGAAGCCGTCTCAGATTTCTTCTGCCACACTCTCAGCGGGTCAGTTCAAAGAGGAAGTGCCACAGTGGATTACAATAGTGTAGTGATGTGTCGATTTAGTGAGCGTTAGTAATGTCCACATTACAAATACTGCTAAATAATAAGATTTGAGCTGGAAGGTTGTTGTACAAAGCTGTCCTAGTGCGTAGTGTGGTGACTGTTGAAACAAAGACAGTCTTAAAAAGAAAGTTCAATTTTTCCATTTACTCTTCCTCATTTTATACCAAACCTGTATGACTTTATTTCATGGTGCACAAAAGGAGACTTTTAGCTAAATGTTTACACTAGTTTTTCCTGGCAAAAAACAAAGAAAAATGGCAACCAGGGCCCGCCAAGCTCATAAAATGACAAAAAGCACCTTAAACGGAATAGACAACATGTGTGATGAAGAAAAGACAGAAATGCAATCAATCAGTGTCATCAATTTGCTACAAATGAACACACATTTCTGTCTGCTGTGGTGCTCTTTGAGCATTTTGATTACATTCTGCTAAACTTCACTTGTTGTGTTCCACAGAAGAAAGAATACCATGCAGGTTTGGAGTGATATGCGGTTGAGTAAACAATTACAGATTTCTCATTTTTGAATGAACTATTCCTTTAAGAAGAGAGAGTTTTCATCAAAGAATGCAGTAGAGGAACACTGGGCTCTCTGCTGCCAAGAGAAACAAACAGCGATCTGAGGCGTTTACCCAGAAAATGGATCCCCAGCATTAGTGAACTCTGATAGCCTGTGTGCTGCCAGAAACTGCCTGCCAGTCAACCCTGTGTGCGTGTGTGTCATACCTTTGTCACAGGAGCTATGTGTGCTGTGTAGTCATACTAGGCTAAAGTTTACTGCGGGGTCAGTGAAGTAGGGTGGTCCTGATCGCTTGGAGATGATGATTGAAGAAGAGATTGAAAGATTTCTTCCATCACGGTACTGACATCATCTTAGCTTTTTTATGTAAATTCAATATTATGACACGATAAATTGGACATCTGTACATGTTTTTGTAAGATTTGGTGTTTGAGGCCTAGTGAGTCCTGTGTTTTTTCTAGTTCACTTTAAGGAGGTTGTTATGAACCGGCTCAAAGTCAAGATGGGTTTCAATAAAGAACATATTTTAAGTCAAACAAATCATGTCTGAGATCAAAACATTAAATAATAATAAAAAAAGAAATATGCAACAACAAATCAATAAACTGTTGGAAATGGAAACTGTTTCTGTCCTAGAATTCACACAAAAGAAACTGAAGAACAAGAGGCAACAGAGCTGTAACAAGGACATTCACCAAAAAACAACAACAAAAACTGAATTTTCTCATAATTTTCTCATTCTTATGTTGTTTTAAGCTTCTAAGTGACTAACTTTGTTTCATGGAACTGAAAAGGAGTTTTATATATATATATATATATATATATATATATATATATATATATATATATATATATATATATATTCAAGCTGTTTTGACGAACAATGAGCAAGGGCCATCACATTCCAAATAGGTAAATGAATCACCATAAAAATATTATGCAAACCATACTTATGATTAGTGAGGAATGGACCATAATTTACTGGGAAAAGATAACCAAACCAAAGCAGTTTAATGGCTTGAGATGCCAAAGTGAGTATGCTCAAGCGCAAATGAGAGCCATGGAGGGTAAACCATCATGATGCGTCAAGACAAATGACACGCATCTGTCTGCTGTGAATCTTTTGGAAGGAACCAGAGTAGTTCAACATAAGCCATAATATCTCAATGTATCACTTTTTCAGCTACAACACATGAATATCTGTCCTCACACTGTCACCAGGGAAGAGAATGCATGCCAAACATAACCAGACACATATATGCTATGCCTGATGCGTGTAACTGAGCTATGTAATAAGATGTGTGTGTCAAGTGTTTTCTGTGTGTTACTTGATCTGGTCAGCCAGTATGATGAATGCTTATGAGAGGTGTTTAAGACCTTTTGATTTGTAATGGCATTATTTACGATAATAATGAAGAATGCTCCATGAAGAATTTGATTCAACAACATTCCAATGAAAGAGACTTTTTTTTGTAGGATCCGTTAAAAAAAAAACGTTTTGAGACAGCTTTATTTTGTGGTATAAAATTAGAATGACATTTTCAAAATGTTGTCTTATGGCTTTTGATTACCGGTAAACTAGTTTATTTTAATGAAACTAGAACTGATAGATTACTTGAGTCAATAATTATGTCATGTTAGGTCAATTTTTGTCCGCCTTTTCGAATTTCCTTTGGCCATTTTGGACATCAGCCATTTTGAATTTTGTTGTAAGATGTTGCATTTATGAATGTATTAACAAATTGGTATGAAAATTTCCTTAACCCTGCTTTTTCAAACTCTTTGACTGTTGGTCTGATTTTCACCAAATTTAGCAATTTAATCATATGACATCTTGACTAAAAAAATAATAATAAAAAAGTCATAAAATTACTCATTGTTGCAGTTGCTCTGAATCTCCTAGCCATGCTAGCATAACATGCTTGCATGCCTTTTTTGTGCCTTTTCATTGCTACTTGCATCTGAAAAATAGGGGCCAAGCACCAAATGTGCAGAGGCACTTATTGTAATCGTTGCCATTCTTCTTAATATTATTCATCCACTTCTTTTGCTTCTTCTTCTTTCTCTTCCACTCTGGAAGTCTATGGCAGCCCATAGAATGGTATGGTAAAAAGTAATGAAATTTTGCAAACAAATAGAGGACAGTCCAATCATTTGCCATAGCAAATTTTAAGTCTCTAACCCAATCTCTCTAGCGCCACCACTTATCCAAATGTTGACTTATGTTTCTGCAAATAACTTTTCAACATAGTGCTGGAAACAAAACCATACTCTCAATTTAATTCCACAATGTGCCTGCCAAAATGAAAGTGAGGCTATTTCTCTGCAACGCTTTAAGGTATTTTAACCAAACTTGGTATGTGTTATGACAACCATGACCTGAGGCAACCTGCTCAGTTTTGGACGTAGTGCCACCTAGTGGCCATAAGAATTGAAAAATGCACATTATTGCTGATAACTTCAAAACGCTTTGGCCAAAAATCATAACACTGGTCTCTTTAGATTCAGTACATCATGCCAAGTCGTATGATACTCAATTCTCCCATATTGGCCATATTGAAATTTGTCAGTTTATCTGATTTTTACCAAAATTGACATGGATCATCTTAAGACTGTGCCAACAAAAAGTTACGTATTCTGTGTCTGTGCACAAAGTTGGTTTATGCATACCGCAGTAACAAATTTGATGTCTCCCCAATACCCAATATCTCTAGTGCCACCAATATCACTTATGGTTGAACTATAAGGGCTAGAAATGTCTCGGGTTACCTATGTAACCTTAGTTCCCTGAGGGGGAACGAGATGCTATGTAGAAACGCTAGAGGAATGCCTTGGCATGTAGTCTCGAGAAGCACTGTGAAATCGATCGCGCAATTGCGAAATGATCACCAGAAAAAGAGGGTCTGAAGCAACCCCGGATGCGCAAGGAGCTGAGACAAACAATGCAGCGTCTCGTTCCCCCTTAGAGAACTAAGGTTACATACATAACCTGAGACTTTCCCTTTCATGGGAACTCGAGCTGCGTCAAAATACTAGAGGAACGATATGCCAATGCCATCTCAGTGACCCTGGCCGTAGGTGTGTTGTTGCTCACTACAAGAGCACCCTTGTCCCTGGAGCGGAGTAGAGGTCAAGCTTGTAGAACCTCTGGAATGTGTTTGGGGAGTACCAGCCTGCCGCAGCACAGACATAAGCAAGGGAGACCCCCGCAAGAAAGCCTTAGAGGCAGCCATACTTCTAATGGTGTGGCAGACCACTCATGGAGAAGGAATTCCGGCTGACTCCTAAGTAAAAGAGATGGCCTCAGCGATCTGTCTGCTCAAAGTAATTCAGATGCCGGGGCCCATTCAAGGGTCCCGAGCAGAAGAATAGCTGGTCAGTCCTACACCACAGGGAGACCTAGTGGACATAGGGGTCCAGTGCTCACACTGGAATGACATTGTTCTTAAATCCTGGCCATGATGTCCAAGGGGGGAGAGGACAGAAGTCTCAAGCCAAGAGGAAACGAGTACCAAGAACGAGTCACCAGGAGGTACGTGGTAAGCAAGGCAGCCACGTAAACCTCTCGGGTGAGAGGAGAGAACACTATAGTAAAGCTGTCCCGCAGGACACAGCATGACTTAAGGGTTTACGGTTTCCTCATGGTGGGGGGCTCTGGAGAGGAGAGTGGTCTCAGCAACTTCTGTTGAGAGACCGGAAACTATGCGTTAGGCCCCCTCAGAGGCCAAGCACAGAGATACGCACTCTCTCTAGAACTCCCGGGAGCAGCCGAGGCTACTTTCGAAAACTAGTATCCAGCCCAAAGGGGTTCTGGAAAAGAGGGGGATATCGCAGAGAAGTGCGGCAAGTTCCGGGCCTCGGTCCCTGCCTCAACAGGACACCTACTCCCATGTGATAGGCAACCACTGCCGTGTTGAACAAGATGATGACCCTTAGATCTGCCTTGCAGACCCCATTTGGAGACCTCTGGTAGGCGTAGATACACGACCAGAGACTCTCCACAGGGAAACAGCCTCTTGAGGCTGTGATATGAAGGAGTGACCCCTCAGGACCACTCCCAAACCATAAGGGTGCATCCGTCAATAGTATACGTGTCGACAAGGAGCTTCAGTTACGGGTCCTAGAGACTAGAACCTGCTAGAAATCTCTAGGAGGGGGCGACTCCCCAGAGCAACCCGACTCAGGGATGGCAGTTGAGGAGGATTGACAATGTGAGGTCGGACACACTAGGTGTCAGGACCTCTGCTCATAGCCATCTTAGCAGATGGGGCGGTCCTCAGATCCGGCCCTATGTCAGAGGGCTGAGCCTGAGAGCGTTGGCCCGACCCACCGAATTTAGGGAGGGTAATGGGTAGCGACACAGTCGCTACTGGCTCGCAGTCTCAGCTTGTGGGCAGTAGCTTCCTGCGCGCCACTTGCTGTCAGCAGCCTCCTGAAACCTCTTGACAACAGATTGACTGAGTCGCTGGAAAAGCCCCAGAGGTGACAGAGGGGCACCCAAGAGGACGTACTTAGGTCTTTATTTTTAATGGCTTAGGTTAAGCCATTTTCTAGGAGTGGCCAAAGGATGAGTAAAGAGAGAATACCCTTCCTCGTCGAGGTCCCAGAGAAATTCTGTTTGTCATGCCCGCAGTAGAACGGTAGGGTGCTTTAAACTAGTAAATTAGTTGCTTGTGTCATTGTCACCTTACTCTGACAACACACGATCAAAATCAATTTGATCACAGCGCCACCTATTGGTAAAAAGTGATAAACTGTTCAATTGTATTATTAGTGACTATATTTAGTTTTCAGCCATTTTCCTAAAAGTATCTTAATATGTCTTTGATTGTTCATTGTTGCAGTCAGTCTAATGCTCCCAGCCATGCTGGCATGACTTGCCATGCTCTCTGTGCTTGAATTGAAATATTTATTATTATTTATTTATTTATTATTATTAATAGGTTATCATGACACTCTTGACTTGGAAAGGTGACTTTGTTATTAAGCTCTGGCTCTAGTGGCATGTGTGAACTACTGTAATGGCTTGAACATTTAAGTCAGTTACTGCTAACACTCTATGTTCCCTGGGTACTCCATGTAATTCCTTTTTAAAAATACGACCTTTGCTTTGCCTAACAAATAATTGGCCTTCCAGCAGGTTATTGCGAGAAGAAACGGGGTAAGAAACACCTTCATGTCTGGAAACTACAGAGCATGGCAGGCAGAGATGGGTTACTGTTATAAGAATTCCAGATTATATGTTTTCCATGAATAAGGTACAATTATTAATTTCCCCCTATTATATATAAAATCTGCGCTTACATGTTCATGAGGATCGAGCGCCTCACTTTTCATTACTAGTCTTTTTATTTCAAATTGATTTTTTTACACAGGATACTTTAACATAGGAATGGTGTAAAACTCCATTATTATTATTATTATTTCTCGTCGCCCACATTATATTCATCGGTATCCTAAATGGTGGTTGATACATGACTGCTCCTCTCCTTCTTCGATACCCGTGATCTGGTCAGATAGGATGGAGCATCACTTTAACTACAAGAGGCACCCCTGCTACAATATGACTCGTATTCTCACACCTTTGGCCAGAGATGTGACTTACTCTCAGTGCAGTGTAGCTTATATGCCCTTTACACATAACTTTGCTCTTCTGAACACTCGTTCCTTGGCCGACAAAGGCATGCTATTGAATGACATTGCCATTGAGAGAAATCTGAACATTCTACTACTCACTGAATCCTGGGTATGACTTATTGATTTAACTTGTTCATTCCTCCTGAATATTGTCATCTGTCTAAACCACATCTAACTGGCCGAGCCAGTAGCTTGGCAGCTGTAATTAAGAATAATTATAAGACTTTCAAACTGTTACTAGCTTCAAATATCTATCATTCAGAATTGCTGGTCCCATGCCACTCCTGATATTGCTGATCTACAGACCACCTAAACATCATGCAAGCTTTCTCTCTGATGTCACCGAATTACTCACTCTTGCATGTGCACTACATCACAATATCATTAGGTTTGGTGATTTTTATTTTCATGCTGATTCTGATTGTACTATGTGCAAAGGACTTTGTCTATGCTGAATTATTTTGATTTATCACATCACGTTGATTTTCCTGCTCATTCTCATTCTCATAGATCTAATTTGCTCTGTTGGCATTGATAATGTTTTTGTCCATGGCCTAGAAATTGCCATATCTGATCATCAGATCATAAACTCATTGACTTTATTTTTTCTCTCCCCCTTGCAAAACCTATAATCATAGCTACAATAAAAAATTTGATAACTTCTCTACTGCTATTGCTGTCTCCTCTTTGCCACTTGGTGTTAATTTATTTTGTTCTGGTGAGATCCTACATCTAATGCTTAGCCAACATCTAATGCTTAGCCAACTTGAATGACTCTTTAGGAAGATATGTCTTCTTGTGCATGCTACTTCCTACTCTGAAATCATGTTGCAGTATAAAAAAGCACTCAACGCTGCATGTTCTACGTACCTTTCCACTGTCATCAACAAAACAAAGTGTAAACCCAGGATGTTATTATACGAAATCAACAAACTTGTAATACCACCATTTCCTTCTATTCTTCTGCTGTTGAAAGTTTTCAAACATTCAACACCTGATTATTAAATCTAACTCCTCATCCTCTCAATTTGATCCTATACCAACACACCTGCTCAAAAACGTTGTGCCTTATCTCATTATACTCGTTATAATTTTAACATGATAAAATCGATAAATAGATCTCTCATCACAGGTTATGTTCCATCTGAATAGCTGTGGTCACCCCAGTACTAAAAAAAACTTTACCTTGATGATATAGTCTTCAGTAACTTTAGACCAAGATCCAACTTTCTCTTTTTGTTTAAAGTCTTAGAAAAGGTGGCAGCCACACAACCACAGTCCCATTTGGACAAAAATAATACTGATACTCTGATACTTCTGCCCTCAGCCTACTGATCCTTTTGGACATGTGTTCAGCTTTTGATACTGTTTGCCATTCTGTACTCCTATCTCATCTAACTGCTATGTTAAATCTCATTCTGAAAATATGGTGTACCTCATGGATCTGTTCTTGGTCCACTTTTATAACTAATCTACATTCTTTCTCTGGGTCAGATCTGGCATCAGGGTCTTAATTTCCACAGTTATGCTTATGATACTCTATTTTTCTGCTCCACCCAATTCTGTTTTCCCTCCCACTTCCATTACATTTGAACCCCACATCACGTCTTGTTTTTTCCATCTCTGTAACATCACCTATATACAACCTTCATTAAATCTCAAAGATGCAGAAACTGTTGTTCATGCGCTAATGACCTAACGTCTGGATTATTGTAACTCTTTGTTCTACTCATCAAAACCATTAATCACCAGCAAATAATTTAAAACCGTGCTGCTCATGCCCTTATATTTAACAAAACATCAGCTCACATCACTTCCATACTACAGCAATTGCCTTCCTGTTATTCATCGCATTCAGTTTAAAATTCTTGTCCTACTTTAAGGCTTATCATGCACCTCTTTAGCTTTCAGAATTAATACACCCTTATGTACCTGCCAGTACTCTGAGATCAAGTTCTGAGAACTTGCTTGCAGTACCGAAGTTCAAACTATCTATTGTTGTCAGTATTTCAGCTTCTAAGCTTTGGAACAAACTCCCACAACACCACCGCACTGTCTTCTCACTCCAGACCTTCAAAACTGATCTCAAAACACACTTATTTACATTATGATCTGTTAACTGATTGTATATTTTACATTTCAGATCCATGCTGGTTTTCTTTTGCCACGTATGTTATGTGATTGTTGTCTTTTGTGTTATGTGATTAAAATGTCCTTGGGTTGTTGAAAGGTGCAATAGAAATAAAACATATTATTATTGTTATTGGTTTATTTTATTTTACCCTTATGTTTTTAGTTAGATTAGTGTTAGATTCTCAAACATATTAAAAATGATTCTCAAAAATATTTCAATTTTTGAAATATTTTGTCAGTCTATTTTTGTCAGTCTATTAAAAACATAACACCTCCCAAAGTTTTCAGGGTCAACCCTGATGTCACATGACTTTATAGTTCTGACATAGTTAAACTTTGCAGGCCCTATATTTATGTAAAATGTCATATCTGGACTACTGATATGTTTGCAACGCAACTAGAAAAAAATTGCAATCATAATCAGCTTTGAAATTTACAGAGATCTTTACTTTGTAATTCTGTTTAGTGTTTTCTGTTTATATTTGAATAGTATTAGATAATTATCTCATATAAAACTTTGATACAGTATAAAACCCTGAGAAAAATTTAGCTCTGTCATTTCCCCAGAGATATAAATATCTTCTGTTCCCACTCTCATCACAAGCTTGGATATTTTTCCTTCAGCACATCAGAAGCAGAAGAAATTCTCACATGCAGCCTGCATCACAAGGCTACACTGTTTACGTTTTGTGTAGATTGTGTAGCTTAAAGTCAGATTATGATGACAGACATTTCAAGTACTTCTAGAACAGAAGTAAATAGCGTCCATGAACAGTAAGCGTCCAGTTAACTGTGAACGGCAGATGTTGAAAGTGGCCTGAAGTCCCATTTGAATGCACCAATCCCGCAACCTCTCTATCATCTTGATGCTGGGAGTCCAATACATCCCAGCATATCACAAAACGCTGAGATTTGAAGAAAAGTGCACATATTGTCTCTCTCTCATTATCAAATTACAGCCCTCTGTTTTGATTGGCAGAGCCGGTCAGTAAAATGCGAGCTGCCTGAGCAGCGTTCTGAAGTAGTAACAGATCATTCTTCAGCCTCATGGTGTGAGAAGAAGTGGCGGTTTTGGAGAGGCTGAGAGAATCTAGCAGCGAGCCTAGAGGGACAGGCTTCCCTCTCATGCGGAACCTTACAAATGCCGAATCAGATGCTGGATCTGTTAGTCATTCATCTGGAATAGAGCTCCAGATGCCTGGTGCGTCACCTGTCAGACGCTGTCCAAGAGACATTGTTTGCTTAGATTACACATCATTTTTGAAATTGTAAATGTCATAGTTGGTTGCAAGAAGCTGGGATGAAAAAATGATAGAGTAATGCTACATGGAAGCATATCAAATCGAGGTTCTTTTTGTCCCTTCTTTTCACATTTCTTGCTCTCGTTTCTAATAATGCAAATGTATACAAAATCATTATACATTTCAAATATCATGCACACCACACATTTTCCTGCACTTTGATTAGAGACGGAATTATCCAAACGCAGATCCATTTTTTGACATATCTCACAGTTGGAGTCCAAATTCTCAACAAATGTAAAGGATCTGGCCTTTTTTTTTTTTAAATGATTAGTCAGTGTCTACAAACTTTAAAGTCTTTCCTTTTGTTTTTTGAGTGTTTTGAGGACGTGCTGTCATGATACTGTGTTGAGCTTTAATGATGGGCTTGATGGAAGGAATCAAAGATCCCTCAAACCTGCGATTCTCCTGGTCACTCTGTGGGATGTTGGGTGATTGGGGAAGAGTCTTTTGAAGCAACTAGTTGGACGGCCTTCCATTAATGTAAAACATTTCAGCTTTCAAAGTACTTTTATTCCGGCTCTGAATGGCTGGGTCCCCTCAGGAGCCTGAGATCTTCTTGAGAATGTTCTTACTGTCAATTTACTGAGGGGAGATGAGATAGAGAGCCCTTGATAGAAATTCAAATGTTTTGCTGTCGGGAATATCAGTTCAAAGCAAAATGTGGTGATAAAAAGCAGAGAATCGTGTGGCATGAAGGTTTGATATAGTGTTTCACAATTCAGCGGTTATTTCAGTCTGATTGGTCCATTTCTAGCTACTCTCGTGTCTTTTGACTTGATATAAGTGCTTTTTGATGTTGATTTGTTACTCAGAGCCTCATGGTTTTGTTCAAGAGTGAATGTGACACCAGATATACCAAGAACAGGAGTTCGGCAATGTCTAAGACACTGGATCAGTCTTGGATTATATTGGAGGACTCAAACTGGATCCACCATGGAACAGCTTTACGAATGCTGAGTTATGGCTTCATAAATCTGTCGGCCCTCCTAATATTACCACTGTGATCTTCAAATATATTATATGCTTTAAGCATACATTTGACTTCTTATTGAGGAACCTTTTGTGTTCAGTTTGCGGTTCAACAACTCTCAACATAAACTGTAAGTTGAGGACCACAATGTTAGTTTAGACATGTGAGTGTCTAGACTGTGTTTTGGTTTTAATTTGTTTTGCTAGTATATTTGCAGTTCTTCAGATGTCATATAGAAGACTTCACAGCTTGTATACATTTATTATTATTTTTATAAAAATGGTTTACAGTGTTGTTATTTTAGCTCTAGTCTAAAGGAGTCTGAATCCATACCAGTTGTGATTATCAGTTCAAAAGGCTTAGTTTTATGGTCCAGACTCAACTAAAAAAGGGGATACACAATAGAGATTGACTATCTTGCCTTTTTATAACCTTTATTATTCTTTTTGTGCTTTTTGACACAATAATAGTTGGATGATTATTAGACTAAAACATTAAAATACATAACTTATTTAATTATTTTTATTGTACTAATAATATTTATTTATTTAATTAATTCAGCTAATTCATTCTAAACTAGTTAATGCCATGGATTTTGCCATTATGGTCTAGGACTAGGCCAAAGTTCAACAGTTTTGGGATAGAGGTGACCCTAGTTGTTGCTCTTTGTGTGGACAGTGTGAAGATGACCTAGCCCAAGGAGTTCCTCATTCAAGTTGAATTAACCCCTGAGCTAACCCCCACCCTCTACCCCCCTATTTTCTCTTAGCGTTTCTCATCCCTGCTCTGATCTAACCTGACAACTCCTGAGCTACTGTTTCCTCCTCCTGCTTAACTGAGACCACATTTCTCTTTGGTTGGAGTGCTATGTTCAGACCAATGGAAACTTCATCTTTTGGCCCTTTTCCCTCCCACCTACATTCTGCCTCTTGAGCTGCATCTGGTTTGAATCTCCTGGCGTGTGCTGCTATGTCACAGTTAGACCTTGGAACTTGGCTTTAACTTTGATTCTTTCTCCCTCTACTTCCTTTGGTCATGTGTCTGTGGTGTTTGTGTGGAAACAGGGCTTTTCACTTTATGGCCTTTGGTTGATCAGCTGGAGTGAGGTTGATCCCTCTCACTAGATCTTTCTCCGCACCGTAATCCCAGGCGCCAAACGCCACATCCCTGTAAATTCACATAACATCCGCTCGTCCAGACTGATGTATCTTTATCTTTTTACAAGTGCACCATTGGCCAGTTCAAACAGATATGTCCCATGTTACGTTTTTATTACTTGTAGCTTTCCATATGTGACATATTTCCTCTCATTTCCTCCCAGGGAAACACAAATCATTGTAGTCCAATAGACAAAAGCAAACAATAAAACCTGCCTAACCTACTTTCACTCACTTTTTACAGGTTTGATAGTCTCAAGTCAAATAGAGAGTCTGAATTATGTAACATAACCATTCAATGTTTATTTGCAGTCATATTATGTGTTCATCTGACCTAGCTGAGCATGAACGGCTGTGCCACCCTTTCATTTTTTTGGTCCAGCCTGCATTGGGAAATGTCATTCTGTATTATATGCTGTGGTAAAATAAGCACTTTTGACACAATGGCACAAGAGATTTTTTTCTTCCTTTTTTGATAGGAAGAAGCTCGGAAAACCATCCCAAAGATGCTTACCATTCTGGATTTGGGACGTACAGAGAAGTGCGTACGGTTGAACTCTGTGTCTAGCGGCCTGGCCGAAGCTGACATGGAGGTTATTCTACAGGCGGATGTGCTGCCCAAAGCTCTCATGCTGCCAAAGGTGGAGAACACAGGAGATGTGCAGTGGGTGAGAGAAAAATGACTCTTTAAACATTTTAAACAAAGAATTGACCTAAAAGAGTATTCTGTCATTATTTCTACGCTTTCTGTGGAATACTAAAAGAGTGCATTGAAACTATACAGTGCTGTGGCTGAAGATTTTTTTTTAAAGCACCATAAAAGTAATCCATACATGCAACCTGTGTTATTTTTCAAGCATAGCTTAACAATGGCAGAAAGGATGCAATAAATTGATCACAAAATATTTTTCGACTCCTACAAAATAACTTTATTCATCAAAGAATCCTAAAAAAAAGCAATGTACAATGTATTGGCAGTAACTGTTTTCAACATTGATAATGAGAAATGTTTCTTGATCAATAAATCTTCATATTAGAATGATTTCTGAAGGACACTGGAGACTGGATGATTGATTCTCAAAATGGAGCTTTGCCATCACAGAAATATGTTAAAATGTATTAAAATATTTATACACATCTCATGATATTACTGTATTTTTGATCAAATAAATGCTGCCTTGGTGAGCATCATCTTTTAAAAACATTTAAAAAAAAATCTTACAGACCCCAAACCTTTGAAGGCAAAATTTGATCAGTACAATTAGCAGAAATTGAATTGTACATTGAGGACTCATGTTTCCATATGATTATGGTTAGGTTATACCGGTAGTTAATCTGGCATTCATGGTAATTTTATCCCACAAATTGAAGACTATGCTTAATGTGAAAAATAAGAAACTAAAAATACCTCTGATGTGCTCTTGCATTTTCCATCATTTGTATAGAACACAACACCCTCTGAACTTACAGGGTAAGACGAAACCACAGGTCTTTTCAAAGCAATAATAACAATCTTTTATATTAGTCTGAAGAGAGGACTTGATCCCTGTAGTCAGACCCAGGGAGAAATGGGCTGTATACCTTGGCATCAACTCAAGAAAGCTATGACATTATGAAACTAGCTTCACAAGACAGATGTCACAAAATACTTCTTTCCCCTGAAAACGCAGGGCCTCTTCAATAAACATACCATTAAGCTGGTAATGTTGAGCTTTGATGTTTAATGCAAATATATTTTCAGGTGTACACTTTAGCCACTTGTAGATCTCATTATTATAGAGATGGCCAGTCAGTCAGTGACACTAGCATATAGATGGGCTCAAAGCTTGTAGACATGTAATAAAAGCCACAAAACACTCATTCTTCCTGATCATGTCCATGTGTGGGTGTTGCAGGAAGTGTTGAGGATTCTTCTAGACATTTGTTTGTCCATCAAAGCAGGGCTTCCTCTACCAATCGGCCCCAGGAGGCCCCTGGTAGCCCCCAGCACAGCCAATACACCAACCCCCCAAATCCCTCCAGCTCATTTCCCCCAACCACCCAACCCAGCCCAAATCTGCAGTATTCAGCTACTCTGCATGAGCACTGAAAAGGCCTGAAAGAAGCCACAATGTCTTAACTAGGTAGATGAAGGGAGGGAGAGAGGCGGAGAGATGGAGGGGACCCCTAGTCTGTCGCTCACAGTTAGTTTTGGGTAGAAGCAGGAAGTTTTTAACTAGTGGTTTTAATTAACTCTCATATATTTCCCGGGCCGCTCAGTGTTTCTTCCCTTTTTAATTGCTGACAGGTGCTCATATTTCTCTCTCATTCTTGTTCTCATTCTTGTTCTCATTCTTGTTCTCATTCTTGCCATTTTGTCTATTGCTCAAAAATATTTTCCATCCATAGAGCAGTCCATAAACAACACAGTTAACTTAAAGAAGTAGGCATTCATGAAAATAAATGGAAAAAGTAAAAGTAATATATATATATATACATATACAATATATATATATATATATTATATCACATATATATTAGTATTTTTTATATATATATATATATATATATATATATATATATTATATCACATATATATTAGTATTTTTTTAATATATATATATATATATATATATATATATATATATATATATATATAATTTTTTATCTCACATTCATTTTAATGTACATTAATAAGTTAATTAATATTAATATATTATTTAACACATTATTGATTATATTATTGTGTGTGTGTGTGTGTGTGTGTACTGTAATATTGCTATCTTACCATTATTGTTTACATAGAGTTGGTATCAGGTATCCTCTCTTAGCCACTCTTGTCAAAGGAATATAACTTGTGCTATCAGCTTTTCACTACCCACTTAGCCCTTAGCCACTCAAAAATCAATACAACCGCTACACATATGTCACATTGCGCAATAGAGTGTGTGTGAATGCATTAAAAAAGTGCACACATATGTGGTGGGGGTTAGAACATGCTCTCCACATGCTTTGCACACGGTCGAGCTCATAGCCACAGCAGGATACGGGAGATTGTGAGCGGAGAGGAAGTCATGTAGCACTGACCTGACATGGGCCCACTGCTTTGAAAGTGGCATGAGACAAACATGAAAGGAGAGGGTGTTTCTCTTTTTCTTTCTCTCCTTTTTGCTGTCTCTCAATGTTAAAGGCCATAAAGTGAACACCATTTAGATACATTATCATATTTGCTTATACAGAATCCCTACCAAAATTGACCGTGGTTGGTCACTGAATTTCTATATAAAAATAATTCCATAATTACTACAGTTTTTGTTGCCACAATATATTTTTGTGGTGTTAGTTACAACTATCCTTAATAAAGATAAAAAGTTTAATATACAGAAACAGTGGAAGTTAATGTCTCTTAAAAGGGCTGTGGTTCTGTGCTGTTATTGGTTTGTTTTTGCTGCCTGTTAGGGGGCAGGACTTACCCGTTTGACCAATCAATGGCAGACAAACCTATTCATTACATTTTCAGCAACTGATTATTTTTGCAGTAATTGCAAGTCTGTTTGCTTTAAACTTTTAAATGATTCAGTTATGTACTTGTCCAATATCAGTAACAATAACTGTGAGGGAAATCTATATATTTTATATATCTATATATATCTATATATATATATATATATATATATATATATATATATATAATAAAATCACCGAATTTTTTGCACCACACTGAATTAACTATTTATTATTATTAGTAGTATTATTATTATTTTTATATAATGCACAAGTCTTTTTATTTGGCCTAATCCATGTTTTACTCTGATATGATGAGAGAGTTTTATGGTACTTTTTATTGTCAAAGCTGATTTTACTTTTCATTTACTGTTTATTTTTGACTACTGTAAAACAATTATAAGCTATTAAATTGTCATTAAATCTTTATTTTTTTGTTTGTGTCTGTGATGAGCAGTCAGTGAGTGTCTAATCCACCACACAACACAAAGTCGTACCACCACAAGCCTGATTATCTCTCTCTCCTCCTTCTCTTCTTCTCATCCTGGTGGCCAACCCTAAATCCCTCTGTTGTTTATTTTCTTCCCCTTTTTCACGTAGATGAGCAGAGGAACCTCCAGACTGATTTGTTGCTAAAAGATGGACTTACTTGTTTCCTTTTGTGTGAAAATCTTCTACTCTCCCTTTCTATCCTCTCTCTCTGTGCTTGTTTGACTGACAAGGCTTATTGGACTATAACAGGCGTAACTCTCCCCCCCCTCCTCCTTTTGTCCACAGACAATTCTCCCACAGATTCGGAGCTGTGCGCATTCTTTGACCGCCACACTACTGAGTCCTGAAAGGAACCAGCTCGAGTCCCGTCCCTCCCCGTCCGCTCCCAATTCTTCCCCCTCCACCTCCACCACCACACGGTGAAATGAGCACTTCAGCAGGCCGGAAACATTTAATCTGGCCCTCTTTTGAAGAGAATTAATTGAAACTTATCCACTTGCCGCCTTTTTCGCTCTAGCGGCTCCCCCGCCCCAAAATCACTGCCTCGTTTCCATCCGGATCATGGCGGATGGGGCCACCGTGGCACTTGTCGAAAAGTGTGGGTTTTCACAAGCGGTCTATAGCGACTGGAAAAGCTTGTCACCTGAGAGTGGTATTAGCTTTTGCACAAGTCCGGTTCAATCCTCACAATGTGTAAGTATTGAAAGGACCGATCAGTCCCGTTACTTTAGTGCAGTAAAAGCACACCTGTAATTTGTTGTCACTCGTCAATGCCCTAATGGTGGCTGTCCGTTAATGCCGCGAGATGGGACAGAGCTTTTCAATTGATTGAGGGCTATAAATGCTTAATTTTGTCGCCAAGTTGCTATTATTTTGCCCAGAAATACAGGGCTGTCGGAGAGGGCAGTGTGGCGTCTGATAAAAGAGACAGTGAGGAAATGGAAGGGCCGCCAAACAAGCCCTACCCTCTCCCTCCCTTTTCTCCGTTCGAGGGGAATATTATGCTAAGCCGTTGGCGTTTTTATGTTGCCATAGCAGCATTACTCCTGCAGGGTTGTGACCTCAGATGATTACAGTACAAAGCTTATTGGGTCTTGAAAACCCCTTTGAAGATGAAAAGTCTTTGATGGTTTATATTTATGCAAATCTCTCAGATATGATTTATCCTACTGAGATTGAATGGGGAGATGATTAAAATTCCCCCATTAGAAAAAAATCCCTCAATGAAGGCATATTCTTTGAGCTAATAAAACAAGTGTGTGTGGGATATTTTAGCCTTTATTTGGGAAAACTAGCCTTGACGTACCTGAGGTTATTTTAATCTGTTGTCCCCAATGTGTGAAAGAGAGACGGAACGGGGGGACAGGGAATTACACTTTTCTGCTTTGAGTTTTTTTTCTCTCTCTTCCCTTCCCTTCCCTTCCCCCGTCCTTTTATTTTTGTACAGGCTTTAAAAGAAAATATCTGACAGAGGGAGCTTTTGTGTGTTTCCAGATGATAGATTTTGGAATTTGGGCAACCCCACTGGCAGTCCACAGCTAGCTGTGAACTGGTCTGTTGGAAAAAATCGGAATGCTTTGGTCTTCAAAGCACCAAACTTCATTTTAAAGCCTTCTTAGGTAAGCTCAAATATTAGCGGGAAAATGAATAGCGCGAAGAAGTGTCGTATCACACGTCGCAAATCTCACGAGTCTGTCCGCCGGGGGAAGCCGAGGCTCTGCATAAAACTGAAATGAAATGCACTCCCAGACAGCTCAAATCTCATCCCTTCTCTTTTCATATTCAGCGCTCCTTTCTTTGTAAATTCAGACAGGAACCTGTAGTATATCTCGAGGGCCCCTGTGAAACAGGAGTTGTCCAAAGACTGTGTGAATCCTGTCAAGTTTTTGAAGCAATGTTTCTTTATTCTTCCTCTTTCTCCAAAACCCTGACTCAGAAGTTTTTCAATTTAATTAGGCTTGGCTTTTGAGTAACGTCTTCTGTTTAAACTGTTTTTGACTGTGTATGCGTTTGTTTAAGTTTGTTGACAGGTTTCAGCAGTACTTGAAAGGCAGAGAGCTTGAGGAACCCATCCGCTTGGTCACCTTTGTGGAAACTGCTGTGGGTCTGCTGAATTTTAAGGTAAATAACACCTTATATTTTGAGTTATACATTTGAAAAATGCCCCTATCAGGAAACAAAAAACGACCAAAGTCATGTTTTTTTTTTTGTCTGCCTATAAAATATGCAGTTCCTTTATTTCTTTTGATTATTTGTATTTCCCCCTCCCCCAAACCCTCTGTTGTGCTGGCTAGACGGAATCCCAGAGCCAAGACAGGGAAATATTGCAGAGTCACAGCAAGAAGTGAAATTAATTTGGAACCCAACAAAAGCATTCAAGAAATTCCATCTGCTCCACGCCTGACACGGTCATATCACATTCCAGACTGTCTCTCACTAGTCCTGGTTCTGGGGTTGATTGCAGACTTGGACGGTCTTCACAGATTTCTAGATTTCTCCGTCAACAGGGACAGAGACGGGCCATTAATATTGTGTGTGTGTGTGTCTTTTTGAAAATATCTGATATAGTTCCATTTCAAAACACAATATAAAGAACAGAGGCATGGACAGCGATTAAGGGAGTATTGGTGGAAAATTAGAGTCATTTGACTGGGTGACTTGATTGAGTGCCATAATACACACAAACACACACCCGCACAGCTCTTTATTTTCTCTTTCTCTTGAAGGCAGTGTGTGAAGCACTTCGGAATCTTGGGCCAATGGCAGGTCTTCATCATGACGGAGTTGTCTTTGGGTCAGATGACTTCTGTGCCAGCATAGGTCTGCTATATTTTTATCTCACTCTTTAATACACTTCTTTTTTTTTTTTGCTTTGTTTTATGACAGAACCACAAATAATGATAAACTTATGTAAAAGATGAAATAGTACGTATAATATGTTATTAATACCCCTTCAAACACATATTTGTCTGTACTATGATGCTTAGGATTTTTTTAAAAACAACATGCTTTTTATCATTTTTATTAACTTACAGGAGCCACACGCACTAAAGACGCTAAAGAACTCCTGTATGCTCGGCAGAAAGTGGTGGTCACCACCAAAGCGTTCGGTCTCCAGGCAATCGACCTTGTTTACATCGACTATCAGGATTTGGAAGGACTGAGGATGCAGGCTAGAGAGGGTGCGCTTATGGGCTTCACTGGTACGCTGATTTCTTTTCTTTTCTGTTCACATAGTATATTGCATCCTGGCCTGGTCCTCCCTTAAGTGAACATTTGTATAATAGCATGTAGAGCATATACTGGCAGAACTAGGTAAATAATTGCTGTTGCACGAGTAGAAAACAAGTTGAAGAACTAGTGATTGGCTGAAGTGATTAGCATCATAATATTCCGGCCTTAAAGGAACATTCCAAGTTAAATACAAATCGTAATGGACAACTTGCCACAGATGTGATGGATAAAGCACAGCTTGTATTTAACCTGAAAATGGCTTAAAATATCTCAGAAATTTTGTGTGGAAAATATTAATTACATTTCATTAATTTTATATTGTATCCTCTTGGAGATTAATGGGTTGTTTTGTGTCTTTTTTTTCTCTCCCTTCACATTTGAGTTCCTCTCCATCTTATATTGTATTGTACTTCATCTACCTTATTAGTGCTGGCTTTTACATTTGAAATCTGACACAGTTTGTGGTGTTTATTTTATAAATATGTTGTTTGTCATTATATAATGCTGCCCATAATGCATTGGTGATTTTATTTATCACCCAAGCTTTTAATGTCCTCCGTAAAAAAAACAGGCATGTGTTTGTCACTGTGCGCATGCGTGAGTGTGTATCCGTTATTTGTGAGTGTGTTTGTGGGAGACAGACGTATGTTCGCAGTTTAACGATGTGTGGGTCTGTAGCCAGGCAACGTGTGTGTGTTTGGAGTCCTGGTGAGCGGGTAACTGGCCACGGGAGGCCAGACACAGCCCTCCTCTGAGCCTCTGCTAATGAATATGTAATTGCTGTTTGCAGAATACACACTGTTCGCCCTGCACATCTCTGTATACACTACTACTGCCATTCCTCCAGAACGCAGTGCTCCTCTGCTAAAGAACACTCAATTTCCTCCTGTCTTGTTACTCATGACAATATTTTTTTAAACTTTTTTAAACATTAAAATTCATCAGTAATTCCATCTAATTGTGTAATCCCTGCATTTAACGTAAGCCTCCGCTTTATTATCATTCAGTTCCAGAAAAAAAGCTCTTAATGCAGAAAATGTTTTAGCAGAATTCATAGATTCATTGAAGAGCATTAACACTATTTTTTTTTAAATACCATAGTCTCTCCAAAAATACCATAATAATAATAACATTCATTAATATTGGACCTTCAGAATCTTTTTGACATTTAAACAAACAAAAAAATCTTAATGATTGTAATGGATGCCACAGTGTAGTAAATGATCACATTTTTGCTTTAGTAAGTTTTTTTGTATTTTGGTAGAAACTATAGTTACCATACTAACATTTTAGGTAATGCAAACATTCTTGTGAGTCAACTGAATTATTTACTTTTTATCATTATTTTGTGGTTTGTGATGTCCCAGGATATCCGTCAGGGTGCCACTGCAAGGTTGGTTGTTTTTATTTCCCCAGCAGCCAGCCTGCGGGTTGGTCGTGCCATGTTGCAGCCCATCAGCCGGGCACTCTGTTCAGCAGCCTGTCATTAGGCAGGTGGGGTCGGGTTTGATGACTCTCTTCTGCCTCTCGTGCGAGTCTGAATTGGAGCGGATCCTTGTGTAGCATGCGCTGAGCTCACCGCCGTTCTGTTTGCCACTGCTAGTCTGAGGTCCCTGTGTGAGGAGGCCTACAGAAACACTGTTTACAGTTTACACCCTCTGTGTGAAGTGTGTGTCAGTGAGTGTGTGTTTTCCCGTAGGCAGTTGAGATTGCATGCAGACAATTTTTTTCTTCTTTTGCATTAAACTTGCATGAGCAAATCTATTACTATATTTCATGAAAATATAATAATTAGGTTCTCTGAATGATTTTTATTAATAAAATAGTTAGTTGTAGTTTTTAAATATATTTTAGTTTTTCATTTTAGATCAGAAAATTGTAGCTTTGTGTTTACGAAATGTTTCTGATTTTAATGTCTTAGAAATAGCATGGCAGACATATTTAAAATATTTTCTAATTATTAATTATTATTTTATCTACCCCGAGAAACACTTTTCCATTATATTTGTTCTTAAGTAAGTATATTCCTTCGAAAAAAAATATTACAATGATGATAATTCTGCAGTAAGCAGATCAATATAGTACAAAAAGGCCAAAAAGTTACAAATTAGGATGAGTCCTACCATATATTGTATCCTCTCCTCTTGTATGTAGTACTGCACACATTGTGTCTAGCCATTATTAAAATCCCAACCTATGAATTGACTTTAGGCCCTTATTTATGTCTTTAGGAGGATTATTGAGTCATAACTACACCTACATTTTATTTATTTTATTTTATTTGCTGGTCTCCTAAAATTAAAGAATATAGAAAGGTTATATATTAATTAAGATAATTCAAAATAAGATTTTACTTCTTTCTTTTATTCACATTTATCCTTTTCTGTTGTTGTTTTTCTGCCTTTTTCATAGATTCTGTCTTTCTAAGTGTGATTTTTGAGAATCATCTAACAGTGGCACTCTGCTAAATGTTAGTGAGCCAACCAGACATACTCAAAACAGATGGCACCCTGTGATTGGCCGAATGGCATTGGGGAACATTAATGATGCACTTAAGCCGGCCAATAGCAGTGCGGCGTAAGGGCTCACCATGCCCCCTTTGCTCACTCTGTCACTAGCTGGCTCAGAACAGACAGCTCCTGAACAGGTGGCAGTCTGGGGAAGGGGCATATTTTGTTGATGTGAGGGAACGACCCCCTGCCAGTCTTTTCTGGGATGGGCGTCACAAACATGGACCTTGAGCCTCAGCTTTAGGGTGTTGATCCAACAGGCCGTCTCCTCCAGAGCACCAGAGGGACAGTACATACACACACACACACTGGTGATTCTTCCTTCTGCAGCACTGTTGGCTCAGTAAGAAAACGCAGTCACCAAGCTGGTTTGGTTTATTTACATTAAAGTGCATGCTTAGCTGTCATTGGTTAACCTGATGCCTTGTTCACTCCCAGCTGCATCATCAGATTGTCGTACCTTGCAGTATTTGGCTTCGTCAATGTGTAAAGATGCAGAAAGTAACACCTGTGCTGTTGCAAGACCGTTAACATATGACTGACATTATGCTGCAATATGTAACATTGTGTGCTAAATTATGTGGGAACTCAATGGATAACACATGGCAGAAGCTGTTTCAGAGGGGTTAACTGGGGAAAGACCCACAGATGGAGCTAATGGTTTTCTCATGTATTAAATTCTTTCACGGTCAGCTAGATACCTTTTCCGTATTTGTTTTTAAGAGACAAGCTAAAGCAAAGCGTAACGTTATTTCTCAAATGAAGTCTCATCACCTAGAGGTTTGATCTGGGTAAACATCCTTGATTATTATAGTGCATGTTCTGGACAGATGTTATTTTTGAGAATAAGGTTTCAGCCGTCATGACCGTAATCCGTTTTAGCTTCTTAGTCGATGCTGCAAAGTAGGGTGGAAAAGGAGATGTACATTTGAAAATGGCATCCACAATGTCAGTGAATAAACCTTGGGTTTTACAAAGGCCCTATGTATAAAAAAAAATCATTTTATTAATATTATTTGTTGTTATTATTTGATTTGTATTATAGTATTATGTTTTTGTTGTTGTTTATTTAAATAAGGTATTTCTAAACCCCATTTTTATATTTATAAATGTCAATATTAATAAAATAGATTAACAAATGATTATGGATGATTTAATTTTAAAACCAATGAGAAATCATTTAAATTGATAAAATGCATGTGTAGATTTAGTAAGTGCATGGATTTCTCACTTCACATTATGGATCATTTCATGGTCATCTGTTGTAGTCGCCTACAATTTTTCACTCCAGCGTTGGATCATTAACACACATAGCTGATGCTGCTGTCCTTGACATCTATATTTATGTGTAGTGGTGCATGTATGCAGTGTGTTGAGGTGACTGTGTATGTGTGTGGCTCTCACACAGGCCTGTAATAAAAACAGCAAGTGAAGTCTCACAGAGGCTGCCTCAGATTGGAGTGTAACTAAGCGTGCAGTAAAGTTTCAGAGTTCAGCGGGGCACAAGGCGAAAATCGGGATGACACCCATAATTCATAGCATCCTCTGTCCCTGCTGTGTCCCTTAAATTCATTCTTGGTCAGGGAGCTGTACTGGAGAAAGAGGAGCAAATACCCACCAGTGCCTTTGCTTCTACTGAGCCAAAGCCCTTTAAACGTGGAGAAATAATCCTAGATTATGTTTTTTTTTTCTTCTGTTTTTGCGGGTGGGCTAAACTGTTAATGGTCCACTAAAAATAGAAATATTTTTCTCACACCTAAATAAATGAATATTTATTCTACATGTCGAAATTGAGATAAAAAAAAAGTTGGTTGTGGAATGAATTGGTATGTACATCACAATAGGTGGTTGAAGAAATAAGTCATATTTTATGAATACGTTTTATTTATATTATTATTGTATTATTATAAATGTTACTGAAGTATGGATGTTTATGATTTCAATTTATTTATTCATTCTGGCTATTAAATGTTATTTTATTTGTAATATTTACTGTTTGTTATGTTGTTAGTGATTTATTTATTTATTTTTTCAGGAAAGCAAGTGATTCACCCCAACCAGATCAAGGCCGTTCAAGAAGAATTTGCTCCCAGTCCAGAGAGAATCAAATGGGCCACTGAGTTGATCGCAGCATTCAAGGAGCATCAGAAGTTGGGAAAGGTGCACATTCAGTAGTTCCTCAGTTTCCACACAGAGATCTGTATTATTTTCCAGTCTGATATAGCATCAAGACATCCTCCGTGACTCATGCTCCACTGTAGTTTTTGTCTGAGAAAATCAAATGAGGTGTTGAATATTATAGTTCCTAATTTAGTGCATCATTGAGTCCTGCGTTTTCTGCTCGGTAGGGCTGCGCGTGTCTGAGATGTGCTAATAATGTACAATCTGCCAGTAATTCTTACGCTAAGGATGGCCTGGGGGTGCATCAGCAACACTCTCCCCATTCGGCTCTTTGCTCACAAACTGAGATTCCGGGACACAGTTGCTCGATTTATTTTGTGTTTTCCTGTATTTTTTTTCTGTGCCCTCTTCAATCTCCTTGCGGATTTGTTACAGAAAATGTTTGCAAAATACCCATCTGAGGTTTTACTGCCTCTCGACAAGTCATATTAACATTCTACCAGCATAGCATTACGTTTAGGATGTGGCTTACCTGCAGAGTTAGTTTCTTTGAATGCATATGTCATTTAATTATTGAAACTCTTTCTTCTTAGGTTATAACTGAGTAGGCTGATTAAAATATCCGGCTCAGTCCAGTGGTGCAGTGAATGGGAGTATCTGGCATGCAAATAAAAGACGTCCAACTCTAAATCCTGCAGCTGTCAAGAATATCTCCATTTTCATTTTCATGCTTCTTAGTATTTTTTAGATCTTTTAAATTCCCAACCAACTTAAATAAAACACCTTGAACGCTAGCATGAAGTTACTGATTCGTTACAATAAACACCATTGACACAATCATTTAAATAAATCCTTCCTTTTAAACACAAACACACACATTATTTATTTTTGTGTATGTATATATATATACACAAAAATAATGTATAATATCTATCTATCTATCTATCTCTCTCTCTATATATATATATATAGATAGATAGATAGATAGATAGATAGATAGATAGATAGATAGATAGATAGATAGATAGATAGATAGATGATTGTGTGTGTGTGCATTTTTCCTCCAGTGGCTTACTGAATAACCAACTGTCCTTCTTTGCAATGTTATATATGCATTGCATTAAAGCTGTGTAGGATATGTTCCTCAAGACAATATCTACCTTTATTTTTTATTCATCCACTGCTCTCTTCTCTTCTCCTCAGGGGGCTTTCACCTTTCATGGCAGTATGATTGACATGCCATCTCTGAAGCAAGCTCAGAACATTGTCACAATGGCTTCAACTGTTCAGGGAAAGTGAGCCAAATCTGGGTTCCTCAGACATCAAACTCTGCACCATGCTGGCTGTGCCGTGCACCTCACGTCAATAGCTAAAGCGATCTGTGCATTGTTTAACCAGTAACCGAGATGATGTCCTATGTGATATACTTAATTATTAATTGATTGATTATTTTGTCTTCTGAAATTCCTGGTGCATGAACATTTTATGCATTAGTTTGCGTGTGTGTGTGTCGTGCTCGCCCCTTGCTCGTCTCGAGTCAGGGTAGACGATTGACCGTGGTAAAGGTTGTGCGTGCCCAGCGAAAGGGCAAACAAACAGAGCTGCCCTGCCGTTGAGCTTCCATTCAGCCTGAAGGCTCCTCCAGGCCCCGGCACATCAAAGCACCATTTGCCAAGAAGCCGCCGTGAATTTACTAAAACCAACATCGAGAGAATGAGCCTCTTTGCCCGTTCTAAATTGTAGGCCTTTGTTTCAGGGGGCTCAGCAAGACAGTTTGTCCTTCAAGACAAGGCTTGAATGTGTCTGCAGCCTGGCGTAAGCTCTACACGGCGTGCCACACGCTTACTCGCAAACACGTACACAAAGAGCTCCGCAAGGGATCCCTCTATGTAAATATCAGCAGTTTTCCATGGCTTTGTTACCCGGTCAGTGGTTCCCGTCTCTCCATCAAGCTTCAGAGTCACCATAAACATGGCCAAGCCTGCCATTGTTGTCGATTTCACCAATGTTCCTTACGCTTTGACAAGAATGACTCTTTTGAAAACATTTAGGATGTCATTCCCAATAAATGACCATCCTTTCTACCCTTGAGGCGTTGTTGTTGTTTGTGTCGTGTTTGTCATGAATGCATCCTACAGTACGCTATGTTCCCGCTCCTTCCTGCTGGTCTCCCACGAGCTGATGAGATATTTGGCAGAATTGTCTAGGGCGGATTTGTCTGGGATGGGGGTGGGGGGAATGGTTGATGGTTGAGTTGGTCACTATGGTAATAAAGGCCTCTGCATAAAGCAGAACTGAATATGGCGCGATCAATAGTGTCTGTAGCAAGCGACTCGGCCTGAGATCCGTGCCAGCCTGGGGACACAAACAAAAATATGGAAGCCGCTGCTGTGAGCGGCCCAAAGGGCCCGACAGTAAGCTGACGGCCTGGCACCCGTCCCACACCTCTCCACACTCCCCCCACCCCTCCATGCTCTCTGCCTTTTGCACTCATTTATTTTTCATTTTCTTTGGAATTGTCTTTTTGGACTCATGTCAGACAAGCCCTTTCGCTCTAAACGCTCTTTAAGCATGTTTGAAGACTCTCAATCAGATCCGGAGACCATAGAATTGATAGGCCAATGTCATGAGATTATGAGATATATATATATATATATACTGTACATTACAAACTTTTATGTTAAATCTGATTAGGAGATTACTTGAATTGACAGAACTTATATTATGTATGTATGTATGTATGTGTGTGTACACATACATATTTACAAAGTGTATCATGATTAATCGATTTTGAAAAATGTCTCTCTCTTTTTTTGTGTCCATACAATGAAATGTTTTTAAACCACATTGATGCGAAAGAAACATTCAGAACAAACTTCTATTTTTTTGTATATATTTTTTTAATATTGTTTTGCAGAACAAATAAATCCATACAGGTCTGGAGGGTGAGTAAATATTATTTTTTATTTTTGTGTGAACCATCCCTTTACCACAACCCAGCCAAAACACCTATGATGGCCTCTGCACCTCAGAGTGCGTTCAAGTCCCCGTGGGAAGTTTGTATTTACGAGGTGGGAAGTCGTGTTTATGACGGCAGGTGCGTTCAAGTCCCTTTCGTCGGAGTAAGATGGCGGTGTACTTTCTCTTAATTAACTACACAAAAGTGCAGCAAGGTTCTTAAACTCTACTTCTAGAAAATGAAGAACAAAGACGTATATCAGGTGTGTTCTGCTTTTATATGTTTTTAATTAATTTACGAAGCCACTGTAAACTTTATCGTTACATATTATAGTGCTAGCATATTTTGAGCAAGTAGTTAGCTTACTTAGCTGTGGGAAAGCATGACGAACCCACTGCTAAATACCTTTAAATGTTGTGGTATTCCGCCATGTTTCTTACTGACACGCCCACAACTCGTAAGGCTCGAGAAAATCCCGAGCTTCCCACTCGTATTTACGACATTGTGTTGGCGTTCATGTGCGTTCAACCAGTAAATACGACCTTTACGAGATATTGACTGTTGATTGATATGGCATTAATTTAATAAGAAACTGTAGTAGCTTTTTTCTTTCTTTTTTGTTTGTCTGACCCCTTATTAATGGGGTTTGTGCCTTAATTATCGTTTATGATTGTAATAGAAGTAAACGCTTTTTTTGTAAAGTGAAATTAGATTTAGCAGTAGAATGAATCCTCTGATCGGTGCACTAAAGGTACCATTTATTTTATTAATTAGCCTGAAACTGATCTGTGTAGACAAGGATTCAGGTTTTAAAGGATTTACGGACTCATAGGTCAACGAAATGTTACTTCCTCCCACTTCTTTGTCATTTTTCATGACATTTCTATTATGCTTGTAAGTTGACATAATCTTTTCAGCTCACAAGGCGGAATTATTTAAATACATTTACTAGTATTCCCAAAGAGAGTACAATACAATTAACACGAATAGGACCTTACCTAATCTTGACAGCACTCAATTAGGCTTGAAACACAGTCCTGATGGTTATGTGCTGAGATTGCTCTCATAAATTATCTGATATCAACCCAGCAGAGAAAATGCATGTATGCAAAGTGCTTTCAGAGGAAAATTAAAAGGAAACGTTTTACATATTTTTCATTAATCTCAATGGGACCCGTGTGGCAGGGAGGATTTTGCTAGCCTAATTTCTCGCCAAGGGATCTCCCAATAATGACTTCATTCTTTACTAGACAATATATGACAAACTCATTTCAACAAAGATAATTCCCCTGCAATAAAACGAATCGTTTACAACAAGAGCAAGCAGGAACGATTTTGGAAATAATGTGTAATTGAAATGAAATTGAATTTTTTGGCAGTGGGGATATAATGAGTGAAATTGAACTCTGGTAATGTTGTAAAAATGTCAAGCATATTTTTGCTCTTAGGTTAATGTGACTTTTGCATTTGCTTGAATAATATTACCACAGAATAACTGTAGCATTGTGGAAAGCAGGTGCAGAAGCGACCCAAATGCCTAGCTTTCGGTGACATTTGAGAGAGAGAAAAAACAATTCAATAATTTATTGCCTTAGCCCTTTTGAGAATGTATTAACACAACACTAAAATACTAATTGTTATTGCATTTGGGAATATTAACTTACTGGATACTCCGCATTATTACCTCAGGGATGATTCAAATAGTAGACTAATAGTTTTGTGCGTAAATGAGGATGTTACCTACAGACGCCCACCTTTTAATCTGTTGTTCTCGTGTCTGCATTTGTATTCATGTATGTAATATCTGTGCAAACTTTTATTTTATTCCTTGGTACATACAAATGATTCGAGACTCTAAAATGATATTTATTTATTTGTATTATTTATTTCCCCCTCAACTCTGCTTTTCTTATTTATTTGTCTTTCTTTTAGGTGCAATGCAACGTATTAAAATAGTTACTAATTAAATTACAATCGTTTTAACTTGTGCATATGTTCCAGACGCAATCAGAACTCGTTTTATACCTATAGCGCTCACCTTGATGTCATAAAAAAAGAGTTTGTTTATTATGCACTTGAATGAAAGAGTCATTCTCATTAATATTGCACATTTCCCTGAAATGGCCCTATTTTCCCTGCAATAACCTGTCTAAAAAGTTTTAACGTGTGGTATCATAAGCTTAATGTTTTGCCAGAATGCTGAATGTGTGCTTGAGTGAAGGATAGTTCTCTCTGAATACGCGCAGACTTTGAGCTGACTCTTTATTTGAAATGGAGACAGATCAAAGGACAAACCCCAGTAAACCTCCTCCGGTCTTTGTCTGCGGTTGCTATGGCTTCAAGTCGAGGGGCCACGTAAATCAGACTCGTTACAGTGCGACAAAAAGTCTCCAAAACTTTTTTGTTTTTAGCTGACTCGACCCCATGTATCTTTATTCAAGCAACTTCATCCTAAGAAAAGAAATACAATGTCAAAAAGTGTTGATTTGTGTATTATCATGACTGTTATGGGCCTATTTGATTTATGATTTTTTTTTAAATAAAATGGACGATATCGCATAATATCAATTTACTTTGTTTTGAATAGAAATGGGTGACTTCATGATATATGTATATAAAAAAGACCTGATTACTATTTTAACGGAATCATATTTTAAGATGATATATCTTCATCGTCAGGCCTACGGAGAACTATGAACAGATGTAATTTCCACCTCGCTGTTCGTAGAGTCTTAGGAACAGCCCATGGGTGGATTCCCCAATTACAAGCCCATGGCAGCCCCCCTCCAAATTGACTTTTCCTTCTGTTGTGACAAAATGGTGCAATTGTCGCGTAGCCTCCAGGATAATCAGAGTATCTCGGTTTTATGTATATTATGGCGTCTGGCTCATTATCACACAACAGCTCGTGAATTAGAGAGAAATTAAAACAATTCTGCTATATCTTTCATGGATGCGATAAAAACAGATACGCTTTTGAGTGCTGGTGAGCTTGCTGTGTGACTTGACTGCTTGGCGCAGCTTGTACCATCTCACCCACTGGCTTTCTGATGAAAGAAGAACAGAACTTTAAGAAGTGTGCCGCCGGATGCTGTCAAAATTGGGGGCAGGAAGAGAATGGCTGTTCATAAAGGCGACATTTATTGCTTCTTGGCTGTTAGGACTTTTGCGGTTGAACCCCCCTAGGACGGTGCAGATGCATCTAGACTTGAGCAGTCGAGAGGAATATATGATCTAGTTTGTTGTCCGCTCTTTTCTGTGCTCGCAAGATGTTCCAGGTGCACCGTGAATGAAAATCGATGCCCGATTATAACTGAAATGCGAAGGTTGGCAGAGAATCATGTAAAACGTTGGTAGAAGAAGGCGTGCACCTGATACAAGGGCTTATTTTAAGGTGTCGCATAAGGCCAGCATTGTGTTCAGTCAGTGCAGTGCCTCATTTCAAATTGTCCCGGGAGGCCCGTGAAGTCCTAGTATTTAATTTAAAGAGGTTTCTACGCTTTGGGTATTTGTTGGAGTGACCCTAACCACCTACACAGCCTCACATCTTTTCCAGTTCACTTATTGAGTCACGGGAGCACGAGCCGCTGTTTATCACCTTCCCTTGTGCAGGTTCTCCGGGAGTGATCTTGGTGTCATTAGAAACACCTTAAATCTTTACGGTCTCAGGTTCTTGTTTTACATAACATTAACATGTGATTCTGAACACATTACTTGTAATAGAAATGAAACGTGAATAACGGAGCATAATGTATGATCATGTCTTGTTCAAAAGTGTTATCAATAACTATAAATAAATTGTTGATCTGGTTTTAATCCCATACCAGAACATTAAGAAAGTTAATTATGGATTATATTAGAAAGACTGAAGAGGGCGATGGGTCCTGTGGGACATATAAACATTTAATGTCTCTTATGATTTGCAGTCGCTGAATATCTCTCCGAAATTAATTCATTTAACAGAACGTCCAAAGCATGTAATCATTCTGTCCATGTGTGTTTTATTTTATTTGGACTATCTGATTAATGTTATAATTATCTCTTTTTCAGTATCTGCTAAACGGTTGGACTTTGGACTGTTTAAAAAATGTCTAAACGCTTAGAAACCTTGTTCGTGTAAGTTATAAAAACGATTTACAGTCATTTTCATGTGCTTGTGCTCCTAACTCGTTCAGCGCGTGCCTGTGTTTGCACAGTCAAGCTCTTAATTGTAGTTTATGACATCATCTCTGCTAATCCAATTAAACATGTTTGTCCTATAGACCCAGAACTTTGTGAAGAGTGAATACCGCTATTTAAAGACAGGGGAGCCGACACATTTCTGGCTTTGAATAAGATAGATAAATTTAATTGGCTGAACTTGTTTGGAATGGGAAATTATATAATACTCTTTTAGTAAACGTGAAATAAGGTGTAAATTAGTTTATGAATGACTAATTGCAACAACAACATAAAAATTAATCCTAACAAAAACTTATTCTTATTTTTGAAAGATACTGGGATCGAATTTTTTTTTATTATAGCGTTCTGTAGGAAAAAAATTAATTTTTTTAGACGTTTCCCTAGATAACTACTTCATAAATATAGCAGAGTGAGAAGAATCTTCCAAATCTGATAGATATGGTTATTTTGACAAAGGAAGCACCGACATTTATAAGTCACAATTCCGCATAGAAAAAGCTTCTTTTTTTCTCATAACAATTGTTTCTATATTAACGAAAAAGTTATTTTAACAATGTGGAAATTTTAAAATTAAAAACGCATCTATTTGATATCTGCTCGAGAGATGTTACTGTGGAAATTAAATTCGATTCGAAAAAAAACACTTCTACCCAAATAAAGTGTCATTTGAAACACGGAATTGCTCCTTTCTGCATTCTATGACAGTCTGGTTGAATGTAACACATTTTAATTTCTGCGCAAAACTTGACATTTGTGATTACTTACGTCACCTGCTTGTTTCTCACCGACATCCGTTCACGTCTGATTTGAAGATAACATTATCTTTCTGTTATCATTTAGAATATTAAAAACCAACATTTAGTTTAAAACAAACCACTTTAATTGTTATGAATGAATTGTTGAATGCGGGCATCGTAGAGAACACTTGACAGAGTAAAGAGGGAAAGGGCTCATGAATCATTTTATCATACCCGTTTTACCTTTTTCTTTGCGCAGTATGACAACCTCACCACTTTATTTCTCACTTCAAGTTGAATTTCACATTTCAATTCAACATGTAAAAGCTAAAGTTGGTGTCTTCCTTTTCATATAAGCTTATATAAGCTTTTTCATAAAAGCTTAACAGAAAGTTTTTATGAAAAATAATTATTTTATCACCCTATAATTAAATGTTTAAAAGTAGGTTACTAAATCAATTTCTGTCTCCATAACTTAACATAACCGCAGTGTCCATAATATAAAATGTTGCCTCCACAGAAGAGATACCACATGGGGGGATAGACTTAATAAAAGCTCGCACCTCAAAGCCCTGTAAGCTGAAATGGCAGCTTTATTTGAATATACAGACATCATAAACCCTCCAAATTTTAACTAGAAGTGGATTTAAACAAACGAAACCTGGCACTACAAGGCATCTCAAGTCAAGCTAAGTGCTGTCACATTCTCCCAGCAAAAAGGAAGACAGTGACATTTCAGAGGGAATGAAACGAAGGGTATTTTTATCATGTCTATGTTCAGCAGGCTGTAGTTGAGCGTGAGCTGTCAGATCAGGTTGGTGTGTTGTTGGCGTTTGGAAGCAGTGATGCTCAGGTAAGGAGCCTCTCTTCTCTGAACCACAGCACAGTTGACTGCTCCAAGAGCCAAAGTAATGAGGGTTCCGCTGGGGGCCGCCTGGTTGGAGAGGTGGCTTAACCCTGCCTGGACGAGGCAGGAGCTCGGGCTCTGCTTTTTCAATCGGAGCCCCTTGCAGAGCACACGGCCGCAACGAACATTTTGACAATGCCGGTGATAAGCACGAGGTGATGAAAGGAAGCTGTCGGCGAGGGAGTTTCTGTTTTATTGCATGATGATTCTCCCTGAAGAATTGTGGCTTTCGAAACAAGACAAAAGCACCTATATTATTTCCAAATGTATTAAGAGCTAAAACTTGGAAATCAGCTTTAAAACAATGCCTAAAAAGGACACTTGCGCATTAAATGAGTATAAAAAGACTTGTCCCAAAATGAATGAATATTGTATTTTATTCATGGGCTCTTTCAATATTATTTATGCAAATTAATGTAGGCTGTACTGTTTAAATAATTTGCTTTTGATTCATGTAAATCTCTGACAGGCCAGCCTGAGCATCATGATCATCTTTATAATCAAATGTAATGTTTCCCTTGAGTGCATATAGTCATTTTCATGGGATTTCTCAAAACCAGACAATTAATACAACTGTAAAGAGAATTCCGCTTGTCACCAAGATGAATTTGCTCAGTTATTTTAGCAAGATATGCTGTCATTTACCATTGAAGATGTCAAGAAAGGGGCAAAGGTGGCCATCCCCTAAGACATGTGCCTAATTATATAATTTGTCTTGTGAGTGGGACAGACCACTGTAAGGTCTCCACTGGGATCACTTCTTCAGCAGCCTGAGCCTATCATCAGTTTCATCAACCCTCATTTATGTAAGGGCACAGTGAGCCAGTTCATTTATCTTTCCTTTTTTTCTCCAACTACAGGAACTAGACATGCCATGAAGACATTCTGCAGCTAACAAGATTCGGTTTTTAACATTAGACATACACATCTTCAGGAGACCTGACAGTGATTTCAGATTTCTGAGATAGAGTGAGCATAATTGAACCAAGGGCAGAATAGATATTTGCTATTAATGTTCAAATAATAAAACAATTTGTAATAAAAAATGCCATTAGACTGTAAATCCTTTTAAAACTAAAATCCAAATTTTGGTAACACTTTACAATAAGGTTTCATTTGTTAACATACCTAATGTATTAACTAACAAGAACTAACCATGATTTATTACTGTTTTTGTTAATCTTAGTTAACATCATTTAACAAAATGTTTGTTCATGTTACGTCACTAGTGTTACAACTTTTGAATTTAGTAATGTATTAGTAAATGTTGAAATTAACATTTATATTAATAAATGATGTAAATAAGTGAATTTTATTATTTTAACTAATTGTAGTTAACCAATGTTAACTTATGAAAGCCTATTGTAAAGTATTAGCCACATTTTTATATTCTAGTGCATTTTATTGGATTTTTTTGGCCAATTTAAATGCAGATTGCATTAAAAATAATTGTTTAGTAGCCACCTTTAAGGTTTACAAATGGAAACAATAGCAACCAAAGCAATTGATCCAAGGGAGACAAAGGACAATAGCATAGCATATGGTTTGTAATACCAGAAATATCCGTAATATAATGTATTGGCTTCATCTTTGAACTGTGGCAATAATGTTTAAACCAAACATCATACAGTCACTGACCGTTCTGTGGTAATTCTGAGTTGGTGACAACACTGTAGTGAGCCAAATTGCTTATCAAGGCTGGGCATGCGTTTTCCCGGGCCTATACTTATTCCGGGATGCGCAAACACAGCACTGTAAATCGCAGACTATGCAGCTTGGATTCGCACCTGCTGAGGGGGAAAGGAAGCATTGCATTCTGGAGATATGGCCTGTGAGCACGCCTAGCGTACCTTCACAAAATGTCACAGCAGTTATAAAAGCAAGTCATTATCAACTCAGGGGGACCCTTGACACTGGTCTATGAGAGATAGTTCCAGTAGTTCAAAGCCATGTCTAATGGCCATTCCAAGGTCAGCTTGAAACATATAACGTGGCTTGTGATGTTTAAGAACATCCAGCCACCTTTGTGAAGCCACCGGGAGGTTCTGGCGTCCGATGACGCACTAGGGGTAGTCCAGGGGGTTCTATAGGTGAGCTTACAGGTTTATTAAACAGATTAGGCCTTCCCTGGAAAAAGAAAAAAGCTGTATATGCAAGGCAGGAGATCATCGATCTAACCATCAGAGTTTTAAAGAATATAGCAATGTAAAGTCAATTGCATAGAAGTGGACTGGCTTTTTGAGGCCTTTGACTGTTCTTCTCTTCTTTTTCCTCATCCCTTCTCTCACACTTGAGGGTTGTATATTTGTACTCCTTCTCTCTTCTTTTCTCTTACTGAGATGATCCAGCACTGTGGTTGTCCAGCTGTGCAGGATGATTTCCTCTCACTGAATGTTGACCTTTTCCTCTATGAAAGATGCTGTATTCAGAGGCACGACTCTGATGTGTTGCTCATGGTAGTTCGTCAGATGTGGAATGGATCAGCATCTACAGGATGTAAAATCAAAATTGGAAGCCAATGCTGTAAAGATGATGTTACGTGAATGCACATTATTTGTGCACCAAAATATCTCCCTATATTTCCATTGTAGAACGTTTTAAATATTTAAATAATTATATATAAAACAAATTTTCAGATATTAATATTTTTGCTTTATTATACTTTTTGACCTATGTTATCCCACCACCACAATAGCTAAAAGACAGACCAATTAAATTACCTTTATATAAAAAAGGCAATGCTCAGTTACAGGACTTTGAACTTTCTTTCTCTCTCTGTCTTAAGAATATTTGGTGATGAAATAACTCTCCTATTCATGGCCTGGCAGGTGGAACTGTTACTGGTAGATGTTTCAATTTACTTGCCTTACCAAAAATACTGCTAAACAAAACATATGTGAAACAGCTTTATATTGAAAACATCCACTGTCCTCAATCAAGACTGCTGAAACACTTTTTTTTTTTTGGTCAAACCGCTTTTTTATAAAACATTTACATCCTTTCCTATGTCAAGGCGTGGCCCGCAAAAGCTTCTGAACATTTGCCACATGGATGAAGTGTTTTTCTATTAGAAGTCCAGACCTGCGTTTAGGGCCATTTAAACAGGACCTGTCAAATACAAGGCAAGCAGAGAAATGGTCGCATGGCTCTGAGGTTTGGTTCATGTGCTGCATATAGGCTGAATGGACCAGGTGTAAAGCTCTGGCTCTTGGACATGTCCGTGGACGACCTTGCTCTCATCACCAAGAGCCTTGGAAAGCCTCCCAATCCTGGGGATCCATATTTGGACCGGCACCAAGTTTAGAGGCCCACAGATGTTGCGGAGAGGCCAGATATTATGACAGTTGTCTCATGCAGACAGTCAAGCTGATTCATACGTGTTAACGATGAAAGGGTTCATTGCTGAGGTGTAAATTCAAATTTTATCTTGTATTCTTTCAAGATTTGTTTAGTCTTGTAGTTTCATCTTTACACTATTCCCACAATATGTACCATTAATATGGACAGGACACTTAAATAGTGTTATATACACTATTTATCTGTACTCTCAAATCTGCTTGAGGGGAAAAAAAAGGCAAATCTCTTTAGGAAAGGCCAATCTGCCTATACACAGTCACTAATCGCACTAATGATATGAAGTAATGACAATCACAATTTAAACTGGGGTTTTTTTGCGTTTAAATGACTAATAGTTTACTTAAACATTTTAATAAGAAATATGGACAACAAAAATATTGACATAAAAGGCTGAAATTGTGCATTATAGAAATTCATATTTATTTTTAAACAAACTTTTGCAGTCAGTTCACAACATGATAGGCTTCCTTTCTGCCGGTCTGCTGATCTTTAATTACAAAATTTGTTATAATTTCTCTCTAAACTGAACGGACCCTCTAGACATGTTCCTAGCCATACCGGCAGGCATACCTCACTAATTCAAAAACTGTCTGTGTTACAAGAGCTAGTCTACATAAAATATAAATGGGTCTAAGAAAACTTAAATCACAGCACTGAACGTAAATGTCCTGCAACCAAATAGGACTGCACTTACATGAATAAAACAAGCTTACAAATAATAACTTAAATACCATTTTAGTTTGTGAGGAATTACGTCGTTGCAAAATCGGCAGAGTATAACATTAACAAGCATTTTTCCATTGCTAAACAGAAATGTCACTAACTCTGATTCATAATTGTGTGTAGGCTACGACTGATTTTGATTTGTTTTTATCTCATATGTGATAAGCTTTTTAGAATGTTTCTTAATGACTTATTCATGAAAGTGTTAGCAAAGTATCTTTTGAGTACAAATAAATGATGATGTGCTCGTGGAGTAATTGATTTAATGAAGTTCCTATGAAACTATTAAAAGCGAGTGGAGGTCATGCGAGCGGCACCCCTGAGCGCTCATTGTCAGATGTTTAACTCAAGCAATCTTTTGGGAAAGACATCGGGGCTAATAGGTGAACTCACAGCTGTCTGAGTCGAGCTCGAGCTTTCAGAGCAAATAGCAAACAACTACTCATCCGGCCTCTAACTTAATGGGACGGCAAACTTTCTCAACAGCCTCGTCTTGACACGCATGCACGAAGGACAAGCTCGACACCTAATCAATAAGTGCGCTAAACGACTGTTAGTCACAACGATTAAAGCATGCAGCAGCGTTTTTTTTTCGTCTTCAGAGTTGAGCTCATAAAACATGTACTCACGTTTCACTGTATAAACACCCCATGAGTTTTCGCCCATGCGTCAAAAGTTTTCGTGTCCGTGTTTTAGAGTTCGGTCTCGGAGTGCAGGGAGGAAACAGGCAGCCCTGCAGTTGCAACTGGATTGTGTTTTCTCACTTATTCGGGAAACTTAAGATAGTAGGCAGGTAGGGTGCTTGGAAGAGTTTGGCAGAGTGCCTGGAGAATGAATATGTGCCCAGTTTTCTTGGTCTTCAAAGCATACTGTGGTAAAACAGTCAACGGATGTTTATAATACCTCGCATACTGAAGATGTTTTTATTTTGAAATGTTTCAGAGAAGAGTTTAGTTGAGTTCTTTTAAAATGTTTTTTCACCCATCTCTTGGCTATCTTTAAAAAAAAAAGTCTGATATTTTAGACATGTTATAATTCATCAAAGTGATTTAAAGTTCTGATTAAATAATACAATTATCGATTAATAAACAATCACACAATTTTACAAAATAAAATGCTTTGATCTGTTACAATATTTACTTGATTAAAATGTATATTGTTTATAATTTAGAATATAGTTTATTTATAGGAATAGATTCATTCTTAATACAGTTTTAATTACTCCAAAGTTGACCAAACCAAATTATTACCACCATGTACAATTAATTTAATGAGATTTTGGAATTACATTTGTGTTATTTCATATTTAATGCACTTGTCTGTCTCTCTCTCTCTCAAACACCATAACAAATATTCCATTAGTGCCGTAATTTACCTCTGAGACTTTGCAAGCTCGGAGATGAAATCTGGCAGTGTGAGATGAACATATGTGCGACGTTCAGACAGATAAAGTGTGAAGAGCATTTTTCTGATGGAGAAATTACGGCAAAGTGTAATGTTTTCTTTTCATCCCAAGTGCTTCACGTGCTCTTGGCGCATCGCTTAAAACAGGGTGCACAATGACTCGGGTATTGAATCCTCGTCAAAAGCATAATGAGAAGCTGACGGTGTGAAATCTAACTAGACTGTAGTAAACAGCTTCCTCTGATGTGACCATTCTGTCCAATAAAGGCAAAACGGGAGAGAACTCGCTGCGTTTTCACACTGACTTCTGCTTTGTCTTTTGAAAAGTGGCGTCTGAGAGTCTGACTCTTGGAGTTACTGATTTGCAGGCTGCATGTTAAGGTAGACCATGTAAGTGATTTCCACGGGCATTGCACTAAAGGAGAACAAATCGCTGACAAAGGGGGTAGCTTTTCGATTCAATAGCGTCGTTAGGACGACCGAAAAGTATTCCTCAGATAATAAGTTCTACTTCAAAGCGTCTCCCATTCAGCTGTGACTGCTGCAGCTTTTATGAAGTCCCCCCTTTTCACTCCGACGGGACTATCTCTTTGGTTATTTTTCACCGTGTTTATTTTGCACTATTCAAAGAGCACTTGTTTTAAATAAATAGAAGATCGTTCTTTCTTTGAGCAAATAATAGCTCGCGGACAAAGGATGGGCCGAGCGCGCGCTCATTTCCGAATTAAACGTTAATGCGCGCGAGGGATTTCAAAGATTCGGGAACAAAAATATGAGCGATTCTGATTAAGAGCGAATTGACTGCTCTAACGTAGCATGAAACTAAAGGTCAGTGCGACTGTATCTTAATAGAGTGTTTCCAATTGAAGCGGCCTTTTCCCAGTGTCCGGTAAATACACACACGCTTTATGATGCGCCCTTGAACTTCACACTATTTATGGGGCGTTTCATTGACACAAAACGCTGGATTTACAATCGCAAACGACTCGACGGCTCGTGTGCTTTATTCCACAGGGGTTACCGCGCGCGAAATTAACAATCCAACTTTTTTAGGGAGCGTCTGGGAACTTCTCGACACTCTTTCCTCACGCGCATTTTCCAACCGCCATATGGAATATTCGAGATGCCAATTTGTCTGCTTCTCCGCTTCTGTAAAATGAAAGAATATGCTGATTTTAAGGGACAAAACGGTTTCTGCTTTGATGATTGACCATTTAGCGACAGTTAGTAGTTTTTCCACCGCAAATATTCAAATGTGTCCCATAGAAATCCTAACGCACCGTGCAGTCTTCCGTTCAGATGTGGAGCTCTTTGAAGTGGTGCAGTTCTCGCACCGGTCAATTCTGAGTCTATAGTCTGGGACAGGGGGCACTTTGAAAGTGTGATTGTGCGATTTAATGAAGGAAATAAGACGGGGCACTTTGTTTCATATTCTCCATACTACTTTCTTCTTATTGTCAGGCGGCTTTTATGCCTTATTTTCCCATGAATGATTCATGTATTGATGGCTTTGTGCTATTCTACTTTTCACTATCAGTTAAGTGACGGTTCCCTTTTGAACGGACATTGAATGGCTAGGGAATATATTTTTATTTAGGAAAAATTGTTAAACATTGTGTGAAGCTCGTTGTACAACATTTCTGTTAAGCTTGACTGTCTCAAGTTTTACAGAACATTAAACGTTCTTACTCATGTTTGCTTCAAATGTCGGATTTTTAAAAAGATACGCACACTGATCAACGAATCAATCAAGGCCTTTTTTTTATTGAAAAGACCATATGTACACGTCCTGCCTTTTATTCAAGTTTTCCATATATCTATACACAAACATCACATTTCTTCACGACCTTCTTACGGGTTTTTCCATCAACACCATCATGCACCTCAACAGAAAGAGTTACTACACGGTTCATGCGAAATATTCTTCACATTATACAGCCTATTCAAGTAAGACCTTTTTACAGAACACGATAAAAATCACTTCTTTTCACCAGAATTATATTATTCTTTGGTGTATCTGTACTTCCAGACCAACATTAATACCAGCAAATAAATTACAATGTACAAAACTCGTTGAGACGCTACGAAAACATTCACAAGAATCAATACCATATACTATTTACAAATCAGTCAGGGACAGGCCTGTCATTGATACATTATTTAGGGTCTCAATGGACATATTTAGTACTCCTTAATCAGAGTTACATTGATTTTGCATAAAATATAGGTTTAAATATCTTAAATATCACAAAAAAACCGTCCTGACCAAAGATATTGTATAAACTTTAACAAAGACTCCACCCATTCATGTTTTTTTGACACTGACAATGTACAAAACTTCAAAATTATTGTCACTGCAATTTTTGCCCCTCAGATATTTATCGTGTAGAATGATTCTCAATAAAAGATTTCTGTGCAACAACGGGGTGAAGTATTAATAAAACGACTTTAACCTAATTTATAAATCATTTTATCAAGTCAGTTATAATCTTTTTCTTTTTTTTATCAATGATATTTCATTTCTGATGTTTCATGTTGCAAATTACAGCTGTTTATAAATGCGATTATCATATGAAATGACATAAAATTGCATCAATGCTCTGAACATGTTTTAAGGGCAAACTGGGGGGCAAAATCTTTCACACACTGCCATCCTTAGGTGTTCCACTTCTTCAAATTGCAACACTTGAACTTTGCATTTTTTTTATTTTTGTATGTGGACAATTCACAATGAATATATTCCTTGCTGTTCACATCAGAGCATTGCCCTTGGATCTGTGTGTCTGAAAGAGTCCTCGTCGTCGGATTCCGACGTTGGCACATCGCTGGAGGGGGTGTGTAGATTGTTTGGTCCAGCACTCCCTTGGCACACGTACCATTCGTTTAGGTTGGTCACCTGAGGGGAAAGGTTCGACGAACGGTTCCTGTGGGGATCCAGGTTTGTTGAGAGGGCATCACCGATAGTCGTAGACGAGGGATGGTAAGAGGAGCCCGTGTTGGTGGAAGGGGGCGGAGGAGATTTGCAGTGAACCTTCATGTGTTTGCGTAGAGAGCTCGGGTGTGTGTACGACTTGTCACAGCCCCTCACTTTACAAAAGTACGGCTTATCGCTCGTGTGGACATGTGAGTGCTTCTTCCTGTCACTGCTGTTGGCGAATTTCCTGTCACAGCCATCAAACTCGCATTTGAACGGCTTTTCACCTGACAAAAGAGAAGCATTTAGATATGGAAATCACGCATGTATCTTAAAAATATTTGTGTTTACAGGGAAATAGTAGCTAATGCATATCCAAATGTTCCATACTCTTTCAGTAAGAACTAGTAATGGATGGTTTCGTTTTAGAAAATCACAACATTACCACTATGACCCCACAGTCCTTATTTTCTGCTCAGGCGCACTATGACTTATTGCATCCAACGTTGTAAATGCCCTTATTTGGAGCTCGCCAAATCTCAAGAACACTTTTTTGTTGGTTTTACTGGTTATGCAACTAAGTCAACTACTGATAAAACATTTCGGGCCGCCATGTGTATCAAATTGTTTGTAGTAAAATAACTGGCCCGGCTTTAAGACAGCCAAATCATATAAAGTCAAAATACATCACACGTTGCATTGATTCAATGCATCTTACCATTTCATATTTGTTTACGTATGTATACAAAAATACCACAGATGACTATTTACACACATTCATTGCTTATTCACGATGTCACAATGTTTATCATTATAAATGTACTCTAGGTGGGTTTAACATGCTACCCTACATATTCAGATCGCGATTTACGTCAGCACGTGTTGCGAGCATAACATGATACAGTGGATATAGTTAAAGATCCTATACAATACCTGCAACTTCTTAACAACTGGCAATAACAAATAGTCACTGTATAATGTTCACGTGAGAGCATATTTGTGCTAAGTGGAGGAAGAACTTTTTTATATATTAAAACATTGTCTTAAAACACAGATACACAGCACACACGTGTTGCATTTTCATAGAATACAGGTATGAGGGGAAGCAGAGGCCTTCCTCGATCTGCAAAGATGCCAACATAGTTTGGATAATCACAATATGGTTAATGTCCTATTGCTGTATAGTATGGATCTATTCACACACTGTTTGTAATTCCCTGTGGCTTTAACAAAGACACAAGTGTGCCGAAAACTTTCACTATTTCACTTGCAGCATAATAAAACAATTTGTACATTCCCAGTTTTGCTCTTTAGCATTTACACACGTTTAAGTGCAACTGCAGTCACATCTCTTGACCTTAGAGTTTTTGCACGCTTTTAATATAAAAATGCATGCATTAAAGAAACAAATACGTTAAAACACCGGTCTGCTTGTAGCACCGTAGTGTCTGTACTTTTAGTAGCAGTATCCACGTTCACTCTCATTGCATGACGCCAAACGGGATACTTTTACTTGGCGAATACGCACTGTAAACAAACAGCCCCATTTAACCTCTTGGATCTGTATGAAGGAGGGTATTTGTGCTTGAGGTAGCAGGACAAAATATGACTTTGTTCCCCCATAACTAACGTTGCTACATAACAAGAAAATTCGATTACCTGCCAAGCAGCGTTAACACGTTCAATACGAGATACTTCTGAACACGACTAGAGATTTTTTTTCGAGGAATTTGTCAACTTTTCACTAACCTGTATGCGTCCTCTTGTGAATCTTGAGATTTTCCGAGCGCGCGAATACTTTGCCACAACCGGGAAAGGGGCACGGGAACGGCTTCTCGCCCGTGTGCACGCGAATGTGATTGATCAGTTTGTACTTGGCTTTAAACGCCTTTCCCTCTCGCGGACACTCTTCCCAGAAGCAGACGTGACTGCTCTGCTCCGGTCCCCCGACGTGCTCCACCGTGACATGGTTGACGAGCTCGTGCATGGTGCTGAAAGTTTTCGAGCAGGGTTTCTTGGACGTCTGTTCCTGGTCAATCCACTTGCAGATGAGCTCTTGCTTGATGGGCTGCCGCATGTATCGCAAAAACGCCCCCGTGGCTCCGTGTGGAGCCGTGGCGAGGTTCACATTTAAGTTCATGGAGTTGTAGCTGTGAAGTGAAGAAGATCCATAGTGCTCGGGCCTGTGGCCGAAGTGCTCTGGCCTGCCGTAGATGTCCCCCGGTAGACCCAGACGCATCTGCCCGTTGAGGGCATGGTGGTGGTGGTGGTGGTGGGCACCTGGGGCCGCTTGCTCGTGCAGTCCAGAGAAAAGTGGATGGGCACCACCTTCCGCGTGCCCATAAGCACCTGTTGGGGAAATGAACATGCCATGGTGATGAGGGGAGGAGGCGGAACTATGCTGGTCGCCAAGTGCATGCATAGCAGAGGCTGAGAGCTCTCTCCTGAGGATGAAGTCCCTGCTGGTGGTGTAGCCTGTGTGGGGGTGAGCCACGGGGAAACCAACTGTGGTCTGAGAAGACGTGAAAGATGCCGCGGTCTGGGCTTCGGGATGGCTTTGAACAGGCTGAGAGGGACTAAGTTTGAGAGCATTGGTCTGTGCCATGTGCTCGGGTCCAAATGGAGTGAGAGCCACTCCGGGGTCGTTGCCCATCTCCCCAGGGTGGAGGTGGGCATGGTGGGAGTGCGGGTGATGCCCCCCTATCCCCGGGAAGCCTGTCATATTCTGATGAGGAAGGGCTTGAGTCGATGCCAAATCCGCTAATCTTATCGCCGAATTCCTCTTGCTTAAAGGGGGCTCCATCACTACGCTGTCATGTCCACGCTCACCGCTATTGTTTTCGCCAACTACGGGCCTTCTGAAACCATTAAAATATATGTATATGGCCGTCTATAGAACTTCTTTTGTCCTGCCTCTAACTCTGCTTGCTCCTTTTCCCACTCTGTCCTCAAGCGATTGGCAGAACATACAACAGTTGGAGGACACAGTGGGGAATAGAGTTTAGAAATGGCACTGCGGGTATTGGACAGATTTCGGTGACTGGCAGTTAAGAGAACGAAGCGATTGGCTGTCTTTCAGCGCAGAGGCTCAGCGGGGTTCCGCCCCCTCACTCTCTTCATCACTGTTCACTCCAGAAAGTTGTGCTCACAAACTTACAGGCAAATCTGTTTACCGAGACACACACACACGTGGAAGGATGTTGTTTTTCTCTTTGCACAAAACAGTCACACTACACAAGCTGGAGCATATTGTGCAAATCTCCACACACCGTTTGAAATATATTTACTAATTCAATAAAAAAAATAAAAAAAAATACGCAAAATGAATGATTAAAGCGTTTGCGAGCATTCATCCAGACACATTTTTTTCATCAAATGAATTACGTTTTATTATGATGACAGATGTGCATATTAAAGAACAACTGGGGATCATAGAAATAAAATTTAAATACATAAATAATTACAAAAACATGTGGATACAAGCACACAAACATGCTATTGGCCTACCAAACTTTTTTTAATGGTTTCAATGTATGTAGCTAAAACTGACTTATTAGATACATGAATAGATACATGAATCATACACTTTGTGTGTGCGTGTGTATGTATGTGTGAAACAAAAAGGCTTTACGCCTTAATAAACCGAAATTGCAAGAAGCTAATTGCAAATACCTGCAACCTGCCTTGTCCAGATGTTTATAGTAATATAATTTTATATAATCAACATGAGCAATTTTAACAATTAAAATGTGCATTCAAATGAAAACAAGCGTATTTTAATAGGTTATCTGTGGTTAAAAAAACAGTTGTGGAAACATCTTCGGTGCACATGGGCGCTGTCAGACACTGAGATTCCTGTGTATAAAGTAAAGAAGAAAAGAAGCGCCCCTTGACACACACACACACACACACACACACACACACAGACACACACACACACACACACACACACACACACACATAAATATACAAGAATAATGAAACATTACTAAAATAAGAAACATTACTATTGCTATTCATAATTTCTCATTTTATCATCTCATTTTTTGTTTGTGTGTGCTGTACGTGTGTGTCATGATGCTCGTCCACACCCTTTAACAGTCCACGTTGAACTCAGCAGGACGTGTATGGCATTGATTTAATATGTCTTAATTCAAAGACATATTTTAAACTGCTTCAGGGCAGTTGTTACATATTCTAAATATTTTTTTCAAAAACTAATTACCAAAGTACAGCAGAAGGTTAAACTGGAATTGCAGGCTGAACAATAACAATTCTGCTCACCAATCGTCCGCTCACATGCCTTTCTATCAATACAAAAAATTATTCCAACATCCTGAATAAATATGAAATTAACAACATTTTAGCCAGACTCAAATTCATCCAACATTGAAAACATTTTTTTTATTTATGAGATATTGTTTCTCTAGTAACTGAAAGTGTTGTTATTTCCTGCATAAGCTATCGTGCCTGTCAGCTTTGTCAAGGGTCTTAATTTAGGGTGAATGGAATCACGATGTAATGTGACAGAAGCATTACAATCTAGGCTATGCATTCTAATTGAGATTTACGACATCCCAACATTTACCTCTGAATTGTGTTGGGCGAACAGACCGTATTCAATAGCGTCTTGAAAAAATAATTAAATCGTATTAATTGCAGAGTGCACTTACAATAAAAGTTAATAATGATGGCAAGTCATAAATAATACATATGTCTAGAACAAGCTTGTGAGTGAATCTGACTGATGTTTATGGAACGACGTAACGTAGAGAGAAGGGCAGCACTTGTCTTACAACCTTTTAAAGAGAGGATTTCTTAATGAGTTCAAAGGGTAGCTTATGTGTTTCTCCGCGGGTCGAAGGTCAAACACCCTTGAAATACCCAAGGTCACTTAAAGTAACCAACGACGCATCACCATATTGATAATGTCAAAGTTAAAAGAGATGCCTTGTCGCTTTTTTCTAAGAACATTAGACTTTAATGTAAAGCAATATTTCATGTCAGTATAGAGTTATGATCGTTAGGCATGGTATTTTAAAGGTTAGTTGTGATCTTCTGCCTTCAGATAAAAAGGGGTGAAATCAAGATTGGCACTGACGTACATTTTTTGATAATAAATCAGTCGTTTCCTCTGCTCTCTCTCTGTGTGTGTGTGTGTGTGTGTGTGTCTGTCTGTCTCTCTCTCTGTCTGTCTGACTCTGTCTGTCTCTCTCTCTTTGTGTGTGTGTGTGTGTGTGGTGTTTCGTATTAGCCTTTTCGAACTTTTCCCCTTCCTTGCTACATGAGAAAAGAAGAACAAAAACTGCGGCTATGTGTTCCAGGCCGACTGCACTCTCAGTCTAATTTCTCTTTCTTCTTCTCCCTGCCCATTGAAAAGGGGAAAGTTTTTTGTGGTTTTCTGGAGAAATAAAGAACTTCTTAGAGAGGTCGGCAGACGTGACTTTGAACTTGGATCAGATCCTGTGTTTCCTGTGGAGAGGGTAGAAATAGTCTTGGAAGAATGGTACATAACGTTCAAACAGCATGGCTTTGAGCTGAGGCACAGAATTCCCAGTTTTATACATCCTCCGCCCTATTATTTACAGCTTAAAGCGTTCGGAGGAGAGGAAAGACGAGACAAAGTGAGTTGTGCGTTGGAACGGGACTTTATGGGACTTAGGTTCAATGAAATTGTAAGTAAACCTCCTTTAAATTAATTTTAACCTGTAAATAAACGCGGGGCTGCTATGTAGGATGTTTTCTTTTATCAGAAATGGCCCATAGAGTGTCTTATGTACATCGGCCTGGAATTCGAAATGCAGTAACCCCATCCACATGTGCTTGGATAACCTTAGTTGGACTGTTTCGTTATTGTCCGGGAGTGTACAGGGTAGTCTACTTTGGCTTGTAAAAGCTCGCATATACTCCTGTTCCGGAATCACAAAATACCGCTGAACTTTATTTTAAATAATACAGATTCACCGATTTATTCAATCAAAAAGACTAGGCTCTGGCTCATGACGTCACTGTATTTTAAATAATTTATTGAAAGGAAATCATATTGTGCTTGTTTCATAATGAAACCATTATATATCTGGCTAAAATTCATCAATTGCCAGTTTGATCTTGGATGTGCTAAAATACTCTGTCTGGGCACATTTAGGGTTATATGTGATTATGGTGGAAGGAAAAATGAAGACAGAAGATTAAGATTAAGACAGAAAATTAAGACCTACATAATATTTCCAAATGTGTACTGTTGTTGTATTTGCTATGTTTTAAACCGTATCTAGAGTTTCTGTTTGTGTTACATTTTGCACAGTGTAGCCATAACAGAGTTTTGGAGCCAGCTACGAACAACTGCTTTTTAAAATAAATTAATCCATGTATTCCATGTAATGATGTTGATGGCAATAACGATAATGAACTGCATATTGCCGACATTTCTCCTGCGTTGTTTTCCATATCATTGATTTGTTTTAGCAGGCCTACTTCATTTATCAACAGGCTAATGTTATATTTATTTATGAATACAAGTGTGTTTGTTTTTGATATGTCAATCAAAATTCGCGTGCCAAACACATACACTGGATGCGAACTTGTGTTTCAAATCGACAAAATGTATTGTCATACTCACGTGCTGATTGAGTCAAGGCACCTCGAGCTAGGTTTGTGAGTTTGTATTTCATTCACGCTAACCTTGTCTGTTTGTTGGATCATAACAGTGTGAAAGTAACCAATTGGATTTAGCTATAACCTAAATGTCCGAGGCATTTTACATCATTAAATAAGTACGAAAACTATAGCCTACTGCTGTTTCCCGAGGTTTTACACCAAAAGATTTCGGGTTACACTTAGCCTACTCTTATGAGCCCGCGTGGCAATTGATTTAGATTTATTAAACGATCTGATTAAACGCGAGTATTTTTGCTTTCCCTCTACCTATTCCCCGAAAAGGCTCTCCGAAAAGTAGGCGGTAATTATTGGTGGAAGATGGCGATCAGCGATTAGTTGCCAAAGGAGCGCGTTGGATTGGAGGGGCACCTGGGATTGATGAGGAGCGGCGGCCAATGAGAGCGCGTCAAATGAATGACCGGGCTCCAGTTAAAGGGGGCGTAAGAGGAGGTAGTGCCAGTCCACTGAGAAAGAGGGACCCTCCGAGATAAACATAGACAAGCGAAAGAAATAAACATTCCAATTCGAGATGCTTCAAGAACAAGGAAGACTTAGTAAGATAATGACTCGCTTTTTCGCGTATTCTGAAAATAACGACATCGACTCAGTTTGAAAGGAAAAGCGCAAAGGAATCTTCTCATTTCGTTGCATTGGGGATTTTGAGTAACAAGTTATCCACAAGAAAAATATAGCCTAACTTAATACGCAAAGCTTTTTTCTTTCCCTATGAGCGGACCGAACTTCATCGCCTCATGTCGTGTTTCCAAATCTGGAAGTTAATATTCACGTAGCGCATTCTATTTTTATTTTGTTATATGTTTTGTTGAAGCGCCGTGCATAGACTGCTTGAACGAGAAATTGTTTTTGCTCAACGAAAGCATGTTACTGGACGCTGGGCATCAGTTCCCTGGTTTGGGAGTGGGCACCTTTGCCAGGCATCATCACTCCTCCAGTGAGATGCAGGACAGAGACTTGAGTTTAGCGCAGAACAGCTTCGTCGACTCGGCGCACATGGGCGCCTTCAAGCTGAACCACGATCTCTCGCCAGGACAGAGTTCTGCATTCACGAGCCAAGCGCCCGGTTACCCCGCAGCGGCTCTGGGTGCGCACGCGGCTCATGTTACATCATACGCGAGCTCGCCGTTTAACTCCACGCGGGACTTTCTCTTTCGCAGCCGTGGATTCGGGGAATCATCACCGGCGGGAGGCCAGCACGCACTCTTCGGCCCCACTGCCGGCTCGCTCCATCACTCTCACACAGACAGCCAAGGCCACATTCTATTCCCTGGCATCCACGAGCAGCATGGATCTCACGGATCCCCAAATGTGCTCAACGGGCAGATGCGACTCGGACTACCGGGGGAGGTTTTCGGGCGATCAGACCAGTACCATCAGGTCTCCAGCCCGAGGACCGACCCTTACTCAGCCGCCCAGCTGCACAACCAGTACGGCTCCATGAATATGAACATGGGGATGAATATGGCAGCGCATCACCATCACCCCGGTGCCTTCTTTCGCTACATGAGGCAGCAATGCATTAAGCAAGAGCTCATCTGTAAGTGGATCGATCCGGAGCAGCTCAGTAATCCTAAGAAGAGTTGCAATAAAACTTTCAGCACCATGCACGAGCTGGTCACCCACGTCTCGGTCGAGCACGTTGGAGGACCCGAACAGAGCAACCACGTCTGCTTTTGGGAAGAATGTCCCCGGGAAAGCAAGCCATTTAAAGCCAAATATAAACTGGTCAATCACATCCGCGTGCATACGGGAGAGAAACCTTTCCCCTGCCCGTTCCCTGGATGTGGCAAAGTCTTCGCAAGATCAGAAAACCTGAAGATCCACAAGAGAACACACACAGGTAATTATGATATTTATTTGTCCTTATAGTTTATACGTTTTCGAACTACAGGTGTATTTTATCAACCTTCAAAACAGTATCGCAAATAGTAGTTCTTACAAAAATAAGCTGATTATGCCAGGATGGAGTATTTTTAGACGATGAGAGCGCAAGCAGATTTAGATCTTTAAAAGAAAACGTATGTTTGTGAGGACACATGCAATTGGTTGAAGCGAACGCGACTGAAACTCGTACGGAGTAGCTAAATGCGATGTTTTGCAACAATGTGCTGAATTATGTAAGAGACTTTCGAGGGTTTGTGCTTCATAAACTTTAAACGGGTCAAAGGCGACTCGAGGGCTCGTCGCGTGCGCAGAGCAGCCGTAAATCTCTCCAACCGGTTTAATGTTTGCGTTGACCAATGCTCGAGTACTCGGGTGACTACGTCAGGATTTTGAAATTTACTCCAGTTTATTTTGTACGATTTGTGGCCACGTAACGGAACATTTTAATTGCCGTTAAAATTAGAAACAATGTATAAATATACTAGTAAGCAACAATGCACTTTAAATTTAAAAACAACGATTACGATGTGTATTCACAGCGCTTAGCGACACGTGCATTTACTTACAAAAGAAACGAACGCCATTTCCAACACAAAAAGGACTACATAAAAATAAGAATAGGCTATATTTCCTACTTTAGGAATGGGCGATACGTGGGCCTATTGTTATTCTTTCCATTGCATTGACAGTCTATGTGTTAGACAGGCCATTACCAGGGTTGCACATTTGAGCAATTTCCCCTTTAGAATACACGGAGGTATTGAGCCTTCTATTTGTCAAGGTGTTAATTGCATTTTGATTATTTCTAAGCAAATGGCTAAGATTTGTGGGGGGCTGACAAAAGCTGAACGTTGGAAATAGTGGGACTGATTCCCCCCTTCGTTTCATTTCGTTTTGTTTGGACAGTTTACTGAATAAAAGGAAATTCAAACGTAATTATCAGCAGAATTCGATTTTATAAATCTGTTTTGGTTGTTATTGTTGTTACTTTTACCCTGCTCATATTTGAAAGGCTTGATGAGGCTGCGTGACCCCCTGTGACGCTGTAAAGCACAGCTCTCTGTTACAACTACGTGCATATGATAACCCCTTGAGTGATTTCATTTAAATACTTTTGATACATTTTTAAAAGAATTAATAACATTAAGACATTGTCTTGAAACTATACCTGAATTGCATATGTTGTAATAGAGCTGTTTTTGTGGCGTGCTTAATTTTTTTATAAACCGTAATCACTAATCGTGTGAATGTTTATATCGTTTTTTCTTCGCAGGGGAGAAACCGTTTCAGTGTGAGTTTGAAGGATGTGATCGGCGCTTCGCGAACAGCAGTGACCGAAAGAAGCACATGCACGTTCACACGTCAGACAAACCGTATCTGTGCAAAATGTGCGACAAGTCCTACACTCACCCCAGTTCTCTTCGAAAGCATATGAAGGTAATTCCTCTCAAACACAGAATACACATTTATTTGTCACTAAAGTGTTAAAGGATGTTTATTTGACACTAAACTGTTAATTAAAACATTAACAAGAATGATGAAATTATATACATAACAGATCGTTTGGTAATTCATATTCAGATAGTTAGAAATGGCATGACATTTTCATTCATATATTATCGTCATATTAGAACGAACCACAAGTTTTACCATTCCGAGGATCATCAATTATTTAATTTGTGTGTGTGTGTGTTTAGGTTCACGAGGCATCCCCACCTGCATCTGACTCGTCGCCAGCGGCAAGTTCTGGTTATGAGTCCTCAACACCCCCTGGTCTGGTGTCCCCCTCCACTGAGACCCAAAGCAACAACAATCTGTCGCCTTCCTCAGCGGTCCACAGCTCCAACAACCACAGCAGTTTATCGTCCAATTTCAGTGAATGGTATGTTTAAGACTGTGCCATCCCAGGAGGAACCATTTGAGAAAACCAGGAGATCCATATACACCTTGTACAAAACGAACGCTCCTATATTACGCGCTTGTCCAGCAGGATTTAACATTCCCACATTGACAGAAGAAATGTGCGCAAAAGCACTAAACAATCTTTTTGTATATACTACGAGCTCTCTTTCCCAATGGTTGTAATAGATTTTGTCGGTTTTTGGTGTATAGATGTTCCTTCAATGGTAGCTATTTCTCTAACTGGACTTTTTAGTGCACATATTACCATAAAGTTGTATTATCATAATGAATATTGTGATCCCATAAAGCAAACTGATTGTAAACTAAACAACTATTAACTGGAAAGAGTGCCAAAGTCAACATTTAACGAAGACAGACACAATATTTGCTTGTGAATGTATATCTTAGTTTGCTGGGCTTAACTTGTGATGTTTTGTGCTTTGCAAGTTTGAATTGTGAAATATATTTGGAAGATTGTGGGGCAAATTAATGTCGTGCCGTTAAATATCTGTAACTACACCCTTCTTTTTTTGTAAATATCGACTGCCATATTTATCCATTTGTAATTAAATTATGGTATTTACTTGCTACAGATGAAACAATATTTATAAAGAATGTTTCTTTACTATAAATATGTACAATTATGGGCTGAACAGGGGCAGTTGTTTTGTTATATGTGTTTTGTTCAAAGTTTGAGAAGTGTTTCTCCATTATTGTGATAAAAATTTTACTGCATACAGATATAATAAAACGTGGTGCAAGTGTACAATCTTTACAACGCGTCGTGTTCTTTCCATGATATCTACAGATTATATTATTACACTTTGAAAACCTGTAGGCCTTCAGACTTTAAACCAGAATTTTCATAGTAATCTGAAAGCAAGGCGTAGTCAGCTTTTCTATTGCTGGGCAGAGTGTAAATGATCTTTACATTAATTATCTTACTCATGACTCCTAGAACTGACATATATATATATCATAATTTTGTCATAAAACGAAAAACAGAAACATTTGAATAGAGCTTTCGCGACAATGTGCACTGGACGGGAAAAGTGATCTGACTTTTATGGTCATAATATCAGAACTAATAATATAAAGCTTTCCTTAATTATCACAGCATTGCTTCTTAGAATTTAATTTTGGATATTGTGGCACTCGCCCTTCCTTCCTCACTTGGGATAAAATTGAGTTTGAAATCAAGTGGCCGTGAACTTGAACTCGACTCTGGCACTCTTGACAAGCTCTAAGAGAGAGAGAGAGAGAGAGAGACCAACAAATCCTGCAGAATTAAGAGGTGACTGGCCGTTCCTACGACTTGTTCGTTTGATTGTAAGCCGGTTTTTCTATTTAATCACGAGTGTTTTTTCAACCCCAGATGATGAATAAACTTCTTCAGCAGATTTATAAAATAAAAGAATTGCAAAAGGGGCACTGGGCATTATACAGCAACGTCAAGGCATATTGTTGCAGCCTATTTATCCTGTATAATGATATCAGTGACAGAACGAAAAGTGTTATGAACACAATCTTCAGCATGAGTAATTAATAGACTAGAGGTTCTAGAGATTGTGAGCGATCGCATCTGTGTCACAATTTGTGTTCAACCTCCAGTGCAATGTGTAGAACGTTATACTGTGAAGGATCAGATTAATATTCATTTGCGTAAAGCCCGAGGGAAGGGATGTTAGAAGCTTTTTCTATTGTTGTTGACTGTAAAATCACCACTCGGTGCCACAGTGTGTTTTGAGATGGCCACGTGAACGTAATGTATATCCCACATATTTTATTCACAGGAAATACAACTTGGAGCCACCCCAAAAAGCCAGTTGGTCCGTTCAGAAATCAGCAGAACGCTGGTTATGAATGTGCAGCTGCCTGTGCGTTGCTGCGGGGACAGTCTTTTCTTGTGTTGTCGTTGTTGATTGAATCGCCCATTCCTTGGCTTGTGTAAGTTATCCGCTGGATATAAATATTCTCTGTTAAGGCGTACTTTGACATAGTTGTGTGTTGGTGTGTTGACCTGTTTAGGGAAGGATGGTGTGACCTGTAGGGAGAGTGAAAGGTCAGCGTCCTGCGGCGCTTGGATGGCGTTTCCTTCTCAGCGCATGCTGCTCTGATATTGATCCGTGTAGAAAAACCTGCCCACAGAAAAATAAATAAATAAAAAATACTGTTCAAGACTGTAGATTCCACTTTAAAACATACTTTTTTTGGTTTGTGAATTTTTTATGGAAAAAGTATATTATGGCTTTTGACTTCAAATCATTATTTAACTGAAATGCAACAATCGCCCCCCCCCCCCCCTCCCATACTCTACTAACTCATTCATGTAAAATTTAACTAATAGGCTTAATATTATTATTATTAATAATAATAGTACAATAATAGAGTACAAAGCATTTTCATTTGCTACATTATTTCATTGTTTGTTCGAAAAATGCATTTACGTTATGACATTTCTTCGTTGTTTTTATTTATGACGCTGATGAGTGCTGCCAACTCCCACTCATAGAGCTCATAGATTTAACAGACTGGAGGCATAGGGGCCACCTACAAACAAAAAACTAGATAATATTATATTGTGTTTTTTTCTTCTTCTACCGAAATGTCGTCATTTATATTTATAGACACTAGGAAATATTTATCAAATAAACACACTTCATATGAGATTTTATTAATATTCCAACCTGTACTAATTAAGACAAAACTGTTAACCAAGAGCTGTAATTGTTCTTAGGCGGTAGAAATAACCTCTCTTTCAATGATTAGAGCAAAGGCTGTCTTCATTTTCCAGCCGATTTCATCCACCTGCAGAAAACTGCGCAGACATATATGCGCAGTCTCTCTCTCTCTCTCTCTCTCTCTCTCTCTCTCTCTCTCTCTCTCTCTCTCTATCTCTCTCTCTCTCTCTCTCTCTCTCCCTCTCTCTCTCTCTCTCTCTCTATCTCTCTCTCTCTCACACACACACACACACACACGTTATGTTTTCATGTTTTATGGGGACTTTCCGTAGACACAATGATTTTATACTGTACAAACTGTATATTCTGCCCCCCCACACCAACCCTACCCCTAGCCTACCCATTACAGAAAGCTTTCGGCATTTTATAATGCATTTTTCTTCAAAAATAAATATCAATATAAATAATGTTTAAATATAAATATAAATATAATAATGTTTATTAATCATTTCCCTCGTGCGGACCGCTGCCTGATCCCACAATGTAGGTGATTTCACGATTTACTATCCTTATGGGCACATTCGGTCCCCACAATGTAATGTAAACCTACACACACACACATACACCCACACACACCCTCTCTCTCTCTCTCTCTCTCTCTCTCTCTCTCTCTCTCTCTCTCACACACACACACACACACACACACACACACACACACACACACACACACACACACACACACACACACACACACACACACACACACACACACACACACACACACACACACACACACACACACACACACACACACACACACACACACACACACACACACACACACACACACACACACACACACACACACACACACACACACACACACACACACACACACACACACACACACACACACACACACACACACACACACACACACACACACACACACACACACACACACACATAATAAAATAAAATCTCCCAAAAGAGATCACAAATTCGAGTTATTTTGGTATCATATTATTTCGTCTTATTGTACCACTGTCTAATCAGTTTTGTACTGTAAAATGGATACTAAATTATTAGCCTATTAATTATTCTTCTTTTATTATTATTCTGAGTTTAAACTACGCATTCAGCCTACTTTCGCCTACGCATATGTTGGTTTTTGTATAAGACAAAAGTGTACAAAGCTTAGGTTATGTGCCAAATGTGTTTTGTGTTACAGTCTTAGAGACTGTCATTGAATAACTAGAATAATGTTTCTTAAACATAATAATGTTGAGGAAACAGTCAGTTTCCTCTTTAAGTCAGGAAAGAGACAGAATAGCCAGGTCGGACGTATTTTTGTTACCAGCTTGTGTCTGTAAATCTTAGATGAAATATGGTAGAAATAAATGATCAATGATAGTAATTTATATACATATTAATAATATAATTCATTTTAATATTATTTTTACTGACGCAAATCGCAGTTTTTCATTGTCTTTGTTAAAAACAAAATGTTATCAAATAGTGATTGTCCACGTGAATGACGTTTAACTGAACACTTATATAAGCTAAGCTTAATAGTTTTGGCAGTGTATTCCACCGAAATGTGGTATTAATGAAATGAATAATGTAAATATTAATTAGTTACCTGCAAAGTGAAGAGTCATTTTGAGAGATAATGTAAGAGAAAGTGTTTTGCGATAATAGATGGTTAAACAAACAGAAATACATTAAACGCAACAATTTCTACATTTCAAATATTCATGTTAAAGAGGGACACGAAGACAAGACAAACAACACTCAGGCCTGTAACACGGAAAGCTTATTTGACCTGCAGTAACCCGACTCAGGTCTCTACCTGAGGTCCACAGCAACGGTATATTAAAATTTGTATTTGGTGATAATTTTAATGAAATATTGATGGAATTTAGATCACCTAAAAAATATGACTGAATATAATTGAACAATTTTCGAAAAACGAATTATGTAGAAAAATAAACGAATTATATTTCCAAGACTCTTGTTCAGGTGTACCAGACGCAAAAAAGAAAATAATATAGAGAGAGCAAATTTTCAGTTGGGAGTAAGATTTTCATTGACTCACATTTGATAACAGCAGATAGGAGAGTAAAACGATATTAATAACTTTATTAGGGAAAAAGCATTTGTTGACACAAATTGTTACTTTGAAATATGCAAAAATTAAATTAAATATTTCTTTCTTGTGAATGAATAAACCAGCAAAAAAAAAAAACTTAAAAAACTTAACCCCCATTTTTCCCCTAATGATTATCATTTATTTTTCCGGGCAATAGAGTTATGAAAACACACAAATTTCTCTTGAAAACACAATTAAAACTGATACATGCTAATGAAATTCTAAAATGACCGAACTAATAATAAAAAAAAAAAGTTGTATCACTTGTCACTTGAATCACTTGCCAGTTATATTATGCAACATGTTATATGTGCATTTGAACTTGAAAAGGGATGAAGAAAAGAGAGAGAGAGAGAGTGACAGGTGGTTGTTTAGAAAACACTCACTAAAATCTCATGTATTAAATATATTTATTAAAACATTAAAAAATTAGTTTAGTATAATTATTAAGAATAAATAGGCCTATATCACACCTTAAGAGCCATGTTGGCTACATAAAGAATCGTTCAGTGATCAGATCTTAAAATAAAAAAAATTCTTAGTGTGAAGAATAGAATTTAATAATCTAAAGAACCTTTTCCTCCCCCACTATAAACAACCTCTGGTAGTTTCATGGATGTTAAAGGTTTTTCATGGACTATTAATGCCAATAAAGAATGTTTATTTTTTTAAAATTTAGCTAATAACAGCTACATTACAGCTACATCTTGTCTGTCATTCATTCAGGCCAGTCATGTGTCCTGCAAAGCAGGCGGAGCATCGTTTTAAAGATAGTTATTTTAACAAAAAAATGATAATTTTATCATGAAATATAGTGAATAATGGCTTTACAATAATGAAAATGTATAAATGTAGTTACTTTTGTGTACATTTGTCTCTAATAAAGTGAGATAGAAACAGTTGCACATAAAGTGGTCCAAGGCCCCCTTTAATTTACTGACGTTTAACAAACAATGATGAAATGATTTGGGGAAATGTGCTGTAAAGATTTTAGCTACTAACTTTCAACTCTGTGCTGCTAGAAACCAGGCAGTCATGACAATAACGATAAATCCTTAGAGAAATTGTGTAAATATCTATAACCCACAAAGAAACAGTTATGTTCCATATATCATTCATTATTACCACTGTACATGATCTGAGCTCATAAATTAGACAGAAACCTGTGCGAAGCATGGCAAATTGTTTATTTCATTGTTTTATTGGTGGACCTATTGCTTTATGTTAAAATATGTTGGATAGAAAAGGGAAATGTACGTATTGAATAATGTTTAAAATCCCTGATTTGTCATAGTGTGGCAAATTTATCATGTTTCCAAATGGGTTTGTGAGGAATCCAAAAAACAAATAGACGGCACACACAAAAAATTAATTGAGACATTTCTTTGGGATCACACGGTATCTAATTTTACTCAAAGCACAGCTCAAGCCTTTTTTCTCTTCCTTTTTTTTTGGTCTCCCTGGCTGTTTAGACCACCCCTCTATTATAGTATGTTTATGTGGAAGTCTACAGTTGAGCTTCCTGTTACAGTACTGAGACTTTCATGTGATGAGGGGTGGACGTAGACACCGCCTTTCTCATGACAAATGTATAAGCTTACTTTGAGCAAGCAGGAATAGCTGTCACTTCTGGCCTATAGACACAAACAAAAAGCCTAATTCCTGGAGGAAACCCAAGCTGGCACCGCCTTTACAGGACAAACATGACCGAGCCATTGAAAACCTCCCCTGCTAAACACTTTCCCTTTTATATACGATCACTTTGAATGAGCGAGGAGTCATTATGTTAGTGAAGCACACAAGTGCTGTTGAGAGTGAATACATTCATGTTACAGCACACAATATGAACTTTAGTTCTTTTGAGCCACACAATGTTTTGCCAGATCTAAGAATTTTTGATAATCCAGAATTACACTATTTTGAGATTGTGAGAACTTACTGGTTCAATGGTTCTTGGATGTTCACATTCAGAAGATTCAGTAAAATAATTATAGTAATTATTATAAAGAATGTTATAAAAGTATGCTGCTTATGCATAGATGTTTTGCTTTGTGTTCTTGCTGTAATGGATCTTTGATTGTGGCAAGTGGATTTGGGTGAATCAGTTCACACACACCTACAGATGGAAGTCAGATTTGAGTCACTAATTGAGGTCTAATGAAGTAAGTAGTTACACTTTGGATAACAGAGCCCTGAAAACCCTGCTCAAAAGATACAAAAGACAAAGTTCTTTAATGAAACTCTAGACGGCACAGGATGATAGGTCCTTAACTCAATCTGCTTGCAATCACATCATTCTCTATATTGCACAGCTGATTGGTTCCTGCTATATCGGTAGCCAATGAGCTCATTGCTCAACTTTTAAATAATTGGTTAGCTTTGCAGCAGCATTCAGAAATCCTCCTAATTCCCCAGCTCATCCTGTATAGATCTGCTGGGGGTAATTCATGTATGTTATATTGTGCAGCAGCAGCATGTCTTACTTGCTCACAGCAATGTGTTGTGTGTGTATTAGCAGTAGCAAATCCCGTACTTACTGTGCAGTAGCAGCAGCGTAGCAGATCTATTCTGCCAAGAACGTATCAACACTGTAATACCCATTACTATGCCAAACACTAGAGAGTTGTCATGACTCCTGTGTTTTTGAAAACTACTGGGTTGTGGCCTAGTTTTTTATGCAGACCCCTCCAGTTTAGGGAAATTTTCAATTTCCCTGCACATATAAACCTAGAGTCACACCTCTACGACTTTGATCTTCAAACACAGCGGTTCTCTGCCTTAGGGCAGCAGCAGGGTTAAAGATGCTCTCAGAGTTTGGTTTTATAAGGACTTAATGACTTAATGGAACAGAACCCATCATGTTTTTCCTTATGTTGTATTTGTCATGGAAACCGGTATAAGTTTCAGAGTTACCTGTTTATTTCAGCATTTTTTTAAATGTTTTATCCGATTTATAGAGGGAACGGTAATTGGACTCAATTGGCTGCTTTCACACACACACACACACAAAATCCTAGACACACCCAAGCTTGCTCAAAAACATGTGAGAAACTAAAATACAGAGTAGGGAAAATATGTTTTATGTCAAAATGAATTTGTTTTAGCACTTAATTCAATTGGCTAATAGAGACAGTCAAAGTCTTCTAAAAACTTGTACTTTCGATAAGCTGTATCTGAGACACCCCACGTCTCTCTCCTGCTGTTATTCTTGCGTATAACGATACTTAGAGCAGGCAAACGCCATTCAGGAGAATTTACACAAGCTGACAGAAATGAGTGTTGATGGCTCTTTTCAAAATATCAAGGAGTGCGCAGATACCCTCCTTACGTCTCGCAGATAAGCTTCTTCCCAGCTGTCTCTTTCGTACTTTCCTCATTGAGCACCTTTGACTAAATCTTAAAAGCAAAAAACCCTGGTGCTCCTGATTTGGTTTGATTTTCCTGTGCATATCTAATATCTTACAGGTTTTTGACTTTGCCCACATCAAGCGTTTACAAGTGGCCCTCCACAGGTTATTAAAACACCAGGAACAGTTGAAGATGAACATCAAAACAGTAGCAGTCTGTGTGGAATGGATTTCTGTGCCGTAAGTTGTAGAACTGATCCTTTTTTATTTTCACTGTCTGGTCGTCACATGAGGAGGCCGTGCGCCCGTGGAGCTCTCTGAATACTACAAAAACATCTCCGTCTCAAGCAAATATTAGTCCAATTTGATACTTTCTCTTCAAAACAATGCTCATGGCACTAAGAGAGAAAGCATATCTAAGCTTATCGTTATTATGCTATTCTTTGGAGATCCTTCAAATGGCATTGTTCATGTCCTCCATATTTATCAACGTATGTCTTACCTAATGAGGTGCATGTGAGATTGCTGCATCGATGTCGTCAGCTCCAAGCTATTGGTTTTGGGCAGGCTGTTCATTGCTCAGGCTAGTGGTCTGGAAGGATCTAATTTGATTGACTTTGAACGTCAAGTTTCCATGCTGGAAGTCCAGGGTCCCCTGACAGTCTCGACGATCATGGTCAGTGAGCTCATCAGTGGCTAGTCAGGTAGCACCTGACATGTCAATGTCTAGAACAACAATACACGCTAACGTAAGCTAATGCCCAAAGTGATGGTGATTTGAATGAATGGAGCAGGTTTAAATTTGTGTGCAAATACATATTGTAATGACAGTTCTGAACCTAATGATTCCCTTGTGACCTCAGCTCAAACAAAGTCAATGTATTTGGACATTTTATTTCTAAAGAATATAAACGATGTTACCTTTCACTAGAAAGAACGTTATGTTTATAATAGTCAACTTGTTGCTAAATTGACAGCATCTGACTCAAATAAAACTAGGCATTACAAAAAGAGTCCTAAATTAATTTTAATTAAATTAAATTAAATGTTTGTACCTAGGTTCTGTCCCCTTAAAATAGCGGTGACTCACAACACATGAACAGCTGTTGTGGTCATGGGGACCTGGGTTTGAGCCTGGCCTAGTTTGTCATGTTTTATGTTTTTCCTTAAATGCATATTTATTAAATGAAATGTATGTAATATATTTAATTATAAATATTTGTTAAATATAAATGTTAAACAATTCTTCTATTTATAATATTTATATTACATACTAAATTTAATGCATAAATAGTCAAAATGATGCAAAAAGTTTTCAGCTTAAAAAATCATAGCATTTTGGCAATTGCATATAGATTGATATGTTTACACTGACCTTGTTAAATGTTTTATTGCATAACTTCTAAACATAGTAAATATAATGTATGTAGACTTTTCTCAAATCATGCCCATTAATGCATTCAAAATAAACATTCTGTCATCATTTACTCACTCTCATGTGGTTCACAAAAGAAGATATTTTGGGAGGAAATGTCCATACATTGAAAATCAATGGATTCCAATGTTGTTTGGATATGAGTGTGAATAAATAATGACGGATTATTAATTTTTGGGAGAATTGTCCCTTTGTCACAAGTCTGTAGAGGCTGGTTTGTCTGATTCATCTACACTCACACTCATCTGTGATGTCATTCATGATCCTATACACAGGTGTCATCTTAACACTCCCACTTTTCTATGTGTCAGCCACATGCATGCCCCTCTCTGCTTCATTTCTGCACATGACATACATTATTTCACTACTCTCAGCCAACCATGGTGATAATGAGTATATTGATTCTTGACAAATCACAAGTGGCAAGAACAACGAGAAAGCTGCACATCCCCAAACTCCTGGCAGTCATATTTATGGTGCGAAGGACATGGTTGGCTCGCTCATCCTTACAGAGGCATTCTTATTTGAGGCGGCACATCTCATCATCACATGAGAGCTTGTGAGGCAGAGGATGGCTTCATAAACAGAGAGCCAAATGCACTACTCCACAAATTGGTGTTGTGTAGTGACATCCCTCCTGTCTCTTGGCTGTCTAGTCTCTGGGATGCGGCCCTCAAAGGAGGTGTTGAAAAGTAAACAGCGCCTAGCTGGAAGAGAAACAAGTGCATTTACTTCCCACCTCGCGTACAGCTCGTGTGGGAAGTTTGAGTGAAGACGGTCTCCAGTGGGCTTGCTGACGAACTTGGGGATTCTGCTAGGCCCCCATCCTTCTAGCACTCGACAAATAAATGGGAAACACTGTTGACAGCTGTTCACAATGATGCCGAAGGGAGGGAATTGCGTTAAAAGAGTGACACTCCTGGCATATATTGTCCTGTTGTACAAAAAAAGCACATAAAACAAAGGGGAGGAAAGCTATTTGAAGGTGCAGTGAGCAACAAGCTGTGTTTTTAATGCCAAATTCAGTGCCGCACAAACCCCTCCTGCCCGTCCACAATGCACTGTGGTGGCACTTCACAAAATAAAACAAGCAAGCATGTTTGGAGAGCACACTCTGTGCCAGGGGTTTGATAAGAGGGGACTAATTGCTGCAAACTGAAGAACAGTGCAACTTGTCAGCATGGCGTATAGCTGGAGGTAGGGTCCATCCTGAGTCAGTATGCGTGTGTTAGATATTCAGTATTTAATTGAAGGGCCCACGGTACACTGGGGTGAGGCTAAGGGGAATTATTATGCTTTAACCAGGGGACTTCTGGGAAAAGGACCCTAATCAGGAAGCTGGGGAGCAAGTGGAGGCTGATGAGAATTATGACGATTATGACATGTTAGCACATGTCTGTAGGACAAGTGGACAGACGATGAGTTAATCAAGAGCTAGATTAAATGGCTCCCATGCTGTCAGGAATCTACCCCCATCCTCCAGTGTCAATGTCCTCTTATTAGTGTCAGCATCTACCTTAATGACTTATGGATGTGTGCGTATATATATTGAGTTAAAGGGATAGTTTATACAAAAATACAAAAATTTTCATCATTTGCTCATCCTCATGTCGTTCCAAACCAGCATTAATTTCTTTCAGCTGCAGAACACACACACACAAACACACACACACATACACACAAAGAAAGAAAAGTCTCTATGTTTGTATAGATAAAGAAAAATTACAGTAAATCGGTTGCATAGATGCAACAATCTTAATAAGCTAAGCTAATAAGCTAATCTTAATAAGCTATGCTAGTCGGTTATTCAGCGATGATTTCAATTCAGTTGTTTTCATAACCTCAAAATGACCTTAACCTGAATATATACCATGCTATATTACCATGCTTCAAAATCTACTAATTCAGTTTTCTGAATGTCTCTTTATTAGACAGGCTCATGTGTTTTTTAGCGTCAAGCTAATTGCTTGAACCATATGTTAATATTTCATTGGAGGGAACAATACCCTTTGCGCTTGAATTTACTTTTTTCACCCTATCACTAATAAAGCCAACCTCCCTGCTGATGGAAAATTGTCAGTTTACCTCAAGCTACAGGGGGCTTAGCAATCAGGCCTTAAAAAAGCACTGACAGGTTAACCTGCTGTGCACAGGGGTCTCCAGGGACAGGCCTCCACTGCAGTTTTACATGCAACGCTTCTGTTTGCCAACGAGAGACTCACCACATAATAGAGTTGTTACCAGGCTCTTGAGTTTAACCTTTGCAGACCCAAGGAAAAACTGACATGCTTTAAATTGCTGTATGCTTGTTCTAGTTCTAACCTTCTTTGTTTAGTTAAGCTACGTAGAGCACTATTTTCTTAAGCAATGACAGGAAATGTCACACAGATGCATCTCAGTCTTGAGAACAAATTAAAGAATGAGTTCTGATGTAATTGGATTTTATTATCTTGAATATTAAATAATCTCATTCAACTTCAAATTGAGATTAAACATTTTCTAAAATTACGTTGATAACTTATCTAAAGGGCCAGTCACACAGCCGATCACGCACGAATCACTCACAAATCACGCACAGATTGGGTTTGTGCGTGCTTGTGCGTCGAGAAATTGACCAAAGTATTCCACGAACATTCAACGCACACCCGACGCATGAATCACTGACGGAGCGCGTCCAAACACGCATGCTTTGCAAACGTTCCACGAACAAGCATTTTTAGAATCCACATTGTCAGTGGAATGAACGTGATACGTGTGCGGTTCATGCGTGGTTCATGAGTGATATGAAGGTGGGGCGTCAGTGGACGTGCGTGGTTTCGAACCAGTTCCGACGCATAAGCAATGACGGCCGATGCGTATCCCGCGCATAGTCACGCATACGCGCCGCATAAACTACACGCCGACTCATGAATAATGCACACCGACACACTCCTTCAAAATTTTTGAACTGTTCAAAACTCAAAATCATGCACAAACCGCCTTCGATGCACATCCACTTACAATCACTGATGGTCCACGTTCGTTCCACCGACGAAATACGCATATGACCCCCCCCCGATAGGTGGAAATCCGCAAAGTAGGATCAGCCAATCCACTCGTGCTCTCATTTGTCGATCTCACGCTGGGAACCATGGGTATGTATAAAGCCTCGGAAAGAGTTTCTCTCTTTGTCAGGCATCCTGGGAAACCTTTTATCTTGCGCATCACGATAAAACAACGCTGCTTATGGCAAAAAAATAAATACATTTCCGACAAATATTTTTGAAAAATCTGCAATGCACTGAGGCTGCGAAACTTGAACCGAGAAGAGGCGAGGAATTACGGAATATTGTCTTCAATAATAGACAACATATTAGCATGCTAGTTTAAGGTGAAGTGACTGGAACATGGCACTCAGAGAGGATTCTTTATTAATGCATGACTAGTTCCAAATTGTCTTCTCAACTTCCGCTTCGCTCTCATCCACATGTTTTCGATGTTCTGGGTTTGCACCTCGCTGTCATCAGGATCCACGTATGGTAGAGGTGCCGTCTAATTACCGATGTACATCGGAGGTTTACCCCCAGCTGGTGCTAGTAGGCAATTACAGACGTTATATCGCAGGTTTACTATTTGTTATTTTTTTTCTAACAGGGGTGTCCAAAGTTGGTACTGAAGGGTCACTGTCCTGGAGAGTTTAGCTTCATCTTGCCACAACACACCTGCATGGAAATTTCTAGCAGAGATGTTCTTATTATTGAGAGATACGAGGGTCTGTGGTTCTACCATTGGATCACGTGTGCCTTGATAACCAATAACCAAACACTTTACAGCCTTGACATCACTGAATTATGTTCAAAGTTGTGATAGTCAGTCATTGTTCGTGGATACCATAGAAATGAATGAGAAGTGCCATAAACTGAATCATATCTGCCTCGCAACTGTCCACGACTTCTCTTATAAACTCTAAAAATATAGATCAAGCCAAAACAAATGTTTAAAAGCAAGCATGTGGAAGATTAATTGAATGATCGTAAAGTAAATGTAATTGAGTAATTAAATGATATGTTGTTTTCCCACTAAAGCAGTTTATTCAGTGTAGTAAAGCTTCTCCTGCATTGACATCCATTAAAATAAAGCATCCTCTGGTCTCCTTCCACGCGTATCGCAGTGCTAGCAGTTGCTAACCTTGGAGGTATGCCTTCAAGTGGCTTTGTTTCCAGTATGCATAGTGAAACCTTGATGAGGTGGTCCAGGTGTGTTTAATTGGGGTTGGCGCTAAAGTTTGAAGGAGAGTTAGCCCTCCAGGACCAAGATTGGACATCTGTTCTATAACAATCACACTGTGGGCCGTAGAAAAGGTAAAATGCCTTCCATCAATATCCATCAAAGACTTTATCTATAAAACATTACCATTTGTGAGACATTTGTGCCTTGCTCTGCATTTCATGCAGCCTGGTGTGTATTATGCTTTTCCACATTCAGCCATGACTTTTCCTAATGACAATCATTGAGCATTACTAACGACTAGCCATTAGAGTCATAACCACAGAGCGTTCCAAACACCTCCTGTGTAGCACAATGGATCTGCATCTATCTAGGATCTATCTGGTAGATAGCAGTAGAATTAACATTTATTGTTTGTGATAGATTTTTTAGTGGCAAATGTGTGCGCTTTTATTTGTATTTTCACTTTTCCCCTTTTGATAGTATTACAGTCTACGTTCTTGCATCAGATACTTTTTGTGTAATGTCTTTCTTGTTTTTTGATCAGTTACAATATCTAGCTTTTAGAACGATTGTTTAATCAGTGACTTAAATACCACAGATATCCTTGAAGATTTTGAAAGTAAAAGCATTATTTCAATGAATCAAAAGAAATTACTGTTAATATTTATAAATATCCTAAACATTTGATCAAACTTTGGGAATACAAGTCCCAGTGTCAGCTAGTTCTAGGTTAGTAATAGTTAAAGGGACAATTTATCTAAAAGTGAAAATTCTGTCATCCTTTACTCGCCACTCTAAACCTGTATGAACACTATAGAAGATATTTTGAAAAACGTCTTGTTTTTTTCCATCCATACAATGGAAGTCACTGGTAACCAAAATATATTTTATGTTCCACTGAAAAAAGAAAGTGATGCAGGTTTGAAATTTCTCAAGGGTGAGTAAATGATGAGAACATTTTTATTTTTGGGTGAAGTCGCCGTTTAATGTCATTTTTATTCTTCTTAGCCCAGCATTTTCACCTAAGCCATCAAGGAATCGAATACTAAACATTCCTTGCGACAGTCTGTGATGACACCTCTCTAAAAAGGATCGCGATGGCAGAAGCAATGAGTCATTTTAACACTTTACTGCAAAGCAAAGTACGAACAACTGGCTAATAAACACCTCTTCCCTGCCATGTTGATTCAGTTGTTGATAGTGATTCCTAGGAATGTCTCCCCTGAGTGCAATTGTCTGTCACTTAATTAGCTTAAGTTTAGCACCACATGCTCCTCAGTTGTGCGTGTGCATTTGCTCTGGCGTTAGCGTCTTTGTAAGTAGGTGTTTATACACACAGCACTCGTTCGTTGTTTATTTTTATGTTTAACACATGTTACATATACATCACAAACATAAATTAACCAGAGAGACAGTTGATATACATTCTACTGTTCAAGTAAATCTATATGAAACTCTTTAGATTGGACTTTAATTTTGTGGACTTGAACCTGATGCTGTGCAGGGATATTCATTGCATCCTATTAGTCGATTCATTTAATTAATCGCAGTCTTCTTGGGGTGCCAGTTAGTATCCCTCCGTGAACATAGCTTCCTTGGTTTGAAAAGTATGAACGTTGTCAGACATGACCAAACCATATTTCCTAGCCTCTCAATTCAGTCAATTACTGATGCTTAACATGTATGCAGGGGAAAAAATAACCTCAGACTGTCACTAACTGGTAACATTTCACAATAAGTGGAATTTCTATTTGATCTTGTGCACCAATGTCGACGATTGGTCAGATGTGTATTTGTGAAAGTATTTTTTTCTTGCGTTTTATTCTCTGTCCCTCCTTACTCTCTTTTCATCTTCGCTTTGGCTTCCCTGAGGAGCTCACTTGAAAAATGCGGCTCATTTCATTGTGTGTGAGTGTGTGTTTCCCCCGTTTCTCATCTCCTCTCAGGTGGTGGTGAAAATGGCGGCCTATGGCTGGTCCTGTTTGGCTGGGCTGCCGCTAACAAAAGCCAGTGTAATATAGAGGCAGCCACAGAGGCCATGGGCCAGACGGGGAGCCCAAGCTGTGCCTCTGAAAGGGCCTGAGCCCGGCTGGTGTGGCGGCTTAAACATACTCCAAATTCAAACCCCCGGAAAACGAGAGGGAAAAAGAGAGAATGAAGGCTGAAGGGAGAGAGAGACAAAAAACGGGCGAGAAAGAGAAGGCGACTGTTGTTTGATATCCCACATTAGCTGGTGGTTTTTGCGGCTGGTGCGCGGGCGTAAATGTGGCTGGGGTGGCTGCCGCACAGATATCAAAGGGTGCCGACGGCGTCTGGCTGCGCTAGCGGCGGCTGCTGCAGGTGGCCCCTGGATTCAACCCTCACCACGGGGAGGCAGCTCAGCCCAGAGAGAGATAGAGAAAGAGGGAGAGAGGGAGAAGGCAAATACAGGCATGAAAAGAAAACAAGAGATTGAGAGAAGCTGTGGTCCGGAGGTTGGGCTGAGAGGTGGATGTAAGAGAATTAAATTGCTGAGCTCCTCATGCCCTGATCTGGTGGGCCACAAAAGAACCTTGAAAAACCAGGAGCCAAAATAGAGGACTCAAAAGCGAAGATGCTTTTGCAATGATAGCGTTAATAAAACTAACATTTTGATACTTTATACACTGATATTTGTTCACACAAAGTCCATATTTTCATTGTCGTGGCAGAAAGGATAAGGCTCTGGCACTGTTACTTCTGGTTATGGTGAGCTATAGATTATGGAAGGAATTGTGAGTAAGAATTAATTATTTAACAAAACTAGAAACAACAAAAACACAGCAGGGGGTAATGCAGCGCACCAGAGAGAAAGACCGTTCTTATGTTAAGTGAGATTATTCTGCCTTGCTGAAATATGGTATGAAAATGGCTGACGCCTCCAGACACTCGATGCATACTGAATATACTGCAATAAGATGCTCATGATATGACTAAGAAGGTAAGTGATAATAATGATGAAAGATAAAAAAATAGAGCATTCTTTTGTGTCTTGCGGATTTAATTTACTGGATAAATAATACAATATTTTAATCTTTACATCATGATTTGAAAAGTCCAAAGTGAAAATACTGTAATTATTTACTTACCTTCATGCTGTGTATGACAAAAAAAATCTTTTTAACGAATGTTATATATAATGTTATATATGTTATATCTACATTGACTTACATTGATTTAACAAACTCAATGGATTTTTTGGATGAAAAAAAGAAAAAGAAAACTTTTAAAATATCAACTTTTATTTTCCAAAAGAAAAAGTCCTAGAAGTTTGAAACAACATATGGGTAGAACTATCCCTTCAATTTATTTAAACAAAAAGTTTTATTGAAAATGTTTGTCTTGTGGATTTAAGTAATTTGACAACAGGGGATGCAGATATTTTTATTGGCAGCATTTCCATGTCTCAGAAAAAGGTTGTTAATTAGGGTTATTTATGTTAATTGTGTGTTGGAACCTAGTGTCATACTAATCATACATGCTCTTCCATCACAGCTGTGTTCTCCTCAAAAGGCTGAATAACAGACACTGTAAAATTTTCCTCTGCAAATATTTATAAAGTCTCAGATCACAGCTCAGAATTGGGCAGAGACATATTTTCCTAATATATCCAAATATTTCCACAGTGTGCAACATTGAGTCTATTGATCTGTGGCTGGGTGGAATCTAAAACTGTAAGAATTGTTGGCCAAATTTCCAAATCATTCCTCATTCACATACTGTCTCCATTTCACTCTTTAATTAGTCTGCCATTTATGATCCATATAAAGGTTTGGTAATTGTTTGGCCTTATTTTCTGTCACGTTTTAAATATTAATGAATTTGATAAAGTACCTTGAATTGTTGTAAGTTGAATTGCATTTGTATGTATTTTTCCCCTCTCGCTTGTATCATTTCAAGTCATTAACCGATGGATCTCATTATCAAGGGTCACACAAAATCCTGATTAGATTATCAAAAGGTGACAACTGTTCTTTATATAGCAGCAATAATATTTGACCTAAATCATACAGATGCCCCAGTCGACACGTTTATGCTGGAATATTGTATTGTGAAGTGCAGGCAACAGTTTATTCAAACATGGGTTTTTCTCATTAGATTAAAAGTATGCCATCAGATAGAATAGTGGTGATTTTATGACTTTGTCTTGCCGTTTAATTTTTGATAAAATAACCGTCATGTCAATCCTTCACACGCTAACACACTCAAATAGAGTTTTATGGTTGCATGCTCATTGCAGGCTGTAATACCTGGCTTTCTGCATTAACCTTTTACAGTGATATTTAATTAAAGGTTTAAAGGGCACCCAACACCTGCACTATGCTCTGAATGCAGCCTCTGCCGCTAAGTGACGGCACGACGGAGGAGTGTGGCAATTAGCATGACCTTAAAACCGGCACGGACGCTCTCTTTCCCATGCTGTGCAGAGCCTTGCCTGCCCCATGGCATGCTGGGGCGATCGAGATGGCCCCCAAGCTGACACGCTCCCCTGCAGCAGTGAGTGGAACTAGCCCAGGGGTCACTGGGGCAGCTAAGGGTCCGTGGGAGGAGGTGGGAAAGCCCTAAACTTAAAATTAACACCACTTGAATTTGTCTATGAGGTAAATCTAGCAGAGAGGTGAGTTTGAGGGTCATGTAGGCCTATTGTAGATTTTTTTTGTTGTTGTTCGACCATACAATGAAATCCGTTGGTTCGGTTTGGTTTTAGACCCCATTGTCTTTCACATGGGCACAAACAACTGAAACATTCTTTAGAATATCTACATTTGTTTTCAACAGAGGAAAGAAAGTCTCAACATGAGGGTGAGTAAATGGTGACAGAATGTTCTTTTTTTGTATGAACCATGTTTAATTCGGGACTCGGGAGGGACTGAATTTAATTTACAGCTTAAAATAAACATCTAGCAGGAAATCTATGTGCAAATTTGACATTCATTGAATCACAGTGCATTAATGAAGTGGAATACTGCTACCACTACTGCTAGTTTGATGTTCATGCAAAAGCATCCCCCCTACACACAAAACTGCCCCCACCCTCCATTGCAACCCCCTGCTAGGTCAGGAGCTCTAGTAGACCCTGGGCTAGCCTGGCAAGGGGATCATGCTGTGCTAATATTTCTGTTAGCTTGAATGGCTCACTGACATGTTGTTTATTTGGATTAGCAAGTTGTTTTTATCAAAATCAATACGTGGCGCAGGAATGGGAAAGCAGTGATTGAAATGCAAGGCTTAGCATCGGGATAACCCACCAATCTGTCTTGACATGAAGAGGATGTGTTGACATTGGTGTGGTGGAGCGGAGAGGCTAAGAGCAGGTGAAGGCGAATGGAAAGAGAAAGAAGTCAGTTTGCGGCTCTTTCAAGCATGCATTGCATCAAAAGATGGATGTCTATATTGACCAGACAAAAAAAAAGAAAAAAGAAAAAAAAGAAAGTCACACACCTTACAGTCTCATGTCCAAAAAAAAAGAAAAAGTTTACCTTAAAATTGGTTCAATAATTACAAAAAAAAGTTATCTTGAATGCAAAATAGGTCCCAATCGACCTATATAAGGGCTTTGATTAAATGTGGTAATTTAATTAAGGGAAAATAACCAGAATAAAATTTTTTAACACAATTGATGCACCCTGACCGACTCAGACATACATAGTTAGGTCCTGAGTTGGTGCAAGGACCCTCTTGGAATTACTTTGCCTATAGAATGCAGTTAGAAAATTCTATATTTCAGGGCAAAAATGCCACTGTACGATTTGTCACATATTTATATATAGCAATATTAATCTCAGTTTGACTTCCTCGACGGAGCTTGGTTTCTCTCAAGTTTTTTTCTCTGCTTTATATTTTAGACTTTTTGCTTTTTTTCAATTTTGCTATCAAAAATGTAACCTGTAAAGCCAGAGCAGAACTGTTGTGCATCTCCGAGCAACACACAGTGGTGTTTCGTTCAGAATTAATCTGCATTTTGATCGAATCTATGGCTGCGTCCGAAATTGTATATTTGAGTACGTACTAATTCTGAATAAGTAATTACTTAGCTAAAAAGTTAAGTAAAGTATGTTCTATATAGTATCAGTATGAATATGTAACACTTGTTCCTGTCTGTCTGTGTCTTCTTTGTCACTTCCTGTTGGTGAGGTCTTGGGAACACTTCCTGTCAGTCGTGTCATCTGTGCACTTCCTGTTTCTATGGGCATTGTTTTACTCTGTGCACCTGTTGTGTCATTACTTAATCGTTAGTCTCCCAGGTGTTCGTCATTTCCGTCATGTATAAATCACTCTTGCATTTCCTTTGTGTTTGTTGGTTGTTAATGAAGTATGTTGTTGTGTGTGAATGTCCTACCGGTCTCCTGAATACCTGTTTCCAGTATTTTGGTTTTGTTCAGTTTTGCACAACTGTGCTGTTTTGTTTTTGTTATTTAAAGTATTTTGTTTCGTTTATTATTAAAAGTGGATTTTGAGTTTCAACCTGTTTTCCTTGTCGTGGTTCTCCGCATTGCACACGATCCTGGCTACGAATCATTACAGAATATGATCTGGACATACTACATTCACCATGTTGTCATTATCACGTGACCTACCAGCGCCAGTTATGTCGCTTCACTGCCATTCACAAATCCTCACTCATGGTCTCATGGGATAGTAAAGTGTCAAACTTACGCACATGCCAGAAAAGATAATCCAGGTACTTTCTGCCTACTCTTTTATGACTATGCTTTGAATTTGGACATTCTACTCCTGTCTATACTGTTTTTCGCCTACTATATGGTAGTGAAGTATGCGATTTTTCATTGCAGCCAATGATTCAATGGTCTATTTAGAGAGCCATTTACTTAATTTCTGAATGAATCAGCTCCAATCCAATAAATGAATGAATGAATGACTCAATGACTTACTCATTTTAACATTTACTGTCACCAACTGGCAGTTGTAGTTTCTTATTTCTCAATATATATATATTACTGCATATCTATATATATATATATATATATATATATAAACATATATTTGGGGGATAGTTTGCCAACTGAAAATTCTGTTTATTTACATGTATTCACCCTCATGTCATTTCCAACCTGCATGACTTTCTTTTACAGAACCTAAAAGAAGATCTTGAAAAGAATGTTGGTAAGCAAACTGTTTTCGCCTGTAAATATATCTAACTAATAATTAAGATGCAGCTTATGAAAAATAAATAAACAAAATCAAGGCTGTAATTTCTGTTATTTCTTTCTAAAACTACTTTTGTAATGTAAACATTATTGTAAATGTAGGTGTTTTTTATCACAATAATATCACAATATATAATTTTGGGATTAATCTCTCAACCAAATATGTGCAATTAATTAGATTAATTAAACAGCACATCATGTAATTATCATTATCATTTAATTGCTAGACAGCCCTAATATTATATATATATATATATATATATATATATATATATATATATATATATATATATATATATATAATAAATAAATACAAAAATTCTAAATTGGATTTCTTCCCCAAATCGTGCCACTATGACAATCCAATCCATTCTCAGCTAAGTTTGATGTGCAAGTAATTTACAGTTAATTTGATTAATTAATCAACATCATGCATTTAATTAGATATAAAACAAACTTGAATCACATTTTTTTAATTACTTGAATTACATTTAATCCTGAAATGAAAAATTACTAATTGTAGTTAAGATGTAAAGTTAGTAATGGCTCTGAAAGATTCAAAATTATTCAAAACACCATCTCCAAAATGAGTGAGAATCTTCTTGATTGATTCCTTAAAAAGAAGTGATTTATCAGAGTCATTTGTTGAATTTTGAATGCAGGAAACACTGCTGTAAAAAAATCATTGAATTAATGTCAACTCAAGATGATGATGCTGCATATGGAAACAGAGAAACCTTTACTGACTGAAGTGGGTTTTCAATTACGGTTGCAAATTAAAAATTATTTGGTCAAATTTACAGCTATTTTTGTCTCAGTTTGAAGCCCTGACACTAGTCCAACAATAGATTCTATCACTGCATGGATTTGTAGGATTCCAATTAAAGCTTGGCTAAAATAAAATTTTCCCATGTGTAATAAAATTGGATGCCAGAATATTACACATATTACAATGTACTGTTGCAACGAGGAAATGCAAAACCCTCAGTCCCAGAGGGAGAGGCCTGTTCTGCTAATCAGTTCGATACAAATTAAAACACTCAGCAAAATGAAACACACTTTGATCCATCCTGGTCGAGAGGATGTACGCCAAAACTGAGAAAGAAAAGGAAATGCATGGCAGAACGGAGTGAGTATTGTTTTCGAATAAACATGAAGGCGAAACAGCTTTCCGCGGATCACTTATCGTTTCACAGCACCATGGGACAAGCTAATGAAATGTCATCAGAGCTAAATGGAAGCTAAGTGGAGGGGAAAGAGTTGAATATTCACGTTCATTTAGATGACAGCTGGGGGAGCCCAGTCATTCATCACACATTTATATTCATTGCGTTCTGCAACCCTCTTCTCCCCTCTTTCGTCTTCTGCCTTGACAATCAACAACCTTAGCACCTTTTGTTTTAATTTAATTAAAGGTGTGATTGCCAGGGTGAAAACTTCATTTGCACACATGCAGAGAGGAAAAAAGGAATAGGAAGGGTCATAAGGAGAAAAGAAAGAACAATTAGTCCGAACTAACAACAATATTGGTCAAAAGGGCACAAGGATCAATGACATCAGAGTCAGATAAAATTAAAAAGTATTTTAAACTGAAGAAAATCTAGTTTAAAACATTTACTCTAAATATCCATTTTCATTTTGAAAAAAATAAAACGATTTAATGAATTTGAATTATTATTTTAAGAAAATGTAAAATGTATATTATTCTGTATTTCTTCCCTCAAGTTATTGGGGAGTCATACAACACAACAGTTTACAACCAGAACCTTTTAATAAGGCTTTGTTCATTATTATATAAGGGCTATTATATCATGTTGACATTTTGACTTTATATGACCACCAAAAATATCTAAATGAATTTAAGCGTTTATTAAAGAGTTGTATTCAAGTCATTGTATGTATGTTTAATAAATGAATAGACAACAAAAAGTCACACCTTTGGCCCAAAATAAATGAGCATCACATTGAGTTCCTGGTTAGGAAAAAAAAGCGTAACTGGTCTTGTAGTGGTACTTGAATACAGAAGCACACTCCATGCACGACAAAGGTGCAGCAGGTAGGGAATAATGAGTTAATTTGAGATTCAGTCCTGGTTCTCCTCTCTGCTCAGGCCCCCAGGCTTCACTCTCTCTCTCTCCCTCATCTCAGCTAGCTGTGCTGTAGGACAGGCTTATCTTGAGAGGGACCTCTGTGTAGCCAAAGGCTCCTGGCCTGCCCTGATTAAAGGAGCACTGCTTTTTACCCATGCTGTGGCTAGATCAATGCTGAGATGCTTTCTGCCTGCCTATATGAATTTCAATATTTCCATATCTTAGTTCTCGCCTTGTTGCATTGTTAGATCATTATTAGGGGAGCTGGCCCTACTCAAGCTGTGTGCCATTAAGCAAATGAAGCTGGCCTGGTGAGGATGAGTGGCGTCTTGTTCTCTTTTCTTTTTTAACAGGGCACTAAAGAGCTCTGTCATCTTTATCTTTTATCTCAGAGCTCACCGGTGCTTCTTTCTTCAGATGACCTGCAGTTGTGGAGTAGCAAAGGAGTCTGTATTTGTATGCTGTATTTGTATGCTTTCCCATGAGTCATTCTGTTTAAGCTTTGACTATACCCAATAAAATGCTTAAGCATCTTTTTTCATAGCTGTTCTGTAAAGTGACAGAGACAAGTACACTCAAAAATGAGAATGTGCCATTCATAAGTTAACTGCAATGACAATAACCCTAGTCAGATATAAGGTCAATATTTTCCCTATATATTCCTACTAACAAGAGTCAAACCTTGTGTTTTTTAGACCACAAGAACTATATGGTTAGAACTATAAGGCCACCCAAGGTTTGCCTTCAGTTGTTGGTTAGTAAGTTGGGAACAGCAAATTAGTGGTTTAAGGCGGGTTGCAATGTTTTTAGAAACCTTCCAGGATTTTTGGAAACATTCAGGTAATTCTTTTAGAAATGTTCTGAAATTTTTGGAAAGTTTCCATAAATTTACTGGAATTTTTCAGCCACATTTGCAACCCATACAATCAATTTTGTATTATCATCTGTCTTGGGTAATCCAATTTCAAGTGATCATCTCTAAACACAGGTGTAAATGCAACGTCATCCCTTCTCTGATGACATGGTTTTCAGCACAAGAGAAGGACAAACTGTCACTCACACGAAATCACAGCAATAGCAAACCACAACAATTTAATCAAATCCTAATGGACGAGAAGGACTGGTTACATTTGGTGCCGTGACCCGGATGGGAGTGAGTGTAACAGAAGTAGGGAAGTAAGGGCTGTGTGTGTAAACCTCACTCGCCTGATTTCAAGAGGAGCTCTATTATCTGACACTTTGACCTTGTTAGCACCTAACGTGCTGGAGACCCTGGTTCAATATGCCTTATTCACAGCAGCAATGTCTTTGATTTTGACAGGAATGAAAGCGAGGCTGTGAATTATAGACATACAGTGGGTTGTACTATTATATTTAATGTGTTTTTGGATTGTTCTGCTGACGAAACACTACAGGCAGCATGAGCTGGGGAAAATTACAAGTGATCTAGGAGCCTTATACAGCTCTTTACAGCGGTTCCAACTGAAAACATGCCAAGTCCATCTCTTACAGCCTGGCTTTCATACCTGTCATGGCGCTGCTCTAAATAAGGTCTGTATTATGCTCGCAACTCTAAATATATTTTAACCAATGACAGTAGCAATGCATGGCAGTTCGTTCTCGTTCTACATACACACATGCTCGTAATTAAGAAATAGTGATTACTAGCCCATGAAGGGATTTACACAGTTTTCTCAGTTCTGATGACATTAGCTCTCTGAAGCCAAGCGATCAAATAAAATTTTTGAAGCGTAAAACGAATAGTCAGGGTCTTAATGGCAAGCATGTGGCCTTACTTGGCTCTGTTTTTTGCTCCCCAGTTAAACAAGTTTGAGATTAACATGCATTCTGGCAAACACAGCTTTTGAAAGTGGAGTTGTCAAACTGTGAGTATAACGGAAAGTATTTCAGTAAGGAATTTTCCCAAAGGCCTAGCAGTTACAAACGACAACTAACTATCTATCTATCTATCTATCTATCTATCTATCTATCTATCTATCTATCTATCTATCTATCTATCTATCTATCTATCTATCTATCTATCTATCTATCTATCTATCTATCTATCTATCTATCTATCTATCTATCTGTCTATCTGTCTATCTGTCTATCTGTCTATCTGTCTATCTGTCTATCTGTCTATCTGTCTGTCTGTCTGTCTGTCTATCTGTCTGTCTGTCTGTCTGTCTGTCTGTCTGTCTGTCTGTCGCTGGCCCTTGTTAAAATACACTTATATGAAATTGGTTCTACTTTGTTAGACTGAAATTCAAATTGTAATTCTAAATCCTATTTACTACCTCAATTCAAATTCAATGAGTGACTTTAAAAGGCATTCTCAATTTAATTCGGAATGGTGCACAGCCCTGATGGAGACACCTGTTGTCTGCAGCTGCAGTCTTTGGCCGATGGCCCGACTTCTAGGTTAATTTGGTCTGGCTTCCCACATCTTAACCAAGTATGCCATCCAACCTCCCAGCAGTCTAAAGGGAACCTGGACTCAGGTCAAGCCCTCAACAGTTAGTAGTGGAAATCCTCACTGCTGCTCTTGACATGTTAAAAAGGCCATTTTCATCTATTGTCCAGAGAAAAGCAGGAGGAAAGGACTCTCTGTAGCAGTAAATAAATAAAAACATCCAGGTAATAGAGGCTCTTTTGTGTTTCCTGGCCATGGTTGTTACCTTGTTATATCTGGCTTTTATGTTAATAATCAGACACTCACCATCTATGCCAGCTTTTTGTATGCGCAATCACTATTTTGTCGAGCTTGTTGAAAAGGGGGTGAATCGCTAAAATGGGGGGAGGGGTATCTTTGCCCCTGTTACCTGAGGGGATTTTACCCCACCCTGCCCAATTTTCACCTATCTCTGTTTACTCGCAGTCCTCTCTGTATGTCACAACATTTACATGTCTTTCCTTTTGCTTCAATTTGTATGTGTTAGATAAGAAAAAAATGGAGACATGGAAAACTGCCTAATAGAAGAGCAGTTCCCCTGCAACCGTGAAAACCCCTCTGCTGGCCAGCCAATGGCTATTCAAGGCAGAACAAACAAAAATCAAATGGGAGCTATGCTTTTAGCTTTTAATTCTAGCCCCAAAAGTTTCCAGCTGCTTCCATAATTATTACCTTTTAAAGAGTAGGAAAATGGCGGGTTAATTCACACAGTGGCTTTCTCTATCTTTTTGTCTCTTTCTCCCTTACTCCCTGCCTCATTCTCTTCTTCCTCCACTCTCCACCCCAAACCAAAACAGGTAAGCACTACTGTTAAATGAAAGCCTTTTTTAGTTGTAATTTGGATTGAAAACCCTCTGGCCTGCCCAGATTATTCTTTTAGTTGGCTCTCTGTTTCCTGTCGGTAAGAAGGAGGTGCACCTTGTGCACAGGGAGAGGAACAATACGGCCTTGTCCCAGGTTCCTCTGGCCCCCTGCTCTGCTTGTCAGTCTGTGATTGTCATGCAAGCCCTCAGACCCCAGAAACAATAGGTCTCGATGGGCTTTGTGGCCCACCAGGACCCCAGCATTGTTATTAAGTCCCCTGTGATTATTTGCTCTTGAGTTTCTTAACCTGAAAGACCTTGATACTGATGGTTTTGTTAATCGTACGTATAGTACTTGAGTATGTGATCTAGTTTGATTTGTAATACCACGTGGGGTTGATTTACATCAAAACTGATAAAAAGCCACAGTAAGAGCTTTTTGAAAGAGCTTTTTGGTGCATCACTGAGGTTGGGATACAATTCAGCTGGAGGGTGTGTATCTTGAACGCTCTGTAATTGTATTTGTTTGCTTACTATATATCATTGTGTATTTAAAGGGGTTTGGGGGTCAGTACATGTACATGGGGAGACGTAGCCTTGCGTTATTGTTAAAGCTTGGGTGATGGATGGCTGTGGTCGCACATGATCCCAGCCCCTGCTGGAGATGGCATGGAACAACTCGGCTTCATATTGTCCTTGTTCTGTGTGACAATGGGCCACTTGTGGGTCTGACACTCATCACCTGTTAGTCAGCCTCATTCGTATGAAAATACTCCCCTGCCACAGTTCCAGCACTGTAGGTGCTTTTTCCTTCAGGCCTGTATGTGTGTTTAGACAATGGTGGCCATCACAAAGTGACACTTGTAATTGAGAGCTTTTCAGAACAAGCAGAGGTCGATGTCTTTCAGAGATAGAATACATTCAGCCACCCACTGACCTACTAAAGTTATAGACAAACTAAATATTACTTGATGAGTTTCACCGATTAATTCATATTTTTAGAATATAATTATGTATTTATAGTTTAGCTAAAAATACTGTGGTATAAATAAAGTAAATACAATAGGACAATTTTATTTTATTAATGCTATAAAATCTTAACTGTACTATAATAATAATTATAAAAACAATAACAATTTATTATTAATAATAATATGTTCATGGTGTTAAATTATTATCATTATTATAATTAATGCATATTTTTGCTAGCTTGTGCTGGTCCCTTTATTCACATGACTTTAAACTGTGTTTTACCACAAACAAACTGCAGAAAACAAACAAACAAAATAACTGTGACCACCACAATTACTGTGACAACAAGCCATATTTTCAAGTATAGCCTATATTATAATGTCTTTATATTTTTTGTGTCAGATTTATTATATTTAGTAAATCTATGCAATGAAGATGATCCCCTGGGTCTCTAAGGGGTCTGAAAGTCTTGCATGCAGCTTTCATAAAAGGAAACATCTGCTTGTAATAGTGGTCCTGCTCCAGCGAGGCTGAGGGGAGTTAGGCTGGCTGAGGTGACTGACAGCTTCCCTGGCCCTGTTGTGCCTGGCAGATGTGGAGGTGTCACTGTAGTGATGAATTGTTTACACTCACCTGTCTGCCACGTCCTTCAGTGTCGGGGGGATAGGCCCGGCGACGGGAAAGGGGTGGCGGCACTGCCACAGGGTCAACAATATCTTCAGGTGCATGTATGAACAACAGCGGCAAATGTGTCAAACATGGATATTCACACAGCAACATTCACAGGTGTGGGGATTTTCAGCGAGGGCAGGTGTTTGCCATGTTTTATATATATATGCTTGTTGTGTGTCTGTTTCGTCTCAGTGTTGCCGGTGAGCACTGAATAGCTTGTGTCCTACGGCGTAATTAAATTCTTTTGTGAGGATGGAAGTGTTTTTGCAAATGGAGTGTATTTTGCACAACTTTTCATATTCCTGCTGAGAAAATTAGCATGTTAATGAGCATGTTGTTTACTCAAAAAAATGTGAGGGAGATTTTTGTTCTCTTATATTTCTCCCTGCTCATACAATATTAAAAAATGAACCGCAAAAAAAGGAAATAAAATATTCAACTATGATTGCATGACAGCTAGCGAGCAGGATTTTGAATGGGCCAAACCCACAGCTTTCCTCCACGCCAGAGTGACTAAACGAAGCCGTTACGCTGTCCAGTATGAGCATGAGCATGCATCTATGAGTAACACAGCGATATGCCTTGACGAAAAACAGAACAACAGTATTCAGTTTGACAGACAGCTCAATTAAGATGGTGTCCGCTTGATTAGAATCTCTCCCAACCCCATATTTACTTGATTCTGGTGTGTCATATCACGACGGCCCGATCGTACGGCGAGCGATGACAACCATCATGTTTTAATCCGCTGCATCACTCCGGAGTCATACACTATTCCATTTTAACTGCTTCTGCCTAGGCTATTCTCCCCATTGTTGATTTATTCATTATTAACAACCGTTCCCCCCTTTCAGATCAATGTTGCAAAGCGGCCCCCTGAAAATGTGGACGGGAGCTCTCTTCAAAGTGGCCATGCTCGAGTATTCAGCCATCTGTGCTCAGACGCACAGCAGTATCTGCATTAAATAGCCCCCTTAGTAACAAGCCATGGAAAAGCTATCTGCTCCGTGATACGTTCAAACCTCATTGACTGTGAAGGGAGACGCATCAAAACTATTCTGTGTTGCTATGGCAATGGAGACCTCAATAAGTTAATCTTTGCCATTTTTTTTCTCTTTTTTTTGTGCCAGGCTCAGTGGTAGTCAAATATGTGTGAGTGTGTGTGTTGTGCTATTCAGAGGGCTTGCGGCCCCCCATGCAAGTAGTTTCGTCACAAATCAATGTAGATGGTTCTGAGAACAGGAACAAGTGGGATCACCATAGTGGGATAGAACTACGGTCACTGAATGAATGGCTACGTGGCGATTTGCATCTGGAAATGGCTCTATAAATATTGTACTTGTGATTTTAAATACATTTTTAGTCCTACAATTGTTCTGGTTAAGAAGTAACAATGCACTGCATCTTATAGTACTGTCAATAGCATCTTTGAGCAAAGTAACTGTGGGAATACAAATGTAGCTCTGTGTATGAGTGATGTACGGCGGAGTTTGATCAGATGTGCTTCGAGGAAAGTTTCCTTTGATCCGAATGCTACCAGGGTGAACAGAATGAAGTCGTGAATGAATGTACTCTCAGAGAATATCAATGCAGCGCTAGGCGTCTCAGCTCCTGACTGCCTGCTAGCATGTGCTAATTCACAACCTAGCTGAGAAAATGGGCTACCTGAAAAGCTGAGCCTCAAATTTCACATTTCATCCTTTTCAAAATGCCCAGACCTCCGTTCAAATGCCATCTGACCGCTGACAGTGATGAGGATGTGATTTTAAATATCATAACGTGCTAATGCCCAGCTCGTGAAAGCTGGGATTTATTGCTTTTCTAATCATTCCGAGTGTTGTTAGCTGTCGTGATGTGTTGCGGCCTCTGTCGAACACAGCTGCGCTAATGTAATTCTGCAGAGATGAAAGGGACCGGCTGGGAAGTGTGGTTTACTGTTGCTGTGAAACATGGACAGAACGCAGCCAATTAGATCTGCTAAAGTGACATGATCAAGCAGAAATACTGTGTGTGGCTTTTTTAATGGCTGAAGTCGGCTCTGATGCCGGATCACTTTAATGGCTGCCATATGCCATGTTTGGTTTGGCTGGTTTCCCGCAAGATGTTGTGCTTGTGTTTTGCGGCTTTTAGGATTGTCAATATTTCTCTCATGTCAAGTTTAATGTTTCTCTCTGCTGTTTGTGAATGTAGACGGACACCTCACGTGTCATTTTGACAAGCATACAGCAGTCTTGAATGGATTTTCCGACTGTTTCTTAAAAATAAAGATTTAGAAACAGAAAAGGAACAAAAAACAATGGTGTACAATGGTGATTCCACTATTATAATATATTTTAAACATGACACAATTCAAAGATTTAAAACTTTAGTTTTACCCCAAATGAAAATTTTATCATATGTTGTTCCAAACTTGTATGACTTTCTTTCTTCTCAAAAAATATATTTTGAAGAGCAATTTTGGCACCCATTGACTTCCATAATATGAACAAAACACTTTCTCAAAATATATTTTATGCTCTGTGGAAAAAACAAAAAGCAGTTTTTGGAGCAACATAGAGGTCAGTAAATTATGACTAAATTTTTAATTTTGGGTTCTCTATTGTTTTTTTAATTCTTAAGCGACAGTAATAAAATTGCACTCGAAAAGGTCAGCTCCGCTCAAGTGTGTGTATTTGTTTTGTGGAATAAGAGCAAAGACCCCCATTTGCAGCACAAGTGCCAGGTAAATACATTTGATATTATGGCCCCTGCCTTTGGGGGTGAGGGGGTCCATCAGCCCCCTTGCCCCATTGTGCCCTGTTTAAAAGGGTTTGTCATGAATGTGAGAGAGCCTCTTTTCCCCTACTGCTCTCCCCTGGAAATGGAGATGTAATGACATTTGCAGCTAAAAGGAGCTCATTCACAGTTTGTACAGTTTAAGAATTCAAATGAAGTGTTTTCTCGTGCTGTATTGCCTGAAGGAGCAGGCGAGAGAGGAAAGCAGATTTCTGAGGATTAGTTCTCCAGGTTCCTTTTATTATGTTAACAGTCTGTAGTAAATGGTGATGAGGGAAATGTGTGGTAAAGTAAAGGTTGTGAGTTGGGGAGGGGGCACATATCCTCCTCTGCATGGCCTCAATGGTATGATAACAGTGATATTGAACACAGTTTACACACATACTGACACACAAATGCCATAGCGTGTCGCAATGAGGTTGTTCACAGCCACTGGCAGTGAAACACCTGTTTTCAGCGGAAGAACAGCTCCTGTCACCCCCTCCAGTCCCTCTCTGGTTTGTTTTTAGTAAATAGAGACCTGTGAAGGGAAAGTGAGTGACATTTGGGAGAGCTTAAACTTTTAATTGTGCTTAATTTGTAAGATGTAAGATGTCACAACATTATGGTCGGCTAAAGTCTGCGTTGCTATGAGAAGCAGAAGAAATTATTCCTCTGGGAATGTTAATTAAACATTGTGTGTGTGTGTGTGTATATATATAATTATTGTTATTTACAATTACTGGCTATTTTAAATATATATATATATATTTAAAATAGCCAGTAATTGTAAATAACAATAATTATGTGCTTTATTTATTATTAATATAAAACAAATGATAAAATAACAGCTAGAGACAGTGCCATAAATATAAACAATTCTATAATGTATTAATTTCTTACTTTGTGTAATAGTTTCTGGACAATATTTCTTTACAATATGAAACAGTTTTCAAATCACTTGTCAACAAAAGAAACAAAATAATCTGGTTTTCCTTGCTTTTAATTAGGTAATTTGGTCATCTTTTTGTACTGTCCATCTACAGCATAACTTCCTCTCTGTCTGTATGACTTGTGAAATGCAGTAGGGATGTCCGAGTCAGAATCATCCAAGCAGAAATTAGAAGACAGACATTGTGTTCTCCAGAGTTTATTCTTCAGCGTGCAGATCGCATTTCCACCAGCCTGCGTCTTGTACCGCCCTGCCTTCCTGCTCAGCTCCGAGTCTCTTCGAGGCGTCAGGGTATAATTATCCAGTCCCTTCACCACCGCTGTTCTCTGTGCTAGATGGGCCCGGAGGTCTGCCACGGTACCCACCGCTCTGCTTCAAGCGAATATCTCCAGCTTTGTTCACAATGCGATGAGCTGCTCTGAGGAAAATGGGTAGGAATAGACATATATAGCAGATTTTTTTGCCCACCTACACTGTCTTTCTCTCACACACACATATTTACACGCGAGTGAACATGCTCGGCTTCTACCTGATATGCTTGAGCTGTAAAGGTAAAGCCTTTATTATCTCAGCAGGCAGCAGAAGGTGTCACCTTCATCGGACTAGACACACATGCTACTCAAACCATGGGAGACGAGATCAGGGGCAAATTAATCGCCAAGATGCCAAGGTCAGTGTCGTGCCCCCGTGCGCGTGGGCTGGTCAAGGTGAGGCGAGTTTTATACACACACAGACACACGTCCATTCTTTTCAGCCACCTCAATTGACTCATCTCACATCTGTCATTCCGTCACAGGGGCATCGGTACTGATGTGTGTGTTTAGAAAGAATAGGTGTTGTCAGTTAGCTGTCATCTCTGGGTATAACAGATTAGGCCTTTTTGATACGTCGCCGCTGTTGCACATCCTTACCTCCCGTGATATGCGATCCAGAAACACACTGTTTGTGAAAGTAAATGTGTATGTGTTCTGGAAGGGCCGTTGCTAATGAGAGATGTTTTGAAAACATTTAAAGCCCTAATGATGCTGCAGCAAAAGCAAAGCCTCTTCCGGGGGCCGTGATTTAAGATGGTTAGAGGCTGTGGAAAAATTGTTTCACCCAATTTAAGCCTTGCATTCCTGTTGTTAAAATATTAGGGTTAGAGGCTAACACAAAGATGAGGAGGTGAACAACCCTGCGGTGTGTGTATGTGTGCATGTTTCTGAAATTATAAAAGAGTAAAACCTCATTCAATAGCAGCTCTGCAGATTCTCACTTCTTGGTTTTGTTCCAAAAGCTCTTAATTGTCTGTATTTTGCGAGTTTAACACTTCCTGACTTGAGTGGCCTCGTTTGAATGTCCTTGTATTACAAAAAATGAATGGGGATAAAGGAAACACCTAGGTGCAGAATAAATACACACATGCATGCAAATATATTCAAAATCCATACTGACCGAATTAAACATGCCAAGAGAAAATTTCCCAGCGAGATATGTTGAGATTTTAGCTGCGCCTAGTTCTGTCCGCCAGCCAATTTTCCATCAGGAATCTCTCATTAGCAGATGTTTTTGGCCACAACACACACACACCTCAGTGTGATCTGGTGAACCCTAAATTTAACAAGCACTTACCAGAGCAGACGAGTTAATGAAAGGAAATTACCTTTTCTGCCAATTTCCCCCTTCCATTCAGGTGCGTTTTACTTCACAATTTAAAAGGATAGATACTTTTATTTTATGCAAAATAAACTGATCATTCTTTCCGACGTTTCACTATTTCCAGTAATTGTTTGAGTCGGGTAATAGCTGTGGTCAGATTGTATTATTTATATATCTGTTGCCATGCTGTCCAATACTGAATTTCAGACTTGTCTGAGGTCTCTGTTTACTCTTACAGTGAAGTGTATTTTTTTATTTCTTTCACATCTACAACCATTTTTATCATTCCAGCTTTTGAAAACACATTGTCAAAATATTGAATAATTGTCTTTGATTACTTTTCTAGCATCCATTTTCTAAAACTATATGTACAGGAGGAAGTTTATTTACACCACTGTATAAATCTGTTCCCTGCTTAGCAACAAAACCAATGATTTCCACATAAGAGCAGTGGGGAGAGGAGGATCGGGTAGACGGCCCCTCCAGAGCCCGCTGAAGTGAAGCCATAGTTGGGTGTGTTGGCCGGTCTCGCCCGGGCGCCCCACAGCAGGTTTGAAGCCTCCTCTATCACTGCCTCCAATCAATAGATGAGCTGCTCCCCCTGCTGCCTGTCTCATGCTACAACTTCCTCTTCCCTCGCCCCTTCCGTTGGCACACATCATCACCCTTCACATTTCGTCTCCTTTTATCCCTATTTCCCTCTCTTGCTCTCTTTCTTTCTGCAGTGAAACAGTCAGGATGGTCTTGATGATACTCGTTTGACAGTGGCTGACATGAACAGAGGTCTATGAGGGAGGAATCGCGAGGCTTGTGGCGAGGTAGAAAAGCCACATGGGAGGCCTGTTCCTACGGATACAGCTGCTGTTTCCCGGCACTGCAGTGCTGTGTTTGTGGGTTAAATTTACTCGTACTGATGCTTGCTTAATTCAATCTCCTGTTAGAAATGTTTCAGCGTGCCAACATAATAACTGTAATCACCTCGCAATCAAGTCCCGTTGAACTCAATCATCCGCCTCTGAAAAGCACCATTCCCATGTTTGACATCCTACGGAGTCTTCATGTTACTCTGTGTTCATCTCATCATGCTTGAGAGGTTTAAATTAAATTTTTTAGGCCTCTTCATTGTGGTAGCATGTATCCTATGTAATATTAAATGTGGTCAGTTGTCATACTCTTAATTTTACTTGATCAAAGCTTCAAATTAAGTTGCTGTTTGCCGGTAGGCTTTGCTTTCAGTACGTGTTGTGATTGTGTAAAATGGAATTTTCGCAGAATTCCCTTGCAAACAGTTTTGAAAAACAAGACATAATTTGTCTTTTTAAAATGCTTTAAATTGTGATAATATTTAACAGTATTACTGTTTTTTTGGTGTGTTTGTTCAAATAAATGCAGCCTTATAGTGACCATAAGAGACATATTTCATAAACAAAGTCATACCAACCTCAAACTTTTCAACAGTAATGTATACATTGTTAATCAGACTACAATTAGTGGATTGAATGTATTTCATCCTTCAAATATGAAATGGCACAGTGTGTCATGTACAATGCATGTTACTGACACACTGACTGATGAACACATTGTGCCTAACAATGTTGGAACTTCTCCTAATCTCCCTTTCTTTCTCTCAAACTGAAGTATTCTGTCCAGTCCCCTGTCCATTGACTGTACGCGCCATAAGCCCCAAGAGAAAGCTTATTTGGGCCTGGCTGCAGCATGTGGGTGTGTTAGGGAGCACAGGGTGGTCCTGTGGGCTAGAGAGGGCAGCTAACTGGAGTAAACAGGACTCAGCAGGCTTAGTGTTTGTGTTTACTCTGCTGGAGAGGAGGCCATTAGAGCAAACAGCCAGCGTTTCTTCACATGTTGCTGAAAATCACCCCAACCTTCATTCACTCCTGTTTGGCACTACTAACACCCAGCCAGTGTGCCCAGATGGCCCCACTTTCCAGATCTCTCACTGTTTCTGCCCCCTCTCCCCTCCCTCCCTGCGCCGTGGCGTCATTAAAAGTGAGCGGGAGTCTGTGAGCGGGAGGTGTAAAAACCGGGTGCTGAGAGAGGGAGCAGAAAACAATTTAGTGGCATTTAAAGATAAAGTCCTCCTCCTATTTACATGGCCTATCTATCTAATCCAATCTAGGCTGTTTCTGCATTTTTAATTTGCACATTCAAGCGAGCTTCAGAGAGGAACCTAGGCTTAATTAGTTTAGTTATCTCCCTTCATGAATGAATAAAGTTCCCACACTGCTGGTGTTTCAGATGAAGCCTAATTGGATTTTGAGGCCAAAAACAAAAGGAGAAATAAAAGAAACGAGGGTTAGATAACAGAGGGGAAGACTGAATTGATAAAGTGAAAGGGGAGTGAACTGTTGTCACAGCTGAGGAGCAAGGCGAAAACCAATGGAGGACGGTCTATGGCATCTAAAATCAATAATGCTAAAATCGATCATTTAAAACGTTTATAAATATTTGTTTGTCTCATGCGGTTTTGAAAAAAAAAAAGTTATTTTACTGTGATGTCAAGTATAAATGTAAAACATCTTTTCAAATAGATGTGCTTGAGCTTGAGTTGTATTTTATATTTTTCAAGATTTTTTAAATTAAAATGAATAAATATTTATGATTTTGGTGAATCTCTCTGCATGACATTGTAAGCCCGAACTCACCATATTTGAATATATATTTACATTTATGCATTTTGCAGACGCTTTTTATCCAAAGTGACTTGCATTCAAGAAACACACTGACATTCTAATAATTTCTTGCTTTTCCTGGGAATCGAGCCCATGATTTTGGCGTTGCAAGCGCCACGCTCTACTGTTTAAGCTACAGGAAAGTTATTTCTAAAGTTATATATAATAATATTTACCATTTTATTTTCCTCCCCAAAGTGCTTAATGTTTTCCAATTTCATTCTTTAAATGGAAATTATTTTCTTAATAATCAAGACTTCCATTTTGTATTATCTTGACATTATTGCCTTCATGGCCCCCCACATGAAATATCAATGTGTATTTTATTCAGAAATGAAAATTTATTTTATTTAAATATTTTATGTTTTTTTTTTTATAAATAAAAACGAGCATCTCATGAGAGACATTCTAAATCATTGCTGCAGTTTTGTCTAAAGATCATTAGTACATCAGCTTGGAATGTTTTCTGTGTTTTATATAGAACTGAAACCTTTTGCATTTTAAATGACACAAAATTTAGAACACCCCCTCAAGACCCCTCCAGGGTTTTCTGTGCAATTTGCCAGAAACTGCGCATTGAATATAAAATCCAGGCCTCAAGAAAAGTAAGCCCACATTCGGTTGTAAATCTCAACCAGTTTTTGCCAGTATCCCTTAATAAGACGGTTTCATTCGACTAGAGTAAAAGTGTCAGCATATTTAAAAATCATCATACTTAAAGAGACAACTGAGCCTGAGTAAATCAATTATTGAACATTACCCTTCATTGTGATATCTGATTCGAACAAGGTCAAGGGAATTATTAATAACCTTCTGTTCTCTTTCACAGGCACGTTTACAAATTAGCACTTCTCACAGGCCTGGGACCTGCTTTACAGAGACAAGTTTTCTGAGCAGCCTGAAAGTGTGAAAGAGTTCCAGAGGGCAGAGCATTTGGAGAAGTCTAGATAATGAGATTCTTTTGTTAATGCCATTGAACTTGATTCAATTAGTGAAAAGGGCCCATGTTTGTGATATAGCGTGCACAGTATACACGTGTTTCTGTATGTAATTGACTTTGTAAGCCCTCGAGGAACAAACTTTTAGCAGTTTCAAACATTCAATGTTATCGTCAAGCCCGAATGGAGAGCCAAGAATGTTTCTCTTTTTTCTGTTTCTGTTTTTTTTTCTTTAGCCAAGTGAGCTGTTTTGAGGTTGTGTGTGCTTGTGTGATGTATAGATTAATTAAATAAGCATATTGATTCCTGTTCTGGAAACACAGAGTGTGGGGTTTTAATTAGCCCATGCTTGAGTGTGTTAAAATTCCTGCTATCTGTGTGGAACCAAGTGGAACTGAATGCATGAGAGCTGCTCATCAACTCAAAATCTCTAATAACCTTTTCCGTTGTTTGTTTTTGTCTGCCCAAACCCCAAACTTTAATGTATGTAAGTATATGCAACATCCATTCCTAATGTTAATTTTAAACGCAAAAAAGTGCCATACTGCCAACCATGCTACAGAAATAAATAGAAAATGCTTTTTGAGACAAAATGTTTAAGGACACTATATATGCATGTGTGTGTGTGTGTGTGTGTGTATTTGAACATCAAATATAAAAAAATGGAACATGAATTTACTGAATTACATAAACTAAATACTAAACATTCTCAGATGACCTCCACATCTGATTTGATTTGTTGATTTGAATATAAAGTGAGCCAGATATTTAACGTCTTAAATCTGTCTGGTTCCTACAGCGTGTGATTGAAGGGTTTGTTGGGAGCCCTTTGTCTCTCTCTTTTGGCAGCAGACGAGTGTGACGGCACATTTTTGTGCACATCCAAGAACCTCCTGTCCTGCCTACTGATACCTCAATCTGGTCTCCCTCAGCCATCTTGTTCTTCATACATTTTTCACCATGCTGTGATCAAAGCTCACCACTGTATTTGTGTTCTGTTGTAATGGCCAAGGATGTAACATGAAAATCGACTTAAAAATTACAATCCATCTTATATCAGGCCTAGTGTTGACATGGCTTGTTTTTTTTAACATGATTGATTTATTTTGTTTAGATGGGGAGGAAGGTACAGGAATGTTTGGTGCTGTAGGCGTGTCAGTGGGTGATCCGCATTCATATGCCTTGCACTTGTCTCAGTATCGCAGCCAGGCTGTGTCAGAAAACACTTTCATTTTCTTTTTAAATAGGGGGGTGCACTTTCACATCACTTTCAAAAATGTTCTCTTTAGAATTAAATAAAATAAGTTTTTTAATAAAATAAAAAAAACACTCTGTAAAAATAAGTGTTTTCAATTCTTTCCCTATAGAAGCTGAGCAGAAACATCCCAGAGAGGATTGTGGGATTGACGGGAGCGGATCACGCATTGAGAAAAGATGATTTGACAGGTGAAAGGCACTGAATGCCAGACAATCACTGTGAGATGTTTTTTTCTAATGAGAAGTTTTTATTTATTTTTCCCTATAAATGTAGTTGCACATATATGATGAATTTATCGATTCATCAATGACTTTTATTATGTTTAAGTTAGCATGCTCCAAAACAATGACAAAATTCGCATTTAGAAGATATAAGCATCCAAAATGAACAGTACAATATCGATCAAAGATTTTGATGACATCACTGCATTTCAGCTTCTCGTCAGATTTTCTGTCCAATCAAATTCTCTCTAGAATTGAAAGTGTCTGACTCTGTAGATTATAACTAAACACACACAATGCACTCCATAAATTGCACACAATGCACTATATAAGGGATAGGGAACCATTCAGACAGTTTTCATTTGGGCGAATATAGTCTGGTCTCACGCTAGAGTCACACAAACCACCACAGTTGGCACAAAGTCTGGTCCGGTCGAGAGACACAATAGCACAGAACAGATCATATGAATAGAATAGAATATGCTGAAAAAAATGTATTGGACCCATTTAGATTCTGCACAGAACGCTATATTTCAAAGAGAAATGGATGAGATTAGGAGAAACTGCAGCTTTACTGAGTTCAACAGCTCAACGGTTATAGGAACTTGACACATTTAAAAAAAAAAGGGTGAGGAGCTTTTGATATGTCCTGCCCTGTCTTTCTTTTTCAGTGAAAATTACGTCAATGCATTGAATAATGCTGCAAGTTTCAAGACACTTCTGTGAGCCTTTAAGAAAAGGAGGTTCTCTTTCTGTGTGGGCCAGCTTTTCATCTTCCTGTTAGAGTGAATCAAGTAGACTTGCTGATCTTTCTGAAATCGATTTCTCCAACTGCCAACTGCTGAAGTCCATCTTACAAAGGCTTTACTGCCTTTTATGTTCCTTAATCCTGGGCTATGTTAGCATAATGCTAATGCACTGTTTAGTCTACATTGCTGCTCTGGAGGTCTTCCCTCAGTTCCACCTGCAACATTGGACAAAAAATATTTGGGGGGATTTATCTGTGATCACTATGATAGCAGTCATGGGAGTTTAACAAAATAAAGAAGTTAAAAAGTGTTTTAACGATTGACTGTTAATTGTGGTATATTGAACAACTGAAACAGGGCAGCATACACTACTCAAAAAAGCTAAGGGAAGACATATCCACATTTGGAAATCGTTATTTATATACATTCTGTAATTTGTTAAGAAAAAAAATGTGGAAAAAAGTAAATGGAAACCAAAATCAACACACTAAAGGCTGGATTCAAGATCATACCAAAAATCTGTGTAAAAAAGTTCTGACACTGGCTTTGAGGAGGCACCTAACAATAGTAAATAAAGAAACCATTGGCTAGCATATGGAGTTTTGTGTTACTCTAAAAGGATATTCCTCTCCAGCCCATTACTGACCCACTGACAAAACGGTAATGCTGGATGACATTGCACGCAGCATAACATTCCTCGCAGTATCTCCAGACTCTTTCACGTCTACACATATGCTCAGTGTGAACCTGCTCTCATCCGTGAAGAGATTGAGGTGCCAATGGCAGACTTGCCAATTCTGGTGATCTCTGGCAAATGCCAATCAGGATGCACAGTGCTGAGCTGTGAGCACCCCTCACAATAATGGACATTGGGTCCTCATGCCACCCTCATGAATTCTGTTTCTGACAGTTTGGTCAGAAACATGCACACCTGTAGCCTGCTGGAGGTCATCTTGTAGGGCTCTGGCAGTGGTCCTCCTGTTCCTCCTCGCACAAAGGAGCAGAAACTGGTCCCGCTGCTGGGTTGTTGCCCTACTACATCCTTATCCAGCTCTCCCTATATATATACAGTAATACCTCGGTTTACGAGTGACTTGGTATACGAGCAAATCGGTGTACGAGCATTGTATTGGAGTGCGAGACATTTTTTCCCTCACCCACGCGCATTTTTGCGTGAAAAAGTCCTAACACTCATCATCGTCGTGTGCATTTTTACAGGAAATATCCTAAGCACAGCCTCTCATAAAACAGTCATGCGGTTCCAACCCTTTTATCACCCCATAACTCGTTCATTCTCTCAGCGTCGCTCGGTTTGGTTGCATCATTCACCACAGTGCATTCTTTTATAAGCAGATTTACAGCAGTCAATTGTGATCGCTATTGTCCACGTAGTGAAATATATACGTACAGTACAGCATATAGAAAGAAGGTATGAAATCCTCCCTCTAAGCCAGTGCTTCTCAATTATTTTCTGTCACGCCCCCCCTAGGAAGAGGTAAACATTTTGCGCGCCCCCCCTCCCCCCATTTTGGAACTTTCGCCTTATGGTTTCCATGGCAACGCGTCATGCTTGTCACGTGATATACCGCAGTCACAAAAAGCGCTGTATAATAGATTAATACATTTATTTACATTTCGTAAATAAATAACATTTCGCGCCGCCCCCCCCCCCCCCCCCCCCCCCCAATGTGATTGAAGAATGGAGTAATGCTGACAATTCAGTTTTGTGATCAAACAGGAATTAATTACATTTTTAAATATATTCTAATCGAAAACAGTTATTTTAAATTATGGAAAATATTTCACAATATTACTTTGTACTTAAGTGCTGTATTACTGACAGATGTCTTCAAAAACATTACACAATCTTATATTTTGAACATAAATATATTATTGTTTATCTATTTATTTATTTCGCCATGTGGAGAAGACATGGAATATAGTGCATGAGTAATATGGACATTCTTTCGACCAGTACTATTTTTAAAATTTACCAAATTTGTATTTCATGGAAAAAAAGAACTGTGAATGACTAAGAGAAATAAGTCACAGCTGAATTTTTGTCAGAAGTATTACATTTAAAACTCAAATACAACAATTAATACCCTCTTATCATACTTGATTGACAAGTCCTAGCCAGATGGGTGTGTTAGCGCATTCAAGAGGTCATTGTTTAATTGCATTATTTTAAAGCTTCCGCCACCCACTACTACAAAAAGAGACACAATGACCACCCTGTCATGTCTGCTACTCCAAACACACACTCATCTAATTGCATCAGAGTTCACTGAAAATAAGCATCCTATCTATTCATTGATGACCATTGTCTCTTGACTTTGGTTCAGATTCACATGATGCTTCTCAGTGGTTGAGTGAGCAGGAACAGTCTTTTCTCCCAGAAAATCTCTCAAAAAGCTTTTTAATTACGACAAACCGTCTTGGCATCCATACATCCTGAACTACCCATCCCAATGTCTTCACTTCATCTTTCAGAATGTCCTTATAATGACCCATGTGGTGTGTCTTTCTTTCTTTCTCATTTTAGCTCCACGGTGGATTTTTGTTTTGTCCTTTTGAATAGACTGTGCCAAGCTTTTGCTTATTAGAGAGTTTGGTGAAGTGTGGCAGGGTCCATTCAAGCCCTCCAGCTGTAGAGTCTTTCACCTATTCCCTGAAAGAATTTAAGGTTGCTCTGCTGGTCTGTCTGTTTATCTGGCAGACACTGGAGGGACAAACAGAGACCTCTTCCCATTCTCCCTAAGGCTCCAGTCCCAGTCGCACCTGTTCGCTGTGCTAGTGTCCATGCAAAAAGCCAACTCATTAGAGCCAGAGGCCATTGTGGGGCATCTTTTAGGAGGAGGTGAAGTGGAAAGGTCCAGACTGCTGTGGGCAGCAGGAACCCAAACCTCCATTCTGCGCTTACACAGAGGAGCAGGCGTGACCCAGAGCCAGTACAGTTATTAATTGCTGCCGCAACCTGTGCTAATTGCTGTGTTATTTACTGCACTGTTGCTCCTGCACTTTTGCACAATGATCTTTTATGTGGTGAAATTGTGGCTTTGTGAGTGATTGACTGATGCAGCTGTGAAGGGAGGCGTGATTTGTTTAAATTTTGGCTATTTTGAGTATGTACATGGTATACTAAAGATCCAGAAGCCTCAGTTGTGAAAATCAATTGTCATTGTATATATCAATTGTCCTTTTATAGTACTCAGGGATTGTTGGAACTAACTAGATTAAGTGTCTCTGCCTTTGCTGTAGCTCAACAGGTCACGCTTCATGTGTGGCATTACGACTACACTGTGTGTCATTCTGGGCCGCTTTTACCCGCTCCCTGACCCCCTGAACTCCCTTCAGGGACAGACCCCTGAGCAAACTGACCCTCTTTAGTCGGCACTGGCCAGGTGGCTTCTGACAAGCTCTGACAAAAACAGGAAGCATACCTCTGGACACGGCAAGCCCCAGTGGGGCTGTCTGATTGGCTGCTGACTCAGCGCTGCTGCCCAGGAAGTCCTGACCCAGGAAGTGTCCAGGGACATGGACAAGATGGCTGAATAAATAATGTGTGTGGAAGCAATGTTAGAAGCAATGAATCAATAGGTCTGGTCAATACTCAGACTTGTGGGAGATATTCTGCTAATAATTCTAATCTGATGATGTTGCATAAAAAAAACGTTATGAAATGTGAAAACAAGTTTTTTTCTTGCCACCTATACCAAAAAAATGTTTTGTAAAATAGTTATATACTAAATATGTATACTAAGTTCAAAAGTTTGTGTAAGTATTTTTATTCAGCAAGGATGCATTGCTTTGAAAAAAAAAATGTTTAAGGTAGAAAAGTAAATCTAAGTTTAAATATACAAAATATTGTATCTAACAGGTGAATTTTGTGAAAATCAGAGCATAGAAAAAGAAAGTGTCAGGGTTCTGTCACATTCGGTTTAGTAATTTCTTGGTTTTGTGACAGAGCTCTAACACTCCCGTAACCTCTTATCTTTTGTGTGAGCATGCGCTTTCCTGTCCACTTGATCTGTCTTGTGTGCGGGGCGTGGTGTTCAATCCCGATTCTAGTCTTGTTCCATTTCGGTTTTGTGTTTCGGGTTTTGGACACTCATGCTCCGTATGTTTTGTCTTCTGTGTGAGCGCACAAGTCTTATGTTTTCAATTGCTGCACGCTGTCATGTCGTCTTGTTTTGTCTGGACACATGGCTTATGAGTGTTCTCATTGGCTGCGTGCTCATGTATTGTACTGTCATTGTGTAACCCCACCTATCTTGTTTCCTCGTTACTGGTTTGATTTGCCCCACCTGTTCTCCCTCATTACCTGCACAGTTTGTTCCCTATTTATTGGGCCTGTGTTTGCTGTCCTGTGCTGGTTCTTTGTCACTCATATGTTGATTTTTGATGTTGTTTTCTCTTGTTGTTAAGTCTAGTCAAGTCCAGTCAAGCCAAGTCAAGTCTGTTTAGTCAGTTAAGGAATAACTATAGTAGTTTTAACACCTTTAAGAGAATATCGCAGATCTTGCATTGTCTCATGTTTGCAGATGGAAACAGACATATTTAGATGGTTCTTCACATAATCAACTCCGATGGAAAATAAGACCTGGTCATGAATTTTTCTTATAACAAGGCAAACAAAAATCTAAATTATGTTAATAAAAGATGAAAAGACAAAAGAAAGGAAAAAGACAAATAAAAATTATATTTTTACACACACACACACACACACACACACACACACACACACACACACACACACACACACACACACACACACACACACACACACACACACACACACACACACACACACACACACACACTTGTCTATATATATACAGAGTGGTGTGAACAGTGTTTGCCCCATTCCATGATTTCAATGTTTGTCACACTTAAATGTTTCAGATCATAAAACAAATTTAAATATTAGTCAAAGATAACACAGATAAACACTTAATCCAGTTTTTATTTTATAGGTTGCTATTATTAAGGGAAAACAAATCCCTAACCTACATGGCACTGTGAGAAAAACCTAATACAGTAACTGGTTGGGCCACCCTTAGCAGCAACAACTGCAATCAAACATTTGTGATAACTTGCAATGAGTTAAAGTGCTGTGGAGGAATTTTGGCCCACTCATTTTTGCAGAAATGTTGTAATTCAGCCACATTGGAGGGTTTTCGACCACTGACTGCATTTTTAAGTTCATGCCACAGCATCTCAATAGGATTCAGGTCAGGACTTTGACTAGGAATCTTCATATTGTCTTCATATTGTTTTTCTTCAGCTATTCAGAGGTGGACTTGCTGGTGTGTTTTGGATCATTGCCATGTTCACTTCACCTTGAGGTCAAAAACAGAACACAATCCTGACAATACTTACCCCCTCACACCAAAGAGAGTCCAACTTGTGAGGGAGGGAGAGAGGGAGGGAAGGATGGAGGGAGGGCTTCTGGAGTTGTGGCAGGTGAAAGTCCGGTGGTCTCCATGATGGTACCGGTAGTTCAGGGGCCCTGGAAGGCATTGGCAGTTCAGGGAGACAAGGAAAACCCAGCAGTTCAGGAACTCAGGGACAATCGGCCTCCGATTTCTCAGGAATAGGATTGCGATTCTGAAATGGATTTAGCGGTTGGAGCTGACACTGGAGTGGACTCAGGGGCTTGAGTGGATCTGTGTGTGGCCCAGACACACATAAATGATAGAGCCATAATGGAAAATTCTACGCTCCCTTGGCTCAGGACATTCACTAGCTATAATTTATTCTGAAATTACATTCACTGGAACGGACTCAGGGATTTCACTCACTGGAATGGACTATCCACTGTGCTCATGTGCTGTGCATGCAGACGTCTATCTCTTCTTCCACAGCCTCCTCTTTTGGACTGGAGTTAAAGTGTGTCTGGAACTGAGATTTGAGCTACTGGGAGGAGTTCTGAGGTGACAGTGTGAACTCCACCTATGATTCAATATTACGATCATTTTAAAAGTTGGAGTCCATTGTTGAATCATTGTTTGTTAATTTCTTTATTCTGTCATGGTTGGTGGCTATAGAGAAGCACACAACAAGAAAGTAAACACAATATAAACAGGAGAATAAACAATAAGCAATATAAACAGGAGAATACCAAGGAGAAACACAACCAAGTTCCACAATGACATTAAAGAATCCAGGACAAGGAACAGATTGAAACTGAGGGCTTAAATACATAGGGCAAACAAACAAGTTAATCGATGAGGGATAAGTGAATGAGATGAATAAATGAAACACAAGGGAAAACTGGGTCAAAGGAAAACAAGCAAAGAGAAATTGAACGTGAAAAAATACATAACCCTGACATTATATTAAACCAGTAATATATAATATATAACTGGTGCCTTGAGATGCCAAAGGTGATGTGCTGCCAGTGACAGTTAGACAGCAGGTGGCAGTTTCCCTGGATTTTTTAAACCTGACACAAGAGAACAAATAAGCAGACTCTAAGTGAATTACCCTTAACCTACTCTATGAAGTAAATATGATGTGCCCTTGTCACCGTGTGCTCTCATTTCCACATATTTAGCAGATGACACAAAACATAACTTAAAATTATTTATTACAAAAATAATCACATAGGTCAATAACAACACTATACGCATAAATAGTATAATAATAGCAATAATTACAATAAAGATTTTGGTCTAATCAATTCAGAATATGAGACAAATATCCCAATTGTCTTTATAAAGGTTTATTTTCTCATGAGAAAAGGTTGACAGTCATACAGACAGTCAAAGTTGCCCTGCAAATTGTGACAAAGAAGGGAGGGCTGCTCCTACATTTATATATCTAATCTTCAATGCTAAAGGCCTCTAAACCTCTAATTTTCCTCTCCATATCAGGAACACATTACCCTCTCTAAATCTCTAGGTGTGATGTGTAGCTCCCTACACACCATATGTGTTTTAGATTCTAGATTCTACAGAATAAAAAAGTACAATTAATGTCACACAATAATCAATAATGTCAAGAAACAAAATGTTATCATGGATAAGAATAAAAAGAAAACAGATCATTTATAAAATTCCATTACAGAGTCATTAAAATTACCAGAAACCTACCTCTCCTGTCCAATGCAAAAGGGAAGAAGAGGGGATAGAACAGGAAATTGTGTTGGCTAATATATATTATGTATATGTCAAACTCATTTGCAGGAAGGAAGAAGAAGATGATGATCATGTAAAATGGTTTTAATAATCCCCACGAGTAAACTGAAATCCAGACAAACACAACTCAAGCATTAACAAGACTGGACAACTGAGGAGAAGACGCATCACAACCAAAAAAAAAAAAGGCTTTGGAGGAGGTTGAGGAGTAGGACAAGGGCTGGTGAAGAGGAGCAGGTGAAAGACTGGCAATAAAAGGCAGGTAGACTGACAGAGACTCCACAGAGGAACAGATGATGATGAGAGGAGCGGCCTGATGGAGCAGATCCACAGAGTAGTTAGGACAACAGCCCATGGTAGAGTGAATGGAGGGAGGAGCCAAGTTGTAGATGTAACTAATGACATTTGTGGAATTTCTGATGGAGACAGAGCCGATGACACAGGGTGACAGGTGATGGGCCTGAGTGAAACCACTGGTTCTGGAGACCAAGGTGAGGTTGTGCTGACGAGTGCTAGAGGGGGAGCCGAATGCCAGAGAATTTAGATGGAGCAGGAGGGTTCGAGGACCAAAGTGGATTCAGAGGGAGGGCAGAGTCCGCATGAGCCAAAGGGGTGGAGAGAAACAGGCAGTATGATGGCTAACTGAGTCTGAGGGATGAGGGAGCCTGGTGGAGCCACAAGGCTGAGGGTCTCTGGTGGAGCCAAGGGTAGGAAGAGCCAAGGCGGCACCGACAAGATGACGAATGGAGGGATCAGGGCCCGAGGTGGAGATAAGGGATTCTCTCACTTAGGTACAGCTGGAGATTGTACAACCTGAGGCTTTACCACATCCCGAGGCATTATAAGGAGTAGGAGAAGCATTGGAGGCATCCAGCTGAGACAGGGCTGAAGGACTGGCCATATTACAGTGGAGGTGGGGGAGGGAGGTTGGGCAGGACCATTGATAATTTCACAGTTCATGAAGAACAGTGCAAAGTTCAGAGTGTGGCAGGGTGAGAGGCAGTATTTCAGTGTCCCAGTCAACAGTCTAGTTCTCACCAGAATCAGTCTCCACCAAGATTCCCTCAGGGATAGCTGTTGTCAGCTCGCACCCCTGTTCAGACTCTCGTTCGGGCTTCTCCTCTAGGATGTTGGTGTGCACTGTGTCGTCACCGGTCACGTTCTTGTGGCAGGCGGAAGCTCTGTTTTTACAGGAGGCTCTGCCAGTTGTCTCTATATTGAGGGGGTTAGTGGTCTGTTCTCTGGTTCTAGTTGAGCAACGTCTGTGATGTGGGCTGGGTTAGGTCCCTCCATTAAATAGACAATGTTGCAGATGGCATAGTAGCAGATGTAAAGGAACTCCTCCACGTAATGAACACTCTCATCAAGGCAACGATGAAGGAAGCAATTTCCATAATATTTCTCATTTTGTGGGTCCAGTCTTCTGTCACACACAGTTGCAAGAAGAGGACGATCAGGTAAAACGGCTTTATAATCTTTATAAGGAACACTGAACAAAGGAACACGTGACTGATGGAAATTAACTAAAAGTCCATGAAAATGTAACTAAGGATGAATGTTTGTGACTATATTATAGTCACACACACACATACACACAAAAGAAGCACTATAATCAATCAATACAAGGGCATTTTATTCTTGCCATTTTATTCTGCTTAACAACATGTTCACCAATTAATACATGTCACGTCTGTTCAACAGGTAACTAAATATATTCTTTAAACATTGCACTTATTTCCATCTAATAATGTTTTTTTTTCTTTTTACAATGTGAATGTGTTGCTAGAGCCTCTTAGAAAGAGAACCTCTGCTTCCTGTGGAGTTTGCATTTGTGTATGTGTTTTCCTTTTTCTTTCTGCCAGTGTGTGTGTGCTGTGGTCAGAACTGTGGTTTGAAGTAGAGTTTGTAGGTTTGACAGATGAGATGGCTACAGAAGCAAGGCACTGCGGTGTGAGGTGGTAAGGCCGAGGGTTGAGAGCAGATGACCTACACTTCTCTGAGGGAGAGAAAGCACAGTTCAAAGGTACAAAGGTCATTGTCTTCCACCTCTTTCATTCCATTCCCACCCTCAAAAACCTCTCTTGCCATCTTCTACTTCTCTTTCTAGTCCTTTCACAGAAAGTGACACCTGCTGAGCATCTTGGGCCCCGTTGCACAAATTTATGTTGATGTCAGCAATGAAAACAGCACCACATCTCCAAATATTTGTAGAACAGCGGTCCATCCATTTTCTCTCTTTCTTCTACACCTCTCTCTTTCCCACTTTCTCATTCTCTACCTTCTCCTCCTTCTTTATTTTGCTTTTTATTGATTTATTTTTCCAAAGCCCCAGCCTGGGACGATGCGGCTTTCACACATGATGTGAAATGTTGTTTCTGTAGAGATTATTAGCGCACATTTGTAAAGTCTTTTCTCTGGGTGGGATCAGAGCTGGAGGGCGGGATAAACTTGCATTCCTCTATTTTATATCTGTATATTTTTACAGGGATGAATGTGTGTAAAAAGAAAAGAAAAGAAAAAAGCAGTTTCGATGTGAGCACACCAACTGGCAACCACCAAAGGTATTATCTATAAGTGAACAGAAAAGTAAAAAAAGAAGACATTTTTGTGTCATTTCAAAGGTTCTACCAGTAGTGGGCACTTGTGCAACGAAAGCAATGACGCAGTCTACATCCGAGTGGATTTAAACGCGTCCAAGGTTTATTTATCGTGCGTCTTATATTCCGTCGGAGTTTTAGAATTCGAACTAGCGATGGCGTTTCATTAATGAATCTCTCTTCTTGTGCAGCATGTTGTCCTGTGGCTTTTCATTACACAGAAATGAGTCAGTTTACGACACGAAGAACAAAAATAATGGAATAGTATAAACTAAACATGCAAATTCGTGCTTTCGCTTGCCATATGGAGATATTTAGCAATTTCGAAACAGGTGCATCTGCTACTTGTGAGCGACTGAACTGCAGGTAAACAAAACAAATGCGATCAAAACACTAACAGTACACGAAAGCATTTAAAGTATCAAAACGACCATGGCATTACCATGTTTTTGGACGTAAACATTGCAATGCCTGGTCATTTGTACACAGTGCTGGGTAGTAACTGATATGTATCTGGATTACGTAATCATATTCCGAAAACATATAATTTATATACATTTAGAAAGTTTTGTAGTTGTGTGAGACTAGCCACAGGTCAGGTAGCTGTAATGGAAAATTGAGAAGTCAAATGTTGTTGTTTTTTATGCTGGATTTATAGAAATCATTTTACTTTAAGGTGTGTTCTCTCAACATACCATATGAAATCAAATCTTGACAAACACATTAATTATTTTTTGAATGATCTCTCAGTAAATCGTTTAACCATGTATTGTTATGTCTTTGAAAGGCTTTTGTCTTTTTAACACATTTTTTTATTATAATGTAACTTATTTAATTTAGTGTTACATTTTAATTATTGCAGTTCCATCACAAACCTCAATTTGGAAAACCCTGAAGTAATGTCAAGTTTAATGCAATTGAATGAAATAGAATTGTTTTTTTTTCTGTTTTTTTTTTTTAATCAATATGGTTCAATATTATCCTCTTGAGGTCAAACGTAATCAAAAAGTAGTTACATTACCTAAAATATTACCTAAAATGTGTAATGCAATGGTTACATTGTTATTGGAATCAGTAACCAACTACAATTTGTAAGTAATTATCCAGCAATGTTTGTACAATAGTATTAGCACTTACACCGCTTTACTGTTACTAGACAGCAGTAGTTTTTTTTTCCATCTGTGCACTAATTTGGATTTGCATGCACAGTGCATATGCTAATTTGTAATTTTCTTAGTTTATTTCTGTTTATATCCATAGGGTGAACTGTGCATTATCATCAAAGCATTAATGTTATTGTAGATTTGATTTCATTTTAGCATGGCCCTCTTGAATTTATTCATATAATGTCTTTTGATATCCTGTTCTAACCACACATAAATATTTTGAATGTGAGTTTTGATTGCTGAGCAGTTGGTTTGGCTTCAAGAACTTGATATGGTGGCCGATATATCGTGTCACGTCACTAATCACTACGTCACAAGTCACTAGTTAATAGCTACAATTTTTATCTTGAAATTTGGAATCAGTAACTGACTAAAATGTATAAATAACCCATCAATGTGTACGTGTCTATGTGCGTGTGTGTGTATATATATATATATATATATATATATATATATATATATATAATATATAGTTTGTACCAGATATCCTTGAGGGCAGTGATAGGCCAAAAGCTGTGACATGTTTGAATACTCTCTAAACATGGTCTTTTGTTGTTTTTTGTGTTTAGATTTTCCCTGTGAACACATTATCGGCTATCTCGTCTGTACCGTTGACTTGGGGGAGCGACAGTGGTCAAAGGTGTGGTTAACGGCTTAGCTCGTCATCCGAAGCGCTTGGTCACACACTCCTGAAAGTGGCATTGCCTGAAGGGCACTGATAACACGCATCCTGTGCTCCTATTGGTTGATGTCCAGAAGGCCAGCAATCTCACACGGAAGAATCTGTACATTAGAGGAAAGGTAGGTTAGGCCGGAATGTGAAGGGGTTTTAAGGTATTAGAGGGAAAGCCAGGATGGCATGCATTTTCTCAGCCTGTTGTGGATGACCTTTCCGTCTGCCAGTGCTTTTGTGAAGGATCAGCATTTTTGGTTCCTGTGAATCCCCTCTAGCTTTGAAGGGGAGAGGCACAGCAGGGGGACGCTGAAGAGCCCTGAATTTGTGTGTGTGCCTGAATATGTGTGTTTCAGTATGTTTCAAGTGTAATGTGCATTTGGACCATTTAAGATCTAGTGTAATCCATGATGGTGTTTGGAAGAGGCAATATGTAATCATATCTGAGAGAGAGCTTTGGCACGTGAAGGGAAGGTTGGAATTGTGGGTTTCTGCACCCAGCAGCCTCCCCTGAGTTCACACTTAAGCAGTGTAGGGTTTGGACAAGCGCCATGCCTGCAGGGTTGGTACGGCTGGCCTCTCCCCATCCTTCGCTTCCTTTCTTTTTCAGTCTCTCTTGCTCCGCCAGAGGAATGTCCAACTCACTGTAGGAAGGAGTGCAGAGAGATCAGGTTAATAATGCTTGACTTCTTCATTCACACATCATGCATTAAAGACTACAGCGTTGAGAGAGCTACTTCCAAGCTACATTTCTAATTGAAAGTAGTTATGCTACAGTCAAGAAACATTTTTAATCTTTTTTAAAGTAGATTGATGTTATTTTACGATCAGAGCAGAATTGTTCTGTTTCACATGTTTGTTTTTGTATTATATTACAAATGTACAAATATCCATTCAAACGTTTGGGGTCAGTATGATAATTAAAAAAAAAAATATTTTTTTATTCACAAGGATACATTAAATTAATCAAATGTGACAAGCAAAATTATTTTACTGTAATAGTTTTAAATGATGTTCTTTTGAATATTCTATTAATCAAAGAATATTTTGATTTTCTGTTTGCTGATTTACTGTTTGAACTGTGGTAATAAGAAATGCTTCTTGAGATGCAAATCAGCATTTTAGAATAAATTTTTTTTAGAGGTCATGTGACTGAAGACTGGAGCAATGGCTGCTGAAAATTCTGCTTTGCCATTACTGTAATAAATTACAATTTAAAAAATATTACATTAGACAATGGTTTTGATTTGTAATATTTTTTCTTTAAATTTACTGCATCTTTTGACCAATTAAATGCAGTCTGGAGAGACTCCTTTTCAAAAACGTTAATCTTACGGACTCCACATTTTTGATATGTAATGTAGATGGCAATAGAAAAGTAATAATGAAATATGACTAATACAAGTAAAAAACGCCATACTAATTTACTTGTTTGGAAGTACAGCAGTTAGTCACTACAGCTATTTAGTTACTCCCTAATATAGACTGCTGCTTTCTACCAATAGACTAAGAATGCAAAAATGACAACAAATATGCTTTTCTATTTTTCAAAGTTTTATTCATTGTTTCAAAAATATACTTGTTTATAACCATTTAGACTTGTTCACACATTTCTGGATTTACTTTCTCTTAAGGAAACACAAACATAGATTTTATTTCTCAAGCAAAATGATAACAAACATAAATTCAAGTGAGCAATCTGTGAATTGTTCCTAAGTGTCTGGTAAAGATTGTAGCTGGATTAGGCATGGCTCAGCTGCACAGATGAGGTGGGCAATAGAGTTGGATCTAGCACAGGAGCTAGTAAACCTCACAATGGGTGTTCTACTCTAACAATCTAAGTGAGTGGAGTGACAGTGATTTCCATTCAAAGCTTTCTGTAATCACTCTGCTTTAACACTTTTTTTATATATAGTCTAAAGTTTTAAATCCTGAGATTTTGAGAGTACTGAGCAGGTCTCTTTGAGCTTTGTATGGGAGTAGCAGTATTTTATAATCGACACAAAACACATACCGGTAATCCATTTCAGATAAAATGTGGTTGATATGGTATTGATTTTTGGACTCTGGTAACTCTAGCTGCTGGGTTTTGAACCATCTGAGCCTTGTTTGTGGAGGATGCTGTATTCTGAAGACATATTGGTTAAGATCATTTAAGTCTAGTGTGTATAGGGTAGAGCTGCATGGTTAATCTTTAAAAGATCACGATCACGGTTCAAACACTCGCACAATCTCATTCTTTTTTTTAAAATTTAGATCTGCGTTGTTGCTGCTGCTGACCGAGAGAAAGCAGTTATCATGTATACGTATCTTTACAGCCACACGGTATCATTATTTTTGTTACAAATATTTAAATTAGTACTGGGGTAAAAGGGTTAGAATAAAAGCAAATCCTTTTGAAAGTAACTTTTGCACTTCAAATAACGATTGTATCAACTATATTTGTTATGCCACTAGGTGGTGACAAGTGGCTTAAAAATGAAAATCATTGAATCATTCAATAGATTTGTTCAAAAAAGCTGATTCATTCAGTAATAAAACTAGCTATTTAAATAGACTGCATTTTTGTCAGAATCTCTAGTAAGTTACGTGTTATTATTTGTTGTTGCTTGTCTGTTCAGAATCGTGGGAGAATTGTTATCTCTATTTGACAAAAAAAAAATCGTGATTCTCAATTTACTTGTGCAGCTTTAATGTTGGACCAGCCTGATAAACATAGCAACGGACACTCAGCATGATTTTTAAAAAAATACACACATTCCACCTCCAGACCGCCTCTTATTTAACAAACAAAATGAATATTCTGGAAGTCAGCTGGTCTCAAAATGTTGTCGGTACAATATCAACTCTGGGGGATATGTCTCACCTGCCTTACCCTCAAATTATGCTTATGATCAAAAGCCTTCTCTGCTGTAAGATGAAAATTAGCTAATCTTGGTGCATTCCAAGCAAATAAGAAGCTGAAAGGAAGATATGATTCACCACAGATGTTTGTGTTTAACTGCATTTATAATCTAAACAGGTGAGTTTGCAATTGAAAACAGGCTGCATGACAGTTTATGTAGAATGTATGTATGGAATAATGTATTTAATAAAAGTTTAAATAAAATGTACTAAATAAACATTAAACATAGCTTAGGGAAATCAAAATAGAAACTCATGCTACACTTTCAACAACATTAAGAATAAAAGTAAAATGTTTCATTTTCAAATCAATTTAAAAAAAATTCTTTTACCATTTTAAAAACTCTCAAAAACACGATGCATATCTCTTCAACCCACCTCCTATAATCATGGCAATGATCACAGATTGCCTGATTCAAGTCTGTCATCACAATTTTGACAAATACACGTCTGTCATTGTTTCTTGACATTGTTCCTTCCTATTCATGGGAATTTTTTTTTCCTGAACTGTGCATGACCAGCAAAGGTATAGTAAATAAATATTACTTATAATTATCAGATAGCCAATTTGATAATTTCTTTTCCTGAATAGCTCTGACAGACTAAATGAAAGGCAAGAAATCCGAGAGGAGTAGTAACCATGTAGGTTTAATTTGAACATTTGTCAATCCCTGCGTGTAATAACTCAATTTTATCACACTAAAGTGGATATTAGCTTGAAACATGTTTGCTAATATACACAGCAGATGGCTTTCAGTAATATTCAGTCAGATGTTTGATGTGCTGTGATTCAATGCAATTACTTTGAAGTTTGATTTTGTGTATATTGAAACCTTGTATTTTTCCTCTATTAACACTAAAGTTATATTTACATTCACCCTGACAATGTAATTAATGCATTACTGTGATTATATTTGATCTCTTGGAAACAGGATACTGAGATTAACATGATTGTTCATAATTAGAATAACCTTGTATTACTGTAAAACATGCTGAGTTTTTATTACACAAGGCATTTCCCATTATTACACTGGCATTTAGATTTTATTAGGATAAATAACTTGGCTTTTTGTGGCAGAACGTTTTTTAACTGTGAATAGAAAACCTTGGCTTTCCTCAGCAACATTGACATTACGTGTAGTTACATCATGTTTGGCAGAGGCGTAGCATGTGGCATCGTGTTTAACAGAGGTGTAGCATGTCACGTTTATAAAGTTTTTCCCTTTGTTTTTTGGGAAGTAATCAATTCTCATGCTTCAAAGAGGTCAAGGCATTCATTCATTTTTCTTTTTCTTGAGGTTGTCGAGTTCTCTCTGACCCCTTTTTTCTCCTGTATTTTTAAACCCTCTATGTAAACGCACTGTGCACATGTGACACAAATAACAACACTTCATATTACTTAAACATTTGCTGTAAATGTGTAATATTATTTCTGAATGGGCTTTTGTGTGCGCGCGCTCAGTTGAAATTCTCTTTTTGAACTGGGCAGTAACCATGTTTTCAATAAACAGGAAATTTTTATTTTAAAAGATATTGATCAAAAATAGATTTTTCATGATATGACTTTTGGAACCCACTATCGTTTATCGTTGTAAATTGTTTTAATGCACCTGCTGTTTAGTAGCCTGTAATCAATTCAAGTAAGCTCAGACTTTCTTCATCCATCTTAAACAAAGGAACAGGAGCATGATTCAAAACAGAGGATGATGAAACAGGTTGATATATATACCTACGACCCTGACTTCACCTCTCTGTACAATTATGATGATGTCACACTGTGATTGGTCAGCACTTAAGTGTCATGGCTGTAGGCGACTAGCAAATGCAGCAGAGGCAACAAGCCCTCTAATGGCGATTAAGGAAAATAAATCTATTGACATTAAATTACTTTTTAAAGAACAACAATAAAAAGGAAATGTCTACATTTATCAAATAAAATATGGTGTTAATCAAATCATAATTAAATTGCTGAGAAAAGCCTCAAAAATAAGTTAAACTTATTCAAAGTTATTACATTGAGATGAGCAAACCATTGAATCAGGGCTGTAACCAGGCAAGTCCCCCCCAGTAATTAAAAAATAAATAACTTTAGTCCCCCCCCCCCACTCTAGCCTTCTCATAGACTTTACCAAAAATGAAATCAATATATTGTTTTTATTTATTTCCATGTCATTAGTGGCCTACAGTCCATAACAATCTATTTTACAGTTTGTCAACCTGATGTCGATCTAGGGGCCGTTCGCACTGGATGTGTTTTCGCTCTCATTTTTTCATCAGTTTCAACACACTTTTTGATTATTATCTATTGCACTAAATTACTTTTAAATTCGCATCCCTAGTTATATCATATTGGATCTGAAAATACTGTGTAGCCTGTGCTTTTTCCAAGGCTGTTTAAAAACTGTAAACAATGTGCAAATCTCTAGGAGTGAGAAACTACTAAACTATGTCGTCTGTTTAGTCAGAGCAGACTGGTCAAAGCAAGATTGTGCAAGTGAGACGCAGTGGGGATTCTGGGTGACACAGATATGACAGCGTGCAGGAATCCCCCAGCCTTGCAGAGACACACACTCTATGCTTCCCTCTCCGCTCCTCTGTTTGTGACATCATCTCTTCTCTGTGCACATACAGAGCGGGGATGAATAAGGGATGATTGTCAGGTGTCAAGAATGTGTCATCATTCAGGACATGCAAATGCGGTGAACAAATCCATAACTGGTAAAGCACAGCGCTAGCAGCAACACCAAGGTTAAGGTTTTGTCTGCCAGGGAACATTTAAATCCACCCAATGTTGCCTAAATGTAAATAGAAAACGGTGGGATCAACTTATGTTTCATTTTTAATCTGCCATAAAGTTTATAGCAGCAAGACCTGTTTGCATATACAGTGTGCATATGTATGTTTGCTGGTGTGGCAATCTGTGTGTGTGTGTATGCAATGGAAAACACCTTCTGGGTATCAGGAGGCAGAGCTTTAAGGTATGATATGTTAATAAAATGTGTCAAAATGTCTGATTCCCATTCTCTCTTTATAAACAAACTTGCGGCATGAACTGAGCTAATTAGTGAGCCCATCTGCTCACTTGAACAAACTTAGTGATACATACCAGAGAAACTGTAAAAAGACAAGCTCAGTTTTTCCCCGGCAGATGACAAGTGTTATAAATTGCAGTTTGTTTTCTCCGTCTGCTCTCTTTTCCTCCGTTTTTCCACCTCTGACATTATTCATTCAATTATTTCTTTGGTATTGCCGTGTCTCGTTTTCAATGAACATGTATCATTGTTGTGCTGTTGTGTACACATAAGCAATGTAAATGTCTTTAATTCAATGATCTGAATCGGCATAACTTTTCCTAATTATCCAGGTCTCAGATTTCCCTCAGAGGTGGGCGTTCAGCTAAACAGGTCTGCCAATTTCCCCGGTTTGTGAGGCTCTCGTGGTTTGTGGGGAGAAGACAGGAGGATCGGGGAATATGTAGACGGAGATCGGTATTCCCCGAACAGCATTATGCAAAGCTGTTAGCAACAATTAACTCATAGCACATCGATTGCGACGGGGCCGGGCCCCAGCCATTGTGCGAGCTAAGCACTGTGGTGGTGAACTGAGGGGGGAGCGATACAGAAAGATCCATCTGTTCTTTCTGCTCCCCTGCACTGATGGAAGACTACGCTAATCTGGTTACTTGTCAGGACAGGTTAGTGAAAGCAGGCGAATGGAGGAGGCTAGAGCTAAACTGGTTGGCAGCTGCTGGCTGCGCTGTGTCCTGTCTCCCAGACTCGATAGTGCTAGATTTGGCACGCCTGCAGTCAGATCAGCCACAGACCAGCCAGTCTGTCTGTCACCAAAGGAATAGCAGCGCTGGTGGAGAGGACTGCTGCGGTTTTCTGTGAACAAGAACAGAGTCGTTTAAGAACTAACTCTTTATTTATTTATTTGTTACATGTGTAAATGTAGATGCGCGAGACCCACGAGACGTTTTATCACAAATGCCAGAAGTTATTTTCAGAAAACATCAAAATCATAATATGAGCCATAAAACGTCCAGAACTTGAGGAGTATTTCAACTAAAGCGTACTACAGAATACACAGTTAAATATGTAGTTAAATGTAAAGACATTTAGATCAGTAGTTATGCAATACAAACATGTGTATTCTTTTCAAAAAGCTTTTAATTTATTTAATTATTTTTCGATAGTTAGCTGTTTACCCAGCCAAATTCCTTGGCCTCATGAGGTTTCAACATATTTTTATTGACTATGAAAATATTATGAGGGAAATTAATGGCCATCTGACTGGCTTACTTGGACTCTTAATAGAGCTGTAAAGTTTAATAGGCAAACATGGGCTGGTCTACGCAATATGATGGAAGCTGTCAAACAGACAGCTGTAACATGTACCATGGGGTACCTGTGCGATTTTGTGTTTACTGTGCCATTAGAAGCAACCCTCCTAACAGGCTCAAAAATCAACCATATTTTATGGCATTATGGCATTTTATCCTCTTCCAGTTCTAACATTATCTACTTTCTATTGATTTTATTTCTTAATAAACATTACTTTTAATTAATACTTTCAAAAGTAACACAAATTAATTGATAACAAAGGACACAAAGTTATGATTAATTTTTTTTAGCTTGAATACTTTTCAGTGTTTGTAATTAAGTATATGGGAAAATGTAATCAAGCAGCCATTTATAATTCTTGCATTCATCCCTTAAGGTCATGAGTTATATCTGTTCAGTTAATTCTAAACGATGTAAAAAGTTAACAGTTTTTCTTGAGGAAGCAGCTTCCTTAAATGCTTTTTAATTACATTTTTTAAATTTTTAATTAATTATCCGATTAATTCTGCAATTTTCAGTGATTCCTTTTAGTTTCTAAACTCACACAAAATAATTTTAATTTTAATTATAATTATTTTAAAATAATTTTAATAGTATTGTCTAAATAAAAACAATAAAATAAAATATGGCATTCAGAAGTTTTTTTTTTATTGTTGGTTGGTGGAGCTTTTGGATTTGTACAGATGCATATCAAATAGCAGGAACATGGTTATACTTGTGTGGCATTAAGGATTTTTTGAAAACACTGTACTTCAAACTCACGTTTCAAAACTATGGAGAAACCCCAAAACAGGTGTGTAAAAGACTACAAACCAACACTTTGAAAGTGTTTGAAAGTCTCAGTGGGCATTGTTGATTTAAGTGGAAGTGAATAAAACCACTCAGGCGCTGTCTAGAAAAGGTTGTCTCTAAAGAAACTTATGGAGGAAGCCTCAAAGAGGTGGTATGATGATATACATTTGCATTTAGAAATATTATTTTGAACAACTTTTTAATTCAAAGCAATAGGATGAATAGGGTACATTTTTGACTGTGATCTCAATTTTGGACAGTGAAGTTTGCTACGGTAAATATAGTAAATATTCATGACATTTCAGGGACTGCACATCATCTGAATAAAGTAGCAGGACAGTCTGGTACATATTTATGCAAACATTGTATTCCATTTTTGAGAAGGCTTTGTTCTTGTCACTTTAACAATAATAATAACTTTTAAGCTTCATTGGAAATGAAAGAGAACAGATGACCACTGCAATCTATCATTTTTATTTGAGTAAAATGACAAATAATTTGGCAGATGAATGAATGGTATGAACACACATACATAGAAACTCAATTTCTCTCACTCACTCATACACACTCTCCATCTGCTAGCAATACAGCCTCTTGTCTGAAGTGGGTGGAACTGACGACTGAAGTCTCTGTGTCAGTCAGTCCCCTTGCCCCGCCTTCTTATGTGGTTTAGCTGTTAGGACCAACACAACATTTTTATTCAATTAAAAAGCCCCCCCCCCCCCAAAAAAAAAGTCCATACTACATCCTGTAGGCCTAAAGATGTTGATTGTCTCTGTAAGCAATTTAGGCCTGTAATGATTTTGTGACTTGTTATGCTAATTATGATGGCCTTCTCAGTCTGTGAGAGCTAGTTTGTAGATTTATTAGTCGCTGACTGAGAGGGAACGAAAATTAAAGCGTTAGCGGTAATTAATCCTGTTAACCAAGGATAATTGGGCAAAAAATAGTCCCGCCAGTGGCTTTAGCTCTAAGGAGTGGCAGTTAACCCTGCTTCCTGTGTTTTATTTAACAGTTAATGTTTCCTCCGTTTTCTGCTTCCTTTCAGGATCTCTGCAAATGTGCCGACCCTGTTCCCTGAGTGTCAGGAGCTTTGCCTAAAGGGGCCACAGGGTTCTACCTGCTAGTTAATAATGTTGCTACCTCACTTTGCAACACGCATAGACGGTTATCCATTTATGTGCAGTATTTTCTGTGTGTGACTTCGTAGGGCCCTACTTGAACTCATCTGATAATACGTTAAGTCATAAGTCTTGAAGTAATATAGTCAATTTTACCCTTCTGTGGAACTATGAAATTTGTAGTCATAATATTTGTACTAGCATACGCACATATTTGAACATTTGTTTAAATACCGAAATGTAAATTAACATATTGACATATAAAACAACATTACATTTATAGACTGCAAATGCTAATAAGTTCTAGCTTTCCTGGGAATTGAACCCATGACCTTGGCATTGCAAGCACCACACTCTACTGTTTGAGCTACAGGAAAGTTTAGAGGCATACAATTGTATATGAATTGTTTTAATTAGTGGATGTAAATGTTAAAAATGATGAATGAAAATGTTCACCTAGTTCCCATGACGTCAGTGTGACGTAACGTCTCCGTTCCCTCCTTCAGTGAACAGGGGTTACATTAGTAACCTAACGTTTTGCGTTGCAAAAATTTTATTCGATTTAGATTCACAAGCTTGTGATTTAATTCCCATCTCAATTCATTTGTATAGATCAGGTTCATTACTTGTAAATTTTTCTCAAGGACAAAAATATCAACTAATGCTGTAAACTATTTAGTGAAAAATGAATTACTAAAATATGAAAAGCTAAAATTAACAACTGACTTTTATACCAATATTTAAATTGCACACAAGGCAGTTTTTATAATAACTTTTTAATTACCTTTTCTACTCAAATTCGATTTTTGAAATATAAACATTTAAATGGTGACTTTCATTAAAATTTGTTTTCGTGATGGATTTATTCAAACATTAAATGTTGTACTCTATTGTACTGTAGCTTTCAACATACATTCTGATGTTCATTCAAGTTTATTTCATGCTGTAATTAGTAGTAAAGCGGAAGAGATGATTGGTTTATGTGCACTGCATGCTTTGCTTGAACTGAGTTAGCTACTAAAATGTACAGAATTTGAAAGATGAGACTATTTCAAATCAAAAGTTACATGTTTGCAGGCATGCTACAAATAATGTTTAGTGACATTTTGTAAACCGCATAGACTAGATAGATTCTTGGATTTAAGAATCGATAACGGTTCATCAGTTCTGTTCTGTGGGATTTCTGGTATTGTATTAAACTGGAGGATTTGTAAATTGTATTTGAAGGATTATACAATTGTAAACTTTAAGTGAACCTTTTGTAACAAAAATATCAGTGTAATAGTGTTTTGTAACTAAAATTATTGTAACTGTGCAAATGCCGTGAGAAGTGTTGAGACATGGGCTCAAAAATCTATACTGTAAAATGTAACTATACTAATATATATTTTATATAAATTAGATATCAAATATTCATAAGTGTACATAAATACTTGCATTTTAGATGCTGTCAGTATCTCCATATTGAACGTTTCAGCATAAAACCAACTATTCAAAATGTATGTGTTAACATTTTGTACCTATGTATGCAAATGAGATCAGGATGAACTATTCAGATGTCTTCCGTTTTTGGATTGTAAACATTTTTAACTATAGCCACTAAATTATATTAGAGGAAGGAAAACTATCTTGTTGTTCTTTTAACACAACAATACAAAGATCCTTCTTCATAAACAAAACAGCATGATGCAATGCTTAGTGTTGTGATAACAAGGCCTGAAATGGCCGATGTCCCTTCCTGCTCTTTTCTTATCTTGTCTTTTAAACCTTTGAGCAGCTGTAAGTAAATCTGTAATTAATAGCAGACATTTCAGCATCAAGCATAGCAGCAGCTGCAATAACATCCTTCTCTAAAATTTTCCATACACTGTCCCCTTTACAGCCAAGTTTACAGCATCCACAAAGACCTCTATGAAATTGTTTGTTCTTTATTTATTTTTTTAGCAGACGATTCAGAGAGTGTAATGAGATTGCCAGGAAAAATGCCTTTTAAGAAACAATGTTTTCATGACCTCTGATATGTGCAACGGTCTTAAAGGACATCAAGGAGATACTGAATATGTTGAGAAAGAATACTTAATTTTGAGATACAGTATACTTAAGTTTCAATGTCAATACAAAATATAACCGAACAATAATTTTTGAAGTAGAGAGAAAAATGTGACTCTTGTTTTCTGCAAATGTTGGTGTTTTTAAAGGGCACAGGCAAAGGCGTCTTGATGCTTTCTGTCACCTGAGGTCACATTCACTTCCAAAGAGAGCAACCATAAGGTGACAGAGCTTTGTTAATTGCACAGAAAAATAATTAAATGGATGAACTAATTCCCCAATATGTATGTGAGTCCAACTTAATTAAAGAAACAAACTCAAATCACCTTCAGCAAGAAAAAAAGAGAAGTGTGTACACCCAGCGTGAACTTGTCTCGCCCCTAAGCATCCCGCAGTAGGTAGTTTTAACATCTTTAGTATATTTATTGTCACTGTCATATATAGCATAGGAAGCAAGGACATCCACAAAGGAGAGTCCAAAAGAAGAGAGCACTTGACATTCCCCCCTCTGAAGTAAAAAAAACAACGTTAATTACTCCATTTAAATAATTATTTCCTGGATTTGTTTGTCCCTCATCTTATCCCACCATTCCTCCCCCTCCTATATTTATTCATTTATTTTCTTCTCTTTTTCTTAGGGAGGTTTTCACCATATGGTTGCGGATCAAGTAATGTCAAACATTTTGCCCTTGCAAGTTTTTGCAATTTGCAGTTTTCAAACGTGAGACCTGTTGAAGGCACAAGTGATAATGGACGCGCTCTACCCCCTACTGCCTCTGTCCCACCATATCTTTCTTCAATTAATGCTACAGCGGGAGCTTCATGTAATAACACTTGCGCTTGTGGCCTGTCCACGTGAAAGAGGGAGGGTATAGGTGGTGTAGAAAGAGAGAGAAAGTAGAAAAAAACCTAATTAAAATGCCACTGTTGTGCTCTCATGTGAGTGTTGCGTGTTAGCTGGATGCTTATATTGTGTTTTGATTTGTACGAGAGTGTGCAAAGCTTTGTCTATCATTATTGCTGTGAGCAATCAGGGTGATGCCAGCAGGATGGTGGACGCGTTGACAGCTGTAATTATGTATCTCCATGGTGATCACTTTTGGCCTGTCATGGAGGTCAGGCTGGCTCCTCCTCCTCTAGCATTTAATCAGATTGGGCTGTCACTTGTCAGGTGGACGGCGGCTGGTTGGGGCATAGTGTGCGTTTTGTGGTAGTGTGTTTGTGTTCAGAAGTGTACTTGTGTGTATGTGTGGGGCGTAAGGAGGGGGTCTCTCGTCTGTCTCAGCCCTTGTGCCTTAAACCGGCGAAGAATGTTTAATTACATGCGGCTGAGCACTCTCTCTCTCTACACCCCACGGGCCTGGTCAGTTCTCTTTCATCCTGCGTCTCCTCCAGAGGCCAGTTTGGTTGTAAGCTGTCTTATGTGACTGGCACAGGGGGTCATCTCTCAAAGATCTTTCACCTAACAAAAAAAATGCTTGGCTTTTTTCTTCCAGCCCCAAGTATTAGTTTAAGTAATGCATGCTGTGCATGAGCGTTAAGAATTTTTGCATTTTGTTAAGGGAATTGTTTAGCTACATAAAATATGGAATTATGGTCTTTACTCACCCTCATGTCATCTCTATGCTTTCTTCAATGGGTGGTTTCCTTTCAGTAAAGGCACTGTGAAAGTATCATAAAAGTTATGTTAAACATAAAAATAAATGAAAACCTTCATTAAAATAAAAATTCTCTCAACTCAATCTATTTTCTAAATGCATGTTCTAAAGCAGTGTTTTTTAACCACTGTGCCGCGGAAAATTATTCAGTTTCACCTAATTGGTCTAAAAAAACATTTTTTGAAAACTAATTAATCATAAAAGACTTATTTTTTCTTTGATTCCCATTCAAAACACTTTGATAAGAATGACTGTATATATTTAATATAGGCTACAGAGTTTCACTTTGTAAAATTTTCGGTTGGTGCTGTGCCTTGTTTTTTTTAATTTATTTTAATTAGATTTTTTTTCAATAAAAAAATGTACCTTGGCTCAAAAAAGTTTGTAAACCCTTGGCTAAAATATCATAAGTCAATCTTCTGGTGAAATGACCCACCCCTATAAAATCGTCTGCAAGCTCACGTTCAGCCGATCAGCCTCCAGTCAATCAACAACCAATTATTATTTTTGCCTATGATCATTTGTTTCACTTAGATGTACATCGCAACGTGGAAGAGAATTTTAATAGCTATTTCTGTTTCTTCATGACTTTAAATTCCAGCGTGTTTATGAGATGGTAGTTTGCAGTGTCAGGTAGGTTATAACCAAGGTCCATGTACTCAGTCTGTCCTTATTCTGAAAGCACTAGCTCAAAAGTACACTGTCGTCTGAATTGTATATGGACATCATGACATGTCCAACACATCACGAGCCGTGGGCTGAAGATGTGATTAGAGACCCTCATAACCTTCCCAGTGCCCCAACAGGAAGTAGGCTTGTTTTTATTGCGCCCCCGTGTCCTTTAATATGTAAGATGAAAGCTTGTGTATCAGCTGTGTTTTTCTTTGCTTTTTATGGCTTGCTTATTCATATTTAGGGGAAAAAGGAAAATATAAACACATTGTTGCAGAGTGCATTTGGATACGATTCATTTATAGCGTCCTTTATTTATGTACTTCCTGAAATCCCAAAAAAGACAGTCACCAACTGTGCCTTTGTGCATGGTGTTTTACATTATTATTGATGAACCAGATTTTACTCTATTGTGCACATACTATAATTTTTACAGCCCATAAGATGTCTACATGATCACAAAATGCTTTGCAGGGATTTTTATTCTAACTGTGAGCTTCCTCTTTGGTCTCAACTTCTAACAAAGGCCATATAGGCTATGTAGAGAGGGCTTTTACATTTTCAGCCAGTCATCTATATCTCACAGATGCATCTTCGGCATTTAGATTTTTAGTGCTGTTGTCTGGTTAGTTATCTGAACTCTTTTGCCTCTGTTTTTCTCTTTGTTGCACCGTACAGGAAGTAGAAAATCGGAGATGTCCATGGACTGCTAATGAGACTAGATCTACGGTTTGCGGTGAGCCAAGTCTGGCTTCTTTAATACTGTATCAAAGGCCCAATCAAAGGGATAATTTCCTCCACTAGCCTACCTCTGAGCATCACTGTGAGCTGTTCTTTCTATAGTCTTTTCTGGCCTTGTGGAAAATACAAGAAATCAGTCCGTTTTACATTTTGTTTAAGGAAACGTGGAGCACAGTTCTATTGGTCACAAAGGTTAGATGCAGTTTCTTTGTGGGCAATGTATGTATACAGTACAATACTAATACTGAAATATCAAGTCATATTAGCACTGCATGTTATTTTTTGGGGCTTGATTGCAGTGTTGCCTTGACGCTTGGGTGAGTCTCAAAGGGATGTATGTTTGACGGACAGCCCAGAGACAACGATTCCTCCTTGGGGGTGAGGCCAGTCTGTGCAGATCAAAAGTGAATCTTTTACTTTTCCTTGCCATTTACTCTGTCTCTCTCTACCAGGAGCACAATTCTGACTGTAATGGTTGTGCTCGTGCCCATTTTGCTGGACGAGACATAGACATTCCCTCCTCATGCTTCAGGAAAACATGGCAGACATTTACTAGGACAAGAGGATTATGTTTTGTATTGCAGGGTGAGAGAGACAATTTATTTGGCTAACATTCCTCAAAATATCTTATTTTTTGCTCCACAGAAGGAAGAAAATAATGCAGGTTTAGAAGACAGGAGGGAGGTCATAATTCCTATAAGTCATTTATATAGTACTGAATAATGATTAAATTGTCCATGTTGTTGCATGCTGACAATATTACTCTGTTCTTACAAGATATTTTTTTTAAATCTCAAATAAATAAAAAAATCTATTTAAAATAATAATGCAATAAAAATTTAATGTATTTTTTTAAATAAAATTTAATATTTTTTTAATGTTTTGGATGCAAAATGAATTTGAAACATTTGAGCGGTTACATGAAACAACAGACAAATATGCAAATTTTTTTTTTACTATATACTAATTTAAATATGTTTCAGATTTTTCTCATAGAGGACAATTGACCAAAAAGTTGTTATATGTCCTGCCCCAACTCCCTGTTTCAATAGGAAATGTGTGAGTCAAACAATTTCTTGTTGTTAATGATTAAAAGGTTAACCACTCAGTTTGTTTTGGAACATCTGTGTGTTTTCAGTTTTATAGCCTAGAAACCGCAATGAAAATTCAAGGTTATACATTATTCATTTGACAATATTTTTATTCTGAAGTGAGCTGAAATCAACAGCTGACATCAATTTTGTTATCTACTATGGTTTCATCATTTTTCAGCATTAATCATTTCAAGTTGTAGATTGTTTACTTGCTCTTTAAAACTACTTACTCCTTACTGAGAAGGGTTGTGCATATGAAGTATATCCAGTGTCGGTTACCTGCTGTACTAAACCTGGGTGTACATTGCTTAGTCTGAAAAGTTGTTTTTGAATCGACCAAGAGATATTTTGACCGAGCTGCTCATTTGGAATTCATAGAGCAGACCTTGTGGTGTTTGAACATATAACATGTAAAATAAAAATTTGTCTTAACACAAACTTTGAGATGTGTGGAAAACCCTTCCAGGGATTCTCTAAACCAGGGGTGCCCATTACATCGATCACGATCTACTGGTCGATCGCAAAGGTAGTGTGGGTAGATCGCATGGAATTGGTAGACATCAGCACATCATCCTTCCTCACTATGAAATTTGTCACTTGATTGACAAACAAGGCAGCCAGTCTGACATCTGACCTTTTACTGACACATGGGTCACTGTGCATGTGCACACTGGCGCCAAGTGCTGCAAAATTCTTGCAAGCTAGCGAGATAGCCTCCAATTTATTTCTTTTAAACTTAAGAAAGGGTATCCAAATGAATGGGCGAGCTGGAAAAAGTAAGGAGTCAAAAACGTACCCCTTCCATACGGAGTTCCATACTTTTTTTTTCACTATGTCATTTTCGAAGTGCGTTTGCCTCAACTGCCAGTCTGCCATCGCTATATATAAGAATTTAAATGTGGAGCGGCATTTTCAGATTGTTCATAAAAACTATGACACTGACTTCCCTCTGATCATTCATGTAGTTATGCAAGTCACACCAAAATATATTGTCCATATAAAGAAATGTCAATATATTCAAAAATAAATGTTTTGTATTTTTATAGTAGGTATATCATTTTAAAAGTAGCTAACAAACCAAAAAAGTGTGGGCACCCTGGCTTTAAACTAAGGTAAGCCTAAGATTTGACTGCAAATGTAACATAGGTCTGTTTTAAACATGGCATAAATTACATTTAGCAAATTAAATTTACATTTTACACGGCAAGGCCTCTAAACTTATGGTATTATAAATTGAAACCAGCTCGAATCAAATGTCACAGTGGAATAAAACTGAACCATAACTGAATGAAAATGAGCTGCAGATGAATTCTTAGGACTAATAGATTTGAGTCAAATAGATGAGATAGCAGCCACCATATATGGAGTTTCAGAAACTGCTTTGGCATAAAACAATTATATCATTGTCGGTTAGTGGTCCAAATTCCTGGTGTGAATAGCTGGTGGAAATTAGGACGAAATGGCTGGAACAGGTTCTAACTAACAAATTAAACATGATTTAGTCGATAAACAACAAATTGAAATGTGCAAAGACTTGCATTCATAAGCCTGAATGAAAATGATCTTTTTACCGTTCCTTTTTTAAAAGCAAGAAAACAGGAAAATTTAGCACCACTTAGCCTGATTTGAAAGTACATGGAGTAAAAAGCTACAGAGAAAAGAATCTACATCTTACCAAATTATAGGGTTTTCACAAGTGCTTTTATCATTCTTGTCAATTGCTATCAGTTGCCCTCACAGTTATAGGATAATGGTGACATTTTCTATATCCATTCATTTTCAATATTATTATTATTATGTTGTGGTGCATTACGCTCTCGCATGCTTTTAAATAATTTACTGATTGGATTTAGCTTTCAGTCCTAATCATTGGGATCTATTTCAGGACATCAGGAGTGACTCATTTCCCTGTAACAACATTCAGTAAACAGAGCCGATGAACAGAGATGTTGTCCTTTAACTGTTAAGATAATGAAGTACTGAGGGATCTGACTTCCGGGCTGGCCAGGGCAGGTTGGAGTAAGTTCGGCCCAGCGCAGGGAACTGCAGCGTGGGGCAGGGCGCCATGGCAGGTGCCTGTGTCAGCAGTACTGCCGGCCAAGGGGAGAGGTCAATCTCACACCTCCAGCAGGTGGGACACAGGCTTGCATTAATGATGCTTACAGTGAGATAGCTGCAGTGTCAGGGGGAGAGAAAAGCATTGAGCCAGGTGTCTCCTCCAGTTCTGAGATTTGCTCAGGAACACAACAGACTTCTAAATTAGGATTTGGTGTTGGGTCAGTGAAGAACTGTATTTGTGGTCATGGCTTTTTAGAGAAAGATAATGTTAATATTACATATTATTATTATTATTATTATTATAACAGTCTAGTTTATCTAGATTTTTAAGGATTATCTTGCCAAGCATTTTCAAAAATCCTTCCTGTATAAGGATTTTTTTATCAGTAAAATACAGTATACAGTAAAACGGTATGCTCTTTTACCATAACAGATGTCAAAAGGGATATGTCTATCTTCGATAATGCACATTATAATTGAATGTCTGAATTTACTTGTCGCATACAACCTATTTTTGTGTGTTTTGATTTGATAATGATTTATTCATCTAGTTTATATTTCCATTTTACTGATCTTATTGTAAGCGATTCATCCATGCAAATCCTTGAATTTCTTTTTTTTTTTAAATGTCGTCATCATCTTCCAGTGAAATGATACCTTTTTGCTTTTTACCTTATGCTGATTTCTCCATTAATTTAGTCGGCTTGAACACTGTCCCTTTCTTACAATTGACCAAAAACTTGCATTGAGATCTGCCTCCATAGTCCATCCATTCGACAACCGATGGATAGAACCAACCAACCAACCAACCCGTGTTCTATTTTTCCTGGAAGAAAAGGTCTGTCACTGCTTTGGTTTCAATGTGATTTTAATGTCTGTGCATCGCTCTTTGTGAGATTGCCAGAACATCTTGCTGGTACTATGTGCATTGTTAACAATAAGTGGCTGATGCATTTTCAGAATCAGGTTGGGAAAGCTTTTTAATGACACATCTTGATATGAAGAGACTTACGAATGTAAAACTATTCTGTTTGAGTGCTTCCTCCAGATGTTAGATCACCTCAATGACATGATTGGCAAAAATAACCATAAGTGCCATCTTACTGTGTAATACTATATTTCTAATCTACAGATAAGATTATCTCTACAGTTAAGATTAGGAGCATTTGATGTTCTACGAGTAGACCCTGCCTGACTCTGCACTCTTATGTCATACATCTGAATCATGAGCTCCTCAGCTCAGCTTTCTCCATATCTCTTTGTCCTTCTGCTCTCGTCCATGCGGTAATGGATGATTGAAATGAGGCTCTGTTCTGGGCATTTCATGCCCCCCGTCAGCTGTTGTGTGTGTGTACTATAGCAGAGTGTAATCCAAACAGAGATAATGTGAGCGTATTTTGATGCCACAATGAGTGTGCATGTGTATCAGTAATTTAAAATGAGTGGATATGAGTGTAAATGTGTAGCCTATAACAGAATATGAGTCTATTAATTTGCCACTTCTATAATTCAAAGTGAGAAATTCAAAGTGACTTGTATTTCTCTGTTTTTTGTGTTTTTTATTTCTCTGATGGCGGCGTCTGGTCTGAAATGTCCTGAAGGAGGTTCTCCTCCTCCCCTGCCTTCCATTTTGTCTGAGATCAGGAGTATTTGCTTGCCCCATTTGATCCTTTCAGTACGCTTGGTTTTAATGTCTGGCCAGTGTTTTTCGAGCAGCAGGTAGTCACAGAGAAGCCGTTCTAGGGTCATCATTCTTTTGTGTCACTGTAATTCATACACAGATGGAGACCTTTGAACTTTGAAAGAGGTCATTTTGAAATTATTACTTTATAAATTTCTGTTTTGGTTGGGTGTATTGAAGGGAATGATCTTTGGGCAGAATTTAGAGAAAATCACAACCTTATATGGGTTTTGTCTCTGAAGGATTTGTTTTCCTATATGTGAGATCATTATTTATTAGTCTTAAATAGCCTTTTTCAAATGTTACACAGTCTTCTGGACATTTTGAAGTTGAGGGGTCTTTGTGTATGTCGTTTTTATCCAAAATGCTATTTGTTGCTTGTTTTTTTTGTGATCCATTAGTTCTGCACAGGTTTGATCTTACTTTTTGGCTTTTTTGCATGCCATATTAGAGTATTGGTGGGGTGCCTCTGACTGTCTGTGGAAAAGCTGCATTAACAAAAGCATCTTAACATAAGCGATTAAATGAACAAAGATAACTGTCTATGCACTTTATTCCTTTTTTTAATCCTAGCATAATATAATCATACTATAATATAAAGCACATTTTTAATTGATTTTTATGAGTAGTAATTTGTAATATGATAAAATTGTTTATTTATGGTTATTATTATTATTTAATTTTAGCTTCTCCCCCCCTGAGGAAATACCACTGTTTTGGCAGTCCACGAGCTTGTTAGTGTCCTTTTACATCAAAGACAAGCTAAAAGTTTAACCTCACTGTGCTGACTGTTATGTGATGGACAGAATATCTTGTAATTGGCCAATGGAAGGTTAAAACGTTTTTGTGTATGTGTGTGTGTCAGCTGTAAATCAGTCTTAGCAGTAGACTTCATAGCATCCTTTTGAACTGAGTTATGTTAATGATACACTTTCATTCGTTTTGCTGCCATCATTGTATAATCTTAAGCAGTAAAACTCAATTTGTGCATGATTTGTTATCGTTTGTATGCCCACAGTGTACCTGACCTCTTTTTCGTATTTCTTTTTTTTTTCTACAGGGTGGTCCCTTCTTTGCTTTGTAATGACCGAGTATATAGTTCAGGGTGGGCATTAGGCTAACTTCATACCTCATTTGATGTAAGGTCTGTTGATGTGATCAATTGCTTGAGTGAAGTCGCCAGTCTTTCATCAGGCGTCTGCTCACAGAAGGTGGTAAGGACAGAGCTGGAGGCTCAAACCTATCTGCTTTCATGATGTTTGTCTCTCAGCTGACTTCAGAACAGTGTTTAGCTTCACACGCAGTAGATGGAACGCTCTCTAGATAATTTACAACACGGCAGTATCTCCAAAAACTATCCATGCTTGTCATCTGAATCTCACCGTGTTGCCTTTTGGCTTGAGGCTGCAGGTATCAAGGACTTGTGTTGTCTGTTAACTCGATGCGGTGAACTTGGCTTTAGTAGATGTAATCTAGCGGACAACATGACTGTCACAAGCACCACAGAGTTGTGAAGTTATTGGCAGTGGTTAGAACTGATCTAACTAGGCTGGAATACTTGTAGCATGTGTTACCCAATTAGATATGTGACATACGCCTGAATTTCCGATCCAGAATCCAATTGTTTTTGTTGAACGGTGGCTCCACCTGGCCACAATTGAAAGTGTTTAAGGGACTGACAACTTGGGGCACATTTGATCTAGTCTGTTTATATCATTTAGTCGTGTTGCCCTGATGCTCAGATTCTGGTGCACTTGCAGCTGAGGGTTTGGCTTTAAATATTTATTCAAAGCGGAGAACAGCACCTCTCTCTCTCTCTCTCTCTTAGTGGAATCGAGGTAGAATGTGAATCATTTGGCCACATTCTTTCATGCCTGCTAGCGTTGTGTTCTTACTCAGCTACCTTTCAGCTACATGCACATTTGATGCATCTCTCTGGCTGTCTGTCTCATGCTTCCTTTATGGTTGTTTTATCTGTTTAAAAAAAAAAAGAAGAAAAAAAATGTTAGGGTAAGTTAATTTCAAAGCGGTTTTAAAATGTTCTATTCTGTGCAAATTTGTGTTGTTGATAATTTTGTCAACCATAAATACAGATCATTCTGATCATTTAAGCTTTATAGAAGTAATAATAAATCTCAAGGCTTAAAAACACATTGTTTATTGAGACCATGTAGTAACTGGTGATGGCATGCAAGTCACACATGCATTTAGAAGACTAAAGTCTGCCGTAATCAATTTGAGATCATTAATTCTCTTCAGATTTTTACTTCTTTTTTATGAGTAGGACTTGTCATTTCCATGTGCTTCTGTTTAGATTGTTTAGTTTTTATTTTTGACTGTCGAACAATAAAAAAGTTATTATAGAATTATACATTCTATTGAATGTTAGACTTGTATCGTATTGCGTTGCCGTATAAATGCAACCACTCGAGGAGGTTTAATTCTTGCGATTACTGGGTCTCTTTTACCTCTTTTAGAGCAGAGATTTGTTTTGTGACTCTCTTAGTGCATAATGATTGAGACAGAGGCCTATACAGATTGAATGTAGATTGAGTTGTGCACATATACCCATTCATATCGACTGCTACGTTTCCATGGGTTGCTCTCAGCATGTTTGTACAAACAGGGCAAGAAGTGTTTGTTATAGTGGACGCATGGGGTAACTATAAGTGTCCCTTTGATTCCTGTGGTTTCAGTGACACACTCCCTCTCTGCGCTGGGCATTGTTCACCCACACTTCTCTCCAGGAGTCAGCAGTGTTTCCTGCTGAGGGTCTATACACTAGCATCTGAAGGGGTGTGTTTCAGCACAGCAAGGCTTTCTTCTCTCTTTTCTCCTCCAATCTTGTCTCTTCATCGTCACATCAGATTGTTTGTCTAATTGTGTGATTGTTCGTCAAAGCTTGAAGTGGGAGGGGTGCCGCTTGTGGGTAAAAATAGTGAGAATTATGCCTTATATTTCCATTTAATGTGATCATTATACTTTATATGAACTAACCAAAAGTCAGCTAATTGGTGCTCTTCATTTAATAAGTTTATCCATTTGTTGTAATAAGTAACAGCGACCTCATTTTAAGGTTCCGGATGTAAATGAGTTGGCAGTAACCACCTTGCTGTTCTCCAGCGACCGTCCACACTTAGACCTGTGGAATGACACATCTTATCAGTGGCCCTCCAGGAACCGAAATGCATTTTAGAAAGTGTGATTTCTTTCCTTTTCTTCACCGTCTGACTTTAATTTTCTCTTCTTCCGCTGCTCCTCCGGGTCAGCAGCTGTCAGGTATTGAAAGAAGAGGGGGGCTGCCCGCTGCTGCGCCGCCGTTCGCCACGACACACGCCCACCTCCGAGTCACATCTGGTGCGAGGAGCAAGCACTCCGATAAGTGAACCGAAGCCGATGGTGCACCACACAGATGTTGCCCCCGCTACTTTCCCCTCTAAGTCTTACAAATCTCCTTGAGAGAGTCGCACACACTTCGGCCTCCTCCTGATAAAAGTTTGCCAAGCGAGAGTCTTCATTCTCCACGTGGGTGGTCTATCCCGTACATTCAACACACCGGTACGAAGGAAGCCTATGGCATGCTGTACCTGTGCCTCATCCTCCTCTGCCCCCTCTACAATCTCGTTAACTGTGTCTATTACATTTGAGGCTGCCCGAGGGCTTCCAAAATCCTCCCGGATCTCCAGCGGCGACTGCAGGGCCGTATCTTGTAGATGCACGTCTCTGCAGCCTGGCAGTCAGGGCAGCAGGGTGAAATTGAATTAGGCGTTGTGAACCTGTGGCCATGAGAAGATAGATGTGTCAGAATCGAAAAGAGAGGGCTGAACCAGAAAGTTCTGAAGTGATCTTCTTTTTTTTAGGGACTGAGGGCTGTGTTTAAGCAACTAATGACGACCAGCCCTGAAAGCTGCAGACAGGGGATCTTCTCTCTGTCCAAAGCAGGGGTGAACTCGGGTCACGCTGTGTGAGGAAGCACAGGTCAGGAGATCAAAGAGGCTTTTTTCCTGATCTTCTCCAGCACTGTCAACATCAGTGATGAAGCCACGTGTGTTTGATTGACTGAGGATGAATTTATTAGTATTTGTATTTTGGTCAGTTACAGAATAGTAATTTTGTATCAGAAAAAGCTTATAGTGCAGTTTTTTTTAGAGGTGTTTTGATTTCAAGCTCAGTTGTTGTAGCTCATGGTTCTCTCATTGTGGGGAAGGAAGCAGCAACCTTCTGTCTTTCTTGCAGCATCTTTTCTTTAGGTGTTCTTGTGCTCTTTCTGAAACAGTAAAACATGGATGTAATTGTGCTATTGTCTAAAAGTGACATCTCTTCAAGATATTTGAACATGATCAATTAATTAGAGGCCATAAAATTGAAGGTGTTAACCTTCATTAAATCATTTCAGAGTACCTCTACATTTGGACAAAAATACTGTGGTCAGGGATTTTCAAACTGGGATAATTATTTTATAATATTACAATTTATACATTTAAAAGTATTCAGAAAGTTGAAAAAAATTATTGATATACACTACCATTCAAAACTTTGGTATCAGTATGTTTTTTTAATTAAATAATGTAATATAATTTTAGCATTATCAGAAGTGACATTTTATAATCTTATAAAAGATTTATTATTTAAATAAATGCATTTCAGATTGCTGAAAATATGTCCACAAAAAACATAAATACAACTGCTGTCAGCTTTGATAATAATAAATTTCATTTACGCAGAGCAACAAAATTTTTAGCTACAAATGAGCATATAAGAATTGAGGATGTGACACTGAAGACTGGAGTATTGACTGCAGAAATGTCATCTTTGCCCTTAAATCATCTATTCAAGTAGAAAATAGTTATTTTAAATTGTAATAATATTCCACAATATTGCTTCTATTATAAAATAAATGTAGCCTTGTTGAGATTATTCTCTCTCTCTCTCTCTCTCTCTCTCTCTCTCTCTCTCGATAGATAGATAGATAGATAGATAGATAGATAGATAGATAGATATACATGCAGAACTGCATTTGAATATATTTATATATACAGTAATACCTCGGTTTACGAGTTTAATTTGCTCCAAGAGCGAGCTCGTAAACCAAAACGCTCGTACACCAAAACAAATGTCCCCATAAGAATGCACTAAAAATCAATTTATTCGTTCCACACGACCACAAATGCCCATTTTAAATATTTTTTTAGTATTACCCTATTAATTGCACTTAAAATTATAACCAAGGACTTTTCCACACAAAAATGCACCTGGGTGAGGGAAATTTGTTTCTCGTACACCAATACAATGCTTGTACACCGACTTGACCCTCCATGCTCGTACCGATTTGCTCGTATACCAAGCCGCTCGTAAACCGAGGTATTACTATATATTCAAAAGTTTGAGGCTGTGAAAATTTATATATAATATATATATATATATATATATATATATATATATATATAATAATAATCTTCACAGCCTCAAACTTTTGAATGGTAGTGTACACTGATCCTTATGGCTACCTATACTGTATATTTTAGGGAGAAGATATTTTTGGGTCCATGGCATCAAAATGATCAAAAAACCCTGATCTATGAATTTCATTAATTCACTAGTCCCTCCTCATTAAAGCTGGAGACTTCCTACTAAATCAATGGCAAGACCCTCATGAGCATCAATGGATCTGAACGTGCAGGTCTCAAGGTTACAGTCTCTGTGTTGGGGATGTTAAGAGTTTTATTCATTTAATTTTCGTGCAGTTCTGCATTAAGTGCTCTGTTACTATTTGATATGCTTCTGATTCCTGTTGAGTAGGGCGGGCTGCGTTCCAGGGCCCTGTGGCAAATGCCACCTCCAGTGGCTTTCTCTCAGTGCCTGCCAGCAAAGCATCAGGGGCCTCTGATGTCATAGCAAAGGGTCGCTTGGGCGATCAGATCCTATGGCCGCATCAGCGTGTAGGGAAGCAGAGTGAGTGTACATCCTGCAGGAAATGGCTCGGAGTGATTGATGATGGCTGCAGTGTTCAACCTATGCCACCATTTTGTTTAACTTTTCCCTATTTATGCTCTAATCGGATCTGACCTCATTCTTCCCCACACCCAGTACAGAGACATCACAATTAAAGCTTTGGATCTGTTTTAGGGTCAGCTCAGATGTGAAGCCTGGCACAGGCGTCATTTGCGTCAAAAGTGCGTTATAGGCGCTTCAGAGAGCGTTCCTCAGGTGTGGCGGTGGCACGGTTTCTCTTGTGAGGGCACTAACGCTGTGTTGATTCAGTGCCGAGCAATTGCTTCCAGCTCTTCCTGTGTGGTGTTTGTCTTTTCGGGCTGGCTGATTTTTCCACTCTATCATTTATGTCGATCTCTTGCTTTCATCCTTTTTGGTGGGGTCAGAGGTCATCAAAAAAAATGTACGGCAATGATCTACATTTGACAGATATTTGACTCTTCATTATCTGCCATTTTACTTTGGATGTGTGTGTTCCTCATAAAATACTTTTTTTACCTCTTAAATTATGTGTCAATTACTTTTGTGGCAATCCTCCTGTGTATCCTAAAACAGTAAACTGTATTCACACTTTTAGCATAATTAGACAAAATTATAAATGGCTAAATAAATATTTCTAAGTGTAAGTGATTTTATTAAAAATTTTCCTTGATTTTAAAGATATATTCCATTTTTGTTGGATGAGTGTTCAGGATATTTTCCAGAATCCATATCCAAAATTATTATAGGGATTGGGTGTGTTTGTTTTTGTCTGACGTACTTTTCTAACTGAAAATGGTGTCCTGACCTCAAATGGGCAATGTCAATTGTATTTTGTATTCCACATTTGTCACTTCTTTTTTATTTTTTTAAGCTTTTCTATTTGAAGGTACAGAAACCACAGAAAGGTGTCCACAGGAGGTGATGATCCTTGTTACCTCGGGCTTATGTTTGTTCTGTCCCTCAAACCTTACACCTTTCTAGCCCCTCTGTTCTTTTTTCCTCTTCTCATTGAACATGCTTTTCATTATGGACATTCAGTTCATATCTGCACATCAGAGCATAGGCCCTCTGCCCCACCCTGGGTCGGCCAGAACCAGGGGCCAGTGCTGCCCTTTGGTGAGTCTGGAGATTTATTCTAATAAGTACTGCGCTTTTGACAGGTTAAAAGCTGACCTCTGCTGCCCGCCAGATATCCAGGTGTCAGCGTCCTTGTGTTCCCTGTCCACTTTTATCAGGTGGGCAGGGAAATGTAAATTAAAAGAAGCATAAAAATAGATGATGGGACATGTAACTTTCTCTCCTTTTTTCCCCCCTTGCTTCTTCTTTTTTTTTTATCTGCAGTTCCAGTTCTTTGTTCAAATTGAAGAGACAGCCTGTTATCTTATGTTATGTCTATGGAAGTGTTAGCTGTCATTTGGCCCGTCAAGTAGTGCATGGTACCAATGCTATTGTTTGGTGTGGTAATGGTTATGACCATGTTTATATATTTGGTCTTGACAGAATAAATCTGCACATTGCTGTGACTAAACAAGACATGCTGCTACTGTACAATACAACATACACAAATTACCCCCAGCAGATCTATACCACTGGATCAGGGGAAGGAGGAAATTATGCAGATAAAGTATTTGAAGGTTGAGCATGCAAGCTTAATGGCTACTGATACAGCAGGAGAATGATGCGATCACAAGCAGGTTAAGGTGGTGTTATCTAGAGTTTCATGACAGAACTTTTGTATTTTCACCTTTTAGTTGTAAGATTATTTTGCTGCTGCTTCACCTAATAATATTAATTCCATGCCTCCTTCCATTTGTCCGATACCCATGTTGCTGTTCTCTACAAAGGCCAAGATAATTGAAACATTGTCTATCATTAAATACATTTGAAAGTGTGTTCTGTCTTTTTTTATTTTTTGAAGACCTGTTAAATGCCCTGGCATATGTTTTTCTTAATCAATTTCAGTTCCACTTCTCGATCAGATCAACACCTTGATGGGTTTTGGAACTGGAAAAACACCGGAACCAATTGACAACACCGTTAAACACTCTCACAAAAACATTCTTCAGTCAATCAGTGTAGTCCGATTCCCAAACAAATGACTCTTATAAACTTCATTTTAGTGACTCAAAAATATACATCACAACAATTATAGTCAGATTACAGAACATGAATTCATATTATTCAAAATTTTGATAAATCAGAAATTCAGGGCTGTACACTTAAGCAAATCATGTTATTATTTGTGAATATTAAGTCACAAAAAGACTATTTAAACATGAAGTCCATATGCTCTGCATTTCTCTGTGTCAGCTGTGCAGTTTTGTCATACTCTAGCATATGTGAGTCTTGTGGTGATTTCAACATCTGCCATTTCACTATATGAGGACACTCCAAACTGTTGTTAGATACACACAAACTACTGTCAGTAACATACATCCACCCAAAAGAAATGTCCTGTTTACATTGAATAAATTATGATATGTTAGATTACAATAGAATGTTTTAATAAACTGTATTATTATTATTATATTCTACAATATTAGATTGTAGAATATAATAATAATAATACAGATTATTAAAACATTTTGATAAGATGATCACAATTCATCCATGTTTTATTTTAAATACTAAGCCTCTGTGGTACAGAGTTTTGTTTGCAAAATTTTAAAATTTCATTCAAATGTCATTATTTGAATAGTTTGAGTTGTATGCATTATTTTAATTACTACAGTTGATAATGCATTTGTTAAAACAAAAACCCGAATCCAGAATAAATAAAACGGTTAATATTGTAAAAAATCTTTGAAAAATATTAAATTGTTAGATTTGTGAATTTAGTTGATTAGACATCCTTTTTTAAATAATTAATTTAATTAAACCATTAAAATAATATCCAGAACTATTTAAATAGAATACACAGAATTTGCCCGAAAAACAAAATAGAATTTTGGACAAAAATAAAAATGAATTTCATAGACTAATTGAAATCATTAAGGACAAATCATGATTCCTAATTTGATAACAATAAGGTGTTTTATTCTTCTCATCTCCATCCCGCTCTATCTAACTCTGGTTTGGTCTCTTTCACTTAGTGGATCAGACATAACATTGACTAAATGGTTTGCTGTCTTAATCATTACAGTTCACAGATCTACAGATCTAATTTTTACATGATGTGTTTTTCTTCCTCCTGACGTCTGACATTTGTAATAGTTTTCAAATGGACAGAGGGACGGAGATGATTTAAGGCTGGTATTATGTCAAAGACAAAGGATAGCATGCTCTATAAGAGGTGCTGTTTTATTCAGTACTTGTTCCTGTATGTTTTCAGAATGCTTTGGATGTTTTCTTTGATATGCAGCTCAGACACAGTTGTGCGGGGGTGGTACAGAGTCGACCGTGTGTTTGGGCGTGTGTTTGTTGGGGTGGGTGGCGGGGTGTTCTTTGTGGTGTCTGATTTTGTTTCTGTATGTTAATAGATTTAAGTGGCACATCTTTTGAAGTGCTTACCAGGAGGCCTGCAAGTGGCTATATCGTAACAGCTCACAGATGCCATTGTATACATAACTGTTATTGGTTTAGCAGAGCAATCAGCCACATCCTTGCAACATGGAAGGACATGAAATTTGGACAATCTGATAAAACATCTAGACATCTCAATATAGAACACCTCCTTAATACATCTGCTGTACTTACAAATTAGTTGTTCTACATTTATTGTATTTGTGACATTTTCCCATCCAGTTATGTTAACATTACAAGTTTCAGTAAAGAATTGATTTTGGAATCCATGTTTGGTTGTTTCATCCACAAGTAGATGGTCAAATGCTTCTGTCTAACGGTTACACATTGTTAATGAAATCGAATGAAATCCACTTTCTGTTCACTTCCATTTGGGTTATTATTTTGATGTACCCTGCAATGACTGCACACTCAAAGGTTTTGGCTGCTTTCTCAGTTTACATCATTTTAAATACCTAATGCTGCAATTCATGAAAATTTTGTAACCGCATAATATTATTTGCAACCCAGTTTTGCCTCAGGCTTAAATGTGCATTTTTGTGAGGTACATGAAATGTTTGATGTTTCTTTTCTTTTTTAATAAATTTATTTAGCAAATGCCAGTGGAGTGATGATTTTTTTTTTGTGACAGTTTGAGACTATCCATTTGGGTCTGACTGAATGAATCGATCAGAACTGCATGGTGATTTGAGATTTTAGGCCATTAAGTTGCCACTCTCTTGTGTAGTGTCCATTTCAATTGGCTGGGGCTGCGACCAAAATGCATTTCTATTGGCTGGACCTGGTTAACAGCATCCCTCCCCCACTGTCTCAGCAGTCGTTGTGGCTGTGAATCTACTTATTTAGGATTCAGGATGAGCGGAAAAATAGGGAGGACTCTCGCTGCAAATATCTCCAATTCTGTCATCTTTGTTTTGTTATTGATTACATTTTCAGAGTGCCCTCCTGTGGTATGGTGCTCCCTATGGTGTCTGGGGTGGTAAATTCATTTTGGGACAGAGGAGGCATGCATTAATCTGTAGTATGAAGCTCAAACACATGTCATGCTACCTCACTCCTGCCGCTTGACCTTTGCTCGAGAAATTCCTTTACAAAGGTCACCAGGTTACCATTGCCCACCTGGAGAGATTCTTGTCTCCACTAAGTCCTGATACATCCATCAACCTACAAAAACGGCTGCTGGTCAGAGATACTGTGCCATACTTTTTCTAACTCTACATAATAGAAATATCATGATGCCTTGAATTACAAATTGCTTATACATGTTTGTAAAGTTTTGTATTTTTTTGACATCTCGTATGCTCTCCAATGCTGCATTTATTTGATTAAAATAAAGCATAAATATTATTATTATTATTTTATATAATTTGAAAATAATAAAAAAACAATTGAAATATTATTAGAATTTAAGATATTTTTTCCCCCATGATTCTTTAAATAGGAAGTAAACAAAAAAAAGAATTTTCTGCCAGTTTTACATTTACATTTTACATTTATTCATTCACGCTTCTATCCAAAGCGACTTACAATTTGAGGAGTACAGAAAGCGATTTTTCTGAGGATACAAAAGTACATAAGTGTTTACAAAACAAAGTTTCGAACATTATATACACAAGTAGTACAAATTCAATTCAATCAATTTACTGATGTAATTTTGTTTTTTTAATCACACTCCCCAAAGGTTTTTTATGGTAGTGGAACTTAAAAACACAAGATAAATGGAAAAATAAAATTAACCTAAACCTAAAAAAAAATTTGACCAAAAAAAAAAAGAAGTATATTAGAACACTGTTTAAACTGTTTTTAATTCAGTCTTGATATGCATTTGATATTTGTGTCCAAGTCACCATCTTATATTGAGTCTTATTAGGAATTTTAATTTAGTTCAATTCCAACCAGTGAGTCAATTTCCATTCATCATGTTGTTCATCCGTTCAGAAGCTACTGTAATGAAAATGACATGACAATTGAGAGTATTTCTCTACCCTGAAGTGCTTGAAGCCAGATCAAGAAAAGAAGATTGTGGAGACCAAAGATGGTCAAAAAGGAGCCAGACAGCTCCCCTGAGGAGCCTGGATGAAAAGCTGGGGAACAAGCTTGGTGTCAACAGGTGGGATGATTCTTAGCCATTGTGGCTGCCTTTGTCCTTCTGCCTGCACCACAATAGGATGTCCCCTGTTGGCCCCTGAATAAATATTGCCAGTACTAAGCCAGAGGTGCACAGTAGTTCTATTGAGCTTAAGTGGAAATCAATGTTGATCCATTGAGCTGGTGCTGCCAACCCCTGCTTGTAACACAGGTGTTTACGTTAATGGCGATTGCTGCTCAATCGCACACTCCCCTAAAGGTCAGACAGGAGCATGTTTACCTTGCAGTGCGCTTCTTTGTGTGGTGCTGTGATTTCAAGCAGTACCTCAAAGCTACAGACAATTCTATATATGAGAAATGGTATTTGGGAGTCACATGAACACAAAAGCTTGGAGAAAATTACATATAGTTTTATGTAATCACTGAGATTTTCTGCTCACACTACAACTTTTCCGGCAGAGCCTTTTTTTCCTCAATTTTTAATTAAGCAAGGTGCACGCCTGATTATTACAGAATAAGGATTGAAGGCACTAAGCGTCATCACAAAGCCACCCCCAAATCAATCATAGCTAAAATTACGCCCTCACTATACAGTACACGTACTTTATTATTGTAATAAAGAATAACAATGGCTGTTGGTTTAGTAAAGAGTGTTTCAGTTGTCTTTATTCAGCTTATTTTAAGTGATGCTTCCTTTGGAAGAGTAGATTCAGCTGTGGTGGGCGAATTTGATTAGAAGTCGAGGTCCGTCTGCCAAATATTGTTTTCATTTCTCTGTGGTGAGGATCTTACTAATTTGATTTACAACAAAGCAATTAGAACGACCGTGGATGGATTTAAAAGGGGTTAATGGTGCAACACAGGTAAATTCTCTACCTAAATCCAATTCATTCTATAGATATTGCGTGGATTTTTAAAATTCTGTTAGTGCTTTTTCTAGCTCACATCTAAGCATATGACAGTGGCGAGGGCGTGAACCAAAGCATTGGTTTATAGTGTGAAAAACAGTTAAGCAGAAGGTTGGCTTCCCCTAACCTCTGTTTGTTGGTCCTGTGGAGAGAAGCCTGGCCGTAGGGGACGCTAACTGTGGAAATGGATTATGATCACTACAGAGACACCGTGATATGGCGAATGTGATGAATGAGGTTTGGTAGAGAAGCCAGCACCATACTTCTCAGTCTAAAGACAGTAGTGACTTCTCAGCTTTGATCTGAAATGCTTTTTTTTTTACAGCAACATTTAAAAATAGGTCGCTGTGTGAGGCAAATTAAATCACTTATTGGATTTAATCTTTATTATTTAATATCCTGTATTTTTATTTATTTTTTTGCGAATAATTACTCACGCATTCCAGACATTTGATACAGAGCTTGGCATTAATAAATCATGTTCTCTAAATTCATAATATCATCTTGTCCCCAGCAAGGCAACATTTGATATTACATTAAAGGCCTAGAGGAATTTATTTTGCCAGAATCTCATCAAATCATATTTCTAAAAATACTGCAGAACATGCTTCATTCAAATATCTACTGCACCTTTTTTTCTGGACCTGAAAAAGACAAAATTCCCACTGCTATTTATTTTCTTTTTGTGCCCCATTCTTTTTGAAAGTCCTTTATTTGATTCCATAACTCCCCTCTCTTTCTCTCTTTAACCGATTCTCTTGATAGCAATTTAATTTAATCTGGGGGGCTCCAAGCAGCTACGTCCTTTGATGTTTCTTTGACAGCCTCTCATAACACATCAGATTTGATCTAACCTTTCTTGGTGGATAGAAAGAGAGAATAAAGATCAATTATTAGGTGAATTTGAAGTTGCATTAGAGGTTTTTTTTTGCCACTTCCTAGTTGCTTTAAGTGCCCATCTGTCTAAACATCTCTTAATTTTTTTCTCATTTTTTCTGATCATTTCCTCGACTTATTCATGAGCCATGGGAGCCACGCTTTGTAGTCTCCATGTAGCCGTTTCGGCCTACCCCCACTGAATACAGCTATGTGCCTGCATAAAATATCTTTTTCACTCTGTCTGCAAATTCTCTGAACTCTGTTCACATGAATGGCTCAACTTTCTGAGGCTTTTTTCTCTCTTTACACCCTCCCTCACTCTCGTATCCTTTGCGTTGTGTCCTTCGTTGTGGATTTGTATGCAGAAAATCACTGCTGTGGCCACAAAGCACAGTACATCACTCCAGATCATTTTCAGACGCCCTGCTGTGTGAGTTATAAAGAAGGATCCCTTAATGACACTTTGACTATTAACAATGTTTTAAGTCAATATGTCTCTTTTAGTTTTCCCTCTATAGTCCAATAAATGTAAAAAATGGCATGTTTAATGCAACTGGGTCAGACTTATAGCTGAGTAGAAGTTCTAATGGCTTATGTCTCCACTACCAGTCACGTAATGCTTTAACAGTGGATCATCATTTATTTCATGCAGGCTTTAATATGGTGTGTGTGTGTGTGTATGTGTGAGTACAGTAGCAAGCATTCCTTAGCAAGAATTATTACAAATGAAATTCTATGCAAACTACATTCAGATGGTTTTCCATGACTGCCATTTACAGACGAAAGGAGATTGTTTCTCTATACTATAACAACTATTATGGAATCAGGATGCCACAGTAGGAATGTTCCAGTCAGTCAAATCAAAGCCAAATACGGTGCTTGTGCCACGCTCTGAATTCCCAGCATCCCTCACGGGCGTTAGCTGCATCACCTCGACCCGTGGCATGTTTGCGCTGTTTAAACGGCACACCTCAAATGAGAATGACCTGTGGTTGTCTGCGAGGTTGCTTTTGCCTGAGTCCCCTGGCAGACTGCCAAAGACAGTATTTGTGCAGAGGCACTGCACACAGGTCATCTCGGGAAGACAGAGCTGTGGTGTGTTTCAGTGGCTGCCCTTATGGCTGCTCGTCTTAAAGCGCTCATCTAGCTGATTGCACAGTAAGCAGACTGGGGATGCGGCGCTTAGCGGCTGGTGTCACAATCTGCCCCTCACAATAGCCTGGGCAAGTGCCAACACAGCCAATCTGGAAAGGGTTTTAGTCTATTTTCAGTAAGCAAAAGGTTTAAAAATAACATTCAGAGCTTTTTATTAACTAAACAGAACAGTGGAACGGATGGTAAGTGAGAGTAAAGCCAAGATATTGTATCCTGAGCAGAATATCTCTCTGGTAATTCAATTGTATAAATTATTTAAATGTTTTGTTTCTCTTTTCTGCTTTTCAGTCTTCAAATCAGGTGTTCTTATTTGATGAGAAATGGAACAGCAGATCTACTGCCACAAATGTATAAAATATTAAAACATATTGCGATTCATTTGTAGTGTGGTAGTGGATGAGTGACAGAGGTGTCTTGATCAAATGGATGTTGTCAGGGCGCCAGCATTGTGTCTGGAAGAAGCCGAGCAGAGGAAGAGGAGGATGCTGTGGCGTGTCTCTTTTTCCTGGGCAGGGTACAGGAACTGGAATCAGGCCAGCCTACAATCACCATGGTAGGCCGGTAGCCAGCTAAGCATTAGAGAAAACCCTCACGTGGACGAGGAGCTCACTGAACTCAGAGTGTCTCACTTCCAAGTGCAGTTAATGCAGTGTTGTTGAATGTTGTCAATGGAACATTGGTGACAAATGTTAAAAATCTAGATGATAGCGGGTTTAAAGTAATTACTTTTTATTTGACTGTTTGTGTTTCAAAAATGCATTTTACCAGACTTGGGCCTTTCAGAGCCTGTAATTTGTAGTCATTGTCTTCAAAGATCCACCATATGAACCAGTATTTGTGTTGCTTTGACTGATGATACGAGATATATTCATGTCAGCTATTGTGTTGTAGTTGTTTGAGGATTTTCATTTTCAAATGATCATGTTATTCGTAATTCCAGTAGACTTCAAAGTACTCCAATATGAATTAAAATAGTTTTCATTTGCTGTTGTTTTCATGTTTTTCTCTTGTATGCTTTGAGCTAACTCCAAATTTGCCCGTGACCTAGTTTAGGTCACATTAAGTTATTACAAATTTTGATGGAACCTGAAACCTAGTGGAACCTCCCAGAAGCTTGTAAAGTGGATGCAAACAAATGGTTGTCGGTTCCTAATGCGTTTGCTTTATGTATGTGGGTGCGCAAGGGTAGCAAAGGGAGCTGTAATGGATCATGTTTGTGTTTTTTAATAAACCCAAGCAATATTTCAGAATTAAGGACAAGCAATGTGTACATCTGAATCAGAAGATAAGCAGATTTCGAGGATATTTAAGGCAAACGGGAGTCCGATGTGACTGCACTGAGGACGTACCCTTGTCCTACTCAGCACCTCTTTTGTTGTGTGTGCTCCACACTCCAGCCTACATGTAAGGGTGAATGATGAATGAGAAAGTGTTGGGTTTAATCGACTGAGGCTCACTACACATTGCTCTTTGGATGCTGGGGAGGGACAGTGGATAATGGAAGTATTGTTTCACCCAGTCGCCATGTCTCAGCAGGAGGACAGGGGGAGGTTGTGGGAATAGCAAGCCGTCCTGGAGGACAGGGGTCTGACTGCACTTCACATCAACCTTCAGATCCTATACAGACAACCCCCCGCTACCCTCCTGCCTCCAGCATGCCCGGGAACTATTCTGGATCATTCTATATATCAGACACATTCATTGTTGTTTATTCCCTGCTTCCCAGATTCAACAGCCTTGAAACTGAGTGATGCGCTAAAACAACAATTCTTCACTAAAATAGTCAATTCTGGGCCTACTGGTTGAGAAAACATTGAATTGTTTTGAATTTCTGGTAGTTCTGATTTTAGAATATTAAGTCATTTATAGTAAAAAGTGTAGTTATGTATATGTCAGAGCTGTTCAAAGTAATATTTAAGCAAACTTAATTCCAAACAGAGGAATTTTGCTTTTTGACACTCTTTTGACACTCAAAACCTAGCACGTCTTTAAAATAACTCATATTGATATTTACAATCTGTATTTTAATAGTCTGTGCATATTTAATATTTTCAGTCGGATTAGAATTTTGACTGTTGTACAAGCTTACAGTATATCTCTAGTCTTCAGTAAGACCGTGCTGGATTCCTCCACATGCCTCACAAGACGCATCAGAGTGGCTTTACTCCATCAAACAACATCATCAGCTGGTGTTATATGAAATTAAGTAGGATTAAACATGGATTATACCACGTACATGATGCTCTTTTTTTCATGTCAAACTCTCTGATATTCAAATTTCAATTTTTGGTTTCAAAAATATAACCTGTTTTTGTTTTTTTAATAATAGTATAATAATAAACAAACAGTATATCTTTAATATTGACTTTTAATATAATTTTAATCTGTTCATCCCTATCAGTAAGCCATGGACTCAGGTCTGTGAATGCAGAAGGCATGTTTGTTTGCTGTGGAAATCTGTCTGTAAACAGTCATTTTATCTGTGAATGCCAGTCATATAATAGACCCTTTTCACAGACTGTGATGAATATTTCCAAGGTTATCATCATCGTAAATCTAGCAAAGTTTCTCATATTTTTCTTAAAAATTAACAATGCACATTTATAATGCTATATATTGTGATATATTAACTTGTCAATAAATAAATAAAGCTGCGAGGGTCTTTCTGATACAACCGAATGTTTTATTTTGCTATTGGAGCAAATGGAAATTCAAAAATTTGATGTTTGAATGCTGTTTATTGCATTTTGGAGGATACTTGCAGATACTCAAACAGATACGTGGTTACTGACTGGATAGTCTGTCATGTAACTTTCAGACCTTAGAATTTAATCTAAACCGCTTGTAAAGGTACAATTCACTGATGGTGTTTTCACCAATTTATAGGCATAAAATTATAATTAATGTTGAATCTGTGTCCAAGAGATGTCTATTCACCTCTGTGCTGGCACATGTGCCCATGTTTCTCTGCTTTGACAGGAACATCAGTGTGGGGGTGGGATACACAAGGTTTTATGCCTCACCCCACAGAGCAGTAAAATCTTTCTGGACCCACATCACACACTCACTGGTTTTATGGTGTTTTGTGTTGAAACATTTCATTCCGAGAGTGTTTCATCCCCTTGTCTTGTGTTTTTCTACAACTGTGCACTGGTGATCCCAGCATGCACTTTCTTGGCGGAATTGTGTAATGGTGTAAAAGTGTCACGTTGTGAGAAATTATCAAAATTTGGCTGGGGGACATAGGAATTTTGACGTGATGTCCTTAGCGTTATATTGCTCTTGGTGCGCTCTGTGTTGTACTAGGCAGTGCGGTGATAAACCTATGGCTTTATATCAGCCAATGCAGCCTTGTGAATTAAATCCTTCAGGGAAATCTTATGGCTTCTAATTAAGTGGATTAGAATTAATCAAACAAGAGCACTGTGTTGGATACACGTTGAAGGAAATACAAAGTATGTACACAAAGAGTATTACATGTCTTACATCTAATTACAAAACCCATTAAAACTTGCTTAATTAGAAGAGTTCTTGACCAAATGCGCTTTGTGTGAGCCGTATGATGTCATTTAGCTCAATTAAAAGTCACTTTTTCTGAAAAGTTAAAGATCTGCATGCTTTTGCTTGCTTGATATGTACATTACAAAAAAATAGGGGGATCAAGATAGTCAGAATATCTCTCATTGTCACTGTTTCTCCAAATACGATTTACAAATAGCCTTTGACGTATTTGTTTTCAAATGAGACATTTTTCAGTAAGCAAAAATCTGCATCTGTTTATGGGAAGAGTACTAAATGTTTCTACAGTGACAAAGGTTTGTGATTCTTCAAGTTATAGATGCTGTAGACTCTTCCCTTTGATTTCTGTTTGATAGAGAATGAATGTCTGTGATTTCCCAAAGGTTTCAGCTGTCAAACGTCCAGTTTTGCATTTACAAAGCGAAGAGAAAGGAACCAGAAAGGCTGCCACATCCTGTGCTGCTCATGTTTTATTGGCTCGTCAATATTCTGAGCTGCACCTGTCTGGGGTGCAGCGGGGCTCAGGGTACCTGGCCAATAGGACATCCATCACCTGCCATCTGAACAAAAGTTCATTACAAAGTCACGGTGGAGTGGTATCTGGTGGATTTAGCTGTATTCTGCTATTCTGTTTGTTGTTGCCGTTGTCATAACAAGCCAAGGTTGATCTCGGCAAGGCGGCGTGTGCAGGTTTGCTAGCAAAACAGCGGGAAAATGCAAACGGGGAGGGGGTCTAATCCCCCCCGAGAAGCCCCCGCACCAAGCCCTTTGATCTACCTCATCCTACCTCTTCAGCTCCATGACCCCTCTGCCTTGATTACTACCAATACAATTTTAACATGGTAAAATAAATTCACACATGTATTCATGGAATCCTCTGCCCTTTCACTGCCCACCAGGCCTGGCCTCCTCTCTTCTCAAAGGTCCTGACATAACCCACCTCTCCCTTTCCAATGCTGTACAGAATTTTCATTGTAAAGTGGAATGGTTTTTTGCTTTTAAACTTAAAGATTTTTGTTTGGATTGTCTATCCTTTCTAACCTTTGTGTGGTAGACCGGAATAGTTTCACGAAGACACACTTTTTTATTTTATGGATTGGTAATGAGAACTTATCTATTGTAGTGTATTTGGATGCTGATCTGTAAGGCCTGAGGTTTAATGTAAAACTCGTCCTTTGTTGTAATATTGCATCAAAGCAACCCAAGTAAAATCATTTAAAGAATCCAGTGGTGTCATACACTGTATTATAGATGCAATATGATGCATTCTCTCAACATCCATAAATTATTTTTCTATTTTTCTGTCCATTCAATAAAAAGGGGTTTGTTTTTGTTGTATTGGACAGTATTTCCTTTCATTATAGACAACACTACTTGTGTGCTCCACAGATGAAAGTCAGTCATACAGGTTTGGAATAACATAAAGGTGAGTAAATAATGACACAATTGAAATTTTTGTGTGAATTACCCCCTTGAAATACAACGTGTATGTATGTGTTTGTGTCTATGTATGTGTGTATGAACACACATACACACACACACACACAAAGTTTGTTAAAAAATGCTATTCTTTAAAATATTCTATGTATGAAAGTATTCTAAAAAATCTAATTATAATTTTTTCCAAAAGTATTTAGCTGCACAGCTGTTTTCAACATTAATAACAATAAGTAACGTATCTTGAGCAAAAAATCAGCACATTAGAATGATTTCTGAAGGAACAGCTGACACCTGATGCGTCCCTTAAGATCTTTGCACATGCTGCACCAAAGAGTCCAATCCACATCTTGTTTTGACACGTGTGACCCTAGGTTTGGACCAATCATTGCTCCACTAGCCACTCAGCAGGAACAATAATCCAAAGGCCTTCTGACACATGGTCTTAATCAGGGAATCATATGGGCCTGATGATGGTTTGTAGCAATAGAATTCATTCTCCACTCACCCGTACCCAGAGTTGCCAAGACTTCAAACAGCCCAGTCCCCAAAGGTTTTGTAAGGTTCACAGTTTTACTGTTGTTTTGAAGTCAAGAGTTCCTCTTTGTTCAAGCGGGAGCTTGTGTTTACACAACTGGCTTGCCATGGAACTCATCTCTCCTTGTTCTCCTGTCCTCTTCTGTAAATAATTCTGCTTTCTTTAGCTAAACGCTCTTGCAAGCTTGATTTTGAGACATTTATCCCGTGTTTTAACTTTAGCATTAGATCTGGCCTGGGACCTCTGGCAAGTTCAGTGTCACTGATCAGCATGCAGGTAATTGGTAATAACTTTCGTGTTTATCCTGGGATGAAGTAATGGGTGAGACAGAGCTTTTATAGGGCATGTATGGGCGGAAAGATTTTAAGAAATAAGATGGCTATTTTTTCTTCAGTTGTGTGTTTTGACCATGTAAACATTTTGGGAAAACTCTTTCACACTTGGACTAGTTTATTTGGTCCAATTGCATGTACAATATCTCAATACTGGATTTTTTGTAGGATTTTCAGTTTCAGACTGAAAGGGTCTGTCTGATCCAATTAGCCAATACAAATATAAATGAAGACATGGCAAAAAGACTTTAATGTGACCTTCCTGCATGTTTACTTGTGTGGGGAGATCTATAAGTGCTTCTTCTGAACAGAGTTTAATCAATTTATATTTTAGCCAATTAATCGGCACAGATAGCTGATTGGTGGAACAATCGTTATCGAAAATCCATACTGATTGTTTTTTCAGGGTTGCAGCTGAGAAGGGTCTGCTGTCATAACACAGTATGAGAGCAGCCTCTAGAGGCAAAATAAAAACTATCATTGATGCCTTGTGTTGTTTATTTTGACACGTGAGGCTACGCATATGAGATGTGTATTTAAAACAGACAGCGATACGGTACAATTACAGTACATGTTGCCATATCATTATAAAGTAATTCATTTGCTGACTAAATGTAGGCTATGTTTGCTGTCGAGGCTGAGAGGGCGCTAACATTTGAAGCCTACCTCAAGTAGTTATAACAATGTGACATAAACACAAAGTCCAAAGCAAATGTTTAATACCACAAATTGTTACCATCTAATTGCATTAGTTAGTATTCAGCCAGTCACTTTTGTGCGTTCATTAGACGGAAAAGTTGCATATTTAAAGCTATTGACGTGAGAAAGAAAACTGTAGCAGACATAAATTGTAAATGCATTTGATTTCAGTTGTTTTTTATGGTCACTCTTAATACATATTTTTCTATTGTGGTTATCAATAATCAAGTGTTCTAAAATAGAAGCAAAGAAAGTGCTAGACAATTCATATAAATGTATGTCATTCTAATGGTCTGAGCTTTGTGTAGATGTTTAAAGATGGCCGTCTTTAAGTGTGACTGTTTAGAGCTATATGAAATGTAATACTTTACAATAAGATTCAATTTGTAACATTAACTCATAAGGTTAATAAATTCTGTAGAAGTATTCATCATTTTTAATTTGTTTCAACATTCAACATTTCAACATTTACTAATACATTTTTTAAATGAGTTTTAATTTTATCTGTTAATCTTAGTTAATGCACTATGAACTAACATGAATGATCAAGGTACATTTGTATTACTCAAATATTAATACGTGGTCTAAAAATGTATATTGCATAATGCATGTAGTTCAAGCAGTAAGCAGGTTCTGCAATAGCTTTATTCCTATGGCTGTCAGACTACTGAACTCTTTTTAATTTTAATGTTAAATGTTTTTTTTTATGTACTGTTGTTGAGCTATTGCGTCAATTTCGTTCTGTGTACACAGAGTGACAATAAAAAACCTGTCTGTCTGTCTGTCTGTAAGTTAGCTAATACATCCTTCTTAGCAAATGGGACTTGTGAAGTGTTACCCATAAATGTTTCTAGGTTATAGCTAAAGAAATGCACATTTCACATGTAATATTTAAATATTTAAATTATTTTCTGTCAAATTAATTTTTATAAATTATTATTTAGGCCTTATAAATTCCACACAAAGTCTTGAATCAACACAACCTAGGCAAGGAGGTTAGCCGTTGACAAATGTGCAAGAGAAATCTGAATCTCATGTAAGCCACTTTAATTATGCCTGATTTGTTGCTATAGTGAGTGGGATTACAGTTCAGATTCAATTAGGCTGTCTCGTAGGTAGCCACATCTACTGACACATTTAAAAACACTTGGTTTTCTTTTTTTTAACACCTACCTATTTTTTGTTACACCTACCTAAAGCCTTAGACAAATTAAAAACACGTTCTCAATCCACCAAAACGAAACAGAGATGCCAAAAAGCACGTTTTATTTTGCCGCTACTCTGTCTGTCAGTTGCTCAAGATGTTTCTAGGAATCCCAAGGGTACCTGCTCAAATCTGATCATTCTGTTTCTCCTCCTCCTCCTTGTAGCAGTGTCTCTACGACTCTCAATCATGTCATATCTCTACGACTCTCAATCATGTTACTATAAGGTGTGTTGATCTCCTTTGCAACTTATTGTGTAATAATTCTTTGCTCTGTATCTCTTAGGGCCTATGAATAATTCATTGGGTACTTGAGTCTCTTGAGCCACAGTGAGCTCTTTGATGGCCTTTTGGGTTGCTTGCGGTTTGAAAACATGCTGGCTCTCACTGTAAGAGACTGATCGTGGTGACTCCTGTACATCTAGGAGGCTACAGAGCCTGAATTGAGTGAACCTGTGTTTTGGAAAAAGTAGTGAAGTGGAACACCTGGACTACTGTGCCCAAGAACTTACTTGATATGTCGGGGAAAGACAGTCTGTGAGTGCCAGGAGGCTGCACGGGGGTCAGGCCACCATCTTGCTTACCCGATGAAGAGAAGTGAAGCCCAGCGGCACCTGCCTTATTAGCACCATGCCACCTTCAGTTGACGTAACCTCCGCCAACCTCTGGTGGAATATATATATCATCCACAGGGCAGTGCCTATACTGTAGGCCACAAAAACGTATTAGTACAGGTTTTTGCCGATTAACTAATTCAGAAGTCAGCTTCATTATTCCACCCTTAATTAAGATCACAATGCAAATTCCTTCATTAATAGTGACACAGACAATTTCTTCTTGGCTCCACGGGGACACGATTATATGCAGGCCCCGTTGAGCAGGTTGCGAGGTGTCACCGCGTATTCAAATGGCGTGCTTGTTTAATTGTAGTAAATGTAGCATGTCCGCATAGGTAAAAGAGTTTTGAGGACCGACGAAGGAGGGGGTGCAGCCCAGGCTGAGGCCCCTCCGCTCCCCCAGGCAGCTGTTTGCGGGGCCCTGGCTATTCCCTTGGGGCCTCTGCAGGACCGTGTTGTTGGACTCTTGTCTTTTATGGCGGCAGCAGTAAACATGACAGGCTGTTTGGGTACCATCTGTTTAAAATGGCTGCCGCATGGTAACAGGGAGATGAACTTGAGAGCTGGTTTGTGTCTGTCTCTGTGCTAACAGTCTTGTCTCCGCGTCTCTGCAGGTGGACGTTTGACGGGGGAGGCGTGGATGTGTCCAGCCAGTGGAACCTGGCGTCTGCTTGAATGCCCGTCAACACTGTACGCACCCACGAATTCACACAAATGCGCACGCATGTAAAGGTAGAAAAAAGCTCTTCACAGCTCTTCAGTTTCTGACAGATTGATCGGAGTTGCCAGAACATTCTGTGGCTGTCAGTTTTGTAGCAACTAAATCATTTTCCCCAAAGATTTAAGCATTTGAAATTAAGATTTTACACAGTGAATCATATGCCAAAACAAAAAACACCTATTTCAAGTCTCATGCATTAAACATTCAGGTGACAAAGTTTTGATGAACAACTGATCATCTGTTGACCCCCTGATGGTCCTCTTCTGAACAGGAGCACATTACATATTTGACGTCTTTTATAATAAGATTGGTTGCATTTAGCTGTGGATCACCACTGCTTTTTAAAGCACCAGTGATAAACTTATGTGGTGATAATATTTTGCCAACATAAAAGAGACTACATAGATTTTGTAATGATTAACAGGTCAGTAGTTCATTCCAACAATTAGAAAATATTGTTTTTTTCCACAGACGTGTAGATTGAAAATCCTAGCTTTATACGCTGACATTTTTCTAACAGTATATAAAAAATATTATTTTGTTTCCGCTCTTGTTGGTAACATAAGGCTCTTTGGTTTGAATTTGTGTCTCTGAACATACTGTTTTGAACCTGTAGCAGGGTGTGTTTTCTCCACCCATTCCATTTACATTGAATAGGTCATTGGTAGCCAACTAGGTGGAACTAATTTGGCACAGAAGTGTGGAGTGACTGGGCATTGTGTCACATGAAGCCACTGGGATGTAATGAGGAATACTTGATTAGTGTTAAGCAGGAGAACATGTCTGTCTAAGCCAAGCGTGGAATGGGATCATGCTCAATGTCATGTAGTTAAAGGTGATTTTCAAGATTTACAATCTTTGTAATACTTTTGTAGTTTGAATTTTTTTACATTTTATTATAAAGTGAATGTTTCAAATAAGTTCATGAAAGTTTACATCATTAGAGAATAAACGTAAAGTTTGTTACGTTCTTTTATCAAAGGAGGCAAAATTGAAGCTGTTTATTGTAGGCATTTGAAACATTTTAATATTTTCCACAATCATTATAAATGTTACCCGCAACACTTAGCATAATATAGACTGAATATTCATGCACTGACCCTGTTCAAAGTTGAGGGTGTTTATTCATGGGTCATGAATACTTAAGCTTTTTTCCTTCAGATTAATTTCCGCCTCTGTCTGTTTTGAATGGGACCATTACAGTTGTGAAGCTCTAATTAAGCACTACCTTTCAATACAGAAGGCTCTACCATCTGGTTGTTGTCGTATGCACACAAACATAAGGGCACTGACAAAAACTGAGATGAGAATTACAACACAAAGCCACCCCCTCCCCCTAAAAAAACACCCTTAACTTTTCAAATTAGAAATGCCAGCACAAATGATTCTCACAAAATAAAATGTAAACAATATCTTCAAATGTGAAGTGATGTATTCTTTCATGAGATAAGGCGATATAAGCATAACTAATTATACAATTTTACTATAACCAATTCTTAAATGATATGCAATTTATTTTTTAGAATCAACAATTATAGAAACATAATATTTCTCAAATATGTAACCGTTTGCAGTGATATATTGCATATCAGATAATTCAGAGACATTATCTGACATATTTTGATAAACATAGCTAAGCATGGATTTTGGAAATCACCAGATGGCTAAGCATGGATGTTCTTGATTGATGGTTGAAATAAGTATTATTAATGTAAAGATATTAATATAAAATTCTAAGTCTGAAGTCATGGTGATTATCATAGAACAGACTTATGGCACTTTTTTTTCAAATGATTGGTTAATCTTTCACATGTAGTCAAGATCCTCCTTTAGACATACACTATGTGGTCATGCATGACACCTTAGCTGCGAAATATCAACCAAGTCTTTGACCCAAAAATTAATTTGCCATTTGAGCAATCAAGGATATGTCTTTCATATCTATCTAATGATAGAGGTCCCCATGGCCATGTGATGCCATGTAGTATGTAAAGCTGCATCTCATGGCTGTTGACTTCATTAAATCAATAGAGATGTGATGACGTTTGTAAAGGGGTGAACATGTGAAAGGGCTTCAGCTAAATTTAGCTGCGTGAGGCCTAGATCAAATATTGAGTGAATTAAGGAGGGGTGTTGACACATCAAAGACCTGCCTTCCATCAGAGAGAGATTAAAGAAATCCTTGAAGAACTCGGTGAAGGAGAAAAATAGTCCTCCTGTAACCACACCACTTCTGCCAGTCGATTCTTGACCCACTGTACACCTAGGAAAAAATAAGCTGCAACTGCCTCAGATTAGCCAATATCTCAAGAACTTTCTCAGATAACCTTTGACTATGAGAATGGATGTCATGTCAGACAGCATTGTGCAAATTTAGAATTAAAGAATTGGTTCCCTTTCAATTCATGAGTATGAATTTATTTAAATGTAATTGTCCACATTTTACATGGAGTTGAAATTAAATTACAGGAAGAGGAATTTACTGAATTGCAAATGGGTCCAGATGGTTTCAGAAGCCCAAGTCGTTATAGTTGGGTAAACTTCTAAAGCCACGATTCCATTTGCTCAAACAGCATAAGAAAGAAAACATGATAGCCTTTCAACGACTTAAAAAAAAGAGAGAGATTGATTAGTGTTGGTCAGAAGAGAGAAAGATGTCAAATTTACTGTCACACCCTCAGAATGTTTTTATTTGATGCCATGATAATATAACACAAAGTGCAGTTATAAATGTACATACGTTTTTTAAAGTAAAAAAATATAAAATATATATTTCTATCAATCTATAATTCTAACTTCCATTCTCTATGTCATTTGATCTATTTATCTGTCTTTCTGTCATCGTGTTTTAAATATGTTGTTTGGCTGTCTGTCTATCATCTGTTTATTACTTATTATATTATATATTATAATTATTATGAAGACAGAATGTGTCTTCAGCTCTAGTCAAGTACAGCAGAATTAGGCTGATGAAGTCTTTGGGCCATCCTTTAAGGAAACTCACAGGCCATTTCCAGTCCTCCTCACTCTGTGCCAGGACTTCACAGTCTTTAAGAAACCAGCAGATTAAAGCCATCCCAGTCTGTTCTTCAAAGACCCGACTCCCAGATTGCGTCTTAGATAATGCAGCACTCGGACATGAGGAGATTTATTTTGGAGAGAGAATAGATAACATGCTAGAACCAGAACGGTCACTTGAGTGCACAAGTATAAATAAACATTAGGTATTCTTTTTCAGTTTTTGGATGTGGTCATGTCTCTTTGCTCCGGCTGCTTTGGCCCGCATCTGATTTGGGGGTCGCTGAGACACAGAAAACACAGATGAGTTAAAAAGGTGTGGTAATGTGCGTGTGATCTGTGCACGGTAGTGAGATAGTGCTGTAGCAACAGAAGGAAGGGTGACTGAACAAGCGCAAACCTCATCCCCGTCGGTTCTCTTTTCCCTGCCGTGACTGGCTCATAAATATGCATTCAGGTAAGCCGCCACATCCCTTTGCTGGCCGAACCCTTTTGCTCTTTTCACTTCAGAGTCCTTCAGAAGTGGCGGTGGAGGCAGTAGTTACCTGATGCACTACTGGTGCTCTGCAGTGCGGCCTCGTCCCATGGCCTTCCCTGGCCCCTCCTCGGCAGAGCAGCGGTGCTCTGGAAGGATTAAAAGATTTATGTCACAGCAATACAATCTTGAGAGAGTCTGCACTTGACTTACAGGGCTCTGGCCCAAATGCATTGTTTTCAAAAGAATTAACCTATAATACATCTCAAACCTTTGAGGCTTCTCTTGAGAGAGAGTGTCTGTCCCTTTGGATTAGAAAGACAAATCTATGACAGCTTTATTTTCTGGTGGTGTCAAAAGAAACGGTGTTGGATTGTGGGACTGTCTGTCTGTCTGTCCATCTGTTCATTTTTACTTTCTTACATTAAAATTTGAATTGGCATCCTGTAGGCTATCCCCATTCAAATTCCAAGTATAGTAATAAATGGCATACTTTACAGCACTGTGGGGGCAATTCAATCTCAAAATAATCTTTTCTATACTCCAATAGACCATCACACACATTACAGGGGATGCAACAGAACACAGTTCAAATATGTTGTTTGATTTTGCTCAAATTTTTTCCCCTTCAGATATTTGAGAGGTTAAAATAAAGTCCTAAACTATTTAAATGTGTTAAGTATTTAAATCTCATCTTATAATTTATGCATTTTCCAAAACAGATATTTTTTTTAAATTACTTTCGTTCAAATTTGTAATGCTTTTGAACCCTGCAGGGTTATTTTTTTTTATTTTTTAAACAACACACCCTGATGTTGTATGATTCCTTTCTATAATTTCACCTTTACTCTTATGTACATAACGGTAGAGATGGTAATTGATCCATCAACACTGTAACATCACATTTTATTTTTCTTCACCACATCATGCCTTCCAGATTGCAGCCCAATCACAAACAGCTTGTTGAGAAAGTCACACAGCCGAGCAGATGATGGGGTGGTGTCAGATACACATGTCTGTAGCAGGGGCTGATGGGAATCTCACTGTGTTTGGGGAAGAAGGGGTCAGCAGGAAGACGTTGATTGGGCAGTGAGCCAAAGCTCTCCTGCACAAGGCAATACATTGATCCACTCCCATGCAGCTTTGGAGCGCTTTGTGCAACCTTCACAATCACTGCAGGAATAAGCAACTGCACACTCAGAAGCTATCTCTTTCAGTTCACATCCCTCTCTGACTTGTGCTAGAAAATTTAAATCTTAGGGAATGGAGAGGAAGAGGGAATTTAAAGGTTTCCCTGGATTTTCCATGTTTGTTCATTCCTTATCATTGCTGTAATTTTATGATTTACCCAGAATAGTTTACTAAAAAATGAAAATCCTTTCATTTAGTCACCCTCAAATAATTCCAAATATATATAAAATATGTATATACAATTTTTTAAAATATCTTAGTGGATTTGGAATGATGTGACTTAATTTTCATTTTTAGGTGAACTGTCCCTTGGTTTTTTTATGGGTTTGGGTTGTCCTCCAGTACACATATTACAAGGATAGTCCCAGAAGTATGGTCTCAAAATCCTGCTTTATGTCTAGTAAAGTACATTTCAAGTTTTATTGGAATATAATCTGCGGCAGGTCATCATGCAGGTAAATCATAGAGATCTTTGAGGCTGCTAGCTTGGCCAAATGCTGCCTATGCAGTCGAGCCGTAACTCTCCTGACCTTGCTGTCAGCCGTTGAGCCATCTGAGTTGATGTGCCTAGCCTCCTCGGCCTGTCTGTCACGGGGGCATCAGTGCTGTGGAAATGGTTCATTTGATTCTCTGACACTGGATAGCGTGAGTTGGCGGGTGCAGAAACAGAGGTTAGCCTCGCCATCTGACAAGTGGGCACGAGAATGCACAGGAAGCAGAGAGAGAGAGAGTGTGTGTGAGTTTCTTCTGAGCATTTCATGAAGGACGTGGGGTAATATTCAAAACCAAGCTACACAGCTGGGGATAAAATCCCATAGATGCAGCAGAACAACTTAATTAGAATTCATAAGGTGCAAAAAGTGATTTGTGTTTGTGTGGGCACAGTATGAAAAAGATGAACAATAGGCCAAGACACCATCTAAAAATCTCAGATAAAGACTACTTCTCATCAATCCATTGTGGAAAAAAAGTACACTTTAGTATACTTTTATAATACTTACTACACCAATAATATAGTTTAAAGGAACACACTTAAGTGTGAATTAAATGTAATATTTTTGACTACGGTAACTAAATGTATATTATTTGTAATTTATTTTATCTGTAATTGTATTACGGATTAAGTTCATATTAAACGCAATTAGTTGAACTTTTGAGTAATTAAAAAAAAATGTTTACTAGGTACACATTTTATATGTACTTTCATAATTTTTTAGTGTCTTTAAAATATAGTTAAAGTGTGCTGCTTAAAATACTGACATGAAATGAATGTGAACTAAAATATACTTTGATGTCTGATAACAACGCTGTGGCTGTAAGAAGTAAGTACAGAACAAAGGAGAATTCAAGGGAACAGGTTTTAATCATAAATCTACAAACGAGCAAGAACAGACAGAAATTAAGGGAGAACTCAGGGTAGAAATACATGACCAATGAGCGAATTAACAAGGTGATTGACAGGACACAGGAGACAAGGATGAACTGAATGAAACACGTGGGAGAACTTCAATGAAAACAAACTCAAACTGTGACAAAAAAGACTTAAATAGAAATTAAAATAAATAATTTATTAGTGTACTTATGTAAAAAAATTATTTAAAATTTAATTTGACATTATTACAAAGTGCATTTTTAAAAAGTGTACTTATGTCAAGAAATATTGTCATTAATGTGTACTCTTTTTAAGCACACTTAAGTGGCCTTTAATTTTAATTACATTATCTGGAAGTACACTTTTTAAAATGTATACTTTTAAGATTTGAAGTACACAAAAAGTATGCCATGACATGTACAGTACTTGCACGTCTAAATAGATAATATATGAACAGATTTCAAAAATATATTCTGGATGTAATTATGTACAGCTATGTTGTAAAATGTTTATGTCTCTCTCTCTCTCTCTCTCTCTCTGTGTGTGTGTTTGTATGTAGTATGTACTGCTCAAAAACTGTAGGCAACACTTAAATAACACTGGCTCTAAATTTAAAGAAATAATCAATAAAAAAAATCTTTATTAACATACATTCTATAATTTAAGGCCAAAATAATGTCAGTCATCAACACACTGAGGGCTGGATTCAAAATCATACCAAAGTGTATAAAAAAGGATCCTAACCCTATCACAGCAGCTCAAGTCAGTAGTGTGTATGGCCCTCATATGCCTGTATGCACTCACGACAATGTCTTGGCATCCTGATGAGATGGTGAATGGTGTCCTGGACAATCTTCTCCAAGACCTGGATCAGGGCATCAGTAAGCTTCTGGACAGTCTGTGGTCCTAACAGACTAAGGGAACCATTGACTAGCACATGAAGATCAGTGTGACCCTCCAAGTATATTCCTCCCCTGACCATAACTGACCCACCGCCAAACCAGTTATGCTCCCCACAGTTAACGTTCCCCACAGCATCTCCAGATTCTTTCACGTCTGTCACTCATGCTCAGTGTGAACCTACTGTTATTTTTGAGGAGACAAATTATGCTATCCTCGTGTAACGGCCAGTCTCCTGCTATCTCCTCCATGCTCTTGAAACACACCAATGCTGACCAACACGTCAAACCTCCTTGCAACGATGTGAATGGATGTGCCATCCTGAAATTAGCCGGACTACCAGTGCAATGTTACAGGTACTGCCTCATGCTACAGACAGTGACAAGGACCCAAATAAAAAACACAGAACTAATGACTAATCAGTCAGGAAATAATAAGTAGACAGCAACTTTCTGTAGACACCAGCTACAAAGCCATTCTCTTTTTGGGGGTTGTCTTGCTGTTGCCTCACCAGTTCACCGGTTTTTGCTTTCATTTCCCCCAAAGTAGGTTAAACTGATTCACAATCACTTGTACTTCCTAACTGGATAGATTAGCATCCCAGAAGTTTAATTAACATGGTGTTATACTGTAATGGTTAAGTGTCCCCTTAATTTATTTGAGCTGTGTGTGTGTGTGTGTGTGTGTGTGTGTCTCTCTCTCTCTCTCTCTTTATATATATATATATATATATATATATATATATATATATAAACATATATAATAAAATGAAATAGTTTTCTGAAAATTTTAAGCCATTGTGAATTTGAAATTGCAGTTATCAAAATGAATAACAATTTTTATACTGTATATTTTATATATATATTGTGTGTGTGTGTGTGTGTGTGTGTGTGTGTGTGTACACACATTCACTGAGTTATTCAATGAGCTATGGTAAGTGTACTGTAAATCTCTTTGGGTATAAGTGTGTGCTAAATGGTTACTTATTATTTTCAGGCCAGTTGCTGTGGTCAGCAGCCCTGCAGTGTTTGTGTAGCGATCTGACTCCTGTCATCAAGTTTCACTCCTCAAGACTGTGACAACAGTCTCCAGTCATCCACTGATCTGAGACAGTGTTACTATGTTGCCGTTGGCTACCTGAGTTCAGGCAGGCCAGACGCCATGATAGAGCGGCCCACTCATGTCCTGCCAGGCTTCAACAGTTTAGATAAACAGTTTAGGCTTTCAAAGGCTTTCGACAGACACCAATCCGCACATTTTGCCGGGCTCGGTATGGGTCTGCGTGCTAGTGTCAGTTGAGTAATGTCCTTGACCTCCTTTGCTGAAATGATGTTTGTGGATTGTGGGTATGAAGTGATGCAATTTTACTTCCATCCTGTGGAGTGGAAGAACGAAACAATTGCGAAAATATACCTTTATTAGAAACCAAAATCACATTCATAAAGGATTTCATTTTGCAGTGAATTACTATAAAATGCCATCTAGGTTAAATTACTTTGTTACTCTCTTTTTTTCCCCAAGCTATTCTGAAGAAAATTGTCCCTCATTCCGTGTGAATAAATGTCGTCTCACACATCTGTCATTGCTTCAGATCCCAATTATCATTCTGAGTTTTATTTGTACATTAACTTCATTATTATGCCATAAATTGCCCCTTGAAACACAAGCCCAATCAAATTGGTAGCAAAACCATTTAGCCTGTGTTAAGGATTAATGATGGCCATTGGAAACAATTTGGAACTTAATCATTTTAACTGAGGAGGGTAAATTTAATATGATAATTGATCCGCATAAAGGAGAGGCACATAGCGGGGAAGGAATGCAAATGAGTGACCCTTACCTAGTGACTAATCAGCAGATGCGTTGATGGTGGGATCTGTTTTTATCAGGGAACTTTGAGGAACTTCAGAGTTTAGGAGTGCAAGTCCTCCTTGAGTCCAGGAAACTAACCTATCCTGTCTCACACTGGGCCCTGTCGTGGTCAACCCACATTTCCATAATTCACAGCTTCCCCTGCCATGACAGCAAGACGCAAATAAGTGTTTCTAATGATACCAAATGGAGTTGTAGAGGACAATGTTTTAATGCAATGAAGGGACTCCCAGTGGGACTGTTATTGCCACTATAGAACATCAGTTACACAGTTGCAACAATAGTCTCTTAATTGATTCATTTAATTAGCGGGAGATGGAGCCAGTGCTGCGTCTTGTCATCTTGTATCTTAGGGGGTCCCGTACAGCCTGTGTGCTGTCTGCCACTTAACAGTCCCTGCACTTGTCACTCTCCTATTAAAGTGTAATTATATGTAAATGAAAAAACACAAAACCTGTCAGAAGTTGCCAAATGAATCATTGTTAGATATACCATGCTATACCATTGGAAAGATAAGGTGAGAAGGAGGTGCACCCTGAATAGTGTATGTATGTGTGTGTGTGTGTACCTGAAATGAGCCTGTGGAGGAGGTCTTCAACTCCTCTTCTTCAAGTATACTGTAATGATGCCATGAAAGGTGGCACATAGAAGGCTCATTCTTCAAACCCACTGTGTTTTAGTAATGACTTGCACTCGGCCATAAGAAAGCAGGTGGCTCACATTTTTTTGAGTTGTATGCATGGGTAAAGACATCACCTTCTACATATTTCAGACATGCTCTGTGGCCATCAATGTCTTTTTACTGAATCTTGTGGACTGAGATTGTTCCAAGGGAGATTGTCCCAAGGGAGTTAGTCAGATCCTCATAGAAAGTTAATATGGTAAAGCTAAAACTATACTATAAGTACATGTGCATAATACTTTTTAATGGTAAAAATAAATGTACATTTTAAAATGATCGTTTTATCTATTTAAAGCAAAATATTTTTAACAATGGCGCATGGGTGAAAAAGTAATTGCCCTCTGAACTTGACCTTTTTTTCCTCTCTTTAGTTGCAATAAAGCAGATAAGTCTGTCATATCGATGTTGAAACATTTTGGCCGACACCTTGCAGAATTACTGTAATTTAGCCCCATTGAAGGGTTTGTGGCCTGCCGAAATTCCTTCACAGTGATTATAGATATAGTTATACAGGACTGCCGTTATTTTTTCCACATGTGGAAAATAATAAATACATTGAAGAACGTTTAGTGTTAAAGTGTTTCGCTCTTACATGTTTGTGACCACTCACATTCCATCACAGTAATTTGTGTGGGAATATGGGTGCACTTCCCTAGTTCAGATGTGCATGGATGCAACAACAATCATCACCTGATATGGGAACCTCCAGAGTAAGAACATGTCATGAGTTATGTATCTAAAGGAGACTTTCTCCATACAAGTTCTGTCATTCAGGCAAGCTACATTTTTAAATAGCAACTTTATTGCAAGTTGTCATTAGATTCATACCTGTATCTGACAATGTGAATGACACGTATTGATTGGCCGCTCGCAGTCTATGAACGTGTTATCAGTTAATTCCAGGAAAATGGAGGATTTGCTCAAATTGAGGAAGATCAAAAGGGGGGAGGTGGGAAATTCTGGCCTGCTGAAATACTCCATTCAGAAGACACAAGTAATTGTACGTATTACATTCGATCGCTCCCTAAAAGTGTGGTAGTCCCCTTGCAAAAAGTCTTGGGGCTTTTTCTATTGTCTTGAGCACAGCAGTAACTCTTTGATAAAAGTGCAGAATACGGAGGCTTCTCTGTTCATTTGGCTTGCCCGCCCATTCTCCTTTCACAGTACCGTAACACGCTGTGCTTTTAGGTCAATACGCGGAAAGAGGGTTCGTGAGCATCATGAGGCTGGTTAATGGACACCCAAATTCACATTAATTTGACCGGATGCATACGAGTTGAACCGAATGATGAGGAACAGCGACCCATTAATCCTATTCAGCTGTGTGTCCTGTTGCGAGACTACTATCATCCCCTGCACAGGGTTCTCAGATTAATTAATTGATTGAACTGATTTGCTGGCACTTACAGCAGGAACTGTACTGTATTTGTAAATGTTAACTTTTAAAGGTGAGCCTGTCTCCTCTCTCAAGAGAGCATTGGAAAAGAAAGGTTATAGTCACGGACGGGATTATCATTTTCTCAAATCCCATTAAATGCTCTTATCGGCGGTCAACCCAGAGGCGAAGCGATTTCTGCGACCCTTTCATGCTGACTCAGCCCGCAAAATGAATCTCTGCGACCTCTATCAAAGCTTGATTGTTCTTTACACTTTGTTTCTGTGTGTTTTGGCTTTCCTTTCCTGTCTCAGTTACATAATGCATATTCGTACCCTATTTGAGAAGGATGATTAGAGGTTGAAAGAGGGATATCTGCCGCGACAGAACAACTTTCTGGCCTGCTCCTGCTCTCTGCCTTCATCTTGTGTGTTTTGAGTAGTATTGTGTTCAGAGGCTGGGGAGAGCTGTGGAATTTCCTGTTCGGGGTAGGCCAACGTGCAGCTCTGCACTCATTCCCCGCCCCAGCGAAAGAGCGCTTTCAGCGAGTGCTTGGAGCGCGATCAGTGAGCTAAGAATATCTCGCGGCCCTTGGGTCAAAACTAAATGTGCATTGACGGTTGACATTGCTGTGTTTATTTGGAAAAGGAAAGTAAGGATGGGCCAGTTGGATGAGGATGCCCAATCTTTGCCCACAGGAAAAGGGCCCTGCTTTCATTAATCACAATGATGGTTTGAGCCTTGATTTCATTGGCTGTGGTAATAAAACAAATATGATTTATATCAGGATTCATGTGGGTAATAGGATACACTGAGAGAAGCTGCACAAATCCTTCCTAAGTAAATTCAGAAGACCGAATAAACGGCCAATCCTAATAATATGTCAAAAATCGTAGGGGGGGGGGGGGGGGGGGGTAAATTAGTTATCAAACAACCTGCTGTTATTATCAGTGACGAAATATCAGCCAATGTCATAGACGAAATATCAGTGCCAACGCAATGTATTTTCTGAATATTTCTGTGTTTTGGTTGAGTCAAAGTTAGCAGTAGGTGTGCTGTATCAAACAGGTTTTAACCTCAATGAATGTTCTGATTTGCCGATTATCTGGGAACTTCCTGTTCCTCGCTCTCAGATTACACAGGTGATGCTTTGCAAATCTTAACAGTGTTAGAGGACAGAGTTGTTTATGTGTGTTATGTGCCACTTGTACTCAGAGTACACTGTAAATGTGAATTATAAAAAAAATCATGCTTTTGATTGCGCACACAAGGGGTCACGTTGCGCTCTCAACAACCAGAGCATGTCTTCCTTTGCCATTTTATACACCTGCACTTTTGCATTTAATGGAAAACCATTTTAGCCCCGTCACACATTCCCTGAGCTCTCAAAGTTAGTAATCGCATTTGGTGAGCAAAACTCTGAAACTCTTTCAAATCATATCCTACAGAGAAAGTTCCTGTACGCTTTTATGAACTATGAGTTTGTCAGAGTCAAAGGCCAACATTAAAACCACAGAGATTAGAAAGATTAATGCTGACATCGCATAGCCCCGCTAATATATGGAGTGATGTATGGTGTTCCTGCAGAATGACCTCACTCCCATGACTAATGGTTTCACTTGGCCGATGTAGAAAAGGTCATGACCCAGTGGATAGAGGAAATGGCCAGTTAGTGGGAGGTCACCCCACAGGAGATTCCTTTGGAGTGCCACAGCAGTGTCACCTGCACTGATTCGCTACTTCAGACCCGGCACCTGACTCCCTACTAGAAAACACTACACAGTCACCGGTAGAGCCTTGCATTTAAGCAGAACCCGGCCTCACCCAGTAGAACAATTGCAAAGTGTCAATTTCAACAAAAAAATGAAGACAAATTGAAAGAGGAAACAATTCGTTCACAACAGGACACGCGGCTGTTGAGGATAACCTCCCTTCAAAGATGCTGGCCTGTCCGATCTGACTAGTTTAGTGCTAGGGCACTTCAAAGCGTCTTGTCCCGAGCAGCTTTCCTGCCATTCTTGTTTACGGCTCTCAAGTTGCTATAAGTAGCCCAGCATCCTGTCCCCTGCCGTCTCAGGTGGATTGACTTTGTTTGTGTAGCTGAGACACAGGGATTAAATGGTCCTTGGTGCCTTCAGACTTCTGTTAATAGAGGTGTTCAGTTTGTTAGTACTGTGTCATATTTCACTCTGGAACTGGACAACTGAAGGTCATTATATTATGACCGCCAAGTCCTTTTTCGTTCTACACTTCTCAGAGAAGTTTGAAATACCTGAGCAGCAATATAATGTTAATAAACATCCTGATGCCGCCCACCTATTCCGTAATAATAGCACACCTACCCATTACATAATTCCAATGGACCAATGGTAGTTCACAGGTATTTTCCACATGAACTTGAACTTGAAATGTTTTTTAAATGTATTTAGTTTTGCTTGATGTAAATCGTTGCCCTTAAGAGTCTGTGGAGCTTTTTTATTAAGGGCATGTAAGTTTGTAAAATAGTGATTTTTAGTGTGATCTCCCATTGCTGTGATTGGCTGACATCTTTGCATATTAAATAAGTACACATGGATCTCTCTCGAAAACGTTTAGCATGTTTTTACTGTTACAGCTCTCAAGGTTAACTAATCATGTAAGGTGTTTATTATAGCTATATATTGATCTTATATATATCACAGACATGTTGAGTGATCTCATCACTGCAACTCAAATTCTGCACTCCCATGAATACTTTCATCATAATTAACAGTGCAAACGCAATGTAAATAAAAGAGTTGTTGATTTGTTGAGAGTCCAGAATAACTGATAAACTCGTGCTGTTTGATTGACAGGATTTGATTGATAGTTGTAAGGAGCATTCTTTGATTGCTTTCTATATATAATTTACACAGTTTAAATAGCAGATTATTTTCAGCCTACTAAGAGCAACAATGTGAAGTTGTCTGTTTAGTAACTGGTTTGATTTACTGCCACATAGACAATGAACATCTGACCTGTAGCTACATGAATCATTGCATATCAGAAGTCACTGGTCACAGTTCAGGCATTACAATTAACTGTAACTTACATGTTGTTGTGACAATACTATCGAATCCATTGAAAAAGTCTGTTTGCAAAGCCTATGCCAAAATTTATGACTGATTTACAAAAGAGTCCACTGTGAAATGTACCCGAAAACAAATAAATAATGTTTAACTGAGACATTCACATTGTTGAAAATAAATAGCATTCGGATCCTTTGGAGGATAATGTTATTTTTAGCGCAGTGATCCTGTTTCGCTCCCCTTTCATCTCACTAACACCTCAGTGGGCTGGGCCAAAGTTGCGATGATGATGTAGACATTGATTTTCTTCTACAGAGGCGGTCTTTAGTTGCATTACTACGTCATAGATAGGCACATTCCACTACGAGTCTTACAATAAAAGCTGTTTTGGGACTAACAAGGACCCATTTTTATAGTATGATGACCACTTTTATGGCAAAAGCTTAAGGAAAATGATATTTCTCAGTTCATAACCCCTTTAAAATATCTTATTTTGTATTCCTGCAAAAAAAAAATTGCAAACAGGTTTGGAATAACATGAGGGTGAGTGAGCTAAAAGTTATTTACGTATATATGGGTGAGCTATCCGTTTAAAGTGACATATTAGTACCTTTCGAGAGCACTGTCCAGTGTTTGGTAATTGTACCGGTAACCCTAAAGGTACAATTTTTTTCTGGCAGTGCACATAAAATGGTGATAAAGCACTTATATATGAACATGGTGATGAACGAACCATTTCTTTCCTTACCAACACCAGCTGTCTTGAGATTCTAGACTTTTGTCTCTGGTATAACACATAGTTTTCCATGTTAATTACGCAGGCTGAAGAGGAGGAGGGGGTGGAGAAAAAGAAAGCGAAAAATGAAACCGTATAGTCAACTTCATTTAGTGGTTTCTAATTGCACCCTACAGGCCCCTGGCAGACGGCAGGGGTCTCTCTACGAGTGGGACGCAGCAGTGTCTTTTACACGCACACACACTCTCCTGAAGAAAGAGAGTGGCGAGAACATGAAACGGGTCAGAGATTAAACACTTTCTTTACACTGGTAATTAAGCCATCATCAGGCTGAGGGGCGTTTATTATCAGCCCGCCGCTTGTCTAGATGGATGTGAATTCTGAGTGAGCTCTTAAGACTTCCATCCACACAAACATGCTCGTGCGCACACATACGCACGCACCCATGTACACATACGCACACTCATTTGTCTCGGCATAATGATGTCTTCGTCCACAGGGTAGAGACTGCGTCAGGAAGCGGACAACTCCAACTCATTTATTAGGGCCTTTTATTTCTCAATATTACGTTATTGCTCAAATGATTGTATGGGCAGGGAGGTGTGTTATTTCACACAAGCTTTTATCATTTGCGCTCACTGTGCTGTTGAATATGATTTTAAATGTATTATTTGAATCATTGACATCAAACAGAAATTAATATAGGTTTTAAAGAAAAGGTCTTGATTGTATCCTGAATGTTATTTAAAAAGTGGAAAAAATATGTAGTCTTTGAAGAACACATGCTCAGATGGAGCAAGAGCATACATCACTGTGTGTGTATGTGTATATATATATATATATATATATATATATATATATATATATATATATATATGTTTAACTCAGTTAACTTATGCATAAATAAACATGTAAATACATAGGATCTAGATTTATTTTTTTGGACTAACAAATCTTCATTTAAGTTTGTTTATTTGTCATATATAATTCCAAAAATGGTCTTATAGATAAAGTAGAAAATAGAAATAGAATGCATTTACATCAACCAGTGTAGTTGTCAATCATCTTTAGAAAATTATAGATGCAGCTCTCCTATAAGATGTTCCTATTTTTAAATTGCCATCATTATAGATATCAAAATAACATACTACTCATTGCTTATGCCAGCTTAAAGTAATGTTTGAAGTCACAGTCAACATTTGCCTTTCATTTTAATGTATTTGTCTCTGTCATTCTTTGTCCATGGTATCTTTCCTAGTCTCAAGTCAGTCAGCTCAGCCCACTTTATGAATGGCACACATGTTCCATTGTTATACCTCTGTGCATAATTGCACACAGTCACACTAACAGGGTGGCAAAAGTGGCACTTAGTCCAGTAAATTACCTTGGTTGAGTAATTACCTGCTTGTTCGGTAGTTTTGTGGTCACCTGTCAGACCAGCTCCTGTCCAAAATGTACTGCTACACCTGCACCTTTTGTCAGGATCCCATACCAGCATCTCCAACCACCTCCTCTTCACCACCCCCCTCTTCTTAATCACTTTCGACTTTATCTCCCCTTCCGCCCAACGGAGGGGTTATCTTCCACATTCATTACCTCACTCCTCTGATTACAGGGGAACAGGAGAGTGGTGGAGGTGTGTGGCGCGCAGCGCCCGCCATTCACTAAGTGTTTATGTGGTAACGCTTTGTGTCATTGTTATTAATGACTTGTGTTTCGGATATACCCATCTGGATCAGATGAGGTGGGGCACAGAAGCAGTCAGAGCAATTATTTGCGGCTGCCCGTCGGCTGCCGACTGGGACAATGAGGGCAGATAGAGGAGTAAAGCTGGGAGTCTGCATTGCATTATGAAATATGCTACATGAGTATAATCCACAGGGTTTTTGTGTGCGCCATGGTGTGTGCCAGGCTCCTAGGTGGGCAATCTCAGAGACAGTAGGGAGGCCCGGTGTTATTTCTAGGCACATTTGGCATGGCCTCCATGGGTGCTAGCCTGTCAAACTGGAACAGAAGTCATAAAAAAAGCAACTTTTGATAAAATGTCTTTGGATACATTTATCTAAAGAGGAATGAATAAATTAAAAGAGCAAGACAAAAGGTAAATGAAAACAGTCAACATTAATTAATGTTAGAATCAAAAGAGTGTCTCTGTGTGTGTATAAATGCACAAACATAATATTGTATATTAAAAAAAAATTATATATATACAGTGTATATATATATATATATATATATATATATATATATATATATATAATATAAATATAAATATAAATAAATAAACACATTTTTTCAAAATATAACTATATCTTGATTTTGGCAAAAATATTAAGCAGTACAACTGTTTTCAACCGAAGAAGAAAATGAAGGAAGAAGAAATGTTTAATAATAATATTTCACAATAGTCATTATTTATTTTGTGTTTAGGTTTGACCACAGATAGTTATTATAGCCTTCTGTCTGAGCCTCTGTGCTGCCAAATAAAAGATTGTAGGTTCAGTCCAGGGTGTGGATGACCCATGAACTGAGAGATACTCACTACTGTACAGTGTCTACTAAATAGCAGGTCATAAAATTACAGCACTGTCTGTCTGACCTACACTCTGGTTTACTACCACTTTCATTCTAATCAGCCTATTGTGTTCCCGTTCACGAGTCTCAAATAGAAAAGCCCAAGAAACTTGTTTTTTGAGGCCATTGTGACATGTTTACCTGTTATAACAGTGGCACCATGCCCAGCTGCCATTGAAGCGATACAAGCGCTTTCCAGAGTTGGTGATGTAAGACATCTCAGGTTGGACATGGAATGAGACTGAGTCTTGTCAACCTGTTGCTTTTGTTGTCACATGTACAGCCTTATAGCAACTTACCTGTCAGTCTGGCCCAGTTGTGGTTTTGGGATGCTTGCTGCTTTCCTGAATTTGAGACTACATCATGCTAGTTTGAAACAGCTTGCCAAAGTGAACTTTCTGAAAAAGTTTACTCCGGCTTGTAAATGCCTTCAAACTATTATTTGTATGTGGTGATTATATAGTGTGGCTCTGAAGCTGTACCTTCTTTATTGTGGAAATCTTTGCCGGGTTCATTTCTTCTTTTCAGTCTTTTGAGGGCAGAAAAAAGTGAACATGAAAACACTGGAGAGCTGCTTTATAGAAATTGAAGTTGTACTTCTAATTGAAAGAGACACTGACTCTATAATATATTTTGATCTTGGCAAAATCACGGTGACTGCAAACATATCTCCGTCAATATGATTAGATGCTTTCTTAACTGCTGATTTCTCATAGCTATCATTTTTTTATTGTGTTTATTTGGTTATTGATAGGAAAGCGCATCTAAACGCTGCTCTCAGTAGTGTGGGCATCAGGATGTTCGCTAACAGTACATCACTGCTAACGTATTTCTCTTTTTTACTTCTAAGTGAAGAACGGAAGAAATATTTGTAGTATATCGGGTTGTGTACTATAACTGCCCGCTCCTTATTGCAGATTTAGTTCCTAAGGGCTTTTTTTATCATGAAAATGTTACAAATTAAATATCGACTTCAAGAAGGTAACACTTTAATTCAATGTTTTATAGCTTATAGTTTTAGAATTGTGTTACTCTGATATAGTTGTAAAGCCTATGAAATTAGCTATCAGAGGACGTAATCTTACCGATTTCCATTTTTACAACTGAATTATCCCACATTGTATATCTAAACCAGTTCCTTTTACGTAACATATGTTGGATGGTGTGGATGGGGGACTCTGTTGTGTTTCTTATGCCCTGGCTGCTATGGTTACATGTGTACAATAGCCTTCCCAAGGTTATGACCCCATGTGACCTAAGTTCAGGAGGAGAATGTGGGGCTTCCTGTGAAGTATAATGGGTAAATGTGCACTTCCCAGACCTTCAAGTGCGCCCCAAAAATATGTGATTTACGGTCCCAAATGAGGTTTCCCTGATTGGTTTTATGATGGAACTTCCTAGTCTTCTCCTGAATTGTGTGAAGGGTGTCCACACCAGCTATATATACAACAGCCGGGCAGCTGGGGAGGATGATGCAATGTCCAAGAGTGATGGGCAACATGCTAAAGGTCATGAGGGCCATGTAATGAGGACATGGTCTGAACTCTCACCCTTCCTTGCATTAAATATGAGTTATGATAAGACCATGACTTTCACCCAGTCATGCAAACACAAACAAATCCATCTATGATTCCAGTGCATCAGGCTGCCACTCCCTCTTAGGCATCTCATTGAATCTATTAGTGTTTTTTTATACTTCTGAACAATAACCAAAGTGTTACTAGATTATTAAAGTGTTCTCGTTTACTTTGCAGTTTTTGCAGCTTACAATTTACAGGAACACAAGTAATGTAACTTGATACAGCTTTTCTGTTATACAGGTGTTTTTAAGTTGAGACAAGAAGCACAGCAGGTAATTGTTGGTTTTGTGCTTTTTGTGTTCAAATGGTCCTATATTGACTATTCACTCATATTTCGTAATATCAGGATGTGTTCTTTCATTGTAATGATCTGTTTATTTCCCTTTTGTTTCATGAAAAAATACATTTTAATGTATTTATGAGTGTTTTGTAATGTAATGTTTTGGCAGTATCCATGGGGTGTTGACAATAGTCTGAGATAATCAGTATTATTATTATTTTATAGAATTATATATTATTATGTTCCTTTATGTTCCTCATAGGAAATAAACACGAGAGTGTGTAAATTATGACAGTTTTCATCTCTTTCAACAAAATTGTGATAGTGTCATAGCAACTTGGCATCTTAAATTCTGTAACAGTTCAGTTCAGTTAGGAAAGCTACATGCAAGCTGTACAAATTTGTTTTTAACTTCTGTAAACACATAATTTTATTAAAGTGCATCTGCCAAACACTAATGACTGTCATGATACATAGAGACTAGTTGTTTCTTCAAGACATAATTATTCAGAAGGATTAGAATTAGTGACTCTGGTGCCCAAATTAAATGTAACAATGCAATTAGAGCTTAATCACTGCTTAACATGTTAAAGTTTATATTGAGCATCCCAAAATTTTAAAGCAAAAACGGGATGAAAAGAACAAAAGCATGAGAAGATACACTTAATGAAGGGCAAGGTGAATAACGTTTCAATCTGGGGGGAACATTTTGCAGGGTCAGTGCCTAACAAACCTTTAAATGATCATTAAGCTGACCCGAAGTCCTCAAAGCTGCTAATAGTTGGCATAAAGAAAGCAAGGAGCAAGCATGAAATATGTGCAGCCACCATGACGGGGGAGAATTATGGTCTCCCACATAAGTGGGCCACGCCAGAGACAGATGGTAGCTTGGGAAAGATACTACTCTAGGCTCAGTGGCAGGAAGAATGACAGTGCATCATGTGTGATATGAGAAAGGAACAAAGGAGTATGTCATTTTCACTAACTCTGATTGAAAGCGGGCAGCAGTGCTTAGGTAATTAGACTCCCGTGGATAGGGAAAAAAAAGGACTGGGAACTCATGAAGACACTGCGCAATGGCCACGCGCTTTTTTTCTCTTTGCTAGAAGGCTTTACTTTCCTTTTTGTGCGTGTTTGCTATGTTAGTTTTGTAATTTGTGTATAATTTCTTTTTTGCCGTGTTCTTTTTCCAATCATTGTGCCTGTTTTGATACAGATTTCCAGTATCAGTGTTAAGTAGCGTCTTCAGATGTCCTTACCTGGCGATTAACCAAAGAGAGAAGTTGTTTTCCATGACTTTACAAAGTGGATAATGAGCAAAAGCACTGTAAAACGCCTTTCAGATCCTTTTTGTAAGACATTTTCCTTTAGTCTTCTTTGCAAATAAGTTGTCAGAACCTGTCTTTTCAAAGGCTAAAGCCAAGGGCGCTAACAAAGGCTTTGGCTGTCTGTATCCACAGAGTAACTACATCAGAAAAAGAAACTGGTCCAGGGCCTAATTAAAGGGGGAGATGAGTGTCTTCTGGCGTTAGCTCACAATAAGGGGCCGCGGCAAATCAATGGATACCCAACACTATTATTATCATCAACAGTAGTGAATTCAGGGTGATTTTGACAGGGACAAAAAGACATTAAAGACAGGTCCAGGAAACTCCAGACACCTGCGTGGCTGAACAGTGACACTGTGGACAAACTGTTTGACAAACAACATGTTCTGTTTGCTGGAGGGATTTTAAAGTCATTTGTTTATCTCTATGTTCTTAAATAATAGTAAGATAAGTTATTAAGATGACTGGAACTAGCTGGTCCCGGAATATATGGTGTATGTGTAAGGACATAAGTGAAGCTTTGTCTGTGTTTGAGGTAGAGTTAGTCTCAGTTTAGCTGGATCAGGTTGCTTTAAAAACTTGACCTTATGAATGCACTCTAATTCTTGTGTCTAGGATTAGGCGTGACTCTTTTGGGTACTTTATATTTGACTTTAAATTGATGTTGACATACCTTTTTTTTAAAAAATTGGTTTCTTTCATGAACGTGCTGGGCAGCAATGTGTTTAGGTGGCCCATTTGATAATATTTAGCCTGGTTTCACAGACAGGGCATAGATTAAGCCAGGACTAGGACTTAGTTCAATTAGGACATTTAGGTATCTTTTTTTTTTTAAATGTGTCTTGGTAAAAGATAACTCTACTGGTGTGCATCTTGAGACAAAACAATGGCACCGGCATATCTTAAAGGGTTAGTTTACCTTTTACAGGGCCAATTATAAGACAGAATATTTGGGTGAACTAACCCTTGAAGATATGTCAGTTCAAGATGCTTTCAGTTAAAACAGCTCAAACATGCCTTTTAAGCTTAAGCTTTTTCTGTGAAACTGAAGCATAGAGTCATTGAAAGAATATCAAGAGTCAACCTTGCTCAAATTTTTTTCTTATCATCTTTTGAAGTCCAAAGCCCAGTAACATTAATATGCATATAGAGTTCAGATTTGTCCAGCATAAAAATATGCCTTTATATTAGCTTATGTTTTGTATGTGAATATGCACTCATTCATGCATAAATTTAAGGCTGCGAATCGTACCTTCAGCCAGGTGTTGGTGAATGCAGGGTGGGAGTCAAGGGGTGTCCCCCACGCAGGTGGTCACTGGTGCCCCCTGAGGTGTGCACAGCCTTGTTTAAACACTTTCTCTACTCCAGGTCCTTTCATCTGTTTTCACTGTTCCTCCCTTCCATATGACAAAGCCATCTTCTCCCTCTGTTTTTTGTCACTGCTTCTGTTCTCTCTGTCCTTCTTCTCTTCTGTTCCATTTGTTTGTCTGTGAAGTGGTACATGACATACCCCGATTGCTACATTATTGGGGTTTTAAGTCATGTCTTAAATCTTGTAAATCTTGGTTACCTTTGAGACTACGCATAGGCGTATTGAAGTAGATTTTGGATATGTAAGATGATTAATACACAATCACAGTGTCCACAAAAAATATTAATCTGATTAACGCTGATGATAAGACATTTTTTGAGCACCAAATTTGTGTATTAGAATGATTTCTGAAGGATCATTCAAATTTCAGCTCTGCCTATCGGGAATAAATTACATTTTTTTTCAAATGTATTATAAAATATAAACACTTATTTTTAAATGTAATAGGTTTTACAGTGTTTTTGAGGAAATAAATGCAGCCATGGTGAGCAAAAAAAAAAAAAGATTACTGAAAGAATAAGAACAGTTTATATATATATATATATATACATTTGAAATTTTGTTCAAAAAAAAAAAATCATAATTTTGAGTGACATGTTTCTATTTAAGGACATGAGTGATTTTGGCCCATGTTTTTTTTTTTTGTTGTTGTTGTTTTTTTATCCAACAATAATCTTGAGGTTTGAACACATGCCTCTGCGTTCACGGTTGACATAATTCACGGATCACATGACTCAAATCTGTTATGGAAATCTGTCAAAAGTTATTTAAATTAGTTGTTTTGGGTGTTAGTGACCCTTTCACTGAAGTTTTTAATTATTTTAATGACTCTTCAGCTTTTTGAGGTTTACTTATTCAGTATAGTCATTTAATTTGATTTCATAAAGATCATGTAGAATTACACAAGAAACGGAAACAAATGTATAAAATAGTTTTTCCCTTTTATCATTTAATGGATATCTGTGTGCATTTTTCCTAAGAAAGGAGGTTATTTCAAATAACCAAAGACCCTTTTTTTCTTTTACATCTCTGTTGTTCATCAATGTGTTGAGTACATATGGACAAACACACATTGCATCTGGTATTCATGCTTCACCACCCTTTTGAAGTGTTTTTTCTTAAATTAAAAAGTGTTAGTAAAAAATTAATAAAATGCTGCACTGTAGAACTTATCAAGGAAAGTAGCGCTACTGGCATGATGAGGAGTATTCAAAGCCATGTCATCTCCATATGGTTCACACGATAAATCCTTTATCTAGCATCTACAACTCACTCTCCTCCACATTCTCGCCTGTGGCTACGTTTCTATCTCTGCATCAATTAGCGCTGTGATTAATACAACAAGCAAGCAGTTTAGAGGTAATGGCAGACAATTAACATATCATTGCACCATAAAGGGCTTTGCTAACTACCCTGGCCACTGCTTTTCTCTGCCTGGAATTGAAATAAGTGTTTGTCTTCATTCGTACACTATCTAATGTGAAGTGGGCCCACTTTGTATGCCACAACACCATTAATCTAATTAGAGTGAGCTGAGAATGAATTCACGTCTCTCCAAAGAGCATGAATGCAGCGTTGTCACTGTTATTTAGCGCTGTGCCACCGTGCCGCAGAAGCACCGCTCTTCCAGTGCCTCTCTCGAAAATGAACCATCTTTAGTGTGCGTACTGAGACTTGTTGCTGTTTTTTTTCTTCACCTCTCCACATCCTCTCGCTCACTTGCTCTAATTATTAGAACATTGCAAATACAACTGTGTACATCAGTGAATAGAGCCATAGCTGTGCTGTCATGGGCATTGCAGGAGGAAAAGTCCTTGGAGTGCTGTTGAATTAAATGATGCATTCTGATTGACAGCTACCTTGAGACTGGGCTGATGGAGTCGTCAAGGCAGAATGCTAACAGGCTGCCACCACTCCGCCTGCTAGCACACACACACACACAGCACACAGCGCTTTGAAGAAAAGCACTCGTGGGCATGTATAATCAGACAATATATATTTGAAGGTTATTGGGGTCTGTGTGCCAAAGTTTACAAATGAAAACTGCTCCACTAATCAAAGAGCACCCAATTAAAAATAGCATGGTTTTCATTCAGTTCCATGCTAAATAAAAAAGCCCATTACCAATCTGTAAGGGCTTTCTCGTCTTTTTCTTTCTTTCTTTCTTTTTTTACTTGTTTATTTTATATTATTGTTTAGATTTTTTTCGATTTGTATTCTTTACTTTTGATCATTTTTCGTACCTTTTTTCGCCTGATTACCCATACTTTCACTTGGCGCAGAGCTTTTAACGAAATAACTCCAATAATCCTTCTGCTTTAGGATGGTACGTATTGTGAATGTACTGTGATCATCACGCAGGCACCGCGGTCATATTTATCCACAATTTTATGCTTCATTTCCATGGTCATCATGCGTTTCTTCTCACTACCATCCTTACCACTCACTTTCTTAACTCATCGCTATGAAGAATAATACACAAAATAGATAGAAAATCGACTACATGCGGGCAACGCGTACAGAAGTCAGCGAACACGTGAAGTGAAAGTGCGTCGGCATCAGCATCAATACGCGTGCTCGTATCTTGAGTATTTACTCGTATCTAGAGGCAAAAATCTGCCAGAAGGCTTGCTCGTATCTTGGAATGCTCGTATGTAGAGACGCTCGTATCTCGAGGTATTACTGTAATTATATATAATATATAATTTATAATTAATACAGATCTATGTAACAATGTTCTTTTAAAACTAAAAATGATAGTTTTATATAATTCATAATATATAAATTATTATACAATTATAAAATAAAATAAACTCTGCAATAATGTTGTTCATTGGTAGTTCATGTCATTCTGGCATTTGTGACATTCATGTGTAAATACTTTCTTTTTTTGCATTAAAAAGTAAATAAATTTACAGTTTATAGTGTTTAATTGAGTGTAGAAGCAGCTCTAGATATGCAAAATGAAACCCTATTATAATTGACTCATAACGCTGTAAGCAGGCCCCCTGCACAGCGTCGACTGCTGGGCTCTCCTGTACACCCTGGAGGGCTTCTACATCAGTCTCCCGCTCAGAAGTCACCTAGTCTGGTGGTCACAGAAAGAGAAGGATAGAAAAACTAGGAATAAAGACAAAAATCAATGGACAAGGTGAGAGACACTTTTGGTGCATGTGATCCAGTGTCTTTCATAACTGTTGGCTGTGTAACAGTGTTTAGAGAGAGTTTCTTGATCATGTGTACACCGGGTCAAGGGTCACGGCAGCCTGCGAGTGACCACCCAGTCTCTTCATCAGTTTCCGGACTTCAAGGGACCCCCCTTTTTCTTCTTTCTTTCATTTTCTGGCCCCTCCTCACAGCGACACTGGTTTTCATCTCTTGAAACAAAAGCTAACTGTTTTGCTCAGCACTAGATCAAGGGCCCCCGTTTTCCTCCAGGAGAGGTGGAAAAACAAACATGTGTGTGCCGATACCTTCTGTCGCTTCCAGATTCACATCTGCAAGCTCCACCACTCTTCAGCTCCTCCACCCAGCTGTTGGATAGCCTACACACACATACACAACAATATCCCATAGGACAAGTCTGTTTATCAGCCAGTCTGCCAACCACATGATGGATCGTAGTGCAAGCATCAAACTTGATGCTTGGGATGGTGGTAGCACGGGTCAGACCCTGCATGAACCGACGGACTCAGCTGTGGGCACAAATGTGTACAGATGCCCTTGAGATAATGGTACGGTTTATACTGAGACTGTGATTCCCCAATAGGTGTTCCAGCTTTGATGAGAACATTTCATCTCATCAGAATGGCTGATCAATTGGAAGTCCTGTACATTTTTCTAAACACATATGATGGGCTCTGTTGGATCTGACGTACAATGCCATGTTTTGATCAGGTCTTTGATCCCAGACACCATCAGTTGTCATCTCTTGTCTCTAAACAGTGGTTTGCCACTTTTGATTTAAAGCATGCACTGGCAAAGAACAAAGTATTAGGTTAGGTTTTACATGATCAAGTAATATCACCAGAAATACAAACATAAAAACAATCTATCCTTTTTCTGTACACTAAATACTTGCTTATCTAGTTTATGCATTTTGAAAGGGTTAAGGGAATTCTTGAGGGTAAAAAATGTTTGAATATTTTTGACTGGCAAAAATATAAAGACGTTTGAGAATGTGTATTTTGTCTTCCTACACTCGCTGTCTTTTCCCCCCACTTAACTTTTTGTTTGTTTTTACTTAAAATTCATGAAAAAGACTGTTTCAGTAAAGACGGGGAATTAGATCCAGAGGCAGTTTGCTATTTATTAAACAAAACAATACAAGTAAATCCAGACAAAGAACAAGATAACCCAAACATGAGAGAAAACTAAAAACAAACGTGCACGACATGTCCACAGTGGACAACAGCAGACAGCGAATAGAAGAAATACTTAGGATTAAATGCACAAAGTAACAAGTGCTGAAACAAGAAACAGGTGTGAGTAATTAGTAACTATAGAGACAAAGGAAACGGGAACAATGGGAACAAATCTATACTTTGAAATAACAAAAGTCCAAAACACAAGACAGGGAAACACAAGATAGTCTGCACTTCTGGATGCAGAGACTATCGATCCTACATTGTATGTGAGACACTTATTCTACTATCAAAAAGCACATTAGGTTGAAAAGAGTATGCCGAAAGTCCTTAGATGTTCTACTATTTCTGGTAGATTTTTAGAAGTTTGGATATGTTCAGACTCTTAAGTTCACACTAATGTTGCCCACAAACCATTGAGCTTTGGAAGAGAATTCAGTCCTGAACTAAAAAAACAAAAACAAAAAAAAAACACGGATAAGTAGAGGGGTTTAAATAAAGGGGTTTGAGTGACTAATATTTAACCTGTTTAAAATGTTATCCATGTTATATTTAATCTACAGCAACAATGTGAAAATTTATAAAAATAAGTTTGACCATAACAATGCATTATTGAACAAAAATATGAGGAGAGTTCCCCACATGAAAGACCCTTGACAGGCAGATCAGCATGCTACTTTTCTCACTAATACAGTAGGAAATGAAATGAAATGTGGAGGATGTTAACTGTCACAAGATGATTGACTGGCCAGTTTATGGTTGCAGGAATTCACGTGACTATTCGACAGAGCGACCATTGAAGATGCAATGTTATGACGTAGTATGTCCCAAAGCTTGTCTACTCATTTGCTACACACTCAAAGGTATGTACTTTTTAAAGAGAATGCATACTTAGTAGTAGTAGTACTGCGTAGTATAAGTAAGTGAATTAGAACGCAGTAAGTAATCATGACAGATACTTCGTTTTAAATAATATATTGCTATTCAAGTAAACAATTGATATTTTACCTGGAAAATAAGACAAAACAAATATTAGTTAAAATAATAATATATATAAAATGATATATTTTTTGTTCACAGAAAATTCATAGATATATTTGTAGTAAAACTGCAATCATGGGCTTCCTTTCCTCTTCCACTATATAGAGAAATAAAGTGCCCACCACATTTTTCCTCACATTATATTGTCTTTTTGCTCTTTTGTGAGAACATAATACTCATGTTGCTTAATGTAATAGTATAGAGAGGTGCAGAAGTATGAAAATGGGACAGTCTGTATAAATTTAACTGAATAACAGTATGGCTATTCTGGTTATTAAACCATCCTGGAAAAGCATTGGAATTCTTTTTTTTTTTATATCCAGCACCATCTATTCCTCATTCCTTCGTCTTCCACTCAATCTTGTCCTCCTTGAGTGTATTTTAATGAGCGCTGCTTTCCCACTAGCAGTCCGTCCTTGGCGGGCTGTGTCTCCAGCGTGCTTTTAATCCAGAGTGTCTTGATGCAGAGAAAGTCCAGCAGAGTAAAGCTTCATTCTAATTTGGTCAAGTCTAATGGTGTCGCGTTTCAATCGGCCTACGATCACAAAGTGGCTATTCAACAGTGTTGAGCAAAACCACTGTCCTTCTCTTGCATTTATGCATTTGCGACTTACATTGCATTCAAGAAACACATTGACATTCTAATCAGTTCTTGCTTTTCCTGGGACTCAAACCCATTACCCTGGTGTTGCAAGCGCCACACTATACTGTTTGAGCTACAGGAAATGCTACATGGAGCCAAGTTCCTCTGAAAATTATCAAAAAGAGATCATTCTTATGGTCAAACTGTATAGTAAATAGCTTATAATGCTTATTTTGAACACAGATACCATAAATGGCCTAATCTAGAGCAAATATACACACTTTCAATCTCTTTGTAAAATTACAGCAGGAGAGTCTGACTTGGAAATGATTAATTGGAGAAGCAAATGTGAATGATGGTCTTTTATTCGATTCCTTCAATCTGGTCCAAGTTCACGTAAGGCTTTTATCTAGCCAATTCCCTGGACTGCCAACACACTGTCAGTGCATGTTCACTCCACTCATGAAATAAGCTAAAAAATGAGCAGGCAGATCTCTGTTGATATCAAATATTAAGTTGTTTACTATAATAAATCTGTAAGTCGTCTTAAAGTGGCATCGAATACATACAGTGGTTTTCTATGTAGGCTGCACAGAGAGGCTGAGGAATCCTTCTTTATGATTAAACAAATTGCATTCGCATTCAATTGTATTCATTTTTAAATACTAAGATTAGAAATCTATCTTGATATTATAAAGTAAATCCTAAGGCTTTTTAACATTTGAACATGTGTGGAGGAAGATTTCAGTACACCGTCTCTGTCAAATGAAGTCGTTTCTGTGAACCTTCTCAAAAAAGTCATTCAAAAGAATTATTATATGGATAGCTGAGGCCAGAGAGTGCATTATTAGTAACATTTACCAAAGCATCACCCTCCAGTATCGCCATAAAATATATAAAACAATAATGCTTTGATAAATACCTAAACAAGTGATCAGATGTGCATCAGAGATAGGTTGCCATCTTCTGGATTTTCTGCAAAACTTCACCAGACCCGCAAATGATGATTTTTATAATTTCCTTACCTGGCCTGTGCTGTAATTATTGTTTTGACAAGCGAGGTGAGTATTTGTCTTGAAATATTGATATTAAGAGAGCCAAACAGAGGATGGAGATACAGCGTCAGTAATATGTCGTTGTGTAGCTCCATCCGTTACCTCACCGCAGTGAATCATGCTGTGGGTGGACTTTAATTAGCATCGCTCGCTCTGAAGCGCAGCCGTCAGCCAGTGACAAGAGGAGCAGGCCAGGATCTTGGAGCGTGTGCTGCTGTGGATGCATGTGTGAGTGTTTTCTGTGTGAGTGAGTCTGGTGTAAAGGTGTGGCTGCTGAGTAAGTCTGTGAGCACGCTGAGTCGGCACTGGCCCTGGGAAGTGCCAGAAGACAGCACTGGCGTCCTGCGTTCAGCACTGTGGTGGTGCTGTCCGTCGGACTGGGAGACTCAGGGAGAACACAACCCCTCTGGCCCTGCTCATTCATGTCTGACTGGGCTACCGGGCGAGCAGAGCACCTTTGCGCATCAAAAATATGTTATCCTCCCATCCAGGCCTCCTTTCCTCAGGAATTAATAATTTTACCCAACAGTAGATTACACAGAGAACTGCCATCTTACATCTTTATTTGAGTGTTTTACTGCCAGAATTACTATTATTTTTTTGTTTGTGAAGGATTTGACTTTGCGAAGGCTATTACATTTTTAGTTTTTTTTTTAATATTGTACATACAATCATAAAAAATGTAAAGAAAGTATTCTGAAAAGCCTAACCTCATCTTTGAAGTTTTCAGCAAGTACCCAAATTAAGTCCCAGAGCCACTGTCAAACAAATGCCATTCAATACCTCAATGAACCTCTTCTGATAATCATCTATTATGAAACAGATGCATTATAATAAAAAAACAAATAAAATGTATTTAAACCATATTCAAATCAAATTTAAATGATAATACAATAATATTAATGTCAATGTTTTCTGTGATACAAGATTCTTTGATTAAAATGTATTTGTTTTAATGATATCAGCACTGACAAATCATGAATTAAATAATGAAAAAAGGGTAAACTAAATTTCTTTCTAAAATATTAGTAAATAGTCTTAGTTTGAAGACCCCAAAAGCAAAGGGTATTTTTGTCCATTAATAATTAAATGATTTTAAAATGAAAATCATATAATCTTCCTGTCATTTCTCCATGCTTTTGATTGTACTGGTCATTACAGGACTTGGTTAAAACACTTTGAATTATATTTACATTACATTATATGAATAAGCTTTAGATTTGATTCCCAATTTTCTGACAAAATCCCTTGAACCATGAGTCCATGCAAATATGGACTTAAATATTTTTCCATGAATGCTGCTTTTTATAAGCAGAAAAGTACTTCGGGCCCCTCAAAGTATTTCAGAAAGCCTAGATTTGATTGCTGTTTATTCCCTCTTTTTTCTGTGAACCTTTGTGTTTGTCCTCTGTTGTTAATCATTTAATGGACTGTGAAACCAAGAGACGTGAGGAGGAGTGACACTGATCCGTTTTTGTGTTGTAAAACAAGATACAATTTTTCTTTTTGGAAAGATTGAGTCCCTGAGACCACCCATTATTGACTGTAACGTGAATATTACAATACATTTTGAATGTTTATTCACACTCTTAACATTTAACTTATTTTCTTATTTATATCAGTTCAGCTTTTAATCATTGTTATTAAAATGCCTTTCCGTTTCTATATGACTGCAGCTCGTATCAGCCTCATTTGCCCTCTGATGATTGACAGGCTGTTGACAGGAGTATTGCCGTAGTATTTAGCGAGGTCTCGGAACCCCCACTGCTAAAGTGAATTTTATGGAGTCGTCGGTCAGTCACACACATAAAGCAAAGTCAAAGCAGTCTCTAAATTCATGCAAATTAATGTATTTTACATCCTGTCATGTGCGATATGCCACTTGATTGCTTTGTTGAGAGAAAAGAAAAAAACAAAAGGTGCACGAAAAGTCAAGAGGACAATGTGCCCCGTGGCCTCTCCCTGCCCTGATGCAGGGGCCCAGGCTGTGTGGAGTATATCATCAGTGCAGACCTAATTTACAATCTATGGATTCCACCGGGTGGAACAGGGGCAAATATGAAGCAGTTAAGCGCTTGGCTAGCAATGCTTAGCATTCAGTCAGAGGGGAATCTGTTGTGGTTATCTAATGTCTGCAATTATGACTTATTAATGAAGAGATTAGCCAGTGAAGTGAACAGAGAAATAAACATGTTACTCTTTCACAGGGTTATGAAGAACAAATGACTGAACACATTTAAGAAAATAGAGCAAAGCAATTAAAACTGGATTGAAATGATAGGCTTTTTATTATTTGTATTTGTTTATTTTTGTAAGAGAAAATCATTTTTGAAGAATGTGAATAAAGTATGAAATATATACTATTTAATTTTTTTGTTAGTGCTGGATTTAAAGTAATGTGAGCACTAATTGTACCCTGACTATATGTTATCTAACATAAAATTGGAATTCTTCAGAATTCAGAGCTCATTTCAGAAACATCATTTCATGTTATATCTTCAAACATGCAGAGGCACAGAATTATAATATTCTACCAACAGATGGAAAGAATGCTCATTTAGTAAATGGCTTTCTGATTTTACATGTAAATGCTCCAGCTCTGATGTTATCCATCTGCATAATTAGCCTTTTTAGTAATAAGAACACAGTGAGTGAGACATTAATTAGATCCATTTAAATGTTTGGAAATCCAATAGTGCATTAACACAGAAAACATGGCCTCCTTGGCTCCAGTTTGACTGTTTATTTATTTAGATACTGTATGTGTTAATTATATAACACTTCCTCCCCTTGTACTCTTCCTTTTCGATATGCACATGAATGTGTTGTTTGATCAGAATTTTGAAAAGAAATGCATTAGCATTATTTATATTATTATTATTTCATGTCATTCAGATTGCTATAACATAATATTCAAATTTTTTATAGAGTTTGGCAGTCTGGGTGATCAAATAGAATTTTCTTTTTTAGACGGTGAAAAATGCTGTATGTACGGTAATACTTGTCCTTGCTTGTACTTGTACTTTTAAATTAATACAGGATAGGCTATTTGTAAGATGTTTTAGAAAGCATTTCAGAGATGATGATAATTTGGTAAATATTTTTTGGGTGTTTTTTTTTATAAGTTGCAAGCCATCTTATTTCATACAAGAGATATTATTTTGTGAGAGAGGTTTTGCCTTTTTTGTGGAAGAGATTTTGTAAGTAGTTTCTTGGACAGCACTGCCCCTAGTGTTCAGCTCTGGAATTGCAAACATTTGCAGACTAGCTCAGTAGAAATGCACTGCATATTTTGTTGGCCTTTATTAATTCTCTGTAGCCTGATTTGATGTTTCCCCTCCTTTTCTCTTTTGTTATACAAACCAAGCATAGTTTAATTCATATAGATTTAGTATTTAATTGAAGTGTCATAAAGAATAAAATCCTTCAAAAAAATAAAGAAATTTTATGTTTTACTATTAAAAATGAGTTCTGAATAATAAAATGTTTTAAAAACCTGCAACATTTTTAGCGAAAATGAATTCCACTTTAAGCTTGAAAGTCAATTTTTTTTGGGGGGGGAATCCAGCAACTCTAGATTATAAAAACGAAGAAGAATGTAAGATAAAAAAATAAAGGTTCAATTTAAGGATTTCCACTTTGTGGTGCAGGCAGCAGGGTTCTGAGCGATTGTCTTTGCTTGGTAGTTGCTCAGCAGCAGAAGGTAATGGTGGGGTGGACCCCCTTTACCCTCAGAGCCTTCTGTTAAATTTGGCAGAAAAACACCGGGCCCAAGTAGGAACAAAGACAAACCTTTCCACACAGAATAGGGAAAGGCTTTGAGAAGAATGGTCTAATTTGACCCAATCTTCTAACCAATTTGGTGCCCACTCTTGCAATGGAAACATTTGGCCTGAAATGACCAGAATCGAACTGCGGCTCCTCATATACATTCCCTCTGTGGCAGATGTTGCGTATTAATTGGCATGTGCGTGGCTCTGACCCAGGGTCCCTAACTGAGGGTTTAAATAGCTTATCTATTATTTGTTGTAACTCGGCCGACTCGGTAGGCACTTCCAGACGTGGTATTTCACGCTTTGCAGTTTCCAGTGTCGACTTGGGCTTTTGGGGGGAGCCCAGTGTTTCAGTGGTGATGTCGTAACAGCAGGTAAGCTCTAAACACCATCTATCAGGCACCCATACTCGCCTCTCACACGGCCAGAGCTGTGACTGATGGACCTGTCTGTAGTATGGATGTTTAGCGCAGTGGCAAGCCATATGCCACTGGCACCGTTTCCTCCTCTCTGCCCTCGCTGAGCTAAAGAGGGGTGGTGCTGAGAGAGAGACCAAGAAAAACACACAGACACAAAGAAAGCAAGAAGTCCTCCGCGATTGACACGAGACGAATACCGAGTCTCACTTTCTCTGTTTTCTGGAAAACCAGATGATAAGAAATTACCCAACAGCCATTCCATCCGATCCTGTCCCGCCCTATTCACCCCTAGCCGCCTTAAACTCTAAAATGCAGAGGATATTGTGTTTTTAATAACAGTGAGAGAGCTCTGATGTATTTTTCCATCTGTTCAGAGCGGCCCACTGCCCGGCCGAGTGGCCACCCCCTTGTGAGAGGAGCACAGCTGTTACTGTAAACCCTGTCCAGAGAGCAGCTCACACCCCTCTGCACCGCTAAAGGATCAAATGAACAAGTTTGGCTCGGTGCAGTCAGCCTTTGCAGCTGCAATTTCAAACCTCTTTAAATCATTTTTCATGCTTACCAGAAATGAATAATGCACACATTAACTGATGCCAGTTAATACATTTCCATCTCGGTGCACCATTTTTTTTCAGTAAGATCCAAAGCATCTCATTTTGTTGTGCAAAACAGCCAAGAGTGCTCCCTTAAAAATACTCCATTCAAATATCTCCATTCACCTCCCTGAGGTTTTAAACAACCAGACTCCTGTTTTTACGTGTATATTTTCATGTTTATACATTTGTTTTATGGCATTAAGTTGTCTACTAAATCAGTGAGGTGACGCTCAATTTTTGTTTTATTTATCACAGTTGCAAGGAAAGTAGGAGTACTTGAAACTCCGGAAATGATATATAAAGGACCCCTGCAGACACTCACGACTGCATGTCAAGGTCAATAAGTCTCTTAAAATCGCAGATATTTTAACCTTTTTATGACAAGGCAATGCTAGTTCTGGTTGTAAAACATAATTTCTTTAATAAGTGGCCTACGTTTATTTTGTTCCGTTTCTGTTTTCAAACTTTTTCTTTTCTTTTGTATGTTTTCAACATTTGATTGCTTTTCCCTGAATCAAATAAATACAAGATATAATCAGAAAATATAAAAATTCACCTAAGCATATGTCTAAACTTGTTTCATGTCTCAAGGACTTGTGAATGACAAGACATGGTTGGCAGAAAATGTCCATGATATTAATTCAACAAACCCAGACCAGCAGCTGGCATCGATGGCCTCTACTTACCCATCGAGAACAATTAATCACAGTAGGGCAGAGGTGGACGTGGGGACTGGTGGTGGCGGCATCGTGTGTGACAATCAGTCCTTTTTAAAATGCCGGGCAGCGTATCGCAGTAATTCGTGGTGTACTCCTCAGAGCGGGGCAACGACAATGTCAGGCAAGATGCTCCCTAATGAGTGCCATCCTAATAATCACATGTATGCGTGAATCCTGACCCGGTGTCAGAGGAGCGGATCTACCGTGCCGAATCTGGGAAGATCTGCAAAATGTGCATCAATTAGACTGGAAGTCGGAGAGCCAACATCACAACCCATTAGTTTTGTTTAAAGGACTGCAGGGTGGACCAGGGAGCATTTTAGAAGAGCAACATTGACAACATCCTGTCAGATTGATTAGCAGTCTGTCAGAGGAGCTCTGAGCTGTAAAATGTGATTCAGGGCTTGTTCATCTAAACATACTGTGGAGCCAAGCGGCTAATAACGTTCACAAAGCGGCACGTGTCAAGTGCTGCACTACGAGCTAGCCAAAGTGCTAAATAAACCTCAGGTCACTGACTGTAAAAAAGGAGGACTTGTTTTCACTCAAGATTAATTCTATCGGCTCTTGGATTCAAAGAATCTGCGATTTCTAGAACTGCTGGCATAGAATATTTACTGGCTTTAACTGGAGACGGGGTCTCAGCTGAAATTGGTTCATAATGGTAAGATAACATGAAAATATATCAGTTTTTAAATATTTACCCATATTTTCTATCGCTTATTAAATCATACATGTTTCATAGACCACCTCAGATCATCAATTAATGATCTAACTGACATGCTGTAATATTCATATAGCAACATATTCCACTGCGTTTGAATTTCAAATGACCACATTTCACAAGTTAATAGCTAGAGAAAATCAAATTTAGACTGTTTTGCTACAGATCTTTCACCGAAAAAATTCAACAGTGATAATCAAGTTTTTTTATGTTGTTTACATGTGGTTGACTTTAATGTGCTATTTGGTGTTGTTAATATGCTTTACGACAAACCATTGCGGAGTATTTTCTCCTTAAAACTGCAGTGAAAAGAAGTGTTTCTTACGTCAAAGTACCTTGTATCTAACCACGTCAATGTGCAGGCGGCTTTAGCAAATCATGAGCTATTCTCTGACGCAGGGGAGTCTCAAGAGAAGCCAGATTATCCCAGTATAGTTTTCTGTTGATTTGAAAACCGGGTACAATTAGCAATACAGTGGGTGAATTATGTATATGATGTATAATCCAATCCTATGATGAATTATATGCTTATAATTATATCTCCACTGCCTTTATATGATGTTCAAAGTGTTTCTAAGGATGCTGATTTTTAGAAGGCAGATTGAGATGACGATTGGGGTCTTCATGAGATTTAAAGTTTTAAAGATAAACAATTATTGATTACATGGGGACTTTAAATTGTAGTAATATTTCATAGTGTTTAGTTTTTTTCTGAATTTGGGATCAAAGAAATTTAGCCTGAATTTTACAAAAGACTAGTGGAGAGTCAGACATTGGCTATGAGAAATCAAATTGACATTTTATTTTCTTGCAAAAATACTGATATAATCAGTGTGGTATTATATCAAATATTGATATAATACCATGTATCAGTTCTTAATCAATTAATTTTTCCCAAGAATACCTGCACTTTGATCATCAAGGTTCAAATGCAAAGATTTGTTTTTTTTGCCGTTATCTTGCTAAATTTTTCAAGAAACGATGTACCTTTTATCCTTGCATTTAGTACTGTTCACTTTTTCAGAGGCTAGACAGAAGTCCAATGGATTCCACACTTTTTTAAACTCAATGTTTAAAAACAGAATGAACACAGTAATCCTTCTATGCCACAAAATGAAAACTTTGTAGGTACATAAAGTGTGAAATTCAAGCAAAGATGGAAAGACACTGGTCCACCCTTGTTGGTTCAATTTCAGCAGTGTGAAGGGAAGTAGAATTGCATGAAAATACAGCAATAGCTTTGTCTATAAATTACAACTGCAGGCTGATATTTCAGATCTAAGGATGGTATCGTTAGAACCAACAACCCCGTCATCTTAGCAAGATCATCTTTGCGATCCTGGGTCTTCAAAAGTGTCCCGTTGGCTGGAGGAAGCAGGTGAAAAAATAGAAGCACGATGCACTTTAAACTAAGAAAGAGACTTGTTGACTGAAGTTGTCTCGAGGTCAACCCTTGCTCAGCCCACTAACTTTCAAGAGAAGCCAGCATGTGTGAGATGCCCCTAGGGACTGCGTTCCATCTCCTTTGAAGCCCCCATTCTGAGCATCACTGTTTTCTTTGCCGTCATGGCTGCCGGCTTCCTTCTTGGGGTGACCCTACGGCCCCAGCCTCGGCAGATCACAACAGAGACTCGCAAAACACCTTTCCGACATTAACTACAGAGGACTTGGAGGAACAAAAGGCCATGATCCAGTCCTCGAGACGTGCATGTCAGATACCATGGAAGGCGTGTAAACAAACATGCTAACAAAAACCATCAGCCGATAGTGGTGTGTGCGACTCATGGTAACTCTACGTTTTAAAATGCAATTTGTTGCCATGTCCACAGTGGGATACGTTCTTGGTGGATGGCCAAGAGTAACATACTTTACAATTACAAAGTGTAACAGACTAATAAATAGAGTCCCAGCTGACATAACATGAGGTCAAAGATGAAAGTCAAAATAGTGGATATGTTCCATATGTCTCGAGACTACAGTTACACGTGACAAACTCATTTGAGATGGTTAAGAAACAACAGTATTGACCTTAAAAGACAACCATGTGAGCTGTGAATATTCATAATAGACAAAAAAGTGAACATTAATAAGATGAATTCATTTATTTAGTTATGTAGAGATCGTACAAAGACTTCTGTAGCATGCAGTTATCAAAAACAGTATTATCCAACAGTCCTTTGCCGCTGTTCTAGTTTACGTTTCAGCATGTTGTAGTTTTCCTTGGTCCCTGGAGCGCTGGGATCCAGTCGAAGAGAGAGTTCATAGTGCCGCTTTGCCAAGTCTAGTTTTCCCCAGCGGTGATATAGAACAGCTGCAGGAGCACAAAAAAAGACCCGTCACTTAAATCAAGGGACTGTACAGTAAACTCAGCATCAGTCCCCAGTGAATGGGAGAAGATTCATAGCCACTTTGCTTTGTTTATTGATTCATTCCCATCGATTTATGCCTGTATCGTGTAACATTGCAGGAGTCAAAACTTGCACAACTGTTTTTGTGACAGTACTGAGGTGCCAGCGGGTTCCTGGGAGACTTACCAAGATTACCATGGCAACTGGCAACATTTGGGTTGATCTTCAGAGCGTTAAGAAAGAATCCTTCCGACTCCTGGGAGAAAAAGGAACATTGGCTATTATAAAGTTTCGTCTGTATCAAAGAAATAGTTTGAGTAACATTTTCACAGAACACAACATTACATGGAAAAAAGTTTGTATTAACCTTGTATTTTTCCTGCTTCCCAAGGACATTGGCGAGGGAGAACATGATGGTGTGATCTTTTGGCAATATCTTTAATGCTTCCTTTCCAATCAGCTCAGCCTGAGCCAGATTGCCTGGAATGAAAAAAACAAAACATGAACAGTTACCTCACTTAAACCACTGGACATTTACTTTTTCCAATTTTTCACCCATAAAATTATATAATGGACATAATGTGGATATCAACTGCTTATGTATTTTTACTGAAATCTACGTGCTCCATGAGCTGCTGTTATTGTGTTCTCCCATAAACTGTGGTAGAAGCAAACTCTTTCCACCCTATTTCTAATAACTAACTAATTCTATATTGTAATGATATAGAACTTTTTAGAATATTACATTAAAACAACTTAGTAATGAACTCCAGAACCTTTAAATACCTTCAACGTGAAGGTAGATAATATAAATATTACTTTGACCTGATTTGGGATAGTTCCTCAAGATTTAAACTGTACTGCACCAAAAGTTGCTGTGGCCACTAAGGTAAATGCAGAAGCAATCACGCATAGTCGGTTTTACTGAAGGGAGAACATAAGCAACCTGCTAAGATAACATAAAACACCTTAAGGGCCAGTCACACAGCGAAAACGCATGAATTACGCACAGATTTCTGCGCGGAGCGTGCGTCGTATGCATAATTCGTCGGTGGAACGAACGTGGACCGTCAGTGATTGTAAGTGGATGTGCGTCGAAGACGGTTTGTGCGTGATTTTGAGTTTTGAACGGTTGAAAACTTTTCCGACGCACAACTATGCGTCGGTGTGCATTATTCATGAGTCGGCATGCGTAGTTTATGCGTCGAGTATGCGTGACTATGCGCGGGACATGCGTCGGCCGTCAGTGCTTATGCGTTGGAACTGGTTCGAAACCGCGCACGTCCACTGACGCCCCACCTTCATATCACGCATGAACCACGCACGTATCACGTTCATTCCACTGACAATGTGGATTCTGAAAGTGCTTGTAAGTGGAACGTTCGCGAAGCGTGCATGTTTGGACGCACTCCGTCAGTGATTCATGCGTTGGGCGTGCGTCGAATGTTCGTGGAATACTTTGGTCAATTTCTCGATGCACAAGCACGCACAAACCCAATCTGTGCGTGATTTGTGAGTGATTCGTGCGTGATCGGCTGTGTGACTGGCCCTTTAGCAGTTGCATAGCATGCTCTGGCTATCACCAGTGGAACACCTTAGTATGACTTTTTGCACAGACTCACATTTTCTTCATAGAATGTAAAAACCTTGCCATTTAACATAAAGAACATTTAACTAGTGTTTAGTGTCAGACGTTTCAAGCTACATCTTGCACAGGAAAAAGCATTCGTTGTGTGCCAACCCATTTCCAGCAACAAAATTGGACAATTAAAAACTTAAATTATGAAGGAGAAAATTGATTAAATGCGTGTTTATAGTTCTAAATGTTTCAAAAGGAGAATCATATATCGTCCTTCTATGATTTCTGTTGACTGTGTCAGCAGCCTCCAGAAGAGAGTTTTTCCACTCCACACATGGCTGATTCTTTTAGCTTCCTAATTAGAGGGCAACACAAGGGCTACTGACTTATTGATCTGGATGTCAAAACTCCCTCTGACCACAGATAGACCTTCTCTCACTGGCTGACCCTTAACAAATTCATGAGCTGCTGAAGATTCTTCCTCGCTGTTGAAACCTAAATATGACTCATGTTTTCAGTTGGATCTTACAAGGAAACAATAGCAAGAGAAAACTCCAATTTCCTTTTCTCAACAATTTACTCAATTTTGGGAGGGGTTTAGGGATCAAGTGGGACTGGAAAATGCAGAGGACGAAGATGCTGGTGCCAGGATTTTTTTTTCTTTTTGGCAAGGAAAATGGACCGTGCCAAGACTCTCCAGGGAGGGCCAACCTGCCTGGGAGACGCGTTTGAATAAACGGCTTCTGTCAGGGAATCGCGCCATTCTCCACACGGCAGGGAAGAGTGGCTTTAAAACAACACACAAGGCTTTTAATACATAAATTTCAAGCATTGCTGATTCTTGCTCTTCCGGTCTAATCATGTTGGGTTCTTATGCCGGCATTTCCCGGAAAAGACATCCTCTGTTAATCCCATAATATCTTGTCAAAACAGAAACTTTGGGGAAAATGGTTCTCTCATAACGATAAAAACACAAGTACAGGAATATATGCCTATAATAAATATGGCTAACCAACATAAATATATTTTTTTAACTTTTTTTTCTTTCTAGGGCTGGTCAATTCTAAATATCTCTGCACTAATTTTGCTGGTGATCCAAATTCAAGAAACACTGTAAATAATATTTTCATGTTTCAATTTTCATGAAACTTTCATGAATCTTAAAAAGCTTAAAGTGTTGGTAAGTTTGATTAGTTTCTGTGAATCAGGTCTTCTGAAGTGTTTCAATTAATCATTTCAAAACAGATTCTATGATTCATTTACTTCACAAAAGCCTTTTGGTGACATTTTTCATACATTAAGACTTTTTTATTAAAATATATGTTGGCAAATTTAGTCATTACAATTAAATGCCATTTTTTTCCTGTTTAAGTTAAACATTTAATATTTAAATTAAATATATTACTTTTGTTTGAAATTATGGTTCTTAAGGAAAATTGTAAACTTGTCCAAATGTTACACAAAGTGCTCATTATATCACCAAGAAAAAGCATTAAAAGGTTATTGAATAATTCTAATCGAAAGCTAAGTTATCGTTCCCTATAGGGTCTCTGACGACATGAGGGGGTGAAGATGGGGTGCAGGAGTTAATTGTTGTAAAGGGTGAACTAATTATGCAGCATGGCCCCATGTGGCAGCGTGCACCTGACGCTCAGCATCTGCAGAATGGAAGTTCACACCTCTCTCTCTCTCCCTCTCTCTTTCAGTATCACGCACACAGCTATGAGCCACGGTTATACTTGGGACACACCAGACGAAAACGACAAGGCGGGAAGAATTGGGAGGAGGCCAAGATCATCTGTTTACCCCCAAGGGCAGGGTCAAGGTCACATTTAATGAGAACACTCACTCAGCTATACTGCATTTTTAAACTGTGATATATGCAAAAGACTATGTAGTCAACAAACTAATCTCCGACAGGGTGAACACTTACTATAACATGCGTGTATACACCAATTATTAACAAACAAATGAGCATGAAATATTGAATCAAAGTCATTTTATTATGTGAGAAGAGAGATTGCAGAGTAATATAAGACACTATGTTGCTAAGTAGGAGTGAGTTACTTGGGACAATAGCTAATTAAATATTTTAGCGGTCATTATATAGAATACTTGACCATGAAATACAGCAAAACAGTCCAATCAGAATCAAGTATTGTAGACTATATGTAATAAGAGCAAAAATATGCTAATTTTCTTACCAGTGTTGTCCAATAGTATGACCATGTTGTTCCACGCTAGGCTGTGGTCAGGCTTTAGCATGGTGGCATTCCTCCAGGCGTTTAGTGCGTCGATGCTGCGGTTCAGGTCTGCATACTAGAGATGAACAAACAAGCACCAAAAAAGTCCCATGCTTTACACTGTCATTTTTTATTCTTTTATTCTATTAGGGGAAAAAATAGGGGGGAAGGGGGGTAGAGAGATGTAGGGGAGATTCAAACTAGTATTTCCTGCATAAGCAACAAGGCTCTACATGAATCTGAAGCATGTTTATTAACCACTAGTCCACTTCTTTGATAAAACTACTTTGAAGTTGATAATTCATGGAGTGCAGGAATCAAATCTTCATTAACACAAAAATAGCAAGTCGTTACACATCAAATTGGCAATATTTAGAGCGGAATAGCCAATTTCTTGCCATAATTAATACTAAATTGCACCATGTTGATTTGTACATACACAGGAAGTGTGAATATAATAGCACAGAACCAAAACCACAATAGACATAATAAAATCTTTGCTGAAAGATTAATGAAATTGATGTTCACAGGGAATATGGGGAAATGTTTAGTAACAAAAGATGCGTTAAATGCATTGAAGGCTGTATGCAAATTACAGAGCAAACAACATCGCTTACCAGACGTCCCAAATTATAATAACAGTCTGGGTACTTTTTCCTGAATCGAATGGCGTTCCAATAGCTCTGTTCAGCCTTGTCAAACTTTTTCAGACTGTTCTGCACAATACCCAAATTCATCCAGGCTGCAGCAAAATCAGGCCTGAACCAATCAAAGAAACACAGCAGAATGATGTAAAAGGAAAAATTAACCGATTTATTTGAACTAAAAATCTTCACTCACTGGATATGAACAGCAGCTGACAGGAGCTCTTCGGCTTCCCTTAACTCGTTTCTTTCCTTTAATATATTCCCAAGATTGTTCATAGCATGAACGTACTTGGGGTGTAATCTGTACCAATAAGAAACAGAAAAAGCATACAAGTAGAAATAAAGTGAACTCTAATTTATGTCGCATAATAGACATGCACAGACACTGCACAGTTGAAAGTGATGAAAGCGGAAAATCGTTTGATCGTTTTGCCACACTGAATATGATGGAATCATGACTTTCTCTTCTTTACCTCACTGCCTCCCTGTAGTACTTGACAGCAGCACTCTGGTTGCCTCTGTCAGCAAGGCTTTTGCCAACATTATAATGCACCTGTGCAAGGAAGGAGAAAGTTAGAGAACTCATCAAGCTAATGAATTCACTGGTGTGCAAAATGAATAGAATTGAGAAATATTTGCTTTTCTGTTCTTTTTTATTTAGTAATTTAGCTGATGCTTCAAATTCAAACTGACTCACAGTACACTTATTACAGGTTCAGTTCCTCTTCCTCTAGGCACTTTGTGTGTTGATGGGTAAGCTGAAGTTACTGTAATGGACTATACCAATGGAGTGGAGTTAAACTGCAGTATGACGGGGGAGGTGTGAAGTCTCACCTTGGCGTTGAGCGGGCAGACAGACAGGGCACTGGTGAAGAGACTCTGTTCAGACCTCCACTGCTGACTGCGCTGTGCAGAGCGAGCCACGTTCACACACAGCAGCGTCAACGTGGCCGCTCTCAGCAGCCTCTGCGGTCATCCCACAGACACAAGACGTGAACACAAACTCAACGGAACATTAGTTACAGTGATTTATGGTCTGATGGTGAATATTAGGAGGTGATAAGGGGGAAACTGGTGTAGAACAGGTCACGTACCTTGTGTTTCCTCCAGTGGCTGCCACAGTAGCCCACAGCGTAGGCAAGAATGAGGCAGTAGCCCGCTGTGGAGAGGTACAGCACCCGCTCCGCTATCACAAACCCCACCCTGAAGAACAGATTACTGGCTGGCAAGAATGGAATCACCATCAGGACCAAGCCAAATGTCAGAGTCCTAAAATATAGAGAACGTATATTCACTATTATATCATTTTATTTAAAAAATGTATACTTTCATTTATAAAGGACACATTCAATTGATCAAAAGTGAAAGACTTTAACTAAATGCTGTTCTTTTGAACTTTCTATCCATCAATGAATCCTAGAAAATGGAAAAAAGGTAGTAAGAAAAAAAAAGTCACAGTTTCTACAAACATTATTAGGCAGCACAATGTTTTCAACATGGATATTAACAAAGGTTTTTTCAAGACCAATTTTAGAATAATTTCTGAAAGATCATGTAACATTGGAGTTACGGCTGCTGAAAATTCAGCTTTAAAATTACAATTGAAAATGTATTAAAGTTGTAGTAATATTTTACAAAACTGTTTTTACTCTATTTTTGCTCCATTGAATTCAGCCTGGGTAAGTATAAGAAAACATTAAAACATTAAGAATATCTTACTTTTGAATGATAGTGTGTATATTGACATAAAATAAATATACTGATACAATATTTAAGATGAAAAAGTGATTGTATTATCATAGCCCAAATTTAGTGCACAAAACATAAAATAAATGCCATTGATTTTAGTTATTACTTGTTGATAAAGATAATTTGAAGGGTCTTATTGCATTTCAGTGAAAAAAACAAAACATAAAGGATTGTAATTGACGTAATATATGTGACATACCCATTAAAAGACGTTGTAAAGTAGTATTACAGAATGGCAACTGAATAGAAATAAATGTTCAGGTAACAACAACTACGCTGCTGTCTTTCACTCGTCACTTTATTCATATCTACACAAAGAGGTCTTGTTTTGATACAGTGCTGTTCTTACCTTCTTTTATTGCTGTCCTGTGAGCACAGAGCTTGGCTCACCAAGCCCATCAGACAGCACCACAGCACAAGAGGCCAGACAATCCTCCAATCAGTGGCTGATTTAATCAGAGGCACACAGCCCATTGACCAATCAAAACACAACCACCAGGGACACAGCAGCAGCCAGGCATTCAAGGAGTAGTAGTAATTATAGTTTACAATCTGAAAGAAGAGAAAGAGAGCAGAGAAGAGAAGAGGAACATGTGAAAGCACAGCACAGTCTGTGTGGGGTAAAAAAAAATTACTAATAAAATTGAAGTGTATTAGAGCTGTCACAATACAGACATTTCATAATTTGTAATTTGTCAGTACCAATTCCAATGTTATAAATGTATGGTTTTAGATATGAATTTTGGTACCACGGCAAAAGCTAATATTATATATATTATTTTATAAATTTAAATTATTTTATTATTTTACATTTAATTCATACAGTGAAGACTAAGCAGTGTTTTATTTTTACGTGTGACTATTCATTGTCTGTTGTTGAATAACATTATTGTTTTGCATTATTTAATGAGATATCACATTTTTCTTTGATATCATGCTGCCCTACCAAAAGTGCTGTTTAAAAACCCAAACTGAAAGGACTGCTTACCCTCAGGATAACATTTTCAGCAAAGGATGCTGGATTATCCACCTCAGTGAAAGATGGAGGCCCAGTTCCCATGATCCTCCATCTTGCGAACAAAAGAAAGGAACCACCAAGAAAGAGAAGAGCCAACCTCATAAGCAAACCACTCCGCACTAACCCACCAATCTGGGTAAAAAGAGAAAGTATATATCAATCCGAAATTTGTTTGGGTCTAAAGAACGACTGCACTGTAAGTGTGAATAAAACACTTACATCAGCTGATTTTCTCCTGGACAGCAGCCGGTGAGTAAGCTCATATATGTTCAGATTACAGACCATGAGAATATCATAAGCAGCGTTCACTCCCTTTGTACACATAAGAAAAGAACAAGAATGTCAAGCCTCCCAAAAATAGATGATGAATAGGGATTATCTAACATATACACTCATCTAAAGGATTATTAGGAACACCTGTTCAATTTCTCATTAATGCAATTATCTAATCAACCAATCACATGGCAGTTGCTTCAATGCATTTAGGGTGTGGTCAAGACAATCTCCTGGTCAAGACAATCTCCTGAACTCCAAACTGAATGTCAGAATGGGAAAGAAAGGTGATTTAAGCTATTTTGAGTGTGGCATGATTGTTGGTGCCAAACGGGCCGGTCTGAGTATTACACAATCTGCTCAGTTACTGGGATTTTCACGCACAACCATTTCTAGGATTTACAAAGAATGGTGTGAAAAGTGAAAAACATCCAGTATGCGGCAGTACTGTGGGCGAAAATGCCTTGTTGATGCTAGAGGTCAGAGGAGAATGAACCGAGTGAATCAAGTTGATAGAAGAGCAACTTTGACTGAAATAACCACTTGTTACAACCGAGGTACGCAGCAAAGCATTTGTGAAGCCACAACACGTACAACCTTGAGGCGGATGGGCTACAACAGCAGAAGACCCCACCGGGTACCACTCATCTCCTCTACAAATAGGAAAAAGAGGCTACAATTTGCACGAGCTCACCAAAATGTGACAGTTGAAGACTGGAAAAATGTTGCCTGGTCTGAAGAGTCTCGATTTCTGTTGAACCATTCAGATGGTAGAGTCAGAATTTGGCATAAATAGAATGAGAACATGGATCCATCATGCCTTGTTACCACTGTGCAGGCTGGTGGTGGTGGTGTAATGGTGTGGGGGATGTTTTCTCGGCACACTTTAGGCCCCTTAGTGCCAATTGCACATTGTTTAAATGCCACGGCCTAACTGAGCATTGTTTCTGACCATGTCCATCCCTTTATGACCACCATGTACCCATCCTCTGATGGCTACTCCCAGCAGGATAACGCATTATGCCACAAAGCTTGAATTATTTCAAATTGGTTTCTTGAACATGACAATGAGTTCACTGTACTAAAATGGCCCCCACAGTCACAGTCACCAGATCTCAATCCAATAGAGCATCTTTGGGATGTGGTGGAACGGGAGCTTCTGCTCTGGATGTGCATCCCACAAATCTCCATCAAGTGCAAGATGCTATCCTATCAATATGGGCCAACATTTCTAAAGAATGCTTTCAGCACCTTGTTGAATCAATGCCACATAGAATTAAGGCAGTTCTGAAGGCGAAAGGGGGTCGAACACAGTATTAGGATGGTGTTCCTAATAATCCTTTAGGTGAGTGTATGTGCAATTACTATATACTGTATTTGATCTGCAGCTACATATTTTCACTCACCAAAACTGTAATGCCTTGCTCCTTGCACAGCATGGCTACAGCACAAAGGAGAATGCTACAAAATATCCACAACACAGAGAACTTTCTATCACCACCTACAAAGAAAAATTCAAGAGCAACTAAATGAAACCGTATGCTTGGTACAAAGTAACAGATATTTTCGGCAAATTTCCAACATGCAGTGTCTGTATATTAAAAGATTAATTAGAGGAAAATTAATTCACCCAAAAATGCAAATTCAGTCATTATTTATTCCCTGTTCCAAGTCTTTACAAACTTGTATGACTTGCCTTCTTTTTGTATATAATTACAATGAATGAGTATTGAAGCTTTAAAGCTTCAAATAGCACATAAAAGCACTATAAAAGTATCTTTAATTGGGTGCATTGAGTTCATGAACAAATCAGACTACTTTTGTGATGCTTTTATGCCGCTTGTGTGTCTTTTTTGAATCGTGAAAACCTAAGGCCAAAATCAGAGACCAACTTTGTGGAAAAGAGCAAGCAGTGCAATTTTTGAAGTGTCTGCTTTTATGTTCCACAGATGCAATCCAGTTTAGAATAGCCGAATAAATGATGACCAAATTCCATTGCACAAAGTAAAAACCCTAATAGAGCCTACTGCTTTAGTTTATCAGCTGACCTTGAAATGCTCTGCAGTAAAACAGAAAAGAGAGCTGAAAAAAGAGGGCACACAACAAATCTGCTCTGCCAACAATGCCAGCCACCTAAAAGACAGAGAGCCAACAAAGAAGATTATTCAAAAGATCAACTATATACTTCAGAGAGCTAAAGGATACTGTCACATCAAGTGTCATCCGTCATCAAGCAGGTCACAGCCGTGAAATCCGCCCCAAAGGCATTAGTTTTAATAGCAGCCACACATTTTACACCTAAACCAAATGAAATCCTGTTTGTACATTAAAGGCAAAAATGAGCAGCATAAAAAAATCCTTTGCCATCCTTTCGTCTGTGAAATTGCCTGTATTTCTGGCAGTGCCAAATTAATGGTGGAGGCAGGAGGCAGCACTCATTACAGAACTGCAGTCGGCCCTGGCTGGAGTCCTGGGGCCACCTTCTTTGATACATCCCGTAGGCCCAAGTCAGTGGTCTCTCTGAACCTCACCCCCTCCAGGTCCAGGGCCATTCTTTCTGAACCTGATTAAAGAGCAGATACCGGAGCATTGCCAGCCTCTACCATGCTCGGACGGATCCGTGGCAGGTCAGAGCGAGCGCTCGGTAACTGTTAATAGCCACGGCTGACTGTAGAGCCCACCTATGTGATGCACACCAGCTGTGTGAAGCTTTCTTCTCCACGGGCCTTGTAATGTATATTTCATACAACATCAATGAACATTGTGATATGCTACATTGTAGTCAGAGATTGTTTACCAGACAGAGATGGCCAGCTGAATCAAGTCTTCCCACTCTACTTACACTTTCCGTGTGAACTGGATGTGCAGCAAAGAAGAGCGCAGCCAGGAAGGAAGCTTTCGGAGAAAGATTGAGTTTCGCCCCTCTTCCATCATGAACCAGGCCGCCAATTAATATTGCAAACACATCGATCATTAACACAGAAATAACACAGTGGAGGGCAACGTTGAGCATGTGGAAGCCGATCGGATGCAATCCACCAGCCAAGAGGTAGTTGATCCTGGGAAAATAATTCAAACTAACTTTGACTTTGTACAGTGATCACAAAAGTTTTGTCTTTCTGAAAGACAAAAAAGTAGAGATTCGGCGGCATACAGACATAGAAGCATTATAGAGTAACTTTTATGGTCGAGTTGGGATAACAGGCCATTACTGATGCAAAACGATGTCATTCTCATTAGCAGCATGCAGGACATGAATTATGCCCCCTATATAGTTTCCTCACAGTAAGCAGTCAAATGCCAAAGACAATTCTGAAATGAGTTTGAAAAAAGGCAATATATGCATCCAATTTTAATGTCAATTACTGTGGCGTTTGGTGAGGAAGCACTTGAGGGACCTCTTTTGATTCCCCACTGAGAATAAAATTACAAGTCCACACATCTAATACATGCAAAGAGGTTTGACAATATTCACTATAAGCAAATTGGCCTATTACCTTGTGTTAATCATCAGTCACACAGCAGTAATTGAAAGACACTTTTGTCTTTGTGGTAACGTACCTGAAGGTCAGGACAGTCAGTGGACGGTAGGATTTGTGACTGGAGTTGCTACTTAAGTTACTTCCCCAAAAGTCATTTTTCCAGATGTTACTCAGAGGAGTACCAGGAATCAAATCCTACAAAGTGTACAAATCACAATGGCTATTCATTTATTTATTACCATATAGAAGAAAATACAGTGGAGTTCGGTTATGTCGACGGCCTCGGGGGTTGCAAAAAAGCGTCAAGATAACCGATGATCGAGATAACCAACAGCCAATATGCCGATTTATTTGAAGCAGCATGGGCATGCTATAAAAATGTAAATACACTGTATATGTTTGCTAACAACAAAAGGCATATGTGCACCAACTAACAGCAGAGATGTACCAGTATACAATAAAAACACCTTCGATTCTCGATACACCTTGAGAAGAGTAAGAATGATATGTGCTTTCACTTCAAAGAGTCTCCAATAACTCCAGATAAAGTCGTTAGATTTGTCACTAGTCGCTTTTTTGAAAATTTGTGCTAGAGTGGTCTGAAAATGTGCTAAATATAGCGACAAATGCGCTAAGTTGGCAACACTGACTGCGATCCATGTGCAACACAAACTCAGCGCATGCGCAGTGAACTCTCAGTCACGAGATAACCATGTGAAGTGGCGAATTTGTCCCTCTTTTGTGCTCGTGATATTAATTTCGGCGACATAAAAGAATCAACATAACCCACAAGAAAACGCTAAAACAAATAGGGAGTTTGGCGGTTCCACTTCAAAAACGTCGACATAACAGTATTGTTGAGTTAACCGTGAGATAAGTGAACTCCACTGTATAATAATTGATTTAAATATGATGTATTATAAAAGTATTTGATACACACACACACACTCACAAAATACTGCAATCCAACAGACTTGAGATAACAGCCAATCAATCAAACTTAAGCATATAAACACATACTAAGGTAGCAACGTCTTTTTAACGTTGAAATCACAATTTACCATTACAACAATATGCAAATTTAAAAGGAGGGGCTTGCCCAAAATGTTTTTTTTTAAATCATCATTTACTAAAAACAGGATGTCAAAGCTGCTTTTTTTTTTTCAAACAAAGAAAATTAATGGTCCTCATCCATGGCAAGTAAATTATATCAGAATTTAGAATTTTAGGTAAACTATTCCTTTGATAACAAACATCTGAATACATAAGTAACCAGGGTTTAGGAAGGGGCTAATACCTTGTTATTGATGATGGCTTCTGAATCATCAAAGACAAAGTCCCCATCATAGCTGTTTATGAAACAGATCAGGGCAACAAAGGCAGTGACCAGTCTGGAGTGCAAGGGTCCCAGTTTTGGCAGGGGGATATGATGATCCCAGTAAGGCTCAGAAAGCACCATCTTTCATGTGGTTTCTGTTCATTCTGACCCACTACTGTCTTGCAGAACAAAGAAAGCAGGTGGGAGGTTAAAATAACAATCTAACACAGACTTCAAAAATCAAAACGTTTAACAAGAACGGGTTCACAGACTGGAAACATACCTACTGTATGCACTAAAGAGGTCTGTTAGAAAAGGCAGTGTGACATGTCAGCACAGTTGCATGCTATGCTGCATGGCTGTACACACAGATGCATGCTATGCATCGCAACCGGCTGTCACGCGAGCAAAGGATAACTAAACCATTCACACTTTCTACGTTTTCTACACATAAATTCTGCTCACGCGCGCGAATGACGAAAGTCAAAACATGACTCACAAATATAAATAGTATAAACGTGCACTGACGTCAATTACTCTCTGCCCGACGAAGAGGACGATTTGCGCTCTGTAGGAGAAGAGCAATACAGGCTTTAAATCACCGGTGTCACATATATCGCTAAACCCCACGAATGTGAAAATAAAGGCTTAATACGTGGCTATACGATGGCTGATCTCTGAATGAGACTCTCTCGCTTGCACTTCCTGCTAGCGCGCGGAGAAGAATAGGCTGTGACGTCACGTGACCCGAGCCAGCCGAGTGGATGTAATGTGAGGACTCATACAAACAAAAAATGTGAACATGATATAAAATGTTCGATGTGGTATACTTCAGCTAAAACTGTTTAAACAACATTTCCTAAATGGACGATGGATTAAGACCCATTTGTTTTTGTTTTTTTGCCATTTTATTTTAGAAATGTCATAGACATATCATATTTGTCTTCTAAAAAAGGATGCTTTATTGTATCGAGTTCCCCTCTGGCGCCTCCATTATATATATTTTTGTTCAAAACATAAACATACTAAACAATATACGAACAAACACAATGTCTGTACTGAAGACACAACAACAGAGCCTGAGTCAATGTCAAGAGTGATGATGGATCAGACTCCGATGTTGAAGGACAAAATCCTTACACTAGACCAGGGGTCCTGTTCTAAAAATCTTGACAAATGTGTTTGTTAAAGGTAAGATATGATCATTTTGTTTAAAATTCTGTAGATTTGGTGATAATTTCAGTAAAATCTGAAAGTTGAACGTGTAACGTAGTGCATGATTTGTTAAAAATTGTTTGAAAAATGTTGAAAAATGTCAATTTATAGAACTATAGTGTTGCATATTGATACTGATCTATTTTCTACCTTGTTAAATCATTGTTGATAATTATTGTGAGAAATCATTAACACGATCAGTGTCTTCACATAGATGAATATCACTAATTATTAATAATGACATATACTTAAAGGTAAATTGAGCAAATTGTTATTTCAGAAGTGTGTATCAAACTGGTAGCCCTTCGCATTAATCAGGACCAAAGAAGTAGCCCTCAGTTTCAAAAAGGTTGGTGACCCCTGCACTGTAGATGCCCTGTAGAGTAGGGCATACACAGCATACGTGCATCTAGTGTTATTTGGGCCACAACATCTGACTCATCTAGTCAGAATTCAAACCTTTATAATTTGATAAAGGGCACAAATAAATGCAGGCTTGATCTAGACTTGCAACTTTAAATAAACCCTATTCGTATGGATCATCTTGAAGGCTAATGTTTACCTTGTGAGATACAGTAGAATTTGAGATTTCTGCTACAATGTTGCTATAACATGCCGTAATAATGATCAGTCCAACATTTGTCCCGTTGAATCGCTGACACATCACTCAGTCAGCAACACAAAAACCATTGCGGCCTGTCCTCCGCCACGCCAGTCCCCATCTCATGAGGGATGACATCACAGAGATTAGCTGTAGCTCTCTGATTCCTGGTACAAACATTTCACACACACTCACACCAGTGGCAGAGCTTTCCCTATCAATAGAGGCTTTGAGCATGCAGTGAAACCATTCCCTTGTTCCCCTATATGGTGCAATGAAACATTGTAAGTGCCGTGAATGGAACTGTCCAGTCATACTGCTGACATAATTCAAAGAGGGCAACAGCCCTGAACCTCCTCAAATGAACAGGAACCAGTTATTTGAGTTACCACAGAGATTAAGACTGAGTTTTGAAGCAGTGTATATCGACAACCTGTTGTAATCTCTTAGGAGAATCAGAAGTCTTCCTCCTCCACTGGCTTCAAAATGAGGTAAGAACTAAGATATTTTCTTAGCTTGACTTCCTGCTGTTCCAAGCTCTGGTCTTTTCCCCTCTTCCAGCATTGTAATTCACTTTAATGAAAGAATGTGCAGTTATAGTGGGGAATGATTTAGTCTGAAGCAGAACATTTGCACAATAATGTGCTCTATTACCTGCTTAATGAATTGCCTCTGTCCCGTTTGTACTGTCATAGAATGGAGACTCACATCCTGTCTAATTACACCACAAACTAATAACCTTATTTACATTGCAGTTGTCACACATGTGATTATTATCACGAACAATTTGCGGGCATACATAAATACATGAATTTGGAACCCCCACAGATTCTCTAATCCAGTCAACTTGTTGTCCAGTGTGTTTCTCATGTCAAGAGTATTGCATATACAGTAAATCTCTTATATTACCTGAATGACCACAATGATACACATAAAGTTAATGTAATGGAAATAGGTACTGTCTTTTAACTTTATATTTGAGCACACAATAACAAAGTTTAACCGGATTCATTTCCGCTGTTCTTACTGAGGAATTTATCAGCAATACCATTTAAAAGTATAACTAAGTTTGTGGAGCATTTTATATCGCTAAAATCCTTTTTTTTATGTTTAACTCTTTCCCTGTCAGCGTTTTAAAAAAATATTTAAAAAATTCCCAAAAATGTCATGGCCCCCAGAATATTTTGTTGTATGAAAATCTGAACATGCAATATATCACAATAAAGAACGGACACTCTGCTTTTCAACACACACACACACACACACACACACACACACACACACACACACACACACACACACACACACACACACACACACACACACACACACACACACACACACACACACACACACACAGTTTTATTCTATCTTCAAACATTCTTTTTTTTAACTCAACACTTGAATTGTTTTGTTGAATTGAAACACACAAGTGTCATACAAAAGCAACATTTTGAGCAAAAGCTGAGAAAATTGTGCTTTTGTCAAATATGAATGATGATCAAAACATAGATGGAGTAGCCTAGATCGGGTCCATAAGCTTCACAGTCCTGGGTCGACATTTAAATCGGTAACATTAGGCCATTTTTATCTATATGATGTTTAATGTTGATGATCACATTGTTTTTCAAATTAATTTAATTACATAAGAGATTGCTCGTTTCTGCTGCTTCTTTGCCTGTGTTTTTGTTTTTATTTTTATTTTGATACTGTACTCTTTAAGGAGATTCGTTATAGCTCAAACTGAGTCGTTAAAAACTCCTCATGTCAAGATAAATTTAGAGATTTGTCTGCACTACCTGTTCTAGGTAAAGGAGTAACACCTTTGCCCGCTGCCCACAGTCCTGAAATCACAAGTGTGTTTGACTCCGCCCCCTAATTTTCAGCCGTTGGCCCCTTGCTCCCTTGCCTTGGCCATTAGGAAGATTCTAAGTCTTACCGGATCAATGACAGGTGAAATGAAGCATAACATACTCTCTGTGTTTCTTTTTCGATTTCTCTCTCGTTTTGACACAAATTGGAAAGAAAGTATCAATATTCATAAGCAAAAATGTAAAACAGACAAAAAATAAGTACAGTGAAAATATTCTCTTATTATCACCTTGGATGTAACTTTTGAGAGCGAGAGAAATGGAATGGATAAAATAATAAAAGTACAGGCAATATTATTATTAAAGTATGTTTTAAATATAAATTAATGGTAACACTTTACAAAAAGGTCTTATTTAACATTTGTTAATGGATTGACAATGAGCAATATCTTCTAACTCCATTTATTTATTTATTTAAAAAAAAAAAAAAATGTTAGTTAACAAAAAATGTCATACTCATATTAGTTCCCAGTGCATTAATTCATGTAAACAGATACAAAAATTGATAACATTATCTAAAATTAATAAATGCTGTACAAGTATTGTTCATTTCACATTAACTAATGTAGTTAACAAATGAAACCTTATTTCACCTTAACATACCCTCCCATAATGCAGCTGTTTTCACTAATGGTCTCAAAGTTAATAAAATGCATTTCTTCCATTGTTTAGCTGCGGAAAAGGTTTGTGGCCCATGACATTGCGTGATATCCTGCCATTTCCTCACTTTCATGCCATTTGACCCTGACCTTTCCTTTCTTTTATCATTACATGTACCATCAGATTGCAAAAAAATCAATGTCTGTCACCCTTTCTGAGATCACAAGACATTACATCCCCATGTTCTTTGATGACTTGTCTGTCACTTTGCATTTGGGCCATTGGCTTTAGAGCCGGTCAGGAGAGAGGGGAGGAACCCCTCATTAACAGATTTCCCCCTCATATAAATACCAAACTGCTGCAACTAGCCAAATTATTTTAAATCCATATTTCATTTCATTGAGTTTCTGCATTAAGTAGATTGTAATAGGAACAAATATTCATTGTTTGAATTTTCTTACAGAGAGAAACACAATTGTAATATGGAACTGCTGTATCAAAACTATCTTTAACAAAATTGCATGAAATATTGTATCATCAAAAAAAGCATGCATTGGTCTGGTATTTGTATATCTTGTGTTGAATTTTAATTAATGTATAAATTAATTTATTTAAAAAATGTTGTCATTGTTTTTGTAGACGAAGCCTAGAGAAGAATAAATGTCTCTGAGTGGCCTTCAGAGACCTCCTAAACTGGAGCGGCTAGAGTCAGTCATGAGCCAGTTCTCTGGCAACTTGGATCAAGATGATCTACAAGACGACCCAGAGGAGCTTGACTTAAGCGGCCATACTGACCTCTGTGGTGGTAAACCGCTGGTTTAGTTTGTCTTTGCTTCATAGGACAGCCGACCTCTCAGCATACTGCTTTCATACTGTTTTGTCAGAAGGAGAGTGAGTTCCATATTGGCCTTTTTTTGTAGCAGCATAATGCTATAGAAAAATTCTATTAGTTTCTGCACAACTAACACTGAATCTAATGTAAAGGAATATGATTAACATAATGCAAGTAGAAATGCAGGTGTTGCAGCAAGGAGAGTTAAGAGGAAGAATCTAATTCATCATTCCCTTTATTGACCAACATGAACGAAATAATAGAAATGCAGGAGCACTGGATAAATGCAGGAGACTGAGATTCATACAAACAACTTCAAATTGAAATGGGAATGGACAGGGGTGAACAGAAAATGAATGCTATACTGTATATACTCAGAGTGAGCTAATTAACTGCAAAAAATAGAAATAATGGAAAAGGGAACAGAACCGAACCAGAACACATTGAACCATGCATGAAATGCAGAAAGCTTAGAAACACTGTTCACACATTTTTCTGCTTTCAAATACGCAATTAAATGGAGATTTTACTTACTATTTGAATTTAATGACCAAAAAAATGTACTTTTCTCCCCCATATAAAAACTGTAATATTTCTTCATATTGTGACACCCAAAATACATTCAACTATTTTAGACAGCAGTTACTGCAAAGTTACTGTAAAAAAAGATCAAACACATTTTCTTTAATTTATGGTAAATATAAGATCAATAATTGTAAATTAAAAAATTGGCCCCACTCCAGCTATCCCCTACTGAGTGAATTTTGGCTAAATATGCAATCTTATTACTTGCAACTGTGTAACCCATTGGTTAAGCAAGACATGTTCCTGGATCAGCATATTTTGTTGATCCTGAAAATTTTGTCCTCAGCATATCCCTACCCCTTAACTTAACTCATAACCTATAACCCATAACCTATACCTACAATCAGAGGGAAATTATTGATGAATAACACTTATGGTATGTAAAAGCACCTAACTCTGGTTATAAGCCTAAACTTGACAGAAACTGCAAACTTGTCCTTCAAAACTTAAACGATTGATTGGAATGTTATGATGGATCAACAAAGATGTTGCACTTGGTGAAATCACATTCTCCATAGCACATTCCTTTTTTGGATAAACATAGTTTATTGAATTTCAATGTTTATTTAATGTTTCTTGCTTGACAAATCCAAGTTGTGTATATACTGTATTTAGACATGTCACAGATTTGGTAACAGTGTTGCAAAAATCGCAAACCTCATATAAAATAAATAGAAAATCCAGCTCATATAATATTTATTTCGACCTCCTGAGGTAAACGATCAATTTTTTTCCTGAATGTTAAGCACTTCACTGACCATTTGTTGAAAAAGACTTTCGGCATTATTTTTTTTTACCGTAATCATACAAAGTGCAATTTATGCTTACTTCTAAGTAAGTGTATGTTCATTAATATTTCCAGGAACAATATGTCAGCAGGTAAAAGCACATACTTACGAAAATCATTATCTGATGCAGAGCAGATTTAACTTCAGAGCGCACAGCATAGTATACACCTCCAGCTGGAGCCTTCAATCACTATCCTGCTGACAATCAAATGGAGCCTCTCCATGCCATTACTGCACAACTTCAAAAGATGAAAAGCCAAACAAACTATTTCTAAAGTAGCTGTACTTTTTGATTGCTAAGATGTTATCAGCCAGTTTAAAACACAAGGCCAACATGAGTCACAATGATTACCACAGCATCTAGGTGTGTGTATGATTAAAGGAGTTTTTTTAAATCACTACAATGACTGACATTTCAATATGATTGCTTTCAGAATCAAGGAACATACCATTTCAAGCAATATACAACTTTCTTCCATTCAAGTCCCTGGATGGGGTTATATTTCTTGAAGAAGTGCCAATCCTGGTGCAGGTGACTGAGGTGGAGCGGTTCACATCTACAAGGGTAATACAAATGAAAACACTACAAGTTACACTTAAAAGTGTTCTAAAACAAATTTTTAATAAAAAAATGAAAATAATGCTATTTAGTATTTCATTTTTTTTCTGTACATATGTACTAAACCATGTTCAGTCAGTTCTTGCTTCTTGAAATGATCCACTCAAAGGTGCTGAATCCCAACCTGTATACGATAGAGTTGAGCCATGGAAACTTCAAGTGGAAAATCAAGCGTCGTTTCAAGCACTTCCAGGCACTTCATCAGGAGCTGCTCAAATTCAAGACCCTCTTAAAAATCCCCCTGCCAAGCCGAATGTAAGATGCACTGTATTCATTTTATCTTTACATGCATACGCTCTCTCACAAACACTCAATCTTAAAAAAGCCTCGCTTTGTTGCTTTTTGAGTGTTTTCATTTTTCAGTTGGGTGTACTCAATTTGTCCCAGATGTATTCTTGTTAGCGCCCCAAAACCCAACGAAAAACCCTTTTTTCAGCCTCTCTGCACTGTTACCTCTTGGTTAATCAAATCAGAGGTGCTTTCATGGACACGCAACCCAAATCTTGTCAAATATTGACAGTCGGATTTCCTGTTTTTGACAGACACTCAGTCAAAAGGAGGTCATTCAAAGGCCGCAAACGGTTTCACGGAGAACACATACCAACATTACCACGAAGACCTGATGCTCTTGTCAAAGAGGAACAGCTCATCAGCAGAAAAGTTAAATCATCTATTTATCTTAAATTTACATTGGCTTGCCATTAGTGTATATCAATCAGTTCATTCTGTATAAAAACTGCTGTGGATATCACAGCATTCGAAGTACAAGGCATAATTTGGTTAATGCTGAAAATAGTTATAATTATATTTAAGCACTTCTGTATTTTAGTTTTCTTTCTCCGTTGTCTCTCATTTTGTTCTAACAGCTGCAACTTGAAGACTATCTGAGGAATATATTGAAAAGGCCTTTATACAGGACACATCCTACAACGGTACGCCACAGCTCAAACATTTTTCCTTGTCTTTACCCTTACAGAAAAAGTTTTGTGGCAGTACCATTTGATGGTAATATAATGTCATTATGATATGTAATGATACTGAACTATCAAAGAATAGTATTGTCATGCTATCATTCCCAAAATATCATAATGCTACATTACTTTTTGTTAGTGTATAAAAGGAAACATTACTATTGCATGACCAAATTTGACTTTAAAATTGTACTAATATCATCTGATTGTGCCATACTATTGTCTAGCAATAACCCAAGTATTAAAACGGAAAAAAGAATGGTTGAGTTACCATTGTGTCATATAATGGCAGAATGAAGGGTCTGGAAGGAACTATACCTGCTGTGTCCCCACTCATTAAAACAGGCTCTTTCGTAGAGAATGATTCCGCTCTTTTTGAGAGGTGATTCCACACTTATCTCAATGCTTCACATGCTAATTCTCTGACAGTCACACAATTAGCATTCGTTTGCAGGGCTAATTAAAGAGTACCTGTATCTGGAAACATTCACCCCCTGCTTCAGTTTTAACCTCACACTTCCTTCATTATTAAGGTAGAACTGGACTGTACAAAGCAGATGCCAATTTATGGTTCATTTTAGCCATCATAACTGAAATGATTCAAAGATCCATGCTTAAAAAAATAATGATCAGCAAATTTGGAAGTACGAAACACATTTGCCATAAAGTTGCTTTCAAGGCTTATTGATGCTAATGGTTCAAATTGAATTTTATTTCAGCTTGAATTTTTGGAAGTGAGTCAAATCTCATTTATTCGGGATCTGGGACCAAAGGGAATGTAAGAATGCTCGTAGTAACATAAAATACAATAAAACAATTATTGGCTTGATTAGTATTTGTTCATTCATATGTGTGTTCCTTTGCTTTGATAAAAGTGAAGGTCTGATCTTAAAGAAATCAGGAGGAAACACATTCCCTGTATGTTACTGGTGTGGATCCAACAGCGTCTGTTACCGGTGGTCCAAAAGGTGAGAGCTCTTCTTAATTCATGTTATACTCATGAAATCATGTTTTTCGGGAAATCATAATACTGTGTTGAAAACCAACCTTTTTATTTTTCACCTTTGTTCACATCGTGAGCACAGAACACACTATCTTTCTGAGAATAACACTTCAATCAGCAGTGTGTGTGTGTGATCTCCGTCTCTTGGTTTCTAAGTAAGAACACCAAGCCCTGAAATGAATACTGGTGAATAACAGATGCCGATGTTGAACTTCACATGTGCAGACGGGGCTGTTATTGTTTTTTCTTTGACAAGCAACTATACAGTAACACTACACTTACATAATTCACATGGCTCTTAAAAGCAAACACTGGAAGATTCTGCCCCAATTGAATTTTGCTCCTCGGATTGCGGCCTTGCTGAGCCTTTGGGTCGTGGCATGTCTTCTGTTGCGGTTGTTTACTTATTTAGTTTATTATGATGTTTTCCCACAGCTGATAGAATGACTCTCTCCCTTGTTTTAGCTCTCATGTGGTGACTGCTTCATGTTTCAGATGGCTGGTGGTAAAAGACTCCTTTGTTCTCTACATGAGGCCAAAGGATGGCCAAGTAGGCACCGTGATTCTATATGATAAGGGATTTCACATCAAAATAGGGACCCGGGAGACTGGAGTCAGGCACGGAGTCACTATTGAGAATCTTTGCAGGCAGGTTGAGATTAAAATGATTTATACTGCAGATATTTTGTCATGTAGTAATTGTTAGGTAACATGCGTTCAGTAATTATACCCCCCCCCCCCCCCCCCCCCCTCTCTATATAAGCTAAACTTACTTCTGCATTTTCATTATTGTCTAAAAACAAGTCTTATATTAATACAATTTATACGGTAAGTCTTGTTTAAAAGCATGTTTCAAATTTCACTCGAAAACAAGCGGCAAAAATAAGTACAAATCTTTTTTTTTTTTTTTTGGACAGGGCACTTACTATCAAGTGCTCCACGTATAGGCAGGCTCGTTGGTGGGGGCACTCCATAGACGAGTTTTCTCAAATGTTTGGACAGGACTTTCTGAGGGAAAACCGCCATGGGTCTTTCACACCTGTTAGAGAAAACACTACTTCAAAATGGTGAGGAATTATGCAGACACAACAATAATTACTTAAATATAATATTCCAATTAGATGGCAGTTCATTATTTCTAAATATATTTGAATGAGCAGTATTTTCTATTTAATTTGAAATATTACAGTCATTTCAGAAGTTTAACCAGTCCCTTATTCTTTGTTCTTTTTATGTTAACATGTGAGAAACACTTACCAGAACATTTTCTCTTAAATCTCTGTGAAGTACCCTGACACAGTTCTTAAATGAGGAACCCTGTGCTCCCTTTGAAGGTTTGTCAATGCAGCTGGATACTTTGATGCCATAGCTGATGCCCTGGAAGGAGCAAAGGAGGAAATCTTCATCACAGCCTGGTGGTACAGATTAGAATCAGCATCAATTACTTCCCATGTAGCTAGTTTTTACAATTCTGCGAGAAATGTCACACCTCTTAATGTGGGCTACCATTGGTAGCCAATAACAGGTAACCAAAACTGGAAAGTACAACCAGTTAATGGAAATGAATTAGGCTATTAACTCATTAACTACATTGTGCGTTCAGAGATTTTATATGTGCTAGTTTCCATCCGAACTGAATGGACCAATTATCAGTGCAATATGACTGAAGCCAAGTTGCTATCGCGAGGTCGATGATCGAATGTACAAATCATTTGAAATGTATTGAGTAAGTTGCTATTTTCCATAAAAAATGCTATAGATCAATGAAAAAAGGAAGGTAAGACCATCAATGCTTACCTGTTTTTATAGCTTCATTGTAACAAATGCTACAGCAAAACAATTACAAGAACTTTATGGTATTTCATAAGGGCAAATATACACACGCTAGATTCAAGAGCTTTAAAGTCTGGACCTTCTTGAATTATTGACTTAACAATCAGTTTTTTCCCATGTGTAAAATTTGTTTTGTTCTAATGATAACTTAAAAACCTGTCCTTTAGATTTTCCAAGAGATAGCCACAATCATTGAGACCTTGATGAACTGTTAATGAGTTGGGAATAAACAACTTCAATATAATAAAATGTTAAGTAAAGTTAGTTTGGCGTAGAAAAGTCAAACTAAGTCACTTTGAAGCAGAAAATTCTGTCAAACAGATAAGGTTCAAGATGCTTAAATATAATATAAAATAGAGTTATATCCTATGTAATCAAGTAATTGTAAACTACTGTAGGCTATTACTTTATTGCAGTAGTTATCAACCAACTTTGCAAGTGTGGATGATCTAGGTAAAATACCACAAAAGACCATTTTGCAAAAATAAATAAATTAACAAACAAACAAACTACTACATCACACAAGGGAGCATGCTCTGTCACTCAGAAATCAAAATTACGCCCTTGGCCAGAATATTCTTAAAAATGTAAGTTGTTGTCTTTGATAGAATAAAGAAAACCATAAATATATGGGACAATGTGAGAATGAATAGGTGATTTTGTGGGTAAACCAAGCCTGTAATATGACAGAAATAAAGAAAGAATGATGTGTGGAGGTTGTCAAAGCATTAATTGGTTTTGATATGGCCCTCAGGTTAAGCCCAGAAATCTTCCTTAAAAGACCGGTAGTAGATGGGAACATGTGGAGATTAGACCATGTCCTCAAGCGAAAAGCAGTGAGTCTGAACACCTGCTCAAGTCTGGACTTTAGCCAGTTTAATTTTACCTCTCATAGATCCATATACTATGTTGCACCTCACACTTCACCCAGTTCTCTTTAGTTTCCCCAGTCCGAAAGTTGATTAACAACGTTTTGTCTTTTGTCAACTCAGCAACAAGGAGTGAATATCTTTGTCCTGCTCTACAAAGAAGTCGAGGTAGTGATGGGTCTCAACAGCGAGTACACGAAGAAGACCCTGATGGGACTTCACTCTAACATCAGGGTGAGTCGATCAGTATGTCAAACATTGTCAAAAGCAGAATCCTGCCCAGAAATGACAGTATTACAGTGGTGACCCGTCCCTCCGAATCAGCTTCCCATTCTTATGAATACCCATATCTCTCCAAGAACTAAGGTTCGATCAAAACAAATCATAGAAAGCATGAAAGCACCCAGTTTGCCCACTACCTCCCCTCTGGACACAAGAGTAGCATGTTACTTAGATCGTGTTTTGACGTTGCCAAAATCCTCTCTAGTAGAATGAGGGGGATCACTCTGTTAGGAACCCTACGGATTGTGTCTAAAGATGGTCAGGTTCTTCCTTGCCGATTGTCTCTAAAAGAGCCTAAGGCTGCAAGTCTGCTTCCTCCCTTGGTGCCGCACAGCTTCTATGGCACCATAGCGCTGCGGTATTCGTCACTGTAGCACCCCAGGCTGGTGCGTGATTGACATGCCGTCACATTATCTTATTGGATCGCTGGTTGAGTCTGGGCAGAGGAGTGACACTGGGAAGTGGCTTGGGATCCACACCCCAAGGACGTGTGCAGCAGAGCAGCTGGATGGAGGTATTCCTGGGCCCTGCTGGTGTAGAAACACCTGCCAGGGGCAGCGTCCTCCGGAGACTCCGCCAAAGCTGGTGGAGACGCAGCTGCTTTGCACAAAGGTTAACACCATCTACGTTGTGGTGTTATTTTTGGCTGAGGGCCTGCTGTATTTCTTTAGCTCATATTTGGGAAAGTTGGCAAATTGACAAAAATGAGTTACACCCTAAAAAATAATGTGTTAGCCCAACAAATAAAAACAACATTTGAATCGGGTTATGACAACTTGGAACGGAATTATGTTCAACCAACATACTATACTGAGTTAGAGGAAATTCATAATTTGTAACATAAACACAAATATTTAAGTTAACTACTCAAAAAAGTTAGTCACTACTTGAGTTGTAGCTCTGGAACCAATTGATCTTATCTACTTCAGCACAGCTATCATAGCACATACTAAATCTAACTTATTTAGTATGTAAAGTTAATCTAATGTAATGTAAAGTAATATATTTCTTGTCACTAGCATTAGCGCAGTCAATGCTTATAGAGTCAGTGTAGTGTTTACTTCATGTTGTCTACTCTTCAGCACAATGACAACCATAAAATAATGATAAAATAAACAAAGAACAAAAAGAAAGTAAAGCAGCAGCCCCTCATTGGATGATTGTCGTATATAAACAGAATTAAACACAACATAAATAGTCCTTTCTCCTCTTGTCGTTACTCCTGCTTTTGTACTTACAGAGCTCCTCTGTGAGTCTCAAGACTGTGGCATGCATTAACTCTCGCTCCTTTCCCACAGCTTTCGGCCCTGCCCTGCTTTCCACACTTCATTATTACGGTTCAGCATTACAAAAAAATAACACATCTTTCCATTCTCTAAAAACCATTAAATGACACTTAAGTTCAACATGCATTCTCCTTATTCATTCCTTTGCAGAGAATGCTGGTAACTAGAAATCAGTAATACCATTATTAAGATAATTTCATTACGTTATTACAACTTAATTTTAAAAAATCTATTAAAGAGATTTTTTATTTAGTTTATTTTTTCACAATATGATCAACATCATTACGTCAACAGACCTTGACAAAATAACATTTGCCAGGTAAAAGGTTTAAGTTGAGACCCTTGAATCGGGGGCCCTCACAACCTCCCGAACGCGATTTCATCGCTCCCCATGCATGTGTCAAGAAACATTCCTTACTATTATCAATACTGAAAACAGTTGTGCTGCTAAATAGATATTTTAGATACCCTAATATATTTTTCAAGATTATTTGGTTAATATAAAGTTCAAAAGAACAGCATTTATTTAAAATAGAAATGTTTAGTAACATTATTTTACAGTCAATATTTTACTTTCACTTTTAAGATGCAACGTTTTCCTTAAAAAAACATTTTGAACATTTGTGAATATATTAATTTAATTGTAGTGTTGTGCTCAAAAAACAGAAGAAATAGAATGAAAAATAAAAATTCTGAACATACGCTCAGTTTTCAATATCCTTTAAAAAAGAATTGCCTAATGTCTTGTGAGTTTGAGAAAAGGAACCTGACAAGCTGCTCATCTCTACTGATTGACAGGTCATCCGACACCCTGATCACATGCCTTCCACAGCATTGCTCTGGGCTCACCATGAGAAGTCGGTGGTGATTGACCAGTCACTGGCCTTCCTGGGAGGGATTGACCTGGCCTACGGAAGATGGGATGATTCCCAACACCGACTGACTGATGTGGGGAGTGTGAGAAGAAGCCCTCAGCACAGTCCTGCTCTATCCCCAAGCCTCACTCATGTAAGACCACCGCTATTATTAGTGGTACTTGCTGAGGCAAAAATCACTATTACTATATGGCAGGCAGTTATTCATCTCATAAGCCTTTCTGCTCCTATAACACACTACAGTTCAGAAGTTAGGGGTCAAAAGATTTAAAAAAGTATCATATGCTAGTTATTATTCGTCTTATCAATAATGGATTTAACCCCTCAAATCATAGAAAAGCAAGCTATATAATCATAATGTAAATGGAGAAATGCAGAACAATGTGTCATTTTGGAAAGCGATTAGGCAAGTCCCTTGAGATTAATTTGTTGGACTAGAAAATGAATAAAATTAAAAATATGAAAAACACAATCGCTGCTATTCCCTTTATGGATTTATATACATAAGAGAGGGCGTATCAGAAATAGATGATATTACTTCACAGAGGTGTAAGTGAATTGGACAGGAATAAACTTCTTGTTCTTGTAAATGTGACCTATTAAGAGTGATTGTGGCCTCGCAATGTTTGTCAGCATGCCATGCTATTGCCAGCTGGGTGTTTCTGATATCTGTCAAAGAACTCAATGGGGAAGTCGACACACACCTGACAGATGTCTACTAAAGCCTCCTCATGTGAACTTATGCGCCAATTCAATTCAATTTTATTTTTTATAGCGCCTTTTACAATACAAATCAGTATATTGAAAGTAACTAAGAAAATGTCATGTAAATTCATTTGTAGGACCTCTATGTATTTAATTGTGTGTTTGTATGTTATGAAGTAATTGCATCGATCTGTGATTTATGCATCGACAGCTAACCTGAATTACAATTGTCGTGATTTATATTTCGTATAGTTCTAACAATGGTGATCATAAAGGACTGATCCAGACTGTATTTCACTTGTACGCTTACTGGGATTGATTTTGCGGCTGGTGATTCAGGGCCTCTGCCTTCTTATTCTTTTCTTTTTCCAACGAGCAAACGTAAAATTGCAATTACGGAGCATCTGGGGCACCCTTGAAGGGCCTGCGGTTGATAATTCCAGTCCTTCTCGCTGAGCCTTTCCTTCCCCCCAGAGAGCTGCATTAAACATAAAGGCCCTACATGGATGAGTGAGTCAACAAATGACTGGGGCCACTAAATGGGAGCTTGATTTCGTCTATATGCCACCTCTCCCGGCCTGCTGCCTACCTGCCTGCCATTGTGCCATTAAATATGGGTCTGAGCTTTTAAATAAACATGATTCGAACCCTTCAGATGAAGGCACTTATTGCATTTACTAAGGGGCTTCTCTTAGCATGCTTGAGTGACTGTATCTATCAATGCAGGGCTCCTCAACTGTAAAATCTTTGCTAATATACATGAAACTGTTACAGCTGTTGGTCTAACCTTTCAAAACGTCTCCTAAGGAGCACAGTGATATTTGCACTTAATAAAATTATGCCCACCAGGAGAATAGTGCTCTGACATTTGCCATTTATCAAGTCGAGGGCACTATGATCCCCCATGAGCCATTAACTCATACACATCAGAGGGCATTTTACCCTCGTTCAGACTCCTCACAGCAGACTAGAGTCACTTACACTATCGTTTAAGTCTTAGCTTCCCTGGGCTGATGGCACACGGGTGGCCATTACCATTCCCTACATGCTGTAGGCTGACAGCTAGCACGATATATCAGCCATATAGGTAACATGGACGTTTTTACTGTCAAATTTGTCAAAATGTGTGTAGGAAAGGATGCTATCGGTTCTTTGGCCCTCTGCTTTGCACCAGTGAGAGTTGACTCCACTATAGAAATGACTCCATCTATAGAGAATTTTTTTCAGAAACACTAAACAGTGTCGATAGAATCAAATCAGACAGGTAACCCATACGATACATGTTAGGATTTTGATCCCGATGGTATAATCAGACCATCAGTTTTTAATGTGTAATGTCAAGGAAGTCATGGAGAAAAGTCATATATTTTCAAAGTGAAATGAAATGTTCTATTTATGTTCAAGGGATAGTTCACCAAAAATTTACTCACCCTCATGTCATTTCAAACCTGTATGACTTTCTTTCCTCTGTGATTCACAAAATAAGTTATTTTTAAGAATGATGCTAACAAAACAGTTTTGGTGACCATTAACTTCCATTATATGAACCAAAAAGACATTTTCTCAAATAATCTCCTTTATGTTCGACAGAGGAAAGAATGTCATACAGGTTTGGAACGACATGAGGGTGAGTAAATGATAACAAATTTTTCATTTTAGGGGAAACTATCCCATTAAACTTGAAATAATGTTGTAAACTTCTAAAAAGGTTATTTGCACTATAAACTTTTTGCACTATGGAACAGGAGGAATTTGTGTAAATTTCCTTTCCACTTGTTTCCACCAGAAATTCAAACTGAAGTTTCACATAGCTGTTGTAAAGTTTTACTGTTTTACTAATGTATTTTTGCAAAGTATATATTTTTGGTGCAAGCAAATATTATCGGGATGCAGGTAGAGCTTAGTAAATAACTAAAAAAATATGTCTTATCTATGTTTTATACATGTGTTTATTTTGTTCTGTAGCAGTCAGTTGCCACGGTTGAGGAAAGCGAGGAAATGAAGTTTAACGTGATAGTTGAAGAAATTCAGACTGGCGAAGGGGGAGATTCCGGTGAAATCTGTGTGAGCTTCACTCTGCCCATAGAGGATGAGCAGGGAGAAAACTACAGAGGAAGACTGCTAAGAACACCCTCAGAGAAAAGTCGCCACAGCTCTGATGGAACAGAGTCCAGTAAGATGAATTTAACAACATAAATGACTCAATATTTTATATGCTTCAATATTTTTTTGTTTTATATCTAAATATCTATCTAGAATGTTAAAACTATATAAAAATCGTATTCAGAAACCTAATTTTCCTTTTTAATTTTGCTATTTTGTTTGGCGCTGACAGTGGTGCAGAAATTACATAGTGGCGAAATGAACATAACAGAGACTGTGTTTGTGCTCTGTGTGTAGAACATCACAGTAGGAATAGTCTTATTTCCAGGACACCTCTCACTCGGGAATGTTACACCAAGAGCTTGTCTCTACATTCCAGCGATTCATACTCTCTCGGCCTGCATCAGTCTCTGCCTTTGCCTTATGGTTAGTACACATGCATAAAATCAAACAAATCTGTATGATATGCATATACTGACACATAAATCCAGTAGGCCTTTAAATCCATACATAACTAAACCTATTACTCATTCACTGAGGCTGACGTTAAATAACACAGCTATGAGAACTAATCAATCTTAATAAGTTTGTAATATGTTGTACATCTGTTGATCTGCTTTAGAGACCAGTTCACTGAGAAGTTACATAGGCAGTACTGAACTGTGTGGAGAGACTCGTTTCTGGCACGGCAAAGACTACTGCAACTTCATCCTCAAAGACTGGGTCAAACTCAACAAGCCTTTTGATGGTACGGAACAGCTGAATTAAACCCGACTGGTGCACATGTGTAATATCACAACACACAATCACAGCCGAAATTTCTTCTTTTTAAATATAGACCTCAGCTGATTTATTTTGCATTAGAATAATAAAAAGACACAACAAAGGACAACTACACTACACATTCTTTGATATATTAAGTCAAATTCATCGAACGAAGCAATCTCTCCAACACAGGCATGAGGGAAAGGAGATATAGATGTTGTTTGCAACAATCCCATTCTGTAGTCAGTATGGGGTTACTTTCCCAGCTCTATTGTCTTGCCAGAGGGAGATAACTTCATTTTTGCATCTCGGCTTTGTAAATGTGAAGTCCTGGTTTTGCACATAGTGCCAACTGGGTAGGACACAGCAGGAGAATGGAGGAGTCTAATAGATGAAATGTATTGAAATGTAGTGAAATACTCTAAGGTGGTTGAGCATTGCCAAAGACGGTGAAAGAGAAAGACCACACTGGGATGCTTTCAACAGGCCTGTCTGTCATCTCTGTATTATGGTTTGGTTAATGTTATTATGCATTATAGCGACTGTTTTTTGTTTGTTTTTCTCTGGTTAAGACTTCATTGACAGGTATAAGACACCTCGGATGCCCTGGCATGACATTGGGGTGATGGTTCATGGGAAGGCTGCAAGAGATATTGCACGACATTTCATTCAGAGGTGGAATTTTACAAAGGTAGGAGGAATCAGATATGTTCTTAGTGTTACTCTTGTGAACAATGAGATTAAAGACAAAGGAAATCTTGAGAAAAAGACTCCAGTAATCTTTAGATCTTTCAGAAAAGATGTCCCAAATTGTGCTCTGAATTGTCAAGACATCAAAAGTCAGGATATTTACATCAGATTCTTTCAAGATCAGATATCCTAAGCTGTAAGATCTATGTTAATCTTTTAGCTCTATTTATACTCTACCTGAATGATACAATTTGTGTCTCTTTTTAAACAGTTTTGGAAGAAACTTGGAGTAAAACATCAGAAATGAGCTGAAAAAGTAACCTACGAGCAACACAATTTTCATTTGAAAATATTATAATAGTGTGTTGCAAAGGATATTGGTCACATATTGTATTGTTTGCTTTACAGCATGACTATAAAGCATATCTTGTAGAATTTTTGAAAGGGTTAGAATGTGCACAAAAACCACCTCCATTCAGAACTCTAATTGTAAGAACTAAAGATCAGAGCTGTAAAAAATCGAGGTTCCCACCCTCTCTCGAGTGTTTTTGAATAACCATCTTTATTAGCTTGAGCTTAGCACCCCCTGCAGTTGCTCATTGTGTCCTGTTCTGAATGCCGTCAGCATTCAATGGCCGCCTGCACTCTCAGCCCCCTTTTAGAGCAATTAGAGGCCTTTTTACTTTGATTGTTCAGTAATTGAATTGGTTTGAGGCCTGTATGATTTCCTTTGGATTATGCCAGTCATATTTCAGGCTTGGCTACCGATCAGACACTCTGCTGGTGAATAATTAAAGGAGAGGAAGCCAGGTGTGTGTGTGGCAGAGGAGGACAAACAAAAGCCAGTTGAATGCCTCTGATGAGGTGTTTAGTGGAAATGAGAATTTACAGCTCAAAGACAAACTAGTCTCATTTATATCTTTTGCTGTTGATTAGGGAACACCACTTGTCACATTTACAACAAAGACAGCATTGCAAAGTGAGAACGGTCCTGTCGGTGATTTGTGTGGAAGGCATTATGAGATATATTACAGAACTTTTCGTATATGAATAGTGTATGTATCAAAAGTTAGGGGTCGGTAAATTAACTTAAGCATTTATTATGCATGACTGCATTTATGAGATCCAAAATGCAGTAAAAATATTAATATGCGAAATATTATTAAAATTTAAAATAAGTGTTAAACATTTTAAACATTTTAAAATGTAATTATACTGTAGTAGTAAGAGATTAATACTTTTTAGTTCATAATACTTTTATTCAGCAAGGACACATTAAATAGATCAAAAGTGACAATAAAGGCATTAATAATGTTTTAAAAGATTTCTATTTCAGATTTCTATTGCGTTTGAACATATTCATCAAAGAATTCCACAAAAGTTCCACGTTTTTAACATTGATAATAATGTTTCTTGAGCATATGAATCATCATATAACAATGATTTCTGAAGGATCATGTTACACTGAAGACTAAGTGGAGTAATGATGCTGAAAATTCAGCTTCACTGATTAAAAAAAAAATATATATATATATTGTACTAATAACAATATTTTCATAAACTCAGAATTAAACTTAAAATAAATTATTCAGTTTACATTCTAAAGTAACTTTCTATTGCCTACTGTTATTACAGAATTAGAATTAGCATCTATTCTCCACTCTCCAAACGTATGATCTGTGTTTTATCTGAATACGTGTGTTCTGTACTCGTAAAATGAAGGGGGGGGGGGGGGGGGGGGGGATGAATTAGTTTAAGTCAAGCTTTTTCTATTTTCTTTTTTAGAACTGTGGTGATTCAGACATGTGATTCACTATCAAGGTCACTGGAGTTATGAGTAGCGCTTGGGCAGCTGCCAACGGCCCGTGAGCAGAGTTAATGTTAGTTCTCCCTCATCAGGGCTCAATGGATTTTAATCAACACATTATGCCAGTTGTTAATTGCCTGAGAACCATCTGTTTATAACCACACAGTCCAGATTACCGCTTACCCACAGTGTAAGCTGACATGGCGTACAGCTCGCTAATTTGCACCATGCACACTTCCTTCAAGAGAGGTGAAAACGTCAAGCAAAATAAAACTTCCAAAGAAATTCAAACTTAAAACAACATTGCTTTGTTTTAGTAACGCTGCTTTACAGAACAGAACAGAACAGAAATTCTAGATGAATCAAAAACAAATTCGTTTTTAACGTGACCAAGTATCACGGAAAGCATTGAAAATTCTAAAAGAAAAACGTTTCTCCCATATGTAGATATCGGTAGAGGGTGGCAACATCATTTTCCTTTGTTTGCCAGGAAAAAAAGCTCATCTCACGTTCTAACGACCTTTGAACCATGTGTCGGGCCCAGTTGAAAACAGTCTGAGTGTAGTCTAGTTAGGACAATAGCCATTAAAAACCTAGTTTCGGAAAACCTTCACACACACGGCCATCAATTTACTGTAATCAGCGGCACTGTCTAAGACTAAACAGAGGAACAGAGACTTTTATTCAGCCTCAAACAAGTGCTCTATCTCTGGGGAGTGGAGGTACCAGGCAGGGGTTGATGGTCAGCCCAACATGATATCTGGATGTGGCACAGTAATTAGCGCTCTTTAGGGGTGTGATTTTGGAGTCAGTGTCGGGCATTCTGTCTGATCCCAATCAACTCTTCTTTTATTTGCTAGCTGGTGAAGAAGCGGTCGGGGGTGACGTGCTACCCCTGCCTCATGCCCAAGTCCCTCTCCGCACCTATGGTGCCAGCAGAGTACGACGACAAATCCACACAGGCTAACGTTCAGGTGATATTTAGTCCCTGCTTTGTACTGGCAATATTAAGCTCTCCATAATTTTTCAAGAATCATTACAGAATCCAAGTAATATGCATTAATATGTATTTAGAGAAATGTGTGTTTTGTTATAATCTAATTAATTAATTATGCTTCTATTTCTTTTCCCCAAACAAACTAAAACAAGGTTTTGAGATCTGTGTGCCAGTGGTCTATTGGGTCAAAGGTCCACGAGGAGTCGATTCATTTAGCCTACATATCAGCCATCCAGAACAGCAAACATTTCATCTATATAGAGGTAAAATACATAATCACATTATGTACCGGTAATGTGAATTCTGCAATCAGATTACATTTTTCAAGTTACTAGTAAAGCAATACAATACAATAGTTACTTTTTCAAATAAGTGTTGCAAGTTGCTTTGTTTTCCCATTTATTCATTGATACCTCTCGTGTCACCATGGTGAAAGAAGTTGCAGAGGCGTTATATGCGCTGTCACTTGCACAAAAATATATTCAGTATTCCTCAAAATGAATACAAATTAAATGTTGAATAATACAAATATACTTTATGATTTTATTCTCATTTTGTTAACCAATATCTTTGCTTCTGGCCTTTGTCAATCCAATTTAGCCATACAAATACGCAAAAATGTCTTTAGTTAAAGGGATGGTTCACCCATAAAGAAAATTTCTGCCATCATTTAGTCACCCTCAAGAAACCTGTATGAATTTCTTCTGCTAATCACAAAAGAAAATATTATGAAGAATGTTGGTAACCAAACAGTTGATGACTTCCATTGTATTCTTTTTCAATTTGGTTACCAAAATTCTAGTTTAGTTAAGTATACGATTTCATATGCAGCCTAAGAGTAATGACGGCTACATACTATTCTTCTGCAATCCAGAATGTCAGCCCAGCTGAAAGGTTTGTTTGAGCTGCGCCTTCTATTGCACCGGTGTGAATTTGCATTTCATTCAGTCCAGGCTTATTCATTTGGCTCGTTTTTGCAAAAGGGCCTTTACATTTGCCAAAAATAGAAGTTTAGTTTAATTTTTTTGTTATGAAAAAGCAAACAAACATGCCTAGTTCAGGTGACAAAAAGTAACAAGATAGAATATTACTTTTAATAAAACTAAACTATGGAAATGAGTAACAAAAGGTTGTAACAGTATTTAAAAGTAACGTTCTCTAACACTGAATACAAGTATAATACCAATCAGAAATAAGCTGTACATTTGGATAAGGCCCATGCCTGATCTTGAGTGCAGAATGATTATATTAATAATAATATTTTTTTTGGGGGGGGGCGCAGTAAATTTACCCAATTATTCTTTTAAAGTATATTATTGTTATTCAGATGTTAAAAGAAGTTAAACAATTCAGGGAACTTTTTTTTTTAATAATGTTCTATTCTAAAATGTATTAAAATTGAAAACCTTGGTGAGCAAAAAAACACTACTTAGCATCATGCAAGAATATATATATAAATTTGTGATTCTTGCATAATGCTTCAGATGTAGTTCCTGTGCCAGATTTTCTGCGTTTAGTCTTATTTTAACACTCACTGCATCTCTCTTTTAGCAATCATCTCTCTCTTCTCCCATTTGTCTCCTTATCTCTCAGAACCAGTTCTTCATCAGTTGTGCTGACAAATCCATCCATAACAGCATTGGAGATGCACTCACGGAGCGGATCCTGCGGGCGTACAGGTGCATCATGACAATAGATACACTTGTAAATGAACTTGAACACAAAAACATCATTAGACACACCTAACTCCATCTCATTTCCATTTATGACTCAACCACAGGGAGAAGAAAAAATTTCGGGTCTATGTGGTGATGCCCCTGCTGCCCGGCTTTGAAGGTGACATCTCTTCAGGGGGAGGGCAAGCCATCAAAGCAATCATGTACTTTAATTACAGGTAATATCCCTCCAAACATGCGTCTTCTGTAATCACCAAATTGCCACAATTAAGGGAAAAAATGCAGCCTGAATGGCCGCTCACAGCAAATTACACGTGTGTAATGTGGAAACAACGGACCCCACTACTCACGGTAGTGAGAAAAAGACGATTACAGCCCCAGCTTGGAGGCTCAACACAAGGCTAGATAAGGGGAGCAGAGAGGATGCTGTGGTAACCGGGGTTCATTGAGCGATGTGATTGGTCAGGGGAAGGAGATTTAAGACACATGATTGGTGCAAGACAGAAAATTGATGAAATGAAACCTTTCTTTCTCCACTGCAGGACAATGTGCAGAGGGGAGCACTCCATTATCGAGAGGCTCAAACGTGTGAGTAAGTAGACTAGTATGTATGTACTACATAGAAGTATAAATCTAGACTATAGCTGTCACATTTGGAAAGATCATGTCCATGAAATGTGGATTGCATCATTTTAATTTATTATAAGAGGGTCAGGATAAAGAAAGTATGTGTGTGTGTGTATTTGTATTTGTCTCTGCAGTGGCAGATTGCTGGATCAAGTACATCTCATTCTGCGGTCTGCGCACTCACGCTGACCTGGATGGGCGTCTGGTCACTGAACTCATTTACGTGCACAGCAAGCTCATGATTGTGGACGATTGCACTGTCATTATTGGTCAGCCAATCTCCCCACACACATATCGAAAAATAAAATTGGGTCGTTCTCAGGAAATGGTATCATTTGGGCCAGAAATATTCATGAATTTACTTCATTTGAAAACATTGAGGCAATATTTTCTCACATTAGGCCCAAAGCAATGCTATAATGGTGGAGGTGCTGTGCTTGATATTCAGATTAGTGTTTGACATATATACATGCACTGTGCGCGTGTGTGTGTGTGTGTGTGTGTGTGAAGTTGATCGTGAAACGCCTCGTCATGTTGTTTAAAATCTTTAAAATGTAAAACTATTATTCGCCACTAGGGGGCACTGCACTCATACAAAACACATTTTGCGTGGACATGAGCGGAATAACAAATACCAACAGATGTTTATGAAAAGCGAAGTCACGCCTGTCTCCTCAATCTCCACAAATGCATTATTAAAATCCCATTAACGTCGCTCAAATCCTGTTTGTCTTTATCAATTCCAATTATCCTCTTGTCCTTATGAATAGGCTTTGAAGAAGAAAAACAAGAAATCTCACTGTTTTTCACTGATGTGTCCTTGAGGCTTTCAGTAGAGGTCACAGCCAAATACAGATCCAGAACACGCACCCACACTCCCCATAGGCATTAACCATGATAGTAGAAAAAGGAAAAGTGCCTGATAGGTATCTATGATCTGCTTAGGCTCCGCAAACATCAATGACAGGAGCATGCTGGGAAAGAGAGACAGTGAAATGGCTGTTGTTGTTGAAGACACAGAATTCCAACCCTCTGTCATGGATGGAGAGAGTTATCAGGCTGGCAGGTTCGCCCTGTCTCTACGGGAGGAATGCTTCAGGTGTGCTTTTCTGTTACACGTGAGCAACATGACAACAGGATTTCCATTTGTAGAGGGAGGTTTTTAACAGTCCTGTGATATATATAGTTGTTATACATTGGATGAATCTCACAAAGAAAACATATAGCCTATTGACATTTAGTTTAGATCATTGAATTATTTTTTCACATGGGAGAAATGTTCTTGGTTGTAATGAAAAGATACTATGCAGATATACTTTATAAAATAAATCTGTAAATGTTTGTCTTAAAATTGGGTTGAAAAAAAATATATAGTTACATTACAAAAGGTGTTATTTGGAGATTGTGAATACAATCTTTCATTTTAGGCTTGTTCTTGGCTTGCTGGGAGACAATAAAGACATCAGTGATCCTATCAGCGACCGATTCTACAAGGAAATCTGGATGGTGACAGCAGCCAAGAACGCCAGTGTGTATGACAAGGTAAATAAGTCAGTCAGAAAAGGCAAGAGCTACAGAAAGACTCTCTAAATAGCCCTTGATTTATTTTAGAAAAGAGCTGCCTTTTCTCACTGATCTTAGAAATGTGATTAACCGGCTCAGTCAATAGTGTTGGATGTTTACTTGCGGTATGATTCTGCATTTTTGCCTTGTCATTGAAATGCTTCAAAAATCCAATATTAGATCATAAATATGCTCAAGCTATAATATACAGTGTGCTAGCCTCCGTCTCTGACTATCTGTGCAGGTCTTTAGATGTTTGCCCACTGATGCAGTCCTGAACTATAAGATTCTGAAGGACTACATGTCACGTCCATGCATGGCTGCCGAGGACCCAGCACAGGCCTCCACTGAACTGAAGAAGATACGAGGCTTTCTGGTCCAATTTCCCTTGTACTTCCTGTCTGAGGAGAACCTTTTCCCTTCCTTTAACTCTAAAGAGGGAATCATGCCCATCGAGCTGTGGACATAGACTCGTTGAAACTGTAATGGCTGCCCTCTATTTTGATGCTATATGTGCTGTCAGTTGCATGGATACTATACCTCTGAGCTATCCATAGTCGCTTTACATGTTGCTGTGAGGTCACAGACAGTCTCGTCGAGCCTAAACCTTCAGTCTTCTGCTCTGTATATTTGTCCATTGTCCCTGCAGGTTTATAACTAAACTGTCTTAATGAAATATAAATGGACACTGCAGCTGTTGTAAATAATTAATTTTGTTCTTCCAAAAAAGATTTCTTCATAAGTGCATAATTCTTTTCATTTCTTCCTGGAAAAAAACAGGCAAAAATGCTTAAAATAACAACACAACCACTCCAGTTAATATCACAGTGACTTTAAGTTTAAAACCACGTAATATAACTTGCTGCAATTTTCATTTTTACAAAATATAAAGTACATTATTTCAATATATTATTTAAATTAATCTTATAACTTACATATGTATCTTAATTATAATACTTAAACATCTGGAAAAGTCACAGTCACATAGACACATATAATATGGTTACATTAACTGTCTTGCTATAACGTCTGCAAATGTTTGCATTTTGTGATCTGTAAGCCCACAGTTTTACAACAAAAGATAATTGTGGACCTTACAAACTCCCATGTAATGAAGATGAATTATGGTGGCACAAAGACAAACAGAGAACGCTAGGGTTTTGTTTAGGTGCATCACATTAAGCATGTGCACTTGCCTAAGCATTATATCTAGATTTTAGATTATTAGCCTCTTGTATTACATTACATAAACTTCCTGAGGACAAATTTTAGCTGCTCTTGCATCATACATTTTTCACTGACAAAATAATACACATTGAAAATTCCCACATAGCAGAGTGAGCATTAACATGGTTTAAACCAGTATAAATGTTTTTGAATTGGCAAAAGGCGGCTTTAACGGTTGCAGGTGGTGCTTTAAGCAGCGAAGAAACACCTACATGGAGCTAATGCAAAGGATTGTGGCTTACGCTAAGAAGCGAATACAAAAGGTTTAGCTGAATGATCCTTTCTTAATAGGAAAATCCAGAAAATGTAATTCAAATATCAATGAGGTCATCACCGCTTTCATCACTTTCCACTGTCAGTTGACGAGTCCACCACTTTTTGACTTCAGACCCTGAGGAGGCCTCGTCACAGACAGGGTTCATCTTACACACCATGGACTTCACGCTTGTGCGCCCTATGCAAGAAATGCAAGAAACACAAGACAGTGACCTGAGTCAGAGGTTAACCAGATATACACACACACAAGTCAATGTGCAGAATACAAAATACACGGAATAAAAAGCAATAAGGGTTTCAAACCCATTCAAAGAAACATGGAGGCAGGGCCTAAAACAAACTTTTTGCCACACCTTCCAATGACCGGCTGCAAATAATTTTTTACCAGCCATTACACAGATAAATCCTTAAAGTTACAAAAGTTATTCAGTCAAGAGCAGTCAGTGATTTTCCTTAGTCATTTTGTTGTTTGAATCAAATTATAAACACAGGCAGTAGCAGGAATATTAGGTTTTTGTTACTTTAAGAGCTAACGGATTGGTATATCAGTATATTGATTCATGTTTTCTTTCTCAGCTGCACACATTCACTTAAGACATAACTCACTATGTTAATGAGGCTATTTGCTAAGATGGGCATTTTGACAATTTTGTTTAAAAATGTCTGTTTATGTGCAAGAAGATGTGAAAAAGAGCTCATTTCAGTATTAGTGCACTGTTTTTTTTAAACAAAAAATTCCCACACTGAAAAACTAATTGAATTCCCTTTTTATCACGTTGCTCACATTCATGCTCTCACAACATTTGTTTAGGCTGTTTTCTCACAACCACGGAAGGATAGTAGTGGGCTTGCGTTTGGAATGCACTTCATTCCACCAGGCGTTGCTTGTTTTCTTTTTTCTTTTCTTTGTTTAAATCCAAATAATTGATTAACAAAACATTAACTGAAATTAAAATACAAATGATACCAAACGAATTACTTCCAATCAAACTAATAAAGTGGTCAAAAATCGTACCCACTGCATGTCTCCCGACATATTGCCATTCAATTCAATGGCACACCCTCTATGATCCATTCAATTTACACTCTTTTGCTTTCCTATTTAACATAGATTAAATTAAACCAAGATGTAAACAAATAATGTTATATTCTTAAATAGCTACAAAAACATTGCATTGTTAGAATTCATAAAATATTACCGCTGCATTTGGTGCTTGGCGATTGTTCCTGGCCCTGATGAGGTCATTTGATCAAGTGTTTAATTGTTTATGATTTTAAATACATTACACACACACACACACGTATGTATGTATGTGTGTAATGTATTTAAAATCATAAACAATTATGATTGTCACTTGATCAAATGACTTCTCATCAGGGCCTACAATGAACTAATATATATATATATATATATATATATATATATATATATATATATATATATATATATATATATATATATATATATATATATATATATATATATATCCATCCATCTATATCTATCCTACCACGGGAAACTTTTCACATTTGAGTTTTTCAATAAAGAATGTAGTTATTTAGACCTCAAATCGGTGACTTATATATAAATGCAGTGCCTGTTTGACAATTTAATTAAACGTTTTCAGAGATGTGAGCTCCTGGCCATTCAGCTCTCATATACCTCCCAAGAACAGCTTTATCTCGGCCAGTCCTTCGGGATTTGCCACTGGCTCTTAAGTATATAGTATTTAAACATGAGGTATAATTCATTTTGGGCTTATCAAACTGGCAATCTTTGGACTTAATAATCTAATACTTGTTCCTGAACAAATCGATTTGGCAAAGGGCAAAGTTAAGCTTCATATTTTTATTTAACTGAAATCTATAACTAGCGCTGCTTTAGTACTTTAAAAATCTTTGCTTATTTCTTATTGTATAAACTTCTTACAGTTTTCTAATATTGTTTTTTTAAATATCACTTTTCAATAATAATTATTTTATATAAATAACATGGCATATATATATATATATATATATATATATATATATATATATATATATATATATATATATATATATAGAGAGAGAGAGAGAGAGAGAGAGAGAGAGAGAGAGAGAGAGAAAGGTTCTGTTAGTGATTGTGATTTCGCCTTAAAGTTAGCTACATTATTACACCAGTAAAGACTGTTAGTTGAGTCAGTTGCAGACTGACTTTTATATTGAATGGGGCAGAACAAGGTTGTAAACAATGAGACGCAACTTACAAATGCATTGATTAGCGCCATCATGGGAAATCCCCTTAACTGTTAAAAGTGTAAAAAAAATATCGATTTCCTCAGCGGACATTCAAAACTGATTTTGTGATTATGAATACAAGATTCACTAGAAGAATATAAGACAGATGCAGATAATACACTCGCTTAGATTTTGGGTGCCAAGAGTTTGGTATGAGAGAGTTTTGGTATTCTCTGCATAATCCAATAAGCATCAATGAAGCAACTCTGTATTGCTTTGTTGCTGGCTCTAAAGTGACGTTTGCTTGGGCTCAACTGTCAACTGAGATTTGAATCTGTGATGAAGTAGTTCCGCGCAAAAGGTTTTTACAGGGATTCGGCCATAGGAAGAATTAGAGTGATTTTGCACAGATTTGAGTGTGATATTGCTTACATAGTACTTACATTAGTCTCATAACTTTTGCATTTTTACATAAAGATCTGGAAATGTGTCTCACATAGGCACATTTAATATGGTCACATTATCTGCCTTTCCATAATGTTTTCAAGTGTTTTTTTTATTTATTATTATTATGCTATTTTCCTCATTTGCATGTGTAATAGTGAAGTGTATACAGTTTGGTATAGACCTGCAGGCAGTCGCCACTGTCCCAGCTTCCTCTGGGGTCGGTCGGCAGAGTCCTGTCGGTAGCCGCTGCGGTCTGACAGAGTGGGGCTCAGCAAGGTTTGCAGGCCGCTGTTCTGCTGGGCCAAGACCAGGAAAATAATTCAAATAAAAGAATATTCAACGACAAACAAAATCTTTAGAAGGATCCTATTATGCACTTTTATGACATCTTGATTTTGTATTTGGGTGTTCTAAAATATGCTTTCATGCTTAATTGCTCTAAGAAACAGAACATTTTTCACATATTTTACATTACAACACTTCTCTCCCCATTCTGACTCCTATACATAGATTTCAATGAAGCCCCTCCTTCTGAAATTGAAATGTGCTGTGATTGGTTAGCTGGCCTACTATACTGTGATTGGCAGTGCTTATCAGGTGTAAGGTCAACAAATGAGTTTTGGAAATAGGGTGGAAAAACTCTCTTTGACATAAAAAAATCTCTTTGACAACACCGTCTTCTCTAATGCAGCTCAACCAGACATCATACCCCTTATTTTTTGCGTATTCCGTGGGAAGACATTATTATTATTATGAGTAACATTGTGATGTCATAAGCTCTGGAAAAATCTTGTTGTAGTTCATTGTAGTTCTTGGAAAGTGGATTCCGTTAAATAAAATATCTTCCTTTTAAGTGGACTTTGAGCTTTGTAACCATGCAGATTTTTTTTAGGCTCAAACAGCAACATTACACAGTAACTAAAGTTGAAAAAAGGAAAAAGCATAATAGGACCCCTTTAAAGAAGAGATACTAGTATGGTTACCTCAGGCTGCGTGGGATTGTCCTGGTTGTGTGCGTGTGTGTCCTCGCTGGGGACGGTGGTCTCAATGCTGGGAGGGTTGAGCAGGCGTCGGAGATCCTGCTGTTGGCTCTCTCTCAGACTGAGAATGATGCTACATGACTGCTGCTGTTTCTGAAGAAGGAAGGTGGTGCCAGTGTTTTCATTCACTTTATCCTGAAACTAATGTTGTTACTTATGCTCAAATAGTGTTCAAAATATTTCTGTCATGGATCGGGTAGGGAGGACTCAAAGATGCAGGGTGAAAGGATTTATTTACAATAATGAAAATAACACAAACATACAAACCAAAACTGCCCCAAGGGGGAAAACCATAACTTACAAACTAAAACAAACAACCCTGATGGACCGGTGATAACAGCCACAGGGAACACATAGAATGACAAAGACACGAGACAGCAAAGCAAACACACAGGGATTAAATAGGGAACACACGAGGAAGGTAACGAGCAGAAACAGCTGGGAACAATTAAGGGAAACGAGGGAACAAGATGGGCGCGGTTACACAATAACAAGACACGACAAAGGGGCAGTGTCAGAGCTCTGTCAACCAAAATACTAGAAACTCAAACTGAAGTGACAGAACCCTGACACTCTGGGTGAGTTTTACTGAAAAAATCCCATTAATGTCAAACTGTGTTATAAGATTTACATAAATATTGAAAGAATTCCTAAACTAACTGTTTAGGTCCCACTGCAAAAAAAATCTGATACATATTTCCACATATTAAAGTGGATCAGATTGGAATTAATAATGTCAGATTCAATGTGAAATCAGATTTGGGCCATGTTGAGAAGTAGAGTGAATGGAGTCATTGTCAAACCACTGAACTTAATTCAGTTTAGTGGGGTAAGTGTCATGACTCTCAGGATGTGAGAGCCATGGTGTGTGTGATTGTTTAGACTCACTGCTCGTATGCGTTTCAGGCACTTCTTTAACCACATGCGGATGGTTTGTTTGGCCACCTCCTCCTCTATAGTGTATTCAAGCTGCTCTCGCGCCAATAGCTCCTCCAGCTGAAGACTTTTCCGGATATCAACCGATCGGTATGACAACATGCTGAAACATATACAATTAACGGCTTCATATAGGCTACAGAACAAAAATATGAACAACATAACAGCGAAGAAGATAGGAGTTTTGATATTTGAAATAGAACATTTTGATTTGTCATGTTATGAACCCTTTGTGTTGAGCAAAAATGTGCTATAATAAATAACACAGTTTGTCCTAACCTCAGTACATCATGGAAAGTGACATCGCCTCCATTGTGCAGGCGCTCCATCTCGTAACACATGTGTTTGAAGAGAAGCTTATCTTTGTCCAGGTCAACTTCCAGACGACCTCTCAGCAGACGGAGCAGAAACTTCACCCGAGAGGTTGGAATCACTCCCTGCATCAAAATAATCTAGATCTATTGCTGATGTTAGATTCAGAAAACTTATCATAACAGTAAAAACCTGTTCAAACAGTGAAGAGAGAGGAAAAAACCTCAGACTATTGCTGTTTCTAGTGGGCTGCCTATCTAGGCAGCATTTTAAGGGATCAAAGGCACGTTCCTTTTATTAAATTCTAAGGAAGCATAATAAGAGCAGGCAATCCCAGAATGCTTTCAGATTAACTGTGAATAGTGGAATAGAAATGGAAATTACTTGCAGTGCATTGGCAGTAAAAACTGACCACATTACAAAGCTGATTTGCAGTTACAAATCAGCTTTGTGAGGTTCCATCCCAGTCAAGATGACACCGAAGCAGATCACTGGATTTTGGATCAGAGATGATGTCTCTAATTATGGACCTAGTCCTTCTTGTGCTCAGCATTTACAGTCTTATGGTTTCAAGTGTTTCTAGCTGATCCCAGCACTGCTGATTGACTCATTAAAGCCAGGAAATGACTGGTGTGCCTCATTTAACTCATATACATGAGCAGATATTACTGATCCTACGGGGGAGGTCAAATCTGCACGCACTTTTATCTGCAGCTCTCAATAAGGCTGTTTCCACCTAATGAAGATGACAGCTCAACACCTCTCACTATCTGTGACAGGCAGTAATAACCTCCAATTACTCTGGAGGTGAGAATGTCGATGCGTGTGATTCATTCATTTGCAGCTTCAGAGCCGGTGCGGAGAGCACACATGGGTATTAACTCAAAATCATCCCCGCTGACAGGGACTGATCACAGGCATGTCCCCTCCTCCTCCTCCTCACCTCCCGCTTGTCATCCACCATGTTCCAAATGATCTGGAAGTGACGCAGGTCGTTGTAGCTTAGCAACTGGTCCTCCTCGGTAGAGTAAAACAAAGAGAAATTCTCCACAATGATAGCTGTGGGGGAGATAAAGTGATTAGGGTTGTACAAGGTTGAAAACACACTAAATTAGTACAAATGCATACATGAATACTTGGTTGATACATTGAAAACACATGGTCCTGTTGTACACACTTTGTGTTCTTAGTGATATTTCATTTCGTGGAGATAGTTACAGTATCTTCAAATGCCTCTATTAAATTGTCAAGCAATAACATGCTGACAGTTAGGCAAAATATGAATTCAACACACCAACACATGTAGTGATATATTTCAGAGCATAAATTTGAGTTACACAATCACTGTGAAGAGAGTGTTTTGGGCCGTACTGTACTGAAAATATCAGCCTATTATGATTTTGCTGGTTTAAGCTAGTTATTGCAAGTTTGGAGTTGGTCTAGATAATTGATCATGGAAGTCTTGCTATCTGGATTGGTCAAAATTTAATTTTAATTACACTACCATTAAAAGGTTTCAGGCTGGTAAGATATTTTATTTAATTATTTTAACAGCTTCTCACCAAAGCTAAATTTATTTGATAAAAATACAGTGATAATAGTAATATTGTAAAATTCCAATTTATGTATTTTGGCAGATGCCTTTTCACCCAAAAAACTGGATAAATGCTTTCTATTTGAATACATTTTAAAATCGTCTATGCTTTGTGGATGTTTAATCTGTGTTTCTGTTATGTTATGTTAAAAGTACTATTGATCCTTCATCACTGTCTTTGTGTTTGCTATAAACTGTGCAAAACAAAAAGAAGCATTTCTTACTGTTATCGCAATGGTTGTGGTGCTTAATATTTAAAAATTGTGATCAGGCTTTTAGGATTCTTTGATAAATAGCAAGTTCAAAAGATCAGCATTTATTTGACATAGAAAGCTTTTGTAACATAAAAATGTATTTAAAATTCATTTTTGATGAATTTTAATCTATCCTTAATAAATAAAAGTATAAATATCTTTGAAAAAAATCATACTGACTCCAAACTTTTAAACCAAAAAAATGGTATAACAAAAAGAGAATTTACAGAATTTGTACACATTTTTATGCAACTTATCTCAAGTCCCATTTGTTTTTATCCAAAGTCCTTCCAACTTTGAATGCAATGTAAGTTACTTTGGATAAAAAGCGTCTGCAAATGCATAAATGTAAATTGGAATAAGGCATTTTCAAATAAATTTTGATTTTTACACAAGCCAGCTAGCTATTTAAGCAGCATAACATATACTGTTGACCAAAAAGTGTGCTCATCTGTATAGTACAAAAACCAAAAGCAATAGAGACAGATAATAAACTGGCTTTGACACAAAGTGATTGAAAGCCACATTCATATTCAGTAGTGGCCAGTGCTGAGCTACAAGAGAGTGTCTTACAGGGAGGAACCTTGCTGTTCTGGGAAAAAAAGAGATGATAAACATGGAAGGACGTCAAGAAGAATAATGAGCAGTGATATTGTATTTTATGAACTAGTTTAGCTAGTGTCTAAAGCGGGAGGAAATTAGATGGCACCCAGGGAGATGGAACAGGATATTGTGTCGGTGGTTCGAGGAAAGAGGTGCTTACCAACGAGCAGGTTGAGCATGATATAAGCAATGATGACATAGAAGGAGCAAAAGTAAATGAGAGCGCCAGCATAGTTTCCGCAGTCTGTTTCCCAGTAGCGATGTTTGTCCGGGGTGCAGAATGGCGCCTGAACCTTGGGAACAAGGCAGACAAACAAATATAATCAACACATAGGGCATGCAGCTGATGTATTTTATTTAAATACATAATTTGGAAGTGTGTCAAATGAAACCAGATGCTGTACAGTTATAATAGCAATTCTATTTGATACATTTGTTTACATTTAAAAAAATATATATTTTCACAGCAAGTACACTTGTGCGTGGGCAAAAGGGGGCTGCCATTCAATCTCTTACCATGCAGTCATGCATGATCTTATTCCAGTCTTCACCTGTAACTATTCGAAACAGTACAGTGATGGCTTTACCTGCAGTGGAGAAGTTTGCATGCCTGTTGGTGAGAGAGTAAAAGGTATCAGCTCACGCAGAGTCACTTCCTCTCATGCTGTCAGCTTCACCTGAAAATTGATTCTCCCAAATGCAAGTAGGGCAGTCAAGCAAAACGTTTAGACAACACCAATTATATCAGCGTTGTGGGTAGTACTAAGTGTGTAACAAATCTCGCTTCTGGTACACACACACATTCAAATCATTGCCTTATTGTGTCATACAAGATGGCTCACCTGTTAATGTTCTCGCCGTATTTGACAGTGCCGAAAAGGACAACGCCAGCGAAAGCGTAGCACAGCAACAGCAAGAACATGCCCACGATAATAAAGAAACTCTTGTACATGCTGACGACCACCGTTAGCAAAAGCATCTTTAACGTCACCTGCAAATACAAGACAGCTCAGTGGTGGAGCAAATGCACTGTAGGGTTTGAAGTGGACGAGGAAAAATTATTTCCGTGTCAAGTTGTATATTTTTACACTTATAATCCTTTATGCATACTCACATGCTTCCCACATATGGTGAAAAACCTGAATACTATCACACATGTGCCCATCATGTATGTGTAAGCATTCTAAAGATAGAGAAATTCAAGTCATTTGTTTGTAATATAACACACATTTAAAGACAACACAGGTTGAGTCAAAGTGCTGTACTGTACATCAACAAAACAATCATTTTCAAAATTATTAATATTACATTTAGTAAACTGAAATCATAATAATTGAAATCTGAAATTGAAACAACAGATCATTTATAGTTTAAACAAAAGTGGCTTTCAGTCTGACATGTATAGGCTTTAAATGTCAATTCATTTAATATTGGAGTTTACAAAAATGTTTACCTTTTGTATTACAATTGATCAGTTTTTATTGAATCATATTTTTATTTTAGCAAATTTTATATGGATAAATTATATGCCTTAAAACAAATCAAGTTTGCTTCAAGAATTCTGGAATTACTGTGCATCTATAAATGGAGTTTTTATAAAAATATAAAGTAGAGGACAACTGTTTCCTTTAAGATATGTAATTTGTTGTTTTCATTCATTATTTCGTTCATCTGAAAAACATTTTTGTGTAGTGCTCTGTTATGTGTGTTCGTATTGCCTCATTGTCATTGTGCAAGAAGCGTTAAAAAAAAGCTCAAATCATTAAGGTACAGTTAAATGCATGACATTTTAGAATGTACCAGTAAAGCAAAGTGCAAAATGATCCATATGACTCCCAGGGATGTGACGAGTAGGTCATATCTGTTTCTCCTGCTCTGCCAGTATCCGGCTGGTGACATAGCTATCAGCTTCATAGTCACCTGCAGCAGAGGAAATTTAATTATGTCATGACCGTACAATATGTCCAAAAGACCTCGTGAACTGCAAAGCCTCTAGTGAATTTTAAAACTTTTTTTGTGGCTGCAAAGAACCTTGCTTGCCCTGACTCATGAATGTATTTCAACATCCTTACCTCCAGAACAAAAATGAAAGTGAAAACCACAGACATGGTGGCCAAGGGAAAAGTAACTGGATCCACTTCATCCCACTGTAACACAAACAAAAATGTATTTCTGTTTGTGCTAAGATACAAGAAAATGTGTTTTGTTGCTGTAACCAGAGGTTGCGTTATCAAACATTTTCCGTCATTGACTCAGTGTTTTTAGCATTCATTTTGACAGCTTACACTGAGAGTGATCTATTGTAACTTTCGATCTCCAGAATAAAATGAAAACTGACATAATTTCACCCAGTCCACTTCATAAAAATATACATAAATGCATAGCCTATATGCTTGTGATTAAAAATTAAAATGTGATCAGAAACAGAAGCTATTAAATGTCTTCTTATCATGAAAATATGAAAATTTAAGAGACGGGTAATAACAGATTCATTTTTACAATCCCGTCCATCAAAATGACGGACAGTGCAAAAGTCTAATGCAACCTCTAATCCTCCTGTAATCCTCCTCACCTTAACAGACAGAAGGACAGACTGTGCTAACACCAGCACTGCGATACCTCGCTTGAAAAAAGGATGCTGTGTGATGTCGTACATTTTTGCACGGAATCCACCATTTTCTGCAAATGCAAGAGAAGGAATTTCAGTTCTGAAAGAACAGAAAATTAGGGCTTTCCAGAATGATCCGGTGCTGTAGTTATAAAACAAAGACCGGGTCAAAATTCCCTGACCTTCAGAATAATTTCTGTGCTCTCTTTTATCATCAATTAAATTACTCTCTGAGAAAAAATCGTCTCAGCTGTTCATTCAATTGAACTCGTTAAGAGCTTTACCCTTGGCCTTGCTTTTACAGACACGCCACATCATCATTTTGCTATCTTTTAGCTAAAGGACTGAAGGTCTGAATGTCATTCATCACGCACTGTAATCACAAGTTCATTTCAACAGCCACAGAACACAGCCAGATTATTTAAAGCTGGTTTCAATAGAGCTGTAATTGATGTGGTTACTCTACTGAGTGCTGACTAAGCTATATTGATTTTTCTGTTATTACAGCATGCAGACTACCTGGAAGGAAGCACAAAGGAAGCTCCACCTACTGTGGTCTACAGCTCTCTATAGCTAGCTCTCATTTGAGTTCTTATATGGCACGCACTGAACATTATTACAGCAGTATTATTTATATACAGTGGAACCCACTTATCTCGACCTCGGTTATCTCGCCAACCCTGTTATGTCGACGTTTTTGAAGTGAAACCGTCAAACTCTCTAATTTTCTTAGCATTTTCTTATTGGTTATGTTGATTCTTTTATGTCGCCGAACCCTGATATCTCGAGCACAAAAGAGGGACAAAGTCGCCACTTAACATCGGTTATCTCGATCCCCGTGACTAATGATCATACCAATTGCGCTTAGTTCGCGTTGCACGTGCATCACGATCTGTACGGTCGCTCACTCCAATGACGCTTCACTCACTCTTGCGGCGCAGTGCCGTCCAGTCGCAGAAGAACACGCGCAAAAGTCAAGCCTTACAAATGCTATCTTGGAAGAGGAGGCACAGGAGTTCACCTTCACTGTACAGGATTTCCAAGATTACATTGACATTGACAAAGACGAAGCTTAGAAGCATTTGTTTTCAAGTAGACCGTTAAAGGCAAAAAGCAACAAAGCATTTTAGACTTTGAAAAGAAACCATAGTTACCGCGTGTGCAATACTTTCAGAACTGTGTCAGAGCAAAATGACTGTGTTTTGAGCGAATGTGTTTATGTGTGTTGTGACTGTGTTTACGCTGTTGGAGAATATAATTAAAGGTTTGTATCGAGAATCGAAGTTTTTTTTTAATTGCATACTGGTAAATCTCTGCTGTTAGTTGGTGCACATATGCCTTTTGTTGTTAGCAAACAGTGTATGTACATTTTTATAGCATGCCGATTGCTTCATCAAACAAATCGCCATATTGGCTTTTGGTTTTCTTGATCCTTGGTTATCTCAATGCTTTTTTGCAACCCCCGAGGCCGTCGACATAACTGGGTTCCACTGTACTATTATAGCATTTATCACGATTTATGGCCTCTGATGCCCATACACTTTAAGAAGAACTTTTGATGCTTGTCACCTAAATATTATTATTATTAGTAGTAGTAGTAGTAGTAATAGTAGTGGTAGTAGTAAGGATGTATGCTTTTTGAGACTGCTAAAGATCACCTGAATATGTCATAGTTAATTATGCTTGATAGTGGTAGAAAAAGAAAAAAGAAAAAAGAAAGTAAGTAAGCCATTATTCACATTTGATCACGGTTTGAGGGAAATTTAATTTAAGTAGGAAAGTTACGAAATTTGCAGTGAGGCTTAAAAAATGCATTTTGTTTTGTTTGAACAAAATTAGATTTCAGTTATCAGTGTTGAGAAGGAGCACGCTGCCTCAGTGCTGATAGTGAAAAGCCGTTGGTTCAGCCCATTGTTTACATAGATGAGCAATTCTATTGTAATTTACAAAGAACTGTTACATTTCTCTATTGGTTAAAATGATAATTGAACAAGTCAGACGTACTTAACGACTAGAAAAGAAAAGTACTGAAAATCTGTCCATTGCAGCAGTTTGGTTCAAAACATATCACTCAAATACGTCAGTAGATTGAAACATTTTTTGTGTCTAACTGCTACATAAAATATGCCTGGATAATTGCCTACTATGATAATTGTGTTTATTCTTTCCTGCTGTTATAAAACATGTCTTTGAAGTGTCTGTTTCCAGGCGAGCCAACGGCAGTCAAACATAAAACATAACGAGCAACCGCCGTCACCGCAGAGCCTATGACTGCCAAATCAATCAGTCAGTCAATCTACGGGAGACACAGGGAGAATCGCTCTTCTCTCTTTGGCTGTAAGGTGCCCACAGAGTCCAAAGTCATTCATACTACAGGCAGCTATAACTTCTCAGTCAGAAGTGAAGTGGTTATTATCAAGTGCGTGATTGCCTTGGGGGTATACCCACCACTGAAAGCTTAAATTTAGTTGGTTCTCTACTACGGCAGAAGAGAGCTGATTAAATGCTTCAGGAAACACATGCAAAGCAGGGATGGCTCATTAGCCAGGAAAGGAAGAAGGGAAAATGGGGGGAAGGGAAAATGAGAAAGAAAGAGATGAGAGACTGCTGCTGAATAATACACTCTGGTGACGTTTATCTGCGCAACACCGAAATGACATTTTTGGAGGATTCAATGATACCTCAATTACCTGCAGAACCCCTTTAAAAAGATGCTTTAGTTATCTTCAGATGTTTTTGATGGACACAATATCAAACACTCTGATATAGTTTAAACTTTAATGAAATAAAAATACATTATTATTCTTGCTACTTCTATATTTTCTGCTACTCAAACACATTATGGCATCCAAACGGCAACATAGCAACATTATGGTGGCACACAAGTAAGACATTTTTATTGTGCAGACCTCCAGTGAGCACTCACCCGGACGTGGGGGGAGGTGGAGAGGCTGAGCAATCTTCAGACGACTTTTCAAATCTTCCCATCTCCTCTGATCCACAGTCAAAAGAGCAGTGCCCTAAGCAAACCCATTCAGCACATCTGATTAAAGATCAGTCAACAAACATAGCTACTAATCAGCTAACAGTAAGAACACTGCCCTACCTTATTTTCATTAAAGTTGGCTATGACAACACCAACAAAAAGGGTGAGCCCAATCATACAGCCCAAGAACACAAAGACGTGTATGTAGATGCCATGAATCTGAATCAATCGAAGGTCCTAATCAGTACAGTCCAGATCAATCAGTTTAGTAGTATAGAGGTCACTGTTAAAAAGCAACTTACTGGCCCCACTCTGTGTATGATGACGTCTCTCACCTCCACCCAACCCTTCAGTGATAGCACCTCAAACAGAGCCAGCATGGCATTGCCCACATTATCGAAATTGAAGTTTCGAGGGTTTGCCCTAAAAACAGCAGCATATAATTTTATTGGGGTGAAAGATTAAACAGACATTTATTTGTTATATTCATCCTAAAACAATAATATGAAACTAAGAAATGTGTTCAAAAGGCATCTTTCCAAATGTGACTCTTACAAACAATATATTTTAGTCGACCGTTCTTCTAAGTTGGTTGAGGTCAAGGAACACATTACAAAACAACTTCAGTCCCTTTTTGTATCTTAGGTATTAAATATACCAAAATGTTTGTCTGTTTGTGCTTCTGTGTTTTTGTGAGAGAGAGGGGGTGGGACTAGATGCTTGCAGCTTTACGGGCTACAAATTCAATACTTAGAGTATCTAGTATACGGAGTAGGCTTGTTCTTTTCCAACAGAGCACGCAAAGTGCTCCAAGATAAAAGAGCGATAATCTTTCTCTCTCTCTCTCAATCATTTTTAATTTATTTTTATTCTCACTTTTATTTATTTTTGTGTTTCCTGAAGCCTTGCCAGAAACTTTGACCGTTCCAGAAATGCAATGGACCCATCTATGCTTTGGTGGTCTTCATTATTTAATGTCTTGCCATTGTGTTTCCACAAATCTCTAGAGCAATAAGAAACTCAATGGTGTGTGGGTGTATGATTTTGTGTTGTTTGTGTTTATGCTTCAGGGAAATATATCAGACCCCTGCTCTGTGCCCACGAAAAAGCATACAACTATTCTGCAACACTGACTATTGCTTATGGGAAAAATACTAATCATACAAAGATGATGAAAATGTGGTGCTGTTTAAGCAATGAGTGCATTCATCATACTGATTTGTGCTGTCAAAGACAAGATGCTACAACAGGGATTTCTCACAAAGACCTCAACACTGAAGGTGTGACAGGTTCAGTTTGTGTTGAATTATTCAGTGCTTTTAAAAGAAAATTAATAAAAAAATGTTGTTGTTGTTTTTTGTGAAAAGCAACAACAACAAAAATTCAAACTATTTTACTTTTATATGTTCTAATTGAATTAAAGGTCACTTGTGGTAGCCAGAGCATTCTTATGTGGTTATGCTGTTCTGAGGAGTATTGGTGGTTGAGGCTTCTAATTTATTCTGAGAAGCTGAAAGAATGTTCTGGGTGGTTGCCAAGGTTGTAGCTATTCAGTTGTTAAGGTGTTCTAAGTTGTTGCTAAAGGATACTCTAGCTGCTCATCAGAACAAAACTTTGTTCTGACAAGTAGCTAGAGTATTCTTAGTGCTTGTATTATAAGTGGTTGTATACTGCCCATTACTAATCTTGAGTGATATCTTGATAATATTCTGTCCCTAAATATGACTCGGGTCTCTTATTCAATGTGTTTATATCGATTTTGTATGCCACTGGACAGACAAATTGAACATATTGCGCCTTAGAAAGACACAGCTGTGTATATATATATATATATATATATATATATATATATATACACACACACACACACATACATAAATATATACATACACACATACTTATATACTTATATACTATATATATATAGGGAGAGGGAGAGAGACAGAGAGAGAGAGAGAGAGAGAGAGAGAGAGAGGGGGGGGGGGGGGTAAGAAAGAAAGAAAGAAAGAAAGAAGAGCGAATATCAAAACTCTCTCATACCAAACTCTTGGCACCCAAAATCCTGGTTTCTTCTCCCCTGGCCTGAGCTTTAAATTTAGGTTTTTTGAAATGCTCACATTGATTCTAAAGATGCCGTGGCAGTCTTCCTGAAAAGTCCACAAAGTACAACATTTTAGTGAGGTAGAGGAAGAGCCTCCACACTGAACACAGTTTGAAAAGTTGCCTTGTACCTTTCTGGAGATATGGGGATCATTACATTTGGCAAGTTTTCCAGCGAAGAGTTGTACCCCAAAGGTTGCAAATACCAGCATTAATGTCAGGAGAAGAATAGAGACCTGTTTGGGAAATCAATAATCCAGTCTACAGCGAAATGGCTTCCCCACAAAATCTGGTCAGGGCATTACTCTCATATACAGTAACACTATAATAAGCTCACAGAAAAGTACCCAAAGGGAGCAAAGCTTTAATAAAGAAGGTCCATAAAGAAATCTCCAGGACAAATACTGCTGAGTTAATGTATTTCATTCCACTACTGCAAAGAAGAGAGGCTCTTGCCTTGCAATTAAAGGGGACATATGACGACCAATTTTAAAAATCAAATACTTTGATGTAAACATACATATTATTTTTATTTTTAAATGTCACCTACTACTGAAATAATGCTACAATAAAAGAAATGGAAACCTTATGTAAAATTTAAAGTTTAAATTAACATAATATTACCACTTTAAGCAAAAATGTAATATATAGGCAGAAAGTGGACCTGTTTGTTTACTTACCAAGAAGATCTCTTTGAAACCCTTAAGGACTTCTCGAACCACTTTCCTCATTTGCGGCACCAGTTTAAAGATACGCAGTGGTCGTAGACAACGTAACATCATGAGGAGCTGGGCACCAGACTCAGGGGGCACATTGTTTGGAAGCCAGCATAAAAAGATCAGACTGACCTACAGAGTGGGCAGAAAGATCACTTTAAAGGGCACAGCTCTTCACTGCTTCCCGATCTTTAATGTGAAATGATATTGCTATGCCACATTTATATTGCTTTATTAATATTAATGCAATAAGTATTACTTATGAAATAGCCAGCATTGGCGTTGTAGGCTGTTCTATTAATTGCAAAGAATGTTTTGCGTGAAACTGGCAGAATTCTTTTGAAATGAGTAAACAGGATGGAACTGATGTGACTGGGTCATTTAAATGAAGCACTGTAGGGTAATTAAAAAGTGATCTTCAGAGCATCATTAGAGAAGTGAGTAATCAGATCAAAGGATGTCAGCAAGTGGGTTTTTTCACAGAAGAGCAGCTGAGAATGGAGTTTTACTAAGTAGATGAAGATATCCATGACGCCACCAAAGTCTCGGATGACTGCAGTGGGAGTAAAGAACAGACCATCTGCCATGATCTTCAGGTTCAGCTCAATGCTCATAAAGATGACAAAGACATATTCTCCGATCTGCAGGCAAAGGTGTGGTTTAGTATACAACAGCATACAATGAAAATTAGCTGTGGTGTTATTAGACACAATGCAAGGTGAAGTGCCTAAAGCCTGTGGTAAATATCAGCAACATGGAGCTTTGAGTTGTATATTTCTTTTCAAGAGTTACATTTTATTGGAACAGTTCTTCTGCAAATTAATAAAGGTCAGTCTAACAATAAGCTTTTATGTTTGCTAAGCAAAGCAGCAGCATTAATAAACAGCATATGATCACAGGTGTGTGTTTTCTGTATTTTATCACATTTTATCACAGTCACATTTTTTTATCTGCATTTTAGTAAAGCAATGAACAGAAATCATCCAATCAGCATTTCAATTCACTTTGTAATTATTTGTAATTGGAAATCAGTAACTATTAAAGTATATTTCTATGCAAATGTGTAAATGCAATTATTTCCCCATTATTATGGGGAACATAAACAAGCTCTACATTAAATTTGTAGCCAGCAATGTCACTAATTTTATAATAATATAATATAAAAAAAATACTGTTTGAAACAATATTGTTTGTTATCTTTGAAACAAAATATTTGAAACAGAGATACTCTCTTAAAATTCATGTTCAAAGTCAACATAAGTGAATTCCAAAGTAGCTCGAAAATTAGGTGGAATGGCAATTAAAGTGCTGGACTGCATAAAAACAAAACAAAAAACAAGACATGATGAACAGCCTTCAGGAAAGAGATGAGGAATATTTGCAGAGTAGAAAAGTTAGTTTTGTGTGGGATAGAATGGTGACCGTTTGGGTTTAGAATACCTGCAGGGTAGGGACATGCATGACCCTAGTAAAAGGGGACTCAAACATCATGGAAATACAAGAGCAGATGGTGACCACGATCATCACCCAGTCCAGATAGGTTACCAAGCCCAGCAAATCACTGGAGAACACACAGACACACACATGGAAGGTTTAGTGGAGGTTGAATGTGCCACAGCGTGGTTTTTCTACGCTGCATCTCTCTTCCTACAGTCTGAGCTTATGTAACTGTCTTAATTTTGCAGATTGTTGTAACTAGTGAAATCCTTCTTGGACAATACAGCTGAAAAGTTTTTTATCTAATCCTAAATGAACTCAACCTGGCATGTCTTACAGAACAAAACTTTACAAAGCCCAAACTCTGATTAACGAATTAGTAAGTAATAGGGCTTAGTCGAATATGGTAGTTCACTATTAGCTTATCAATAACTATCATTTTTTTTTCTTTTCATTCCTCCCAAAGGACTATTAAGAACTACTGTATACAGATTCATAATTAATAGAAGTAATGCATAATGTATAACTAATTCTAAAGTGAAGGTAATGGTAACCCACTAGTAATGACTCAAGTATTACCAAATCATTCAGAAGGAACAACTAATTGTTTGGAACAGTATTCTAAAGTGAAAAGCATGATAACTCCTTACTATTAACTGTTATTGTAAGTCATTTTAAACTTTTGAGGTTTTGTAAGGTTTTTGGTAGCAATGAATCAAATGTTACTACATTCTAATGGAATAAATAATTATTTGGATAAGTACAGTAATCCCTTGCCACTTCGCAGTTCAAGTTTCGCAACCTTACGGCGATATAATGATTAAGTCTCAAGATACTACTGTCATTGATGAGTGTAGAGCACCATAATACGTATCGTATGAGAGCGAGAGAGTAAATGTATAATATTAAGGTTTTATAATTAAATTGATTTAATTAAAATATATTTAAAGTATAAATATACATATTTTAAGCATTCTGGTACATACACACACACATATACGGAAATTCCTAGGGGGGGCCAATCCTACTTCGAAGATTTTCACCTATCGCGGGGGGTTCCGGTCGGCATTAACCGCAGTGCTGTATTCTAAAGTGAAGCTCATGGTAATGTTACCTAATCCATCGTAAGGAATTACTATCCAAAACCTCACAAAAACCTCAAAAGCTTACAATGGTTTCAGTTATCATTACTGTTCCAAATAGTAATTCCTTTTATAGTAAAGGATTTGGTAATGCTTGAGTCATTACAAGTCAAGTCACCATCATTTATATAGCGCTGTCTACAATACAGATTGTTACAAAGCAGCTTTAGAGTGAAGATAGGAAATTAATGCAACAAAGATTATTTTTGGCTGTACAGCAGCTCTAGAAGAAAGTCATTGTCCAGCATAAGTAAGTTTTTGATTGATCGATTTTCATTGTAAGATCATTAGTTATTAACTTAGAGGTCACATACATGACACTGCTCCCAATCGAAAACAGAAAACTCCCAATGTGTTCTAGACACCCATCCACAAGACAATGGCGCCCTGGTGGCCAGAGATTGCAAACATCGAAATAAACCCCAAAGTCTGTGTATAGCAGTTCTTAATAGTCCTCTGGGAGGTATGAAAAAAATAGTAGCTATTGATAAGCTAAAAGTGAATTACCACATTTGGCTAAGCACTACTACTTAAAAATGAATTAATCAGAGTTTCTAGTTAGTTAATAGTAGTTACTAGAGTGTTAATATTGCATTACTCATCTGTTACTGTATATTTATTAATTAATGATGGAACAGTATGCTAAAGTGTTACAGTTTTTTATACTTTTTCAAAATAAATTCTACCAGAATGTATTAATATATTGCAATTTAAATAATGTATTATTTATATAATAATACATTATACTTGTAATACTAATTAGTATTATTTAAAAGAGAAAAAAAAACCTTGTGCATATCATAAGGCTATTATAGTGCAAAGGCCCTAAACATTTACAGACTTACTATAATTGATGGTATTTTGTGCTGTTCACTGCGCCTGTATTGGGATCCGTTTTAGACCTATTCATAAAAAGCCCATTAACACAGTGTCAACAAAGAAATGGAAAACACATACACACACAACATTTTGTGAAACAACATGACATTGTTTTTTCTGTGATTATGGTACAAAGGGATTAGTCATCTCTTTGATGTGTATGAATATGGTACTGTAACTAATAATACAGTGCAATGGATTATTTGTAATAGCTTTGGTCTTACACGTTGAAACGGGCCCGCACAATCATTCGGCAAAAGTTTCGGAAGCGGTGCTCTCTACCAACGATGAAGAGTGGCTTGTCAAAGTATGGATGGTTTTCCCGAAGTTCCTCCTCTTGGACTTTTCTGTGAATGAAGAAAATAAAAAAGCATCAGAGACATAACAATAAATCTTTCTGAAATCTAATCTGCTGCAAACACTATAAAATAAAGGGACCTTATTAGTTCTTAAAGTATGCTGTATCTGTAAGCCAGCTAAAATTATATCACTTTTCTAGTCACTATGTACATGGCAAATAAATACAGCCAACCAGAAACAAAAGTTTTGCTTTGGTGCAATATGTCTTGTCATATACTGATGGCACTATGCCATCATCAGCATAAAGTACAAGAGAAAGATAAGGTGTAATAACTCCCACATGGCATCTTTTTTTTGTGGAGGTTGGGGGGTAGATAAGATCTGTTCAACTGACCACATGACAAGTGTACTGAATGCCAGAAATACCGTTTCATCTCAGCCTGCTCCTTTTTCTCTTGTATCATCTTGATTTCACTGTCCTCCCGCTGAGCGTTACGGTAACGAACTGTGCTGGAGTGCTATAGAGTTCACACGCATGTCAGAGATCACAGATAGCACTGTCAGCTATTACTCAGTGTTATCTGAGTGTGTGTGTACTAACGTCCTGAGTGAGTGTTTCCAGGGATTTCCCTCTGCTGATTCTCTGGCTGGTAGAACCGTGTCTGAGGGACCTGTGCCAAAAAGAGTGAGTTAGTGCATATTGTAGTGCACTTTATTAACCTGCATTCATCCTGTGCTCTTTTAATTCATTAAATAGATAAGTATGTGAAAGCATGTTAATGTGCTTTCCTAACCGGCGTTCTTGGCGGATATGATGCTGTACACTGAGTATGGATCTCTCTTTAGTTGGCTGACCCTCAAAGGAGCCACTCAGCATACGTTGTCTGGTACAGGCTCTGAAAAAAAAAGACAAACCATATCTAGGTCAAGAGTAAATTAATAAAGTATGACAATGTGGTATTCTTTTATTTAAAAATGCAATCATGAGACTTGTCTGGCTGTCCATCTAATATTAATATAATGTAAGCTGACTTCTAATTTAATTATTTAGCCTTACTGCATATGATTCATTAGATTCATTCCAGTACTTCTGTACCCAAACTGTACAGTACACCCCCACCCCACACACACATACACCCACGTAATGCATTACTCAAATGTAAAAGAGTTTCACATACTATAAATGAATAAGATTATGTGATGATCCTCCATGAACACTCCCTACACTATGGGTTTGACTGTCATGTACTCTGTTGTACGCCCGACAGAGTAGATGGCTCTTATTATTTTACACTGTTTTGAAGGTGGAAAGAGTTCTAAGTACAGTAATGCCCATGGAGAGGATGTCAGGATTATGTTCTGTTTACTGTGTTCATTCTTAAGGCCGCTGTTGTACACATACCATCAGCACAGTCACAAAAATTGGGCTGCACGTGGACATCCACGGACCCACCTGATGAAGAAAATGACATCACATGGACAGTGTGCGGACCATCTCAGAACGCAGATGGCTAAAGTATACTTTGACCTTAAGTTGTCCTACTTTCCACGTCTGTGTCTGTTTCATTCTTAATTCATTCTGTTAATGAATTAAGTCATTAGTTCCCTCATTTAGTCTGGTTATTTATACTTCCTGTGTTTTCCATTCTTTGTCCGATCTCATCTCTGTTTAGTGGTTGTGATTTCTCTGTTAATCTTCTGATTTTCCTTGTGGATCTAAAATAAAGACTATTTGTTTGATTCTCTCATCCTGCACTCACTCAAGCCATCATTACATGAGAGAGGAAACTAGTTTACCTTTATGCATTTGGCAGACACTTTAATCCAAAGTGACTTATATTGCATTCAAGATACACACCTCAAGCTCTTCTTGCTTTCCCTGGGAATCAAACCCATGACCTTAGTGTTGCAAGCTGCACACTCTACTGACTGAGCTACAGGAAAGCGGATTAATCCTTTTTCAGTGTGTGCACAAAAAAATTCAGGATAATGGTGATGTAAAGTTGAAGCAGTAGGAGGAAATTAATCTCCAAGGAAAAATGTGGCAGACTTAATATAGGTATACAAGGTTACATATCAACTAGGCTTAAATTCCAGTTCTGAAAAAAAAATGTATGATGATCAAGTGACTTAATTTAGCACAAAGTAACATTCAGTGAGCATATGGGACATTCTCAGGAAACAACTCTATTTTGTGTTTTACCATCAGTTAATACTGATTCATTGAACTGCATATTGAATTTAGTTACATCAACTTTGGAACTTTACATTTTAAATCATGTAATAATTTAATCTGAGGAATTGTTTAAAATATCTTAATTTCTCCTCCTTTTGTTCATCACATTACATTTCAGTTTCATGCACTGCTGCCAATTTCTTTCAATGGAAAGCCTGCTCGATGTCGTTAGATGGCGTCATATGCTAATTAGCATACTAATGACGTAATTGTTTCAGCCTTTTACATTTGTGTAAGAGATTGGGGTGTGGGCACGGCAGGAAGGCAAGACCTCACACTCATATGGCCGCACCGTTGAGTCTCGGAAACTAGATAACCTTTGTCCAAAAAGTCAATATAAACATACATTATACTTAAAATATATTTTAGGTTTTGAACTTTGGAATGATTTTTAAAAAGTCCAGCAGAAATAATAATTTTTCCGTATTTTTCTAACGCAGACCACTGTTTTTTGTAGAGGGCCATTATTTTGTGTAACCATTATTTAACTGCTTAAACAGGTAACAAAACATACAGAATAAGTCTTTTAACAAAACGGAAAAAAAACAGCAGTACTGTAGTATCTTGTCATGTTTTCTGAAAATGTATTAAAATAAAAATTTTCAAAGCTATGTTGAGATTAAATGAATCTGTTGAGGCTATTGCTATAATTGGTATTGGGAGACTGTTCTGCTGCTGAGATCCCATTGGCGGTTTATGCTCTGAATCAGCGCTGATCTATGAATGCTTTGAAACGCCTGCTGCTCACTACCGCCTCTCTATTGTCCATTAATTGCAGAGTCATGTACCAGAACACAGCTAATGACAATTTCAGCTTCAAGAGAACACGTCGCCCTTATTTATGGCCACTCAGAGTGATGAGTGCCTGGCTGATGAAGAGTGTGCGTGCTCATGTGTGTATGTAGACAGACCGAATGCCCCAGACAGCACAGAAGACGTGGGATGGCTACTGATGTGCCGTCTGTCTGCTTAGCAGGAGGAGGGGTAGACAAGGTGAGGTGTATGAGTGTGTGTAACAAAAGGGAGGTGGGGGATGGCATCGACGTGACCTGAAACTTAACGACAGAGACAAGAGCGTTTGAAGCAAAGTGTGGGAATATCTTGCTGCATCACTGCCAGATTTTAAAATATTCATTCACGTTCACAAGTGACCCACTAACAGCTATATTGATACGGAGACGCCATTATCTGCTCTGACTGCTGGGCTGGCTGAATGACAAACATGGAGTCAAAATCATGACAACGGTGGGTTGATATGAAAACACATTTACCCTGTATGGAAAATAATTGTTGTTGCCTATGGCAGCAAGAGAAAAAAGCAATGATGTTAATTTAAAAACACAGATAATTACATATCTATAATATGAATATATATCCTAATTTAAATTAATTTCAAATTGTCTGCTTGATAAAAGAACCAGTGAGTTTCATTCACTAATTCTCTGTGTGCACATATCTACACACAAAATCGTGATTCATATTGTAAAGAAATTTGCCCATATTACAGATCGATTAGTTTTGACTTTTTAAAATGAATATTTGGTATTAATTTTGTAGCCCTTGGTCATTGAAATAGTAAAATAAAATTGCTGAAAATCAGAAACCTTACCGCAGAATTTTATTGACAGTGGTTTCCTTTTCTATGAGGTTACGGGCTCGGATGCTAAAAACTGACTTTCGGAGCTAGGAAGAAAAAGAAGTTTACAAGATCAATGCGCAGCATAATTCAGACATACACATTTACAAATAATTACTGTATTTTTAAGTGGGTAAAGCTGAATTGATATCAGCAAACAAAAACATCCCAATATAATCAACAAAATATTGTTACATAACTGCAGGTTATTTAGGTCTTGTTGCATGGGAAATACATATATTTATAAGATTCGTAAGATTAGTAACATATCGTAGATTAATAACATTCATAAGCTTATTGTTTAGTCCCTGTGTGTATTGAGGGGGCAGACTGTGGGAGTGATGTAGTGTGGTACCTTCTGATCTATGTATTTATTATCCTCAATGGCAGACCTCTTGGAATGGTCACAGGATGAGGACGACGCTGAGGGAAGGCGACGGAACAGACAGCTGGGGTCCTGCTGCTGTCGGTCGATGAACTGCTTCATGAAGCTCTCCCTGTGGCACACGCCCACGGGCACACACATAACAAAACAGTCACACGCAAACACACAAGGGACATTATGTTTTCAGAGGATTCTTGAGGAAGAAGTAGGGGCATTTAGTGGAACGAGGTATCTTAAGTATCTTTGCCAGTATGCTTGTTGCTTTTAGGTGAATTCTTTCATGTGTAAGAGTCAAAAGTGAATCCACAATTCAAAACCAAACCCATAAAATTCAAATTCACAATTCAAAAATTCTTGAAGATCTTATATATCTTTTGGGAGCAACCTGTAAATGTCAGATGTTTTTGCATGTTTTATCATCCATCAAATAGAAAAGTTTGAGCAATTCACAAGATATGAGGTCTCATTCAGTGTATATTCCTATGCACACAGTACCTGATTCTGGGCACAGTGAAGTCTGAAGGCAGCTTGGAGATTTTTACCATCTGTGGTCGATTGGGGAACTTCTCAAAAATCCGTAATCGCAGAGGAAGTTTCTCTTTCGTATCAGCATTGGCTTCGCTCTGTTTCAGCTGTGGAGAGAAGCCAGGACACTCGCTTGAAACAAATGTCTCATTCTGTGACTCAACCGAGACACTGATAGGGACACATTGTGTTTTCACACATAGCTCTCAAAATATTTAGTAGACTGTCCAAAATTGACATAAGTTATCCATCTCTACTTCTGATTGCCCCTTTTGAAAACTCAGCTGGTCTTCAAGTAGAAGCAAAGATGGTGTATTTTAAATTCAGTTCCTCGCGTCTGCTGGTGAAAGAGGAAAGGGTTAGCCTGACTTAATGCTCTGAATTAATGTGCTCCTTTGAGGCTTAACTGACTTTATGTGCCATAACCTTTTATCTTTCCCCATGTCTATCAAGCAACATAAAGGCCTCAGATGATTAGGCTGGAGCACGCTAGAGGATCACTTCTCATTCTCCTGTCAGAAGAGCATAAATTAAAGTGAATAAGATAAAATTAAGATGACAGATTACTTTTCTAAACATACCTATAAATGAACATTATTAAAAACATCTAAATGCCCAATTGATTTAAAAAAACAAATAAACAAA